>CM051239.1:358333111-359548111 GCA_027917425.1 Gastrophryne carolinensis
GAATAGGCTTGCACCACCGCCTGACGAATCCACTTGCTGATAGTGGACTTAGCCGGAGGCAAACCCTTCCTAGGTCCAGAAGGAAGGACAAAAAGAGCATCAGTCATCCTGAATGATTCAGTAGCTACCAAGTAAAACTTCAGAACCCTGACCACATCTAAGAATTGCAGAGTCCGCTCCTTGGAATTAGCAGGATTAGGACACAATGAAGGCAAGACAATGTCCTGATTGAGATGAAAAGACACAACCTCAGGCAAGAAATCTGGCTTAAATCGAAACACCACCTTGTCCTGGTGTCGCTCAAAATAAGGAGGCTTGATGGAAAGCGCCGCCAACTCAGAAACACGCCTGACAGAAGTGATAGCCACCAAAAAGGCTACCTTAAGAGTCAAAATGGGCAAAGCGGCCCCACGGAGAGGCTCAAAGGGACGACCCTGCAGAGCAGATAACACCAGATTCAAATCCCAAACTGGTAACCTAGGTTTACGTGGTGGACGCACATGAGAAACCTCCTGGAAAAAAGTCTTAACCAAAGGGTGACTGGCAAAAGATCTTTGGAAAAAAATTGCCAGAGCTGAAACATTACCTTTGAGGGTACTAAGTTGAAGGCCCAAATCCATACCATGTTACAAGAATTCCAGAATCCTGGGAATAGAAAACACCCGACAGGGAAGAGATTTAGACTCACACCAGGCAATGTATGACCAGACCCTGTAGTAGATAAAGGATGAGGACTTCTTCCTAGCCCTAATCATGGTATCAACAACAGAGGCAGGCAACCCCTTTTCCATCAAGATGGAGGTTTCAGCAGCCAAGCCGTCAAAGCCAGCATTTGTAAATTGGGATGGTGCAGCTGCCCCTGAGTGAGCAGATCTGGATCCTTGGGCAGGACGTACGGATCTACTGCCAACTGCACGATGTCTGTGAACCGCACCCTTCTTGGCCAACAGGGGGCCACCAGAATGGTTGGCACCCCTTCCTGGGCTACCTTGCGCAGCACCCTGCCCAACAGAGGAAACAGGGGCAACACATAGAGGAGCCGAAACCCCTTCCAAGGCATTGCTAGCGCATCCGTGGCAAAGGCCAGAGGATCCTGTGACAGAGAGACAAAGAATGGAAGTTTGTGATTGTGACGTGAAGCAAACAGGTCCACATCCGGCAGACCCCAGCGGTGGCACAGAGAGGGAAACACCCTTTCGCTGAGGGACCACTCCCCCAGCCGAGACATCCCCCTGCTCAAAGAGTCTGCCTCCAGGTTCTTCTCTCCCGGGATGTAAACTGCCGATATGCAGGGAACATTCTCCTCCGTTCAGGACAGTATCAGGGACACTTCCTTGAGGGCTCCCTTGCTCAGAATCCCCCCCTGATGATTGATGTAGGCAACCGCCGTCTGGTTGTCCGAGCGGATCTGAACAGCCCGACCCCGAAGGTGCGGAGTCAACTGGAAAAGAACCAACCTTATCGCCCGCAGTTCCAGAATGTTGATGGGAGCATGGGCCTCCTGAGGGCCCCACTGACCCTGGAACCTCAGAGACTTCCAAAAGCCCCCCCAACCTGTCAGACTGGCATCTGTTGTGACAGTCTCCCAGCATGGGGGCAGAAAGGTCCTGCCCACTAGGAGATTCCTTGAGTCCAGCCACCACGAGAGGGACTGACTGACCAGAGGGGACAGAACAAATTTCTGATCCAGGGACACAGGGTCCCGATCCCAAACTGACAAGAGGTGCAACTGAAGAGGTCTCATGTGAAACTGAGCATAGGGAACCGCCTTGAAGTATGACACCATCAGGCCCACCAGCTGCATCCCTTGCCGAATGGAGGGGTGAGGGCAAGAAAGTAGAGACCGTGCCTGCGTCTGTAGGCTCTCCTCCTTCTGCTGAGGCAGAAAAACCTTGACCTGAGATGTATCCAGTCATGCCCAGAAAGGACCTCACCAAGGACGGAGACAAAGAAGACTTGGGATAGTTGATCACCCAACCGAAGGAATCGAGTGTGGAGACCACCATCTGGGTATCCAGCTTGGCTTGATGGAAGGACTGAGACGGAATCAGAATGTCGTCCAGATAAGGAAGGATGCGAATGCCCTGAGATCTCAACAGAGCCATCAACCCCGCCAGCACCTTGGTGAAGACCCGAGGAGCCAAGGTAAGACCGAACGGTAGGGCCACAAATTGGTAGTGCTGATCCTCCAGAGCGAACCTGAGAAATCTCTGATGACCTGGAAAGATTGGAACATGAAGGTAAGCATCTTTGATGTCCACAGAAGTCATGAAATCGCCCGGGCGCAAGGTACCGACCGCCGAGCGCAGAGTCTCCATGCAAAAATGCTTAAACCTGACAAATTTGTTGAGGCGCTTCAAATCCAGGATGGACCTCAGGGACCCATCCTTTTTGGGAACCGTGAACAGATTGGAGTAGAAGCCTCTGCCCCTTTCCTGGGAAGGCACAGGGCAGGTGACACCCAATTCCAAAAGGCTTTGGACCGCAAGCCGCAAGCCCTGAGCTGACAGGGGGCTTTGAGCCATCCGGGATCTGATGAATCTTGGGGGCGGCCAGGCTGCAAACTCTATCTTGTACCCGGAGGACACCACCTCCTGAATCCACCGGTCTGAGACGCGCAGTCTCCAGACGTGAGCAAAGAGCCGCAACATTCCCCCCACCCAGATGGGTGAGGGCGCCTCCTCATGCCTGAGGGGTTTGGGGGAAGATTTGGACTTCTGACCCCATGAGAGACCGGGGCGACCACTGCCTCTACCCCGGCCCCAAGGGTCTCTACGTGCCCCCGCAAATGGTGCACCCCGACCGGACCTGGGAGCACGGAAGGAGGGGAGGGAAGAACCAGCCCCCTCAAAGGGCCGCGGCTGCCTCCTGGGTTGAGGCAGCCTACCATCCTTGGCAAACAGATCCAGACGCTCCCCAAAGAGCCGTAGCCCAGTAAAGGGGAATTATCAGCCACCCACTGACGCAGCCAAACAGAGCGGCGTATAGCCACCAAAAGGGCAGAAGTCTTACCACACATCCTGACCGCATCATCCATAGCAGAAAGAATAAATGCCACAAATTCATAGCAAAGCAGGAGGGATCTATACTCCTCCCCCCTATTGGCATCCGAGGCATTATCCAGAAGGCACTTGAGTAGCCCTTTAATAGCAAGAGCCGTGATGGCAGAAGCGCACACAGGGCGCAGCACAGTCCCTGCACAAGCAAGTGCGTGACAGGCCAGCTGATCAACACGCCAGTCCTCACCATCCCTCAGAGTAGAAGTGTCAGGGGAATGCATGACCGAGGTATTGGACAACGCAAGCACGGGAGCATCCACCTTGGGGGGACACAACCAGCTCTTAACCACATCAGCAGGAAATGGATATCTCCTGTCCAAACTCTTAGGCACCACGGGCAATCTGCTAGGACGTTCCCACTCCTTGAGCACCAAATTAATTAATCAGAATCAGAGAAAAGTTCCCCCTCTTCTAGGGGGTACAGGCCAGGGAAAGAAAACTGTCCCTCATCCTCCTCAGGAAAATGGGAAACAGTGGGAGTTAAATGCCGCTTCTTGCCAGAAGCCTTACGGGGGACCGGCCCAGCAATATGCCTTTCCAGGCTGGCCACCCGCAAGGCCAAATCATAATATGATTCTCCACTAGCATGTCCCTCACTAGGGGTCAAATGCAGGCGCCGGGGGGTAGGTGATGTAGAAGGGGGCACAGAGCTGGGCAGCATAGCAGGCAACCCAGACTGCAGCGCAAGTACCTTCTGGGTGCAGGGCACACATACCCTGACATCATCACTCACAGGGGATACCCCACACGCGGCACACAGCTGGGCTTGTCCCGAAGGTACCCCCAAGCACATTATCCCTGGAAGCCTCCATATGGTGATTAAAATGGGCACAATGGCCAGTATAGGGTTAAGGCTAGCAAGAGCCACCCAGCTAGCCCCAAAGCCCACTAGGGAAGGTGGGAGATGACAAAAGGGAAGAGGGCCGAAAGAAACCACAGTCTGGAAGACATAATAAAAACACATATAACAATCCCATAATGTGGCAAAATAGCAAGAAGACAACCCCGAAGGGGACTCACGGACCAAGAGACCGATTCACCAAGATCCGTGCAGCAGCACAGCAGCACACGAGGGCCCCAGTACACCACAGAGCCAAAATGGCGCCAGAACGGACCTTGAGGGGCGGACCGCGGGCGTATGATGCAAAAAAAGTCATCCGCGGGACCCACCCCCCCCGAAGAGCGCAAAATCGCGAGCCACTTGACCCCCCAGTGCCAATGACAGCGCAGATACTCACTACAGTGTATGTCGCCGCCTGCTGCGGAGCTCCATACAAAGTGGCGCGGCGGCGAGCACACATAAACACCACCCCCTACCCCCACCCCCCCGGAGAGCTCCCCAGGGAGAAAGCGAGGCGGGAGAGAGCAGCGGCAGGAGCACACAAGGCAGACATATGGAGGAATGGGGGGGGAGTGGAGAGGGGGAAGTAAGGACCCACAATTACAGGTAGAAGGAAGGGGCATCCCACAAAGGCTCACCATAAGCCTGAACCAACTACCCTAGTTTGTCCTTGGTCCTCAAGCACCCGACCCTGGTGCTGTCCTAACTTCACCCGAACCAGGCAGCCGAGGCTGGGAGGCAGTGGGTCCAGAACGGGTGGGAATAGTCCTGTAGGGCCGCAGGCTGGTAAGCCCTGCCCGCCTGCGCAATATATTTATCTTCCATCTTCGCAGTCCTGACTGCAGAAGGAAACTGGGACTTTGTGGGAGGTTCCTGTCCTTTATAGGGCTGGGAGATGCCACAAGTCTTTTCTGCAGTCCACTGCGCCACCTTGTGGCGGATATCCCAGACGTAAAGAATTTGGTGAAACAGGACGTGCTGTATACTTGGAAAATGTAAAATTGTCCTGTGGTCAGATGAATCAAAATGTGAAATTATTGATGGAAAGCACAGATGCTGTGTTCTACAGACTCAAGAGGATAGGGATCGTTGCAGTATAAGGCTCCATTAGTGCCTTTGGCATTGGAAGCTTACACATATTGAAAGGCACAATCAATAATGAGTAGTATGTAGAGGTTTTAGAACAACATGTGTTCCTATCCAGGCAACCTCTTTTTCAGGGAAGGCCTTGCATATTTCAGCAAGACAATTCTAAACCACATACTGCATCAATAACAACAGAAGAAGAGTCATGCTGCTGAAAAGTCTACAGTCCAGAGCTTTAACTATTAGAAAATGGTGCATTATGAAAGGAAAAATGTGACTAGGCTCAGGTCTGTTGAGCAGCTAGAGTCCTACAAAAAGAGGACAACAATCCTCTCGCCAAAACTTTAGCGCTCTCCTCACTTCCCAGACATTTAGTAAAAAGTTGAGGGGATGCTACACAATCACAGACATGGTCGTGCCAAATGAAATGGAAAAATAAACTTTCATCTTCTATGTGTGAATAAAAAAGGTTGTACGAGATTTCTAAATCATTGCATTCCTGTTTTTGTTACATTTTTACATAGTGTCACAACTTTTTGGGAATTGGGGTTGTATATATATATATATATATATATATATATATATATATCAAATATATATCTGCACCTTTCAATGCATCTGCACGAGTACAAAACAAAACAAAAATACTCCACTAATTTCTGTATAAAAAGCATGTTAAACAGTTTTAAGCAGACCAAAACCCTCTAAACGTCAAAAATCGAAAAGACCCCAGGGTCAGCCACTAGCCTCCCCACAGGGCATCGGAAATCAGGATGCACAGCTTAGTGCTTAAAGGGTTTTGGCCCACTTTAATAACGGAAAGTAAAACCGAACTACCCTGGAGGCAGCCTTGGAGGTTTCAACAGCGGTTGAAGTACACCTGAGAGCGACTGACTCTGAATAATGGGAAGGGCAAGGTATTTAACAGTGAAACAGTGAAGAAATATAAATAAAATAGAAATAATTATGCTAGCCTAGGTATTAAATACATACAATCCATTCAACTCCACCACTTAAGAATAATATTAACTTAATTTGAATTGCTATAAATTAGTAAAACAATAATAAAACTAGTCTTTACATTTTCTACACATCATCATTTCAATTGCTTAAAATGACCCAACTGGTGCTGTGTAAAATAAAACCTTACGCTATTGTATCAGCACCCAGAGCAGAGTGATCCTGAACCTACCACTTGATAATGGCTGGCTTACATACATGGGGGGGGTATTAATGACAATGAATCCAATAAGATACTCCAGTGTTGCATAGCCGCGGCCAACGCAGTTGTGCTTTAAAACCCTAACAGTCTCACTAATTGTAGTGCACCAGACAAGACTTTCTATTAGATAATGCAGCCTGTCCATCTACTGCACTACATATCCCAGCAAGCCCCTCAATTGACAGGCTGTCAAAATTTAATGATAAAGGAAATGCCTTCTGATCTTAGAACGAGAAATAATGTGAACACACACTTGGAAAGGTAGCAACATACTGAAACATGATTTTAAAGGGTTGATTCAGAGCCATGTGAAAATTCTCACTCCTTTTTAGGAAAGAAAACTGGCATTGGCTTTCATTGTCTAGCTTGGGTCTGATTCAGAGCCAGGTGAAAATTCACACCTGGTAGACAATAAAAGCCAATGGACGTTTTCTTCTCTAAAAATGGAGTGAGAATTCTCGCCTGGCTTTGAATCGATGCCTAAGTGTTAAGGGTTCATTCAGCAGCAGGTGCATTTTGGATTGTGCAGCTGTTTCCTGGTCCTCCGTGGCATAGACATTGTAAATATAGTTGGGTATAGTAAAAAAGTAAAGAAATAAGGCGATACCTTTTGTTAGACGGAGTATATTTTAAGGTGAGCTTTTAGAATACCTAAGTATTCTCAAAAGCACCTTACAGCAAACCAAAACCTGGGGCATCCCATGGGCTCTTCTCCAATCAGAATAGGTTGCCAGGTGACCCCAGCCAATCAGTATAGATTGCAGGGTGACACAATCTATTCTGAATTGATGGAATGCTGAGCACCTCCCGCCAGGTGCTTCCTTTCAGCTGATGCACATCTGCACCGGCAAATCATAAATGCCTGGTACGGATACGCACATCAACTGGAGGGATGTGGCCAAGACCCTTGCATGCTTTGTGGGATCACCGGTCATATTAGTTAAAATACTGGGCGAACCAGGGGATTTTCAAAGAGACAGGGACCGTCTAGCACAGGAGACTTCAGGGTTGGGACAAAAGTGTTTTGGTCGCCTCCAAAAATCTGGGGTAAAAAGACCCCAGGGGTTGCCTTTCCCTTTTCCAGATGTATATAGCATATTGGACCTCCCCATGGACCAGCAAATAATTACTAATTGGGGCGGAGGGATACACAGCTGTGCTTGATCCCCACCTAGTCGCAGGTGTGTTAAACTTCCAAAACTCCTTCAAAAATAATAGGGCACCAAGCAGCTCACCTGATGCCTGTCACATCCACTCACCTAACCCATGTCTCCATATCTACTTTCTGCTGAGCCGTGTAAAAGCTGTAGAAGGGCTCCAAAGTTTGCCCCTCATGATTACTTCCGAATGCGATCCCATGGCACCCGCAGTGGGACAAGCCTGGCGAACCACAGCAGTTGCACTTGCTAGGCATGCTCAGATAGCTGAAGAATACAGGGTGGAGTGTGTGAACGCTTTGGAGACCTGCTAAGTGCTGCAGGAAATAAAGGAGAAGCATGTGGGACAGGCTTGAGATAAGCTCCTTGGTGAGGTGAGACAACACTGTATAGTGGGGATATTGCATTCACTAACAACATCATTTAGAAACAATTAGGAGAGGGACAGGGGAGCACTATCTGAGGACATCTCAAGCCTCTCAAGCTCATTGTTCATGTTTGTAGATCCCTGACCAGGTAGGCCTCTCTAGTATCTGAGATGTCCCAAATGACCAGGAAGTGAGTCAAGCCAGCTCAGACTCTTGACAGTACTGGCGTGTGCGAATTGTAATGAATGGCATCTGTTTGACAGCAAGGGGAGCACAATCTACGGACATCTCAAGCCACTCAGGGTCAATGTTCATGTTTGGTGATCCCTGACTGGGTAGGCCTCCCTAGTATCTGAGGTGTCCCAAATGACCAGGAAGTGAGTCAAGCCAACTCAGACACTTGAAAGTACTGGTGTGTGTGAATTATAACCAATGGCTTCTGTTTGACAGCAAGGGGAGCACAATCTGTGGCTATCTTAAGCCACTCAGGGTCAATGTTCATGTTTGGTGATCCCTGACTGGGTAGGCCTCTCTAGTATCTGAGATGTCCCAAATGACCAGGAAGTCAGTCAAGCCAACTCAGAAACTTAACAGTACTGGCGTGTGCGAATTATAACAAATTGCATCTGTTTGACAGCAGGGGTAGCATAATCTGAGGACATCTCAAGTCACTCAGGATCAATGTTCATGTTTGGTGATCTCTGACCAGGTAGGATTCTCTAGTATCTGAGATGTCCCAAATGACCAGGAAGTGAGTCAAGCCAGCTCAGACACTTGACAGCACTGGTATGTGCGAATTATATAATTAACGGCATCTGTTTGACAGCTTATTTTTAAACCCTAATCAAAGACAGAAGAGGGTCACAGACCCTTTCCAAGTGTGCAAAATGTTAATATGTATCACTTTAAGGAACCATTCATTGTGTGGAAGAAGCAGGACAACATACGTATCTCTAATAATAAAAAAAAAGGAAATGAAAAGATCTGTTGAGGTAACCAGCCCTCAACAACAACCCTGTTGCTACTGATTGAAAGGTGTTATTTCTCCTGAAGGATGTAGTCCATATAAAAGGCACAGGGTGCACAAGGCGCCATATTGATCTCAGCCTGGATAAATACTCTGACAGTCCAGCTACGTGCCAGCTTGGGTTTCCTCTTGAACATGTTCAAAGGATGAATTTATTGCTTCCAGGAAAGGCCCAGGATAGGTTTGTGCTGTGTGTTTAATTCCTTTGTGTAGGTTACCGTCTTGATTTGGCTCTTCCCTGGCACCGAAGGCGGGGCAGGATCTGGCTCGTGCATAGTTTGGCTCGCCTCTCATGTTGCCCACCAGCTCGCTGACTGTGCTTATTGGGGACGCCCGGCACCTTCTCCTCTGCAACTGATCTTCTTTGTGTTTTATGGAATACCAAGCCAGAAATATAAAAATGAATCCTAAGAATTTCAGACCAGCTGCCAGTCCAAAATAAACGAAACGAAATGATGTCACGTTGTATTCCCAGCAGGAGCCCTGTACTCCACAGTCCTGTTGCCAAAGCATGCAAGTTGTATCAATAACAGCCCCAAAGTAGATTGGCGTAGGAATGTAAGCTGCAAAAACAAAGAAAACAGTCGCGAATTTGGAAAGCTTCACAATTTCACACACTTAGAACATGCAAGACGCAGTGGGTCGCCAATTCAAGTAGAGAGTGTTGAAAAATGTACAGCTGAAGTATACAAAGACAACCTTATTATAGGTTACACGTTTTCACACATTGGGGTCAACGCTTCTCAAAGTGGAGTCACAAATCTCAGGGTTCCTTAATAATGAACAGAGCAATCAGTGAGTAGGTACAAACCACCCAGAATTTCCCTCACACGCTATGGACAGAGATGCTGAGAGGAAATGGCTGTTACAGGTCTAACCTGAATATACACCACACCTATATCCAATGAATTTTAGGTCTGCATGACCCAATTAACTAATAAATATAACCCCCATCCTCAAGGTGTCATACCGCCCACCCCCATCTTTCTCCTTTCTATTTTTGCATATTTCTTTATAATTATCTTTTTCCTTCTTCTTACATTTCAATTTCTCCTTTTGCTTTTATTTTATGATTCCTCCATGTTGTTCTTTGCTTGTTCTCTTTCTTTCATTCTTTTTTCGCTCTCTTTTTCTTTCTTCCCCTGCCTAATTTTGCCCATTTGAGCTCCCTCGCTTTCTTTCTCAGTGCCCTCCACTCCCTCCCCCCCCCCTTATTTTACTCTCATTTCCACAATCCCTCTTGTCACATACCATGTATATATTTCTAAGCTACTACAGGCAAAGGTCATTGTTACACCATTGCACTGAGCTATGTTTGGCACTGTCCTAAACTGATTTCCGTTTTTAAACTGAAGAAGAAATGGCCAAGATATTAAGGTTTAATTTCTTTTCTGAAAAAAAGTGGGCGTGGCCCTTAGATCTGTTATGCTGCATAATCTGTGATGAATATGGAGGAGGCGGCGGGAGGGGCAGGAGGAGGGAGGCACCAGCAATCCTGTCCCACTCTGATGAGCTGATTGGGGGACGGAATGAAAAAGAGAATGTCATTGGCTGAACATGTGAACCACGATATCTGACATTTCTTCTTCAATTTAAAAGCGGAAAAACAGTTTAGGACAGTGCCAAATGTAGCCAGACGCAATGGTTTTACAATTACTATTGCCTGCTGTATAACATTAACCTTCTTCTTTCTCTCACTTTCAGTGTTATCTTGTCTTTTTTTTGTCTTGTCTCTTTCTTTTTTCCACATTCTCTCCCTTCTCTCACTTTCATCTTCATCATATGACACTTTACTTCTCTCCATCTCTTTTCCACATTTCCTCTTAATTCTTTCATGTCTCCCTCATTTCCATGTCTCCGCTGTTGCACTCTTTCCATTTTGTGTGGGGACGGGGGCACCATCCTGAAATCTTGCACAGGGTAACGCTTACTCTAAGGTCAACACTGTCTAAAATGCAGTAACAAAATGTGCTCTGGTGTTTAAGGGCAGAATGAGTCTATGGAATCAGCCTAGGATTTTACTGGTCACTACCAGCCAATGAGATGTGGAAGCCCACCCCTATTGCACTTCCCTGGTGGTAAATGAGTGTGCTCATCAGCTGAGGCTATAAGCATTGCAAGGGGGAGGGGTCTTGGATAGACTTGATAAGGTCATTTAATCGATGGAATTAAAGCAATAGTTTTATAGGAGCAGCAAATGTGACATGGGTGGGAATAGTCCTTCATGTGATCCTGCTGTTTTGAAAGTGAGTTTTGAAGGGGCAAAGAGGGCAGTACAGCCTATTGGGAATACACCCTATGGCCAGTTCTCTCCTGATATGGGATGTAAGCATGTTCTAATGATTTACCCACATTGAATGGGTGGGTATTTCGCAGGTTACAACATTGTGTCATTGTGGTTTGGGGAACATCAGCCAACTATGATGCAGCCACTAGAGTAAGGTGGTTAGACAGCATGGTGGTTGGCTTGAGGAAGTGCAAAGCATGGGCCCAATGGTTCTCATGCAAACGTATCACCATGCTACCTCAACCTGAGGTTTTATTTGATGGACTACCTTTCACCGGGGAAATGAGGTACAGATAAGGGCAGCAATGTTTGCACGGGGCAGTATCAGCAATCAGGATGCCCCTCCCAACCCATGGGTGTTGGTCCACTTTAAAATGTTCTGTATTTTTTTTGTATGGAATTGCACTGCACATATAATCGAACACAATAGGGTGAGAGCATACCCCATTTAGTGTCTCTCTTTACTGGCACTTGTACATCTTTAGAATATATATACATATTATACGTATATATATATATATATATATATATATATATATATATATATACGCAAGATGATATATCTGTGGATATGTATTTTAGTGCACTTTTAAATGTATTTATATATTTGTACCTAATAAATATTAGTTACTTAGTATTTATTAAAATGTTTCTGATTATTAAATGTTGGATCTATTTTTTTGCTGTGGTGTAGCTTATATCCAGTTGTCTAACAGATGTGCTCCTTGTATATGCTTTTATCTATTGCAATGTTTTTTTACTCTTTTTTAGTTACATTTAGCTCTACTTATTTGAAGAGGAACCACACGTTTTATAGGGGTATACACATTAGTATGGACATGACATGTGGTGAATGGAAATATTTTGTCGCCATGCACCTCATGTCATATCTGCCACCTGCGGCTGGCAGCCATTCAGATCTGCCTGGTGCTTGGAGCACACACACCGCGGGATGCCTGTGGTGGGATACACATGCACCATGGGATCTCTGGATTGAGCTAAGCATATGGCAAACTGAGCATCCCAAGGGCACCCTGTAACCCAACTGGAGTCTTTTAGACGCTAGGGCCAGGTTACAAGACTTTTGTTTCTCTTTTAAAGAGACTCTTTTAAAGAATATTAATATAGCTGAAAATCAGGAAAAAGATATTGTCAAAATGAAAAAAGTTTGGATCAGTGTGATAGAGCTTTAAAACAGAACTTCAGTCAACTATAACCCCCTGTCCTGCCACCCTACCCTGGCGCTGAGGCAGGATGGGGGGGGGGGGTTACAAAGAATAAAAAATCCTTACCTTATCCAGGGGCCCGCGCCCTCCCCCCAGTGAAAGACACAAAGCCACACCCCGGGGTCTGAGTCAGAGTGGCAGAGGAGTGGTGCATGCCCCTGGATAAGGGTCAAAATTGACTGAAGTTCCGCTTTAAGATAAATTATTATTAATTATATATTAAATAATATATTATTAATAAATATGATATATATATATAACTTATTATTTTATATTAAAATCATTATTTCACAAATCTGTTTAGATTCTGAACATTAAACATTCTGCACCTAATATTTGAGTATAAAAAGGGATTTTGACTACCTTGGCTTTTGGTCCTTTGCCCTGGGGCACCTCGATCAGGGATGCCCACTGTGTGAAACCCCCAGGTTGTGCAAAATAACTCACCTCTCCCCGGTCCATGCACTGCCTCCTGTCCATTGCTCGGATTCGCTACCACCCACTGATCAAAGGATCGTCTAAGAGTCCTGATGAGCAGACCCAAGTGCGCCGGCAGTTGAATCCACGTTGCCCTCTTACAGGAAACATGCCCGCGCCGGCCATTCACAAATAGCTGGCATGGCATAAATGTATAGCAGGGAGCGGTGCCACTCGCGCATGTGCCATTCGATCAGAGAGAAGATGAGTTTACTGGGCGACCTGGGGGGGGGGGGGGTTTACACAGCGGGCATCCCGAATCTGGAAGCCCTGGTTGGGGGGGGGATCGAGTATGTCTTCCCTGGAGTCTCATAGACTTCAGGGTGTGTTTTGGTCCTTTAAGCAAGAGCATGATCAGATCATTCAAAATGTTTACATCTGACAGTATAATAGCGCCCTCTAGTGGCCAAACATTACTAATGCTAAATGTAACACAAAGGCTTTGTTACAGTATATATAATACAGAAAAGCACTTTTTATACTAAAATATTCTAAAAACTATACACACATTTACAGTTTGTAAATATAAAATATAAATCATTATGTTTGATGACTCACTATATTTAATACTTAAAATACTAAAAGCATGTCACTTTATCAGGGCCACATTTGGTGTTCATGCTGCCCTAGGCACTGTAAGTACTGGTGCCCCTTTTTGTTGGAGGAAGGAAAGGGTGCAAGGAGTTAAATGCAGCGTGTATGTGTGGAGTTGTCAATGTTGAGACAGTCCAGTCAAAAAGCTGGCTGCTCCCCTCCTTCCAGGCAAAGAAAGGCTAGATTACATGTAAGTCCATTCCTGTTGTTACCAGTGGCAACCACTGGTGAAGTTCTCACTCTGAATACTGTGACTACTCCCCTGCAGCCCTTATTTAACAAGGGATAGTGCCAGGTAGCGACTGGTGAGCGAACGGTAATGACGCTCCCCGCCACGCGAACGCCGGCTCCCCACCACAATCACACATTTATCAAGCCGATCCTGCTTAGCGACTGAGAGAGCGCCAGATAGCCACTCATTCATCATTATTCCAGCCTCAGCCCACAGCGCCAGCGAGCGACCTTGAACAGCGACAGGTATGACCTCTCGCTACCTGGCGCTCTCCAATGCATTTCAATGGAACAATCTTTAATTAATCATAAATAATTGTTATTAATTTTTTTTTTTTTTTTAATGTGAAAAATTCTGTGACCACTTCTGCAATGTAAGATATTTTTTTTAAGGTAAAAAAAATAAAAAATAAAAATTTGTGCAGAATTGATATTACAGGTCTGATATTAATGTATTCATATTACAAAATGTTTTTATAAACTTGTTTTTTTTGTTTCAAAAAGTATGGTTGTTTGGGGGTTAAAAAACTACTTTTAACCCATCGCCGCCAGCGCTCTGGGGTTTAAACATGCATTTCACAGCGCGAGAATTTTTGTAGCGTGATTTGTTAATGAATATGGTGGCGCTATGGCCATTCGCTATCATGCGCTCCCATACAGCGCGGAACCTGTCAAATAGCGACTCCTCACCCAATATTCAACATTACCGCACACCGACTGAGTCGCTGTCAACAACCGAACAACGGCCAAGCACAGCGACTACTAGCGGGCGCTCTGAAAATGTCGCTACAGTCGCTCAACTGTCGCTACCTGGCGCTATTAATGAATCGGCCTCTAAGCCATCCAAGAGCAGCCTCCATTTGCAGGCCAGCTGTTTAAAGGCAGGCCCTGGACAGTGTGGGATTCAATGTCAGTGCTCAGGAAGTTTCAACAGACCAAGGCAGGATGGATCAGCTTCTGGAGAGAAAACACGTATAGATTTTTTGGAAATGCCAGGACTTGTCCCTTTAAACACATATGTCCTTTACCACCAATAGCCCTTCACTGCCTTACATGATGCTTTGCATTGTGTTTTTCATTCAGGAAACTATTTTCCATGATATCGGATTCAAAATACTTACCAAGAGTTCTTAGCAAAACAAACTGCATTCCTAATGCAAAAGGCCTTTCTCCTTCATCCACAGACCTGCAAAAGAAAACATGGTTGTAACTCACTGCATTTAGGAATCTATTGCTTATAATAATTGGAAGAATAATTTTATCATCAAACAATAAACTGGTTGTGTCCAATCAGCTGAGCAGGCTCAGTATCTGTTATAGTATTTACACAGCCATCAGTTCCTACTCATCAGCACTAGGCTCGAGGTAACAAACGTGCTTAAAGAGGAACTCTTTAATATGTTGCAGCAAGGCCCCCGCTGTGCATCATCGCTGCTAAACTAGAGAACGGGGCCACCCGGATACTCACCTCTTCCTGGTTGCGCATCCCACGTGACCACAAGCAGCCTATCAGAGGGTGGCCAGTGGCCAAGCACATTACTTGGGTGCCGCCTGTGTGATTCGGATAGGCTGCTATACGGCTGCTGTAGAATCATCCCAGAAGTGGTGAGTATACGGACGATTCCGTTCTCTAGTTTATCAATGTTGATGTCAGCGCGGGGGGGGGGGGGGGGGCTGCTGCATATTACATAGGCCCTTATTTATGAAGGAATAGCGACAGGTAGCGACTGGTGAGCGACCGGTAATGACGGGCCCCGCCACGAGAACGCCGGCTCCCCACCACACTCACACATTTATCAAGCCAATCCTGCTTAGCGACTGAGATAGCGCCAGATAGCCACTCATTCATCATTATTCCAGCCTCAGCCCACAGCGCCAGTGACCTTGAACAGCGACAGGTATGACCTCTCGCTACATGGCGCTCTCCAATGCATTTCAATGGGACAATCTTTAAATATTTATAATTAATTGTTATTAATGTTTTTTTTTTGTTTTTTTTTTTAACCTCCCTGGCGTTGCGATATAGTCAAATGCAATGGCAACGAAAGCGTTACCATTGCATTTGTCTCTCACGCACGGCTCCGCCCCCATGAGCCTCTGCGGCTCACAGAGACGGAACCCGGAAGCGGAGAGGGACGCCGCAGCCCCGGCTCTCACCTGCGATCGCGGCGGAGACATCGCTGGATCGCAGGGAGAAGGTAAGGAGGCTGCGCCGCCCGCTCTTGCTCCCAAATCGATCCCGAGCGTGACTCGGGGTCACCGCCACTTACAGCGCAAATTGACCCCGAGTCACGCTCGGGATCGCCGCCAAGGGGGTTAAATGTGAAAAATTCTGTGACCACTTCTGCCATATTAGATATTTTTTTTAAGGAAAAAAAAATTTGGGCAGAATTGATATTACAGGTTTGATATTAATGTATTCATATTACAAAATTATTTTAAAAAACGTGTTTTTTTGGTTTCCAAAAATATGGTTGTTTGGGGGTTTAAAAAACTACTTTTAACCCATCGCCGCCAGTTTTAACCCATCGCCGCCAGCGCTCTGGGGTTTAAACAAGCATTTCACAGCGCAAGAATTTTTTGAGCGTGATTTGTTAATGAATATGGTGGGAGCCGGTCGCTATGGCCAGTCGCTATCATGCGCTCCCATACAGCGCGAAACCTGTCAAATAGCGACTCCTCACCCAATATTCAACATTACTGCAAACCGACTGAGTTGCTATCAACTACCGAAAAACGGTCAAGCACAGCGACTACTAGTGGGCGCTCTGAAACTGCAGCTACAGTCGCTCAACTGTCGCTACCTGCCGCTATTAATGAATCGGCCTCCCAGTCTGTTAACTTCGGATCAGAGTTCTTCTTTATATAAATACATGAAAATCTGCTTTGTTCAGATTTAATTTCGAATCTTAGAAACCATCAGCAAACCATGTGAATGCCATAAAGCTACTTCACAGATGTCCTGGACTGGCCCCTCTGAAGGCAGCAAAGTGGAGGCTTTGTCTGGCCAAAAAAAAAGCTCAAACCTTGATTTAACTAAGCAAATAGGTAAGAGCATACAATGAGATAAGAGCAAATGGATGTAGTGAGTAGCTTCTTATTTGTTAAACAACCAAGTCAAAAATGGAAAAGATTTTAAGATCTGATCAGGTCAAAGTATTGGCATGTATGAAGCAGAGAAAACCAGAGAAAGGATATTACTGATATTACTGAAACTACTAAAATCAAGAACTGTCCACCACATTATTAAAAAGAAGAACAGTGATTTCCACATGCACAATGACAAGGGGACTCAAGAGATTGGGATTAAACAGCTGTGTAGCTTTAAAGTGGATGGAAATCTATTTCTGGGTCCACCACTCACCCTTCAGCCCCCACCGCCCGAGCAGCTGGCACTGCTGTTGGCTCTGTGGTGTTTCTCCACCGCCCAGCGGCACTTTTGAGATTGCCAATTGGCTGGTCTCAAAGGTGCCACAGCGACGAGGTGCACCCAGCTGGCTGCATCCCTGGCACAATGTACTTTTGCACGAGCACTCCTGCGCCCAGCCATTCCAAAAACTATAACAAAAGGGCCATCCACCAGTATTGGATAGCTGTTGTCTCCTATAAACTAAGCCGCACACTCACTATAATAAGTAGTAAATCAAGATTTATTTCATCAAGGACACATCATAAAACATGACGAACAATAACCACATTTAGACACATTAAAATGTGTATAAATACATATACACAGACCAAAGAGCGGGCCCTGCAGATGGGCTTTATGGGACTACCAATTACTAAATCAACACACACATACTGACCGTGAGCAAGAGCCCATAGGGGGCTCGAAACGCGTTGGTCTGCGCCTGAGGGGGGCCTGCCAGTCACCATACTAACAGTAAGCACTTGTTTGTTGTGTGTTGTCTGTGTGCCCTTGCTCTCTGTGAATGGGCTTAAATATTTTGCACAAGGTTCTATTTGTGATGGAAGCACTGGCACTTTATTAGGGTGAGGATATTAATTGTGAATTGTATATTAAGTTTTAGAATAGTTGTATATATATGAATTTATTGATAGATTAGCACAGAATCACTTTGAAATTACTTATATGTATATGAGATTGTATTGTTGATGAGGGAGTGCGCCCCCTGGTGGCTTACCATGCATATGGTTCAGTAAAATTGTTTTTAAATTGGTTTTAAACAATATGCTACAATAAAATGGATTTATAAATTGATTGTTTGAGTGCAATAGTGAGTCTCTGTTGGGCTTTTTGGCAGGGGGTGTAGAGGTCACCCCAAACTAATACATTTGGTTTTTGGGTATTAACCCACAGAGCAGTGCACCTATAGAAATATTTACTGGTGCTGCCCACATTTCTTATCCGTAGCCCAAAAGGATGTTTATTACTGGTTAATTACTAAATCAAAGTATATATCAATAAGTTCAAGATATGCCAGGTGTATGAGGTTCAGCTGTCTACAAGTAAACAGTGCAGATAAGCATATACTTATAGGTATATGCAATTGAAAACCGTGACCACATAGATTGTGGATATAAAGACTAGTATTAGATAGATAAGAAGAACCCCAAAACAGGATGCTGAAGCAGAAAGTGCAAGTGCAAAGAGTGACCAGAAGGTGCTATTAACAGTCAGACCAATACACCATGGCATATACAATAAGCATAACTTTACCAAGATAAGGCAAGATTAAGCATGATACTATCACCAATTAATGGGTCCCAGTCCCCTGCAGATGCCCGTTCATAGACACCGACGCGTTGCATGAGAGATCACTTCCTCAGGGTGCTATTCCTTCTTCTTATCTATCTAATACTAGTCTTTATATCCACAATCTATGTGGTCACGGTTTTCAATTGCATATACCTGTAAGTATATGCTTATCTGCACTGTTTACTTGTAGACAGCTGAACCTCATACACCTGGCATATCTTGAACTTATTGATATATACTTTGATTTAGTAATTGGTAGTCCCATAAAGCTCATCTGCAGGGCCCGCTCTTTGGTCTGTGTATATGTATTTATACACATTTTAATGTGTCTAAATGTGGTTATTGTTCGTCATGTTTTATGATTTGTTCTTGATGAAATAAATCTTGATTTACTACTTATTATAGTGAGTGTGCGGCTTAGTTTATAGGGTGAGACAACAGCTATCCAATACTGGTGGATGGCCCTTTTGTTAGTGTTTTAGTGGGCCCATGGTGGACCCTTCTCACAAAGCCAGCACCTTAATTACACACAGCTGTGCGGGTCTTCTATAGGATTTCAACCATTCCAAAAAGGCTGGGAGTGGGAGCACGCGCAGACGCAGGGAAGCCGGGAATGTGGCTGCCGGCGGACATTGTGTCAGGATCCGGTAAGATTACCGGTGCCCCAGGGGGTTTCACACAGCGGTGCATCTGGGGTAGGATGCCTCAAGGACAGGCTTTGGGTTTTGACCCGCTTTAAGAACACCACTTGTCAGTGAGGCTAACTGGCAAAGTCTGCTTTAATATTCTAGGGAGCATAAAGTTTGGGCTCTGGAGCAATGGAAGAAGGTCATGTGGTCTGAGGACTCCAGATTTTCCCTCTTGCAGAATAATAGGCACATCAGGGTAAGAAGAGAGATGACTGAAGTGATGCCCCCATCATGCTAATTGCTTACTGTACAAGCATGTGAAGGAAATGCTATGATCTGGGGCTGCTGCAGTTGGTCAGTTCTAAGTTCAGAGACGTTATGTGTCCAAAAAATGAGGTCAGCTGAATACAGGGCAGCCAACATGGCAGGAGAACCAAGATTCCAGCTATGAGGAGGACACCCTTGGCTGCCACACTATTGCTGCTGGCATTGATGTTAAATAAGGGAGTCCTCCTTACCCAGGCTGGTTTTATTTCAGGGCCCAATTCAAACTACGGGCAAAGCCATCACACATAGGTTAGGGTAGGGGCCAGACTCTACAGAGCTTATATTATGTCTGGGCTCCCCATAACCTATAATGACTGAGCCCCTAGTCTGATTTTCAGTTTTCTTCATGGCCTTAATAATAAGCTAAGGTTGGCTGACTTGAGGACAGAGGCCCAGTTCAGACTAAGGCCCCCAATCATCACATATAGGTTACAGGACTCAGTCTCTATACAGCCTATATAGCAGCGGTACCTCTGTGCCAGATTTCAGGACCCCCGTCCTGGCAGCCCTGCACTCAGTTGTTTATGTGTTGCCATGCTAAGAGCTGCCTCCTTTACCCAGTGATCAGTGATGTAGTGTTTAGTCTCCAGTGTCATGACTTTGCTCCCTGGCTCCTAGCATTGCAATATGAAGTAATGCACCGAAGGGAAGCGGCATTGCAAGGGCCACACAATCTTTGTCTCTCAGTCTCTTTGCTCCATCCAATCCTGTCCTGCTGCCCCAGCTCAGCCCCATCCATCCCATCTCCACCCATCCCTGTCCCCTCAGCTCTGCCCCATCCATCCCTGTCCCCTCAGCTGTGCCCCATCCATCCCTGTCCCCTCAGCTGTGCCCCAATCATCCCTGTCCCCTCAGCTGTGCCCCATTCATCCCATCCTTTTTCAGTTTTGCCCCCCCCCCAGTGCGCTGATTTCTAATTATCCACCCCCCAAGACAACCCCCTGCCCGGACCTTCACCTCTCACCAGATGCCTGTATATGGACCTTTACAAGAAGTAGTTGAGTACCCCTGCTATATAGTGTCTGGGCCCTCCAAACCATTTAATGTGATGGCTACACTCCTAGCCCCTACACCCCAAGAGTTTTTGTTTCCTATATGTTCTGTCTGGATTTTGAGGTAAGCCATAGGCTCAGTTTAAACTAGGGACCAAGCCACCACACGCTGGTTATGTTATGAGGGGGGGGGGGCAGACATTGTAGCTGTATTGGTGGTCCTGGATGACCAGGTTATTCTATCAGTGGGTTTTTACTTCCTTGATGGCACATTGGGCATATTGACAATGCCAGGATTCACCAGGCTCAAATCGTGAAGAATAGTTCAGGGAGCATGAGACATCATTGTCACACATTGTTTGGCCATCACTAGTTCCATTGAGAAGAGAATTGGAGCGTGTAAAGGTGAGTTGTAGTGGGCGAACGGGGGGGGGGGGGGAGCCACGGGAGCCACGGAATAAAACTTGGTCGAATTCCTGGGTTTTGTTCCACTTTAAATGTAATTTAAGGGTTTGTGCATGCTAAGTGGAAAAACAAATCATTGTTTAAATACCTGCCCATTGTTGCTGAAAATCAGCCCCTTTTCTGTATTTATTCATGACCCCTTTTTCCTAGCACTGAAGGGCAGACCTATACAACAAAGATGTGAAAAAAGCAGGGGACAGCTATCCTCCCGTGCACACACAAGCATTGGTGTGTCCCTCACGGTGTGACGCACGAGGGGTGCGTGTAATGCACAAGGGATGGAGATAGGTCTACCTCTCAATGCTAAAAAAAGGTGGATTACAAGAAATGAGGTTAATCCCAATGACAGCTTTATTCAGCAGCAAAACAGGATGAATCATCTGCATGGCAGGTGAGCAAATAACGATTTGTTTTTACACTTAGGCTAGACAATCCCTTAAAATAAAATATTTCATTTTAATTAAGACTAGCAGTCATCACCCTCTGCATCTGAATTATGTTTCTCTATTTATTTATTTATTTTAATGGGCCAAAGCTATTTGGGTCGGGTAGAAGCAATATGGAAGTGCCACCTGCCCAGCTCAGGTTGTGCAGATTACAGCTACAGACAGAGTGATCAGTCCAGGGAGCGGAGGGGCACCAGATTATTTTTTAATGGTGGAGGACACAGTCTGTTTTGTCCTGGAAAGGCTCCATCCCGGACTCTACAATACAAAGTAAAGCTGGCCCTGTGCCCAGGCAGCACCTCTAGCTAATTTTATTTTAAAAGGACAGGGATCAGGAAGATGGGCTTACAGCCTGGATATTAATAGGATGCTTCACCTGAATTACACCGTCTGAACAAAATCCCTTGTTCTATCATATTCCTCTAGGATTATACATACAAGAGGGGGAGGTGGGGACATTTCTGCATCTATCTATCTATCTATCTATCTATCTATCTATCTATCTATCTATCTATCTACCCAGCTATCTATCTATGAGGCCGATTTATTAATAGCGCCAGGTAGCGACAGATGAGCGACAGTAGCGTGATTTTCACAGCGCCGGCTAGTATTCGCTGTGCTTGGCCGTTGTTCGGTTGTTGACAGCGACTCAGTCGGTGTGCGGTAATGTTGAATACGGGGTTAGGAGTCGCTGTTTGACAGGTTCCGCGCTGTATGGGAGCGCATGACAACGAATGGCCATAGCGAAAGGCTCCCAGCATATTCATTAACAAATCACGCTCAAAAAATTCTCGCGCTGTAAAATGCATGTTTAAACCCCAGTGCGCTGGCGGCGATGTGTTAAAAGTAGTTTTTTAACCCCCAAACAACCTTATTTTTGGAAAAAAATAATAAACAAGTTTTTAAAGTTTTTATAAACATTTTGTAATATGAATACATTAATATCAGACCTGTAATATCAATTCTGCACAATTTTTTTTTTTTTTTTTACCTTAAAAAAAAAAAAAAACATTGCAGAAGTGGTCACAGAATTTTTGACATTTAAAAAAAAAACAAAAAAAAAAAAAATTAATATCAATTAATTATGAATATTTAAAGATTGCTCCATTGAAATGCATTGGAGAGCGCCAGGTAGCGAGAGGTCATACCTGGCGCTGTGATGGGATTAGCAGCGGCGCTGTTCGCTGAAGTCTGCAACATGATGAATCCAGCGCTAGCTGACGCTCTCGCCGGCGCTAGCCTCATTTAGCGTGATAAATGCGTGATTGTGTTCGCAGCCTGACGTTCTGGAGTCGGTAGCCGCCGATAGCTGGCGATACCTGGCGCTAGTGAGACACTACCTGGCGCTATCCCTTGATAAATAAGGCCCTATGTATCTATCTATCAATCCCTCTATCTAAATATCCATCTCTCTACCTATCTCTCTGCCTATCTATATATCTATCTATCTATCTATCTATCTATCTATCTATCTATCTATCTATCTGCCTATCTATCTATCTATCTTTCTATCTCTATGCACAGCTATATATCTATGTATCTATCCATCAATCCTTCTATCTATTTGTTCTTTATGGGAAAAAATAAGACCCCCTGGAAATAAGCCCTCCGCCTTTTTGCCGAGCACAAAATTAATATAAGACCTGTCTTATTTTTGGGAATATGGTATATACAGCACTGAAATAAGGATCCAGCTGGCCAGAATGTATAGGTTATAAATACGATTCAGCTTTTCACCTGAGAGTCACGATAATGGCAGAGGGCTGAGCACACGCAGTGATGAGGGTAACAATGAAGAGAAATATCAGAAATGGAATAAGCGTGTTGCAGGTGCGGTCACATTTCCCTGATACAGCATAACCGTTTTCATGCAGGTAAGTCTTTACAATGACCACTCGGAGCTGGCTGCGCTGGCCCACTGTAGGTGGAGTGATGACCTGCCGGCTCTGGACACAGGCGCATTCAGTATAATTCCTGACCTGCAACAAAAACAAAAGATAATTGAGAAGTAACCTACCTCCGCAAACCATCAGGAAGCCATACATTAGGGATACTCACCTTTCCCTGCTGGAGCATCATACAATGAATTTTCCTCGTCCCCCATCTCACTTTTCCACCCCGCATCAGCTTCCTCCCAGTCTGATGCTCAAAATCATACTGGTCTCTAAATTCGGGTCCCCTGGTGTCCTCCCAGGCTTCCGCACCCCCCCCCCCCCCCAAGTCAGTCACAGGAAATGTGCACACCCACATTCATTGCAGTGGAGGGGTGTGGCAGGTAATGCAGTAGCACGCCCCCTATTGTGCTGACTGTGAGCACTGATCATGTATCTGGGTCTGTGTGTAATATATATATATATATATATATATATATATATATATATATATATATATATTTTTTTTTTTTTTTTTTTTTTTTTTATTTAATATTTATAATCCCTACAAGTGGGAAAAAACCCCAGGGTGGCTGGCACTGAAAACTAAAGGATTCCAGGGATGGCCGCTGGGCTTTCCAGGGGGTTATCAGAAATTGGCATGCGTGAAACCCCCCAGGTCGACAGTTTTCACTCAACTTTCCCTGGTCCAATGGCACATTATGGGGTCCTTTAATGGTACAATGCTGCCCCAGTGGTAGGGTACAATAGAGGCATGCTAAAAATTCTAGATTCTCTTCAAATTATCCGTCTTTTTGCTGATCTAATAGTGGTTGTCAGGGGCAGTGTCTTTCATTTAGCGGCAATTTCCTGATAAATTTGCTTCCTTCTGCTGACCTCAGCCGTCTGGTCAGCAGCAGGGAGAAAGTTCACTAGTGCTTATCAGGAAAATAACAGTGAAGGGAAGACACAGCCCTAACAACAAACACGAAGTGAGCAGAAAGTAGCTTACTTTAACCCTTTCCTGGACTGTCCATTTAATACAGATAAATGTAAGGTTATGAACTTTACCTTGTTTCAATAACTCTGTCATTTAACTATGGTCACAAAGCAAAATAAATGGCCTTAGTCAGATTGTATCTGTCTAAATGTTTATTTTATTAATTTATTTTATAAGAACGAACTGCCCATGACTTAACTGCTCGTGTTTCATGAACAGGCCTAGGAACTGCCCGCGGCACATTCCAGGGAGGAATAATCGGGCCCGCTGCCGCGACTTAGGTCGGCGAGAGATTATACCTCTCTGGTTTCAATCGGTCACACAGTCTAGGGCCCGGCACTGTTCCTTCTTTAGAAATAAATTCCAGTGACTAATTGGAAACCAGATCTGAGCGTTCCTACATCATAGCAAGCCAAACCCATGGCTGCCATAGGAATGCCTTTCAGCAAAAGCACAATTTAGCTGTAATAAGATGAGAGAGGGTACAGTTCGGCCTGCAGTACGAAGCCTGGTTCTCATGGCCGCCCAGCTGACACAATACATGCTGTGATGGGATCTTGGTCTGTGTTGGCTTTGGTTTAAAATGCTAAAATGCCAACATGCCAGGGGTGCGCAGATCGTCTTTCTGACCAGTAAGCGATAGCTTGTCTGAACTTGCGCCTAGGCCTGGCTGCCATGATAGATCCCTGCAGCGATTACCTGGTACCATTGCTTCCATATTATGTGAATGCACATAGTCAAATGCAATAGGGATGTTGGCTTTTACAGCAATTACTGTATGTAATTAATAAAAGTTAAGAAGATACGATTTTCAAACAGGCAGCTATAAGCAAACCTTGTATACTGAATATGTATCTGCTAACCTTCATGATGCCTTTCCAAACTCTAAGTCAAAAATATCCCAGCATCTGTCCCTTCTTCACACCTCAAAAATATCCCAGCATCTGTCCCTTCTTCACACCTCACTCAGCTAAAATTCTAGTGCACATCCTAATCATATCCTGTTTACATCACTGTTTCTCAACCTGTCATACAGGTACCCGGGGGGGTATGTGGCAGTGCTCCCGGGAAAACATTCAGGGGGTGTCTGACTAGTCAGGTTTGTTATTTTACAAGCGAAACGTAATAACGTTTTGCTTTAAAAGTGCCACGAGGCCTGTGGCTTACTTATTTTGGTATCATTTATAATTAATCACCCTCTTTGGGGTACTTGTTTGGACCTTGTTGTCGCTAGGGGGTACTAGTACAACTGGTAGTACTTGAGGTGCTAAGCGGTAGTACTCAATCAGTACCCAAACCTGATCTGCTGAGATCTATATTTTGCCCACATATGATTTGTTCCTTAAAGCAGACCAACACCCGTTTGCCCGCTAATGGGTCTGCGTCTGGTTGCAATAAGACAGGCTAGGGGGGGCATCCAGAATGCTGGAGCCCATCACCCCCCAGAACGCTCGTAATTCTTACCTGTCCCTCAATCCTTGGCCGGGAATGGAGCCCTGCAATTGTCTGTGTATGTTACAATGGCATCAACAAATGTACTCCTAGAACCGGGTGCGGCAAACAAGAATAGCCGGCATCTGCTGTTTATGATGCGCAACTGCTGCATCCAATCAATGAAGCAGCCTGCTCCCTCTGTCTGTTAGCAGGGGAGAGCCTTATAAGCAGGCAATGGCTTAGCGGTGGTCTGCTTTGCTGTTCTCCACAGTCACATCCAGCAAATATTAGCTATCCCATAGGCAGTGTTGCATTGCCCCTCTCATTCCCACAGGCAGTGTGGCATCCCTCTCCAATTCCCATAGGCAGTGTGGCACTCCCCCCTCCCATTCCCCATAGGCAGTGTGACATCCCCCTCCATTCCCATAGGCAGTGTGGCACTCCGGCTCCTATTCCCCATAGGCAGTGTTGCATTGCCCCTCTCATTCCCACAGGCAGTGTGGCATCCCTTTCCAATTCCCATAGGCAGTGTGGCATTCCCCCCTCCCATTCCCCATAGGCAGTGTGACATCCCCCTCGCATTCCCATAGGCAGTGTGGCACTCCGGCTCCTATTCCCCATAGGCAGTGTTGCATTGCCCCTCTCATTCCCACAGGCAGTGTGGCATCCCTTTCCAATTCCCATAGGCAGTGTGGCATCCTCCTCCCATTCCCCATAGGCACTGTGGCATTCCCCCATCCCATTCCCCATAGGCAGTGTGGTATTCCCCCATCCCATCACCATAGGAAGTGTGACATCCCCTTCTCCCATTCCAGGCACACGCAAACACCTGGCAGATGGCCTTGGCCTGAGCGTCCATTCAATGAACGCTGGCGGCGGACATATCCTCCCTCTGCACAGAGCTGGGTGTTTGCATGTGCCCACGCCCCAGAAGAAGCAGCAGCGGCAGTGAGGTAGTGGGGATAGCGGGGGCAGCGGCAGGGTTCAGTTACCCTCCGCTTCTCGATTTTCTGGCCTTCTGGTTGTTGTGGCGGCTGGCCAGCAGTGCAGGAGCACCGGGACATATGAGTATACTTGGGGGGTCATATTAAAAAGAAACCTTACATGACCCACAATTCAGTGCTTCAGCTGGTCCAACAAAGATGGTGAGGACTAGCGCTGGAATCACCCGGTTATCGGTGCTGGATTGCAGGCAAGGTAAGTGTTTTTTCATGCAGATATGGCATACAGGCCTTGGCTATACTATCACTGGAATAGAAGATGACATGTTGTACTCACTGCAAAGCTTTGGTTGCCCACGTTGCTGCATCCGGCAAGACAAGGATTGAAGTATGTGATTCCATCTGATCCGCACACAGGCTCATACTCATGGATTTTACAGCCGCAGTTAACATTGCAGCTACCTGTTAGATTCCTGTGCGCCATCGTTAATGTGGGTCTGAGGAGGAAGACAAAATAGACGTACTGTAAAATGTGAGAGGAGAGGCACACACATATTCACTTACAGATCATATTCCCTGTCTGACTCTCTCTTTACTGTGATCACCCTTAAAGTAGACCTACATCCCCCTAACAACCTTGTGCCACAGAGAGTCCTGGTTCACAGGACACTAAAATAACCTACCCCCTCGTGTCATCAGTGTGCCCTGCATTTAATACTCACCTTTTCCTATCAGAGTTCCATTTCATGCGGCAGACAAACCTCCTCCAATAAGAGGCATGCTTCATTACAGTGCACGGATAATTCCTGCTCCCCATCATACAGCTTTCAGGTCTGATTTTGGCTTTAAATGTATTATTTGTTAAAGGACAAGTATCATCTGTATCTCTGTATCACATGCTCATCTGTATGTAACCAGCAGAGAGTGGGGGCAGTAATGGCCAGATGGTTGAAGTGAACCTGCAAACCTTTGGTCATGTGACCTAAGGGTAGCAGGTTCAATGGCAGGACTGACTAAGCTGCTCCCTGGGTGGAGTAGTTTGAGCAGCCCAGCACCCCGGGCTTGTGTGCACCCACCACTTGTGTTTGCCTCAGGGCGTGGATGGGTTAAATGCAGAGGAAAAATTCCTACCTTTAAAAGGGATCTAAATTCATTTTTAACTGGAGGTCCATTGGTGGGTCAGCAGAAACCCGATTTATAGTGCAGTGCTCCCGGCCAGCGCCACTAGAGGGAGCATAAAGCACTGTAAACATATTGGAAGCAAATGGTTCCATTGTGGAGCGGAGTGTGGAAATTCTGATGTATTGTGGCTGGTGGCCCCCACAGCGATACGGCGTGCCCCTGTACAGGAAAGGGCGCTATGACAGGGCTGAAAGTGGAGAATCAATTATTTATAATGCCTCATATGCCTTAAACGTGATTATCATGAAGGGAGAGATGTATGTTAAGGCCCAGAGCGATACATCTTCTGTAAGGAAATTAAAGCACAAAACCTACTGTGGTCAGCCCTGAAATTGAAAAGATTCCAGGGCAGGCCATTGGCCTTTCCAGGAAACATCCCAAATCAATATGCCCTTCTGTCTGGAATGGAGGGGGGTCCACAGGGCACCGCAGAACTCACCTGCTTCCTGGCGCCCTCGGCGATGAAAACATCCGATGCCAACATACCCAGCATCTTCGTGCTGGGAGCACACACTCGTCCCGAGCCATTCGGATAGGACAGGAGCGCGTGTGCTGCTGGGGGTGCGGTCGCTGTGTTCCCCATTGCCGAAGCTCTGCATGGAAACAGAGCCATTCCCGAACATTACATATGCAAGGCAAACGGCTCTGATTGGATGAGAGCCCCCACATGCGTCATAGGACCAGGGAAAGGTGACTTTGTATAATTGTTCTCAAGGATTTCACCCAGTGGGGCATCCCAATTTGGGATGCCTCTAGGGCACAGAACGAACCCCGGGATATTCAAAATCCCGGGTTTTGTTCCGCTTTAAACAAGGAACCTCTAAGCACACAGATCAAATGAGAACAAACAACTGCACCTTCCACCGTGTCAACACCTTCTGCTTAAACAGGAGAAACACCCTTGATTTTCACTCTTTTGGGCACTACCTGCCATGCAAAAGATTCATCCTGGTGAGCTGGTGAATAAAGCTGTTGTTGTTGAGATAAAGATCAGATCAAATGTAGCCCAGCCCCTGTATTTTATTTATGCATGACCACCTTTTCTAGTACTGAAATGTGGACCTTTACAAAGATGGAGGAAGACAATCAAAGCAGGGAGCAGCTATACTCCGCTGCACACAAAAGCATTGGTGTGTCCCACGCAGTCTGATGCAAGAGGGGTGGACATACGTCCAGTGCTAAAAAAAAATATGGTCTCATAAATAGAAGAAAAAAAACTTAGGGGCTGGGCTACAAAAAAACAGGAGTCAGCCAAGCCCGGATCTCTGCGGGTGATCTGAAACCTCTTGTATAGGGACTATTGGTGAGCATCTATTTTGTTTTTGCCCAGACAGTCCCTTTAAGCTATAATACAGAGAGGAGAATGTAGAGCTGAGAAAACATACTACTGGAGGATAAAGTTCCAATATAGAATAATAAATACAGTGGAGCAAGGATTCTATTTTTCGGCACATCCACCTACCCGGTAGTGTAAGGTATATTAATACCCCCAAGATTAATACTTTCACATCCCACAATGAAGAGGGTGGAGAAGCAGAGCAGGGACACGCCACTGCAGATCATGGCCAGCTTTGCAGATTCTCGGGCGCTCAGTTTGAGTTTCTTGATGATGTATCCGCCCAGCACAATCCCAACACCGGCACTGGGGACAATGATCAGGCCTGCAAGAAATAAATACAGAGTATGTTACATTGTTCTTTCCTTTGATGATCACATGTGGCGGGGGCGTTACATCCAAGTATATATCACAAGGGAGGTTCCTGCTAATATAGTAATTAAATGGTAATTGCTTTGTAAAATGGAAAATGCAATTGGCTGTAATTCCTATATGCATTCTGCACATTATTAATGCTATACGGACACATTTGGTGCTCACACTGCCCTAGGCACATTAAAAACATTTACCTTTTTGGAACTCCTGCTGTGGTGAATTTTAAAGACAAAATGGTGTCCCATGGAGCTGCAGGTAGCCTGAAAAGAGAAAGTGCCGCTGGTTTCCTGCCGCTGTGCAATATGGGTTATGTCAGTTGAATTCAGGCAGCAGCACAGCTGGGATAGGAAGTTCCAAAATGGCCACTATCAGGAGAAAATTTGTGAGGCGGCACTTTGACTGGATAAAGGAGCAAATGTAATTGCTGACAATGATTCAGTATCATGTGTGCAAGTGAGAAAGTGTGGATTTTATTTCCAATTGTGTTGGTCTGGTTTAATATGATGCTTTGAAGTCATAACAGCATCAGTAAAGATGAACAGAGCGCTACCTGGCAGCCTGTGCAAACATCTTGGGATTGCCGTAGAGGTCTGTTTTTACAATGGAATCGCGATGCCCCTCTGGAATGGAACAAAACCCAGGATAGTGAATATCCCAATGTTCCTCTTTAAAATTCTCACAGCGGGGCTCTAATAAGCACTTCACACGTAGTGGTCACAGTTTGACAACATATTGTTTGAAGTTAGGGTTTTTAGATAACTTGATATAACTAGTTTATGAACTAACTTCAGCAGATCATATGCACAATGTGATTCTGAGCAGGGAAGTATGGGAAGCTTATGGTCTCTTTGTTGCCTATTAGATGTAATAAGCTCCTTTTTACACTCCTTTCTTTAGCTTTTAGCAGTGACTCACGCTCTGGCTTTTAATTCCCCCCATGCTCTCAAAGAATGAACATGTCTGACAGTAAAATTGCCTCAATTTCCCCCCTTGTCACTCAATACATTTAAACACATATTTTTCTACTTTTCTAGCTAGTGATGTGAGTGAGCTTTGCTGCTCTGGATTATGCCGACTGTGGCATAGGGTGGCATGATGCTATTTTTTTTTAAACTTCTTTTCAAGTGGACCAAAATCCAGGATTCTGGCTATCCTGGGTTCTGAGCCTTGCCCCGGGCACCGTGCTCGGGGATGCCTCGCTGTGTAAAACCCTCCAGGTTGCCCGATTTCGTTCACCCTTCCTCGGTTCTACGGTGCATGCGCAGCCTTTTTTCCAGTCAGCACGCTCGGATCCGCTCTCGCCCCTTCGCCCAAGAGCTTGTCTAAAGGGAGCGGATCCGAGCGAGCTGGCGGCCACATCTCCCGCTACCCTTTAACAGGGAGCATGCCAGAGCTGGCCATTCACAATGCCTGGCACAGGCCCATGCCCTGCTAAAGAGATTAGCGGGGATGCGACCGCTGCTCGCCCGCCGTTGGACAGGAAAGAACACAAATTTTTGGGCAACCTGGAGGGGTTTCACACAGCGGGGCATACTGAATCTGGATTCCAGGGTGGGTTTTGGTCCACTTTAACACACAAAAAATACAATTCTGTGAAACTCACCTGTAGAATTGTTTTTGTATACATCCAGTCCAGGCCATCCCAATATCTCACGATTGGGTGTTCGCCCCTAGGGTGCGCTTGACAAAATCAAAGATGTAGCTCCTCCCGGCACCCTATAAAGGCAGCTGTCCCTCTATCATTTCTCAGTGGTTTAAAAGCAGTATTCAACAAAAAGAGGGCAGGCCGGGAGGCCTAAGAAACCATGTTACTTCACATAGCTTCAGTTTGTACTCTCTCTAAGTAAACAACTAGAAAAACCAGTGTCCTGTGAACAAAAATGGTTGATCACCATAACAGGTAAACAGGACATAATGAACACAAGGGTGGGGTGGGACGGCCTGGACTGGATGTATACAAAAACAATTCTACAGGTGAGTTTCACAGAATTGTATTTTTCCCTACAATATCTCACGATTGGGACATCCAAAACTACCGCCTGAAGCACCTTTCGGCCAAAAACAGGGTAAGCTGAGGCCCTGACATGAACCTTGTAAAACTTTGTAAAAGTATGAACAGAAGACCAAGTTGCGGCCTTACAAACTTGTTCCACTGATGCCTGGTGCTGAAAAGCCCAAGAGGCACCAATAGCTCTGGTAGAATGAGCTGTGATCAGAAAAGGGGGATCCTTCCCCCTAGCAGAATATGCTTGTACCACCGCCTGTCTGATCCACTTACTGAGAGTGAACTTGGCCTAGGACCCTCTGTTAGGACAAAGAGCAAATCCGATTTCCTGAAGGATTCAGTCACAGCCAGGTAATACTTTATGGCTCTGAGCACATCCAAGGCACGAAGGGTCTGTTCCTTGGAATTAGCCGGTGCTGGACACAAGGAAGGTAAGACAACTTCCTCATTAAGGTGAAAGGGAGAAACGACCTTAGGTAAGAAATCAGGTTTAAAGCGAAAAACCACCTTATCCCTGTGCAGCTCGAAGTAGGGTGGTTTCATACAAAGCGCGGCCAGCTCAGATACACAACGCACCGAGGTGATCACAACCATAAAGACCACTTTGAGAGTCAATATAGACAATGCAGCATCGCTCAAAGGCTCGAAGGGAGGGCCCTGGAGAACAGATAGTACTAAATTCAAGTCCCACACCGGTAATACTGACTTAGGCGGTGGCCGGACACGGGTAACTCCCTGGAAAAAAGTCTTGATCAACCTATGGTTGGCAATGGATCTCTGGAAAAAGATGACTAAAGCCGAGACCTGACCCTTGAGGGTGCTCAGCTGGAGACCCAAGTCTAAGCCGTGTTGTAAGAACTCTAGAATCCTAGAAATAGCAAATTTTCGGCAAGGAAGGCTCTTGGCCTCGCACCAAGCGATATAGGCCAGCCAAACTCTGAAGGATATCATGGAAGAAGATTTCTTCCGTGCCTGAATCATAGTTTGCACGACCGTGTTCGACAACCCCTTCTCCGTCAGGATTGAGGTTTCAATAGCCAAGCTGTCAAAGCCAGCGTCCGTAAATTGGGGTGCCGGAGCGACCCCTGTTTGAGAAGCCCCGGGTCGTCGGGCATGATGTAGTGATCTATTGACATCTGGACAATGTCTGCAAACTAATTCCTTCTCTGCCAGCGAGGAGCCACCAGGATGGTTGGTACCCCTTCCTGGGCTATCCTGCGCAGCACTCTGCCCAAGAGCGGGAACGGAGGGAATGCATACAGAAATTTGAACTCCGTCCAAGAAATCGCCAGAGCGTCTGTTGCAATGGCCAGAGGATCTCTGGAGCGGGAGCCGAAACTTGTAAGATTGTGATTGTGTCTGGACGCAAACAGATCCACGTCCGGATGACCCCAGCGGAGACACAGGGCCTGAAAGGTCTCGCTGCTGAGGGACCATTCCCCCAGGCGCAGGAAACTCCTGCTGAGGGAGTCTGCCTCCTGGTTCTCCACCCCGGGGGATGTAGACCACTGAGATGCAGGGAACATTCTCCTCTGCCCAAGTCAGAATCTGTGTTACCTCCTTGAGGGATATCTTGCTTCGAGTCCCGCCCTGGTGGTTGATGAAGGCTACAGCAGTCTGATTGTCCGAGCAAACCTGGATTGCACTGCCTCTTAAATGGGGAGTTAGGGGAGAAGAACCAACCAGATTGCTCTAAGCTCCAAGAGATTTATGGGTAAACTATTCTCTTGCGGACCCCACTGACCCTGGATCTTCTGGGTCTGCCAAACGCCTCCCCAGCCTGTCAGACTGGCATCCGTGGTAACTATCTCCCAATGGGGAGCCAGAAAGGACTTGCCCACCAGCAGGTTCCAGGAGTCCAACCACCACAAGAGCGACTGCCTGGCCAGGGGGGACAGCGAAAGGTCTTGCTCCAGTGATTCCTGCGCCCGATTCCAGCCGGTCAGCAGGTTCAGTTGTAGAGGTCTCATGTGAAATTGGGCGAAGGGTACTGCCTCGAAGCATGACAACATTAGTCCCACCAATCTCATCGGCCGCTTACAAGACAGCAAGGCCCGCACTTGCGTCTGGAGACCCAAAACCTTCTGCTGTGGTAGAAAAACCTTGACCTGAGCGTTGTCTATCATCATTCCCAGGAAGGATCTCACTGTTGAAGGAGTGATGAACGACTTGGGGTAATTGATTACCCAACTGAAGGCTTCCAGGGTTGACAGCACCGTCCCAGTATCGTTCTCGGCCTGCTGAAGGGACGGGTCGAAATCAGCAAATCGTCCAGATAGGGTAACACATGGATACCCTGACTCCTCAGAATAGCCATGATGCCCGCCAGCACCTTGGTGAACACATGGGGGGCTGAAGATATCTCGAATGGAAGGGCTACAAACTGGTAATGTTGATCCTCCAGCGCAAACCTCAGGAACTTCTGATGTCCCTGAAAAATCGGGATGTGCAGATAAGCGTCCCTGATGTCTACCGTGGTCATGAAGTCGCCGGGCCGAAGTGATCTCACCGCCGACTGCAAAGTTTCCATGCGGAAATGTCTGACTCTTACAAACCTGTTGAGTCCCTTCAGGTCCAGGATCGGCCTTAGTGTTCCATCCTTCTTGGGAACCGTGAACAGATTGGAATAGAATCCCCGACCCTGTTTCTGCAGGGGTACAGGGAAAATCACACCTATCCGTAGGAGGTGTTGAACAGCTGTTCTTAAAGCTTGAGCCTTTAGCGGGCTTCGGGATATCCTTGAATGGAGGAATTTTGTGGGCGGCCTGGCTTCCAGCTCTATCTTGTAACCGGAGGACACTACCTCCTGAATCCACCAATCCGAGACGTGACGCCTCCAGATCTGAGCAAACAGCAAAAGCCGTCCCCCCATCCGGATGGGTGAGGGCGCCACCCCTCATGCCTGAGAGGGCTTGGCAGGGGGTTTGGACTTAGCTCCCCATGAGGAGTTGGGTCGGCCCGCGGGACCTACCTCTGCCCCAGGTATCTCTGCGGGCACCGGGAAATGAAGAACCTCTTCCTCCTCGAAAGGAACGATAGGAAGAGGGGTTCCGAAAGAACCGAGCAGGCTTCCTTCTCTGAAGGAGTCTACCATCCTGACGTCAGTGGGCGTGTCTCGCGTGACGTCAGAGCGGGTACAGCAGTGCAATAGGGATCACATTGAAATTGTACATTATAGATACAATTAAAGTATGAAACGGGCATAACAGTGCCGATGAATGCGCTAATATAGTGTAAACCCGCAAGAAAGGAACATAAAAATACAACTCTGTGAAGTACTCACCTGTAGAGTTGGTATTATATGCAGACAGCACGTCCTGCTCCAGGCGTAGTCCTTACATGTGGGTATACCTCCGCCTTCAGCGCCGTGCACTGCAGAACATGAAGAAAACAAGCTCCTCCCGGCCCTACATATACCGGAGGACCTCCCACAAATCCCCAGCATTGAAAAGCAGTGAGAAAGAGAGGACAGGAGAAACAACCACCCAAAACTGGCAAAACAAAATATCAACTATAACAATCACCAAACAGGGGGTCCAGAACAAAGTGAAACCAGGGTGGGGTGGAGCAGGACGTGCTGTCTGCATATAATACCAACTCTACAGGTTAGTACTTCACAGAGTTGTATTATTCTAAGCAGACAGCACGTCCTGCTCCAGACATAGTCCTTACATGTGGGACATCCAATAGCAGTGTCCGTAAAGAAGGGTGGGATCCCCAACAAAAGGCAACAGGAAGCCGTTTAAACTACTACAGCCTGCAACACCTTGCGGCCAAACGCAGCGTCAGCTGAGGCCTTAACATCAACCTTGCAAAACTTTGTAAAGGTGTGAACTGAAGACCAAGTAGCGGCCTTGCAAACTTGCTCCACAGAGGCCTGGTGCTGAAAAGCCCAAGAAGACCCGACAGCTCTAGTAGAATGAGCAAAAAGACGAAAGGGGGGAGTCCTCCACTTAGTAGTATAGGCTTGAACCACAGCCTGACGAATCCATTTACTGATGGTAGACTTGGCGGGAGCCAAACCTTTCCTAGGCCCATGAGGCACAACGAAGAGAGCATCCGTCTTCCTGAATGCCTGAGTGGTAACCAGGTAAGACTTGACACACCTAACCACATCCAAGGAATGCAAAACCCTCTCCTTAGGGTTACTAGGATTAGGGCACAAGGAAGGAAGTACAATATCTTGATTCAAATGAAACGCAGACACAACTTTAGGCAGAAAGTCTGGTTTGAAGCGAAACACCACCAAGTCCCGGTGTCTCTCAAAGTAGGGAGGCTGAATAGACAAGGCAGCCAACTCAGACACACGTCTAACCGAGGTAATGGCTACCAGAAAGACCACCTTGAGCGTGAGAACAGCAAGAGCTGCTTCATGAATAGGCTCAAAAGGAGGACCCTGCAGGGCCGACAAAACCAAATTCAGATCCCAAACAGGAACCATAGGTTTCAGAGGGGGGCGCACATGAGTGACCCCCTGAAAGAAAGTCTTGATAAGAGAGTGCTGGGCAAAGGTCTTCTGAAAGAAGATAGACAGGGCCGAAACCTGGCCCTTCAAGGTACTAAGCTTCAGACCTAAGTCTAGACCATGTTGTAAAAACTCCAGCACCCTGGAGACTAAGAATTCCCGGCAGGGAAGAGACCTGGATTCACACCAGTCAATGTAGGCACGCCATACCCTATAATATATAGCAGAAGAGGTCTTCTTCCTGGCTTGGACCATGGTAGCCACTACAGAAGCGGACAAACCCTTTTCCTTTAAAATGGTGGTCTCAATAGCCAAGCCGTCAAAGCCAGAGTTAGTAAATTGGGATGGCGTAGAGACCCCTGAGTTAGGAGGTCTGGAATCCTTGGTAGATTGTACTGATCTACTGCCATTTGAACCAAGTCTGCGAACCACACTCTTCTTGGCCACCTTGGGGCCACCAGGATGGTGGGTACCCCTTCCAGAGCGATCTTGCGTAGCACTCTGCCCAGAAGGGGAAGTGGTGGAAACGCATACAGGAGACGAAACTCTTTCCAAGACATTGACAGGGCATCCGTGGCCAGAGCCAGAGGATCCTGAGACAGGGATACAAAGCTCGGTAGCTTGTGATTGTGACGGGACGCAAACAGATCCACGTCTGGGACACCCCAACGGTGACACAGGGACTGAAATACCGAGTTGGAGAGGGACCACTCCCCCTGACGGGACGACCCCCTGCTCAGGGCATCTGCTAGAAGATTTTCCGCCCCCGGAATGTAAACAGCCGAGATGCATTGAACATTGGTCTCTGCCCATGTTAGAATCAGAGACACCTCCTGGAGAGCACCCTTGCTCCGGGTTCCTCCCTGATGATTGATGTAGGCCACCGCCGTCCTGTTGTCTGAGCGTACCTGAATCGCCAGACCCTTCAGGTGCTGTGTCAATTGTTCCAGCACCAACCTGACCGCCCTGAGTTCCAGGACATTGATGGGTAGATGGGCCTCCTGAGGGCCCCACCTCCCCTGGAAACGCAGGGACTTCCAGAATCCCCCCCAGCCCGAGAGACTGGCATTTGTTGTGACCGTCTCCCAGGAGGGAGCCAGGAAGGATCTGCCCCTTGTCAAGTTCCCGTGGTCCAGCCACCACGCCAGGGATTGTCTGACCGAGGGGGGGAGCACCCAGATCTCGTCCAAGGACACTGGGTCCTTGTTCCAAACTGACAGAAGGTGAAGCTGCAGAGTTCTCAAATGGAATTGGGCAAAGGGCACCGCCTCGAAGCTTGCCACCATCGAGCCCACCAACTGCATTCCCTGCCTGATAGAGGGATGAGGGCTCGAGAGCAGGGACCTCACCTGCGTTGTCAGAGCTTCCACCTTCTGTGGAGGAAGGAATATCCTTGACTGAACTGAATCCAGAATCATCCCCAGAAACGGTGTCACTGAGGAGGGGGACAGAGAGGACTTTGGGAAATTGATCACCCAGCCGAAGGACTCCAGGGTGGTCACCACCAACCGCGTGTCCAGCTCTGCCTGCTGCAGAGACTGGGATGAGATGAGTATATCGTCCAGGTAGGGCAACCCTCGTATGCCTTTTAGTCTCAACAGAGACATTACTCCTGCCAGCACCTTGGTGAATACCCTGGGGGCTGACGTAAGTCCAGAGCCACAAACTGGTAATGCTGATCCAGCAGCGCAAATCTGAGAAACCTTTGATGCCCTGGGAACACTGGAACGTGCAGGTAAGCGTCCTTGATGTCCACAGATGTCATGAAGTCCCCTGGGCGCAGCGAGGCAATGGCCGAGCGCAGAGTTTCCATACAAAAATGCCTGTTTCTGACAAATCTGTTTAAGATTTTTAAGTCCAGAATGGGTCTGACTGACCCGTCCTTTTTGGGCACCGTGAACAGGTTGGAATAAAACCCCACGCCCCTGTCTTTTAAGGGGACCTTGCAAATGACCCCGAGGTCTAGAAGGTCCTGCACCGCTAGCGTCAAGACATGAGCTGAGGCAGCATCTTGTGGGATTCGGGACCCGACGAACCTGGTAGGGGGCAGTACAGCAAACTCTATCTTGTAACCGGAGGACACTACCTCCTGAATCCACCGGTCTGGGACGTGGCGTCTCCAGACATGCTGAAAATGCTGTAGACGTCCCCCCACCCTGACGGGCGAGGGCGCCCCTTCATTCCTGGGGGGTCTTGGGAGGGGCTTTGGGCTTTGGCCCCCAGGAAGAGCTGGGGCGGCGTCCTCTGTTCTTGTTCCAGGAATCTGTGCGAGCTCCGGCGAAGGACACCCCTCTTCCCTGTTTAGCCCCACAGTAGGGGGTCGAGTGGGAGCTTGGGCCACGAAAGGGCCGAACCTGACGCTTGCGCTGGGGCAGCTTGCCCCCTTTAGCAAAGATATCTAACCTTTCTCCAAACAGGCGCAGCCCTTTGAAAGGAAGCCCAGTAAGAGCCTTCTTGGCGACATTGTCAGCTGCGGCGTATGGCTACCACCAGAGCAGAGGATCTAGCACTCAGCTTGATAGCATCGTTCGATGCAGACAGGATATAATTGATAAAAGTCTCACAGGTAACCAAAGCATTGGCGGCATCGGATGGCAAGTCATCTGCCCCTTCAAGAGCAGTCTTAACCACAGTCCTGAGCGCCACCGCCGTGATGGCTAAGGCGCAAACCGGGCGGAGCGAGGCTCCCCCAAATGCCTAGGCATGACATGCCAATTGATCAACCCGCCGATCCTCCAGATCCCGCAGCGTAGTAGTGTCAGGGGAGTGCATAATAGAGGTATTGGACAGACCCAGGATCGGGGCATTGACTTCGGGCGGCGAAGTCCAACACTTGATCAGGTCAGCAGGGAATGGATACTTCTTATCCACAGTCTTAGGAACCCCCTGGAGTTTGCTGGGATGTCCCCACTCCTTTAAGACTAGATTATTAAAATGAGTTTGTTCAGGAAATTCCAACCGCACCTTAGCGCCGAGGAGCCGCAGGCGGGGGAGAGAGGGATAACACATCAAAGATCTGGCCCAGCAATCTATCAACGTCATCCTGGGACCAAAGATCAGAACCAGATTCATCCTGACTCCTGGACTCATCGTCGTAGGACCCCGAGTCAGAAAACAGTTCCCCTTCCTCTGAGGGGGAGTGTGCGTAAGACAAATGTAACTCATCAGATTCTACAGGAAGAATAGTGGCTTCAGGATTCAGGTGGCGCTTTTTAGCGGTAGCCTTGCGCGCCAAGGAGCCAGCGACTAAACTTTCAACGCTAGCCAGTCTAGCGGCAAAGTCAGCATGAAAGTCCCCGCTAGTATTGGGGGTTAGACTCAGGCTTGGGGGAGTAGGAGAAACAAGGCGAGGCGCGGGCCCAGCCTCGGAAGAGGTGGGTAGGCCAGCTAGCGCCTGCTGGGCACAAGGGACGCAGACCTGTGCATTGTCACCACTGCTAGGTGTGACCCCACAAGCTACACACAGACGGGCTTGTCCCGAAGGAACCCCGTTCACGATATCCTGAGATGCCTCCATATGGTGATTATTATATTCAATATGCCAGTAGGGATTGACGCTGTAAAGCAACCCTGGATGCCCCAAACACCCGCTGGGAAGTGGGAGTGATTTGTTAAAAGGTTCTGGACCGGACTCTACGCCGGGCCGGGAGAAGCCACCGAAGTCTGCGGTCTGAAAGACACAAGGGGAACAGGGATGTCAGAGCCAAGCGCGAAGAAGTCAGAGCTAGGAAAGGGATCGCCCATGAGGGCACTTACAGAACAGCGAGGGGAGGACCGTCTTCACCACGCGCATGTAAGAAGAAAATGGCGCCAAGCGAACCTCGAAGGGCGGGCCAGAATGGACGATGACGCGGAGCGCGCCAAACCGAACCACGCCCCCCCTCCGGAGAGTGCAAAGCTGGAAGGCGCGCAGCCAATCAGAAGCGACAGATGTTGTCAGGGAGACATCACCTCAGAGAGATCTGACAGGGTGAAAACAGTGATAGAACGCCAAGCGTCAATTGAGTAAAACTGAAAGCACACGCTGAGTAATACATGAAAGCGCAGTAGGAAAGCAAAAGGCTGAGAGTGAAGCGCAGCTCTGACTCCAAGGACCAAATAAGACAATGGAGACTAGTGTGATTAGGGCAAGGATTAGCCGTCGTACACACGACCCCCCCCCCCTCTTTTTTCCCCCACAAACGGGGAAATCTAGGGAGGAAGGTGATCCAATATACTGGGTTCACCGCTACACCGGGCGAGGGGCACTAGTGTGGGAGGGGCATCCAATAGAAGGCTCACCATATGCCTTAACCGCCTACCCTATGGAGGGGGATTGCGGTGGAGTCTAGCTCCATAAGCACACTAGGTGCTGCCTACCTTCACCCGACCCAACGCAGCCCAGGCTGGGAGGCATTAGTTCACAACGAGGATGGGTGGAAATAGTCCCGCAGGGCCTCGGGCTGTAAGCCCCGCTCGCCTGCGAGAGCGTGATACTTCATGTCTTCGCAGTTCAAGCACTGCAGAGAAAACTGGGGATTTGTGGGAGGTCCTCCGGTATATGTAGGGCCGGGAGGAGCTTGTTTTCTTCATGTTCTGCAGTGCACGGTGCTGAAGGCGGAGGTATACCCACATGTAAGGACTACGTCTGGAGCAGGACGTGCTGTCTGCTTAGAATAACCATTCACCATTGGGATGAAGTGGGTCGGTATCCCCCGCAGCACCCAGCGAAGCCCGAGCAGTCACAAAGCCACCGGAGACCGGCGGCGTAACAGCCCGCTCCCCATGCGGATATGGGAATCCCTCCACCCCACCCCTGGTATGAATGAGGATTGACTTAATTATATGTACTTAGTGGTGTTTGACTCTGGACGGAGACTATCTAATGAGGTGGTCCTTTGGGTGCAACTTATTTGGTATGTTGACACTTTATTTATGTCATCATGCTTTAATTACCGCGACTCCTAAGGACGTTGAGGTGGAGAAGCTCCCCCAGCGGCACGCAGCCCGCGCTGTCACTGGCGGATCCCCACGTGCGCCGGCTCGCAGGCAGGGGCCAACGTGGGTGTTTACACACCAGTTGCGGGTTCGTGATTGGCCGCTCCTGGACCAATAGGAGAGGCCAACACAGTGCTGCTACCCAATGAGAGTGGCCTGTTACGCCGCCGGTCTCCGGCGGCTTTGTGACAGCTCGGGCTTCGCTGGGTGCTGCGGGGGATACCGACCCACTTCATCCCAATGGTGAACGGTTTTTATGTTCCTTTCTTGCGGGTTTACGCTATATTAGCGCATACAATTTCAATTGCACTGCTGTACCCGCTCTGACGTCAAGCGGGACACGCCCACTGACGTCAGGCGGGAATTCTGGGCCTCCTGAGGGTATTTAACTCTCTGTTAAGGGAGTCTCTGCTTGCATGTTATCCCTGATGAAGGGGCGCTAGACGCCCCGAAACGTTGGATTATTGGTCTTTGCTGTATATCGACCTGTTGGAATCTGAATACAATTTATATTGGAGTGCTGGCTGATCGTTTCTCCTATGATCTTGCAGTCAAGCGCCCACTGGGGGCGAACACCCAATCGTGAGATATTGGGACGGCCTGGACTGGATGTAGGGAAAATAACTGGAATTACAATATACAGGCAGTGTTATAATTTTGTCATCTGATAAAAACCCTGATAGAGTCAATCTTATTTTTATTATTTATTTATAAAGCTCCATCATAGTTGTATTATATCTATAAGTAATTTATTTGGGTAACATGTAGAGTGGAGAGATATTCTAGTCCCTGTGGTGTAGTCTGTATCCATGGAGAGCTGTGTTAGAGAGGCTCGCCAATCACCAAACTGCCAATTACACAACTGGCAGTGGAGATCCAGATCATCACCTGTATATTCATGGGCCTACAGTTGTGAAAGTTGCCATCATATAAGGATAATATACTACAAACACAGCCCACTTGGTTTGGATGGTGGCCTGTGGAGCACTAGAGAAGATGGGATGCATTTTATTGCTTGTGCTGTATCTGTCTTTAGTCTTGACTACAAGGAGGGAATGGGGCAATGGGGCACCACAGCTGGCGTACTTCTTATTTGATCTGCAACTAAGATAAAAATTGCACCAAATGCATCTTCTCATATGTGTGGTCTACATCATTCCACCCGCTATGAAGGGACCTAAAGAGGAAAAGGACCTGAGGAGAAGAGTTCAGCTGGGGAACGGTGTCTGTACTGAGAGAGTGTACACCTAAATGGTCACTCAGATATAAGATTGCAGTCAGTGGGAGCAGGGCCGGCCTTTGGGGTGTGTGACGTGTGCCATCGCACAGGGCGCCATGGTCGGGGGGAGACGTGCAGCTGCACTCGCCTGCTCAATGTCCTAACCTAACCACCACCCAGCTTGATCACCCTCAACCTGTAGGGGGTGCTAATCTGAGCTGCTGTGGGTGCACAGCTGGTTAGGTCAGAAGGAGGGGGGACATGCTCACGTCTGTGCATTCCTTTAAAGTAGACCAAACAGGCTAATGTGGGATGACCCGTTGTGTGAAACTCCCTGGGATGGCTAACATACTGACATTTCAAGCAATCCCCTGGCACATACCCAGGCTGTCATCCAATCGGCACTCTATTCTGTATATATTAATGTAGGGCAGAGAACTGTTTTTGTCCACAGAACCTAGCAAAGAGAGCAGGGGGCAGCTGGCAAACCTAGTTTCCTCCAGTATGGCAGAACCTTAGCTGGGAAAGCCGGAGATGTGGCCCATGCATACGCCATGGGATCTCCTGTGATGCCAGGTGGATTAACACAGTGGGGCATCCATTTATGCCCTGGAGATAGGGAATCTTTTAGGACTAGCAAATACATGTTTTAGTCCAATGACTGCTGGTCCACTCACCCGATACTTGCCTGATACTCTATTGGGGCAGTGGGACTGGCAGCCAGTGGCTAGGGAACGCTTCTGAGTGGGTATCTCTGCCTGACATCAGGCTTAAACCGGACCAACACCCGTTTTTACCTTAACGGGTGTTGGTCCGGTGTCTGTGCTTTAGAATAACCTCGGGGCGGGCATCCAGAATGCTGGAGCCCCCTCGCAGGTAACCTAAAAGAACGCTCGGAAAACTCACCTGCATTCCGACCCAGCCCCGGGAAAGGAGTCATGCGATTGGCCGCCAGGCGGTCACGCGGGCAGGTCCTGCCGGTGGCCGGCACACATAGGACGCGACCGCGGCCCACGTGACTGCCCGGCGACCAATCGCGGGACTCCTTTCCTGGTGCTGGCTCGAATGCAGGTGAGTTTTACGAGTGTTCTTTTAGGTTACCTGTGAGGGGGCTCCAGCATTCTGGATGCCCGCCCCGAGGTTATTCTAAAGCACAGACACCGGGACCAACACCCGTTAAGGTAAAAACGGGTGTTGATCCAGTTTAATGCTAGGTTTTGTGCAGGGGGCTTCCAGCGAACCGCAGTGGCTGTCGGCAACCATGTGGGGCAGAGGATTAGTAGTGGGGAAGCTTAGAAATGTCTTGGGGAGGCAACATTGGTAATTTTCTAAGACCTCATGGGAGCCTTATATGCTAAAGTGGAATGATAAAGTGGGATAAAGTGGAAGTGGGAGATAAATCTGGTCCGCCCCTGGTGCAAACTTTGAATAGGGCCCACTTATGGCTCATGCAGTCAGTTTCATGTCATTTTAACTCAATTGGATACAACTAGACAACTAAAGATTGATACACAAAGACACAAGTGTGCTTTTTTTCTGTACATGATTTTACAATAGCACAAATCCGTCAAATTAGGCGTGGGAGGCACAATAATGGGGTCTCCCTGACCTTATGGGCCCTGGTGCGGTCGCTATCTCTGCATGCCCCTGGCTTGGTTATGTGGTATTTACTATGAGCAGTCCTTTGTGTGCTGGCCTAGGCCTCACTATGCCTGAGCTAGACTTTACCTCGACACTGGCCGGCTAGTTAGGCTTTATCTCATTTAAATCACGTCCCTAATTTGAACCAAACAACATTGAGGAAGGATGAGACGGTTTGGGGAGATCTGAGTATCTGTACGCTACATATATACTTTTTTAATGAAAAAAAACAGGGATTCTGGGAAACAAAGATGCACGGTGGGATACGTTGCCCAAGCTGGGGAATAATGATCTTTCTCTGACTTTTGGCTTTCAGTGGAATCTTCTGGCGGCCCTTCTAAGGATGCTGGCTTCAGAAGAAGCTGTACCTAACTGGTGCCTCCCTACAGACACACAAGGATGAGAGAGCTTACTAGCACATACCAGAGACATAAGTACATAGTTTTTATTTTACTATATAGGATTAGAATCATCTAGAATAGGGCGGTACTGTTGATGGCAGTGGCAGTGGTGGTATGCAAGATCCTATCAGGTGTTAGTCGGGCTGACCTGCACCCAAAAGATGATTTGCAGCCATCTATACTTTGTTCCATAAATATAAAAGGATTCCAAAAGCTATTAAAACTATTTAGTGCATTTTTTGGAACAAAAAACAGGATTTTGGCTATACCGGGCATCCCGATCTGTGTGAAAAACCCCAGATCAGCAGTAACAGCTTACTCCTTCCTGGTTTAACTATGCATGCGCAGGCTCTTGGCCAATCAGAGCCGTTTGCTGTGCCTATGTCATTAAGCAAACGGCTCTGATAATCGGCCACATCTCCAGCAGCATGCATGCTTGCCACCCGGTCGGTATTTTTTTTTTTATTTACTGGCCACTGGTCTGGTGGTGCTCGTATTTGTTTTTTTTTACAGGTAATTGTAATTGCAGATATACTTTTTCCCATCAGGTGGCAACCCTACCCACCTCTGCCTATCTGAATGGCTGGGACAGCGGTGCATGCATGGCCCAAGGATGCTAGGAATGTGGAAGCTTGCACACCCCACTGAAAAATACCAGGGCCAATTACATAGGCACGGAAAACAGCTCTGATTGTATGACAGCTCGCACATGCGCTGCTGGACCGGGTTTTCCGTGGGGCATCTTAAATCAGACGGCCTGAATCTACAAGATTCCAGGGCTGGCCATGCAGAATTTTGTGCCATTTAGATGGTTGTTTTATGTATGTGTGTGTTTTACAGGGTTTTAAGTGACTGACAACCTATACTTAGGTGGTACTCAATGTATTTAGAACATGGTAGGTGGTATTCCAAGAAAGAAGGCTGGGGACTCCAGAAATCCATTTCAGGTCTGGTTTGAATATCCCCCAAAATACTTTTCAGATACTTGTGATAATCTGCGCCTTGTGTGCTGTCTGTGTTCAGATTTATGTTCTCATTCCTGGGTGTTGCTAGGCAGGAAAGTCTGAACACAAGCTAAAGTATGCTCCAGAGAGGGCCCCAGACGTGCTTGCTAGATTATATATATAATATATATATATAACGGCCACTACATTATGCCATGGTAATACACTGGATTCTAAAGAGGAATGTACAAGGACAAATCTTACTCATCTAGAGGACACACAATCTCTGGCCAGGGCTGGCACTAGCTCTATTAACATGGTTATATAAAGTCTTTGAAGTTCCCGCTGCCAAAAATAACACATCTGCATTGCTTTACATATAGCTTGTCCTCTGAGTCATTTCAATTCAATATCTACTCTCTAGCAACGTCTGTCTTTATTTATAGCTTTAATATGAAATCCACTAAAAGCTTTCAACGTGCATTAGTATTTTAAAGCTCTGCATTAAGAAGCTTAAAGTCCTCCCTGGCCCGAAAACCACAGTATAAAATCATAAAAAAAGCCATTGATTTACGATAAGCCATCAAAAGGTAAGAAGCAACATATCTATTCTAACAATATTACTAACAGTGAGTGGAAGCCTGGCCAGCGGAGTTACTCATTTGCACAATTGGACTTTCTGGGCTTGTCAAGCATTATATATTCAGGATTAGGTTACTGCAGCAAATTCAGGGTGGTGGCAACATTGTGGGGTTGCAGCAGATTTGCTCGACTCCCATGAGTTAAAGCAGACAAACACTCTTACAGGAAGCAGTGCTCATTATGCATCGCTCCTTGGGGCAATTCAGATTGCTGCACATAAAAATTCAATTAGCTTTTGTAACTCCTGCCACAGTCGATCTTACCCCCAGAATGGTGTCCTATGGAGCTACAGGCCGTCTGCAAAGAGGAAGTGCAGCTGGGTTTTCTTGAAGCTGTACTTTGTGGGTTATCTTGACTATCCTGGGTTTTAGTCTTTGCCCCCCAGATAGACTCCAGGGTGGGTTTTGGTCCACTTTAATTCAAAAATAATTTACAAAATGTTTTTTTTTAAAAGCCCAAAGCCCTCTAATCCCCCCCCCCCCCAGGTTTAACGCCTTCCCCCCACTAGGGACATCCGGATGTAACATGCACAACACCCAAGTTACAACACCCAAGGAGGAGATAAATTAATTATATTATCAAGATAAGTAGGTCATGGGTAGCACTTTCAAAATAAGTAGGCTTGTAGCACTTTTTAAATAATGGTTTCCTGTTAAAATAATATACCAGGGGGGTGTGGCCGGACATGCAGGGGTAAAGACACGTTGGTCTGAGCTCTCCCTAGCTGACCGGGCCTTTTAAGCTTTTCTGGGGTCCCAACCCACCCAAATGCATACTAGCGGAGGATGGCTAAGAAAAGGAAGGGGGTGAAAACTGCCTCACCCCCAAAAACGAAGAAAATCAGCGCATACCTGGCTATGGAGCGCCCGAAAGGAGGAAGAGAGGGGGCCTCCAAGATGGCGGCCGCTAACGAGGGCGAGATCCCCACTCACAATATGATGGCTGGAGCCAGTGGTCAGCAGGAGCTGGAGGCGACGGGCTTGCTTGATGTACCCGTGGAGGAAGGAGCTCGTGGAGTGGAGGTGGCGTTCCCCCTCAGATCTGACCGGGGAGGAGGTGAGGAGCGCGACAAGAGGCTGGCTGGGCTGGAGGCTGATGGGAGAGAGAGAGACGGCGCGGACAAAGAGGAAGATCGTGCCCGGGGCAGAGGCAGTGACGCGCTGCGAGGCGGGTGAGCGGCGCTTCGACAGTCACCGCGGAGGGAGTGATGTGCGGCTCCCCGACAGCTCCCCGACAGCTGCTGGCAGGGCCGGGTGGCGACGCTGCCAGCCACCGATGACACACCCGAGCCCGCCTGGCTCACTGGAGAGCGGCCAAAAGGGGGGACTGACGCTGCGATGACAGCAGGGGGAGGGGGGGTCTCACAGGCCCCAGAAGATACCTCATGCTGGGGGATGCTGAAGGTCCCAGATGTCCCCGGCCCCACCAGAAAGTCCCCCAATGTTGGAGAGGGGAGAAAGCTGACACAGGAAGCAGACCCCATAGTGAATATGCTGGAACCTGGAGAGGGGTCACCTGTCTTGTGGAGGAGCCCCAACTTAAGCAAAGCATCTCCCCCGTCCTCCCCTGGGCCTCATCGCAGCCAGACTCCCCAAGTAATGCCTCCGCCCAGTCCGGATTCAAGGGCGTTTTCTGAAGCTTCCCAGAGCCCTTTTGGAGAATGGTCTTCCCCCAGGGAGCACTTGCACACCAATCAGTCTCCCATATGGTGCATGAGAAGCGATTCGGAAGGCGACACGTGGCCGAGGGACAGGAACTCTAATCGGGCCGAATCAGGCCACCCTACACCCAGGGCTCAGGAGCCATTTCATGGAGGTCGGAGGCTGGGGGCGGCCGTCCCCTCCCTACTGATAAGCCGACCGGACCTGGGTGAGGTTTGCCCAGATGTGCAGCCCGACCGGGCATCGCCTTTGGCTGCAGGGAGCGCCCGAAACACCCCCGCTCCCCATCAGGGGGATACAGTTGCCCTCTTAAGACCCTGCCCCTCAACACCTTCTGGCATGCACGATGCGTTGTTAGCGGATATTAAGGCTGATCTCAAAGCTCTCCCCACTAAAGCAGACCTTGAATCCTTTATCCTGAGAGTGGAAAGCACCTTTAAGAAAGACATTTCTGATCTGCAAAGTTCAATGGTGTGCCTTGATTCCAAAGTTCTGGGCCTAGAGCAGAAGCAGCTATCTACCATACAACGAATAGAAGCCCTGGAGAGTGGCCTGGTGCTACAGCGAACCATATCCCAAGCAGCGGTTCTGCACCTGGATGATCTTGAAAATAGAAGCAGGCGCAACAACATCAGAGTAAGAGGCCTGCCTGAAGCGACGGGGCAAGATCAGTTAGGGCACACCTTTACGGGCATCTTTAACTAGTTACTCAATCGCCCTCCCAACACAGGGATTGCTATAGATCGTCTTCACAGGTCCCTCGGCCCCAGACCAGCTGATCCAAACCGTCCACGTGATGTGATTTGTCGCCTGCACTACTACTCTGTAAAGGAGGAGATCCTGAGAAAAGCCTGGGAGAGAGAATGGATCCACTTCGATGGGGCAACGCTACAGATTTTCCCAGACGTCTCCAGAAGATCGTTACAGATGAGGCGCCTCTTGAGACCCCTGCTAGCGAGAATCCAGGAGTGTGGGGCTTCATATCGGTGGGGGTATCCTTTCCACCTACTTGTCCACAAAAACCAGCGAACCTACGCTCTGAGATCCCCTGCCGACCTTCCGGACTTGTTCACTTTTCTGGACACAGAACCAATGGAGGTACCAGACTGGCTCGACCCATCCCCGCTCACCCCCCCATTCCGTGGGGGTGGTGGGCTACCACAGAGAGTTCGGCAGGCTAGAGGTGGGGGTTCAGCTCGCAGGAGAAACGCCAGAAGACCACCCTTTAGATAACGAGACTTGATTTGACCTATGCATATACCTCTATATCCTTTTATCAGCTGATTACAGAGTTACCATTTCATGTTTTCTTGGTTGCCATTTAAGTTTTGCCTTCTGTCGGCTCCTCCGCTCGCTGCTCGAAGGTCCCCGCGCTGACCCCATGCGGACGGCGGGGAGGTCTTGGGCGATGGCGGACGAGTGAGGTCTAGGCATTGTTATTCAAAGTTTGGATTGGAGGCCCCACAGGCTAGTGACCACGAGGAAGGTCCATGTGATCTCCCTGGGGTCGTGATTTAATAATCGGGTCGGCTGGGGGGAAATCTTTTGCCCTCCGGTTCGCTTTGTTCCCACAGTAGGCCTGGTCCCCCCTCGCGCCCTTCGGAGGGTGAGGCGGGGTTCGTTGTCTGGGAAACATAATTGTATTTCCCGCTTAGGATTTTGTTCTATCTGTATACGTTCTTAGTTTAGTGACTATTTTCTGTATTAGTGCTTTGTGTATAACCCTTGTTGTCTGTCTTGTCTCCCCCCCCCTCGTGGTTAACCCTTCTTACCTACTGTTCCCCTCCATCCTTCCTTCCCTGATCTACAGTCCTCCCCCTGCCCTCTCCTTCCCTTCCGGCTCCTCTATACCCCCTCCCCCGGCACTCCCAATTCTCTCGGGGGTGGGGCTTAGGTGTCTGGTGGCCCCGTCATGTCCAAGGTGCAGTGTACATCCCTTAATGTCAAGGGTCTCAATTCCCCTATTAAGAGGTCCTCTACCCTTAGGGAATTGAAGCGTCTACATGCGCAGATCGCCTTCCTGCAGGAGACCCATCTGAAAACAGGGAGGACCCACAACCTTATCAATCGATATTACAAAACACAATACCACAGCCTCTCCCCGGATTCAAAATCCAGGGGAGTCGCCATTCTTCTAGCGGGGTCCCTGCCGTGGACCCACCTGGAGACTTGTCAGGACCCTGGGGGAAGATTCTTGTTTGTTAAGGGTACGCTTTTTTCTTTAAAAGTGACACTGGCAACATGCTATGGCCCCAATTCCAACCAATATAAATTCCTCCGCTCTACGCTGGGGAAGTTGGTTGACTTTGCAGAGGGGGTTCTCCTGTTGGGAGGCGATTTCAATACGGTTTTGAACCCCGCCGTGGATACGTCCCGTGGGTCCTCTCACACTCCATTCTCCTCCCTAAAGAAACTCAAGACCCTGCTATTTAAACACCAGTTAATGGACGCCTGGCGGACACTCAATCCAAGGGGGAGGGACTTCACTTTCTTCTCAGCCGCTCATAACTCGTACTCACGCATCGATTGATTCTTGGTCCCCCACAAATTCCTGCACCTTGTAGTTAGTATGGACATTGGGCAGATAACGATCTCCGATCATGCACCAATCTCCTTGACCATCTCCATCCCTGACACCGCCCCCCTTAGAGGTCAATGGAGACTCAATAGCTCCCTCCTCCAGGACCCGGGGTTAAGGCTGAAATCCATAAGGCCATTACTGAATTTTTTGCGACGAATAACACAGGGGTGGTGACGCGAATGTCTTTATGGGAAGCCCATAAATGTGTAATTAGGGGTCTCCTGATCAAACACGGGGCGCGTCTCAAAAAAGAGAAGAAAAAACAATTTGACCTGCTGACCCAAGAAATTCTGAAAATCGAAACCATGCACAAGCAGACTTTGGATGCTGCACTAGGTGCCAAACTGGTTAAGCTGCGGGAGTCCCTTAGGGACATATATTTCGCTGAAGCCAAGAACCTGGCGGTCAGGTGCCGGAGGTTCTTCTATGAGTACAGCAACAAATGCTTTGGCTAGGGCCTTGAATGCACAGTGAAACAGGAATTACATCCCATCCATTCAGGACTCGGGGGGTAACAGGCACTATGTAACGCCTAACATAGCAAAGACCTTCAGAGAGTTCTACGAAAAGCTTTATAGCTTGCCACAGGACCGTTCCTCCACCCATCTGAGTAACATAGACTCCTATATTAGAGAGTCAGGCCTCCCGAGACTCAGACAGGAGGTGGTGGATGCCCTTGAAGGGGAAATCGGGATGGATGAATTTGCGAGAGCCATTAAAAACACCAAGCTGGGGAGGGCGCCTGGCCCCGACGGCTTTATCCTGGATTATTACAGAGAGTTCATGGAAACTCTTGGCCCTCAGTTTATCGCATCCTTCGGTTCCCTGAGGGAGGGCCTCCCCCCACCTAGAGACACCTTACGGGCCAACATAACAGTTATACCTAAGGCGGGCAAGGACCCAGTCCCAATGTGGGAGTTACAAGCCTATCTCCCTATTGAATTGCGACTTAAAACTCTTTAATAAAATAATTGCTGACAGACTAGCTCCCCTGATCCCATCTCTCATCCACTGGGACCAGGTCGGCTTTGTTCCCACGAGGGAGGGTAGAGACAATACCACTAGGGTCATTAATTTGATACACCGTGCACATCTGGAGGGTCCGGCCTCAATGCTTCTCTCGATGGACATATTAGCCTGGGGGATAATATGTCCCACTGGATCATGGCCTCCTACTCGTGCCCCTCGGCGTCCGTTGTGGTGAACGGGCTGGCTTCCAAGCCATTCAACCTAGCAAAAGGTACACGTCAGGGTTGCCCCCTCTCTCCCCTGATATTTATTCTTACATTGGAACCGTTCTTGCGTACAGTGAGGATGAATCCTGATATCGCGGGTATCCGGGCCGGGAGGAGGGAGCATAAGGTGGCGGCATACGCCAACGACCTGATTTTTTTCATAACCAAACCTGAAACGACTCTCCCCATTCGGCGGGTTGAACTTAGAGCTTTCCAAGTAGTGTCCAACAACAAAATAAAAAAATCAAAAATCCTCCGCCCTGAATCTTAACATTCCCCCAAAACAGCTGAAGCAGATTTCCAAGAACTTTTCTTTTAAGTGGGAGCGAGAGGCCGTAACTTACCTGGGGACACAAATCCCTGCCCAGCACCAAAAAATCTACAGCCTGAACTTTCCCCCGGTGTTGCGGAAGGTGGAGGAGGACCTGCAGAAGTGGAATAAAAGTGCCTTCTCCTGGTTCGGCAGGGCAAACATAATTAAAATGAACATCCTGCCAAGGGTGTTATATCTTTTTCAGGCCCTCCCAATTGAGGTCCCCCACACCTTCTTCAAGAGACTCACGGGGATATGTTCGAGGTTTGTCTGGTCAGGCAAGGCCCATTGGCTGACGGCCCCCCTCCTGGCCCTCTCCAAGGGTCGGGGTGGACTGGGTCTCCCTGATTGCAGATCCTATTACGCGGCTGCCCATATGGCGCAGGTGGTTGATTGGTGCAGGCACTCTAACCTGAAGCAGCAGGGCTTCCTTGGATACCGTTAGACCGAGTTCCTGCGTTGAACAAGCACCCGACAATAGGGCCTACACGGAGGGTGGTGGGTAAGACCTGACCCCAGTCCTGGGGCACCCGGACTTCCCTGCTGGCCAATCAGATGGTACTTTCCGGGCTTGGGTGAAACAGAAACATTTCAGGGTCATGCATTTGCAGGATAGGTCTGGATGGTACAAGGTGGAGGACCTAGCATCAAGGTACGCATTGCAACCTCTTAGTGCTTGGCAGTCCCTTCAGCTATCACACTTCCAAAATTCTTTCATCCACCTGGCCGAGGCTCCAGACCTCTGACCCCCTTTGAACACACGTACGTGGGGAGTGGACATTTTAGAGGTGCACTGTCTAACGCATAATCCCTGGTGATGTGCCCCCCGAAATCCTACACGTCCCCATTTGTGGAGGGGTGGGAAAGGGAGATGAATAGGAAATTCTCTGATGAGCAAAAGCAGGCCATGTTGCAGCTGGCTCACAAAACCTCAATGTCTTGCAGATACCAAGAAGCCTCCTGTAAAATCCTTGTACGGTGGTACTTGGTCCCATCCAGACTATCAAGAATGTTTCCCTCTTCCTCCCCTCTATGCTGGAGATGTTCGCGGGCAAGGGGCACAATGTTGCACATCCTCTGGGAATGTAAGGGCCTCACCAGATTCTGGGATAATGTTAGGAAAATAGTATTAAGCCTGACGGATGTTGATTTGGGGGTGGATCCGGCGTGTTATCTCCTTAATCTCGCCCCTACCTCTATCCGTAAACGGGGTAAGTCTCTGCTGGCCCCACTCCTGAATGCAGCTAGGACCTGTATCCCAGCCTACTGGAAATCATCCGATCCCCCAACTGCCGCGATGTGGCTCTCCAGGGTTAGAAATATTTGCAGGATGGAGGAGCTCACGGCCTCGTTAAAGGGAAATCTAGAAAAGCATAGGGAGACCTGGTTTAAGTGGGACGGCTTCACCATTTCGGCGGAGTAACTTGCCCTTTTGTAGGAATAGATGTTTAAAGCGCCCATGGGGTTTCGTTCCCCTACCATTATAGCCCTCATTATTCGCCCCCTTGCCCTCCCCATCCCCCTTCCATCCCTGCCCTCCCCCCGCATTGTGCCCCCCCCTTCGATGTAATGTGTTTGTGTGCCTTACCCCCCCCCCCCCCCATTCTGTTTGTACATATTTTGTTTAGGTAGTTCTTATATCTGTTTCAAGAAAAAGGAGAGGCATGTTTTAGCAGGCTCCATGTTTTATATACGATAGTGGTGGCAATATCTGGGGGTGGTCTAAAAGAGGGCTCCACCGATTCGACAGTCCCACGGTGCAGAAGGTGGCCGGGGATTGGATAAAAAGATATAGGTCTATGCCAATCTGCGGCACATGGACAAGATACTTCGCGTAGGCAACAGGAGGCCCCTTCAGCTCTATCTATCCCGAGGTTGATTGTAGAATGGATCGCTTCATCGCAAAATACCACTGTATTGGAATGCCACTGTACTCTAATTCTGTCTTTTTGTTATTACTGTGATGAACATGGCCTGTAATTTGTGCTTCTTCAATAAAAAATGTACAATTTAAAAAAAAAATAAAAATAATATACCAGACCCATATTATTCCCCCATCTGTGCATCCCTGGGGTACGTGTACCACACGTTGAGAAACAGTGCTCTATACTATGCTATACTGCTATAGTGGTGTCAGTAGAGCGCATAGAAAATGCCTGGAGAGATTACTGCAGTGTATTCATGTGTGATTATGCCTTAGAATAGAGCTGCATGTGCTGGCATTTCTCACATCATGGGGGGGGGGGGGGGGAGCATATGCATTTATGGTGTAATTATAGCCACACAATCTTCTCACTCATAGGATCAGTAACCTCATCACTCACTAGCTTTCACTCCAACAAAACTCTAAAGTGAATGTTTCTATATCTAATGTATACCTAAAAACATAAATACAATAGGAAAATATAAATATTTTAGATTTATTTGTCAAACTCGGATTGTCAAAATGAGGCATTTCAAATGAGTCTCTAAAGCTCAAGGACCATCACAGCAGAAAAAAACAACATAATTTAGTTTACATAAAAAAAATAAAGAAAAGAATATTTCAGTTACTCACATTAAAATCATTTTGGCGTTTTATGGAGGATTTTCTTTCACAGATGTTTACAACTGCTAGGAAAAAAACAAAGGTGCTCTGTCTTTGGCTAAATTAGCCAACCCAGGAAGTGACACCTCAGTTGTAGCAAGCAGTACTAAATTATTAATGGCCATGTGCAGGAACAACTCCACATCCAGAAAGAACCAAATCTGGCACAACTAAAGGCAGACTTGGCCTCTTTGCTTGATCGTTTCATGGAGGACACAGGATATTCAGACTCCTAAACTGATGGGACGCACCAAAGCAGTAAGAATGAATATAATGTCATAGTAACAAACACGGCTGAAGACTATGAATACTAAATAGCACACACTTATTTAAAAAAGCAAGACCTCATAAGCCACAAGGACAGCTGACCCCGACACATTAATCTTGTAAAATCTGTATAAAATATGAACTAGGTCCAATTGGATGTTTTACAGACTTGAACCACCACAGTTGATCCTCTAGTTGATGGTAGTTACTGGGGTAGTGCAAGGGAACTTAAAGTGGACCAACACCCAGGGGTGATCGGCCCGGAAATCTATAAGATTCCCGGGCCGATCACCCCCCACCCCGCGGGACATCCGAGATCGGGATGTCCCGCGGGGTGAAACCCCCCAGAAACCCCAAAAACACCTTACCTGATCCGCCGCCGCTTCCGCCGCCGCCGCCTCCCGCGCACCCCTCCAGACGTGCGCGCGCCCGCGCCGGCCCTCTGTGAATGGCCGGCGGGGGCGCGCGCGCGCCGAGAGTGACGCGCGGGAGGCGGCGGCGGCGGAAGCGGCCTGGACGTTCCTGATCCCCGCCTGGACGTTGGCGGGGATTGGCTGCGGCGCTCACGTGGGAGCGTTGAGAGGTGAGTTTTTTGGGGTTTCTGGGGGGTTTCACACAGCGGGGCACCCCCGATCGGGGTGCCCCGCCGAAGTGGACCAAAACCCAGGATAGTCAAAATCCTGGGTGTTGGTCCACTTTAAGATAGTAGAAGAAGGGACTTTGTTGTTCAAGAACACAAACTGATCCACATCCCCTAACGCAGGCAATGCAAGCTAAAGAAGTCCACTGATTTCTGCTACATTTGACCAAGCGCAAAATGAGGTCTGTGTCTGCCATGGCAGCATTGCTTCTGATGCTGTCCTGGGGAGTGACTATTGCTATTTCTGCTGCATTGTCCAATTCTACCATAAGGCACAACACTCCACCATGCACCTTTAAAAGGTAGGCCTTAGAAACTGCGTCTTGATGTGAAGACATTTGCCAGATCTGTATCGATGTCTAAAACCATAAGGTTGACTAATATGGATGGATGCAAAGAAGAGATTTTAGGGTCTATTCACACCTCTCTGCTTGCTCTGCGTTGAACAACACAGACGCAACTCAAGGGAAAATGCTGCCCATTATTTTCTAACATCACCAACTCGCCAAAACAAGATACTGATGCCTCTGTTTCAACATCTGACACCCCTTCCTTTAGTAGGTAAAGAGACTGGGTCTAACTGATGCCGCTAAAAAATGACTCATCATAGCTCCCATAACCTGTTGCCAAAAGGCCAGGTGCTGCAGAATGTCCCCCTGTACAAATAGCCACTAAAAATGTGCACAGGCCTGTGATCTGGAGCGGGATTTTGTAATGGGGACCGGTTGCTATTTCTCCGACAGGGCGGAGAGCTGATGGTATAATTTGGCAAATATGTGTATCACTAAATATTAGGGGTTTGAATTGGCAATATGATAGGTATCACGATACACGTATGATGATACAATATATCCCGATATATTGCATTTTCTTTAGTATATCTGTGAAAACCCTAATCTACACATCAACACAACATTCACAAATACTTACAAATGTAATCCAAATATCAGCTTTGTGAACCCTGGTTAACCTCTGGGGTTTTACACAGTGGGGCATCCCAAATCTGGATGCCCCGGGGGAGCGAGTATGCCTTCCCTGCAGTTTCATAGACTCCAGGGTGGGGTTTGGTCCACTTTAAGCCCCAGAATTCAAGAATAATTTACAAAATGTATTTTTTTAAGAGAACCAAAGCCTAATCCCCCCCCCCCCCTTCTTCCCCAGGTCACTCTGCAGCAGCTACTGTGAGACTACAGAGCAAACAGGCGGGAGACCATACGCAGGATGACTCTCGCAGGTTGTTTCTCTGTTGCGGGTGGGACACAGCTGCTGAATAACAGGCTCTTGTGCGGTACGCTGCCAACTAGTGGTTTATAATAGTTTATAGAAGATAGATTCGAACATATTTTGAATCAATACTAGTATTGTCTAATGAAATATCACGTTATTTGAGAGAATCGATATTTGACAGAAACGACACCCCTACTAAATATTAACCTATACAAAGTTTAGGGAAAACTCCAGCAATCCAAAAGTTGTATAATTCCTTCTTGTACATGAAAGTTGTATAGGCCGATTCAATAAGAGAGGTTTCCTACAAGACACCAACATCAATATGTACCAATAATAAAGTACATTCTGCAATCCTCCCTCTAAAATCCCAGGGAACAATCAGCTTGTCCTGTAATGGCAGCAAGGGGTAAAAAAAAGACAATTCTGTGAGTACTCACCTGTAGAATTGCTTTTACTATGCATGGCACGGCCTGCTTCCAGAAGTCCTTACGTATGGGTAATCCAGCCACAAGGTGGCGCAGTGTACTGCAGAAGAGTTGTGGCTCCTCCCGGTAACATATAAAAACGGAATCATCATAGACTTATCCAGTGTTGACAAGCAGTTATTCAAGAAACCGGGAGCTAATAAAGGTAAAAAAGGTAACAAACCCCAACTAACTTGGAACAATCACCATAAAGAGGCAACCAAGAATAACGATAACAAGGGTGGGGTGAAGCAGGCCGTGCCATGCATAGTAAAAGCAATTCTACAGGTGAGTACTCACAGGATTGTCTTTTTCCTATTGCATGGCACGGCCTGCTTCCAGAAGTCCTTACGTATGGGACATCCAACAGCAGTGTCCGTAAGGTAGGGTGGGATCCCCAAAGAGTAACAACAGGCAGTTCAAACCACTACCGCCTGAAGTACCTTGCGGCCAAAAGCAGCATCAGCTGAGGCCTTAACATCAACCTTGTAAAACTTGGAAAGAGTATGAACAGAAGACCAAGTTGCGGCCTTACAAACTTGTTCAACGGAAGCTTGGTGCTGAAAAGCCCAAGAGGCACCAATAGCAAAAGTGGAATGAGCAGTAACCCTAAAAGGAGGAACCTTCCCCCTGGCAGAATAGGCCTGCTCCACCGCCTGACAGATCCACTTGCTGATAGTGGATTTAGCCGGAGGCAAACCCTTCCTAGGTCCAGCAGGAAGAACAAAAAGAGAGTCAGATTTCCTGAAAGACTCAGTAGCAACCAAATAAAACTTCAGAGCCCTGACAACATCCAAAGAGTGAAGGGTCCGCTCCTTGGAATTAACAGGATTAGGACACAAAGAAGGCAAAACAATGTCCTGATTGAGATGAAAAGCAGACACAACCTTAGGCAAGAAATCCGGCTTAAGACGAAACACCACCTTATCCTGATGCCGCTCAAAATAAGGAGGTTTGATGGAAAGCGCCGCCAGCTCAGAAACTCGCCTGACCGAAGTAATGGCCACCAAAAAGGCCACCTTAAGAGTCAGAATGGGCAACGCAGCCCCACGGATAGGCTCAAAGGGAGGACCCTGCAGAGCAGAGAACACCAGATTCAGGTCCCAAACGGTAGCATAGGCTTACGTGGCGGACTCACATGAGTAACTCCCTGGAAAAAAGTCTTAACCAACCGGTGATTGGCAAAGGGTCTTTGGAAAAAAATTTCCAGAGCTGACACCTGTCCCTTAAGGGTACTAAGTTGAAGGCCCGAATCCAAACCATGTTGCAAAAATCCCAGAATCCTGGGGATAGAGAACACCCGACAAGGAAGAGACTTGGTCTCACACCAGGCAATGTAAGCATGCCAGATCCTGTAGTAGATAAAGGACGAGGACTTCTTCCTAGACCTAATCATGGTATCAACAACAGAAGCCGGCAACCCCTTATCCATCAAGATAGAGGTTTCAGCAGCCAAGCCGTTAAAGCCAGCGTTTGTAAATTGGGATGGCACAGTTGTCCCTGAGTGAGCAGATCTGGATCCTTGGGCAAGACATACTGATCTACTGGCAACTGCACGACGTCTGCGAACCACACCCTCCTTGGCCAATAGGGGGCCACCAGAATGGCTGGTACCCCTTCCTGGGCTATCTTGCGCAGCACCCTGCCCAGCAGAGGAAAAGGAAAGAACACATAGAGGAGCCGAAACTCCGTCCAAGGCATTGCTAGCGCATCCGTGGCGAAGGCCAGAGGGTCCTGTGACAGGGAGACAAACCTGGGAAGCTTGTGGTTGTGGCGGGACGCAAACAGGTCCACATCCGGCTGACCCCAGCGGTGACACAGGGAGTGAAATACCTTGTTGCTGAGGGACCATTCCCCCAGCCGAGACGTCCCCCTGCTCAGGGAGTCTGCCTCCTGGTTCTCCACCTCCGCCCAAGACAGTATCAGAGACACTTCCTTGAGGGCTCGCTTGCTCCAAGTCCCTCCCTGATGATTGATGTAGGCAACCGCCGTCTGATTGTCTGAGCGGATCTGAACAGCCCGACCCGAAGGTGCGTGGTCAGCTGAGAAAGAACCAACCTGATCGCCTTCAGTTCCAGGACATTGATGGGAGCATGGGCCTCCTGGGGGCCCCACCGACCCTGGAACTTCAGAGACTTTCAAAAGCCCCCCCAACCGGTCAGACTGGCATCTGTGGTGACAGTCTCCCAGCACAGGGGCAGAAAGGTCCTGCCCACTAGAAGATTCCCTGAGTCCAGCCACCACGAGAGGGACTGTCTGGCCAGGGGGGAAAGAGCAAATTCCTGGTCCAGGGACACAGGGTCCCGATCCCAAACTGACAAGAGGTGCAACTGAAGAGGTCTCATGTGAAACTGAGCAAAGGGGACCGCCTCGAAGCAGGACACCATTAGACCCACTAACTGCATCCCTTGCCGGATGGAGGGATGGGGACACAAGAGCTGAGTCCGTGCCTGCTTCTGAAGGCCCCCACTTTCTGCTGAGGCAGGAGTACCTTGACCTGAGAGGTATCCAGAGTCATGCCCAGAAAGGACCTCACCAAAGACGGAGACAGTGAAGATTTGGGATAGTTGATCACCCAGCTGAAAGACTCGAGAGTGGAGGTCACAACCAGAGTATCCTTCTTGGCCTGATGAAGAGACTGAGCCGCAATCAGAATGTCGTCCAGGTAAGGGAGAATGCGGATGCCCTGATTCCGCAGCAGAGCCATTAAGCCCGCCAGCACCTTGGTGAACACCCGAGGCGCCGAAGTGATACCGAATGGTAAAGCCACAAACTGGTAATTCTGATCCTCTAGAGCGAACCTGAGAAATCTCTGATGACCTGGAAAAATTGGTACATGAAGATAGGCATCCTTGATGTCCACGGATGTCATGAAGTCGCCCGGGCGAAGGGTACTGACAGCCAAGCGTAGCGTCTCCATGCGAAAGTGCTTGAACCTGACAAACTTGTTGAGACCCTTCAAGTCCAGGATGGACCTCAAGGACCCCTTCTTTTTGGGGACCGCGAACAGATTGAAGTAGAACCCCTGACCCCGTTCCTGGGAAGGCACCAGGCAAATGACTCCTGACTCCAACAGATGTTGAACCGCAAGGCACAAACCCTGAGCTGACAGAGGGTTTTGAGACATCCGGGATCTGATGAATCTTGGGGGCGGCCAGGCTGCAAACTCTATCTTGTAACCGGAGGATACCACCTCCTGAATCTACCGGTCTGAGACACGGAGCCTCCAGACGTGAGCAAAGAGCCGAAGCCGTCCCCCCACCCGAATGGGTGAGGGTGCCTCCTCATACCTGAGGGGGCTTGGGAGAAGGTTTGGGCTTGGGACCCCATGAGAGACCGGGACGACCACGCGATCTGCCACGGCCCCAAGAATCTCTGCAGGTACCCGAAAAGAGGGAGCTACGACCTCCTCTGGCACGAAAGGAGGGGAGGGAAGTGGAGGACCCCCGAAAAGGCTGAGTCTGCCTCCTACGCTGAGGCAGCCTACCATCCTTGGCTAGAACATCCAGACGCTCACCAAAGAGCCGCAGCCCCGTAAAGGGGAGCCCAGTGAGAGCCTTCTTAGCAGCAGTGTAAGCTGCCCACTGACGCAGCCAAACAGAGCGGCACATAGCCACCAAAAGGGCAGAGGCCCTACCACTCAGCCGTACCACATCATCCATGGCAGTAATGACAAAGGCAACAAAATCAGAGCAAAGCAAAAGGGCCCTATAATCCTACCCCCTGCTACCAGCCGTAGCACCATCAAGGAGACGCTTAAGCTGTTAAGGACAATAGCTGTGATGGCAGCGGCACAGGCCGGACGCAACCCAGCCCCCACAAATGTAAAAGCATGGCAGGCCAGCTGATCCATGCGCCGGTCCTCACCGTCCCGCAGTGTAGTAGTGTCAGGGGAAGGCATGACCGACGTGTTGGACAGCCCTAGTACGGGAGCGTCCACCTCAAGGGGACGCGACCATCGCTTGACCAGGTCAGCAGGGAAGGGATACCTCTTATCCAACCCTTTGGGCACCGAGGGCAATCTACTAGGACGTTCCCACTCCTTAAGCACCATATTAGTGAAATGGCTCTGCTCAGGGAACTCCAGACGCTGTTTATCAGGACGAAAGAGCTCACCCTGCTTCCTCTTAGCCACCTCAGGGGGGACAATGTGCAATATTTCAAAAATGTGAGCCAACAGGTTATCAGTGTCCTCAGGGAACCATGAGTCCTCCCCAGACGCAGACCCAGGGTCACTGTCGTAACCCTCCTGCTGGTCCCCAGAGGAGTCAGGGTCCTGGAAGAGTTCCCCCTCCTCTAGAGGGTAAAGCCCCCCAAAAACATCAGGTCCCTCATCCTCGTCAGGAAAGAGGGAGGGCGCGGGAGCCAGGTGCCACTTCTTGCCAGAGGCCTTACGTGGAACAGGCCTGGCAAGCTGCCTTTCAATGCTGGCCACACGCAGTGCAGATCAGACTGTGACCCCCCGCTAGTATCACCCCTCACTGGGGGCTAAATGCAGGCGCGGAGGGGTCCCAAAAAGGCAACAATGCGCAGTTCACACCACTGCCGCCTGCAGAACTTTGCAACCTTGTAAAACTTGGAAAAGGTATGAACAGAAGACCAAGTAGCGGCCTTACAAACTTGTTCAACAGAAGCCTGGTGCTGAAAGGCCCAGGAAGCCCCAACAGCACGGGTAGAATGAGCAGTGACTTGGAAAGGAGGACCCCTCCCTTTAGCAGAATAGGCCCTAATAATGGCCTGACGAATCCATTTACTAATAGTAGACTTAACAGGCGCCAAACCCTTCTTGGGACCCGAGGGTACCACAAACAAGGCGTCCGTCTTCCTGAAAGGCGTTGTAGCCACCAGGTAGTATTTCAAATTCCTGACAACATCCAGAGAATGCAAGGCCCTCTCCTTGTCATTACCAGGATTAGGGCACAAGGAAGGAAGCACAATGTCCTGATTGAGGTGAAAGGCAGAGACAACCTTAGGCAAGAAGTCTGGTTTAAAGCGGAAAACCACCCTGTCCTGGTGTCTCTCGAAGTAGGGGGCCTGAGTGGACAGAGCCGCCAACTCAGAAACACGCCGGACAGAAGTGATAGCCACCAAGAAGGCAACTTGAGAATAGACAGCGCAGCCTCATGCACAGGTTCAAAAGGAGGACCCTGAAGAGGGCAGACAATACCAAATTCAAATCCCAAACCGGTAACATGGGTTTGCGGGGGGGGGGGGGGGGGGGCGCACATGAGTGACCCCCTGAAAAAAAGTCTTGACCAAAGGATGAAGAGCGAAAGACCTCTGGAAGAAAACAGCCAAAGCGGAAACATGCCCCTTCAGCGTGCTGAGCTGAAAACCCAAATCCAGACCATGCTGAAGGAACTCCAGTATCTGAGGGATGGAGAACACCCGACAGGGAAAGGCCCTAGCCTCACACCAGTCAATGTAAGTCCGCCAGGTCCTATAATAGATGGTAGAAGAGGATTTCTTCCTAGCCCTGACCAGAGTCTGAACAACCGGATCAGACAGACCTTTCTCCTTTAGGATGGAGGTTTCAGCAGCCAGGCCGTCAAAGCCAGCGTTTGTAAATTGGGGTAACAGAGCCGTCCTTGAGTAAGAAGATCCGGAACCAGGGGCAGAGGATCCTGATCCACCGGCAGTTTCACGACGTCTGCGAACCACACCTGTCTTGGCCACCTGGGGGCCACCAGAACAGCTGGCACTCGTTCCTGAATCAGCTTGCGCAGAACCTTGCCCGGAAGGGGAAACGGAGGGAAGAGGTACAGGAGACCGAATCCCTGCCAGGACAGAGGCATGGCATCCACCGCCAGAGCCAGAGGATCCTGGGACAGTGAGACAAACGCTGGCAGCTTGTGATTGTGGCGAGAAGCAAACAGATCCACGTCCGGTAACCCCCACCTTTGACAAAGGGATAGGAAGACCTCGCTGTTGAGGGACCATTCCCCCCGGCGAGAGGCCCCCCTGCTCAGAGTATCCGCTTCCAGATTCTCCACTCCCAGAATGTAAACCGCAGAGATGCACGGGACATTGTCCTCGGCCCAAGACAGGATCAACGACACCTCCCGGAGGGCACACTGATGATTCATGTAAGCGACCGCAGTCCTGTTGTCGGAGCGAACCTGAACCGGCAGGCCCTGGAGGTGAGACGTCAGCTGCGCCAGCACCAACCGAACCACCCTCAGCTCCAGAACATTGATGGGGGCGTGGGCCTCCTGAGGGCCCCATCAATGTTCTGGAGCTGAGGGCGGTTCGGTCCAGATAAGGAAGAATGCGAATGCCCCAGGCTCTGAGAAGGGCCATCACGCCCGCCAACACCTTGGTGAACACTCTGGGGGCCGAGGTGAGACCGAAGGGAAGTGCCACAAATTGGTAGTGTTCCTCTACTGCGAACCTGAGGAACCGCTGATGCCCTGGGAGGACCGGCACATGAAGGTAAGCATCTTTGATGTCTATTGAAGTCATAAAGTCCCCCGGGCGCAGGGAGCTGATAGCAGAGCGCAGAGTTTCCATGCGAAAACGGCTGGTCCTGATGAACTTGTTGAGAAGTTTTAGGTCCAGGATGGGTCTGATGGAACCATCCTTTTTGGGTACTGTAAAGAGATTGGAATAGTAACACTGACCTCTCTCTCCCGGCGGGACCTGACAAATGACCACCATGGCCAAAAGGTTTTGTACCGCCAGAAACAGACCCCGAGCTGCCCGCGGGTCCGTAGGAACCCGTGATCTGAGAAATCTGGGAGGAGGCCAGTCCGCGAACTCCAGCTTGTATCCAGAGGAGACAACCTCCAAAATCCAACTGTCTGAGACTTGTTGAGCCCAGACCTGAGCGAAGAGCCGCAGCCGTCCCCCCACCCGCAAGGGTGAGGGCGCCCCCTCATTGCTGAGCGGGCTTGGCAGTAGATTTTGGGTTTGGCACCCCAGGAGGATCCGGGCCGGGCACGGCCTCTGCCCTTGCCCCAGAAATCTCCCCTTTGCCCCGCAAAGGATACCCCCCTGCCTGACCTAGGCCCACGAAAGGAGGGAGCGAAGGACCCGGAACCCTTGAAAAGGTCGCGGCTGCGTTTTGCGTTGGGGTAATTTACCTCCCTTAGCAAAAAGGTCCAAACGATCACCGAACAGGCGCAACCCCTTACAAGGGAGCCCAGTGAGCGCCTTCTTAGCGGCATTGTCACCTGCCCACTGGCGCAACCACAACGAACGGCGGATAGAGACAACCAAGGCCGAGTTCCTACTTCACATCCGAATGGCGTCATCGAAGGCAGAAAGAATATAGGTGATGAACATCTCACATTGTGACAAGGCTCTAAATTCAGCACTAGAAGGATCCACATGGGAGCCGTCCAGAAGGCCCCTGATCAGGGTCCTAATAGCCACGGCCGTAATAGCGGAAGCACAAACCGGGCGCAAGGCCGAACCCACACAGGCAAAGGTGTGGGAAGCCAGTTGGTCAATACGCCTCACTATCCTTCAATGTAGTGGAATCAGGGGAATGCACCACAGAAGTGTTAGACAACCCCAAAACAGGGGCATCCACCTCGGGGGGAGTTGACCAACATTTGACCACATCCGAGGGGAATGGATACCTCCTATCCCACCCCTTAGGGATACCGGGGAGCCGGCTAGGCCGCTCCCATTCCTTGAGAACCAGATTATTAAAATGCGTCTGTTCTGGGAATACCAAACGTGGTTTTGCGGTACCAAACAATTCCCCTTGCTGCTTAGGAGCCGCTGCAGGAGGGGAAATGGAAAGTACTTCAAAAATTTGAGTCAAAGGTCTATGGGTGTCATCAGCATCCCAATGCTCTGAGCCAGCATTAGCGCCAAGGCAATGCTGATCGTCAGACAGATCTGAATCTGAAAATAATTCCCCTTCGAGAGGGGTATAGTCAGACAAATCAAGGAAATCATCTTGTTCCATAGTAAAGGCCGGCGCAGCAGGCGCCACATGCCGTCTTTTAGCTGGAGCCTTACGGGCTGCAGAGCTAGCAATTCGTTTCTCAATGTTGGCCAGTCTGGTGGAAACATCAGGTTGAGAATCCCCGCTAGTGTTAATATCACTAGGGGACATAATCAAGCGAGGTGGCGTGGGGGATGAGACAGTGGGTGCCGACCCAGACACCTGAGGCCCAGATTGCCGCGCAAGCGCCTGCCGGGCGCAGCGTACACGAACCCGCACATCATCGCCCACATGGGATGCCCCGCACACCAAACACAGCCGGGCTTGCCCCGAGGGGACCCCGAGCACCAGATCCTGAGAAGCCTCCATATGGTGAATATTTTTAAAATCACAATGAATAATGGGAATTACGCTGTGCAGCTACCCGAGATGCCCCTTAAGAATCCGCTAGTGGGAGGATTTACAATTAAGCCCCCAATTTCAGTATGATTAACCTAGGGCACAAGACCGGGAGAAACCTCTAATTAGGTTGTCCTGCCTGAAAGTCATAACATAGAAACACACAGTCAGAATGTATAACCATAAAAATACATAAGGAGATTAAATACAAGCCCGCAGAGGGCACTCACGGACGTCCTGCAGAGCTAGCGATCTGCTCCACCAGGGGACAGCGATGCAGGCAAAAAGGCGCTGAGCAGCTCGGAACACGGGGACAGGCCCAGCACAGGCGGCCAGGCAGCCAATCACGGCCCCGTGACGTCACCAGCCCCCCGCCGCTGTCGAGCACGCGCGCGCGCGGGCCATTCAGACGGCACATATGTGAAAGAGCACAGGTGGAGATTAGGAAGGAGCGCTGAGCCTAAGTGCCATCGCTCCGCAGTACAGTGTCCCACGTAAAACACAAAAGCATCAGTCATACCAACAAACAGACACTGACCCCCCCCCCCCCGACTAACCGGCAATGGGAGAAGGGGGAAAATAAGCTCATAGTCACATTTGGGGCATGTGATGGGGGCTAAGCGGACGGGGCATCCCATATCAGGCTCACCAACCTGTGCCGCCTACCCTTTGGTGGGGGATTTGCGGTGGAGCAATACTCCATTAAAAAACACCTCTAATAGGTGCTGCCTACCTTCACCCGACCACGCAGCCAAGGCTGGGAGGCAAGTAAAGAATGGAACGGGTGGGAATAGGACACAGGGCCAGGGGCTGTGCAGCCCGGCTTACCTGCGAGGAGAGAAGCCATCATCTTGACCTTCGCAGCCCAACTGCAGAGAGGAAACTGGGGAATTTAGTGGGAGGTCTCGGGTATATAAGGACCAGGAGGGGCCTCTTTTTTTGCCATCTCTGCAGTAAAGGGCCCTCTTGTGGACTATATCCCAGACGTAATGAATCATTACTGGAGCAGGGCGTGCTGCATACTTGGAATATACTCTGATTACCACAACAGTAAACATACCACCATGGTCTACATAATCAAGGTGGAGAGAACCCTCCCCAGCTAATTCAATAGCAAACAGTAACGTATATTATTAAATGCTGAAATTGATGGCATGCCATTTTTTATAAGGTTGAATGAGTAAGCAGTGGGAGTTGCTACCCTCATAATATGTGCCTTAAATAGGGAGAGAGTATCCAAGCCTAGGGAAGACAGTCTGTCTGGGCCATTTAATGCTTTCTACAGACACAGATATCTTGGCTATGCTCCCCCTGGCCACACCGCCTGGACTAAGCCCAAGGATCCACAGCTGACAGGATACCCTAATAGCAAATTGCTCAGGCTGTGATAGTGGAATCTAAAAATAAACATATATGAAGTTATTAAAAACGATTTCACTGCAGAGCAGCTCTACAGCTATCCATCTCACAGGGTCACCTGACAGAACTGATTTCCTGGGTGTAAAGTACACAAAATTGTAACACCATCAAGTGTCCATGAAATGAGCCTTGAGGTACTGAAATGGAAAAAAGTGTACAGAATGTAAAACAAAAGGCTAGTTATAACTTTAAAATGGACAAAAACCCAGGATAGTAAATAGTTTTGACTATGCTGGGTTTTGGTCATTTCCCCGCTGTGTGGAACCCCCCAGGACGCCACAGCCAACTCACTTCTTCCCGGTCCCACGGCGCGTCTAAGAGCAGAGGCTCTGACGGACGCATCCTCCACCTCCCTCTAACAGGGAGCGTGACTGCACCGGCCATTCACAAATGCCTGGCGTTGGCACGTGCACTGCTAGAGGGAAGTGGAGGATGCGGCAGCCAAAGCTGCTGCTCTTAGACGCGCTGTGGGACCGGGAAAAGGTTAGTTGGCTGCGGCGATCTGGGGGAAGTTTCACACAGTGGGGCACCCCCGATCGAGGTGCCCCCGGGGAAAGGACCAAAACCCAGGCTAGTCAAAATCCTGGGTTTTGGTCCACTTTAAATGGAACCAACAGCCTTACCAAGCTGAAACAAAAAATCTCCCTGTCCCCATCTGCATGCATGATATTGAATCATTGTCAGTACTTACATTCGCTCCTGTATCCACTCTAAGCTGAATTGCTGCCTTACTGATTTTCTCCTGATAGCAGCCATCTTGAAGCATCCCTAAACATTCCTTCCCAGCCTCCCAGTCATGCTTCTGCCTGGATTCAACCAACATAACCCACAATGCACAGCAGCAGGACACTCAGCAGCACTTCCTCTGTGCAAGCTACCTGCAAACCTATAGGACACCATTTTGGAAATAAATTCAACCACGGCGGGAGTTCCAAAATGTTAGATTCATTTTTATGTTTAGCAATCTAAATTGTGATGCGAACTGATGGATATGAGCACTATATCTTATAAAGGTGTTGGTCCAGTTTAATATTATTGCCATATCATCTTTATTTCATAAGACAGATAGGTGTAATCCATTAAAGAGGAACATCGGACCTTTTCTGATGTTCCTCTCTAAACATCTCCCCCCTCCTTCATTGCCTTTTGGATGTCGGTGTTATCTTAAACGCAGACATCCAACAGTATTCCTGGCCCCTTTCCACCCCCCCCCCCCCCACTTAGCCATTGCTGAGTAAAGGCTGCAGGCTTCTCTTCAAATGTCACGCACCGCTCCTCAGATCTCGTGCTCTTCTGTGCTGGGTGTCATTGCAGCCTATGCAATGACACTGCTCATGAGTTAGATTTGAGGGGCGGCGCAGTGCATGACCGGATTCCAAGTTGGAGCTGCCCAGACCGAGGACGATGGCGGGACGGAGGGATCCCGAGCGCAATAAGTTTACATTAACTATTTTCAGGGGGGCGGGTAAGCCAGGTTTTTACTAACTCCCCATGACCTGTAATGTTCCTGTTTAAGATTTGGAGAGGCTCGCCACACTTCAGAATGTCTCTCCAGTACCAGACTGTACTGTAGGTGAGGTGCAGCAGTATTCCATATTCATAAAGATATGGCCCTCCATCTTGGAGAGTCTGAGAGGCTCCTCACATTTTTATTAATACCTTACACAGTAGTCATAGTGGGTGGTGCAATTTTCTTCCAGAAAGTATCCAAGATGTGCAGTTAGCAGGGTGATCTTACCAGTGTAGATGCTGGCACTGGAAGCTGGGATGCCAAACTGTGACTCGATGAACTTGGGAATGAAGGTAATAAAAGCGGTGACAATGGCACTCTCAGCTGTGTATGACAAACTCACAAAAAGGAATGTCATGTTGCTTAAAATTCTGACTGCTGCTCTTGGAAGGTCTAAAAATGACAAGAGATGAATTTTATAAACAATGGGAGGAAGAACAATCCATGTGGGATCCTTGAAATGACAGGCGTGCAATGGATCTCTGGCTAATTATACAGTTAATGAGAGGCAAAACACAAAGCAAATATCAAGCAACATTTTCTATCCTGGATGCCCATTATTTTTAACACGAAAGCAAACAAAACTTTAATTTCAGTTAGAAGATCACCAATGTACGTAATTATCGATTTGTTGCTTTCATAATAATATAAAATATACATAAAAGTTGTCACAAGTCCTGAACAGAGTTGCAACCCAGTGGGGGAAAAAATAATACAATTCTGTGATTACTCACCTGTAGAATTGGTATTATATGTATACAGCACGTCCTGTTCCAGAAGATATTCCTTACACTTGGGTTATACATCCAGTAGATGGCGCTGGACTGCAGAGACAGAAAAGTGGCTCCTCCCGGCCCCATATATACCAGGGACCTCCCACAAAATCCCCAGTATTGAAAAGCAGTTAAAATGGAACCGGGAGATCTATAACCATTACCAAAAACTGAACAATCACCATACAGAGGTAACTAAGAAAAATGAAGGGGGTGGAACAGGACGTGCTGTATACATATAATACCAATTCTACAGGTGAGTAATCACAGAATTGTATTATTCTAAGTATACAGCACGTCCTGTTCCAGAAGATATTCCTTACACTTGGGACATCCAATAGCAGTGTCCGTAAGGTAGGGTGGGATGCCCAAAAGTAACAGCAGACAGTTTAAACCACTGCCGTCTGCAGAACCTTGCGACCAAAAGCAGCATCAGCTGAGGCCCTAACATCAACCTTGTAAAACTTTGAAAAAGTATGAACAGAAGACCAAGTGGCGGCCTTGCAAACTTGTCCAACAGAAGCTTTGTGCTGAAAAGCCCAAGAGGCACCAATAGCACGAGTAGAATGAGCAGTAAGGCGGAAGGGAGGCTCCTTCCCCTTATCAGAGTAGGCCTGTATCACAGCCTGACGTATCCACTTGCTGATAGTGGACTTAGCTGGAGCCAGACCCTTCTTAGGTCCAGACGGAAGCACAAAAAGAGCATCAGTTTTCCTGAAGGATTCAGTAGCCACCAAATAGAACTTCAGAGTTCTGACTACATCCAAAGAATGTAAAACCCTCTCCTTAGGGTTACTAGGATTAGGACACAGAGAAGGCAAAACAATGTCCTGATTGAGATGAAAGGCAGAAACAACCTTTGGCAGAAAATCTGGCTTAAAACGAAACACCACCTTGTCCTGGTGTCGCTCAAAATAAGGAGGCTTGATGGAAAGTGATAGCCACCAAAAAGACCACCTTAAGCGTGAGAATGGACAAAGGAGCCCCTTGCAAGGGCTCAAAGGGAGACCCCTGCAGGGCAGATAATACCAAGTTCAAGTCCCAGACTGGTAACATAGGCTTACGTGGGGGACACACGTGAGTAACCCCCTGGAAAAACATCTTGACCAGGGGATGCTGAGCAAAGGATCTTTGGAAAAAAATAGCCAAAGCAGAAACATGGCCTTTCAGAGTACTGAGCTGAAGACCCAGATCCAAACCATGTTGGAGAAACTCCAGAATCCTAGGAATAGATAACACACGAGAGGGAAGCGAGTTAGACTCGCACCAGTCAATGGAAGCTTGTGATTGTGACGAGACGCAAACAGATCCACGTCCGGCTGACCCAAGCGGTGGCACAGGGAGTGAAACACCCTGATGCTGAGGGACCATTCTCCCAGACGAGAGGTCCCTCTGCTCAGAGAGTTTGCCTCCAGATTCTCCACTCCCGGGATGTACACAGCTGAGATGCAGGGAACATTTTCCTCCACCCAGGACAGTATCAGGGACACTTCCTTGAGGGTCCTCTTGCTCCGGGTCCCTCCCTGATGATTGATGTAGGCAACCGACATCTGGTTGTCCGAGCGGACCTGAACAGCCTGACCCCGCAGGTGTGGGGTTAAGTGGGTGAGAACCAACCTGATCGCCCTCAATTCCAGAATGTTGATAGGGCACTGACCCTGGATTTAAGGGGCTTCCAGAATCTCCCCCAACCTGTCAGACTGGCATCCGTGGTGACAGTCTCCCAGCAGGGGGCCAGAGAGGATCTGCCCCCCAGCAGGTTCCTTGAGTCCTGCCACCATGCTAGAGACCGCCTGACCAGAGGGGACAGGACAAACAACTGATCCAAGGACACAGGGTCCCGATCCCATACTGACAAGAGGTGAAGCTGAAGAGGCCTCATGTGGAACTGAACATATGGAACCGCCTCGAAGCAGGACACCATCAGGCCCACCAGCTGCATTCCCTGCCTGATGGATGGATGGGGACAAGACAGCAGGAGCTGAGCTTTCTCTTGAAGGCTCTCCACCTTCTGCTGAGGAAGAAAGATCTTGACCTGAGCTGAATCCAGAATCATGCCCAGAAAAGACTTCCCCATGGAAGGAGACAGGGAAGATTTGGGGTGGTTGATCACCCAGCTGAATGACTCCAGTGTGGACACCACCCGCTGAGTGTCCAGCTCAGCCTGATGGAAGGACTGAGAAGCGATAAGCATGTCGTCCAAGTAGGGAAGAATGCGAATGCCCTGAGATCTCAGCAGAGCCATCACTCCTGCCAGCACCTTGGTGAATACCCTGGGAGCTGAGTTGAGACCGAAGGGCAAGGCCACAAATTGGTAGTGCTGATCCTCCAGAGCGAACCTGAGGAATCTCTGATGACCTGGAAAGATAGGTACATGAAGGTAAGCATCCTTGATGTCTACAGAGGTCATGAAGTCCCCTGGGCGTAGGAAAGTCACAGCTGAGCGCAGAGTCTCCATGCGAAAGTGTCTGAATCTGACAAATTTGTTGAGAAGCTTTAAATCCAGGATAGGTCTGATGGACCCATCCTTTTTGGGAACAATGAAAAGATTGGAATAATAGCCTTTGCCCCTTTCCCTCAAGGGCACCCGGCAGATGACACCTAGATCTAGAAGGCCTTGGACAGCCAGGGACAGACTCTGAGCTGACAAGGGGTTTTGAGCTAACAAAGATTTGATGAATCTTGGGGGCGGCCAGGCTGCAAACTCTATCTTGTAACCGGAGGATATTACCTCCTGAATCCACCGGTCTGAGACATGACGCCTCCAGACATGAGCCAGGAGTCGAAGCCGTCCCCCCACCCGTATGGGTGAGGGCACCCCTTCATGCCTGAGTGGGCTTGGGAGAGGACTTAGGCTTGGGACCCCAGAAGGGGCCAGGGCGGCCACGTCCTCTGCCCCTGCCCCAAAAATCTCCACGGGCTCCAGCAAAGGAAGCTCCCCGTCCAAATCTGGAGCCCCTGAAGGAAGGAGAAAAGGCACCTGAACCCCGAAAGGACCGGGGCTACCTTCTATGCTGAGGCAACTTGCCTCCTTTAGCAAACAAGTCCAAACGTTCCCCAAAGATGCGCAGACCCTTGAAGGGAAACCCAGTGAGAGCCTTTTTGGCAGTGTTGTCAGCTGCCCACTGGCGCAGCCAGACCGAGCGGCGTATCGCCACCAACAAGGCAGAAGCCCTGCCACACATTCTAATGGTATCATCCAAGGCAGAGAGAACAAATGCAACAAATTCCTCACAACGCAGAAGAGCTCTATACTCTTCACTACCAGCATCATCAGGGGCCCCATCTAAGAGACCCCTGAGCAGGCTTTTAATAGCAACAGCTGTAATAGCAGAGGCACAGACCGGACGGAGCGTGGTCCCCACACAGGCAAAAGCATGGCAAAAGCGGAGTGGAGTACAAGCGTGCGGCGACGGCAAAAGAAACCAGTGCTACCAATTCAAAAAGGGATCATCACATAAAACATATGTTATATATATATATATATATATATATATAAAGACATGCACCCCCCCCCCCCCCCCCCGAGATCTACCAGGGAGAGCGAAAGGGAACAGGGGGCGAGGGGCATAAGATGCGGGACGGGCATCCCATAAGGTTCACCATGGACCTGTACCGCCTACCCTTTGGTGGGGGACTGTGGTTGGAGCAGCGCTCCTTAGCACCTAGCAGCGGTGCTGCCTACCTTCACCCGAACCAGTGCAGCCTAAGCTGGGAGGCAATAAAAGGAAATGGGTGGGAATAGTCCTACAGGGCCGCAGGCTAATAGCCCCGCTCACCTGCGAGTAGAGAGAGCCATCTTTTAGTCAGCCCAGACTGCAGAGAAGAACTGGGGATTTTGTGGGAGTTCCCGGGTATATATGGGGCAGGGAGGAGCCACTTTTTCTCTGTCTCTGAAGTCCAGCGCCATCTACTGGATGTATAACCCAAGTGTAAGGAATATCTTCTGGAACAGGACGTGCTGTATACTTAAATTTGTAAATTTTAAATGACAGGGAATATTTTTTTTAAGGGTTTGGGTTTCTTATTAAATTATGCTGAAGGTCCGGTTTAAATGCCTGTGGAAATGCTTAAAATTGATTGCAAATCCAAATTGGAGCATCCAACAGTTAGAGGACAGGATGGAGTGTAGGTCTTCCTCAGCTTCTAACCTAATTTAATGCTCCTTTAAACAATGTACTCAATAACACCTTTAAGCTAAAAGTGACGCGAGCATTAGTTTCATTGTTACAACCTTGTGTACAAGCTCTACCTTTAAAATTCTTCCCAAATCCTATGGAAGGTCCAACGCCAGTGTCCACTTTGACTTTATTGCTGGATTTTTCCTTCATCACATCGTCATCACTGGACACATCATAAGAGTTACTTTTCTTTTTCTTTTTTTTTTTCCTCTGTCTGGGTGGAAGCTTTTTGGGGAAAGTAAACATTGGGAAGATAACCAGTAGCATTGCCATTGCACAGAGCAGAAAGCCACTCCACCTATAAAGAGAAACAATATACAGGATAATATGTGGGGGGGGGGGGGGGTCAAGGCTTTGCATTCGTTTGCCAACAAGAAGAAGGCCTGGCAGGTGAGTAAGCTTTTTTTTAATTGTCTGGGAAGGGGCCTTTAAAGGGCCAGTCCAGCTTAACTAACTCTTATTGTTCATGGGTGCAGCCATGATGGAATTACTGCATAATGCCGCACCATTGTCTGCTGTTGAGATGTATGAGACAAAGCATTATCCCTCCGTTCTCCTCTCAACAGTGGGAAATGGTGCACTATTATGCAGTAATTCCATCATGGCTGCTCCCATGACCAATAATACTTAGGCTGGACTGGCGCTTTAATGAAAAACTTATATTCTTCAGATGGCTAGTTATCAGAGGAATCATCCTGCTCATAAATGTCCCATTTCAAGATAAACCAATGTTCTTGGGGTTTTCATGAAGAAGAAAGACTTCAAACTTCATACAACATTACTTTTCATGGTCATTTGAAGGCCAGTGGACCTTTAAATAACCATGTTGTCAATCAACAATCTAAAAGCCTTCCCAAAGGAGGACTACATGATAGACCAGTGAAAAGAAAAGAACTCCCCCTTTTTCCTCCCAATAGATGACATGAAGCAGGAGGCTTTTCTTGGGAATATCCCATGGAGATGACACTCACTGGGGACTTTGCCTATTTTAGACCTAGATAAAGACTGGATGTGTCACCAATTGGACCATGGCAAAAATACAATTCTGTGAAATACTCACCTGTAGAATTGGTATTATACGCATACAGCATGTCCTGCTCCATATATAATACTTACACGTGGGTAATCCTCCGCCAGAGGGCGCTGTTCACTGCAGACATGCAAAAACAGGCTCCTCCCGGCCCTTCATATACCCAGGGACCTCCCACAAATCCCCAGCATTGAAAAGCAGTGAGAAAAGAAGCCGGGAGAAACCAACCACCAAACTGGTAACAATAGCAATGATAACAATCACCATACAGGGGATCCAGAAAAATGTAAAACCAGGGTGGGGTGGAGCAGGACGTACTGTATGCGTATAATACCAATTCTACAGGTGAGTATTTCACAGAATTGTATTATTCTAAGCATACAGTACGTCCTGCTCCATATATAATACTTACACGTGGGACATCCAATAGCAGTGTCCATAAAGTAGGGTGGGATCCCCATCAAAAAAGGCACAGCAGACAGTAAAGGCGCTGACACCTGCAAACTTGCTACCAAGTACGACACGAGCAAAGGCTCTAACGTCAAACTCATAACAAAACTTTTGAAAAGGTATGAACAGAAAACAAGCAGCGGTCTAGCAAACCTGTTTAACAGAAAACCTGGTGCTGAAGGGCCAAAGGTACCCAAGCACAAGTAGAACAGAATAAAAAGAGAGGAAGATTCTTCCCCTTAAAGGAATAGGCCAGAGTAACAGCCTGACCAGCCCAAATGCAACAGGAGCCTCGGTACAACTTAGAACTCTCCCCAACGGGGAATTGAAAACTGGTCTCCCGCAAGACAGGCGGGGGTACTGACCCCTACACTAACAAGGATCAGCAAGAAGTCGAAACCTTTACTCAGGACCAGGAAGGCAAACCATCCAAGTAAGAGTAGTCCAAAGGGCGCATAGGCCCTGGAAGCAAACGAGATCAGGCGCATACAAATGGAGGCGCCCGCAGACCCCAAGGGGCATCAGTCCCCCTAAGGGACAAGAAACAACCAGGAAAACTTCAACACCTGTTGAGGGAATGTAGACCCCCTTACTTCAGCATTACTAAGAATAAGGCCCATAGGCAGACTAAAAGGACTTAAATAATGATCATAAGACACCACCTTGGGCAAAAGGTCCGGCGTAAGGCGGAATACCACCACATCATGGTGTGTGTGTATATATATATATATACACCACCTTCTCAGGCACACGTCTGACTGAAGCAACAGCCCCCGGAGGGGCAACTTGAACTACGAAACAGCTCAGACAGCATCCAAAATAAGTCCCAAGGGAACAACCTGCAAGGCAAACAGAATGAAAATTGATCCCAACAGGGACCATAGAACTACTTGGGAGATGCACGTGAGCAATCCCCAAGAGAACGCTTAACAAGGAAGACTGAACAAGACTTCTACAGGAAGGCAGACAGGACAGAACCTGAACATTCAGAGTACCAAGATGGGGAGCCAACCCCAACCCATGCTGTAATAACTCTAGAACCCTGGGAACAGAGAGCGTCCAACAGGGGAGAGACCAAGACTCACACCAATCAATATGGGTATGCCATACCCTATAGTAGACGGAGAATGGAGAAGAAGAAGAAGCTTGCTCCTAGCCCCCCATAGACAAAGTCACCCAGAAGATAACCCGTATCCAAAAGGGTGAATGAATCAACTGTCAAGCCATCAGACTAGAGACTGTAGATTGGGGCGACATAAGAAGGAGCCTGAAAAGGGCAGAACCGCACCCCTGAGAGAGCGCACAGGTCCGCTGTCTTCAGCAGAAACATCTGCAAACCACAGTAAACTAGGCCACCCAGGGGCCATCCGTATCACGGGTCCCCTTATCAGCACAATCTTGAGCAGAACCCCGCCTAGCAGGATGAACGAAGAAAAGACATATAAAAAAAGAATGTCCAGACATAAAATTACTAAGCCCCCATGACCAGAGTCAGAATAATCTGGGGCAGTAACAACAAGGGCAGAGCCCCTGTGATATTAACGGGACCCAACAGAGCCACCCTAGCTGGCTCTCAGGGGGACACCAGGATAGCACAACCTGCCACTGAAGGACATCCATTGGAGCGAATACCCCTGAGATGCAGGGAAAGTTGACCCCACCTAGATCAGGATCAGAACCTACCAGGAGAATCATCCTGTTCCAAGTTCCAGACTGATAATAAATACAGGCCACTGTCCTCCGACAGGCCAAGAGTCCCCAAATAGACAGGTCCTGAAGAGGAGTAGTCCAGCAAAATAGAGCCAACTGAAGGCTCACAGATTTAACAAAATCAGTAGACCCTCTAAGGGCCCCTACCTAGGAGCCGCGGAGGATTTTTAGAAGAAAATCCCCCCCGCCAACCTGCGAGACTTGGCACCAAGGTGACCATCCACAGGAGGATGCAATCGAAGAGAGGGGAGCCCCCTGACAGGGTCCTTGAATTTTAGCAGCTCAAAAGGAACCACCGTACCAAGGGGGAATGAGCTCAGACCTAGTGCTGGAACCCCATCCAGGATAAATTACCCTACTGTGCAGAAGAGCCCAAGGGCTCTGTATATAAGGGACATTATCTGAACCGCCACCAATGGGCCCACCAGCTGCAATCCTGCCTGGTGAAAGTAAGGTGTTCAGCAAAGAGGGACAGAACCCATGTAACCAGGAGTCCACTTATTGCCAAGGAAGAAGGTTCAAGCCTGACCGAATCCAAGGAATGGAGATAGCGAATAAGGGGCAATGAGGGATTGAGGTGACTGAGCACCCATCCAAATAACTCCCAGAGGACACTGCCGGCCGACTAACCCACTCGGCCTGGCGTAGAGATTGAGGAAGTAAGGAGGGACGATCCGGTAGGTCCTAGTGCGGACGCCCCACAGGCATGTCAGAGACATCACCCCCATCCGCGCCTTGGCGAGCAGCCTGGGAGCAGAAGAGGGGCCAAAAACAAGGCCCCAATCCGCAGGGTTGGTCCTTCAACCCTGACAAGTAAAGGTCTTGGTGTCCAGAAGACCCAGGGGAAACTAAAGGATCTAGATCTCCACAGGAGGCCAGAAGCCCACCCTTGCACAGGGCGCATGTGCCTCGTCATTTTGAAGGAAAGAGGAAGGACAACTTAGAGGCCATAGCCCCAGCCTGTTAAGGGCAACCTGCAAGAGAGCCCAGACTCTGCAGGCCGAGAACGGCCTGCACCAGCTCCTGAGGGACGGGGGCTAGAAGCACCCTGACAACCTCTGTGAGGGACCGCCCAGCAAATTCTATCCTGTGTCCAGAGGAACTACCTCCTGGATCCACCAGAAGGAGACGATACGCTCCCAGATAGGGGCCAGGTGCTGTGGCAGTCCCCTCGTCCAGAGGGGAGAGGGCGTCCCTTCATGTTTGGGAGGTCTTGGCAGATTTGGGTGCCTGCCCACCCTGGAGTGGTAATCCACTCCGAAAAGTTGGAAGCACACCTCAGGTTCGTGCTTGACACTAACGTAGGGAGGGGGAGGGGTGTCCCTGCCCCGAGGAGGCCGAGACGGCCTTCTGCGTAGGGGTGCCTTACCCTTTTTTCCAAAAAGGTCCAAACGGGCCCCAAATAGACGCCGTCCTCTGAAGGGAAGGCCAGTGAGAGCCTTTTTCGTATCATTGTCAGCACCCCACTGTCGCAGCCAGACCAGGCGGCGAATAGCTATCACAAGGGCAGAGGTTCTGGCACACATCTTAATGGTGTCATCCAGCGCTGAGAGGATAAACCTCACAAACACATCACAATCTGAGAGTGCATTAAAGACCTCCCAGGGGAGGTCCTCAGGTCGGTGATCAAGTAGCTTTCTAATGAGGGTCCTGGCGGCCACCGCAGTGATGGCCACGGCACAGACCGGGTGCAGAGCCGTCCCTGCACACGAAAAGGCGTGGGAAGCCAGTCTGTCAATGCGCCGGTCCTCAGCATCCCGAAGGGTACGGTAATGAGGGGCAGTCATGAAGGGGGGGTTAGTAACCCCTATAATAGGTGCATCCACCACGGGAGGTGCTGACCAAAAGTTAACCACATCAGGGGGAAAAGGGTACTTCCAATCCCAGACCCCCGGGACTCCTTTAAGTTTACAAGGCGATTCCCATTCTTTGGATACAAGAGCCTGGAAATGCTCCTGTTCCAGAAATTCCAAGCGTCACTGTGTGGAAACTCTCTCTCTTAGGCTTGGGAGCCTCTCCAGGTCTCAAAGATCTTAATAAGTAGTTCATCAGTGTCACACAGGTCCCAAGAACCGGGCCCAGAATCATCACGGCTCCAGGGCATCTCATCCGAGGAGCCCAAAACGGAGAATAGCTCACCTTCATCAGAAGGGTCAAGGTCCTGCATAGCAGCAGATTCATCAGTTTCATTAGGAACCGGAGAACCAGGGGGCGTCAGGGACCGCTTCTTTCCAGGGCCCAAGCGCTCCGCCAAACTAGATAGCACCTGCTCAGCCGTAGGCAGCCTGCGCGGCACGTTCTGGTCATCCCCGCTCGAGTGCGACTCATCAGGAGTGAGATTTAAGCCCGGGGAGACAGGTGTATTGAAGTGAGGTGCAGCCACTGGCAAACCTGATTGCAGGGTCAGTGTCTGTTCAGCACACGGTCCGCAGACCCGTGCTCTGTCAGCATCAGCATGGGGCAGACCACACACTGTACACAGCCGGTCTTGTCCCCGAGGGACCCCGGGTACATAACTCTGAGATGCCTCCATATGGTGATTAGCTGAGCAATATGCCCGCAGGGATTTATGCAATAGGCAACCCTGGATGCCCCAAGACCCGCTAGGAATGTGGGAGAATTTTTTATATTAGCCGCTATAATATATGTCAGGCCGGGAGAAGCCACCGAAATCTTGGCGTCTGAAAGACATAAAGAGGATAAGAGGAGAGTGTCAGAGCCATGCGCAGCTGAATAAAAAAATACCATTTTGTGAAATACTCACCTGTAAAATGGGTATTATAAGTATGTCACACACCCCGCTTCAAGATATCCATAACATGTGGGTAATACCGACCTGAAGGGGCGTTCCTGCAGAGATGATAGCAAAAAAGAAAGCCCCTCCCTGATCCATAAATACCTGGGACCTCCCACTCATCACCCAGTATATAGAAGCAGTAAGGTAAGGGACCAGGAAGAGGCAAATATAAGTCATAACAACGCAAAGTTCACAAAATAAAGGATCCAGAATACAAGAAGGGCGGGTGAAGCGGGGTGTGTGACATACTTATAATACCCATTTTACAGGTGAGTATTTCACAAAATGGTATTATTCTAAGTATGTCACACACCCCGCTTCAAGATATCCATAACATGTGGGACATCCAATAGCAGTGTCCATAAAAAGGGCGGGGATCCAAGACAAGGCAACAATGCACAACTTAAACCACAACAGCTTGCAGAACTTTGCGGCCAAAAACAGCATCCGCTGAGGCCCGAACATCAACCTTGTAAAACTTGGAAAAAGTGTGAACAGAGGACCAAGTAGCGGCCTTACAAACCTGCTCAACAGAGGCCTGGTGCTGGAAAGCCCAGGACGCTCCAACCGCACGAGTAGAATGAGCAGTAACACGAAAAGGGGGACTCCTCCCCTTGGCAGAATAGGCCCCAATGATGGCCTGACGAATCCATTTACTAATGGAAGATTTGGCAGGAGCCAAACCTTTCCTAGGACCAAAGGGCACCACAAAAAAAGCATCAGTCTTACGAAAGGAAGACGTAACCACCAGATAATATTTCACAACACGAACCACATCCAAGGAATGCAGCGCCCTTTCCTTGTCATTGCTGGGATTAGGACATAGAGAAGGCAGAACAATGTCCTGATTCAGATGAAAGGCAGAGACCACCTTAGGAAGAAAATCCGGCTTGAAACGAAAGACAACCTTGTCCTGGTGCCTCTCAAAGTACGGAGCTTTAATAGATAAAGCTGCCAACTCAGAAACACGCCTAACCGAAGTGATAGCCACCAAAAAGGCCACCTTTTGAGTAAGAGAAGACAAAGCAACCTCATTCAAGGGCTCAAACGGAGGACCCTGAAGAGCAGAAAGAACCAGGTTCAAATCCCAAACTGGAACAACAGGCTTCCTAGGAGGCCGTACATGCGTAACTCCTTGGAAAAAGGTCTTGACTAAGGGATGAAGTGCAAAGGACCTTTGAAAGAACACCGCCAGGGCAGAAACCTGCCCCTTCAAGGTACTAAGTTGAAGCCCCAGATCCAGACCATGTTGAAGAAACTCCAGAATTCTGGAAATGGAGAACTCCCGACAAGAGAAAGACCTACTTTCACACCAGTCAATATAGGACCTCCAAGTCCTATAGTAAATAGTAGAGGAAGAGCGCTTCCTGGCGCTAATAAGAGTCTGAACCACCGCGTCAGAAAGACCCTCCTCCTTCAAGATGGCGGTTTCAGCAGCCACGCCGTCAAAGCCAGCGAAGGTAAATTGGGATAGCGCAGCAGACCCTGAGTGAGCAGGTCCGGCAGTAGAGGCAGAACGAACCGAACCTCTGCCAGTCTTACTAGGTCTGCAAACCAAACCTGCCTTGGCCACCTTGGTGCCACCAGAATCGCTGACGCGCCCTCCAGGGCCAGCTTGCGCACCACTCTGGCTACCATTGGAAACGGAGGAAACAGGTAAAGAAACCCCAGATCCCTCCAGTTCAGAGACATGGCATCCACTGCCAGAGCCAGAGGATCCTGCGAGAGAGACACAAAGACTGGAAGCTTGTGATTGTGACGAGAGGCAAAGAGGTCCACCGCTGGGAACCCCCACCTGAGACAGATCGAGCGAAACACCTTGGGACTGAGAGACCACTCCCCCTGACGAGAGGAGGCCCTGCTCAGCGAGTCCGCCTCCGTGTTCTCCACTCCCGGAATGTAGACTGCTGAGATACACGGGACGTGGCTCTCCGCCCAGTCCAGAATCAAAGACACTTCCCTGAGGGTCCCCCCTTGGTGATTGATGTAAGCAACCGCCGTCCGGTTGTCCGACCGAACCTGAACAGGCAGGCCCCGCAACTGATGAGTCAAGCGAAACAGAACCAACCTGATAGCTCTCAATTCCAGAACATTGATGGGCTCGTGAGCCTCCTGCGGGCCCCACAGACCCTGGAACTGGAGGTCCTTCCAAACACCCCCCCAACCTGACAGACTGGCATCCGTGGTGACTGTTTCCCAACACGGGGCCAGAAAAGATCTGCCCTTCAACAGATTGACCGACCCCAGCCACCATTGCAGGGATCGACGAACTCGGGGAGTCATCAGGAAGGACTGATCCAACGATAGAGGGGACTTGTCCCAAACCTTCAACAGATGAAGCTGAAGCGTCCTTGTATGAAACTGCGCAAAGGGAACTGCCTCGAATGAGGCCACCATTAACCCCACCAGCCTCATCCCTAGCCGGATGGCCGGACGAGGGACCGACAAGAGAAGCCGAACTAAATCCTGAATCAAAAGAATCTTGGCCTGGGGCAGAAACACCCTGGCCTGCGAAGTGTCCAGAGACATTCCCAGAAAAGTCACTACTCTGGACGGAGAAAGAGAAGACTTGGGGTGGTTGACCACCCAACCGAACCTCTCCAGGGTGGACACCACCACTCCGGTGTCCAACTCTGCTTGGTTGAAAGAGGAGGCCATGATCAGAAGATCGTCCAAATAGGGCACAATGCGGATACCCTTAACCCTCAGCAGAGCCATCACTCCCGCTAGCACCTTGGTGAACACCCGAGGAGCCGAGGTGAGACCGAAGGGGAGTGCCACAAACTGAAAATGGCGATCCTCCACCACGAACCTGAGAAACCTCTGGTGTGCTGGAAAGATTGGAACGTGTAAATAAGCATCCTTGATGTCTATGGACGTCAGAAAGTCTCCCTGACGAAGAGAGTGAATGGCCGAACGCAGCGTTTCCATGCGGAATTTCCGTGGCCGGATGAACCTGTTGAGAAACTTCAGATCCAAGATGGGTCGGACCGATCCGTCCTTCTTGGGTACCGTGAACAGATTGGAATAAAAACCCCTGCCCTGATCCGAAGGGGGCACTGGGCAAATGACAGCCATGTCCAGAAGGTTCTGCACTGCCAATAGGAGCCCCTGCGCCGCTAGAGGTTCCGAAGGCATCCGAGACCTGAAAAACCTGGAAGGGGGGCGGAGCTCGAACTCCAGCTTGTAACCGGAAGACACCACTTCCCGGATCCATCGGTCCGAGACCTCTTGATCCCAGACCTGGGAGAAGAGTCGCAGCCGTCCCCCCACCCGCAAGGGTGAGGGCGCCCCCTCATTGCTGAGCCGGCTTGGCAGCCGGCTTGGGCTTAGAGCCCCAACTGAATCCTGGACGGGCACGTCCTCTGCCCCTGCTCCCAGAATCTCCTCTGGAAGAGGGGAATGCAAATCCCCTGCCAGATCTGGCCCCACGAAAGGAGGGGGTAAAGGAAGGCGCCCCCCGAAAGGGACGGCGTTGTTTCTTGCGTTGAGGTAACCTACCACCCTTGGTAACAGAGTCCAATGTCTCTCCAAAAAGCCGTAATCCAACAAAGGGTAGAGCCGTTAGTGACTTCTTGGACATAAAATCTGCCGCCCACTGGCGCAGCCACACCGAGCGCCGAATAGTGACCAGCAGCGCCGACGTTCTACCACACATCATCAAAGTGTCATCCAAGGCTGTCAACACAAAAGATAAAAACAACTCACACCGTTTAAGGCTAAGGAACTCAGCACTACCAGGACGCAGCCCGGAAGAAGTCAACAGGTCCCTAACCACGGACCTGGCAGCCAACACCATTAGTGCCGATGCGCAAACGGGCCGCATGGCTGACCCAACGCTAGCAAAACCATGACAAGCCATCTGGTCAATACGTTTATCCTCTCCATCCTTGAGAATGGAACAATCAGGTCTATTTAAAACCGAGGAATTGGACAACCCCAAAACCGGCGCATCCACCTCGGGGGGAGATGCCCAGCGCTTAACCGCCTCCGAAGGGAAGGGATATTTCCTATCCCATCCCTGAGGGATGCCAGGGAGCCGAGCCGGCCTGTCCCATTCCTTGGCAATAATTTTGTCAAAATGCCTTTGTGTAGGGAATTCCAAGCGGGGTGTGTGACATACTTAGAATATCATAGGAACAAAAACCGCCCAGGAGGGCACTTACATGACCAAGGGAGGAGGATCGCAACCACGCGCGCGCGCGAAGACCGTCAAAATGGCGCCAAGCGAACCTCGAGGGGCGGGCCTGATCTGGCCGTGACGCGGGGCGCGTCATGCCAAGTCCCCGCCTCCCCCAAAGAGCGCGATGCTCTAACCAGCACAACGTCAATGACAGCAGTGGATAGGACACACATACAGAGTGTAGTTAAGGAGATTGCTCTCAAAACTAGAGAATGATGCTGCCGCCCGGGCCGCACACTTCTTGTAAATGAAAAGGACACACACGCGCGCAACCAGACAAGGGTTATGTGGAGCAAGGAGCGCGGCTCTGACACCCAAGTTTAAAGAAAAAAGCAACGGCCATAAACGTGTATAACATTACGCTGGGACCGCCACACACACACCCCCCCCTTCTTTTCCCCCGAGCTACGGGAGGAAGCGAGGGAGAAGGCGACCCTGCACCCAGGGTTCATCGCTATGAGGGGCACGGGGCAACAATGCGGGAGGGGCATCTATTGGAGGCTCACCATCGGCCTAAACCGCCTACCCTATGGTGGGGGACTGCGGTGGAGCGTAACACATGGTGCTGCCTACTTTCACCCGACCAGCGCAGCCCAGGCTGGGAGGCACATCCTTATCGAAGAGGATGGGTGGTAATAGTCCTGCAGGGCCGCAGGCTGTAAAAGCCCCGCTCACCTGCGAGAGCGTGATACTTCATGTCTTCGCAGTCAGCACTGCAGAGAAATCTGGGGATTTGTGGGAGGTCCCTGGGTATATGAAGGGCCGGGAGGAGCCTGTTTTTACATGTCTGCAGTGAACAGCGCCCTCTGGCGGAGGATTACCCACGTGTAAGTATTATACATGGAGCAGGACGTACTGTATGCTTAGAATAAGTGTTTAACTAGCCTGGAAAAAGGTATGATACACCTGAGGAGTACCATCCCGAGAAGTTGCCTGGAAGAGAGTCCCAGTTTTGTGTAACTTACTTTGCCTGTCCAGTCTGCTCTATTCCATGTACTCGATAAGGTCAAACTCCATGTGGCCCTTTGTACAAAACACATGCCTTCCCTGCATGGCTTGAAGTGAAGGTTGGGGCATAGGAGAACTCATATTTTTAATCACACCTTGGATCAGAGGATCGACAATATCTTTGACCAAGAAGGTATCTTCAACTGCCCCCTGCATGTAAATGAAGGGTCTTAGTCCTTGATCAGAAAGTCATCGAATCATGGGGGAGTGAACCTGTGTCATCCTCACATCTGTACATGTACATCTGCACTCCTTGCCATAAAGGGAGTCAAAAGTGGCCGCTCCCTCTAACTACTAATCTTGAATTAGGCGGCATATGGATGACTTTGCCCCATGCTAAGCTGGAAATGTTAAAAAAGGATATACATTTATTAGGGATGTGCATGTGATCAAAAAGCAGGGGATGCAACATTTACATACATTCTGTTAAACAATACCTTCACACCTGAAATATAACCTATAAAAGTCTAAAATTGCTTTTGGTTTCTGTTATGAAAACAGAACTGTAGGGCAGCCTGGACATCCACTAAAACCCCCTCCCCCCGAAGCATCTAAACTTATCAATCCACACAAGCCAGCTGACGACAGGGGACACAGGGCGCTGCTGCACATCAGAGCCACACACAATACATAGCTCCCATTGGTGCAGGCAGCACTGTGATGTGTGAAGTGACTTATTATGTCCCCCCCCTATATGGCTGGTTTACATGGAATGGTAAGGATAGCTGCTTGGAGGGAGGGGGGGGGGGCACTGTACAAATAAACATACTTCAGCAATCATTCTTGGAATGCATGTCTTCCTGAAAAGTTAAATGGAATTGCTCTCTTTGGGCTTCGGGAGCTGCCCCTGGGGATTGCCAATTAGAAGCTGCCACTGTCTAGTTGGTGGAACATTTTAGCTCCTTCCAGTAAAGTTATAGAAACAGCAGCACTCACTAGCATATACTTGAGTAAACTTTTACCTAGAGTGGATTCTGTCATCAACCAAAGAGGACCAGGAGAGGGTTAATAGCCTGTAATGTTTACTACCCTTCTACTGTATGCCTCATATCTTACCAGTTACCGATGAAGCGGGGGTCACTCTGCTCAATGTTGACAATGTTTCTGGGGTCAACATAAAATCCAATGAGGACACCTCCTAACAAATAACCCGCGGCTGGACCAAGCGCACCCATGACATACATAATTGCTGTGAAAACAAAATTTGAGAACACAAAGAAGTTAGTAAAACTATGTTTTAGGTGTAATACATAAAACAGATGCAAAACCAAATACATCCAAATACATCAATTCTGTTTCTAGTCATAGAAATACAACGCAAAATTCCAAACGCACCTGAAAATGGCAAACATAGCCATAACATTCACAGTGTGCAGTTGCAGTTTTGCGTGTTTTGTGTTTGACAGATTAGAACTGAGTTTTTGAACTGCATTTATTTTTACAGTTGTAGTTCTATAAAAACAAAAGACACATTTACGGACGCAAACTTGAAATGCTGCAAGAAGGACTTTTATTTAGTTACGTTTTAACTGCAGGTGTGAAAGGGCCCATAAGGACACATCACATGACTTTCTCTTTGGATCCGTGAAACACAAACTAAACCCGGTACGGTGTGAACGTAGCCTCTGTGTTTTGATACATAATAAAATAAAAAGTTCTGCTTGCTGGGTTATAACTGAACTGCAAATACAAACCTATTCCATTTCCAAGCCCTGCTCTAAACCTTAAAGTTAATGTTCTTGCCCCAGACTGTGTGTGAAACCCCCCAGATTGCCCAGAACAACGCACTTTTCTCCGGTCCTATGGTCCTTGCACTAATCAGTGCACTAGGCTCCATTCGGGCCTTTCAGCTAATGGGCCGAATAGAGCCAAATGTATCTAAGTGTGGCTTTCAACCCTTTAACCCAATGTGCTGCTCTCGAGGTTATAGGGCAACCTCAGGTAAGTCTGCTCCCAATTTATCTATTGCATTGTATGTCCCAAAGGGAGCTCTCATAAATTAGAGTTAGGACTGCACCTCACAGAGGAACCTTGACACTTGGTGGTGCAGCTTCAGCAGACTTCTGCAGATGTGTGTGGATCAAGACCTCTGTTTTTATCCAGATTTAGAGACAGATTATAGGTTTGACTGCAAGGTAACAGGGTTGAGTGCTGTGGCCCATTTAAGACTTGTGAAAACATGCCAAATGCCTGGCATAGGCAGGTTCCTGGCTGAAGGTATAGCACTGGCAGCCCGCGCATGTGTCATTGGATCAGCTAGGTTTTACTGGGGTGTCGGGGGATTTCACACAGTGGGGCATCTCAAATCGGGAGGGAATGAGGCGGCAGATCGGTTTTGGTGCACTACTACAGTAGATTCATTATTATGGCTCATAGGATAAGTGATAAGTTGACTGTAGACTTTGTAGGACTGACAAAGCGATTCTAGTAGCGGGGGTTATTGGTGATCACTTGGGGAAAAAGCAGACCCTAAATGAAGCTCAATGACAATACTAACACAGACCAAGGAGTTTTGAAACAGAGGGAGGAGGTCACTCATTACATAGAATTCAGGCAACATTGAACATTGGTGGGGGAGGCCAGGCAGCAGTACGAGCCGCGGCTCAAGGACCTATTATACCAGGACACATCACTCGAAACAGGGCCATACCCAGCCTATCCAACACATGACTGCCACACTGGGAAGTGTGCTGGCTTTGTGAAGTTTATATTGGTGATGAGGAATCCAGAGATGGCAGCGCTGTACTGATTGGCTGGCTAGGCACTAGTTACAGCAGGGAAGGGCAGTATCATAGTTTCTGACCCCAATTGGCGGGGAAACAAGTGGCCAGTAATACAATTCTGTGAAGCTCACCTATAGAATTGTTTTTGAATATATACAGTCCAGGTCGTCCCAGAAGTGATGACATGTGGGTAGTCCGCCACCAGGTGGCGCAGTTACTGCAAGATCCAGAGCTGTAACTCCTCCCGGCCCCCTATAAAATGAGGTGTCTCAGTAGAATTCCCAGTGGTCAAAGAGCAGTAAACAAAGAGACAGGCCGGGAGGCCAAGAAACCATGTTAAATCACATAGCTTCAGCATGTACTCTCTCCAACAAAAGAATAAGGACAACGGTCCACTATAAAAGGTAATCACCATAACAGGCAAACAAGAGATAATGAACCCAAAGGCGGGGTGGAACGACCTGGATATATTCAAAAACAATTCTACAGGTGAGTTTCACAGAATTGTATTTTTCACTATATCCAGTCCAGGTCGTCCCAGAAGTGATGACATGTGGGACATCCAAAAGCAGTGTCCATTAGAGCGGGATCCCCAGTGCGGAACAGCATGTAGTTCATTTCACTACCGCCTGAAGCACCTTCCGGCCAAAGACAGTATCAGCTGAGGCCCTAATCTCAACCTTGTAAAACTTTGTAAAGGTATGAGCAGAAGACCAAGTAGCAGCCTTACAAACTTGTTCAACAGTGGCCTGGTGCAAAAAAGCCCAGGAAGCACCAATAGCTCTAGTAGAATGAGCTGTAACACGAAAAGGGGGTTCCTTCCCCTTGGCAGAATATGCTTGCACCACCATCTGTCTGATCCACTTACTGACAGCGGACTTGGCCGGAGGCAAGCCCTTTCTGGAACCCTCAGTGAGAACAAAGAGCGAATCCGATTTCCTGAAACCGGGTAGTACTTAAACCGGACCTTCAGCGTGATTTAATGAAGCCCAAACTCTTAAAAAACGGTTCCCAAGCATCTAACATTAATATATTTTACATTTTTAGTCACTAACTTATTATTCTTTCCCCCACTGGGCTGCAAATCTGTTCAGGAATTTAGGATACGGGCGCCGCCATCTTGACTCAGAAGCATCACACTTACTGAGAAGAGGAGAGTGGGATAAGGTACAGGGGGCGGGTTATAACTGTGCTTTGCTCAGACAGAGAAGAGCTGGGGTCAGGTAAAGGTCAGCAATCCCAGAATGAAGAGCAGCACAGTCAGGAGGCCCTTCCTGTTTGCAGGCTGCCTGATAAGATGGCGGCTTCCATAAGCCGCCATCTTGGATGTTTAAAGGCTCATAACATGCAGTAGTTGCAGGTAGGATGATTTTTAATGTGGCCAATCTGTATGTACAGGGTGTGGGAAACATATAAGATAGACTCTTATTCAGAGTGAAGGTCCGCTTTAATGGCTCTGACCACATCCAAGGCATGGAGGGTCCTTTCCTTAGAATTAGTCGGTGCTGGACACAGGGAAGGCAAGACAACTTCCTCATTAAGATGAAAGGGAGAAACAACCATAGGCAGAAAGTCAGGTTTAAAGCGAAACACCACCTTATCCTTATGCTGCTCAAAGTAAGGAGGCTTCATACAAAGCATGGCCAGTTCAGACACGCGATGCCCCGAGATGATAGCTACCAAAAAGACCACCTTTAAGGTCAAAATAGACAATGCAGCATCATACAAAGGCTCAAAGGGTGGACCCTGGAGAGCAGAAAGCACCAAATTCTAATCCCACACCGGTAATACAGGTTTACGCGGTGGACGTACATGGGTAATTCCTTGGAAAAAGGTCCTGATCAGTCTATGATTGGCAAAGGATCTTTGGAAAAAGATGGCCAAGGCCGAGACCTGGCCCTTGAGTGTGCTCAGCCGTAGACCCAGGTCTAAGCCGTGTTGTAAAAATTCCAAAATCCTAGAAATAGAGAAAGTGCGACAAGGGAAACTCTTGGATTCACACCAAGCAATGTAGGCATGCCAAACTCTGTAGTAAATCATGGAAGTAGACTTCTTCCTTGCCTGAATCATGGTTTGAACAACCGTGGCCGACAGCCCCTTTTCCGTTAGGATTGAGGTTTCAATAGCCAGGCCGTCAAAGCCAGCATCTGTAAATTGGGGTGCCGCAGCGACCCCTGAGTGAGAAGCCCTGGGTCGCAGCCATGAAGTAGCGATCAACTGACATCTGAACTATGTCCGCGAACCAACTCTGCCTCGCCCAGCGAGGAGCCACCAGGATGGTTGGTACCCCCTCCTGGGCTATCTTGCGCAGCACTCAACCCAGGAGTGGAAACGGAGGAAAAGCATAAAGGAGCCTGAACTCCATCCAAGGAATTGCCAGAGCGTCTGTGGCGAAGGCCAGAGGATCTCTTGACAGGGAGACGAACCTTGGGAGTTTGTGATTGTGTCTGGACACATACAGGTCCACATCCGGTTGACCCCAGCGGAGACACAGAGCGTGAAAGATCTTGTTGCTGAGAGACCATTCCCCCAAATGAGGGGGAATGGTCTCTCAGCAAGGGTCGCGCAAGGAAGCAGTATCGGGAGACGGCATAACCGTAGTGTTGGATAACCCCGACACAGGGGAATTCACATCTGGGGGACAGGACCAGAGGCGGACCAGCTCCTCAGGGAAGGGATACCGCCTGCCCTTAGGTACAGATGGGAATTTATTAGGTCTTTCCCATTCCTTAAAAACCATATTGGAAAAGTGGGCTGCTCAGTGAAGACAAACCTCTGTCTCTCTGAATAAATCACCCTGATTCCTCTTAGCCGCTTTAGGAGGGACAATATGCAAGGTCTCAAACACTGAAGACAGCAACTTCTCTGTGTCGTCAGGGAGCCACATATCCTCGTCCGAGGAAGAATCAGGGTCGCTGTGCTGTCATAGCCAACCAACTGATCCCCAGAGGAAATGGAGTCCTTAAACAACTCTCCCTCCTCCATGGAGTCACGACCTCCAAAAAGATCATCATCATCAGCAAAACCCGAGTAACCCGGCTCGATATGCCGCTTCTTACTCGTGGCCTTCCCAGTAGCTGTGCGAGATAAACGTCTCTCCAGGCTGGCCACCCGGTATGCCAAATCGGCTTGGGACCCCCTGCTGGCTTCCCCCTCACTGAGGGCTGAATGCAGTCGTGGGGGTGTTGGAGATGCCGCAGGCAAATGAGGGCTAGGGGCAGGGATGCCCGCCCTATCATGCTCCAAAAGTAGGCTCCTGGCGCAAGTGACAAAAACCGTGCTGAGTCCGCCCAGAGGGCTGGTACCGCACATGGGGCAGAGCTTCACCCGCCCAGATGGGGCCCCTAGCTCACTATCCCCAGAAGCCTCCATTATGGTGATTATAGTGAAAATATATAAAGGTTACAAGGCACGAACGGCCCAAACCTAAGAGATCCCCAATTTGGTCCCTCTTTTTGTGATCCCTCTTAGGGGAGAGGGCCCGGAGAGAGCATGGGGGGTGGTAGGAGACCGGGAAGAATCACAACCCTCAGCTGACAAAGGGGGCCCACCTAGAAGACACAAGCAGAAAGGAGCCATAAGCAATCCCACAGCACATGCATAAAGAGGAAGTACATAGAAATAAGAAGAGGGACTCAGGGACCGACCAGCGGGGGGGCGCTGTGGGAGCAGGATCAGCAGGCAGGCAAAATGGCGCTGGGAGCCATCACATGTGAACCTCGAGGGGCGGGCCGCATTGCCGTGACGCAAAACGCGTTATCGCGCGACCCGGCCCCCCGCTGCAGGCGCGAATAAGAGTGCCCTCACACTCAAAATGGCGCTCAGGGCGAGTAGGGAGGGAGGGCGGCCCACTGAGGGCCCCCGCCCCACGCGGAGCGCAGCGCACCCCGCACACACACACCGTGGCAGCGGCCTCAGAAGAAGAGCCCCGTCGCTGCGCCGCAACCCGCCCCCCCCCCCCACTCACAGCGCGTCAAGATGGAGGGGAGAGGAGAAGGAGCCGAGGGAACGAGGGAGGTAAGTATCAAATCACACCTGACAGCCGATCAGTGAAACAAAAGTCAAAAGAGAAGTGAATAAGCACAACACAGGATATAATAAAGCTTGTGGGCACAGACGTGGGCATAACCATGGGCACAAGATGGTCCCCCCCCCCCAATAGGCTCACCATCGCCTATGGCCGGCTACCCTTTATGGAGGGTCTGCGGCCCACAGCCTAGCTCTGTCAACGCCTGTCCACGGGAACAGTGGAAATAGGGGTGCAGTTGCCGACAGGCTTAGAATGCCCCGCTCAGCTGCAGTATCCAGAGAGAGTATCCAAGACGATCCTAGCAGCAGTACTGCAAGATGAACTCTGGGAATTCTACTGAGACACCTCATTTTATAGGGGGCCGGGAGGAGTTACAGCTCTGGATCTTGCAGTAACTGTGCCACCTGGTGGCGGACTACCCACATGCCATCACTTCTGGGATGACCTGGACTGGATATAGTGAAAATTAGTATGGTGAGTTTCATTATTTACCCCCAAATCCACCCAAGCCCAGGTGTGGAGGGGGGCACTCAACACTGGAGTCCACTGGAGACTTTAAAGCAGACCAACAGTCAAAAAATACAATTCTGTGATTACTCACCTGTAGAATTGATATTATGAGTATACAGTAGGTCCTGCTCCAGATAGATTACTTACACTTGGGTATAACGCTGCCAGATGGTGCTGGACTGCAGAGACATCGAAAATAGGCTCCTCCCGGCCCCTCAAATACCCAGGGACCTCCCACAATCCCCAGCATTGAAAAGCAGTGAACGAGAAGCCGGGAGAATTAAAACAAACCCAACTGGTAACTATAACAATGAGAACAATCACCATACAGGGGATCCGAGATAATGTAAAACCAAGGGTGGGGTGGAGCAGGACGTACTGTATACTCATAATATCAATTCTACAGGTGAGTATTCACAGAATTGTATTATTCTTAGTATACAGTACGTCCTGCTCCAAGTCTAATACTTACACGTGGGACATCCAATAGCAGTGTCCATAAAGTAGGGTGGGATCGCCAAAGATAACAGCAGACAGGTCATACCACTGCCGCCTGCAGAACCTTATGGCCAAAAGCAGCATCAGCTGAGGCCCTAACATCAACCTTGTAAAACTTTGAAAAGGTATGAACAGAAGACCAAGCAGCGGTCTTGCAAACTTGTTCAACAGAAGCCTGGTGCTGAAAAGCCCAAGAGGCACCAATAGCACGAGTAGAATGAGCAGTAAGGCGGAAGGGAGGATTCTTCCCCTTAGCAGAGTAGGCCTGAATCACAGCCTGACGGATCCATTTGCTGATAGTAGACTTGGCAGGAGCCAAACCCTTCCTAGGACCAGAAGGGACCACAAAAAGAGCATCAGTTTTTCTGAAAGGTGTAGTAGCCACCAGATAGTACTTCAGACACCTAACCACATCCAAAGAATGCAAGACCCTCTCCTTAGCATTACTAGGACTAGGGCACAATGACGGAAGAACAATAGGCTCGATTCAGAGGCACATCCGTCTGCACTTCCGTAGCTGTCTGTGAAAGTTTTTGTGGGTGTTGCTTTCGATGAACGAAAGCAAATCTGAACATTTCCGTTACTTCGGGTCATTTTCCAAACCAAATCTGATATTTTTCGTTCGTTCAGATAACTTACGTTATTGCTATGGGCTTGCATCTCATTCAGAGAGCTGATTGCCAACGGACCATGGGCATTGAAATTGTCCGGAGGGCTGAGACCAGATTGCACCGGCGGCAATGCATGCACATCGATGGCATGCATGACGTTGAGTTGTTCGAGCTCACCAGACTTAATCACGCTTCCCTCCATAAATTGTAGGGTGAGCTGCGGCCATGGTTAGCCCGCACCACAAGGAAGGGGCAAGCAATTTCAGGTATGACCAAGATGCTTGGCTGCCTGCAATTTTTGGCGAACGGCTCGTTCCAGAGGCTGGGTGCCCTCTCCGTGGGGATCTCACAGCCTACGCTGAGCCGCGCGCTATCCAAGTTTTTGGAAGGCATGGCTACCATTACTCGCAAATATATTTGTTTTCCTGACGACATGGTAGCCAGAAACGCGATTAAGCTGGCATTTTATAACATCGCCGACATGCCCAACGTCATGGGTGCAATTGACTGCACCCACGTTGCCCTTGTCCCTCCGGCAGTCGACGAGTATATCTACAGGCAGGTTCAATCAGTCGTATTTTTTTTGTTTTAATGTCCTTCAAAATTCCAAAATACCCTCCTTGTCAAATGTCCCTTCTTCGAATTAGTCCCTCCTTGTAATTAAACCCTCCTTGTAAGTTATCCATCTTTGCAAATACTTCCCTTATTTTATTTATTCCCTCCGTGTAATTTATCCCTCCGTGTAATTTATCCCTCCTTTTACATAATCACTCCTTGTAATTAATCCCTCCTTGTATTTTTACCTACTTGTAAATATTTCCTCCGTGGAAGTAATCCCTCCATGGAATTATTTACAACTTTAAACTATTACCTCCTTGTAATTATTCCCTCCTTGGAATTTATCCCTCCTTGGAATTTTGCCCACATTTTTATGCATCCCTCCTTTTAAGTATTCCCTCCTTTTAAAGAGTCCCTGTGGAACCATGGACCGTATTTAGTTGCATATAAATGTCACAAGCCAAAATACTTATGTACTTGTTTTTTGCTAATTGAATTTGCCCACAGCATTTGCTTAGGGTGTGATGAGTTAGTGTTCCCCTAGTTTGCATCCCCTTTATAATGTTTTTGTTGGTTTTTTTTTTATCCCAGGAACTGCAAAATGGGCCACTCAATGAATGTCCAAGCAGTGGTGGCCCCGGACATGCGGTTCCTTAGTCTGCTCGCCGGGTTCCCAGGCTCATCCCATGATGCCTACATTCTTCGCAGATCTGGATTGTAAGGTTGGTTTGGGGAATTTTCCGGTGGATGGCTCCTTGGTAAGTTGCCACCAATAACGTCCTTTTTTTGGGATATGTATGGCTAGGAATGTAATTTGTGTTCCATGTATGAAACTATGCCTTTTTGAACACCTTGATTACCTGTGAAACACAACCTTAACCATTAGATTTTTCAAGCAACCAAGCCTTGGCAAATGTTAGTCCTGCATTAGCAAACTGCAGAAATGGAATTTAGAAGTAATAATGAGTCTTCCACACACTCTGCTTAAATTATATCCTTGAATTTATCCTAGGGTCTGCGCCATCTTTGAGTAGATGCATTACACTTACTGAGTAGAGGAGAGCGGGATAAAGTGCAGGGGGCGGGTTAGAGCTGGTTTATACTCACACCAAGCAGCTACAGGGTCCTGAAAAGTTAAGACATCCAAGAATGCTGAGCAGCACAGTCCGAAACCAATACCTGTTAGCAGTCTGGCTGATTGGCCCTCACCCGCCATCTTGGATGTTTAATTTTTTCAAACATCTATTTGATGTTTTTTTATTTTTTGAAGGGCCTGTACACTATGTATGCTCATGCTGTGTAGCAAATGATGGCCCGTTTAGGGCATTCCATTTATTGAGGAATGTGTAATTTATGTTTTTTATCATACATTTTGGCAGGTGATTCCGGCTATCCACTTCTTCCGTGGCTGTTGAGGCCCGTCCTCCGGCCCCATAATGCAGCCGAGGAGGCATATAATAGGGCGCACAGGAAGACCAGGGCCATGGTGGAGAGGGCGTTTGGCCTGTTGAAGACCCGCTTCTGATGCTTGGACCATACCGGGGGAGCACTTCAGTATGACCCCAAAAAGGTCATAGATATTATAATGGCCTGTGCAGTGTTGCATAATTTTGATATATTGCAGCGTGTCCCCCGGTATGTGGATGTGCCCCCCTCTCCACCCACCGATGACCCAGACGAGGACTATCGTGGCCCACCAAGTGCGTCTGCCCAAGCAGTGCGATCTAATTTAATTGAGACACATTTTGCTTAATTTGTTGTTCCTTTGTTTGTTTTGTCCCTTTTTTCTTGGCTAATTCTGTTTTTGGCCCTTTGTGTTTGTATGTTTGTTTGTTACTTTTACAAATAGTAAAGAAATAATTTTAAACAGCCTCACACATGATTGTCATTTGTTTTTTTGGGGGGATGTTACAAATGTGTTCCTGCCTACTTTAACTCATCTTTATTCACCCAAAACTTAAAGGCACGAACTTAGTCCACAACAGGTTAATTACAATTTTATGTAGTTTATTTCAGAAGCAAACATTGCATTTGATGGTCACTCCCATAGTTGCATCAAAAACATGGGCAAAACACAAATGAAAGTTTATCCAAATCAAGCCACATAGCAATTGCCCAGAGGAAGGAGTTTTAAAGTAAGCCACTCCTGTGCAAAGTTAAGGACAAATGAAAATGTTACAAACATAGGTGACAAGCATTGCCATGTCCACATTGTGCATCAAACAAATAGACCCACAGACACACCCTCTCCTGCTTGGCCACATTTGCCACAGGCACAGGTGTAAAGCAGCCAAACCTATGCCACATCTACACCTGTTACTCAGTGTGACACCCAAACAAGAACCCCCAGTCCCAATCCAAGTCCAGTTCAATCTCAGCCAGGGGTCAAGGTAGTAGTTTGCCAGCCCAGAATGTCCCACAATCATGCCTACAAACAGGAGGAGCCAGAACCAATGCCATGCGCTACAAGCATGTAGGACAGGTGGCTGGCTTCTGATTGGACTGGACTTGGATATGGACTTGGGGTTCTTGCCTGGGTGGCCACTGAACTAGCAGGCGTAGCTGTGGCATATTCTTCCTGCATTTCCACCTGTGCCGGTGCCAAATGTGGGCGAGGAGGAGAGGGTGTGGTGGATGATGTTGGGCTTCTTGGCCTGTGCCTCTGTGGCCCCTTCACACTTTCATGGCCCTGGGAGGTTGATGCACGTGGCTGGGGTGATGCTGAGCTCTGGCTTCTGGGGCTTCGGGCCCAGTGGCTTGGCCTCTTGGCCTGAGAGCTTTTCCCACATGGCTGGGGTGATGCTGAGCTCTGGCTGCTGGGGCTTCGGGCCCGGTGGCTTGGCCTCTTGGCCTGAGAGCTTTTCTCACGTGGCTGGGGTGATGCTGAGCTCTGGCTGCTGAGGCTTCGGGCCCGGTGGCTTGACCTCTTGGCCTGAGAGCTTTTCCAACGTGGCTGGGGTGATGGTGACCTTTGGGGGCTGGGGCTTCTCACCCTCTTGGTGTGCTTTTTATGAGCCGTACCTGTGTGTTTGCTGGCCTGGCCCTTCTTCTTTTGCGCTGGCACCTTTGTTTTTGGGCTTGTGGGTGCCTTTGTGGTGGCCTTCGCCTGCCCACTGCGGGTTCCCAGTCGCTTCACCTTAGGCATTTTGGAGCGAGTGGTGGGGCCTGCTGAAGCCTCCTCACACTTTTTCCGGCTGGCTTCCTTGGCTGCTTTGGCCTTTGCTGCGTTTTTTTTTTGCTGGCATCATGAAGAGACTCTGAAAGAGAATGAGCTGTGGCTCCAGGCCCCTTTAAATACTAATGCCGGGGTCTGCCGTTTACGCGTTCGCGTACGCATGCGTACGGCCGTTCGTCCGGCCGTGCGGAACCCGGAAACCACAGGGGCATTACTTATCTGCTGCAGACAAGAGGCAAGATGGTGCCCACAATCTTCACCCACCAACAAGAAGAGATCATCATGCTTGTAAGTGTCTTTTAATGCCTTTGATTTGCCATGTAAATGCATGCCTAGCCCTTAAGGAAGCGCATGAACAAACGGTTGTTTTAAAAAGTGTATCAAACTCCGTGCCAAACTGAAGTGAGGGCCCACACGTGCGAACCACTGAGGCCAGCTTCAAGGATTGTATTAGGCTACAAATGTGTCTGTTAATGTCATTTAGTCAAATGATCGATTGTTGACAGATACTTGTATGCTGTTTTAACTCAAACCTTGTTTTTTTTTGTGTCTTGCAGACCATGCTGGAGCGCAGGTACGACTACCTGCCCAACTCTTTTGAGAAGCGCACGTCGCCCTGGAGATAGTTTCCAGAATCCACCATCAGACGGACACCACCTTCACCCACACGCAGATCATGCAGCATTGGTCGGACCTGAAACGGCTGCACATGCCCCGGGTGCGGCGGTTTTTCGGACTCCATTTCCCTAGTAAGTACATAGCTATTGCATGCCAGATGTAACTGATGCAGAAGGTAGGCATTGATTTATAATTGTATTTCTTTTGTAGTGCTGGAAATGGATTACCGAATCCGCCGCACCTGGAGGCGCACAGGCCGACCAGTGCTGCATGAATCTGCAGCTGGAAGTGAAGGTGGTGGATCTCCAGTGCGATGGTCCTACCCCTCCTCTGTTGGTTCCTCCGACCAGCCCCTGGACCTTTCCACAGAGGAGGGGCGGCACGGCGTGGGCAGGGAGTCGTACCCAGCGACGCATGCGGGAGCCTCTGGTATGTGACTCTTCATGTAACAGCACACACATATACATGCAATTTCCACCCAAGCTGATTCCCTTAATCTGTTTTTGTAGATGCTTCTGGAGCGGGTGAAGATGTGGAGGTTGCAGCAGATCTCGCCCAGGAGGCACAGGGAGAAGGTGAGTGATGTGACACACACATTGAAATTTGATTACTGTTGACTAAGACATTATAAGTGACCCTATTTGTCATGTCTCGACAGCCTCTACTTCACAACAGTGGTAGGGCTCAGGACGTAGGGTTGTCCCCAACGAGGCATCCGTCGGCCACCAACCAAGTAAGTTGTAATGTCATTCTTTGCAGTATGTGGTAATTGACATGATCACCCAGATACATAAAGCCATAGTCAATGGCATTAGCAGAATGACGTGTGCCCACTTCCTTAGATTAATTACTTAGCAGAGTGACATGTGCCCACTTCCTTAGATTAATTACTTAGCAGAATGACATGTGCCCACTTCCTTAGATTAATTACTTAGCAGAATGAAAAAAAAACATAAAAAAAGTTTCAGTGTCATTTTTTTGCACAAATACATTAACAACAAATGAAGGCTACAATACATATTTAGAGATGAAGATTTAGATGACCGGGAAGTGATTTGGGTAAGTTTTAGGGGCCTAAAATGGAAGAAGAACCTAACCGCGAAGTGGTTTGGGTAAGTTTTAGGGGCCTAAAATGAAAGAAGAACCTAACCGCGAAGTGGTTTGGGTAAGTTTTAGGGGCCTAAAATGGAAGAAGAACCTAACCGCGAAGTGGTTTGGGTAAGTTTTAGGGGCCTAAAATGAAAGAAGAACCTAACCGCGAAGTGATTTGGGTAAGTTTTAGGGGCCTAAAATGGAAGAAGAACCTAACCGCGAAGTGGTTTGGGTAAGTTTTAGGGGCCTAAAATGTAAGAAGAACCTAGCCGCGAAGTGGTTTGGGTAAGTTTTAGGGGCCTAAAATGGAAGAAGAACCTAACCGCGAAGTGATTTGGGTAAGTTTTAAGGGTTCAAAAGGGAAGATGGAGGATAGTGCTAAGTGGTTAGGGTGAGCTTTAAGGGTCCAAAAGGGAAGATGGAGGATAGTGCTAATTGGTTAGGGTGAGCTTTAAGGGTCCAAAAGGGAAGATGGAGGATAGTGCTAAGTGGTTAAGGTGAGCTTTAAGGGTCCAAAAGGGAAGATGGAGGATAGTGCTAAGTGGTTTGGGTAAGTTTTAAGGGTCCAAAAGGAAAGATAGAGGATAGTGCTAAGTGGTTTGGGTAAGTTTTAAGAGTCCAAAAGGAAAGATAGAGGATAGTGCTAAGTGGTTAAGGTGAGCTTTAAGGGTCCAAAAGGGAAGATGGAGGATAGTGCTAAGTGGTTTGGGTAAGTTTTAAGGGTCCAAAAGGGAAGATGGAGGATAGTGCTAAGTGGTTTGGGTAAGTTTTAAGAGTCCAAAAGGAAAGATAGAGGATAGTGCTAAGTGGTTGGGGTGAGCTTTTGGGGTCCAAAAGGGAAGATGGAGGATAGTGCTAAGTGGTTAGGGTGAGCTTTAAGGGTCCAAAAGGGAAGATGGAGGATAGTGCTAAGTGGTTTGGGTAAGTTTTAAGGGTCCAAAAGGAAAGATAGAGGATAGTGCTAAGTGGTTTGGGTAAGTTTTAAGGGTCCAAAAGGGAAGATGGAGGATAGTGCTAAGTGGTTTGGGTAAGTTTTAAGAGTCCAAAAGGAAAGATAGAGGATAGTGCTAAGTGGTTGGGGTGAGCTTTTGGGGTCCAAAAGGGAAGATGGAGGATAGTGCTAAGTGGTTAAGGTGAGCTTTAAGGGTCCAAAAGGGAAGATGGAGGATAGTGCTAAGTGGTTTGGGTAAGTTTTAAGGGTCCAAAAGGAAAGATAGAGGATAGTGCTAAGTGGTTTGGGTAAGTTTTAAGGGTCCAAAAGGGAAGATGGAGGATAGTGCTAAGTGGTTTGGGTAAGTTTTAAGAGTCCAAAAGGAAAGATAGAGGATAGTGCTAAGTGGTTGGGGTGAGCTTTTGGGGTCCAAAAGGGAAGATGGAGGATAGTGCTAAGTGGTTAGGGTGAGCTTTAAGGGTCCAAAAGGGAAGATGGAGGATAGTGCTAAGTGGTTTGGGTAAGTCTTATGGGTCCAATAGGGGAAGATAGAGGATAGTGCTCAGTGGTTAGGGTGAGCTTTAAGGGTCCAAAAGAGAAGATGGAGGATAGTGCTAAGTGGTTTAGCTAAACATTGTAGTAGAAGTGAGGGTGTCAAATATGTAGGCGAGCACTTTAATGATTTAAGTTTGTAGTGCGCAGGCGCAAGATCGTAAGGATTCCGTCTGGACGATTATTTTTTGTAAAAGTGAAACAGAATCTATCGGGAAACGTAAAGGATTCGTGAGAGGATACGATGGGAAAAGGGCAACGTTGTAACCTGAGAAAATGAAACAGAAAAGTCACGCTGGAAAATGACATCCTCGTACTCGTACTCTGGCATACGAACGGACGGAAACTTTACAGAAGGTTTTCAATGCATGCATAGAATTGCTCGCACGCTCATACGAGAGCGGGAAAATTTGAAAATAATACGAAATCGGCACAAAAACGATAGTCTTTTTTTGTCTCTCTGAATCGAGCCTAATGTCCTGATTCAAATGAAAGTCAGACACAACCTTAGGCAGAAAGTCTGGCTTGAAGCGAAACACCACCTTGTCCTGGTGTCTCTCATAGTAGGGGATGGAGAGTGCCGCCAACTCAGACACACGCCTAACAGAGGTGATAGCCACCAAAAAGACAACTTTGAGAGTAAGAATGGCCAGGGCAGCATACTGCACAGGTTCAAAGGGAGCACCCTGCAAGGCTGACAAAACCAAGTTCAAATCCCAAACAGGCAACATAGGCTTACGTGGGGGACGCACATGAGTAACCCCCTGGAAAAAAGTCCTGATCAGAGAATGCTGAGCAAAGGACTTCTGGAAGAAAACAGCCAGGGCAGAAACCTGACCCTTCAGAGTACTGAGTTGGAGCCCCATCTCCAACCCATGCTGCAGGAACTCCAGGATCCTGGGAATAGAGAACACACGACTTAGACTCACACCAGTCAATGTAGGCACGCCAAACCCTGTAATAAATGGAAGAAGACTTCTTCCTAGCCTTTATCATGGTATCAACAACAGAGGTAGACAGCCCCTTCTCCATCAAGATGGAGGTTTCAGCAGCCAGGCCGTCAAAGCCAGAGTTTGTAAATTGGGATGGCGTAAGGGACCCTGAGTGAGCAGGTCTGGCACCCTGGGCAGAACGTACTGATCTACTGCCAGCTGCACCACGTCTGCGAAACACACTCTTCTTGGCCACCTGGGGGCAACCAGAATTGCTGGCACCCCCTCCAGAGCAATCTTGCGCAGAACCCTGCCCAGCAGGGGGAATGGAGGAAAGACATACAGGAGCTGAAAGTCCTGCCATGACATTGCTAGGGCATCCATGGCCAAGGCCAGAGGATCCTGGGACAGGGAGACAAAGGCCAGGAGCTTGTGATTGTGACGGGACGCAAACAGATCCACATCTGGTTGGCCCCAACGGTGACACAGAGATTGGAACACCCTGTTCACACACCATTCTCCCTGGTGGGAGGTCCCTCTGCTCAGAGAGTCTGCTAGCAGATTTTCCACCCCCGGGATGTACACCGCAGATATGCAGGGAACATTGGCCTCCGCACAGTTCAGGATCAAAGACACTTCCTGGAGGGCCCTCTTGCTCCGGGTCCCTCCCTGATGATTGATGTAGGCAACTGCCGTCTGGTTGTCCAAGCGCACCTGAGCAGGCAGGCCTTGAAGGTGATGAGTCAACTGGGCCAGAACCAACCTGATCGCCGCAGCTCCAAGACGTTGATGGGTGTGTGGGCCTCCTGAGGACCCCACCTCCCCTGGAACTGTAGGGACTCCCAGAAACCCCCCCAACCTGACAGACTGGCATCGGTGGTGACCGTCTCCCAGGAGGGAGTCAGAAAAGATCTGCCCCCCAACAGGTTCCTGGAGTCCAGCCACCACGAGAGGGACTGCCTGACCAGGGGGGAAAGCGCAAAGACCCGGTCCAGGGACGCAGGGTTCTTGTCCCATACTGACAAGAGGTGGAGTTGCAGAGGCCTCAAGTGGAACTGAGCATAAGGGACCGCCTCGAAGCACGCCACCATCAGGCCCACCAGCTGCATTCCCTGCCTGATGGAGGGATGATGACAAGATAGCAGGAACTGGACCTGCGCAATTAGACTGTCCACCTTCTGCTGAGGAAGAAAAATCTTTGCCTGAACTGTATCCAGATTCATTCCCAGGAATGAAGTCACCAAGGAGGGAGACAGAGAAGACTTGGCGTGGTTGATCACCCAGCCAAATGACTCCAGGGTGGACACCACCAGCTGAGTATCCAACTCTGCCTGATGTAGAGACTGGGAAGTGATGAGAATGTCGTCCAGATAAGGCAGCACACGGATGCCCTGAACCCTGAGCAGAGACATCACTCCTGCCAGCACCTTGGTGAACACCCTGGGAGCTGAAGTGAGGCCAAAAGGCAATGCCACAAATTGGTAGTGTTGATCCTCCAGAGCGAACCTAAGGAACCTTTGATGACCTGGAAATACAGGAATATGAAGGTAAGCATCTTTGATGTCCACAGACGTCATGAAATCCCCTGGGCGCAGGGAACTGATGGCAGAGCGCAGAGTTTCCATGCGAAAGCGCCTGCACCTGACAAATTTGTTGAGGGTCTTCAAGTCCAGGATGGGCCTGACTGACCCATATTTTTTGGGCACCGTGAAGAGGTTGGAATAGAAGCCCTTGCCCCTTGCAGACGACCCCCAGCTTTCCACCGCCTGCACTAGATCCTGAGCTGACACAGGGTCCTGAGGAATCCGGGATCTGATGAACCTTGGGGGGGGGGGGGGGCAGACAGCAAACTCTATCTTGTAACCGGAGGACACTACCTCCTGAATCCACCGGTCTGAGACATGAAGCCTCCAGACGTGAGCAAAGTGCTGAAGCCGTCCCCCCACCCGGATGGGTGAGGGCGCCCCATCATGCCTGAGGGGGCTTGGGAGAGGACTTAAGCTTGGAGCCCCAGGAGGAGCCAGGACGTCAACGTCCTCTGCCCCTACCCCAGAAGTCTCCTCGGGGCCCAGTAAAGGAAACCCCCCTCCCTTGTCTAGCACCACGGTAGGGGGAGGAATAGGAGCCCTGACCCCGAAAGCCCCAGTGAGGGCTTTCTTGGCAGCGTTGTCAGCAGCCCACTGGCGCAGCCAAACCGAGCGGCGTATAGCCACCACAAGGCCAGAGGTTCTGCCACACATTCTAATGGTGTCATCCAAGGCAGAGAGGACATAGGTCACAAAAACATCACAACTAGAGAGTGCATTAAACTCCTCCCTAGACACATCATCAGGGGCACCATCAAGGATACTTGGCAGGGTCCTAATAGCCACAGCCGTAAAGGCACAGACCGGGCGCAGCACCGTCCCCACACATGCAAAGGCAGGGGACGCCAGCTGATCAATGATACAGTCCTCAGCATCCCGCAGGGTAGTAGAGTCAGGGAAGTGCATGACAGAGGTGTTAGATAACCCTAGGACCGGGGCATCCACCTCAGGAGGGTATGACCAACACTTCACCACATCAGCTGGAAAGGGATACCTCTTATCCCAACTCTTAGGTACACCGGGAAGCCTGCTGGGGCGTTCCCATTCTTTGAGCACAAGGTTATTAAAATGGGCTTGCTCAGGAAATTCCAAGTGCGACTTAGCAGTATGAAAAATTCCCCCTGTTGCCTGGGGGCCTGCAACAGGGGGAGAAATAGACAGAACCTCAAAAATCTGAGCCAACAGTCTATCAGTATCATCTGGGGCCCAGGGGTCAGAGCCAGAATCGTCATGACCCCATGGGCCTCTCATCAGATGACCCTGAGTCGGAGAATAGCTCCCCTTCCTCCAAAGGGGTATAGCCAGACAGTTCCAAAACCTCATCAGCTTCCATAGGGAAAAGAGTGACATCAGGCGCCAAGTGCTGCTTTTTTGCAGAGGCCTTACGTGCCAAGGTATTAGCAATTAACTTCTCAACACTAGCCAGTCTAGAAGACACATCAGGCTATGAATCCCCACTTGTATGCAACTCAGTGGGAGTGAGATTTAAGCTTGGGGGAGTAGGTGAAGTGAAATGAATCGCAGGCCCAGCCACTGGAAGGCCAGATTGCAGCACAAGCACCTGCTCGGCACAAGGTACACAGACCCGCGCATTGTCAGTGCTAATAGAGGACACCCCACAAGCTACACCCAGCCGGGCTTGTCCCGAAGGAACCTCGAGCACATTATCTCCATATGGTGATTATAGCGGCACAATAGGCCGATAGGGATTGACACTATAAAGCAACCCGGGATGCCCCAATAACCCGCTAGGGAAGTGGGAGTAATTAACACTAGGCCTCACAGTGGAACACAGTGGAAGTGCGCGCGGCGGCAATTTTAAAAAACACAATAGGTGCAAACAAGTCAGCGCGGCGACTGACGCTAAGCATAATAAAAAATGTCGTGAAGCACAAGGCCAATACACATACACACACACACACACACACACACACACACACACACACACACCCTCCCCCGAGGGCTACAAGGAGAGCGAGGGAGGACAGCTGCCACTTAATATAGGGCCCACCGATAGATAGGGGCAATAGTGCAGGAGGGGCATCCCATAGAGGCTCACCATATGCCTATACCGCCTACCCTTTGGTGGGGGATTGCGGTGGAGCAGCGCTCCTAAGCACCTGACAGCGGTGCTGCCATCACCCGACCAGCGCAGCCAAGGCTGGGAGGCACATTAATAATGGAACGGGTGGGAATAGTCCTACAGGGCTGCAGGCTAATAGCCCCGCTCACCTGCGAGTAGAGAGAGCCATCTTTTTGTCCTTCGCAGTCCAGACTGCAGAGAAGATCTGGGGATTGTGGGAGGTCCCTGGGTATTTGAGGGGCCGGGAGGAGCCTATTTTCGATATCTCTGCAGTCCAGCGCCATCTGGCGGAGTAATACCCAAGTGTAAGTAATCTATCTGGAGCAGGACGTACTGTATACTAAGAATATGACTTAAACCAGACCAACACAACAAACAGTGATCATATGCATCCCTCCAGGACAATTTAGATTGCTGCACATAATTCATTTACCTTTTTCTCCTGCTGCAGTGAAATTTAGAAACACAATGGCAGCGTGTGCATTTGTAGGCCACTTGCAAACAGGAAGTGCTGCTGGGCTTCCTGTTTTGTGCATTGTCAGTTATGTCAGTTATGTCAGTTGAATCCAGGCAGCAGCATGGCTGAGATGCTGGGAGAGGAAGCTCCAAAATGCCTGCTACCTTTCTTTTCCATTTGTGCCAGGCTGTTGGTCCAGTTTAATGGTGTTTTATGAAGCTATTATGGTCTATGGTCAGCCTCCTGTCCCCACACCTTGCTAAAATTCTTTGTTGTCATTGTTCTGCCAGTCATCCGTCAAGCTTATTAACATATCCACTGCTCCCTACATTGCTCCTAATTATTATACAGGTCAGGTTTTGGATGGGTTCCTGGCATATGTAAGCGCCTCTTAGGTCCCAATAATAACACAAGGCAACAGCTGGTGGATATGTTCTGGTATCTACTACTGCTCATCTAATGTTACTGCCATGCCCATTAGGAACTTTATTTGCGGGTAGGCAATGCTGAGACGTGATCACAAGTGCTTTTGTAACTATGGCTACCAGAAGCTTGTAAAATTACCTGTAAATGTGAGGATACTGTGGCGCAGGAACGGATTAGTAAGCAGAACTAACATTAGGGGCTTTTACATGGTTTTGTTAAATGGTAAGTGGTACTTGATAAAAAAATAAAGGTTGGCAACTGTTATATAGCCTATGAAGAGCAAGGTTTCTGAACTAAAAAGTTCATATATGAGAATGATGATAACGCAGCCTCTGCAGCACCACTCCAGCGAATGTGAGCAAAGGCATCAATAATCACATACTAGATGCCTAAACAAAATGGTTAGTGCTATAATGAATTGTTTGATGTACATATTCAAACAGAGCAACTGTATTGAAACAACATTGATATTTTTTTGTGCACACTATAAAAAGTAACTAATTATGTAGCGTAGTCTAGGAAACTGCTGCCAGTATGTGACTGCCTAAAATAGCAGCACAGAACACATCAATAGAAACAAATGCTACTCTAAGTGAGGACACATAAAACATCCTATAACCCATATAAAACGTTATTACAGTGAATATTGCCATGTCTGACCCTTGATTGGATCAGATAAAACCGAAGACATTTGATCAGACAGAGTAACCTCACCATGTTCTCATCAGCAATCCAATTGTTCAACACTAGATCATGCCTACCAACTTTTCAGTATGGGACATTTGTTAAATTAGGTCACACCCCATGATTGAGGGACATATAGGAGAAACACTTTAAATAGGCAAATGAATCATTTATTGATGCAGATCTGCAGGTAAAATCTCAAAGAGGGGCAAATAAGAACAACAAGGGACAGGGGGACATGGACACAAAAGAGGGACGTCGCTCCAAATCAGGGGCAGAGGAAGGTATGATAGATTTTGTTCCAGCCAGTGACACGTGTCGATGCTGCCACCAAGCACTCATGGGTGCTCCCAATATTTGATCACACTGTAGGGATATGATCAGAAACAGATCTGTTTGGAGTCAGAGCATTAGACTTGTAGGCAGGGCCAGATTAAGGGTGTCCAGAGTACAGAGCAGATCTTATAACCAACATGACACTCTCCCCCAATCTGGAGCTCTGTCCCTATCTCCACCACTGCTATTGCTGTTTCTTCCGGCAGCCACAGGGATGGAGACAGCACCAGCCGCTCCTCCTTCTTCTTCTGGCCTCCAGCTGCTTCCGCTGCCTCTTCCATCCAGAAGAAAAAGGTGGAGCAGCGGGCTCGGTCCCGTCCCCGCCGCTGCTTCTTACTGGCTGAGTCACACAAACACCCGGCTCCCCAGAGTGGGTGGGTGTGGCCTGCGCCGACTCATTGCGGGTCATGGCCACCGCTTCACAGAGCTGGGCATTTGTGTGTGCCCCGGCTGTAAGAAGCAACATCGGGGATGCTCCTCCACCTTCTTCTGGTCTTCCGCAGTGTGTCTGCCCGGCCATTTAAGAAAGCGAATCTGGTGAGCGCCTCTAACAGCGCCATGTAGCGTCACATGTATTAATCCAGACGGCTCATCTTATAGCACCGGCGCTCTAGGCTCAGGAGTGCCATGTAGTACCTGTCGCTCTGTAGCGCTCTCCCATACATTTCAATGGGGCTTCATTAGTTGTGTATAAATAGCGTGTTTAATTACATTTTTTTTTTTTTATGCAGAATTGCATTTACAGGTCTGGCACTAGTCAAAAAGTATGTACAAATTCCGCACCACAATATGAAGTTAAATTTAATACCTGTGGCCGTGCAGTGATGGGAGACTATCTCAATCCTAAATTGGAATTCTAATATTGTAATGGTGAATCCAGCAATTCACCCAGAATAGCTCCAAACCACCGCACCCCCTCCACGGTAATCAATACATCAACTAAGTATATGTCATGAATTCATAGATTATTTATTGACAAATACCCATAAGAATCACATAACAAACAGTTCAAAAACATATAAGACTAGACCGCACATTCCCAGGGGCATCCCAGTTATGATTATGGGTATAACTGGGATGCCCCTGGGAATGTGCTTCTACCTAAAACCCCTCTTTTGAACTGTAACACTCTGCAGGCAAGTAAAGCATTTTTCATTGTGTGTGTGCAAGCAAGTTAAAGTGGAGCAACACCCAGGATTTTCACTTTCCTGGGTGTTGGTCGGGGGTGCCCCGCTGTGTGAAACCCCCCAGAAAGCCCCTAAAATCTTACCTTATCGGCGACGGACAAGCGACGGATAAGCCGCCGCCTCTCGCGCGTCCCTCTTGCAGGGCACGCGTCCGCGCCGGCCATTCACAAACGGCCGGCGCGGGTGGGCGCCCTGCTAGAGGGACGCGCGGGAGGCGGCGGCTTATCCGTCGCCGATAAGGTACGTTTTTAGGGGCTTTCTGGGGGGTTTCACACAGCGGGGCATCCCAATTTTGGATGCCCCGCGGGGAGGGAGCTGATCGGCCCGGGAATCTTATAGATTCCCGGGCCGATCAGGGGTGGGTGTTGGTCCACTTTAAGTTATTGCAATGTCTTGATTAATGAATTGTATTGCTTGTGCACACACAAGTAAAGAAGTAGCAATGTCTGTACAGACTTTTAGACTTAGTAATGTAGGGACGGGTATAAATTGAACGACCTTGTTGTGGCTACCTCGCTTTTACATTCATTGCAATGTTTTTAACAAGTGTTAGCTAGGTTTTCCAATAGTATGAGTGTGCAGAGGGTTACATTTCTTTGGTCTATGGAGTGTGGTCACACCCCTCTAGCACCTCTTTGACTGCTATATATTGGCTGGATGAGCACATCCCATCTTCCTTTATGCTGTATCAACAGATTTATCTATCTACATAAATGGCAAGGAGGTCAATAGAGAAAAAACCCTCAAAAAAGCGGAAAAATCTGCCAAATTGTGTAGTAAAGCTCAGCAGCTCAGATTGGAGACTCTTCTTGCTCTATAAGCTAAACACGTATGGTCTGTCTAATAGCTTATTCCATATGCTCCACTACTCCACCATTGAGTATGTCCTATACTCTTCCATTATTATTTGGTTTGCCATAACTACCTCGCTTGACAAGCTAAGGCCTCAAAGTATTGTTAGGCAGAAAGAATCATTGACCTGCTATTGATTGGCTCTACACTAGCCATGTTAGGAAGCATGATTGAACAGAATGAAAGACACAACACATCCAGGTCATGGATTCCCTAAAGCACTACCATCAGCCAAAAGCCTTCAAGTCACATATACCGGGACTTCCCATGTGGTATACAATTACCTAATACCGCAAGAGAGTTCTAGCCACTTCTGTAACATGTAAACAGGTTTGATACAGTGTAAGCATAATGTAGTGAAGAACCATGTGAGTATGTTATTAGAAGTACTGCTTACAGTGGAAATGGTTGAAGGGACACTCCAGGCAAAGGTTAATATATCTTGTTTTTTGCTCCGCATGCTGGCTGTCAGGTGCTGCATCTGCCTTCATTCAGCCTCCTTTATATTTCTCATTAAACAGGACCAAAACCCATTTTTCCTTTAACGGGTGTTGGTCCCGCAGACAGCTAATCAAAATAAGCTTGGGGGGCATCCAGAATGCTGGAGCCCCCCCTCTCCATAACCCCCTAGAACGCCCATAATCCTCACTTTCACTACAAGCCAGCGTCCCGTGATTGGTCATCAGGCGGTCACAGGGGCAGGTCGTTCCACTGGCAGGCGCCGAGGATGTGACTATGGTCCATATGACCACCCAGCGGCCAATTGCGAGACTCCTTTCCCGGCACTGGCTCATAGGGAAGGTGAGAATTACGGGCATTCTGGGGGGTTATGTGTGGGGGGGACTCCAGCATTCTGGATGCCCCCCCTGTGCTTGTCTTGATTTGCTGTCTGCAGGACCAACACCCATTAAAGAGGACCAAAACCCATCGGCCCTGAAATCTATAAGATTTCCGCTGATGGCCCATGGATTCCCCCCCCCCCCAGGATCCCGAATCGGGATGCCCCGCTTTGTGAAACCCCCCAGGTCACCCGGAAACTCGCCTTCTTTCCCGGTCCAATGGCGCATGCACGAGCTGTGGCCAATCCCCACTATCCCTGGGTGGGTGCCCACGCCAGGCATTTGTGAGTGGCCGGTGTGCGCTTGCTCCCTGTTAGAGGGTAGTGGGGGGTGCTGCCGCCATCGCGCTCAGATCCGTTTGCCTTAGACGAGCTATTAGATCGAAGGAGCAGGAGCGGATGCAAGCGTACTGATTGGACTAGAGGGCTGTGCATGCACCTTAGGACTGAGGAAGGGTGAGTGAAATCGGGCAACTTCCAATCAGGGTGCCTCGGGGGCAAGGAACAAAACTCAGGCTAGTCAAAATCCTGGGTTTTGGGCCACTTTAAAGAAAAAAATGGGCGTTGGTCTGGTTTAACTCCCAGTTGTAATGTGGGGGACTGTATGCAGGAAATAAGCATTGTGTGACTGAAGATGCTGCTGCTGAGGGTACAGCGTTATAACTAGAGATAACGTTTCACATACACTCTTCAGTTGGAAGCACAATGCACAGCGTCCAGGTCCAGCTTCCATCTTGGTCCTCTCATATATCGCATCTCATTATTGATTGCACTAGAGACGCCAGCTTGTCTTATGTAGGTAGATTCCCATCAAGAATCAGACCAGGCACAACACCCTCTCTCCATCTTTGGCAGAAAAGGGGGGGGGGGCACAGAGCAGACCTCGTCTCCTAATAGAGAATTAGGCCAGAGCAATATGACTTTAACAAAAGCCTTATACTCATGCAACAACGAGTAACAGTAACAACAGAACATAAACCATAAAAATGGGACAAAGCCAAATGTGGGCCACGGGCAGTGTGTAGCATCCCCCATTACAGCCAGTGAGCAGAAGCTCACATTACAGCCATTCCCTCATTACAGGCAGTGTGCAGCATTCCCTCATTACAGGCAGTGTGCAGCATTCCCTCATTACAGGCAGTGTGCAGCATCTCTCAATATGGCCAGCGAGCGGCATCCCTCATCACAGGCAGTGTGCAGCATCCCTCATCACAGGCAGTGTGCAGCATCCCTCATCACATGCAGTGTGCAGCAGCCCTCATTACAGGAAGTGTGCAGCATCCCTCAATACGGCCAGTGAGCAGCATCCCTAATTACAAGCAGTGAGCAGCATCACTCATGACAGGGAGTCTGCGGCATCCCTCATTACAGCCAGTGAGCGGCATTCCCTCATCACAGGCAGTGTGCAGCATCCCTCATTATAGGCAGTGTGCAGCAGCCCTCATTACAGCCAATGAGTGGCATCCCTCATTGCAGCCAATGAGTGGCATCCCTCATTACAGCCAATGAGTGGCATCCCTCATTACAGCCAATGAGTGGCATCCCTCATTACAGGCAGTGTGGGGCATTCCTCAATACAGCCATTGAGTGGCATTCCTAATTACAAGCAGTTAGTGGCATCCCTCATTACAGGCAGTGTGCAGCATCCCTCATTACAGGCAGTGTGCGGCATCCCTCATTACAGCCAATGAGTGGCATCCCTCATTGCAGCCAATGAGTGGCATCCCTCATTACAGCCAATGAGTGGCATCCCTCATTACAGCCAATGAGTGGCATCCCTCATTAAAGCCAATGAGTGGCATCCCTCATTACAGGTAGTGTGCAGCATCCCTCATTACAGGTAGTGTGCAGCATCCCTCATTACAGGTAGTGTGCAGCATCCCTCATTACAGGTAATGTGCAGCATCCCTCATTACAGACATTGAGCGGCATCCCTCATTACAGACATTGAGCGGCATCCCTCATTACAGACATTGAGCGGCATCCCTCATTACAGACATTGAGCGGCATCCCTCATTACAGGCAGTGAGCGGCATCCCTCATTACAGACATTGAGCGGCATCCCTCATTACAGACATTGAGCGGCATCCCTCATTACAGACATTGAGCGGCATCCCTCATTACAGACATTGAGCGGCATCCCTCATTACAGACATTGAGCGGCATCCCTCATTACAGACATTGAGCTGCATCCCTCATTACAGACATTGAGCGGCATCCCTCATTACAGACATTGAGCGGCATCCCTCATTACAGACATTGAGCGGCATCCCTCATTACAGACATTGAGCTGCATCCCTCATTACAGACATTGAGCGGCATCCCTCATTACAGACATTGAGCGGCATCCCTCATTACAGACATTGAGCTGCATCCCTCATTACAGACATTGAGCGGCATCCCTCATTACAGACATTGAGCGGCATCCCTCATTACAGACATTGAGCGGCATCCCTCATTACAGACATTGAGCGGCATCCCTCATTACAGACATTGAGCGGCATCCCTCATTACAGGCAGTGAGCAGCATCCCTCATTACAGCCAGTGAGCAGCCTTCCCCACTACAGGCAGTACGCGTCATCGCTGATTACAGGCAGTAAGCGGCATCCCTCATTACTGGCAGAAAGCAGAATCCCATATTATGGCCAGTGAGTGGCATCCCTCATTAGAGGCAGTGTGTGGCATCCCTCATTAGAGGCAGTGCGCAGCATCCCTCATTAGAGGCATTGTGCGGCATCCCTCATTAGAGGCATTGCGCCACATCCCTCATTACAGGCAGTGCGCGGCATCCCTCATTGCAGGCAGTGCGCGGCATCCCTCAATGCAGGCAGTGAGCGGCATCCCTCATTACAGGCAGTGCGCGGCATCCCTAATTACAGCCAATGAGTGGCATCCCTCATTATAGCCAGTGCACGGCATCCCCCCCCAATCACATGTGTGAGGAGAGAGCCAAATGGAGGACCTGCAGGCAGGAAGCAGATAAACTAACACTTGCCTGCTGGTCCTCCAGTGCCCAGCACTCCACACATACACACAGACACACACATGCACAGAGACACACACTGAAACATACACATGCAAAGACACACATGCACAAAACGCCAAACCTTACAGGTTCCCGCACCGCTGATCGCAGTCTCAGTTTCGAAGGGTGGATGTGGCCGTTTACAGCAAGCCTCTAGGAAAGGACACGGTCATTCATATGCCAGGCCCACCTGCCGAAGTGAAGGATGCATTCAGTGGTACTGGAGCCTGTAAGGTATGGCGTTTTGTGTGTCTGTGCTTGTGAAGAACGTTAGGCAGATTCTTGCTTTCCTGCCTGCCGGTCCTCTATTACGCTCCCTCCACTAACATTCACCCGATAAGCTGTGCCGCCCCCGCCCCCCATGGGGGAAAGTGCATCTTATAGAACGGAAAATACTGTATATACTTACATATTGATTATGGTTTATTTGAAATTAAGTTGATCTGTTTCAGTTGAACTGAAACATCTAATTCAAAATCTTTAGACCAGCGGTTCTAAACCTGTGGGTCGGGACCCCGGCGGGGTCGAACGACCAAAACACAGGGGTCGCCTAAAGCCATCGGAAAATACATATTTACGATGGCTTTAGCCGCTGAGAAGTCGCGCTACCGTCTGCAGCAGCGCTATTCATCTGGAACGCACGCCGTTATGGATGCGCGTTCCAAACTGAATGCCTGCGCGCATGCACAGACGTGATTGCATCATCTGTCCGGGGCCTAAGGGGCGGGGGAAGCGGGGGGAACGCTCCACAGTCCATAGCAGTGCATTACGTGTGTCCGGCGCTTGCTGACATCATCAGTGGGCGGACGCAGCAAGCGCCAGAGGACAGAAGCCTAGGAGGCAGAGAGGCAAGAGGCGGAGAGGCAAGAGAGCCTGCGAGACAGCCTGCTGGTGTGAAAAAAGTTACAAATGTAAAAACAGTACACACACCATACACACAATACTGTGTAAGTGTAAGGTGCTTTGTGCGTAATCATTACACAGTACACAAAGCAGCTTACACTTACACAAAGCACCATACATTTACACAGTGTGAACTACATCGGTCTTATACTAAAAAGGACCACTATAAGATGTAGTTCACACTGTTCCCCAATGTATAATTATCTCCCATATCTCCCACTATTTTCCCATATTCTGAATGAGGAAACTGCTGAAATCAGTGGTTTCCAGCATTGAATCCTATTGATTTTATTGTGAGTGCAGCTGATTTTGTGGAAGAGAGCTCCCGAGAATCTCGAGTTACCACACAATCCGCCGCAGCCTCCTATTAATTTCAATAAGAGGCGGAGAAATGGCAGTTTCCGACACATGCTATGCCATGGTGAAATGTTATTTATTGGAATTAGTAATAAATATTTCTCAACATATAATTAAAATACAATTCTGTGATTACTCACCTGTAGAATTGGTATTATATGTATACAGCACGTCCTGTTCCAGAATATTCCTTACACATGGGTAATACAGCCACAAGATGGCGCTGGACTGCAGAAAACAGCTTGTGGCTCCTCCCGGCCCTATATAAGTCAGGGACCTCCCACAAATTCCCCAGTATTGACAAGCAGTTAACAAGAAACCGGGAGAACAATAATAACCAGAATTCAAAAATGAACAAATAAACAAACAATCACCATACAGAGGTAACTAAGAATAATGATAACAAGGGTGGGATGGAACAGGACGTGCTGTATACATATAATACCAATTCTACAGGTGAGTAATCACAGAAGTGTATTATTCTAAGTATACAGCACGTCCTGTTCCAGAATATTCCTTACACATGGGACATCCAATAGCAGTGTCCGTAAGGTAGGGTGGGATCCCCAAAAAGTAACAGCGGGCAGTTTAAACCACTGCCGCCTGCAGAACTTTGCGACCAAAAGCAGCATCAGCTGAGGCCCTAACATCAACCTTGTAAAACTTAGAAAAAGTATGAACAGAAGACCAAGTAGCGGCCTTGCAAACTTGTTCAACAGAAGCCTGGTGCTGAAAAGCCCAAGAGGCACCAATAGCACGAGTAGAATGAGCAGTAAGGCGGAAGGGAGGCTCCTTTCCCTTAGCAGAATAGGCCTGAATCACAGCCTGACGGATCCACTTGCTGATAGTGGACTTAGCTGGAGCCTTAGGTCCAGACGGGAGCACCAAATAGAACTTCAGAGTCCTGACCACATCCAGAGAGTGTAAAACCCGCTCCTTAGGGTTACTAGGATTAGGGCACAGAGAAGGCAAAACAATGTACTGGTTGAGATGAAAAGCAGACACAACCTTAGGCAGAAAATCTGGCTTAAAACGAAGAGACAAAGACTGGAAGCTTGTGATTGTGACGGGACGTAAACAGATCCACATCTGGCTGACCCCAGCGGTGCCACAGGGAGTAAAACACCCTGCTGCTGAGGGACCATTCTCCCAGACGAGAAGTCCCCCTGCTGAGGAAGTCTGCCTCCAGATTCTCCACCCCCGGGATGTACACAGCTGAGATGCAGGGAACATTCTCCTCCGCCCAGGACAGTATCAGGGACACTTCCTTGAGGGCCCTCTTGCTCCGGGTCCCTCCCTGATGATTGATGTAGGCAACCGCCGTCTGGTTGTCCGAGCGGATCTGAACAGCCCGACCCTGAAGGTGTGGAGTCAATTGGGCGAGAACCAACCTTATCGCCCTCAGTTCCAGAAAGTTGATAGGGGTGTGGGCCTCTCGAGGGCCCCACTGAACCTGGAATTTCAGGGATTTCCAGAAGCCCCCCTAACCAGTCAGATTGGCATCTGTGGTGACTGTCTTTCAGCACGGGGCCAGAAAGGATCTGCCCACCAACAGGTTCCTTGAGTCCAGCCACCACGAGAGGGACCGTCTGGCCAGAGGGGAAAGAACAAACACCTGATCCAGGGACTGAGGGTCCCGATCACATACCGACAAGAGGTGAAGTTGAAGAGGTCTCATGTGAAACTGAGAGTATGGAACCGCCTCGAAGTAAAACACCATCAGGCCCACCGGCTGCATCCCCTGCCGGATGGAGGGATGAGAGCAAGACATAAGAAGCCTGGCTTGGCCTTGAAGACTCTCCGCCTTCTGCTGAGGGAGAAAAATCTTGACCTGAGATGTATCCAGAGTCATGCCCAGAAAGGACCTCACCATTGACAGTGACAGGGAAGACTTGGGGTGGTTGATCACCCAGGCGAAGGACTCCAGTGTGGACACCACTAGCTGGGTATCCAGCTCGGCCTGCTGGAAGGACTGAGACGTGATGAGAATGTCGTCCAAGTAAGGAAGGATGCGAATGCCCTGAGATCTCAGCAGAGTTATTAAGCCCCCCAGCACCTTGGTGAATACCCTGGGAGGCGAGGTATTACCAAAAGGCAAGGCCACAAATTGGTAGTGCTGATCCTCCAGAGCGAACCTGAGGAATCTCTGATGACCTGGAAAGATTGGTACATGAAGGTAAGCGTTCTTGATGTCTACAGAGGTCATGAAGTCGCCCAGGCATAGTGTATTGACAGCTGAGCACAGAGTCTCCATGCGAAAGTGTTTGAATCTGACAAATTTGTTGAGGCACTTTAAATCTAGGATAGGTCTGATGGACCCGTCTTTTTTGGGAACAGTGAAAAGCTTGGAATAGTAGCCTCTGCCCCTTTCCCTCAAAGGCACCTGGCAGATGACCCCCAACTCCAGAAGGTTTTGGACAGCGAGGCACAGACCCTGAGCTGACAGGGGGTTTTGAGCCATCCGGGATTTGATGAATCTTGGGGGCGGCCAGGCTGCAAACTCTATCTTGTAACAGGAGGACACTACCTCCTGAATCCACCGGTCTGAGATGTGAAGCCTCCAGATGTGAGCAAAGAGCCGAAGCCGTCCCCCCACCCAGATGGGTGAGGGCGCCTCTTCATGCCTGAGGGGGCTTGGGTGAGGATTTGGCTTGGGACCCCAGGAGAGGCCAGGACGGCCATGTCCTCTGCCCCTTCCCCCAATGATCTCCACGGGCCCCAGTAAAGGAAACTCCTCGGCCAGTTCTGGCACCACGGATGGAAGGGAGAAAGGCACCCATCCCCCGAAAGGACCGGTCCTCCTACGTTGAGGTAACCTACCGCCCCTGGCAAACAAATCCAAGCACTCACCAAAGAGGCGCAGGCCCTTGAAAGGGAAACCAGTGAGAGCCTTCTTAGCAGCATTATCAGCTACCCACTGTGTAGCCAGACAGAGCAGCGTATAGCCACCAACAGGGCAGAAGTCCTACCACACATTCTAATGGCATCAACCATGGCAGAAAGAATATATGCAATAAATTCCTCACAAAGCAGGAGAGAGCTATGCTCTTCTCTACCCGCATACTCAGATGCCCCGTCCAAGAGACACTTAAGCACCACTTTAATGGCAATAGCCATAATAGCAGAGGTACAAACCGGGCGCAGCGCTGTCCCCACACAGGCAAAGGCGTGACAGGCCAGTTGGTCCAAGCGCCGGTCCTCACCATCCCGCAGGGTAGTAGTATCAGGAGAATGCATGACAGATGTATTGGACAACCCAAGAACGGGCGCATCCACCTCGGGAGGACATGACCAACGCTTAACAACATCAGCAGGAAAGGGATACCTCTTGTCCCAACTCTTAGGCACCCCTGGCAGCTTGCTAGGCCATTCCCATTCCTTGAGCACTAGATTATTAAAGTGAGACTGCTCAGGGAACTCCCAGCATGGCTTAACCGTATGAAAAAGCTCACCCTGCTGCTGCGGAGCCACTGCCGGGGGGAGAAATACAAAGCACTTCAAAAATGTGACTCAGCAATCTGTCAGTATCATCAGGTGACCACGGGTCTTCCCCAAAGGGAGTCCCAGTACCACCGTAAATTTTAGGTTGTTCCTCAGAGGATTCAGAATCAGAAAATAATTCCCCTCCTCAAGGGGGTAGGGACCTGAGAGTGAGTATGGGCTCTCATCTTCTACAGGGAAGAGGGAAACCGCGGGTGATAACTGCCGCTTCTTAGCAGAAGCCTTACGCGGGGCAGACCCAGCAAGATGTTTTTCAATGCTGGCCACCCGTGCAGCTAAATCAGGTTGAGACTCCCCATGGAGCAGGGGGGGGGGCATCCCAAAAGGCTCACCATCAGCCTAAACCGCCTACCCTGTCAGAGCAGGGACTGCGGTAGGAGCATAGCTCCTCAGCACCTAACTGGTGCTTACTGACCTACCTTCACTCGAACCTTGTCAGCCGAGGCTGGGAGGCAGCAATATGGAACGGAACGGGTGGGAATAGTCCTGCAGGGCCGCAGGCATATAAGCCCCGCTCACCTGCGCCACATAGAGAACTATCTTCTACCTTCGCAGCCCAGACTGCAGAAAAGAACTGGGGAATTTGTGGGAGGTCCCTGACTTATATAGGCCCGGGAGGAGCCACAAGCGGTTTTCTGCAGTCCAGCGCCATCTTGTGGATGTATTACCCATGTGTAAGGAATATTCTGGAACAGGACGTGCTGTATACTTAGAATATATTGTTTTTATGATTAATCACTATGTTTAAATTATGTTTGATTTATAGCAATGAGAATACATAATGCATATCAGGTATTTACATTCCGAATCATAACTGTAGCAAAATTACAGTTTTGAAGTAGCCACCAAAATTATTTTTTGGTTTGGGGTCACCGCAACATAAGGAACTGTATTGTGGGGTCACTACATTAGAAAGGTTGAGAACCACTGCTTTAGACTATTTCTTGACTGGATAAACCACAGTTGGATTGAACAGGTAACACTGTACATGCACAAGATTTTCACAGTCATATAATAGTTAAAAATAACCTTCAGCTCTGCATGCAAGGCATTGCCATGGGCGTCAGAGGAGAAGGCACAGGAGCAAAAATAACAAAATAATGTTATGTGTCTGGTGTAAGAATAGGAAAGGTTTTGTGTGCTGAGCCATGAAAAAGCTTGTAAGATGTCAGCAAATCAACTCGAATCATGTAATGTAATAAAAGCTACACAAGAGTTCAGACTAATGCACCGAGAGGAAACCAGTCATCCATGTTTAGATATAAAGAAAGACGTATTACTGTCTGGGGCCATTACACAATGCAGTGAGAACACCAAGTTTACCTCCAGCACGATACAATCCAAGCACATGCTATTAGACAGGAGGATGTATCTGCTCAGCTTGTAAGACCTCCTAATATTCTAAAAATGATTAAATGGTATGCAGGCCCTGGTTGCCATGGCAACTTGCTGACTCACCAAAACTGTGGGGAAGACCTGCAGTAATACTATACTCAGTGACATTTCGAAGATCATTTGCCTGTAAAGCAGTTATAAGATACCTAGGTAGGAGCTCCACAACAAGCTACATAGATATTACCACCATAACAAATCATTCTTGGGGCCCATTCATGAGTCCTAGAAGGTGTTTTTCCAGTGGTGCCTGATGAAAATAGACCACCTGACCGATGCAGAAGAACATAGGGGCCAGTATTCCTGCATGGCTGGAGGTTGGATACTTTAACCCTTGAGACATGGGGGTCCCAGTCCCATATCTAGCCTAGCTAGTAAGCATGAGAGGGGGGGACCACGCATTTTTTTTTTTCTTATAGATAAAAAAAGCAGCACGGGGATGTGCTGTGTTTTATCACAGTACCACCGGGTTTGTCTTGAATCTCTTGTACCGCCCTAAAGGTGGCTGTTGGGCCCAATGAAGGATACTGTCTGGTAGTAGTCTTGCCTGACATACTGGAGGTAAAGCACATGTTTCTGGTCAGGTATATACCTTTTAAAATGAACCAAAAGACATCTTTGGTGGCCCTGGAATCTCCAGGGCTGGCTGATTCCCTCTCTCCAGAGCATCCCAAATTAGGAATTGGCAGCGCAGGCAGGTACCCTGTTAGAGTCTAGTGGGGATGCTCCATTCAGCTCTTCGCCGATACTTAGCCAAAATTGAGGAATGGAGCTGAGTGTACTGATTGGCTGTGTGCCCAAGCATGCCCCACAGGAACGAGGAAAGGCGAGTTTTTATGAGCGAACTGGGGGGTTTCACAAAGCTGGAATTTGGTCCACTTTAAAGCTGAACAAAACCCACCAGCGGCCGACCTGGAATCTAAAAGATCCTGAATCGGAAAGCCCTACTTTGTGAAAACCCTCAGGGCACTGATAAAAACTCGCCTTTCCCCGGTCTTGTGGTTCATGCGTGGGCACACAGCCAATCAGCACAATGGGGAGTGTGCGCTGCCACATCCCCGGCAGCATGTGCACACTACCTGCCCCAGCCAGGGATATAGAGGATTAGGCAGTGCACACTCCCGATTGAATTCATCATTGATTAAATTGGATCAAATTGCCAAATGACGTGGTCATGCACCATTGGACCGAGGAGAGGTGAGTTTTACTGGGCACTCTGATGGATTTCACGCAGTTTCCAGGATGCCACGGGGACATGGGACAAAACCCCAGAAAGTCAAATTCCCAGGTTTTGTTCCTATTTAAGGTCTGGTTTTAGTCATATGTAGGTTTTTAAGAAAGTTCCCTACAGCAAAGCTTACAAATTCTCACCTGACATGGACCCCCCCCGACAATAACGCATGCATGAGAATAATGACCTTCGCCTCAAGAAATCCCCACTCATTGCATCACAAAAATACAACCAGTTTAGATCCTCTCTGTAATGTCTATGTTGTGAACATCAGACTCGGAAAACTCGCTAAGAATATTTTTAATGTTTGCACATCAACAAGCCCTGTCAGCCCAGCTCATCCCCTAGAGGAAAGAGACAACACGGGTTACAAATACATCCCAGATAATTACCACACAGGCATTTTATGACAGCAGCAAAGTAGAATGCAGTTCTGCCTAGATCATGTCTTTTTCATTTCCAATCATTAAAAAAGACTAGGCTACAAAGACATTAAAGAAACAGGGTGCACCAACAGAAAGAGCCTCGTAAAATGGCCAGTCACTGAGCCAATTAAAGCCAAAGCCTACACTCAAAGGAAAGTATATGTAGTCACCTTCTATCCCCAGCCCAGTGTTCCAAGACATCCCGTGTTTCTTTTTTACCTCAGCCTTTGTCCAATATTCATAACAACACGAACTGGATGCAGTCGTCCATATTGCTCCCTCGCTGAACAGCTCCACCCCCAGTGATGATGCAATCAGAGTACACACAGCTCAGCAATGGGTAGCACCTCATATGTAATTAGCATATGCTAGGCCGCTCACTACTTCCTGATGTTTTCTCCTGGTGTTTTTATGGATATTGGGCAAAGGCTGAGGTAAAAAAGAAACACAGTCTGTTTTGGGGCACAGGGCTGGGGATGGAAAGTGACCACATAAACTTTATTTCTGAGTATAGGTGCACTTTAAGTCTGTTAAGTGCAGTTAGGCCTTGCTGAAGTCTTCTGGAATGTTCCTGTTTTGGCAGTCAGGATTTTGAACACTGAATGGAAATTGCCCCTGGTTTTCCTTAACCCTGTCAGTGCCAGCCTAGCTAGAGATGTTGTCACCTCTTGTTGCCAAGCAATTTGGAAGTGTTTTGCGCTATATATGTTTGACTGTGACTTTTCAGCAGAATTTGTGATTCAGAGCCTGATTTATCAAGCACAACCTGCAAGAATTTGCCACATTGGTGCAAAGTAGTGTAGTGCAAAATATAATTTATCATTTTTTTCTGCATGTTGCTGCAACGCTAATGTATTAGTAAATGTAATTCTTGCAATGCCGTATAATTACAAAATTCTAAATGATATTTTTCACCAAATTTCACCGATGTGGCGTTTTCTGGCAGATAGGCCTTGATTCACCAAGAGTTGAAAAAAATTCTCATGGTAGTAAAAGATTCAATTCACGAGTAAAAAGCCTGAGAATTTCACCGTTAGTGAATCACTAGATGAAAAGACAATAAAAGTCAATGGCACTTTTTTACTCCTGGAAAAAGTATTTAACGTTTTACCCCTTTTTTACCTGTAGTAAAAAGTGCCATTGACTTTCATTGTCTTCCTATCTGGTGATTCACTAACAGTGAAATTCTCAGGCTTTTTTTCTCATGAATTGAATTTTTTACTACCATGAGAGTTTTTTTTTCAACTCTTAGTGAATCAAGGCCAATGGCCTTGATTCATCAAGAGTTGAAAAAAAAAATCATGATAGTATAGGGGTCTCAAGGACCCCTTACCAGTTCACAAAGGATTAAGTCTGAAAACACACAGGCCTCTTAAATTTTTATTTCACTACTACTTACCTCCATTCATTTCTGGGTGTTGTTCTGGGTGTTGTCCCATGCTGTCAACCACAGCCGGAGGTGAATGGTGGAAGCCAGGAGCGGGTTGGAGGATCAGTGTCCTCTGTGTGTGCTGACGTCTGCTCACTCACACTCACGGGTATAAAATGCCCCTCTTGCCTGCTAACTCTTGATCCATCAGGAACACTACCTACTACCTCCCACCAGGTCTAGGAGACTCATTTTCAGTTTTATTAGAGGGGCATCATTTGACAGGGGCACAAAAATGTCTACAAATATGTGCAACTGCCAAACCCCCACTAATAGGAGGCAAGGGGCACTGCAGTGTGCAAATTATAATGCACAATTAAAGCTGACCTCCAGTAAAAAAAATACTAAACGTCTACTTGCTTGCCCTGGATTTGTCTGATAAACCAGTATGCAACTTCCTTAGGGGGGCATCACAAATCCAGATAATAAGGAAGGCCAAATTCATGTCTGTTTATATGGATTCTGCACAGATTCCCTCCAGAACAAAAGTCTTTTTAGACCTTTGGTCCAGTTAAACTTATAACCAGGATTTTCACTACACTGGTGATAGGTCCTTGTTGCTGGGGCATCCCTATTCGGGATGTGTGAAACCCCCCCAGGCCGCCTATACAACTCACCTTTCCACCGCTCCCATGGCACATGCGTGGGCTCTGGTCCAAACAGTGCTTTGTGCTATGCATACTAAAAGCACTGCATAAAGACTGGTTTGGAACAGAGCCTCAGCATAGGGAGTGAGAGGGGGCACATCCTGGTTTCCCTGCGGTGTTAGGCACACTCCTGCACACAGCCTATCTAAATGGCTAGGTGCTCCACAGTTGCAGGGATGCAGCCATGACCTGTGATCATGGCGCCCGCTGGAATAGTAGGTGATTTCGGGCCTCTCCGGAGGGGGGGGGGGTTACACAGTGAGGCACTCTGGAGTCAGAAAGGCAAATTCAGGTTGAATACTAATTCTTTCACGGTCCACCAGCAATCAACAGCAACCAGCCAGGTAAGAAATGGTGGCTGTGTGCACACTCAGCTGCCCAGTGCCACACCATGGGCCGGCGGTGGTTTCAAGGGACAAGTGAGCCACTGGATTTTGGACCAGGGGAGTTAATTTGTCCATTGTAATTATAGGAGTATCGTAAGTTAGTAAATGGACATTCAGTCATTTCTATCTGATGATTTAACTACCGTATAAAAAAATTAATTATTGTGTAAGATAACACTAAACTTTATTTTACAGTACAAGAAAATAGAGGGGCGCTGAAATCTCCCTTCCATAGTTAGGACACTGCTTTTATGTTGGGATGGGAAGGTCAGATCATTTATTTTCGTGTCTTGGACTAATGCGGAGATCCGGCATGTGAAGCCGCGCCATCACTGCAGATTAAGATTCGTCTGCTACTTGATTTGGCAACCAGCATGGAAACCTGATCTTCACCAGACACTGCATGTCATTCCCGGCGGCATCTCCTGGATCAGGCACAGTGGCATTTTCTGAATGTTACCGTCATCATTCTTAGCACCACTAAAATCCTATCCTGTAACAGAGTATAAAGACACCTTGTAGGTTACCTACACAGATACCTACAACCAGGTCCTTATAACCTCCCTGGAAATTCACCCCAGGACTGATGTAGGTTTCTTGTGACCCCAAACAACCACCTAGGCCGTTACCATATGTAGGTCTGTCATCCTAAAGAACACACTGTCAGGTTATAGTACCTTCTCCAATCAATTGTTGCGTGCTGCAGTTTATGCCCCCCAGAGGACAAAAATGAGTGTAGCATTTCGGCAGGTATAAAAGGTAGGTATCAAAGAGGAAGCCTGTTCCACCAAGGCTTTCCCTCACTACCTATAACGGTGTTGGTCTGGGTTTTCCTCTACAGCGGGGCATCCCAATTTGTGAAATACCCTGGATTGCCTGTAAAAAAACACATATGCAAACAGCGCTCACGCTCCTTTCATACCTTGCTTAGCCAACCTGACGGCAGACCAAAAGATTAATGGAGTGTGGGTACTAACCGCAACTAGGAGTGGGCATGTGGCCAGCACATGGGACTTGGGAATACTGGCTATGCATATATCATGCGATTGCTGGGGTTTCACGCAGTGGGGCATCCCAAATCTTTGCGATTTGGACAGCCCTGCTGTGCAAGAATCCCGCAAACACCTGGGCATCCTAAAATAATCCTCCGGTTGCATCCTGATTTGCCTAACAACTGCTAGACAGCCTGATACAGCCTTCAGTGTTCACACTTCTGGGACCCTCTGAGGTGACAATCTCGTGCCCAGCGAACTGATTTCCCAACAGTGTTCATATGGACCATAAGAGTGGAGCTAAAGCATGGATACCAATGTAGTTAAGCCCATTCTTGGTCTCAGTAAGCAGCAGGGCAGCCCCAGCAAGGATGCCCCAAAGTAGGCTATTCAGCCGACCAAAAGTCTTATTTGGCTTTGGGAACATTTTAAAACACATTCCCTTTTTCCTACTCTCCCCCCCAAAAAAAACAACACTTTAAAAAGAAAAAAGAGCTGATGCTGCACAACCAAATACTCATACAAAATCTTCCTGGAGATGTGCTGGCAAGGTGTTTGAAAGATAATAATCTATAGCAGAATTGCACCAAAAACTGGTGCATAAAAGACTCCAGGGCCAGTCAACGAAGTACTCCTGGGGCATCCTGATTCAGGATGCTCATCTGTGCGTACCCTCCCCCCCAAGCAGGACTGCAATCATTAACCTTTTCTGTGGTCCCACTGTGAAATCGCAGGCCGATTCCCTGGTATCCCTGAAGCTGAGCCTTGCTCCGGAAACCGGGGACACATCCACTCCCGATCCCTATGCCAGCGCTCAGTTTAAAACAATGCTTTATGCCATGCTTTAGCATGCATAGCATTAAGCACTGAATGGACAAGTGCCTGCGCATGCATCTGGGGGATTTCACAAATCGCGATGCCCCAGGGACATGGGCCTATCACCAGGATACTAAAAGTCTTGGTAATTGGTCCACTTTAAGCAGAAGTCTAGCCTGAAACGTGGTACAGCTGCTCCCAGCTAAAGATTGGGAGCGTGTTGGTGAGTAGGTGATTCCTTTTTTTCTTTTAAATATCCAAGACAAGAGATGGGTAGCAGGTCGGTGTTATCAGACTGGACTTTCTCTTAAAATCATTTTTGGACTTCTTTAAACAAAAGGGCTTCTAATTTGTGATGCCCCTTCAATTAAAGATCATTAGGAAGCCAAAGCCAGGCCTGGAACTATGTATGAAAGGGGGGACATGAAATCCGCCCCCCCCCCCCCATTCCTGACTCTTGGACAGTCTTCATATTCTTCTTTCTAGAATGTCACCTAAGCATGAGCCCCAGTTATGTTTACTGGGTATGTCTTGTTAAAGGAGCACTATCAGGAAATTGTGTAATATTAAAAATCCATATACACACCGCGGCTAATGAGAGGAGGGGTCACTTATACACCTGAACTGAATAAAACTGCCGCCAAGCTGGTAATCTATTCTTTCATGGTAGGAATAACATCCAGAGCTGACAGGTTTAGTCTATCAGGAGGTACAGAGACCGTCACCCCAGACGCCCTTTTCCATCCATTAAAAGAATGAAAAACAAGCCTGGCTGGATATTTCTTGTTGCTGGGTGCATAAGTGACCATTCCTCCTGCCATCCAGCAAATGTATATGGATTTTTATCATTGGGCCATTTTTCGCGATAGTGCTCCTTTAAGTCCTTTAAGTGATATTCTCCCAAGCTGGCTGCTTGACCTTGCTAGAGCTCTGCCTCATGAACAAGAATCTAGAGAATTATAGATGAATATGTTAGAGATTGTGTGTCAGAGCTTGGGACATTTGATATTCTACATCCCTCGCCTTGTGCCTAAAATAACAATGAATTACAAAGGGTGAACAAAATACCGGCACATAGACGGCTGAAAGGGCGTTTGCGTGTCCTCTAGTTGGTGTGTCAAAGTGACCCCAGGCTTACTTTCAGAGGGAGCAGAAGGAACCAGTAATGTCCATCTCTTCTTGCTCCCTCAGCTATCTAGGTAACTCTGAACTTAAAGCCCAAAATCAAGTGGGGGGGTAACAAGAGCTGCTATTAACCAATGAGATGGTACTGTAAGTGCATGGCTAAGCAGCAATCAACGTAACGTCTGGATGGCAAGCAAAGAAAGTAAAGGTTTGATTTGAAGCAGAAGTCCATTCAAATTCCAAGGATGTGTCTGGCATCCCCTGCACACAGCACAGAGGGTGAAACTCATAGAGGACATGCAACCTTCTCACTAATAGGTTTCACATATTTCTTTAGCGTAGGAAAGAAAAGGGTGCAGAGGAGAGCCACCAAACTAATAAGGGGAATGAAGGATGTTAGTTATGAGGAAAGATTACGAGAATGAAATCTGTTTAGTCTTGAGAGGAGATGACTGAGAGGAGACATGATTAACTTATATAAATATATAAATGGCCAAAACAAAAAAATACAATTCTGTGATTACTCACCTGTAGAATTGTTTTTACGGTGTACAGCACGGCGTGCTTCATTTCAATTCTTTACATGTGGGTAATCCGCCACAGGTGGCGCAATCGACTGCAGGAAGACTTGATGCCCCTCCCAGCCCATAAAAGGGCCAGAATTACCCAGAAGACCCCAGTGTTTGTTTGGGAGGCAAGGACCATGTTAGTAAAACACAGCCCACTAAAAAGCAAAAGAGAACAACGATAACAAGGGTGGGATGAAGCAAGCCGTGCTGTACACCGTAAAAACAATTCTACAGGTGAGTAATCACAGAATTGTATTTTTCCAGGTGTACAGCACGGCTTGCTTCATTCCAATTCTTTACATGTGGGACATCCAACAGCAGTGTCCAAAAAAGAAGGGTGGGATCCCCAGAGAGCAATGGCAAGCAGTTCAAGCCACTACCACCTGAAGCACCTTGCGGCCAAAAACAGCGTCAGCTGAGGCCTTAAAATCAACTTTGCAAAACTTGGAAAAGGTATGAACCGAAGACCAAGTAGCGGCCTTACAAACCTGTTCAACTGAAGCCTGGTGCTGGAAGGCCCAAGAGGCACCAATAGCCCTAGTGGAGTGAGCTGTAACACGGAAAGGGGCTTCCTTCCCCTTAGCAGAGTATGCTTGCACCACCACCTGTCTAATTCACTTACTGATAGTGGATTTGGCTGGAGGTAAGTGGACTAGCACCGGGGGGTTCCCAAGCCCGCTACTCCCAGAAGCCTCCATTTTGGTGATAATGATAAGAAAGACGGGTCTCAAGGCACTAAGACGGCCCAGAACCGTACAGAAAAAAACCCAATTTGACTCTCAGCACCCTAACCCACAGGACAGGAAAGGGTGGAGGGGGGGTGGTGGTGTATGGACCGGGAGGAACCACAAGATTCTCAATATGGGACTCTGAAAGACACAAAAGGGAGCAGATAAGCGTCCCACAGTGCATGCACAGCCAATATAAAACACAATAATAAAGGTACCAACAAGAAAAGACCGGACTCACGGACCAAAAGGGAGCCAGTTGAAGAGCCTGGAAAGAGCCTGGGAAGAGCCTGTGCAGCCTGTCAGCAGACCAAGGAGCGACGGCGTGAGGTAAAAACGGGAACTTTACCTCAGGAAACTCTGTGAGGAGAGTGGCACCGGCCTGCTCAAGCAGCACCTCAAGGGGCGGGGCGGCCGCCCCCCCCCCCTTAACGCCATAACGTAGAGGAGGCAAGAGGAGCAGGAGCGGGGAAGGTAAGTATATTGTGAGGTACAAAACGTGAGAAAAACACACACAGCATAAAATGCACAAGAATAAAGCACGTGGGGCAAATAATGAAAAGGGAAAAAAGGGTGGTTCCTCCCCTCCCCCCGCCTATAGGCTCACCATAGCCTATGGCCGGCTTAGGAAGAGTCTGCGGCCCAGAGCGTAGCTCTGCCGAACGCCTGACCCTCGGCGTTCCCCTACCTGCACCTGATCCGCAGCCATTGCTGGGAGGCAAGAAGGGTCCCGGAAGCAGGTGGGAATAGGGCTTGCAGCGGCTGAGGAGCTAGTAATGCCCCGCTTATCTGTGAAGTCCATAGAGAGAGAGAGACCATCTTCACAGTCAGACTGCAGGAGAAGATTGGGGTCTTCTGGGTAATTCTGGCCCTTATATGGGCCGGGAGGGGCCACAAGTCTTCCTGCAGTCGATTGCGCCACCTGTGGCAGATTACCCACATGTAAAGAATTGAAATGAAGCAAGCCGTGCTGTACACCTGGAAAAAGGTTAATAATGTAAAAACAGTACACACACCATACACACAATACTGTGTAAGTGTAAGGTGCTTTGTGTGTAATCATTATGGGCCGGGAGGGGCCACAAGTCTTCCTGTGGCAGATTACCCACATGTAAAGAATTGAAATGAAGCAAGCCGTGCTGTACACCTGGAAAAAACAATTTACTATACGAGCCGTGAAAACACCCCAATTTAAACCGAACCTTCAGCATCATTTAACGAAAAGCCCAAACCTTTAAAAAACTATTCCCCAGCATCTAAAATTAATATATATTAAATTACTTATTATTCTTATACTTATTTAATATATATTATATATATTATTTAATATATATTATATATATTTATTATTCTTTCCCCCACTGGGCTGCAACTGTGTTCAGGACTCTAAGATACAGCCGGCACCATCTTGCATCAGAAGCATCACATACTTAGGAGAGGAGATGATGGCAAATGTACAGGGGACAGGTTATAGCTTTGCATTACACAGACAGAGCAGAGCTGGGGTCAGGAAAAGGACAGCAATCCCAGAATGCAGAGCGGCACAGTCAGTAGACACCTGAGACTCCATGGGCTGCCATCTTGGATGTTTAAAGGCGCATAAAATGCATTAGATGCAGGTAGGATGATTGTTAATGTGGGCTATCTGTATGTAGAGGCAGGGGGATAAGATAGGCTCTTATTTAGGGTGAAGGTCCGGTTCAATGTTCGCACACGTTAAATTTTGTAACGCCACTGCCTATAAAGAGGCACTAACAAGAAAACCTACAGGCTACTAACCGGGTTACATAGTCATCAAGTGAAAGCAATGACAACATCTATAACAAAAGAAAGCAGATAATACATAACAAAATAAATGCCAGGATTACAATATATTATATATATTCCGTTCTCTTACCTAGATACAGAGAAGCATTGTCCTTCTTGACATTGTCATCTAAGTAAGTTGGCCCCAGGGTGTAGATGGGTGTGGATCCCATGCCAATAAGAATCTGAGCAATGATAAATAACGCTACATACAGGGAATGGTCCTTTCCACCTGAATCTTTGGCGCACATGGATGACTCAGATAGCGGATCTTTCGTTGTATTGCCATTCATACACAAGCCTTCATTGGTGTCTGAAGAGTTGAGCTCCTGAATCTGATAAGGCGGAGAAATGAAATGAGGTAAGGAAAAAAGAGCAGCTCCCGCAGCTATAAACAAGCCACCTATTGCTAGCCACCGTGGCCTACGTCCTCGGCCACCAAAGTAGCTGATAAAAACCACCACTAAGAGGCTGCCTATGTCAAAGCAGCTCACCAGCAGCCCAGATTCAGAGCTCTTCAAGCTGTATCGTCTTTCTATAGTAGTAATGACGCTGCTCAGGTAACCAGAAACCATTAACGACTGGATGAAAGTCAAAAAACACATGCAGACCAGGAAGCATCGGGAATCGGTTAACGCCACGCGAAGCCCTCGGCTGCTTTTTATTGTAGAGATAGTCAGTGATTGAGAGACGCCTTTTTTATTGTTGGTGGTGCTTGCGGAATCGATTCGATCTCCGTTGCCTAAGCCTAGAAAACTAGAGGCTGCAAAAGAAAAGATAGTCCTACTAGAAGGTGCGCTACTTTGAGTAGAAAGGTTCCTGCGATGGCCAACTTTGAAGTCTGATGCTCTCTGACAAGCGTGCAAAAAACTTTTCCTGGCTCCGATGACTGCGGTTTGTGAGGTTTCCACCGCTTTCGGTTCGAAATCCTGGAAGGCCGCTTTACAGCACCCATTTAGGACAGGCAAACTCAGTGAGCGATACCTGTCAATCTTCTCTGCAGGACCCCTCTGCCCTTCATGACAGCTGGCCTCAGCATGATACGTGACGCTAACCAGCTGTGGACTGGGATGTTCTGAAGCCATGGTTAAAAAGATAGATTTAAAAAAGACTAAAAGGTGAAATGATATGAAGGAATTCCAGAAGCCCTATGTCATCATCGAATCCCTCTTACGTAACCTCACATTGTGATGGTCTAAAGATAGATGGAGAAGCTGCGCAGGCTGTTTACTATCCATGAGAGTGGTAGATGAGATGTTATAGTCTTTCCAAAAATTGTCCTGTGGAAGAGCACCAAAAGAGCCAGGTCCCCAGACTGATTCTCTGTAGCCTGTTCCATTCGGATGCGATGATGTTCAACAAAGAGAAGGCATCAGAGAATAGAGGTCTCAACCCGTGATGCAACGCTCAGCCATCCTGCAACCCCCATCATCTTTCACAGCTCTGGTTCCACCACAGGCAGCAATTCGTTCATCCCCATTGTCTCCAGCAAATGTCTCCGCTGGCAGTTCTGCTGATCTGTAATGCAGAGAGAAAGCAAAGAAGGTCAGTGCACTGCTTCTGTCAGCAAAGAGCAGCAGAGGCTCACAGGAAACTTAAGTGCTGCTTATGCACTATGCTTTATCATACCTTTCCACTCCTGCCCTGCTTCAGATTTAAAGTGGACCAAAACCGACAGATCGGGATCTATAACTTTTCCGGGCCGATTGATTCCCTCCCCCCCGTGAACCCCCCCAGGCAGTCCATAAACTCACCTTCTTTTCTGGTTCAACAGCGCATGAGCGAGCCGCAGCCGCATCTCTGCTACCCCTCTAGCAATGCGCATGCCCACACCAGGCATTTGTGAATGGCCGGCTCGGGCACACATCCTGTTAAAGGGTAGCGGGGGATACAGCCACCAGCGCGATCGGATCCGCTCATATTAGACAGCCGAAGGGGCTCGAGTGGATACAAGCGTGCTGATTGGACGAGCATGCGTTGTAGGACCGGGAAGAGGCAAGTTTGTTTGGGCGACCTGGGGGGGGGGGGGGGGTTCACACAGCGAGGCTTCCCAGATCGGGGTGCCTCACGGACAAGGATCAAAACCCAGATAGTCAAAATTCTGTGTTTTGGTTCACTTTAAAGAGGACCCAGCACCTACTTACCTGACCAAGACTAGAGGTTTGAAACACACCTGTCTGCTTTCAACCAACATTTTTATTGTCTCCTTCCTGAAAGTGATTGGCAAGTCAAAAGTTAAAAAATAAATATCAGTATCTTACCCTGAGTTCCTCCAGCATTCTGCTATGTCAGTCTATATAGTGAGGAAATCACTACCTCATTCAGCTTTCTGTCTCCTGGTCCTTCAATCAACCTTCAGTGGACTGAGAATGGAAACACCTCCCACTCCCTCCCCAGACAGCCTTTCTCTGCAACTATGAAATCCCGCCCTCCTCCCTCCTCTCTAGTCACAATGTGCTGGCAGGCTGGAGATGCTCTTAGCCTGGATTATCTCTCACCCCCTTTTTTGATCCACCATGCACTGGCAGTAATAACTAGAGGCACAACAATGCTCTTTTTTAATATTATATATGTAAAGCACACAGTGTGCTTACATCACATCGCTGTTGCCACACCCACTGTTTCTTCTCATGTTTTCTTCTCATTTCCTCTCTTCCTCTCCAATGCTATAATACATTTACAAATAACTTAGGAACTACAGGGTCTTTTTGAAAACGGATTGAATTTTGGGACAGTGCAGCGTGTACCCCGAGACAACGGAACAACAATCGGGCACTCGCCTTTAGTATAACTTATAATATTTTAATGGCATAATAATGTGCTCTTTACTGCTCTGTGGTATGTTTTTGTGCTTTCACACAGAAATAAAAAAAACTCTCAAAATAGCAAGAAAATTTAAAAAAAAGTTATGTCATTAAAGAGGATCTCCCGCCAATTACCACAACCGATACAAAAAAGAAAAGCCACCGCTTCTCAAACCAATTAATGACCAACCTTGGATGTGCAAGCGAGCAACTCAATTGGAAAAGTTAAAAAGGAGCCCTAACACTCAACCCTGTACGCCAGCAGTCAATCCTTTTATAGGCTGGGGGGGCATCCAGAATGCTGGACCCCCCCCCCCCCCCCCACGCACATAACTCCCCAGAACCATGAATCTTATCTTAACCTCAGGAATTCTGCACCGCAATTAGGCAGGACATTCCGGCGGTCGGAACAATGGTGGTGCTCGCTACCCAAGTTACCCTGTCCTGGATACACGCCGGTGGACCGAGGGGAGGGGTAAGTAAGATTCATTTAGGACCAAGGCTTGTTAGATTTTCTGGGGGGGCACTTTAAACAGATCCTCCAGTCTTTCTTAGCCAGCCTTCCCCACCTTGTTTGCGGCCCCTGAGCAATTTGGGGAATTGAGAAAACATACTTACCTTACTGCCTGAATCCTCCTTGTGGGGCCGTGGTCCAGCTGCAGCTATAATAGGCCATGGCAAGTCCTAGATTCTCCTCTGTCATGCATCTTTTCTTGACTGTCGCAGGCACTGGCATGGAAAGGGGGCACCATTTCAAATCTTTGCCACGAGTGCCAGAAAGTCTAGCTACCTCTGGGAGCCAGGACAAAGTTTGCAGGGACTCATGGCATACTGATTTGGGATGCTCTAGTGGAATGCCAGCAGCCTGGCTGTTCCGCTTTAAAAACAGATTCCTGCAAACATTTGCAGATATGATGAAGCTGCATTGCAGAAGTCCGGGCAATTTCAGGTCGTTTGTAAGCGTATTGCAAGCACCCCAGCGTAAAAGCAGCCTAAGATTATTATTGTTTATTGATAAAGCACCATCGTATTCCGTGGCACTGTCCAAGGTATAAATTACAGGAGGGTGGGATGAGAAACATACTTATAAGACCCAGGGCATTATCGCAGCAGCAGGGCTCTCTCTCCTAGTGTATTTAGATGGTAGAGCTTTATAAATAAATAATATTAATAATTATAAATTGTATATAAGAGACGTGACAATGAATACATATATACTATATACAGTATTAGGAGTCATATGCAACAAAACACGTTGGTACAGGAGTGCGTTGGAGTGAGAGTCCTGTCCTTGTGAGCTTACAATCTAACATGTACACCCCCCCCCATCATGAGGTTGTTGTAAATCCAGGCAGCAGGAATGGACTGTTTGATGTCTATTTCCAGATCAATAAGATGATACAGTGTCCTGGCAGGTGCTGGGAAGGGGGGCTGCCAGCGAGGACACAGAGGGCATATCAGGAAGGAGCGAGTAATCTAATAAGGTGACAAGGCACGCAATGTATCCTAGGAGCTCAGACAAAGCCAGGCACTACAGCAGAAGCCTCAGGGGCCACAATATCGCACAACCATGCCAACGCTGGCAATTACTATAAGGCCCCTTTCACACCAGGGCGATTCCTGTGGAACGATTCCTACTCCGTTAGCGACTGTGCAGCAGTTTAAAGGTGCTCGCATGTGCCACTCAGTGTAATGGAATCACTATTGCTGCTGTCTTAAAGTGGAAAAAACACCCCCTCAAGACTATAAGATTCTTGGAGCAGTGGTCTATCTCTTTATTTCAGGATGCCCTGCTGTGTGAGTGGAACTGACACCCCCTCCCAACCACATGGAAACAGGGCTAGTTATTAATGCTGGGAAAAGCCACTGTCTTTTTGTCAAAGTCTTAATTTTAAATCTTAAAAAGGAACTTAGGACAACTGCGGTGACATCCGGCTGCTTCGGGTCCCAATCCTCGTCCAAGGCGCTGGCTTAGCCACCTGTAAATGATGGTACGGCTTTAGCCGGCCAGGGTGGAAATCTGGTAGCACCCCTGGGTTGGAGGGGTGCAAGCGGTGCCCCTTGAATCTGGTAGTGCCCACTGGGATTGGGAACTGGCTTGTGCTCCCAGGGGGTGAGGATCTGGTAGCGCCCGCTGGGGTCTGGCAGTGCCCCCTGGGGGTGAGGATCTAGTAGCACCCGCTGGCGTCTAGCAGTGCACCCCCGGGGTGAGGATCTGATAGTGCACACTGGGGTCTGGCAGTGCCCCCTGGGGGTGAGAATCTGGTAGCACCGGCTGGGGTCTGGCAGCGCACCCCTGGAGTGAGGGTCTGGCAGTTCCCCATGGGGGTGAGGACCTGGCGGCACCCGCTGGGGTCTGGCAGTGTACCCCCAGGGTGAGGATCTAGTAGCGCCATCTGGGGTGTCTGGCACTGCCCTTTGGGGGTGAGGAACTGGCAGCGCCCGCTGGGGTCTGGCAGTGCACCCCTGGGGTGAAAATCTGATAATGCCCGCTGGGCTCTGGCAGTGCACCCCCGGGGTGAGGATCTGATAGCGCCCGCTGGGGTCTGGCAGTGCCCCCTGGGGTGAGGATCTGGTAGCACCCGCTGGGGTCTGGCAGAGCACCACCAGGCTGAGGATCTGGTAGCACCCTCTGGGGTATGGCAGTGCACTCCCGGGGTGAGGATCTGGCAGCGCCAACTGGGGTCTGGCAGTGCCCCCTGGGGGTCAGGACCTGGCAGCGCCCGCTGGGGTCTATCAGTGCCCCCCCAGGGGGAGGATCTGGCAGTGCCCATTGGGGGTCTGGCAGTGCCCCATGGGGGTAAGGATCTGATAGCGCGCGTTGGGCTCTGGCAATGCACCCTCGGGGAGAGGACCTGGTAGCACCCGCTGGGGTATGACAGAGCACCCCCTGGGTGAGGATCTGGAAGCACCCACTGGGGTCTGGCAGTGCACCCCCAGGGTGAGGATCTAGCAGTGCCCCATGGGGGTCTGGGAGTGCCCCCTGTGGTGAGGATCTGGTAGCACTCTCTGGGGTCTGGCAGTGCACCCTGGGGTGAGGACATGGCAGCGGCCGCTGGGGTCTGGCAGTGCACCCCCAGGATGAGGATCTGGTAGCAGTCTCTGGAGTCTGGCAGTGCACCCCCGGGGTGAGGATCTGGCAGTGCCCACTGGGGTCTGGAAGTGCCCCCTGGGGGTTAGGACCTGGCACGTGCCCGCTGGGGTCTGGCAGGGCACCCCTGGGTGGGGATCTGGTAGCGCCCACTGGGGTCTGGCAGTTCACCCCTGGGTGAGGATCTGGAAGCGCCCACTGGGGTCTGGCAGCCCCCCCCCCCCCCCCGGAGTGAGGATCTGGTAGCACTCTCTGGGGTCTGGCAGTGCCCCCCCCCCCCCCCCGGGTTGAGGATCTAGTAGCACCCTCTGGGGTCTGGCAGTGCCCCCCCCCCCCGGAGTGAGGATCTGGTAGCACTCTCTGGGGTCTGGCAGTGCTGCCCCCCCCTCGGAGTGAGGATCTAGTAGCACTCTCTGGGGTCTGGCAGTGCCCCCCCCCCCCCCAGAGTGAGGATCTGGTAGCACTCTCTGGGGTCTGGCAGTGCTGCCCCCCCCCCTCGGAGTGAGGATCTAGTAGCACTCTCAGGGGTCTGGCAGTGCCCCCCCCCTCCCCCCCCCCCCCGGAGTAAGGATTTGGTAGCACTCTCTGAGGTCTGGCAGTGCACCCCCGGCAGTGATTTTCAACCTTTTTTAAGCCGCGGCACACTTTTTATACTTAAAAAATCCTGCGGCACACCACCAACCAAAATGGCACAAAATGCCACTAAAACAGTACATACTATACATATAGTTAATAATATAGATTCTAAATGTATTTCTTACCACTCAGTGTGAAACCTGGGCCTGTTTCGATGAACACAAAAGGGATATCCTGGCAGGAATGGTGGAAAGACACACACGAAGCTCTTCCTCAACAGTTCTCAGTCTCTCCCTGTTTTTAGTTTTTATCGCAGTCAAGCTTGAGAAGCCCAGCTCACATAGAAATGTGGTTGAAAATGGCAGCAATATCAAAATAGCTTTGTTATGGGCGATTTGCTTTTAGATTTCAGGGCCAGCCTCTCAGTGTTTTGTTCTGCTTTAAAGAAGAACAGCACGCCTGATTTTCACTTCTCAGGGTGTTGTTTCTCTCAGTGGGGGCATCCAGAATTGGGATGCCCAGCTGTGTGTATCCCGCAACATTTACTCGCCTACCTGCCTACAAGGCTGGGCATGCACACGGCTAAAGGTGAGCCGGGATGCAGCCACAGTGCAAAGACACGGTGAGGGCTCCAGGACAAGGTGAGTGAAAAGGGCTTCTGGGGGGGTTTACACAGCGGGGGAATTCCAATTCAGGATGCCCCAAGGAGAGGCATTCCTCTTTAAAAAATAAGTCACATTTGGATCAGTGTTTCCCTCCCGCCCTGCTCCTCCAGTGTCAAGTACCAACCACCTATCCACATTCATGCACACAAATACAACACAATATGCCCCTCCCCCCAAAATTTTATCATCATCATCATCTAATTTTTCACCCTCTGGGGATCTGGCAGTGCCCCCCCCCCCCCCCGGTGAGGATCTGGTAGCACCCTCTGGGGTCTGGCAGTGCCCCCCGGGTGAGAATCTGGTAGCACACTCTGGGGTCTGGCAGTGCCCCCCCGGGTGAGAATCTGGTAGCACACTCTGGGGTCTGGCAGTGCCCCCCGGGGTGAGGATCTGGTAGCACCCTCTGGGGTCTGGCAGTGCCCCCTGGGGTGAGGATCTGGTAGCACTCTCTGGGGTCTGGCAGTGCCCTCCAGGGTGAGGATCTGGTAGCACTCTCTGGGGTCTGGCAGTGCCCTCCAGGGTGAGGATCTGGTAGAACCCTCTGTGGATCTGGCAGTGCCCTCCAGGGTGAGGATCTGGTAGCACCCTCTGGGGATCTGGCAGTGCCCCCGGGGTGAGGATCTGGTAGCACCCTCTGGGGATCTGGCAGTGCCCTCCAGGGTGAGGATCTGGTAGCACACTCTGGGGTCTGGCAGTGCCCCCCAGGGTGAGGATCTGGTAGAACCCTCTGGGGATCTGGCAGTGCCCCCGGGGTGAGGATCTGGTAGCACCCTCTGGGGTCTGGCAGTGCCCCCCAGGGTGAGGATCTGGTAGAACCCTCTGGGGATCTGGCAGTGCCCCCCAGGGTGAGGATCTGGTAGCACCCTCTGGGGTCTGGCAGTGCCCCCCGGGTTGAGGATCTGGTAGCACCCTCTGGGGTCTGGCAGTGCCCCCCAGGGTGAGGATCTGGTAGCACCCTCTGGGGTCTGGCAGTGCCCCCTGGGGTGAGGATCTGGTAGCACACTCTGGGGTCTGGCAGTGCCCCCCAGGGTGAGGATCTGGTAGCACCCTCTGGGGTCTGGCAGTGCCCCCCGGGGTGAGGATCTGGTAGCACCCTCTGGGGTCTGGCAGTGCCCCCCAGGGTGAGGATCTGGTAGCACCCTCTGGGGATCTGGCAGTGCCCCCCAGGGTGAGGATCTGGAAGCACCCTCTGGGGATCTGGCAGTGCCCCCAGGGTGGGGATCTGGTAGCACCCTCTGGGGATCTGGCAGTGCCCCCAGGGTGGGGATCTGGTAGCACCCTCTGGGGGTCTGGCAGTGCCCCCCGGGGTGAGGATCTTGCACCCCTCGGCAGCAGCAGCAGGTCCTTTGTTCGGTGTAATCCATCCCCAGCATCGCTCTGCCTTTGTTTCCCCCCGGCACTGGCTGTAAGAGATTGGGGGGGGGGGGGGGGGGTTGGGGTAATAGAGGGGGGTAGAATAAGCCGGTGGGGGGAGGGCAGCAGCGCTGATCCGGGCCCCCAGATGGCATGCGGTCAGGGGGTGATATGAGGTGAGCGCTGCCGGGAGGGATGAATGGGATGTGGGCACACACTCACCATGTCCTCAATCACGGATGGCGGATGGCCTCTCCTGTCGGTGCCCGCAGCTGCCGGTGTCGCGGTGTCCCCCCGCCCGGGTGCAGAAGGGGATTCCCCCGGCCGGCCACACAGACACTCTCCGGCCCCTCTCAATCTGCTCCGGAGAGATGCAGCAAGGGGGAGCGCAGCCCGACTAGCCAATCAGAGCACGCAGCTGCGGGACCGCTAGCCAATCAGCATGTCGCCTCTCAATTGACCATCTGTTTTTCCCTGACACGCCCACTTGCAAGAAGCCCCGCCCCTCCGTGGTGCTGCTGAGTGACAGAGAAGGGATGCAGTGTCCCTTGCCGGGAGGGAGGGAAGGGGGCAGCGAGTCATTCATATGAGGGAACACCTGTCCCTGACGTCATTCCCATGTTATCTCTCCCCGTGCTATGACCTCATACACGTGGCACCGCCATGTATAGTGGAGGGGGCTGTATGTAAATATTCCTCTCCTATGGCTATGCATTCCTTCACCGATGCTGAGGCTTGTCTCTACGCTTCAAGCGGATTTAACCCTTTAAATGCCAGCTTACCTCGAGATTTTGGTCCCTACTTATTTATGTGCGCCATTTAGCGTCATTTTTGTGGCTATAGCGCCAGCTTTAGAGCGCCGGCATTTCCGTCTTATCTGGCGCTGTGTACTACATTGGCGCTAGCAGTCGCTGTGCTGAACGCTATTAATTTGCTTTGATTGTTGCACTGATTATTGGCCGGCCTTGGTATTGGTATTGGCCAGCCTGTGGGGTAGAATTGATAAAGGAATAAAACACCACACCAGATAAATAGGAACCAATTTAAAATTTACTAGTTTAATATTAGGCAAAGAATTCAATAGTTAGTGGATAATAAATGTAGCCACTGGATTAAAGTGGACTAAAACCCACACCAATCACCTTCCCGGGCCGATCAATTCTCTCCCCCGGGGCATCCAAAATCGGGATACCCTGCTGTGTGAGCCCCCCAGGTCTTCCCATACACTTACCTTGTTTCCTGGTCCAGCAGCACATGCACGAGCCGTGGCCGCATCCCTGCTATCCCTCTAGCAGGATGCGTGCCCACGCCAGGCATTTGTGAATGGCCAGCGCGGGCATGATCCCTGTTAGCGGGAAGCTGGGGATGTTTCACACAGAAGGGCATCCACCGATCAGAAAGGGCCATAACCCAGGATAGTCCACTTTGGTCTACTTTAAAGCAATAAATGACTGTAGAAGAATATAGTGGATTTTCGAGTTTTGAAGAATGGGGGGGGGGGGAGGATCAAGGATCAACAACAAAGGTTAAACTTGTGCCTAGGTTACTTTAAAGTGGACCAAAACCCATGATTTGATCCTGCGTTTTGATCCTTTCCCCGGGGGCACCCCAATCGGGGTTGTCTCGCTGTGTGAAACCCCCCAGATTGTCCAATCTAACTCATCTCTTCCCGGTCCTACGACGCGGCCGCTTGTCCAATCAGCTCGCTGATGTCACACCATCTAGAGGGCGTCTAAGGCCAGTGGCTCCGAGCGCGCTGGCGGACGCATCCATCACTTCCCTCTAACGGAGTGTGCCCACGCCATTCACAGGTAGCTGGAGCGGGCACATGCCCTGCTAGAGGGATAGCAGGATGCAGCCACGGCTCGCGCATGCACCGTTGGACCGAGAAGTGAGGTAAGTGAACGGGGGGACCTGGGGGGTTTCACACAGTGGGGTATCCAGATTTTGGATGCGCCAGGGGGAGGGAATCGATCTGCCAATCGCGCTTGGTTTTAGTCCACTTTAATATATATGGCTTTTTGGACACCTTTAAAGTGGACCGGGCCGATCAGATCCCTCCCCGCGGGGCATCCGAAATCGGGATGTCCCGCGGGGTGAAACCCCCCAGGAAGCCCACAATCCTACCTTTTCCACGTTCCAGCAGCGCATGCGCGTCCGCCGCCGCCGCCTCCCGCGCGTCCCTTTAGCAGGGCGCGCTCCCGCGCCGCCGTTTGTGAATGGCCGGCGCGGTTGCGCTCCCTGTAAGAGGGACGCGCGGGAGGCGGCGGCGGACGCGCTCTGCTTGTCCGGCACTGCCTCTCGCTTGTCCGCCGGCGGGGATTGGCTGCAGCGGTCACGTGGGAGCGAGGAGAGGTGAGTTTTCGGGGCTTTCTGGGGGGTTTCACACAGCGCCCCACCGAAGTGGACCAAAACCCAGGATAGTCAAAATCCTGGGTGTTGGTCCACTTTAAAACACACTGTATGTTCTGTGCAATCCAAACAATCTATCAATACAGACACAATCTGTTTAAAATGTAACTCTATGGCCTTGATTCACTAAGAGTTGAAAAAAATTTCGTGGTAGTAAAAAATTCAATTCATGAGAAAAAAGTCTGAGAATTTCACTGTTAGTGAATCACCAGATAGGGAGACAATGAAAGTCAATGACACTTTTTTTACTACAGGTAAAAAGGGGTAAAACGTTCAATACTTTTCTCAGGAGTTTAATTGTTTTCCTATCTGGTGATTCACTAACAGTGAAATTCTCAGGCTTTTGTCTCATGAATTGAATTTTTTACTACCATGAGAGTTATTTTCTACTCAAGGCCAATATAATAAACTTCAGGTAGATGATAAATGTGTAACTATGCTGTAAATAGTGAGGAGAACTGAGAAAAGTTCAATTATCATGAGACCAAACGATCTTGGTGGAAAATAACAGTCCTGTTATTGCTGAATAAAATGGTGCCATTTCTTTAAACATTTTCCAGATATTTATTTTTTCAAGTGGTCACGGGCTTCAAAAACTCTCCTAAATAAAATTACCAAGGGCGTCCCTTTCTTTGTGCTCCGCGGGAGGCTTCACACAGTGAATAACACACAAAAAAATAAGAGGCCGATTCATTAATAGCGGCAGGTAGCGACAGTTGAGCGACTGTAGTGGCATTTTCAGAGCGCCCGCTAGTAGTCGCTGTGCTTGCCCGTTGTTCGGTAGTTGATAGCGACTCAGTTGGTTTGCCGTCATGTTGAATATTGGGTGAGGAGTCGCTATTTGACAGGTTCCGCGCTGTATGGGAGCGCATGATAGCGACTGGCCCTAGCGACCGGCTCCCACCATATTCATTAAAAAATCACGCTCAAAAAATTCTCGCGCTGTAAAATGCATGTTTAAACCCCAGAGCGCTGGCGGCGATGGGTTAAAAGTAGTTTTTTAACCCCCAAACCACCATATTTTTGGAAACCAAAAAAAACAAGTTTTTAAAATAATTTTGTAATATGAATACATTAATATCAGACCTGTAATATCAATTCTGTACAATTTTTTTTTTTTTACCTTAAATATCCTTAATACATATATATATATACCTTATATATATATACTATCTAAAATGGCAGAAGTGATCACAGAATTTTTCACATTTAAAAAAAAAAAAAAATAACAATTAATTATGAATATTTAAAGATTGTTCCATTGAAATGCATTGGAGAGCGGCAGGTAGCGAGAGGTCATACCTGTCGCTGTTCAAGGTCGGACACTGGCACTGTGGGCTGAGGCTGGAATAATGATGAATGAGTCGCTATATGGCGCTATCTCAGTCGCTAAGGCGGATCGGCTTGATAAATGTGTGATTGCGGAGGGGAGCCGGCGTTCTCGCGGCGGTGCCCGTCATTACCGGCTGCTCACCTTTCGCTACCTGGCGCTATCCCTTGTTAAATAAGGGCCTAATTGAAGGAAGCCCTATACAAGGAATTTCTGAGGCTTTCAGAGTGGAGATGAAGGCGCTGGGATGAGCCTGTGCCTTGCTGCTCCCAATACTGACAGTGCTGAATTGCAGCCGAAGGATTTTATGTGTTATCTGTACTTGGAACCTGTGGATTAACAGCCTGGACTTGTATCCCCCGAAAGAGGACCTGTTATATCAAGGACATTGCTAGAGTTGGTGAGGTAACCGCTTGCTGTACTGCATTGTGTGCTGCATCATAATCTGAAGTTAAGAGATTTTGCCTGTTGGACTTTATTTTCAATAAATTGCTTATTATATGAATAAGAACTGTCTTCCGAGTCATTGCCGTTGGCCCCAGATCCTGACACACCCAAAAAAACATTCTGACTTATCTAGGTCCTGCGTTTGCATTATTGATAAGTCCCAATGCAAGTTCTGTACAGATACATGTTTGTAATATTATTTATAAGCATAAAACACTTCAATCCAGTTCTGTCCATTGTGCTCTATGGGATCTTGAGCTACAGCGCCACTTTCAACAGGCGCTGCTTCAACCACAGCGCCCGACGCTGCAACCTATTTGGTGCTAGTGTTAAATAAGCCACTAGCTGGCGTTCACATTGACGCTGACGTTTTTTTCTAACTCAAATCCCACGCTGAGTGCCTCTAAGGCCGAAAAAGTAATGCAGTGTGGTGCTGATGCTTTTTAAATAAGGCTTCCTGTCACCCTCTGCCAGACAAATTTGCACGATATATGTGCAGCTGTGATTCTTGCAGGAATTTCCAGTAAAATGATATTTTGTTTTTATCTGAAAATGTCTGAAAATGTCAAAGATTTTTGAATGAAATATAATTACTAGTTGTGAGCCCCCCCCCCCCCTCGGGGGAAAGAGGAGGCCCCTGGCACTGGATCCCCGGTGGAAGTGAGTTTTTTTTTTTTCTCTAGCAAGAAGAAAATTCCAGCCACATGGAATCTACGGCGCTGGCACTTAATGGTCGGAGAGAGACCGCTGTAGATTCTAAGCAGCTGACATTTAAAGTGGACCTTCACCCTGAATAAGAGTCTATCTTATATGTTTCCCACACCCTGTACATACAGATTGCTCACATTAAAAATCATCCTACCTGCATATACTGCATGTAATGAGCCTTTAAATATCCAAGATGGTGGCTCATGGAGCATCAGGCAGCTTGCAAACAGGAAGTGCCTTCTGACTTCTCCTTTCCGTGACCCCACCTCTGCTCTGTCTGTGCAAAGCACAGCTATAACCCACCCCCTGTACTTTATTCCGCTCTCCTCTCCCCAATATGTGATGCTTCTGAGTCAAGATGGCGGCGTCCGTATCCTAGAGTCCTGAACAGAGTTGTAGCCCAGTGGGAGAAAGAATAATAAGCAAGTGACTAAAAACTTTAGATGCTGAAGAATAGTTTTTTTTAAGGGTTTGGGCATTTCATTAAATCATGCTGAAGGTCCGGTTTAAAGAGTTAAAGAACAGCTATTGTTCGAAACCTCTGAAATATTATGTTCTTAAATTATAGACCTTAGAAAAAGAAACATTTCACAACTATACTTTACTTAAAGTGGACCAAAAACCACATTTTTAACTAACATCCACTGAATTGCTCCCCTTATAAAGAGCAACTCATGCCAATATTTAGTGCTCTTACCTCAGTCTAATCCCAGAAAATGGCATTTGTTTTAGCTGTAAAGCTCCGCCTCCTCCATTCATTGCCATTCTTGTGTGTGGCAGTGATGTCTAAGAAGGGAATAACGGCAGGGGCTATGGCCAAATGTATTTTTCAAGTTCGGTGGGATTTGGTCCCCTTTAAAGAGTAGCTTCGGAGGCACTGGAATCTAAAAGACTCCAGGGCTGTCTGAGATGCACCCCTTTCAATTCGGGATGCCCCTCTGTGAAAAACCCTCGGCTCCCCTGATGCCAGAACCCTTGTCACGTCTCGGCACCACGGCACCATCCTCGCTCGCCTCTAGCCATGCACCCACCAGTGCCTGGCCAATCTGAACGGACGACGCACGCACGCCACAGCTAGAAGCTTAGCCAACACTCGCCTCTGCTCAGCTGTTTAGCCCTCCAGGTGGCTTAGCCATAAGCAGAGCCAAGTATAATCAAGCGCGCTGATTGGCTGAGTGGGCCACTATACATATGCCTGACATATAACTCTTGTTTATGTAATATTTGATTGTATTTTGTATTATTGTACCCCACTGTAAGTCTTTATTTATCATTTGTTTCAGTGTGTCTTTGAAGTACCAGATGAGTTCCTACTCTTAGAATTCCTAAATCTTTTGCGTGTATCTGTTGTTACCATTGGCCAGTTAATAAATATATTTGTTTGCCTATTTTAGCCAAGCCAGGCCGGATATATATATATATCTATCCTTATTTTTCGCCCTATAAGACGCACCCTGAATTTGAAAGAGAAAAATTAGAAAAAAATATTCTGAACCAAATAGTGTGCTAGAATACCCCCTACCAATCGCCCCATTATAGACAGTGTGCAGAATTCCTCCTCAATCACACCATTACAGACCCCACATTACAGGCAGTAAGCAGTATTCTACATTAAAGGCAGTGTGCAGGCATCCCAAATTACAGGCAGTTTGCAGGCATCCCCAATTACAGGCAGTGTGCTGGCATCCCCAATTAAAGGCAGTGTGCTGGCATCCCCAATACAGGCAGTGTGCTGGCATCCCCAATACGGGCAGTGTGCTGGCATCCCCAATACAGGCAGTGTGCAGGCATCCCAAATTACAGGCAGTGTGCAGGCATCCCAAATTACAGGCAGTTTGCAGGCATCCCCAATTACAGGCAGTGTGCTGGCATCCCCAATTAAAGGCAGTGTGCTGGCATCCCCAATACAGGCAGTGTGCTGGCATCCCCAATACAGGCAGTGTGCTGGCATCCCCAATATAGGCAGTGTGCAGGCATCCCAAATTACAGGCAGTGTGCAGGCATCCCAAATTACAGGCAGTGTGCTGGCATCCCCAATTACAGGCAGTGTGCTGGCATCCCCAATTACAGGCAGTGTGCTGGCATCCCCAAGGGGCACATTGTGCTGGCATCCCCAAGGGGCGCATTGTGGCGCAGGCCACACCCACCCAGGGCCGGAATCGGCTCACTGTGAACTTGCAGCTAACTGCCGCTCCCCACCGCCCCTGTAAGAGTGTAAGAGGCGGTGGAGAGCGGAGGCGGTGGGGAGCGGCAGTTAGCCGCAGGTTCACGCTGGCAGGAGTCACAGGCCACGCCCACCCCAGGTCGGACTCGACTCGCTGTGAACATGCGGCTGACTGCCGCTCCCCACCGCCAGGGTGCTGCAGCTAAGGAAGCGGCTGTTAGCCGCAAGTTCACAGTGAGCCAGTTCCAGTTTCTGGGTGGGCGTGGCCTGTGACTCCTGCCAGCGTGACCCTGGCCGGAGTTATAGGCTACGCCCTACCCAGGGGCCAAAACAAGATGAAGGAGGAGGCAGACAGGCAGCGGCGACCACCAAGGCTGACAGAATGTAGTTTTTTTTTTTTTCCTCTTTACATTCGCCCGTTAAGACGGACATTTTCCCCCCACTTTTGGGGCAAATTAAGTGCGTCTTATAGGACGAAAAATACGATATATATATATATATATATATATATATATATATATATATATATATTGGTTGCGAGTTTAGTTGTTAAATTGTGTACAAATCTGGCTTAGCCAGGCATGAGTTATTATTGTATTAATCTTTAATATTTCTATTGATGATTTTTATAATTATAATTGTTTACATATTTGGCCATATTGGTTCCAGGAGATATAATTGTTTAGAAACATCACAATCCCTCCCACATCATAAGGGCCCGTTCTCACTCCTGGCCTGCAGACAGTCACCAATAGGGTGCCGTGAGCCACGTGTGGCCACGCTGTGTGAAACACGCCTCTTCCCGGTTCAACAGCGCTCTCGTTCAATCAGATCCATTTGCCGTGACTATATCATTTGGCAAACAGCTTTAATCCCTAGCAGTGTGTGCTCCTGTGCCAGCCTGTCTGAACGCACAGCCCGAAGTTGGGGGGAATGCGGCTGCTCTCCCTCCCCATTGTAAACAATCAGAGCCGTTTGCCAAGTAACATAGGCACGGCGAATGGCTCTGCTTGGACGAGAGCCCGCGCATGTGCTGTTGGACTGGGGAAAGCTAAGCTGATACCTGGGGGGCTTCACACAGCAGGTGCAGGCCAACGTCCAGTCCTGTAATCTCGGGCAGGCTGATTCGTTACTAAGCCACATAGCAACAGATGAGTGTCTGTAGAGCGGAATTCAGAGCGACCGCTAGTAGTCGCTGTGCTCGGCCATGGTTCTTTGTTTCAGAGCGCCTCAGTCGCTGGCCGGCATTGATGAATTTGATGTGTGAGTTGCAGTACTACACTGTATGGGAGCAAATGGTAGCCCCAGCTCAGTGCGACCGACTCACACCACATGCATCAAAAAAACTGCCTCAAACAGCGCTGGCGCTCAAAATCATGTAGTTGTAGCCCATAGCGCCAGAGGCTGTGTGATTAAAGTGTAAGATCCATACCTGCTCCCGTGGTCCTGTCCCGCGGTGCCTCTCTGCGGTGGAGCCCGGCTCCGGTCTTCCGGCGGCCGCGTCGGGCGGCCACCTCCGCCTCCTGCGCTGGAGCCCCAGCCTCAGCCGTCTCCTCCGCGAGCACGTCCTCTATATGCCCCCCGGCGGCGCTGCTCCCAGCACATTCGCCGGGGGCAAGTTTAAATGGACCAGTCAGGTCCTGAGCCTGGGTGGGGATAGACCCAGGGACTGGACAGCCTGACTGCCAGGGCGGTCCAGTTCCTGGGGCTGTTCCTATAGGGAACCAGGTTGTAAGTTGCACCAATCACAGTTGCACCAATCACCACATTCCCCTTCCCATTGGCCAGTTCCCCTTTAAATACATTCCTGCCCGATACACCAGTGCCCGTTATAGCCATAACCAGCATGGGTGTGCTTTGAATTTGTGTCTAGCGTTTTCTGATCTGGCTCCGTTTTTGACCATTCCTGTCCGCTGCCCGCACCGACCATCTGCCTGTCCGACCACGTCTTAGTCTAGTCCCTTTGATACCGCGCTCTGGTGACCACCCGGCTTTTGACCCCTGCCTGTCTTGACCATTCTTTGTCTAACCTTTCGGATACCGTGCTCTGTGACCACCCGGCTTTGACCCCTGCTCGTCTTGAACCATTCTTGTCTGGACTCTACGTTTCGGGTCCTGCACGCCCGAGCTACCAATTCTGGCCCAGGATACATGTCATACATGTTGAGATTTTATTTAAAAAAAAAAAATTGGGATCAGGAAAGGGATTTAAGGATCGTCCATAGAAATGTATGGGAGAGCGCCAGGTAGCGAGAGGTAAGATGAGGCGCTCTGCAAGCCTGAACGCCAGCGCTGTACGCTGTGCCTGGGATAATGATGAATCGGACGCTACATGACGTTGTTCTAGTCGCTCACCAGATTCAGCTTCATAAATGTGTAATTGCGTGCCGTTTCCGGAGTTCACCTGCCGCTACCTGCCGCTACCTGCCGCTGTACAGGCACTACCTGTCGCTATCCCTTCATGAATAAGGCCCTTTGACTCCAGGGCCAGCGTCCAGCTCTAAGTAAATATAAAAGTCATTGATTATCTTTAATCTGATCCTTCGTAATCCAAACACCATCTGGAAGATATAATCCTGCCATTCAGTTCTCAGTCCATCCCAATCCCTCTTCCAGTTGTACATTACTAATTTGAATCCAAGCAACGCCTAGACCTCTTCAGCTAGCTGTCCATCTACTTAACAACCATAAACTGTCTGTGAATGAATATGAATGCTGACAATGACAATTTCTTTCATAGACCATAATGCGCTATACAATATTCATTATTAATTATCCATTAGGGTTTGGACGAAACATATTATGGAGCTAGATCTCAGCATCTTCTATGTTTACAGAAGTCGGAGTAGCAAGAAGCATGTGGGGTGGGGCTGAAGGGGAGTATCACTATCTATTTCTTTGGCCCAAGCAAGGCTCCTACCTCTCTGTCCTATTTAAGCCTCTTGCTCCACAATTAGCACTCTTATTTAAGAAGCATCAGCGCCACCTTTTTGGCCTCAGTGGCATTCAGCATCCGATTTAAAAAAACAAAAAAACAGCAGCGCCGACGTGGCCGCCAACTAGCGTCTTATTTAACACCAGCGCCAGGCGCTCTGGTTGAAGCAGCGTCAGATGAAACCTGGCGCTGTAGGTCAATATCCCATAGAGCACAATGGGCATAACTGAAGTGTTTCATGCTTATAATTAATATTACACACATGTATCTGTACAGAACTTGCATTGTAGCTTGTCAATAATTGAAACGCAGGACCTAGATGACACAAAATGAATTTTTTGGGGGGGTTTATTAAAATTGACTTCTTCATTAAAAAGGACTCCTTTTTCTTAACGGGGAGGCCGATTCATTAATAGCGGCAGGTAGCGACAGTTGAGCGACTGTAGCGGCATTTTCAGAGCGCCCGCTAGTAGCCGCTGTGCTTGGCCATTGTTCGGTAGTTGATAGCGACTCAGTCGGTTTGCCGTAATGTTGAATATTGGGTGAGGAGTCGTTATTTGACCGGTTCCGCGCTGTATGGGAGCGCATGATAGCGAATGGTCAGAGCGACCGGCTCCCACCATATTCATTAACAAATCACGCTCATAAAATTCTCGCGCTGTAAAATGCATGTTTAAACCTCAGAGCGCTGGCGGCGATGGGTTAAAAGTAGTTTTTTAACCACCAAACCACCATATTTTTGGAAACCAAAAAAAACAAGTTTTTTAAATAATTTAGTAATATGAATACATTAATATCAGACCTGTAATAATTCTGTACAATTTTTTTTTTATTTTTTTCCCTTAAAAAATTATCTAAAATGGCAGAAGTGGTCACAGAATTTTTCACATTTAAAAAAAAAAATAAAAAATAACAACAATTAATTATGAATATTTAAAGATTGTTCCATTGAAATGCATTAGAGAGCGCCAGGTAGCGAGAGGTCATACCTGTCGCTGTTCAAGGTCGGACGCTGGTGCTGTGGGCTGAGGCTGGAATAATGATGAATGAGTGGCTATATGGCGCTATCTCAGTCGCTAAGCAGGATCGGCTTGATAAATGTGTAATTGTGGTGGGGAGCCGGCGTTCTCGTGGCGGGGCCCGTCATTACCGGCCGCTCACCAGTCGCTACCTGTCGCTATTCCTTCATAAATAAGGGCCTAAAACGCAGCCGAAATGCAATGCAAAGTTTGGCCCCTTTGCCCTCAGCAGTGATTTCAGTAACTGTAATGACGTAACGCTGACCAGCACCCAGAAAAAAAAGCACCAAAGATAGTAAGGTGGAAAAAATCCATAAGTATGGTGGTACAAAGTGGCGTTCACTGGTGCTGGGATGATCGGCCGGCGGGTCCAACAGGCGCTGACATAGGCTGGCCAATACCTAGTGCAATGATCAAAGCTAATTAGTAGCATTCAGAGCAGCGACTGCTAGCGCCAATGTAGTAAACAGCACAGCGCCAGATAAAACCAAAATGCCGGCGCTCTGGAACTGGCGCCATAGCCAGAAAAAGATGCTAAATGGCGCATATCATAAATAAGGCCCTAAAGTATAGGTAAGCGACTGGTGCTCATTGTCAATCTCCCCTCCTCAGGGAAACCCTGGGTGGGTAGAATCTCATCTTCTTTGCCCCTTGTCTATAGGCAGTGTAGTGCTGCTCATGTGGCGCCGCCTTCAGGCCAACAGATGGGAAGGCCACACAGATTTTATCCATTTTATAAGATGGATTTTATACAGATGTATGTTGCATGTCTTCAGTAAACTGCTAAGTGGCTTCTTTGTGTTTTTAATGTGACTACACAATGTCATACTCAAATAACTGTTAGATAGCAGCGATGTAATGTATTTTATCTGCATCATTTAACACAATTCCCTTTTAATGGCATTTCTGTGTCCTTATTTCACTCTGAATGCAGCAGAAAATAGGTTGGAAGGCAGCGATGGAGAAAATGTGGATTAAAGAGCAACATGGCAAGAATCAGCTTCTCATGGAGAATGTCATGGCAGCTAACAGTATATAGCACAGAGCATACAGCCTGCTCACTGTGTTCTGTCCAGTTCACTGAATGGGAAAAAAGTCAATTCAATTTAGCAGAAACAATGGTCTAAAAATGTAAAACGGATAAAAGAGCTGAATTTGCAAATTTAAAGTGTACTTGTTATTGCGTGATAGAGCAATGTAGATGGAGATAAATTGTCCTTTCTTTTGGAACATTGGATGTATCCTAAAAATTGATAATTTTACATATATTTGATTGTCATAGAGGCCGATTCATTAATAGTGGCAGGTAGCGACAGTTGAGCGACTGTAGCGGCATTTTCAGAGCGCCCGCTAGTAGTCGCTGTGCTTGGCCGTTGTTCGGTAGTTGATAGCGACTCGCTCGGTTTGCCGTAATGTTGAATATTGGGTGAGGAGTTGCTATTTGACAGGTTCCGCACTGTATGGGAGCGCATGATAGCGACTGGCTTCCATCATATTCATTAACAAATCAAGCTCAAAAAATTCTCGTGCTGTAAAATGCATGTTTAAACCCCAGAGCGCTGGTGGCGATGGGTTAAAAGTAGATTTTTAAACCCCCAAACAACCATATTTTTGGAAACCAAAAAAAACTAGTTTTTTAAATAATTTTGTAATATGAATACATTAATATCAGACCTGTAATATGAATTCTGTACAATTTTTTTTAATTTTTTTCCCTTAAAAAAATTATCTAAAATGGCAGAAGTGGTCACAGAATTTTTCACATAAAAAAAAAAAATAACACGTAATTATTAATATTTAAAGATTGTTCCATTGAAATGCATTGGAGAGCGCCAGATAGCGAGAGGTCATACCTGTTGCTGTTCAAGGTCAGACGCTGGCGCTGTGGGCTGAGGCTGGAATAATGATGAATGAGTCGCTATATGGCGCTATCTCAGTCGCTAAGCAGGATTGGCTTGATAAATGTGTGATTGTGGTGTGGAGCCGGCGTTCTCCTGGCGGGGCCCGTCATTACCGGCCGCTCACCAGTCGCTATTCCTTCATAAAAAAGCGCCTAAGATCCCTTGGTTCAGCTTCCACTCTGCCTAATTCACCTCTTGACTAACTAGAAAGTTCACTATTACTGGAATATGTACAGCATTGTAAGGGGATAGCATCAAACAGCAGTCATCCTTACGAGGTTAGCATAGACCTAGACCCAAGGTGCCACAAATTTCTAAGGAAAATTGTGTAAATCAGATCAGCTTTATTCTTCAGCTGCAATACACATAGCTTGCAAGTATGGAAAAATAAAAAAAAACCTAGCCCTTATTCAGGGCACTACCTCACTTCTTGAACCCTCTTTGCTTTCTAAAGAAACACAAAGTTCAGTCACTTCACTTGAGGTCTTTCCTCAGGGTTTTGGACTCAACAGTCTGGTTACTGATCATTCAGTGCCCGAAGTTAATCCACCGGTCTGTCAGTAGGCTCTTCTGCCCCTCCAACCAAACACAGGCCACTGGTATATGAGCCCCCAGACTGCACTCCTTGCAGCCTCCTGAGTCTGTCATAGATTTCACTATGCTGAGGGCTGATGCTGGGTGTGGTCTCCAAGTTTATATGGCCAACCAGCATCAACATCAAATCCTGATCTGGACTCTCAAAACCAGACCTGGCCCAGAAAACTTGTACAGTTAGTTATGGAGGACTCCTTTTGGGCCAAAAATTAGGTGAAATGCATCGCTATGCCCTTTCACCTCTCACAGCCTGGTATTGCTGGTATGTGGGCTTCCACCCAATGAAGATTCAGATCCACCACTTTCATTGCTGCTCAGATTTTCGTACCTCCCTGATGTTATTCTGTTCCACTTTTCTTCCCAGAGGAATATGCTTGCCTGTAGTGCATCCAATTCCATATGTAAAACAAAATATCCAATTGGATGGGACAAGAACTGACTTGAGATTTATTAACCAACCAAATTGAAGTGGGCAATTCCTTCCCTGGAGATTCCTTAAAGTGGACCAACACCCAGGATTTTGACTATCCTGGGTCTTGGTCCACTTCGGTGGGGCACCCCCGATCGGGGTGCCCCGCTGTGTGAAACCCCCCCTAACCCCCCGAAAAACTCACCTCTCCCCGCTCCCAGCGCCGACGTACAAGCGAGGATCAGGAACGTCTAAGCGGCTGCCGCCGCCGCCGCCTCCCTCGCGTCACTTTTGACGCGCGCGCGCCCGCGCCGGCCGTTCGCAGACGGCCGGCGCGGGGGCGCGCACGCCTACAGGAGCGCGAGGGAGGCGGCGCCGGCCGGCCGCCGCCGAAGATAAGGTAAGGAGTTTGGGGTGTTTGGGGGGGTTTCACCCCGCGGGACATCCCGATCTCGGATGTCCCGCGGGGTGGGAGGTGATCAGCCCGGGAATCTTATAGATTCCCGGGCCGATCACCCGTGGGTGTTGGTCCACTTTAAATTAGATAAGATTAGATGTAAGTTATTTGATAATTAGAAAAGTTATTTGAACTCATTTGCACCTCAGAATTGCCATTACCACTGCCAGCACCATCCTTCTAGGGAACAATGAAAGAGCCTATCTTATAAGTTTCCCCCACACTGTACATACAGATTGGCGACATTAAAAATCATCCTACCTGCATCTACTGAATTTTATGAACCTTTAAACATCCAAGATAGCGACCCATGGAATCTTAGGCTGTCTTCTGACTGTGCTGCTCTGCATTCTGGGATTGCTGTCCTTTTCCTGGCCCCAGCTCTGCTCTGTCTATGCAAAGCACAGCTATAACCCCTCCTCCTGTACATTTGCTCCCTCTCCTCAGTATGTGATGCTTCTGAGGCAAGATGGCAGCGCCTGAATCCTAGAGTCCTGAACAGAGATGAAGCCCAGTGGGGGAAAGAATAAAGTAAAGCAAGTGACTAAAATGTAAAATATATTAATTTTAGATGCTGGGGAATAGTTTTTTAAGGGTTTGGGCTGTTTATTAAATGATTCTGAAGGTCCGGTGCAACTCCTATATCCTTCACAAGGCACATGCTGCCATACTCAAGCTCTACCACTTGTGATCCTCCTTTTGTCTCCACCACCATCCTTTAGAACGTAAATTCGCAAGGGCTCTCTTTCCTATTGTCTCTCAACATCTAGTTTGACCTTTGTAGCATCTAGTTTGTAATGGCCCCTGTATAGTGTTTTACCCTATCTGTAATTATACCTTGTACAGTGCTACAGAAGCAGATGGTGCTATATAAATAAACAATAATACCACCACCTGAATGATGAACTGGAATAATCCCTTCTGAGTATAGGAGATCCTGTAATACCTGATTGACATGGGTTAGGCAAACAGGGTCTTATCACGGATTTTATGTGAAAAATCTGTTAAGTGGCAATGGTAGGAATTATTTTTTGTAGCCTGACCCTTGTGCTTACCTTTGGAAAAGGCAACTGGCCATGAGATTCCTTGTTATATCTGTTGAAGAATTGTTGTTTTAAAAAGGTCATTTCTAAAGTATCAATGGCCCTTTTTTGGGGAAAGAGAGTGCATTTACCTTCTATAACTTCCTTAATTAAGGCTTCCCAGTCATTACCGAAAAATTTCACCTCCTCTATACAGAAGAGAAACCATAGTCTTTTTAGCCTTAAACCGTAACTTCACCCTGAATAAGAGCCTATCCTGTATGTTTCCCCCACCCTGTACATACAGATTTCCCACATTAAAAAACATCCAACCTGCATCCACTGCATTTTCTGAGCCTTTAAACATCCAAGATGGCGGCCCATGGACTCTCAGGCTGCCTGGAGACAGGAAGTGCTCTCTGACTGTGCAGCTCTACAGTCTGCGATTGCTGCTTTTTTCCTGACCCCAGCTCTGCTCTGTCTGAGCAAAGCAAAGCTATAACCTCCCCCCCTGCAATTTTTCTCCCTCTTATTTCCTAAGTATGTGATGCTTCTGAGATGGTGGTGCCCGTATCCTAGAGTCCTGAACAGTGTTGCAGCCCAGTGGGGGAAAGAAGACTAATATATTTAACGTTTTGAATTTTCGGTGCTGGGGAATATTTTTTTTTAAGGGTTAGAGTTTTCATTAAATTATGCTGAAGATCCGGTTTAAGGTCCCCAGAATACGCCCTGAGCCAAAAAATTCTTCTAGATGCAACATTTAAGGACATAGCCCTTGCCGAAATTTTTAGTGCATCTTTGGAGGATTCAAATAGAATCTCCATCACCAACTTCGCGACGGCATAGGTGGAGCCATCCCTGGCTTCCCTGTGAAGTGCATGCACCTGGCCTATCTGGATGGCTGGGCGCAGGGAGCATACATAACTACATGGAAGCTGGGGATGTGGGAGTGCCGGGATCAGGCAAGATTACCGGCGCCCCCAGGGCAGGGCAGCGGCTGGCCCTGGGCATGTTTGGTCCATTTTAAGGTCTTGAAGGTCTTTTAAGGTTTTGAATTAAATACAACAAAATACATGAATACAGGAGTATGTGAGGAGAGCAAACCCTTCCCTTGTGAGCTTAAAATCTAAAAATTCTGGCCAGTGTTTATGCCAGCTGAAGAAAAACAGCTTGGAGTCGCAAGATGTTTTAATCTAAATGCTGGCTCCCAGCTTTAACTGTTAACTCCCAACTGTTGGAACAAAACGTAGCCACCCTTTTATGTGACAAGTGCAGTTATATTATCAGGCCATTTTTCTAGACTATACAAGCTCTGCTGTGCCTTGCACAGTTGGAAAAAAGAACTCTCCAAAACTGACTTGGCCCATCTACATGCATGATACTGAATCATTGTCAGCACTTACATTTGCTCCTGCATCCACTCATAGCTGAAACGCTGCGTCATTTATTTTCTCTAGGTCGCGGCCACCTTGCAGGAGCTGTGAGGCTTCCTTTCCCAGCCTCCCAGCTGTGTTGCTTCCTGCATTTAACTGACTTAAAGTGGACCAAAAGCCAGGATGTTGACTATCCTGGGTTTTGGTCCTTTCCCCCGGCTGCGTGAAACCCCCCAGATCGCCTAATGCAACTCACCTCTTTCAGGTCCTACGGCCCGTCTAAGAGCAGCAGCTCCAAGCGTGCAGATGGTCGCATCCCCCGCTTTCCGCTTACAGGGAGCGTACCCGTGCCGGCCATTCACAAATGCCTGGTGCCGGAACGCACCCTGCTAGAGGGATAGCGGGATGCAGCCACGACTCGCGCATGCGCCGCTGGACCGGGAAACAAGGTAAGTGAATGGGGCGGGTTTCACACAATGGGCATCCTATTTTGGGATGCCCATGCAGCAAATCGTTCGGCCCGGGAAACTTTAAGATTCCCGGCATGGGTTTCGGTCCACTTTAACCAATGCACAGTGGCAGGAAAGCCAGCAGAACTTCCTCTTTGCAGGCTACCTGCTGCTCCATAGGACACCATTAAAAGGGAAAAATTGACTACGGCAGGCAGGATTTAGAAAAAGGTAAATACATTTTTATGAGCAGCAGTCTGAATTGCTCTATGCATATGTGCGCTGCTTCTTGTAAGGATGTCGGTCCAGTTTAAGGGTTGCCAACATTCCTTTATAAACAGGGGCGTTCTTTACTTTAATCAAAACCATGTCGCACCATTCCTTCATTTTGCTCTTCAAACAATTAAGCAGTAGCCAGTTATTCCATGCAGATAGCTGTCTTTAATTTTAATTATGTACATGTTATTAGCCTTTGTTCTGCCAGTTTCAGAAGCAGTCCTCTGTTATTGTTTAGAATGTTATTAACTAGTATTGCTGTTCTGATTTGGTTTAAAAGATGGCCCCTCTGCCAAGGCTACCAGTCTGGCACACCAGGCGCAAGGTGGGGATGCCCTGGGCTTAGAAGCTTCCAGCTATGGTGGCAACATGACAACTGACGAGGAGACTACATGGCAAGTAAAACAGCAAGGAATGGTAAAAAGTTGTGGCCGGGGGAGAGAGCGCATGCGCACAGACAGCTAATGGCAGCGCTATAGCTGTGCTCCACATCCACCGGACCTGTAGGGGGACTTTCTGCGGAGGCGGGTGGGCAGCTTACCTTCCCTGTTTTAGGGGAAGACACGGTGACCGAGCGGGTGAACGCGAGGGTAGGAGAGAGCGGGTCTGTCGGTTCGCAGCAGCACGGCGAGACGAGGCTGTATTGCAGCCTACTGTCAAAATGGTGGAGGGCCTGTCAGCAACGGAGATCGCAGAGGTGGAGTGTAGCGAGGCTTCCTTCCTCGCAAGCGAGAAAGAAGACATCTCCTTGACTAGGCCGGTCAGCGCAGGAGGAGGTAGGCACTAGTCTTCTGCCTGAGATAGATCGTCTATTGCAGTCTGCTCTAACCTCCAATACTAGGCTGATCATGGACCATCTCTCTAGAGAGACAGACAAAGTTAATTGCAGTATGCTTACACTTGATAAGAAGAAGGGGGAGATTGCCACCTCTCAGGATTTGTTAGACTTGGAGATATCTCAATTAAAGAGGGATAATTCTCTGTTAAACGCTAAAATTGAGGACTTTTGAGAACAGGGATAGACGCTCAAATTTGCGCTTTCGTGGGCTCCCCGGGCATATGGAGGACACTAAAGCAGTGATACTGGCGCTGTGTCAGGAGTTAGTGCCGGGCATACCGGTGGACCGACTTGAGATGGATCGGGTTCATAAGGTACTGGGTCCACGTTGGGCACCTGAAGAGCTCCCTCGGGACATAATTGCGAAGTTCCCCTTTTTTAACAGTAAAGAGTTAATACAGAAAGCTGCTCGGGAAGCGTCACATCTTCAGTTTCAAGGGGTTACCTACCAAGTTTTTTCTGATCTCTCGGCTGCCACTATGGCGAGAAGGAAAGAACTAAGGCCACTGCTGATCATATTGCACGACCACAATATCAAATATAAGTGGGGTTTCCCTTTTCGGGTCTCCTTTACTTACAGGAGCAATACTTATACTGCGACTTCCTTAGAGGAACTTCAACAACATGTGACGGCCCTAAATCTGTCCAAGAATGTAAGTTTTAAATCCCCTAGAAGCGTGGATGAATCACCGAAGCACCGGCATGCTGGGAAACGGCAGAAATGTGGAGTGGGTCTACCAGTAGAGGCTCACGTCTCGGCTTCGAGGACACTTAAAATTTTTGGAGTTCAAACCTCCTGGAAAGATTTGAGGTTCTGTGTAGTAACTTTGGTTCTGAGTATTGAACATTGTTTTACTGATGTCTAATATGTCAGTGTTATTTTTCATTTATCTTTAACATAATGGTTTCCCTTTTCACAGTCATATCGTTGGTTTGAGTCTATAGTACCTGCTGTTTTGTTCTCTAGCATATCACTTCCCCTATCCCAGTCTAGTTGTCCTTAGGGGTAGTGATATGTAGGTTACTTGGACAGGGGAGGCGTCACGCCCGAATAATGTGTGTTGCATAATCCCGCTGGTCCGGTGGCTTTGACATGTCGCTCTTTGAATAGATCAGGGGAGATAGTTCTTTTGGTCTGTAACTATATTTACAGTGTCGTTCTGAGAAGCGTCCTATACTTTTGTTGTTCTACAGTATACTTTAGGGTGTGGTAGTAGTGTGTTCACGACCTTGGAAAATCTAGGGGCTTGGGAACATACTACTTGATCGCGGGGTGTAGATTGTAGGGAGAATTACTGCCTGCTTTAGCTGGTAGAGTTGTTCTCCATATAGTTGAATTGTAAATAGTGTTCCCCCTACAATTGTGGATTTTCTTGTTGCAGCCCTTATTAACAGAGTTACCACCCGATTAGGTTGAGGGGGTGGTGTTTCAAGTAATCCCGCTAAGATTGTGGAGACTTTCAGTTCGCAGCTTCTGAAATTGTATTCTGACCCTAACCCGTCTGCAGCGGGTGAGATTGCAGCCTTTTTAAATGAGCTCACTCTACCTGCTCTCCCCGAGCAGCTGAGGGAGCATTTAGATAGAGACTTTGATCTGGCCGAAATACAGCAGGTGATATCGGGACTGAAGCTTAATAAAAGACCTGGCCCAGATGGCTTTTCAGCAGCTTACTTTAAAACCTTTAGCTCTATTCTGGCCCCGAGGTTAACTGCAGCCTTTAACGCTGTGCGGAAAGGTGATTCCTTTTCACAGGAATCACTAACAGCATCAATTAGTGGCTAAGGTCCTTGCTGATAGATTGTCTGGGTATATGCCACATCTGGTTCATATTGATCAGACTGGCTTTATCCCAGGGCGACAGGCAGGGGACAATATTAGGAGGGTGATTCAGGTCTCGTGTATAGCCAGGGAGAGAGGGGTACCTATTATGCTATTATCCCTTGATTTAAGAAAAGCTTTTGACTCTGTCTCTTAGGATTACCTCTTCCACTTATTGGAGAGATGGGACTTTGGTCCACTGTTCTTAGGTGTATTGTGAGCAATTTATAGGGCTCCAGTAGCGTATGTAAAATATAGTGGGTATAAAACTGATTCCTTTCCCTTGGCTAGGGGCACGAGGCAGGGTTGCCCCTTATCTCCCCTCCTGTTCGCCCTGGCTATGGAGCCATTAGCTCAGATGGTCCAGGATGCCTCGGATGTTTCGGGGTTGGTAATTGGGGATAGACAACATAAGCTTGGTCTATTTGCTGATGATGTCTTATTGACCATCTCGAACACATATGTGAACACTTCTAAATCTAAAGCTCTAAATGTTAACATCTCAGCGGAGGTGTGGTCCCAGTTGCAAGCCCATTACAACTTTAGTTGGGAGGATATGGCTATTAAATATCTGGGAATAGCTCTGACCAGCAGATATTATTATTATTGTTTATTTATATAGTGCCATCATCTTCCGCAGCGCTTTACAAAGTAGTAGATATGAATCATTATTTACAGCCAACTACCTTCCACTGCGTAAAAAAAAGTAATAACCTGTTAGTACAATGGAAAGAGTATAATCTGTCGTGGTTGGGGAGAATCTCGGCAGTTAAGATGTCTCTATTGCCAAAGTTTCTTTATTTGGCAAGAACCTTGCCAGTGCGGCTCCCAGCTCGGTTTGTGAGGGAGTTGCAGGGGCAAATTCTTGCGTTTATCTGGAACTTTGAAAAATGCAAAGGATAGCGAAAAAGGTTTTGTTTAGGCCTAAGTCTGGGGGGGGGGGGCTGGGTGTACCGTGTATTCAGAAGTATTACCAGGCGGCTCAGGTAGCTCAACTCTTATCATATCATGCAGTGGAGGATATACCTAATTGGGTTCAGATTGAGTCGAGTCTGGTATACCCACTGAAGGTGGATGACCTTTTATGGCTTACGCCGGCAGCATGGAAACAGATCCGCAACCCGATAATGGCCCACTCTCTACAGATCTGGGATGGTATCAAGTTTTCAGGTGGACTCGCTTCCACCCACCTACCATTAATGCCTCTTTGGGGGAACCCGATGTTCATCCCAGGAGTGTCTGATTCATCTCGGTTCAGTAGATGGCGGATGGCAGGGATTCATCATATGAGGGACTGTTACCAGGGGTCGGGGATTGCCTCCTTCCAATAGCTGAGACAAATATGATCTCTGGCTAAAGGATCTCTTTGGGTACTTCCAAGTTACTCATTTTATAAGTAGATTTAGTGAAGTCACCAGGTATTAGATGATCTTACTTTTTTTGAGATGCGTTGCTTGCGGGATCCGAGAGGTAGAGGTGCGGTATCAGATATTTATCAATCACTGTGTCTTAAGTTGGGTCAGGGGACCCTTCCTTATAGGGATAAGTGGAATTTGGACTTGAAGATGGATAGAGATCCTGAAATGTGGCAAAAGATGTGGAGGGCCTCTTTTGGGAGGATGGCCTCGGCTCAAGCTGTTGAAGTGAACCTGAAAGTCATATTACGTTGGTATATGGTGCCAGAACGGATGGTTCATATGTCAGGTGGAACCCAGGGGAACTGCTTTCGGGGTTGCGATGCCCCTGGATCATACTGTCAAATCTGGTGAGTATGTGGAATAGCTAAGAGTTTCTGGGGTAAAGTTTTTGAGGTCTTAAGTAAGGTCTTGGGAAAATGTATTAGTTTAGATCCCTGGGTGGCACTATTGAATGAACCCCCTCCAGGGTGCTCGGCTAAGCAAATTCAGTTGACTTATCATTTATGCACGTGTGCCAAATTGGTCATCGCAAAAGCCTGGAGAACAGTAGATCTGATTTTTTCGGAATTCAAGAATAGAGTGAATAATACTATGGCAATGGAAAAATTAACAGCTATACATCTGAACAAATTTGAGGAGTTTCGAGAGGTGTGGACACCCTGGATTAAAGTGATACTTCCTGCATTATTTGATCTTATGCTATTAAGCATTTGAAGAATTGTTTTATTGGATTATATTGAGCCTGTACTTGACTTTTATTGCTAGCATCATCTAATTCTTTTTATTCCTTCTTTCCTTCCCCCCCCCCCCCCCCCCCCGCCTTTTCCCCCCATGTTTTTTTTTTTTATTTATTATTTATTCTTTTCTTCCCCTTATAGTTTATTATTCTGCTCTTTCAAGGTTTTGGAGTTTATTATTTTGATACTGTCTTCCTCCTAGGAGAGGTTGAGGTACTTTTGCTATTATCAAGGTTACATGCTAATTTTAATAGCGTGTCAAGCTGCTATTTACCCTATTCTATGACTACGAGTTGTTGATATATTGTGTAATGTTGCGGCAATGCATATGTAAAAGTAAAAGCTCAGGATTTTTTTTTTTACTTGTCTGAGAAATATTATAAAGTTGTGAATCTTGGCTTGTAATAACTCAATAAAAATCATTGAAAGAAAAAAAGTTGTGGCCGGCTGAAATATATTTTATTGAAAAAAAAAGATTTTATAACCTCAGGGACTTTTAACTACTGCATTTTGCCCTATAAGATGCACCTTGGATTTGGAGGAGAAAAAAAATACTCAACCAAATAGCTAAAATCCCCCCACAGAACAGGTCATAGCAGAATCCCTTCAATCCCCCATAATATTTGTGTGCAAGAACTCCCCCGGGCCCCTAAAACAGTTAGTGTGGCCGATCCCCCCCCCATCCCCAAAAACAAGCAGCAGGCAGAATCCCCCCTCCTCATATAACAATCATCTTGCAGAATACCTCCATTACATGTAGTGTGGCAGACCCCCATTCCCAAAAAACAAGCAGCAGACAAAATTCCCCCTCCCCATATAACAGGCAGCATGCAAAAGACCCCCAACCCCCCATAACAGGAAGAATAGCACATTCCCCCCCACTGTCCCCAAAAACAAGCAGTGTGTATAATCCTCCTCCCCTTATAAGAGGCAACACGCAGAATACCCACAACCCACTATATAACAGGCAGTGTGCCAGATTCCCGACCCCCCTCCCCTGATTCCCAAGATCAGCTCAGAAGATACTTGCAAGTACCCCTGTTTGATAAACTGCACCCACTCAAGGAGATGTAAAAGAGCGCAGTGCCCACTGGACCTACGCCTAAGGACACACTGGCTGTTATGCCACCATGGCATTAATGAAAGTTGCCAAAAATATAAGTTTAGACTTAATGTAAATAATCACATAATTAAAACTTTTCTGCAGGTAATAAGCTTTACCCCCTTGACATCTGAAATAATAGATGTTTGGCAGGCTACTTCACTGACTGATGGAGCGAAAACTGGCGATGCTGAATGCTTTTGGATCAGAGAGTGCATGTGGGTAACAGAGAGACGAGAGATAAAGGAGGGACAAAATCTACACTGGATCAGATGCCCCAGTAGTAACTAATGCTAACTACTGAGCAATGCAAAACTTCCACCATTTTCCACAAGCAGTAAGAGGGGTATGTAATCTGTGTTGCAGCTGTACGACTAGCTGCTTCCTCACTGCATCGCAAAACTCTTCATTCAAACTCCCTGGAGTCTTTTAGACTTTAGGCCAATTCCCTATCCCTCGGGCATCCCGATCTAGACAGCACCCCTATTCTGACTCACCAGATGGCAGTAATGTGAATCCTGTAGACAGCTCCACGTTCCCTGTGTGTGTCTGTGATGGATGTTTTCTTTACTCCAAAAGGTCTGGCAGATAGCTTACTCAACTGCTCTGTCCTGGGCCCCATTCTTTTTAATATATTTGTAAGTGACATAGGAGAAGGCTTGGTAGGAAAAGTTTGTCTGTTTGCTGATGATACAAAGGTTAGTAATAGGGTGGATATTCCTGGAGGTGTCTGCAACATGGAAAATGATTTAGCTTTACTGGATAGATAGTCAAATCTGTGGAAACTAGAGTTTAATGTCTCTAAATGTAAAATCATGCACTTGGGTAGAAGGAATCCCTGCTCTGAGTACCGTATGGGCAGCACTGTGTTAGCCAGGACCTCGGAGGAGAGAGATTTAGGGGTACTGATTACTGATAGCTGCAAGATGAGTGGACAGTGTAGCCAGGCAGTGGGAAAAGCAAGCAGGATGCTCGGCTGCATAGCTCGAGGCATCACCAGTAGGAAGAGGGAGGTTGTGATGCCGCTGTATAGAGCCCTGGTGAGGCCACAGCTAGAATACTGTGTGCAGTTCTGGAGACCTTACCTGCAAAAAGACATTATTTAAATAAAACGTGTCCAAAGGCCGGCAACGAAAATGGTGGAAGGACTTAAACTTAAAACTTATCAGGAGAGACTTAAAGAACTTAATTTGTACAGTCTGGAGGAAAGAAGGGAGAGGGGGGACATGATTGAGACCTTTAAATATGTGAAAGGATTGAATAAGGTTCAGGAGGGAAGTGTTTTTAAGAAGAAGCTTAATGATAGAACAAGGGGGCACAACCTGAAGCTAGTCGGGGGGAAGATCAGGAGCAATGTTAGAAAATATTATTTTACAGAAAGAGTAGTAGATGCTTGGAACAAACTTCCAGCCGAGGTCACTGAATTTAAACCAGACCTTCACCATGATTTATTGAAAAGCCCAAACCCTTAAAAAACTATTCCCCAGCATTTAGTTTTTAATCTCTTACTTGTTATTCTTTACCCCACTGGGCTGCAACTCTGTTAAGGACTCTATGATACGTGCGCCGCCATCTTGACTCAGAAGCAACATATTTACTGAGGAGAAGAGAGTGGGATAAAGTGCAGGGGGGCGGGTTATAGCTGTGCTTTGCTCAGATAGAGCAGCGCTGGGGTCAGGAAAAGGTCAGCAGTCCCAGAATGCAGAGCAGCACAGTCAGAAGGCACTTCCTGTTTGCAGGCTGCCTGATGTTCCATGAACCGCCATCTTGGATGTTTAGAGGCTCGTAACATGCAGTAGATGCAGGTAGGATGATTTTTAATGTGAGCAATCTGTATGTACAGGGTGTGAGAAACATATAGATAGACTCTTATTCAGGGTGAAGGTCCACTTTAAACATGCCTGGGATAAGCACACATCTATCCTAAGATAAAGAGTACATACAGTATACACATAAGGGCAGACTAGATGGACCGTATGGTCTCCTTCTGCCGTCAACCTTCTATGTTTCTATGTACTAGTACCTATGATTACTGCCTTTCCTTCACTATACTATGGCTTTCCTCTATTTGCCCTTTAGATGGCGCTCATTCACAATTTTTTACTAACTTTTGCTGCCTCAGACGAGCCAGCAGGAAAATCAAAAAAGTAGTCTGTTGATTGTCATTATTAGTCCCTACTCATGTTTTATTGTTATTATTATCATTATTATTCTGTACACTTGCGCTGCTATCTGCAAATGATTGAAACTAACATCCACCATAATCAGAACCTCTCACAAACACATCCCCTAATCCCCTCTTATCTAATCCCCCATGTCATTTTTCTGATACAATTTGTGATTCCAGGGTCCAGTTTAAAGCATCAAATTTATTCCAATTCGGATAAAAACATCAATCCAGACAGTGACATTAAAGTGCAACATAATGGGTGACGCATAAGCCCTACCAGAAACGCGTCACCGGTTACTTTGCACTCTGATGTCACTGTCTGGATTGATGTTATATGTTTATCTGCATTGGAATAAATGTGACATTTTAAACTGTACAGTCTTTTTTTTGGAGCCTAATGCATCATCAAAGAAAATCCATCGCACCCTGCACCATAGATTGGTGGCTGGTCCATACAGCTTGTATAGATTAGCTTTTTTAGCTAAGATCGCTGGATTTGGGCACGCAGTCCCATAGAACCCCCATTTTTCTTCTCTTCCTTTTCCCTTCTACCTCCTTTATTTTTATTCCTTTAATTTAGTTTTCTTTATTTATTTAAAGGGATATATAGATAGATAGGTGTAGAGATATTGAAAGTGAACCAAACCCTCAAAAAGCGTCCCCACACATGAGTATTTCAGGTGATGCTGCAGACTTGGCGGTGGCCAAAAAAACTGCCATATTTGCTGCTGTCACCTATTGGCTGCTCTCAAATGTGGCGGCTGATGCCCATTGGCTGCATCCCCAGTTTCCCTCTAGCCTGTGATGCGCTCCCGCGCACAACCTAATGGCTGTAAACCGGAACGCGCCGGAACGCGCCTAGGAAACCTAGGATGCTGCTGCGGGAGAAACATAGGCCCTTATTTAACAATGGATAGCGTCAGGTAGCGAATGGTGAGCGAACGGTAATGACGGTCACCGCCACGAGAACGCCGGCTCCCCTCCGCAATCACACATTTATCAAGCCGATCCTGCTTAGCGACTGACAGAGCGCCAGATAGCGAATCATTCATCATTATTCCAGCCTCACCCCACAGCGCCAGCGAGCGACCTTGAACAGCGACAGGTATGACCTCTCGCTACCTGGCGCTCTCCAATGCATTTCAATGGAGCAATCTTTAAATATTCTTAATTAATTACTATTAATGTTTTTTTTTTTTTTTTGTAAATGTCAAAAATTCTGTGACCACTTCTGCCATGTTAGATATTTTTTTTAAGGTTAAAAAAAAAAAAAAAAAATTGTGCAGAATTGATATTACAGGTCTGATATTAATGTATTCATATTACAAAATGTTTTGAAAAACTTGTTTTTTTTATCCAAAAATATGGTTGTTTGGGGGTTAAAAAACTACTTTTAACCCATCGCCGCCTGCGCTCTGGGGTTTAAACAAGCATTTCACTGCGCAATAATTTTTTGAGCATGATTTGTTAATGAATATTCTGGGAGCCGTTCGCTATGGCCATTCGCTGTCATGCGCTCCCATACAGCGCGGAACCTGTCAAATAGCGACTCCTCACCCAATATTCAACATTATGGCAAACCGACTGAGTCGCTATCAACTACAGAACAATGGGCAAGCACAGCGACTACTAGCGGGCGCTCTGAAAATGCCGCTACTGTCGCTCATCTGTCGCTACCTGGCGCTATTATTGAATCGGCCTCCCAGAAACATAGAAGGTTGACGGCAGAAGGAGACCATACGGCCCATCTAGTCTGCCCTTATGTGTATACTGTATGTACTCTTTATCTTAGGATAGATGTGTGCTTATCCCAGGCATGTTTAAATTCAGTGACTGTTGAGTTTTCAACTACCTCTGCTGGAAGTTTGTTCCAAGCATCTACTTCTCTTTCTGTAAAATAATATTTTCTAACATTGCTCCTGATCTTTCCCCCGACTAGCTTCAGGTTGTGCCCCCTTGTTCTATCAGTAAGTTTCTTCTTAAAAACACTTCCCTCCTGAACCTTATTCAATCCTTTCACATATTTAAAGGTCTCAATCATGTCCCCCTCTCCCTTCTTTCCTCCAGACTGTACAAATTAAGTTCTTTAAGTCTCTCCTGATAAGTTTTAAGTTTAAGTCCTTCTACCATTTTCGTTGCCCGCCTTTGGACACGTTCTATTTAGCCCCAGGAAAGATGAGCATACTGGTGATCAAGGGTTCCAGGGCTGAGCTGCTGGCCCCTGGCCCTAGTTATTACCAGCCCTTATGCCCTATGGCACAGGTGTGGTGCTGAGGGGTACCTGGTTCTGGGCTCTGGTACACATTTTTGTTGATTTTTAAATTTATATTGAACAAAAAAACACTCCTCTGTGTGATTTTTTCTATTTTTACAGAAAGAGGGGGAAACCTGCTAAAAAATGTGAGAATTAATTCTTTCACAGTGCTGAAGCGACCATTTTGTGTCACCCTTAATTACTTAGATTTTTTTCAATTTCTAACTTGCTATGTAATTTTTGACATGATGTCTCTGATTGTAAAGCGCTGCGTAATATGTTGGCGCTATATTAACAAAGATTATTACTATTGATTCCAATAGAGGCCTACCTGCTGCTGAAGCCTACAAACGCCATCATGATCCCTCCTGGAGACAGATTGGAGGCTGCAGACTGCTAATAGTATTCCTTAGGGCAGCCAGAACCAAGCCTTACTCACAGCCTGCACTCCCCATACCACCAGAAGCGACAAAAGAATGAGTAACAGGTATCTGGGTATATGAGGGAACAGCAGGGGGGGCTTTGCATTTTACAAATGCTGATGTTTTGAACTGGACTTTTCTTGGGAGCATGCAGTTTTTGAATTTGCCAGTAGGAGCCAGCATTGTACTGCAACAAGGGACAGTAAATCCTTCATTAGGACAATAGAACAGTATGTCCTTAAATCGGACCACAACCTGTGATTTTCACTATACCGGGTTTTGGTCCTTTCTCCCTTGCCCCACTTTGTGAAACCCCCAGATCACAGAGCTTACTCACCTCTCCTCAAACCCATGCTGAGGCTAGAGCTGCAGACAGGAACCCCAGTCTGAAACAGCGTGCAGCAACACTCGTCCCCCCCCCCGGCTGTGAGCGGCCCAGCCATTCAGTTGTGGCGGACGGGGCCACGCACAGCCGAGAAGGGAGTCGAGTGATGCCGTTGTCAGCAGCACATGCGTTGTGGACTTGGGGGAAAGGTGAGTTCACTGTGCGCTCTGGGGAATTTCACACAGCGGGGCATCCTAGTTCGAGATAAGGAAGTGGGTTTTGGTCCACTTTAAAGGAACATACTAGGCAAAGGGTTAATTTAGCCTGCTTTAAGGTCTTCTTTTTTTTTAACCCCCCATACCTAGGCTGGAACCCCCAATACTTAGGTCGGAATCCTAATCGCTCTCCATTGGGGAACTATGAGACACTATTCAGACTCAGCATTGTAAAGAAAGCTCTAAGTTGGCTAAGCAGGTCTCACCCCCCCCCCCCCCCCCCATTCTCTTGCTCTCCCTCTTTTTTGCTATTGCCTCTATCACCTCCCTCCTTCACTTCTTTTCTATCTACAGCTTCTCTTTTATCTTCCCCCTCTTTTATGTGCTCACTCCCAACATATTCTCCTTGCATATGCCCCCTATTTACTATCCTTTTCACATTCTTTTTATCTTGCTTTTTTTCTAAATTTCTAAATTTCTATTTTTTTTCCACATTTCTTCTTTCCACGTTTGCGCCTTCTCTTTTCCTCATTTCTTCTCCTTTACCTCCTTTTGATTGATCTTTCTTCTCCGTGTTTCTGCCATCTCACGAGCTTCCATCCCTCTCCCCTCACTTTTTTCACCATTTTAAAATCATTCTTTTTTTACCGTCCCTTCTTCTTTCCACATATGCTCATTTTGTATGTCTTTTCCACGTTTTCCCGTCTCACTCTAATATCTGACTTACTGTAGTGTTTCTTTTTCTGCATTCCCTCTTTTTCCCCACTCTTTCCTGTGCTTATTTTTTTCTCCACATTCCCTCTTCCTTCGCTTTCCGTCTTTCCCTCCTTTTCCTGTGCATCCTTCGTTTTATCTTCATTCTCCAAGAGGCCGATTCATTAATAGCGACATGTAGCGACAGTTGAGCGACTGTAGCGGCATTTTCAGAGCGCTGGCTAGTAGTCGCTGTGCTTGGCCGTTGTTCGGTAGTTGATAGCGACTCAGTCGGTTTGCCGTAATGTTGAATATTGGGTGAGGAGTCGCTATTTGACAGGTTCTGCGCTGTATGGGAGTGCATGATAGCGACTGGTCAGAGCGACCGGCTTTCACCATATTCATCAAAAAATCACGCTGTGAAATACATGTTTAAACCCCAGAGCGCTGGCGGCGATGGGTTAAAAGTAGTTTTTTAACCCCCAAACCACCATATTTTTGGAAACCAAAAAAAAAAAAATATTTTAAATAATTTAGTAATATGAATACATTAATATCAGACCTGTAATATCAATTCTGTACAATTTTTTTTTTCCCTTAAAAAAATTATCTAAAATGGCAGAAGTGGTCACAGAATTTTTCACATTTAAAAAAAAAAAAAAAAAAAAACAATTAATTATGAATATTTAAAGATTGTTCCATTGAAATGCATTGGAGAGCGCCAGGTAGCGAGAGGTCATACCTGTCGCTGTTCAAGGTCGGACGCTGGCGCTGTGGGCTGAGGCTGGAATAATGATGAATGAGTGGCTATCTGGCGCTATCTCAGTCGCTAAGCAGGATTGACTTGATAAATGTGTGATTGTGGTGGGGAGCCGGCGTTCTCGTGGCGGTGCCCGTCATTACCGTCCGCTCACCAGTCGCTACCTGTCGCTATTCCTTCATAAATAAGGGCCCAAGTTTCGCAATTTATACATCCTATAGAAAACAAAAGTGTCTCACACAGCTAAACCTTTAATAGAAAAAAACTGGTGCCGGCCACAAGGGGGCCCTACACTATTTGTGTGAAAACTACAGTAAACCAATGAAAAATGAGCTGCCAGACCAGTCCCCACAGGTCCTCCTCTCCAAAGTAAGGGCCACACTACTACTGTATATATCAAAAGGTTACATTTTTAATTAAACCACATCAAATGGCATGCAGGACAAACATAAATTGTATAACACAAACATTTAAAAAACAATTAAAAGCACAAAATGCTCAAGAGGACGGAACACCACTGGCTCTTTGTAGTAAAAAATATATGTATTGCACTAAATACCATATACCAATCCTACCAAATGATAAATGCTATATATATATATATATATATATATCCAATCCGTGCTTTTCCCCACTATGAATGGGGGTTGCAGTGCCAACAATCAAGATTATAAAGTGCCATAAACTGAACCAAACCAAAACTGAAAAAAATAATTCATAAAAAATAATCCTGAAGAGTATTCCTTTTGCTGATTCATCATTAGCGGCAGGTAGCGACAGGTGAGCGTCTGTAGCAGGCATTTTCAGAGTGCCCGCTAGTAGTCGCAGTGCTCAGCCGTGGGTCGCTACTTTATAGCGACTCAGTCGCTGTTCAGTAATGTTGAATACATTGTGAGGAGTCGCTATTTGACCAGTACAGCGCTGTATGGGAGCGCATGTTAGCGACTGCTCATAGCGACCGACTCACACCATATTCAGCAAAAAAAACAGCCTCACAAATCTCTGGTGCTGAAAAATACTTGTTTGAAGCCCAGAGCGCAGGAGGCGGTGTGTTTAAAGTCTGTTTTCAAGCATCTATCAACTAGTAACAAAGCGAAAACATATGGAATTACATTATAACAACATTGTAACATGAACACTTTAATGCCCGACCTGTAATGTCATTTCTGAGGAAATATTTAAAAAATGTAAAAAATTTGAAAAAACAGCTTTTTCAATGCCAGAAGAGGTCACAGAATTATTTGTGATTTTTGGGAAAAATTAAAAAAAAAAAAAAAAACAGTTTAAAGTGAAAAGGATCGTCCATTGAAATGTATGGGAGAGCGTCAGGTAGCGAGAGGTCATACCTGGGGCTGTGCAGAGGGTTTGAAAATGATGAATCAGACGCTACATGCCGCTATCCCAGTCGCTAAACAGATTCTGCTTGATAAATGTGGAATTGCGTGCCGTGTCCGGCGTTCACCAGTCGCTACCTGTCGCTACCTCTCATTAACCAGCCACTACCTGACGCTATCCTTTCTTAAATAACCCCCTTAGTGCACAATGATCCATCAGTGTATTAATAAAGTGCAATAGTGTAAGTAGAATAAAAATAGAGATTAGGGATAAAAAGGAACTAATAAATCATGTCACCTAATCACAAGGCCTGTCATAGTATTTCTTACCACTTCATCAGGATGACATTTGATGTGATTTAATAAAAAAATTAAACTTTTGATATATACAGTAGTAATTTATACATTCCTCCTCGTTTTTTAAACTCCTTCCGTTTCGATATTTCATCCCTCTCTCTCTTTTCCACATATTCTCCTATTTTTGTCTGTATTTCCACATTTTCTTGTCTCACTCATTTCAGACTTTATTTAGGCCCTTATTTATGAAGGAATAGCGACAGGTAGCGACTGGTGAGCGACCGGTAATGACGGGCCCCGCCACGAGAACGCCGGCTCCCCACCACAATCACACATTTATCAAGCCAATCCTGCTTAGCGACTGAGATAGCGCCATATAGCGACTCATTCATCATTATTCCAGCCTCAGCCCACAGCGTCAGCGTCCGACCTTGAACAGTGACAGGTATGACCTCTCGCTACCTGGCGCTCTCCAATGCATTTCAATGGAACAATCTTTAAATATTCATAATTAATTGTTATTAATTGTTTTTTTTTTTTAATGTGAAAAATTCTGTGACCACTTCTGCCATGTTAGATAATTTTTTTTAAGGTAAAAAAAAAAAAAAAAAATTGTGCAGAATTGATATTACAGGTCTGATATTAATGTATTCATATTACTAAATTATTTAAAAATTTTTTTTTTTTTGTTTCCAAAAATATGGTGGTTTGGGGGTTAAAAAACTACTTTTAACCCATCGCCGCCAGCGCTCTGGGGTTTAAACATGCATTTCACAGCGCGAGAATTTTTTGAGCGTGATTTTTTGATGAATATGGTGGGAGCCGGTCGCTCTGACCAGTCGCTATCATGCGCTCCCATACAGCGCGGAACCTGTCAAATAGTGACTCGTCACCATGTATTCAACATTACTGCACACAGACTCAGTCGCTATCAACTACCGAACATTGGCCAAGCACAGCGACTACTAGCGGGCGCTGTGAAAATACTGCTACAGTCGCTCAACTGTCGCTACCTGCCGCTATTAATGAATCGGCCTCCAAGTCTTTCTTTTTCTGTGTTCCCTCCTTTTTCCCCCCTTTTTCTGAATCTATTCTTCTCCACATCCCTTCTTATCTCTCTTCCGCACATTCTCTTTTCCTCATTCCCTCCTTCTCCTTTACATCCTTCGCTTTAACTTTCTTCTCCATGTTTCTGCCATCTTGTTACCTTCCATATATTTCCCTCACTTTTACCCATTCATACAGCTTCCTCCTTTGTTACCTTCCCTCCTTCTCTTTATCTTTTCCATATTTCCTTCTCTCTTTCTCTTCCACATTTCCTCGTCTTGCTCTAATTTTCAATTAACTTTTTCTTTTCCTGCATTCTCTCATTTTTCCTGCCCTTTCCTGTGCTTTTTTTCCCCACAGTCCCTCTGCCTTCTCTTTTCCACATCCCTCACCTTTTTCCTATACATCCTACACTTCATTATTATTATTATTATTGTTTAGTATATAGCACCATCATCTTCCGTAGCGCCGCATCTTTCTTCTCCATGTTTCTGCCATCTCATGACCTCACGTTTCGCCATTTATACGTCATTGTTTTTTTACACTTCCCTCACTTTCTCTTTATCATATTCCCTCCCTCTATTTCTTTTCCACATTTTCCAGTTTTTCCCTCTGTCCACACATCCTCGTCTCTCAAATTTCCACCTTACTTTAGTCTTTCTTATTCTGCGTTCCCTCCTTTTTTCTGTCCTTTTCTCTTCTTCTCTTTTTCACATTTGCATTGTATTTTTTCCTCCTTTGTTCTTCTTGCTCCTGTGCTTCAGTCATCTTTTTTTTTCTCCTTTTTACACACTCTTTCTGTCCCTCTCTCTCTTTCTGTCTCTATCTCTCTTTTCCATGTTTCCTCTACCTGTCTTTTCTGAATTCTTCCACAGGGTGACACTTAACCTAGGAGTGGCCTTGCGTTTCCATCCATGAGCTTTCATTGTATTAATTGCATTAGGAGCCACGTCACGCTTCACTTATCACCCCCAGCTCCACTTTAAAGTGGACCAACACCCAGGATTTTCACTATCCTGGGTGTTGGTCCACTTCAGCGGGGCATCCGAGATCAGGATGTCCCGCTGTGTGAAACCCCCCCAAAAAAAGTTCCTTGTCGGCGACGGACAAGCGACGGACAAGCCGTCGCCGCCAGCCATTCACAAACGCGCGCACTGCTAGAGGGGCGCGCGGGAGGTGGCGGCGGCTGATCCGTCGCCGATAAGGTAAGGTTTTTTGGGGCTTTTGGGGGGGTTTCACCCCGCGGGACATCCCGATCTCGGAAGCCCCGCGGTGAGGGAGGTGATCACCCCTGGGTGTTGGTCCACTTTAAGGGGACCCCTATAAAAATAACTGCTCTGTGCCATGGACCCTTTTAACCTGACCCTGTAAATCAGTGATTCTATACTATGAGGCCGATTCATTAATAGCGCCAGGTAGCGACAGATGAGCAACAGTAGCGGTATTTTCACAGCGCCCGCTAGTATTCGCTGTGCTTGGCCGTTGTTCGGCTGTTGACAGCGACTCAGTCGGTGTGCGGTAATGTTGAATACGGGGTTAGGAGTCGCTGTTTGACAGGTTCCGCGCTGTATGGGAGCGCATGACAGCGAATGGCCATAGCGAACGGCTCCCAGCATATTCATTAACAAATCACGCTCAAAAAATTCTCGCGCTGTGAAATGCTTGTTTAAACCCCAGAGAGCTGGCGGCGATGGGTTAAAAGTAGTTTTTTAACCCCCAAACAACCATATTTTTGGAAAAAAAAAAAAACATGTTTTTACAAACATTTTGTAATATGAATACATTAATATCAGACCTGTAATATCAATTCTGCACAAATTTTTTTTTTTTTTTTTTTTACCTTAAAAAAAATATCTAACATTGCAGAAGTGGTCACAGAATTTTTGACATTTAAAAAAAAAAACATTAATAGCAATTAATTATGAATATTTAAAGATTGCTCCATTGAAATGCATTGGAGAGCGCCAGGTAGCGAGAGGTCATACCTGTCGCTGTTCAAGGTCGCTCGCTGGCTCTGTGGGGTGAGGCTGGAATAATGATGAATGATTCGCTATCTGGCGCTCTGTCAGTCGCTAAGCAGGATCGGCTTCATAAATGTGTGATTGCGGAGGGGAGCCGGCGTTCCCGTGGCAGTGACCGTCATTACCGTTCGCTCACCATTCGCTACCTGGCGCTATCCCTTGTTAAATAAGGGCCTAAGAAAGTTTAGGTAGTCACCATATACCCAGCCCCATTCATAACAACACAAACTTGATGCAGTCGGCTATATTGCTCCCTGGCTGAGCAGCCCCATCCCTGGTGCAGTTACAGTACACACAGATCAGCATTGAGGAACACTTCAACCTAACTGCCATTATGTGACAGTTTAGTTGTAACTGTTTAATTAGCATACCACTGCCATTTGGACATCATACTGCTTCCTGCTAGTATTTTTATGAATATTGGGCAAAGGCTTTAGTAAAAAGAAAGAAACACAGGCTGTTTAGAGACACAGGGTTAGGGATAGAAGGTGATGACATCCGCTTCTTTCAGGGTATAGGATGACTTAAATACAATGGAGTAGTTTGACAATACATAAAAGTCACAGCTCCATTTTTCTGCCATCTTGGAAATAAAAGCATACCGTAACTGTTAACCATACGGTTTTATTAACTTGCATTGAAGAAAGTCAGCCATCCCTTTAGCCTGTACCTGATGCAAGTTTCCTTGTTTATTGAACCTTTTCCCAATACACAACCAGCCATGTTTCTACAGCCCTTTATCTTCAGGACAGCGCTGTCAGTCAACATTCACGATCAGCATTTTTTTTTTACTTACTACAGCAAAAATGCTGTAAACAGCGTGCTGCCGGTCTACACTAACCAAATAGGTGCAGGAAAATGGCCGCCGTTAGTATAGTGAGCTATAGCGGACACTGTACTTTTAAGTAGAGTTTGTCTTCTACACGTCTACATCTGTCACAGTCCCGCACTACACAGCCAGATATTTGCTACTCCAATAGAGGCGTCAATAGAGGACAGCCATATTCTAAGGTGTTGTTGCTCTCTGTGGGGCATCCCGAGTTGGGGGTATCACACAGTAGGGCATCCCAGCTCAGGAGAGATGGAGCAAGTCAAAGTCTTGACTTAAAGCGGACTAAAACTCACATTTTTAACAAGCATACCCTGAATTGCTCCCCACATGAATAGCAGCTTTTGCCTATTTTTAATGCTCTTGCTTCATTCTAAAACCAGATAATAATGTAAAGCTCCGCCTCCTCCATGCATTGCCACTGCTGTGTGTGGCAATGATGTCATTGCGACACCTATGCAGTGACTAATCACCTGACATCCTACACAGAGGGAGAGCCAAAACAAAGTGTTCCCGAGCGATTTGACTGGCTTATGTGCAGTGAGCGTCCACCAAATGACAGCTCTCCACGCACCCATCACTGTAGTGTTGCTGATGGCGGCTTTGCTGCACTAGACTCTCCATCCTGCCCTATGGTGGCTTTGGCTGCAGGTTTCCCCAGACGCACCCCCACTGCTGCCAGTAGCTTTGTTGCCGGCTTGTCTGACCAAAGACTGAAAACCCTCCTATACCAGACCATAACCCAAAGGTTGGTGGATGCCCCCTTCGCAGGGCAAGTGGTGGAGACCCCAGGGCACGCGCTCTTTGCGCCCCCCTCATAATCCGGCCCTGTCTGATAGAATACTGCCTGTGGAATCACTGATAGAGACTGTAATATAAAGTATACAATTCCTGTGTTGTCTTTATTACACAGAAATGGAGAGCCATGAATGGAAGAACAATAGCCTGAAGGGTTTCACACATACATGGATTTACAATGGATTGTAGTTGTAAAAAAATGTCCAGACTGAACCCAATGGCAATGTTAAGGCAACAAGCAACTCACCTGATGCCTGTCCCATGCTCCAAAGTTTGCCCTCCTGTTGTTTGTATTCCTCCAGGACTAGCAAAAAAGATGGTCTAACAGCCAATCTGTCCCTTGGATTTCTCAGCATAAGCAAACACGACAGGTCACAGTGGTTCCGCAGTTGTCACTGACCAAAGCAGAGCATGCTCATGTCTCATAAAGATTTGCCATGACACGCCCGTCCGAGCTCAGCCACAACCCAGAAACTGAAGTGAAGATAGAGGCTTTGCTTATAATACATACATAAAACTACCTCCTTTCCATTAAATTATATTGAAATGCTAGTGCATGCCCTAGTCATATCCTGACTGGATTACTGCAACACCCTCCTTTGCAGTTTACAGACTGGCACCCCTCCAATCTTATCTTGAACTTCACTGCCTAACTCATCCCCCCCCCCCCCCCCCCCCACTTCTCCAGTGTTACTCTGCTCGGTCAGTCACTCCACCGGGCCAAAAATCAGCCCTGGATTCTACCAGCCCCTGGCTGGCCTAAGACAACCTTGCTGAGGCCCCCCACCATGATAATGGGGCAATAGCATTGGGGGCTGGGGTTCCTTGACTTGTGGGTACAGGGGGCTGAGAGGGAGAGTAAGAGGGCAGTGATTGAATGTGGGTGTTAAAAGCAGCGGCCCAACTGGCCCCAAAGCAGTGCGCCCCCCCCCCCCCCACCGGGCATTGTCCCGGCTCTCCCTATGGCCAGTCCGCTCCTGCTGGTTACCTATTTCTCAAAGAGTTTAGTTCAAACATCAGACACGGGGCTACAAAGCTCTCTCCTGCCAGACCCCTCCCTGCATTTCATCTCTAATCCCGGGATACCAACCCAGACACAACCCCTGCCCTGCTTCTGATATTATTCTGTTCTCTATGGAATGAGATGGTTAGGTCACCCTGACGAAGGGCCAAAAGCCTGAAAACTTGTGCTTTCTCTACTTTGCAACAGAACATACAGGGGGCCAGCACCCATAGGAGCTTACTTTTATTGGTATTATTATTATTATTATTATTATTGTTTATTTATATAGCGCCATCATCTTCCGTAGCGCTTTACAAAGTAGTAATTACAGACAGGGTAGAAACATACGGTACATATACTAATTCAAATGCAGTTTTACAGAGTTGACAATGGATATTCTGAATACAGGATACAATAGGGGAGAGAGCCCTGCCCTTGCGAGCTTACAGTCTAAAGGAAGAGGGGTGAAGACGAGGGGGAAGGATCACAAACAGTCAGTATTGAGCTTTGTGGCATGTGCCCTTTAGAAGATTGGTTAGGCCAGATTATATGCTTGTCTGAATAAGTGAGTTTTAAGGGTGCCTTTGAAGGTTTTGAGGGTTGTGGAGTGGCGGATTGGGTGGGGGAGGGCATTCCAGAAGATTGGGGTTGCACGTGAGAAGTCCTGAAGGCGGGCATGAGAGGAGGTGACCAGGGAGGAGGACAGAAGTAGGTCGGCAGAGGAGCGGAGGCTGCGTCTAGGTTGATACTGTTGGAATAGAGATGAGATGTAGGGAGGGGCCTGGTTGGAGAGAGCTTTGTATGTGAGAGTTAGAGTTTTGAACAGGATTCGCTGTGGGACTGGCAGCCAGTGTAGGGATTGGCAGAGAGGCGCAGAACTAGAGTAGCGAGAGGAGAGATGGATGAGGCGAGCAGCAGAGTTCAGGATAGATTGGAGGGGTGCCAGTCTGTTAGTTGGTAAGCCACAAAGAAGGATGTTGCAGTAATCCAGACGGGATATGACCAGGGCATGCACTAGCATTTTAGTGGTGTCAGGTGAGAGGAAAGGACGGATGCGGGAGATGTTTTTAAGTTGGAGGCGACAGGAGGTGGCCAGGGAGTGAATATGTGGTTTGAAAGAGAGGGCAGAGTCCAGAATGACTCCCAGGCACCGAGCTTGGTGAGTTGCTGATATTGTGTAATTGTTGACAGAAATAGACATGTTAGAGAGGGGAGGGGAGTTAGATGGTGGGAAAATGACCAGTTCTGTCTTGTCCATGTTTAGCTTGAGGTAGCGAGATGACATGAATGAAGAAATAGCTGAGAGGCAATTGGGGAGACGAGATAGGAGAGAGGAGAGATTGGGGCCTGAGAGATATATCTGAGTGTCGTCCGCATAGAAGTGGTATTGAAAGCCTAGTGAAGTTATAAGTTTGCCAAGGCCGTGGGTGTAGACTGAGAAAAGTAGGGGGCCTAGGACAGAACCTTGCGGCACACCAACAGAAAGAGAACGTGAGGATGAGACTGTGTTAGAATAGAATACACTGAATGATCTATCAGAGAGGTAAGAGTTGAGCCAAGAGAGTGCAAGCCCTTGAACCCCAAGAGAGGAGAGAATATCAAGAAGCAGAGAGTGGTCGACAGTATCAAAGGCTGAGGAGAGGTCAAGAAGGATGAGGATGGAGTAGTGACCAATGCTTTTGGCAGTGAGCAGATCATTGGTGACTTTGGTGAGGGCAGTTTCAGTGGAGTGGTTACGGCGGAATCCTGATTGTAAGGGGTCAAATAAGTTGTTAGTGGATAAGTATTGTGCCAGTTCTGAGTGGACATGTTGTTCAAGAAGTTTGGAGGAGAAAGGGAGTAGCGAGATAGGGCGGTAGCTGGAGAGGGCAGAGGGGTCGAGAGAGGGTTTCTTGATTATCGGAGTAATAACAGCATGTTTGTAGGAAGAAGGAAAGGTGCCAGTGGAGAGAGAAAGGTTGAATATGGATGTTAAGGCTGGAGTGAGGGATGGAGACAGTTGAGGAATAAGGTGGGATGGAATAGGATCAAGGGAGCAGGTAGTCAGGTGGGCCCTAGAAATGAGAGAGGTTAGTCCAAGCTCAGTTATTGGAGTGAAGAAAGTAAGAGAGTAAGGCGGGGGGATTGTTTGAAGTGGTGAGGGATTCTGAGGGGCAAAGCCGAGTCGAATGTTGTCAATCTTTCCTTTGAAGAATGTAGAAAATTCTTCTGCTGTTATTTGGGAGGTTGGAGGAGGAGGTGGAGGGCGAAGTAAGGAACTGAAAGTGTTGAAGAGTTGTTTGGGATTCCGGGCTTGTGCAGAAATCAGTGAAGAGAAATAAGCTTGTGCTTCTCTTTTCATATATGATCTATGTGTCTCTCTAACGGGACCAATATGCACTTTACCATGGCCGTACTCCTGTGGTAACCAATCAACCAAGAGTAGGAATAAAAGTGAAGCAGGTAAAGATGAGAAGAATGGACGCAAGCATAGGTGAGGTGGGAAAAAGTGAATAGAGGTGGGCAAAGGTGAGGTAAGCTGAGCTGATGTGAAAAGCTAAGCAGAGATGAGGTGGGGAGAGGTAACAAGAAGCAAACAGAGATGGGCAGAGGTGAGGCAGGAAGAGGTAAGTAGAAGTAGAGGGGAGGGGAGCAGAGGAAGAGCTGAGGTGGGCTCTGTTTCAGAGATTAGCTCTACACTGTCTCTAGTGGCCAGCCTTGTGCACTGCAGGCAAGGCAATCTCAGCTTTAAAGAGGACCAACACCCAGGGGTGATCGGCCCGGAAATCTATAAGATTCCCGGGCCGATCACCTCCCACCCCGCGGGACATCCGAGATCGGGATGTCCCGCAGGGTGAAACCCCCCAGAAACCCCAAAAACACCTTACCTGATCCGCCGCCGCTTCCGCCGCCGCCGCCTCCCGCGCACCCCTCCAGACGTGCGCGCGCCCGCGCCGGCCCTCTGTGAATGGCCGGCGGGGGCGCGCGCGCGCGCCGAGAGTGACGCGCGGGAGGCGGCGGCGGCGGAAGCGGCCTGGACGTTCCTGATCCCCGCCTGGACGTTGGCGGGGATTGGCTGCGGCGCTCACGTGGGAGCGTTGAGAGGTGAGTTTTTTGGGGTTTCTGGGGGGTTTCACACAGCGGGGCACCCCCGATCGGGGTGCCCCGCCGAAGTGGACCAAAACCCAGGATAGTCAAAATCCTGGGTGTTGGTCCACTTTAAAATATGAAATATAGGGGTGGGGTGCCAGGGGCCGCAACTGAGGACACTGTGGGCCGCAAGTTGTGCATCTCTGCTATTAAATGACTCCTTTTTCACTGTTCCCAGGGGGAATAATGTGGGAGGAAGTTAATGTGTGCTTTAATGTAAAGTTAAACAAAACCCACCAGCAGCCACCCTGGATTCTAAGCAATTCCAGAGGCAGCCGCTGGGATGCCCCACTGTGTAAAACTCCCCAGATCGCCGTAATTGCTTACCTTTCCCTGGTCCAACAGTGCATGTGCGTGCTCTCGTCCAATGACGCGTGATTATGTCATTCGGCAAATGGGTCTCATTGTTTTCAATAGGGAGTGCGTGTTGCTGCATCCCTGGCGGCGTACACATGCTCCCGCCCCAGCCATTCAGAGAGGCTGGAGTGGGAGCATGCACGCCACTGGGGATGAGGGGGATGCGACAGCGCACTCTCCCCATTGGAGTCAATGAGAGCCATTTGCCATGGTAAACACCGTTGGAACGAGGAAGAGATGAGTTGTACTGGGCGTTTTGGGGGGTTTCACACAGTGGGGCATCCCAATTCAGGATGCCCCCCGGAAAACGCAACACAAATCAGTGCGTATATGTGGCAATATCCCTGCTACCTCTACTGCTGCAGTATATTGACGAATATGAGCGCTGCATATTTGTAACCATAATTCGTAACCAGATGAGTTTCATACTGCAAGGCATCCCAAATCCTATGGAAGGGTTTTTAGACTTTAGGTTTGGTTTTGGTCCATTTTAACAGTAATTAATTATCAAGTAATCAAACCAAACCAAATATGAGTTGTGTGTAGAGTGACCTTGTCTAGACTCCAATATGTTATTGCTTTTCTAGACTCCAAACGGGGAGGCCGATTCATTAATAGCGCCAGGTAGCGCCAGATGAGCGACTGTAGCGTGATTTTTTTCAGCGCCAGCCAGTATTCGCTGTGCTTGGCCGGCGTTAGCTTGATGACAGCGACTCAGTCGGTGTGCGGTAATGTTGAATACGGGCTTAGGGGTCGCTGTTTCACAGGTTCAGCGTTGTATGTGAGCGCCTGACAACGAATGGCCAGAGCGAACGGCTAGCTTCATATTCATTAACAAATCACGCTCCGAATTTGCTGTCGCTGTCCATTCCTTGTTTAAACCCCAGAGCGCTGGCGGCGATGGGTGTTAACTAGTTTTTAACCCCTAAACAACCATATTTTTTGATTGTAACATTATACATGTTTTTAGAATCATTTTGTAATATGAATACATTAATATCAGACCTGTTAGATCAATTCTGCACAAATTTTTTTTTTAATTTTTTTTTACTTAAAAATAAATCCTAACATTGCAGAAGTGGTCTCCGAATTTTTGACAATAAAAAAAAAAAAAAAAAAAAAATTAATACCAATTAATTATGATTAATTATAGATTGCTCCATTGAAATGCATTGGACATCGCCAGGGAGCGACAGCTCATACCTGGCGCTGTGAAGGAATTTGCAGCCGCGCTGTTCGGTCCAGGCGGCTTCATGATGAATGCCGCGCTAGCCGGCGCTCTCGCCGGCGCTAGCCTCATTTTGCTTGATAAATGCGTCATTGTGACCGCCGCCGAGCGTACTTGAGTCGGTAGCCGCCGATAGCTGGCGGTACCTGGCGCTCGTCAGACACTACCTGGCGCTAGCCCGTGATAAATAAGGCCCTAAGTGCTTGTTCTGGGCCAATGAGCTGCTTTTCACAAAAAAAGGGGTCAGACCCCACATTTATCTCCCATGACAGGTTCCTTCTAAAGAGCTGGTTGATATCTAAACTCTGCTGGAATCCCACCAAAGTTTAAATAATCAATGCAAGGGATACATACCAATTAAATGGCGACCGGGCGTCACTATTAGAAAACAAAGGAAGAGGTTTATCATCTTTTGCATGTTACATGTTGCCCTGTTAATGATAAACCACCTTATTCAGCCAGGGAAGCTGGAGAGCAGTGATGTGTAGGGAGTAGCTCCCATCTATAAACAAATGAGTACAATATCTGATCTAGGAACCAGGCTAAGGACATAATCGATTTGGCTTCCCTTTGAATCCTGCCGAATTAAAGAGGACCAAAACCCATGTTCCGAAGAATATTCCAGGGCTGCATGATTCCCTCCCCCCGGGGCATCCAGAATCGGGATGCGTCATTGTGTGAAATGTTCCAGGTCCCCTGGAAACTCACCTTCTTCTTCAGTTCAACGGCGCATGCACAAGCAGCAGCCACATCCCCGTTATCCCTTTAGCAGGCATTTGTGAATGGGCAGCGCAGGCACACTCCCTGTTACAGGGAGGCAGGGGAGCGCCGGTGCACTCGGGTCCGCTCCCTTAGGCGATATCTTAGACGAAGGGGGGCAGAGCAGAACCGAGCGTGATGATTGGACGAGAGAACACGTAGGCAACGTAGGACCATGGAAAAGTCAGATTGGGGGACCGGGTGGTTTCACACAATGGGACACCCCCCAATCGGGGGGCACAAACCAAAACACAGGATAGTCAAAATTTAGTCCGCTTTAAATCAGTCTCCCCAAGTCAATTAACAACGCAGAACATCGAAATTACAGCAATTAACCTTTTTGTAAATCCTGCTGTGGCTGACTTTCCCCTCTCAATGGTTTCCTGTGGAAACCACTGCCACTGAGTTTCCTGCCGCTTTGCATTGTGGGTTTTCTCTGTTAAGACCAAGGAGTAGCATAGCTGGGAAGCAGCCTCTGGGGTGCTCCAGGATGTAAATCTGTGAAGCAGTGTTTCAGCTTTAAGTGGATGCAGGAGCAAATGTAAGTGTTGGCAATGATTCAGTATCATGTACATGCAGATCAAGTGAGGAAGGTTTTTGGTGCAAGTCTGTTGGGTTGGTCAGGTTGAAGGCCCGCAAACCTAGAATCATTAAACCAGACCAAAAGCATCCAGATTTGGGATAGTTCATAGTAGGTATTACTATGTAATGGTCAAAACAAGGGAATGCAGTGTCTCTAAATTAAAAGGTACGCACTTTGTTAGAAGGAATCTCGTATGGGCAGTACGGTGTTAGCCAGGACTTTGCAAAAGAGTTATGGGATACTGATTAATGACAGCTTCAAGATGTGTAGACAATGTAGCCAGGCAATGGGAAAAAGCAAGTTCAGCTTGAGACATCAGCAGTAAGAAAAGGGAGCTGTCTTCTCACAAAAGCTGGAAGCAAACTACACTTCTCCATTCTCTGCCAGATTGTGGCAGTAGATTGCATAGAGCAGGTAGGTCTAACTCTTATGTGGGTGCCCCCCCCCCACCCCATTAAGAAATGGACCCCTGGTTGTGTTCTAAATTATCAGGATTATAAAAATAAAACTTTTCCTTCCTGTTGCCATCCTTGAAGTTCCTGTCCATGCACACGCTAACTTGCTCTAATCTTACCCACATTGGGAACAGTATAATATAAGCCATTTCAATGCACCAGAAAATGTATGATTGTATGTAAATCCCTTATGTATGTATGTATGTGTAAGGCCTGTATAAAGGGAAACACCACGTAAGAATTATATAATAATAATACAGGCAAGCCCACCCCACACACATGCAGGCAAGCCCCCCGCACACATACAGGCAAGCCCCCCCACAGTCACACACATGCAGGAAAGCCCCCAACCAGGGGCAGACTGGGGTTAAAAAATTGGCGTTGCAAACAGATAAAAAATATTAAAAAAACAGGTAAGCTCAACACATTGAAGACATATTTTTGGCATACAATAATAAAAAATTAACCTTTTTTAAGTGAAGAGATAGACTAGAACACATATAAGGGTCGATTCATGGTTGGTGCGCAAAAACACTCAGACCAAGCGCAAACGATTCTGCATGCGCCTAGGCGCATGATTCATGGCTGCGTGCGCACACCGGACGCACGTGAGACGTGCACCAGATGGCAAACGCATTAGAGAAGTGAAAATTGCCTCTTCTTGCGCCAATTTGCACCTTCCGCAAGGAAAATCTGCTGTTTTGAAGTGCAAATGTCCCCACCCGGCATTTGGCTGGCTAAGCACTTAACTGCTCCCGATGGTCCCACATGTTTCTCTCCTTTCCTTTACAGTTTCTCCATAGCGATGTTATCTCTCCAGCTTCTGTGTTTTCTGCAAAGATCTATTTGCCATTTCAGAGTGTATTTTCTGGAGAACCTGCGTTCTCCATTTTTTGGGGTTGGGGTCTGGGGGATATTCTGAGTCCAGTTAACCCTTAACATTTTTTGGCCCCAATGTTTTGTCCCAGATGTTCTCTTTAACCCTCCCTCCCGTGTTTGGTTTGCATATTAATACTTAATAATTTAATAATTTAATTTAAGAAATTGTGGCGGACGCCACCAGCATGGGTTTTTGGAATGAAATAGGCCTGTTACTTATTGGAATCAGCAGTTTCCTCCACCTATTTGCTAGAGGAAATTCACTCTTCAAATTGCCACATTTGGGCATGATTTTCTGCCCTCTAAACATACCATAAGTCAGGCGTGGGAAACAGTTTGGTGCACCAAAATGGTGCTAGTGAAAATTAATTGGCGCAAAAATAAAGTGCCAGACACATGGACACACTTGCTGGCTACCTGAGTGTCTTGATTTTGTCCTCCATGGTGGAGGTAGCTATTTTGCTGTAACCTAAGTTGCTGCAACATTCAGATCAAAGGAAGGAGAAGGGGGGAATGGATTTTTTCTTATAGTGGAGGTGGTAATGTGTCCTGGTAAATGCCCCTGGCGTCAAACCTAAGAACAAATATTTGCTGAAGAAAGGGGCAGATTGGCCCTCTAAGTCAACTACCAACTGCTCCCTTATACCTGACCCCATTGTACCCCCCTCCCAGCCAAGACAAGTCAGCCCCTGGTTGGGGACTTGCCTGCATGTGTGTGTCGGTGGGGGGAGGGCTTGCCTGCCTGTATGTGTATGGGGTGGGATTGCCTGCATGTATGTGTGTGGGGTGGGCTTGTCTGCATGTATGTGTGTGGGGTGAGTTTGTCTTCGTGTATGTGTGTGGAGGGGGCTTGTTTGCATTTGTGTGTGTGGGGGGGGGCTTGCCTGTATTATTATTATGATGTAATTCTTAGATGGTGTTTTCCTTTAAGGATGTGGCTGGGGGCATGGTTTAATTAGGAAAAAGTTTTGTGAGGTATGGTTACCCTAAGGGCCAGTTTACTGCCCGCAGGCAAGCAAAAGCTTTGTTCTGGAGTTGCTATACTTAGTTCTAAGTAGCCTCATGGAAGCTTCCCTTCCATGTTCATCTGCATTGAAGGCTATTTCCATAACACGAGCAGTTGTTATGTCTCTGGGGTTTGTTTTGTAATGCAAGTTTTCACTTCTTCTTTGGAGAGATGTAATGTGTCCACCAAGCTGAGGACAAAAGCTCAGTGTGATTGATCCGTTTATATTGCATCATAATAGCTCAATCTAATGAATACAGCAAGGCCAACAATGGCGCCCATAGACATTCAACAAGAAGGCATTCTGTTGTTTCTGGCAATCCAGCAAGCGTGGTCTTTACTTACCAGGCCCCATACATCAGTGGCTGGTATTAGCTGAAGTCACTGCTTCTCATACAAAAGGATCCTAAGGTGTTATTTGTTATTCTGTCCATTATGGTGAAGCTAGCTTTTCCTTCTTCAATAGCTCCCTCCTGGTCCCTATGTAGGAGGCAGCATCCAGTGTTTTCCCTTTTCAGATGGACATGAACCACTTTCAGAAATGAAAAACAAATAATTATTGCAAGTGGGACTGACACAAAAAGTCACTAATACCCCCAAGACCTTACAGGCAGTTGTTTGTTAATGACTAGATTAGAGTCCCAGGACCTACAGTAACTGATTGTGCCTGGATGATATTTGGCAGAGATGGGGGTGCACCTTAAAAAGCCTGCTAGGGCTTAAAAAGTATAATAATTAAAGTATTAACTTTATCGGGAAGGGGGTAATCTTGTCCTCTGGACCAAAGCTTGTTTTAGCATTTTTGATAATGTGTGTTCTTGGTAATAAGTAGGGCTGGATTAAGTGTGCCAGAGCCCCCTGGGCACAAAATCTGGTGGAGGCCCCACATACAGTGTTTTTTTTTCCTTTAAAATAATAGTCCAGCCAAGTAACTGATTGGTCTGGCACCCGCCTACTTACTGGAACGTCAGATTGAGTCCCTTGTGCCACCCTTGTACGGGTGCGTGTTGCTCGGGAACTCCTGCTTTGCCATTCTGGACGAGGGAAAGGGGTTAGTCACCCATCTGGTCCAGCAGAAAACAGTCCCCTGCATTGAGCTGCCAGCGGCTGTGCTTGGTGACTTATGTGCAGTGAGCGGCTGCCGTTTGACAGCTCTGCACGCACCCATCACTGTAGTGTTGCTGGTGGTGGCTTTGCTGCTCTAGACTCTCTGTCCAGCTCTATGGTGGCTTTGGCTGTAGTTTTGTAAAAACAATAAAAGGCTTGCCCAGGTGTGCGGGGGCCCCTACTTCTACCGATTGCTGATCACTGAACCAGATTCAGCAATATAAAAAGCAGAGAATTGGGTCATTTCAGCAAGGGTCAGAATTTACTAAGGCCTTGCAAGATCTCGCATGCGAAATTGATCTCTTTGTTTCAGGATTCTGGGACACATGCTAGACCATCCCGCATGTGCGTGAAGCATGCGAGAAAGCCATGAGCAAATTGTCTCTTCATACAAGATTTTACAACTCGCATGAGTTTTCTCTTATGTATGCAGTTATAACTTATTTCATTAATAAAACAATTCATAATCGCAACAGTCGGGATTGAGTTTTTATTAAAAAAATAAATGTGTAACCCGACCTCCCCAGAGCCAACTAGCCCAGGCACCAGGCACCAGGCATAAGGGCTGACAATCCAGAACTCAAAGGCTGCCAGGTCAGTATACCTGGCCCTGCAGATATAACAGCCCTTATGCCCTTCGTGATGGGTTTGGTGCTCTTTCAGGGGTGCTGATGGACACCAGGCCCTTCCACACCCCTGGTGTTCCAAATTGGGGTGCAAGTAATCAGGCAGGGTACCGCATTTCATATGGAAGTGCCAGCAGGAGACATTTCAGCCCCTAGTCCATGAACTGATATAGGGGTTTTCTGGACCCCTTATCAGTTCACCCCAAGTAGTAATAAAAAACACAAACACACACTGCGGGTCCCATTTTGGACACCAGGGGTGTGGACGAGGCCGGCGCTCATCTGTATGGACCTGGGTTTTTCCAGGGGTTCCAACGGCTCCCTTGGAAAATAACTGATCCCATAACTAAGGTCATAAGGGCCGGTAGTTCAACAGGACCTGGGGACAACCAGACCTCTGAGTCCTGGGTTACCAGCCCCTATGCCTGGTGTTCGGGCTAATTAGCTCTGGTGGGGGGTACACTATTTTTCTTTTTTCATTTGTAATAACAAACATGTAAATCTTGCATGTCACTATAATTGAAAAAAGAACATTCTGGCAATTGCAGCATGAAGTTTTTCAATGTCAGTTAGTGAAGTCAGCTTTCTCCTGCAAGCTTTGAGAAGGAGTGAATTGGCTCCCAGCAAAAACCCAATCTCGCACTAATGTCTTCATTCAAAACACTTACTGAACCCCACTTTTTGAGAGAATTTACGTGTAATACCTCGCAGCAAACAAAAACTCACATCAACAAAAATGTCTGCTTAATCAGGAGACAGGGGAAAACGGCTGAGAATGGGTTTGAAAATGGACAATCTTGACTGGTGCTGAATCAACCATAATAAAGTTAGGGTGGGTAAACTCTCCACCACTATAAGGAAAATACAATTTCATTGTGCCTTTAAGACAAACCCAAGATTTTTTTAGTTTAATAATCCAATCTAATAATTCAAATATTTAGTCAGTAACCAGTTGCAATTGTATCCAAAGCCTCAACTGTTTAAGGTCATTCTGTAGGCAAAACAAAAAAACTTTAATCCCCTGCAGGCAACTGCTGCTATTCCGCTACACTGACACTTACTGGAACGTGCGATCCAAGTCCTGCGCAAGGAGCCCCTGGACCACCCCACGCCATCGTCACAGGTACTATGACAAGCCCTCCTCTATTGCCGTGAATGGATCCCCATAGGTGCTCCCTGCCATACCTGGTGCTGCCCCCTATGTCCAGCCCTGGTGCACCAGCTGGTGGGGGATAGGAGAGAGAGATAAGGATCATTTCATTTTTTTGGGTGTGGTGGCTCGGTAAATGGGTCGCTCATTCACTTAATGTTGCTAGATGGGGGAGGACTTTGTTGTCAGGAGGTAATTGGTGGGGAAAGGAATTAGTTGCCCACGCTTCATTTTGGCCATGTGTCTAGAAATATCCAACCAAATGGATACTGATTAATCCTTTGTAGTTTAATTAGACCTTTCGGCTGTGCTGAGTGCCAGGAAGCCCTTTAAGTATATTTGTTAACTGCTCCATCAACTTTATACTACATATATATTTATATATATTTGGTTAAAACATCTCAAAATACAAATTGCAGTGCTTAGTCTACATACTAGTGGTAGTATAATGTTGGTGGAGCAGTTAACAAATATACTAATATATAAATATAAAATATAAATATATATAGCAAGTTTGCCCATTCAAATTCAGTATATATATATATATATATATATATATATATATATATATATACTGAATTTGAATGGACAAACTTGCTAGTCTCAGCTATCTAGCTCTTGGATGTTTCTTACGTGTGTTTTGTACACATGAATCACATAACTCCCTGGTAAATTAGGGTTGTCAAAGGTTCTATTTTGGGGGACCCTAAAATGCCCCCTCTCACTATTGCTAAGACCTGCAGTTAAAGTCATTTTTCAGTCAAAAAACAATAAACGCTATACTCGCCTTTCACTCCCCCCACCCCCCCGAAGACTATCGCTGCAAGTATGGTGTTCACACTGACGCCATTGCTTTATCTTAAATGCACACTTTACTCACTTATTAAGGTCGATTCAGCACCGGTCAAGATTGCCCGGTAAATGCAATGGAGAGGGGCATGACATAGTTGCTGTGATGAATGGTACATGGACGGTCCATTGCAGATGCCTCAAGAGAGGTGGAGGCAGTGGGGTAGTGGGCTCAGTTCATCTGGCAAGTGTTTGAGCACTGAACTAGCAGTGATAGCCTGCGGGCATGAAAGGTGGTTATAGCGTTTTTTGCTTTTTGACTTTAAAGTCGACCAATGTCAAATTTACATCAAATGGGTGCTGGTCCATGCACAGGATTTCTGATGGCCCACCATGCATACCCCACCACCAGCCTGAGATCTTCTTACCTGCTCGGTGCTCCCCCAGCAGTTGGCTGCCAGTGGTCAGCTTCTCTTCCGAATCTGGTCACCAAAGGAAGCCTGTTCCATGTGAATACCAGTGGCCTATTGGGGGCTGGATTTTGCCGGGGTAGCCCAGGACAAGTAAACAGGGGCTGGCAACAATATATGCATTGGGGGCATCAGCAATCAGGCCCCCCAATGCCTTGCCCAACATTCATGTGATGTAAAATGAAATGGGTGTTGGTCCTCTGTATTTTTTTCTGCTGCAACTCCATCCAATGGGGGCTCAACAACAACTGTACACATGTCTAGCAGCCAGATTTCTACCAAGGGGGCATGCAGTTCTGCAGTGTGCATCCTCAATGGGTCACCTGTCAGAGAAAGCTCCACCAGATAAAAGTGACTCTTTAAGTGATTGTCAAGGGTAACTGTGAAAACAAATCATTTGCTTTCCTGCCATGCGGATTATTCATTCTAGTGTGCTACTGAGTAAGCTGTTGTTGTTGAGATTTAGCCCATTTCCTGTAGTTCAGCTCCTGGATTTTAATTATTCATGACGACTATTATTCAGAATGGCTTAGTAAAGCTCAGTGGAGTGCTATCCACTGACTAGATGAGCGCCTAGGCATGCACCCGGCAGCAAGGTGAGTAAATTATGTGATCTGGGGAATTTCAGACAGTGGGTCATCCCAAATTATGCCAACAGATAGGGGGGAAACAAAACCAACCCTTGTGAAAATGCTGTGTGCTGCTCCTCTTTAAAATATCTCCTGAAAACCTTATTTATAATAAACTTAAGAGAACCTTTGTTTTTCAGTCACTGGGTCTTTTTGCCTACCCAAAGGTTTAGGTGTTAACAACCAATATATTAACACTTTTAAACATTAATAAACTCATGTATCGTCCTCTTGCTTAACTCTTGCCTTTTTTTCTACATAAAGCCTGAATAAGGGTCTGATTCAAGAGATATGTTAAGGCAAGTTTATTGAATCAAGGCCCATTTATCACTTTTATTACAATACTGGCATCAAATTGCCCCAACAGTCTATAAACAGATGGCTCTAAATGACCTGCTTGTTTGGCCAAATCACTTTCCACCTCATTGATTCCCCCACCATAGAGGGAAGCTTAGTGGGGTTTGAAAGGAGGACACTGACATCTATTTGTCCCCGATTATCATTATTTGTACCTTAATAGTCAAGAGATCATTGTCTCCTTGGTGATGATTGTGTTCGCAATAGTTCCTTTATTAGATCTTCTTCTTATCTTATAACCTATTACGCATGTTTCATGAATAAGGTATTAATAAAAATAAAGTTTCTTGCAAAACTATTTAAATAAAAGATGCAGTCGCTACACTGATACAATATAGGAATGATTCCCAACTAGTGGTACTAAAAAATATCAGATAGAGTAATGGCTTCTTCAGTTATGGTTTTGCTCTCTGATTTCACTGAGAAGCTCTAACCTGGCTTCTTGATTGGTTACAAGACAGGAAGTTAATTTAAAGGAGGATACATAAATGTCACACATTACTGCAATATAGGGAACCAGTAGAAACTATAGGATTCCCTATTTTATCTCCTATCTGATTCCATTGAAACCATTGCTGTTCTGATACATTTCCAGCAAAAATATTTTAGGCTTGATTTACTATGCATGCCACAGCACACCGTTACTAACGTCAAGAGGCAAATAACCTAAATGAACATATTAGTGTGCTCATATGATATTCCCAAAGCCACGGACAATGTTAAAAAAAAGAACAGGTGAAATAACATGCTAGGGTATTTTCTCATATTCTATGAAAGCCATAAGCAGGACCGCAGCTGAAACCAGGCTAGGTCACCAGTATGCCCCGTTATTAGCTGATAAAATAATAAATGTATGTTTGACATTTCCGGATGTGGCTGTCCAGTCTGTGTTCAACCTAGCACTGAGGTAGAAACTGGGGAGTTAAAAAAAAAAGCCTTTCCCAAAATACAGCACTGTCACTGGCTCACAGACAGCAGCTGCACAGAGGGTGCACATAAAGGCACCCCCCCATGCGTGCCCTTAGGCTCTAAAGGTCTTTCACCTTCCTCTACTACACAAAAAATGATATGCCCAGGCCTGGGGTTAAAGAAATAGTCAAGGCAATAGTAATTAGTAATGATATATTATCAGTAGAGAAAAAAGAAATACTTAAGAATCAATTAAAAAGAAATTAAATATAGGTAAAGGCGGAAACATTTTGGCAGACTATCTCCAAGATCACAGGGCAAATAACTTTATAGAAAAAATTATTAACGAGAAGGGAGATATTAAATACCTCCCAGAAGAAATCGGCCAGGAATTCAAAAATTTCTATAAGAAAATATATAACATCGAATCATCCGAGAACCTATCTGACTACGATACCTTTTTTAAGAATATTAATACTCATAAACTTAAGAAAGAAGCAGTAGAGGAAATGGATAAACCATTCACATTAGGAGAAGTGGAGACCGCTGTAAAACAACAAAAGACGGGAAAATCGTCTGGAATTGACGGTTTTCCAGCCGAATACTATAAAGCATTTCAGACCCAACTGGCACCATATCTACTTAGATTAGTTAATGATACGGACATACAAAAAACCCTGCCTTCAACCATGAACACCGCCATAATCTGACTTATCCCAAAAATGGGTAAGGGCTTATCTCATTGTTCAAACTACCGTCCCATTTCTTTGATAAATATTGACGTAAAAAGATTTCCACCCTGATCGCGAACAGAGTTCAATTATTCGCTCACAACATAATTTCACAATATCAAGCTGGGTTTATGCAGCATCGCGGAGCATATCAGAATATAGCTACAGCTATAGCCGCGATAAACCATATCCAAAAACATCATACGAAAGCTGTAATAGTGGCCCTGGACGCAGAAAAAGCATTTGATCGTGTATCATGGATCTTTCTTCAAAAATGCTTAGCGCATACAGGAATCTGACCAATTTTAATAGGGAAAATTATGTAGTTATATAAAAATCAGGAATCCAGAATAAATATTAATGGTACACTGATACGACCAATAACAATGTCCAACGGAACTAGACAAGGTTGCCCCCTCTCGCCCGTTCTATTTAATCTTCACCTTGAGATGTTGTTTAATCTACTAACTACCGACCCTGAGGTTAAAGGAATCACCAAAGGCAGCAATAACATCAAATACTTAGTCTATGCAGACAACATCCTTTTAATACTGCAGGATCCATTAACATCTCTCCCCAAAGCACTTCAAATAATTAAGGACTTTGGAAGATATGCAAACCTCAAACTAAATTGAGAAAAATCAGTTATCCTACCCTTTGCACTCTCTGAAAGGGAAAGTGAGACATTAAAAGAAGCCAATAATTTACAATGGGAAACCTTGCATTTAAAATACTTAGGTATCAACATACCCAAATCTTTAGACCAACTTATGAATCAGAATTTTAGCCGACTGAAGGACAAAATCACGAAATGGAAAAGCCTTCATTTAAATATACTTGGCAAAATATCTGCTGTTAAGATGTTTTTTCTACCACATTACCTATACTTAATACAAAACATTCCAATATGGTTTCCGTATACATTTGTGAAACAACTAGATCAACAACTTGCTGCTTTTTATTGAAACAATGGCCACCATCGTATTGCATACAGAACTTTAATTAGGCCAATAGATCTAGGAGGAATGGGGGCCTCTGACCTTAGAATTTACTATAGGGCTTCCCAACAAAAAAGAATGGATGAATGGATAACAACATACAAAAACACAAGCTGGCCATCTATCGAACTGTACCCCATAACTCTGGAAGAAATTTCATCCTGTGACTATAAAAGCCTTGAGGAAATAAGTATAAATAGAGACTCGATCGTCAAAGCTATTTGCCTCACAATGCGAACCATTATGAAAGATAAACTATTATTTCCGTTTCCAGATATGCTGCGATCGCTGTCCACCAACCACGACTTCCCTCAGGGCAAACGAAACATAAGTTTAGTTAAATACCAACAAGCACATCATACAAAAATAGCACACATTTGGACACCCCATGAATTCACATTAACCCGCCATCAAGTTGCCAGCTATATTAGAATACTATCTCTCCCCACTGATTCATTCTCACCTACAGCCATACAGGAGATTTTTCTAAATTCACGACCAGAACCAAACTCAATTTCTCAATATTATGACCATATTAGAAAAATAACAATATGCATATTAACAGACAACACTAGAAAATGGGAAGGCGATCTTAAAATAAAACTAGAAGAAACAGAGTAGAGAAATATGTATCATACAATCAAGGCAATCCAATCCCCGTCTTTAAAAATCTTTAGTATCAAATTTATATCAAGATACTACTATACATCTGATTATAATAACAGATTTCCAACATACAATTGCTGGTGGTGCAACCAGGCGTCCGCAACATTAATGCACCTATGGTGAGACTGTGCTCACTCTAAACTATTATGGAAGATCGTGACAGAGATATTAGAGAATATGATAGGGGATAGAATAATTCTTACTCCTACATGGGGTCTACTAAATCTATTTCCCAAGACTTGGGCTACAGAGAAAAGACGATTAGGATCAATAATGTTAAGGGCAACGAAAAAGACAACTGTGATGCGATGGGCCAACCCTACACCTCCAGACAAAAATTTATGGTACAGAACAATAACATCAGAACTTAAAAATAAGTTAGCCCTAACAACTTGTCCCAAATATAGTGAACTGGTAAACCAATATCTAACAACAATCCAAAATCCCCAACGGTGACCAGTAATACATTTCCTATTAGAACGCAGGGGGGTGGGAAGGGATCTGGGGGGGGGGGGGGGAGACAGAGTTAAAATTCCACAAGGATTTAATTTCTCCAACAAATACAACCATTGGATGGACATATAAGACTCAGAATTAAATAAGTAAATATATTATATAAAATCTTTCACAGGTCTAGTTAGGTGTATATGTGTATACTTGATATATTTGTTAACATAACATTTTTTTTTTCTTTAAATATTTAGCGGTTAATGCAATGTTTCTTAATCCACAATGACGAATTTAATAATTACCTCCAAACAGATAGTGCCTACACTGAAGGAGGCCACCTGGGCTACTATCTATGAGGATGGAGATACCTGATCTGAGTGGAAAAAAAAAAAAGGCAATAGTAATTAGAAGGCAGCAAGGAGCGCACCGAACACATATACCACTCTCCCACCTTTCCTTTCTATTTTTCCATGACCATGCTTGAAATGTGGTCACACAGCCACTTCTGTCCCTCAGCACTCCCAGCATGAGCAAGCCCAACCACTAGGGCTTGCTGGGCCACTTAGATTGGGAGAGCAAAGGGGCAGAATAGGCTCTACGACCACATTTGGAGGTGGTCATGGAGGTATTCATATAACTTTATGAATGGCCAACCTTAAAGGGCCTTTTCAGTCAAGTCAGCGGTGTTGTAGCTGGCTGGAGCCAGGGCTAAAGGGGAAACATGACCTCACTTCCCCGCCTCACACATTGAGCTATCACAGCTCCTGGATTCCCCTGTGTGTAGCCTGGTCCCCTCCCCAGCTCCATTCACGTCCATATGCACCACTTACTTATAATTGCGGCATTGGTGCTGCTTTCCCCGCTGTCTCTTTCCCCTCTTTCTGAGGCAGATAGCAGCGCCAGAAGCCGCCACAGTCTGTAACTGGTTGGTGCCCGGAAAGAGAGAGGCGCTCCCCTCTTCAGAGTGGTGCCGCCCCCTTCCTCTTTTCCACTTTTCCCTGCCAATGCCAGGAGCAAAAGCAGCGGCCCCACCAGAGACCAGGCCCTGTCAGTAGGTGGGGTGGGGGGAGGCTTCATGCACCTCTGCTGCCTGTCCTGCTGTTGGAGGTGCTGCGGGTTGCTGACAGCTGCCCAGTCCTACTTGAATATCTACCCACCCACCAAGCCACCCACTTACCCACCCATTTAACAAGCCACCTACTTGCCAACCAACCCACTTACCTACCATAGTGCGGGAGTGCATGGATATGCGCTTGGGAGTGCACGCATGCACTTCGGGAGTGCGAACATGTGCTTTTGGGAGTGTGTGCATGCATATCGTGAGTGTGCATGTGCGCATGTTCATTTGGGGGTGAGGCCATGTGTGGGAATGCTGGTCTAGGCTCTAATGTCACCTAGCAACAAGGGAAGGGGGAAATAGCACCAAGGTGTCTGAAGCAAGTTCTGGAAATCTTACAGGCCCCGCCCATTATGCTGATTATTATGCTTATTTATATGCAGCATTGCCCACTTGTTTCAGGAGAGAAATCATGAGGTGAACCTGTAAACCTTGATATCTCGGCCATTTATTCTTCAATTTAAAAATGGTAAACAGTTTAGGACAGCGCCAAATGTAGCCGAACACAATAGTCTAACAATTGCCCTTGCCTGAAATATGACTTTAACTTTAGAGCCTTTCATACTACAAAGCTTTTTTATTTATTTCTTGCAGCTGATTTTCTGTCACTTGTAAAAAATCTTTATCAGAATTAGAATCAGATTTATTTCGCTTGTACATACATTACAAACATACTAGGAATTCATTGTGACAGTAACGTATATAACAATATACAATACCTAAATTCCAGCAGATGTGTACTTTGTGCCCGAATGGGAGAAGGGCACCAGGTGACCCAACCAGGCAGTCATTTTGATATCTCAGAAATGCTGGACCAATAGATTACTATATGTATTTATTTATCTAGCGCCATCTTTTTCCCGCAGCACTGTAAAAGGTATAAGAGACAAGCTAAAGCATACAGTGCAGATACTATTGCAAACAATTAGCATGAATAATTTGCATGACCCCCATTGTCTCACCCAGGGCCGGCTCCAGGCTTTTGTGGGCCCCTGGGCAACAGCGTCCCAGTGGGCCCCACGTGTCGCATGAAATATTAAAGTGCACCAAAATCCATGATTTTGTCTATCCTGGGCTCTGGTATTTGCCCCCAGGGCATCCCGATTTGGGATGACCCACTATGTGAAACTCCCTGGCTCTACTTTAAAACGTACATGACTGCCAACCCACCGGCACATGCGCGGGCTCTCATCCAATAAGGGACACCTGCCGTGACTATGTCATTCAGCAGATGGCTCTCATTGTTGTCAATGGCGAGCACACACTGCCACACCTTCAGCATCCCCAGTGGCGTCCCCAGCATCCCCTAGGCATTCAGATAGGCTGGGACGGCAGTCAATGGGAGCGTCTGTTGAAAGACATAGTTGGATGTGAGCCAGTGCATGCACGGTTAGAACGAGGAAGGGGAGTGAATAGCACCTTTCTGAGGGGTTTCACCCAACAGGGCTTCCCAGGTTTTGTTCTGCTTAAAAGTTGCCCAATTACCAGGATTTTCACTATCCTTACCCTATGAGCATCCTTGTGCCCCGCTGTGTGAAATCCCCTAAGGTGCATGTGCTTATCCAATCAGCACTTTAAGCCATGCATACTAATGTAGGACATAAAACAGTTGTTTTGGATTCAGCATAGGCATAGGGAGCACCAGCAGCCACATCCCAGCACATCAGCACTCCAGGGCTTGCCACGCGGGAGTGATTGTTCCACTATAAAGAGGAATATGCACCTCTGTGGCCAACCAAGGCGTCTAAAGGATCCCTTAAAATCCAGCTGGCCGACTTAAAACCCCCCGGGGCATCCCAATTTGGGATGCCATCTGTGTGAAACCTCTCAGGAACCCCCTCACTTTTCCATTGTCCCACACCACGTTCGTGGCTCTCAGCACATCCTTGGTCGCCTTTCAGTCTGTGGTGCGATCCCACGCTCAGCCTATCCGAAGGGCTGGGCGCAGGAGCACGCCAAAGCCTCAGAGATGTTGGGGAAGCACGAGAATGTGGCGTAAGACTCCGCAAAGGTGAGTGTTTGTGGAGGTTCCTTGGGGGTTTCACACAGCAGGGTATCTCAAAGCGGGATGCCCCAAATGTTGTAAGTTGTCCCCCCCCCCCCCCCACACCTGTTAAGGTGGCCAAAAACCCAGGATTTTGATTATCCTGGGTTTTGGTCCTTGCCTCGGGGCACCGTGATCGGGGATGCCCCACTGTGCCAAACCCCCCAGGTCAGCAGAACTAACTCACCTTTCCCTGGTCCTGAGGTGCATGCACGTCCTCTCATCCAATCACACAGCAAGGCATCTTGAATATGGATGCCCCGGTAGGAGGCAATCTAGCTTCCCTATTATCTTACAGGGCTGCAGGGCCATGGATTTTGGTCCACTTTAACCCCCAAACCCTCGGCGCGGGGAGGCTTACCTTTCATGGGCGGGGCAGCAGCAGGCAGCGGGGAACATCGTCGGGTGGATGATGACACATCGCCAGGCGGAAAGGCGAGTCTGCCAGCATCGCGGGGGTGGGAGGACGGAACGCGAGAGTTGCATCGCGGGGCAGGAGGGCGGGGCTGGATCCATCATCGGGTAACAGGGGGCAGGGCTATACGCATCATCGGCCAGACGGGGGCCAGCAGCTGTGACTCACCCGCAGCAGCAGGGAACATCTGCGGATAGAAGAGGGCAAGTCCACCCTCATCCGTGGCGGGAGGGTTGCATCGTCAGGTGGAAGGCAGGCCAGCATTGCCGGGCGGGGGCTATCAGCTGAGACTCACCCCCAACTCACTCATGCCGCTCGCGGGGCCCCCTCCTTGTCCTGGGCCCTCGGCACGTGACCGGGTTTGCCGGGTGCTGGCGCCGGCCCTGGTCTCACCACTTTGGGGATTAATCTCAGAAACCTGGGTGTATGTGATCATTATATATATTCAACAGAACAGGCGAGTGTATATGTGGACACTCACCTTCAGGGATTTGTCCAATCATTGTCATCCTATGTAAGGGATTCATCTGACCTCATAAGGAAATTAGAAGATACTATTTGGCAAAAGGACACCCTGTTGGTCACGGCCAACGTTGAGTCTTTATACACTAACATAACTCACGATTTGGCCCTCAGCACGGTGGGGTATTTCCTTAATATGGAATCTGACCTGTTAAGAACAAGACAGGAATTCATTCTGGAACTACTTGAGTTTATTCTCTCTCATAACCATTTCATCTTTGATAACTCCCACTACCACCAGGTGAGGGGTGTGGCCATGGGGGTGCGCTGTGCGCCCTCGGTGGCCAACCTCTTCCTGGGGTGGTGGGAAAGAGAGATTGTGTTTGGAGACTCTATGGGCGAATACCAGCCGTTCATTAGCGGCTGGTTTCGCTTTATAGACGATGTCCTCCTAACCTGGCATGGTCCGGGTGATCTTTGTCACAAATTTCTCACTGATTTGAACAATAATGATCTAAACATCTACTTAACATACAATGTATCTACCACACAGGTTGAGTTCCTTGATTTGAAGTTGAAACTGGAACAGGATGGTACTCTGTCTACTACTCTATTCAGGAAAGAAACGGCTGTCAATGGTCTCCTTCATTTTGATAGCTTTCACCCAAGACATCAAAGAATGGGTATTCCTAAAGGTCAATTCATCCGGCTAAGGAGGAACTGTTCTAAGGAACAGGACTTCCATGAGCAAGCAAGTGGTTTGACCAGCAGATTCTGTGATCGGGGGTATCCCAGTAAGTTTCTAACTAAAACATATCAAAAAGTGGCTGGTATGGCACGGAATGACCTATTAGTCCCAAGGGCCCGTAAGCAAGATGATGCTATTAGATTTGTTACCCGATACAATAACAATTGGGGATCAATCCGGGGGGCCGTGGATAAACACTGGGTGATTTTAAGATCGGACCCCATTATAAAAGAATTCATGGGTGAAAAGGTTAGAATGACGGCAAAAAGGGCCCCCAACCTAAAAAACATCCTGTGCAAAAGCCACTTCATTAAGCCAGAATCATGGCTGGGACGGCGGGCCCCAAAAGGCAGTTTCAGCTGTGGGAAATGCTCTGTTTGCTGCCACATTGTAAAAACGGATTGTGTCATCAATTACTACACAAAAGAGAAGTTCTGGATACGTGAATTTTTAAATTGCAGGACTAAAAATGTAATATATTTTTTACAATGTGGGTGCAACCTAGGATATGTGGGTGAAACTGGAAATATTCTCAAAACCCTCATACAAGGTCATATATCCAACATTAGGCTTGCATCAAGGGATAAGGCAGCACACAAAATTATTTCACCGGTGGCGGATCATTTTTTGCGCTTTCATCAGGGGGAAACTAGCACCCTGAAGGTTACCCCCTTGGAAAAAATTGTATTGGGATCTCGGGGTGGTAACCTCAAGCGCAAATTACTTCAAAATGAATTCAAATGGATGTATAGACTAAGTACAATCACACCATTAGGTATGAATGAAGAGGCCTCATTTGAACCATTTTTGGGAAGATGATGGGGGCCCCTGCATTTCTTCATTTTGAAAATATACAGTTTTTGACACTAAAAATAATTAGATTTTGTGGGAATTGTAATAGATGTATTCTTGGGAGCAGGACCTAGGCAAAAGGAGGGTGAAAAGACCTATGGAGAATATATGCATAATTGTTGGCGTGGTTTTGTTGTTTCATTGTTTGTCGTGTGTTTTAGTTTGATTTTCATGTGTGGTTTTTTATCCTATATGATTAGATGATCCTTGATATATGAGGCTCTTTGGAACACAGTGGGGCGAGTATCGTGTTGGGAGAGAGGGATAGGAGGTGTTTGGTTGCTGTCCGGATCTATTAAAGGGATACCGTTGCAAGATGTGGAAGAGAACAACAGATATTGATCCTAACACTATGAGGATTGAGATTTAAAATTGTTCATGTGGTATATGTTTTTTATAATTATTCTGAGTTTAGCATGATTAATATCATGAGTGGTTGGCACATTATTATTTTTTCACGATATTGGATGTGCAATTGCACCATATTGTGAGGTGTGGGCGCTCGCCCACATGTGCGGCGCCCGTAGGCACACACTGGTTGTGTGCGTAGCGTGGGTGCAACCCTGTCTGGACAAGCGTACACAGTTATATTATATTATTATTTTAATTAATAATATATTTATGAGGGGACAACTAGCACATATTCACATAATGGGTTTATGTTTTATTTCACAGGTAGGAGATTTAAATTATTTTATTTTATGATTTTTTATATATAAATTTATATAATTTTATATATATAGAATGTTTATGGTTTACATGTATTTTTTCACATGATTTTTTCACATGTAGTTTTTCACATGATTTTTCGAGCACCGTTTATTGTGTTTATTATTGTGTGTATTTGTTACTAGTTTACTGCCAGCTTCGGTTGGTGTGTAGTCACGCATTGGTTTAGTATATCCAATTATGCAAACTCCTATGGTATAGATATACTAGCCCTTGCTTCCTTTAAAATATCTATTCCTGTCCCTTTATTATAATTGAGTTCATGCAAAACAGGTCTGTCCTGTTTAAGAGAGTAAAAGAATATATATTTTGGGGCAGCACAGGACTATGCTTATCCTTCAATAGTCATTGACTCAGATGTTAGTAAAAACCAAAGGATGGAATTAGATATATGTAACAAATATTATAGAGACTTTGTTCATTTGAGCCATGAATATTACATTGTAAATATTTTGAATATCCACTGATCTAATTGTATATATTGTTTAGTATAGAGTAATGATATTTGTATTTGTTTAATTTCATATGTAATGAATTTGTATCTGTCTAGATGTTTTACATGTTATCTGTAACAGGGTGTAATTGGTTAACATTTGTAGGTCCTGTGGCCTGAGCTCTGTGCAGCAGGTGATTTCATCTGCCGCGCGCGTCATGAGCTTGCTCCCTCTACGCGCCTGGCCGTTGCCATGACCGCGCATTGCTATGCGATGACGCTGGGTGGGGCGTGCTGGGGGTGTGATTTGGGGGGCGTGGCGGGTCAGCGTGACCACGTTCTTTTGTTTTGACCAGGGAGAATGGGAGCGTGCACGGGGGCTGTTGCGCTTCCGGCGCGAGGGCGGCTGCCGGCCGGGGCCGCCACGTGTGCGGGAGGGCGGGGGTCTTAGTGTGCGCTTCCGCTCCCCTTCCTTTATAAACTGGAGCTCAGTGCACAGCACTTCATAGCACCTTGAGAAAGTAGCACAGCGCTACGGAACGCGTGGGTGATCTGACCGGCCCAGCAGGAGATTTTGCTGCACGTATAGAGGTGAATGATTATTGATTTGAACGATAGATCATATTTTGCACTGGTCACTTTAGGTATCTGTATTTTACATTAGGTAATAGGTTCTCCAATATAGGGGTTTATTTTGGTATATGGGATAATATGGGGCTTACTCCTGCTGGTGCTACATTGTAAATATGTTGTGTATACATATATGTTTTTAAACGTATGGTATGATGTTGTATGAATTTGTTGTATGTTTTTTATATATTTTTTGTAGATGAATTGATTAATTAAAAATGATTATTTAGATCAGTTGGCATTATTGATTAATTTGTTGTGGGTTAGAGTGGTGCCTCTCAAGTAATCGTGTCTATAGAAGGCTGGGGCTATAGAAATTATATATGTGTGTTGTGGTAGCAACTTGGGTTACTGATTTGGCACATTAAAGTGGACCAACACCCAGGATTTTGACTATCCTGGGTCTTGGTCCACTTCGGTGGGGCACCCCCGATCGGGGTGCCCCGCTGTGTGAAACCCCCCCGAACCCCCCGAACTCACCTCTGTCAGCGGCGACGGACAAGCCGCGGACAAGCGGCTCCTCCGCCGCCGCCTCCCGCGCGTCCCTGTTGACGCGCGCGTGCCCGCGCCGGCCATTCACAGACGGCCGGCGCGGGCGCGCGCACGACTAGAGGGGCGCGAGGGAGGCGGCGGCGGCCGGCCGCCGCCGAAACTAAGGTAAGGAGTTTGGGGGGTTTGGGGGGGTTTCACCCCGCGGGACATCCCGATCTCGGATGTCCCGCGGGGAGGGAGGTGATTGGCCCGGGAATCTTATAGATTCCCGGGCCGATCACGGGTGGGTGTTGGTCCACTTTAACTATCCCCTCACTGATTCATAATTGGGTGGTGCTATATAGGGAAAAATTCTGTTGTTCTCACATATATATTCAACAACATATCAGTAATGATCCCATTGGCTGAACAAAAAAATGAAGGTAGTTTCACACAAGGAGTTAAATTACTTCACATCACAAGAGTAAACGAGAGTCCACCTAGCTTTGCACTGGGCACCTGCACCATGTCAGCCCAAATCTATTTGAGAAGTCCGTGCACATCTATGCTGAAAAGAAATAGATAATTACTTTTATTAACTCTTCTGCAAAGAGCCATTACACCGAGCATCATCTTCAGTCTTATTTTGCCATTCCCCACAGAGCTCCTTAGAGTAATAATTTGGTCAATGACTAATTGATCAGTTTTGTGTTCCGGTCGCTGGCTGAGCGTCATGAAAAATAGCTACAAGAGGCCGCCTGTCCTCAATCCATCCCAATTAAAGAAAGTTATTAAGCACAATAAAGTTTTGAGAACCCAGAGGAAACATATGCAATACTAATCCTGGTAAGTGAATTGAATTGCTAGATTTGGTATAAGAGGCATAGGGTCACAAAAGAGGTAGCTTTTACTTTTATTAAACTGATGCTTAGCAAGGTTGATGCATCCATGATGTTATAAAGTGGACCAAAATGCAGCCTGTCTTTCCACTTTAGTTGGTCGATATTGAAAGTTTGGCAAGCTCCTCGTTTAAACACTAATTATTTTAACATACAAAAGTTTTTTATTCTTACATCCTGTTACAATGTGTTTTGAGATGGAGGAGTTTTCCAATGACATAGCGACATTAGGGTTGATTTAGAAGACAAATTTCATCTTTGTTTCGGATATGTGTGTTACCATGTGTACACTTCATATCACATTTACCATTGGACACCTAGTACTTTAGGGTTACCAATTTTTCCAGTTTTGTATATTGAGACAATGGCAATAATAAGGCAGCAAGGAGCTCATCTGAATTCTGTCCCATGTGCAGAGCCCTTTAGATGCTGTAGCAGCTCTCTAATGTTTGCCCCTCCATTCCTTTCTATTTTTCTCTGACCATATTCCAAATGTGGTCATGCAGCCGGCACTGTTCTTCAGCACTCCCTATGTAGGCAAGCATGGCAAGCAACAGTAGTTAAGCTTGTCAAGCTTCATCACGCTGGGATGGCAAAGAGACAGGGGTGCTGCGCGACCACATTTGGCGCATGGTCATGGAGCATGATATTGAATTGAAGGGCAAACCCTGTAGACTTGCTACAATATCTACAATGTGCTACAGGAATTGCAGGAGAGGCACAATGCACCTTTTTGTTTTTAATTGTACTGAGCACTTTATATTTATTGTATTGTACTCTGTACTCTATATACTCTATGTACTCTATATACGGATAGAACCAGGGGTCCACCACAGGCTCATTGACTGGGGCTTGTGATGGTGGAACAGCTGCATCACCTCTGTACCCTGCCATATTGCGTGGCAATATGTACAACGCATCTACACTCAACGAGCGTCTCCCATGACCTTATTATTTCATATAGCGTTCATAGCATCATAATATAACATAGCGTCATAGAGCGTATAATGTAGCATATATAGAACGTTTTCTTCACTCACATAGCGTCTTCCATTTACATTATGAAGTTCTAATGGAGCGGGAACCCTCGCCCTCCCGTCAGTCAGCGGCGGCAGGGACGGGGTCGGGACGTGCAGCCTAGTTAATGTGGAGCTTCCCCCCCCCCCCGGGTTGAGGTATGACTAAGGGATCGAGAAGGGCTGCGACCTTCATACTTTCAGCATGGGAAACGTATGTTTTAATGATATTAGTAAAAGTTATGTTTTAGGGGCTTGGTTGAGCTGGATGCATGCCATGGAAGTTTGAACAGGATTCACAGAGGTCCGTCTTTGCTCCCAGGTGGATCCCTTTTTGGGTTTGAGCTTTCTGGAACTTGGTGTTTTTGTAAAAGAGAGGCACACGAGATAGGCTTCGGGTGAGTTTTCACAAAGTTTATATTGGCAATCTAGATTATTATAAAGTGTGGTTGGATGAATTGCAATAAATTACAAAGTCATTCCTTGATACATGACCGTAATCACAGAAAACCCCATTTCCACTATTTAGTCCTGCCTCAATGGAGATGATGCTTCAAACCATTATCTTCTTCTGTTAACCATTGTTACAGCCAAGGAAACGTGCAGTCATCATTGCTTTGCATTAAAGGGCTTTACAGACAAGGATATTGGTGCTTGCAAGACTGGCCCTAAATCAACCATTAGATCATCACAAACTTCAAAGGGCGGTTCAGTTGCTGTGAAGCAGGCTTCAGGATGCTCACGAAAGTTCAGCAAGATCCAGAACTGTGCCCTAAAGAGTATTTATAAGAACATAAGGATATTTATTATTATTTAAAAGACAATGGTCTGGACCAGATTGCTATTGTTTGAATGTTGGATATAATAGACTATGCAGTTAAACCGGACCTTCACCATGATTTAATGAAAAGCCCAAACTCTTAAAAAACAATTCCTCAGCATCTAAAATTAATATATTTTACATGTTTAGTCACTAATTTATTATACTTTCCCCCACTGGGCTGCAACTCTGTTCGGGAATTTAGGATACGGGCGCCGCCATCTTGACTCAGAAGCATCACACTTACTGAGGAGAGGAGAGTGGGATAAGGTACAGGGGGGCGGGTTATAGCTGTGCTTTGCTCAGACAGAGCAGAGCTGGGGTCAGGGAAAGGTCAGCAGTCCCAGAATGCAGAGCAGCACAGTCACTTCCTGTTTGCAGGCACTTCCTGTTTGCAGGCTGCCTGCAAAAATGGCAGCTTCCATAAGCCGCCATCTTGGATGTTTAAAGGCTTATAAAATGCAGTAGATGCAGGTAGGATGATTTTTAATGTGAGCAATCTGTATGTACAGGGTGTGGGAAACATATAAGATAGACTCTTATTTAGAGTGAAGGTCCGCTTTAACTGTAGTGATTTACTTACAGTCTTCAAAAGGTACCATACAAATTAATTTCATTCTTTTCTCATGAAACCCGTTATTTAGTGTTGGCTTTGTAAAAAAAAAAAAATCACGTTTCGCCCTTGAGCATTGAGGCTTCTTCAGGAGTTGGAAGTGTGGCAATAAAGAAGCTGCCTGCACAAATAAGATAAATATGATTAAAATAGTGTCAGCAATAGCAAGTCAAACTGATTATTTAGTGCAGGAAAGGTAAGTGCAATTGCAATACAATGCAGCAGCGCAGGAGGATGCAGAGGTCCAATAACTGATACTCGCCTTCAGGCCTCCGCCCTCTTCCTGTTCTGCTATTTCTCTATACATTATTCATCAGCACGTCCTGGAACGTGGTCAATTATCATATTATGCAGCATCTGTGGTGCCATTGACTAGCATTGTTATGCTCTTTTAATTCGCTGTGGTCCAAATCCTGCATTTGCAATGTTTGCTAGATTGCAGCACAATGTAGTACACATGTGCCCAATGCTTTTTATGGGCAGGACTTTGAGTTGCACTGGAGTTTTTTCTTCTCCAATGCAACAGCTAGGTGTGAAAAGGCCGATAGCCTGACTACATCAATTTTTGGTTCCTCAAGGGGATTGCCCAGACTAAGTGTAAAGCTGTTGTTGTTGAGATTTGACCTCCTTCCTATATATGACCACCTTTTTAAGTATTGATAGGTGGACATATCTACATCCCTCTTACTAAAGACTCTAAAGACACCCCAAAGCTTGTGTGTTCATGGGAGGATAGCTTCTTTGGGCTTTGTGTGTTGTTCCTGCTGTTTTTTAAGAAAAAAAATCCAGTTTGGTACATTTTTTTCATCGATCCCCACCGGCCAAGGCTCCACTGCTTCAGCATCACATACTGCTCTCATGACTGATGTCAGTTTGGATCCCTGGGGCCAGATTCGTCTCACCTCAAGTGAAGATGATTTTGGCTATCCTGGGTTTTGTTCAGTGCCCCCGGGGCATCACAATTTGGGATGCCCTTCTGTGTGAACTGAATACTTCATTTGGCTTTCACAGCTTCTTAGAATTGAGATAACTATCTGTCTTATCTGCTGCCTCACTTCCTCACTGCAATTTAGTCCCTCTTTATCCTCTTGTTTCTGTCGTTTTCCCCTATGTTGCTCATTTCTGAATCTACTTTATTTCTATTCAGGTCCTCTTTATTCTCCTCTTGCTTTGCTTTTTCACTTTTTTCCTCTTCACTTCTATTCTGGTTTAGTTCCTCTTTATTCTCCTTTCTCTTCGCCTTCCCTTTTCTGCCTTTTCCTGCCCCCACACATTAATTATCAATCACGCCAGTTAGTTCTTCCTTATCACGGTCTTTTTGGATTCTGACTGTCTTCTATAATTCTTTTCTGGTTCATTCTCTTCTTGCCCCCCTTTTTTGCTTAATGGTCTTATCTGCTGCTTTACTCCTTCACTTCTATTTAGTCCCTCTTTTTCCTCCTCTTTTCTCTATTCTGCCTTTTTTCCTCACTATTATCTTGGTTTAGTTCCTCTTTATTCTCCGCACTTCCAATGGTCTTATTTGCTGTCTCACTCCTTCACTTCAATTCAGTCCCTCTTTATTCTCCTCTTGCTTCATTCTGTTTTCCTACTTACTGTTATCCGGGTTTAGTTCTTCTTTATTCTCCTTCTTTTCTGTCTTTTTTCTTTCTTTCTCTGCTCCCTTGCACTAACCACTCCAGCTAGTTTTTCCTTATTTTGGCCCTCCGTTTTTCGCCTTCCTCTTTCACACATCCCAGCTGTGTTTTTCTGACTTTTCTCCACTTGTTTCTTCACTCTTTGGCCTCGATCCACAGCATCACAGCCGTTGCCCCTGACGATTTGGCCCTTAGTACCTTTCTTTAACACCCCTTTTTTAGGGGGCCACATTGCACTATAATGTCACACACAGTGGATAGGTTTCCTGTCACGCTGAGTGTAATCGTTCATTTGGGCTCTGTGCTTAGTTGTGCTGTGTCTATTTTGACGGGCCAATCCGGGGGCTCTGTGTAATATCCATTTATTTTTATGGTTACATATGTACATGTTTTGTTCTTAGTCTCTCCTGGTCAGGGCTCCCCTACAGGCACACACTTTGTCTGTCTTTAGTGACAGAAGCTGCGCCCAGAGCCTGTTTAGGCTCTTGTGGGCGGACGTCATCATGTGAGGGCTTCACTGCCCTCACTGTGACGTCACTTCCGCCTCCTCTCATTGGAGGCCTGGCCAGGCTGTTTTCCTAGCAACCAGCCTGCCAGTATGAGTGTGTTACCAGCTGCTGCTGCCATACAAGTAGTGCAGCACAGCGGTTTTTGCCTGGGGGGGCTCTGCCAGTGAGTATCTTTGATTATTATCTGTTTGATGTGTTTATTATAAGATGCCACTGTCAGTTCTGACAGCAGGCACCGCTGGGACGTCCCTCTGACGTCAGGTGGGCTTTTCTGACTCTGCTATTGGTTACTCATGTATATATAATGTGCTGTGTCTGTGTGCCACTTGTTGTGTGTTGACCCTGATGAAGGGGGCCTGCTGTAACCCCCGAAACGTTGGATTGGATTGAAACTCACTAATATAGTTCTATTTGTGCTTACTACTGGAGTGCTGGTTTTCTCTCGATTTCTGCCCTTCTGTGTGAAAGCGCACAGTATGCCCGTACAAACTCCCCTTTCCCCAATTCTACAGCACATGCCCGGACTCTCGTCCAATCAGAGCCATTTGCCATGCATATGTAATGCTAGGCAAATCTCTCTGTTTATATGCAGGGCTAATCCAAAAGAAGTGAGTGCATCCCCTGCAGCACACATACATGCTCCTCATACCCAGCCTATCTGAAATGCTGGGAGCTGAGGTGTGTGTACAGCCCAAACATGCAGGGATGCGGCCACCTTTGTTTACATAGACGAGGGAGCCAGGAAGCAGGTGAGTGTTGTGGCGCCCCAGGGAAGGTTCTGAAGTGCAGGGGCCCTTGAGAAGACCAGCATCCCGCCCTGGAATATTTCATATTCCAGGGCTGTGCCACTAGGGTTGCGTTCCACTTTAAGTTTATAGAGGAGTGCATAACTATTCCAAGGTGCCCATTACCCTGTGTTCACAGCTATAGATGCTGTTTCAGTTTAGCTACCTTCACACCTGTCCAGACTCTGTGCACCTGAATTGCAACTGGAACAGAAACAGTAACTGCACCTACATAGGCGTGAATGAGCATTTCTTCTCTAGGTTACAATTACTGTTACATATCATAAGTGGGCAACGCTACAGTGATGGGTGGGTGCAGAGCTGTCAATTGGCGGCCGCTCATTACTCATAAGCCACCAAGCACAGCCACTGGCAGCTCAATGCAGGGAACTGATTTCTGCTGGACCAGCTGGGTGACCAAACTATCCCCCAGCCCAGAATGGCAAAGCAGGAGTTCCCAAGCAGCACGCACCCGCACAAGGGTGGCACAAGGGACTCAATCTTACATTACAGGAAATAGGCAGGTGCCAGACAACCACCAATCGGTTCCTTGGCTGGACTATTATTTTAAAGGAAAAAATATACTGTAACTGTAAGTAAAGAAATTCAGCTTTGGAAAAATGTTTGTGATCATTTTATTTAGTTTGAATGGTATCAATAAAGATAGAGAAGGAGGTTAGAGGGTGGAATAACGATGAATAATACATGACTGCCAGCTCTAGACCACATTCAAGTCAAGGTTAATAAACATTTTCCCACGAGGCGCACTCATTGACAAAAAATACTTTAACCGCTATGGTGTAGTGTGAGTAAAACGCTGGGACTGGCGGTCAAGGTCAAGGATGAGTCACACTTGCGTCACACTCTTTGACGTTTTTTTGAAAATCGGGATGTTGTTGCCGTCAGTGTGTTGCAATGTTAATACCTTCAGCTTTATTGTGAGACAATATGACACTGTAGACTTACTGGTTCATTGTCCTAATTGATTAGCACCTGTCAGAATTCAAAATTAGCTAATATTTATTATCTTAAAGAGGAACTATGGTCAGTAATTACTATATTTTTTTAATAAGTCTTAATTTTTGCTGTTTAAATGTACAACAATGCACAACACACATAAGTGTAATTTAAACAATACAAGTAATAATAATACTCACTCATATACTCACTCACGTACCCTGGGGTCCCACCATCCTCCCTTCCCAATAGCGCATCATGTTTTCTAACCAGGTTGTCCATACCTTGTCCAATTTCTTAGGACAAGATCTAGAAATACAGAGTAGCTTGTATTAAGGTAACATATCATCCACCATCTTAACCACAATTGATACATCTGGAAGATCAGCGTCTTTCTCTCTCAGTGCTATGGCCTTCCGAGCATGAAATATTACTATACAGAACACTACTCCCAGCACCGTTCACATATACATTAAACTGGACCAACACTCGTTTTTATTTAAAGTGGACCTAAACCCACGGAGATCGGCCCAGGAATCTATAAGATTTCCAGGTCAATCGGTTCCCTCCCCCCCCCGGGCACCTGTTTGGGGGTGGCCCACTGAGTGAAACCCCCCAGGTCACCCATAAACTCACCTTTCTTTTCCAGTCCAATGGCGCATGCGTCAGCTGCGGCCGCATTCCCTCTCTCGCTCTAGCAAGGCGGTGCCTGCACCAGGCATTTGTGAATAACCAGGGTGGGCACGCTCCCTGTTACAGGGTAGTGGGGGAGGCAGATTCGCCTTAGACGAGCTGACGATGAGCGCATCCGAGCATGCTAACTGGATGAGTGGCCGCGCATGCGCCATCAGACCGGGTAGGGGTAAGTTAGTTTTGGTAACCTGGGGGTTTTACACGGGGGGGCACCCCCGATCGAGGTTCCCCGGGGCAAAGACCAGAACCAGGATATTCAAGATCCTGGGTTTTGGTCCACTTTAACAAGTGTTGGTCCCGCAGATAGTGAATATGAACAAGCTTGGGGGGGGGGGGGGCATCCAGAATGCTAGAGCCCCACGGAACATAACCCTACCAGAACGCCTGATATCCTTACCTCTACCAATTGCACGCTGGTGGACAATCGCGGGACTCCTTACCCAGCGTTGGCTCGAGTGTCTCCAAGCTTTTTGTAACCTCCATCACTGACTGCCTATGCAAATGGCAGTCAATATAATTTTCAAGTCATTACCTGAGTCTAAATCAAATTTTATTAAACAAACCTCCTAATGATAACAGTAATTTTTCACAAATTAAATACACAAAGTGCACCTTTAATAAGAGCCTATCTTATATGTTTCCCACACTCCGTACATACAGATTGCTCACATTAAAAATCATCCTACCTACACCTACCGCATGTTATGAGCATTTAAACATCCAAGATGGTGGCTTATGGAGTCTCAGGCTGCCTTTAAAGAAGGAAGTGTCTTCTGACTGTGTCGCTCTGCATTCTGGGATTGCTGTCCTATCCCTGACCCTAGCTCTGCTCTGTCTGTGCAAAGCACAGCTATAACTCCTCCCCCTGTACCTTATCCCCCTCTCCTCTTCCCAGTATGTGTGATGCTTCTGAGGCAAGTTGGCGGCGCCCGTATACTAGAGTCCTGAACAGAGTTGCAGCCCGGTGGGGGAAAGAATAATAAGTAAGTGACTAAAAACGTAACATATATTAATTTTAGATGCTGAGGAATAGTTTTTTAAGGCTTTGGGCTTTTCGTTAAATCATGCTGAAGGTCCTTTTTGAGAACTGAAAATGAACAATTGTTGAATTTGTGGCGTTACCAGGTTAGTGAAATCAATGGCTATTTTAATCAAAAACTTAAAGTGGACCAACACCCAGGATTTTGACTATCCTGGGTCTTGGTCCACTTCGGTGGGGCCCCGCTGTGTGAAACCCCCCCGATCACCCTAAAAACTCACCTCTCCCCGCTCCCAGCGCAGACGGACAAGCGATTTGACAGCCGCTTGTCCGTGGCGCGCGCGCGCGCCGGCCATTCACGGACGGCCGGCGCGGGAGCGCGCACGCCTAGAGGGGCGCGAGGGAGGCGGCGGCGGCCGGCCGCCGCTGAAGTTGAGGTAAGGGGGTTTGGGGGTTTTGGGGGGGTTTCACCCCGCGGGACATCCCGATCTCGGATGTCCCGCGGGGAGGGAGGTGATCGGCCCGGGAATCTTATAGATTCCCGGGCCGATCACCCGAGGGTGATGGTCCACTTTAACAGGTCATGTTACATGATAACATTGGGGCTGTTTTTATATCACCTTCATAATTCTCGCATCTATTGAGATTGTTCATTTCTGGAGAGTTTCTTATTGAATTTCTTTACAGAAGGTCAGAATAGCCTCCCAGAGCTGCTGTTTTAATGTGAAATGCCTCCCACCCTCATAATAATTTGCATAATAATTTGGAATGTGGTGCAAGCTAAACATAATAAATCAGCCCCCATTGATTAAAAAAACAAGCATAACAAATGAGATCCTTGGATGCTTTGTGGTGTGAAGAGTGCATAAAGAACCATTAGGGGCCAATCTTGGCCACACTACAGCTGAGAGCTGTAAACCTGCTTTTGGCCACTAGGGGGAGAACAAGCCTAAACCTGGTCTTGGCCACTAGGGGGAGAACAAGCCTAAACCTGGTTTTGGCCACTAGGGGGAGAACAAGCCTAAACCTGGTTTTGGCCACTAGGGGGAGAACAAGCCTAAACCTGGTTTGGGTCACTAGGGGGAGAACAAGCCTATACCTGGTTTGGGTCACTAGGGGGAGAACAAGCCTAAACCTGGTTTTGGCCACTAGGAGGAGAACAAGCCTAACCCTGGTTTGGGTCACTAGGGGGAGAACAAGCCTAAACCTGGTTTGGGTCACTAGGGGGAGAACAAGCCTAAACCTGGTTTGGGTCCCTAGGGGGGAGAACAAGCCTAAACCTGGTTTGGGTCACTAGGGGGAGAACAAGCCTAAACCTGGTTTTGGCCACTAGGGGGAGAACAAGCCTAAAGCTGGTTTGGGTCACTAGGGGGAGAACAAGCCTAAACCTGGTTTTGGCCAGTAGGAGGAGAACAAGCCTAAACCTGGTTTTGGTCACTAGGGGGAGAACAAGCCTAAACCTGGTTTTGGCCACTAGGGGGAGAACAAGCCTAAACCTGGTTTTGGCCACTAGGAGGAGAACAAGCCTAAACCTGGTTTTGGCCACTAGGAGGAGAACAAGCCTAAACCTGGTTTGGGTCACTAGGGGGAGAACAAGCCTAAACCTGGTTTGGGTCACTAGGGGGAGAACAAGCCTAAACCTGGTTTTGGCCACTAGGAGGAGAACAAGCCTAAACCTGGTTTTGGTCACTAGGGGGAGAACAAGCCTAAACCTGGTTTTGGCCACTAGGGGGAGAAGCCTAAATTGGCTACCATTGACAGATAAGGGAAAAAAAAACATTTTCTTACTATCACAGAATTAAAGTGGACCAAAATCCAGGATTTTGACTATTGGGGTGCAGTGCTGTGTGAAACCCCCCAGGTTGCCTGAACAAACTCACCTCTTCCCTGCCCTACAACGCACTGCCACACGTCCAATCAGAATGCTCGGATCCGCCCTTGGTCCAGGAGCTCATCAAATACTAGCAGATGTGAGTTCGGTGCCAGCAGCATCCCCCGCTTCCCTCTAACAGGGAGCATGCCCGCACCGCCCATTCACAAATGCCTGGCGTGGGCACGTGCTGTGCTAGAGGGATAGCAGGGATGCGGCCACTGCTCGCGCATGCGCCATTGGACTAGAAAAGAAGCATCTGGATGCCCCAGGGGGGAGAGAATCAATCAGCCCAGGAACCTTATAGATTCTTGGGCCGATCTCCGTGGGTTTTGTTCCACTTTAAAAGTGATGTAATCCCCTTCTATCCCCAGCTCAATACCCCAAAACAACCTTAATTTTTTCTTACAAAAACCTTTGCACTATATTAAACAAGTATTTTTCAGCGCCAGAGATTTGTGAGGCTGTTTTTTTGCTGAATATGGTGTCGGTCGCTATGAGCAGTCGCTAACATGCGCTCCCATACAGCGCTGTACTGGTCAAATAGCGACTCCTCACAATGTATTCAACATTACTGAACAGCGACTGAGTCGCTGTAAAGTAGCGACCCATGGCTGAGCACAGTGACTACTAGCGGGCGCTCTGAAAATGCCTGCTACAGAAGCTCTTCTGTCGCTACCTGTCGCTAATGATGAATCAGCCTGCCCGATACATATTCTGTCACACATAAATAACCTCCCCCTATGAGGCATTCAGTAAATGAGCTTCTCCAGCTATTACTGAATCCTTCACAGGGTGCTGTCATTTTCCAAACATTGTTTAATGATCATTTTTACTCTTTCTCCTCACACATGTATTTATTAATGGTTGACACACATCCACAAATGTTGAGGTCCACTCTGAATTTTAATAATTATCTAAATCAATGTATGTTTATTTCTGAGGAATCTGGCATGTGATCCATGCTATAGCAATATAAGCTCCACACAAATCATACTGTTTTACCATTGTTTTTACTACTATTTTCCATAAACCACAAACCCTTCACCCAAACTGCCCCAATTGTAGTAGAAGTGTGGTGTATTTGCAAGCAGTGCAGGACATATGGGTTGTATGAGGCAGTTTGACTTGGTAAACATTCTCTGTAAAAGGTTTCACTGATCTTTTGTGTCAGTGAAGAGGGATTAGCAGGTCAGGGGCTTGTGTGCTTAGCTAGTAGCCACAGATTGCCTCAGAAAAAACAAAACAGGCCCAATGAATTATGCTAACAACGCTCAGCCAAAGCCAACAAGTCAACATGAGGGCCATCTGAGTACTGAGGCCTAATACCAGACCTTACCAGACTGTAACCATAGTACAACAACCCTCAGTAAACAACACAGATACAACAACAGATACAGAAACATAACGTATCAAACAGAACATAGCATATCAATGCAACATGTTATCATGGGCCTTATTCATGAAGGGATAGCGTCAGGTAGTGCCTTGTAAACGACAGGTAGCGACTGGTGAACGCCGGACACTGCAGCAATTACACATTTATCAAGCGGATTCTGTTGAGCGACTGGGATAGCGCCATGTAGCTTCCGATTCATCATTATCCCAGCCTCAGCGTACAGCGCCAGTGTTCAGCCTTGCAGAGCGCCACGTCTTACCTCTCGCTACCTGTCGCTCTCCCATACATTTCAATGGACATTATTTTACTTCTCTTTAAACAGGGTTTTTTATTCTTAATTTTTTTTTTTTTTTCTCAAATAATGTTGGAATCTCGCCTCGCCTTGAAAAAGCCATTTTTTCATATTTTTTTAAATTTTTATATATTTATGCAGAATTGACATTACAGGTCTGGCATTAATGTGTTCATGTCACAATGTTATTACAATGTAAATCCATATGTTTTTGCTTTGTTACTGGTGGATACATGTTAAAAAACAGCCTTTAATCACACAGCCTCCGGCGCTCTGGGCTACATCGAAGCATTTTTTAGCGTTGGCGGTGTGTAAGGCAGTTTTTTTGATGAATATGGTGTGAGTCGGTCGCACTGTCCAGTCGCTACCATTCGCTCCAATACAGCACTGTACTGCTCATATAGCGACTCCCCACAATGTATTCAAGACTGAGGCGTTCTGAACTAGCGAACCACGGCCGAGCACAGCGACTACTAGCGGCGCTCTGAAATGCCTGCTACAGACGCTCATCTGTCACTACCTGCTGCAAATAATGAATCAGCCTGTTTGTCATATTGCAGAAAATTACCCCTAAATTAATTGAAGTTATTGAATATATTATTGCATTGTTTTTTGTTTATTCGCAGCACATGTTATGTAAGGACCCTCTCACACAATTGCAATCTGCTAGCCCTGCAATTGCTGCCCTTTCACATAGTAGCTGGGTGATCATGGGGTGCACACTTTTGCCACAATAGTGTTTGCAATCACTCAGAGACAAATAGCAACAGCAAGCGCTATCGCTAGTAAAACCCTGACAAAACGCTGGCCATGCAATCGCGTTAGCATTCTGAGGAAATCACTTATGTGTTCAGGAGCCTAAAATAGCAGGGGTCTGGGATATTATTAAAACTGAAGCCCAATCTCCTATTAACCTCCCCACTGCCCCCCTCGGCAGGACCACGGGCGAGGTAAGAAAACACCTTACGTTTTTTAACCCATCCATTCTGCCTTAGCACCAGTAGAGGGGGCCAAGAAGGACGTAGGGAAGAGTCTATTAAGCTCTATCTTTGGATTTTGATCCACTTTAAAGTGGAACAAAGCCATTTTCCCATCACCTGCTCTGCCCCTCTGAGTACCTGTGGCAATGCAGCCGGCTCGGCAGTGGCCCAGTAGGCTAGACGTGACCATCCGTGGAAGGTTTTGAGACACTTTATTACCCAAGAAGGTGTCAAAATTATGCATTTTTTTCTTCTAATATTGGAAAAGAAATCCCCTGCACCCAGGGCCAGCTCCAGGTTTATATGGGCCCTTGGGCGGCATGGTCTCGGGGGGCCCCTTTGTGGTGAAGAGTCGCGTCACATCACCGAGGGATGCCCCAAATCTGGATGCCCCCTAAGGATCATGTTATTTGGAGCAAAACTCTATTTTTGGTCTATTTGAAGCGCACCAAACCCCAATAAACCTGACCTAAACAAATCTAGAGTCTCCTGATTTTGGATGCCCCTGTGTGTGACCTCCCCCCCTTTGTTCATTACTTTCCTGGAACTGGTGAATGCAGTGTGGGATCGCCAGTTTGAGTTAAAGGCCAAACCAGGGGGGTTCTTTCACAAACAGGTGAATCCCAAATTGAGATGTCCCTGTAAAGCGGAACAAAACCCAAGGGTGGAATTCTTGCATAGTGGGTATGCCAGCGATCCCAGGGGGTTTCACACAATAGGCTATCACAGATTAGGATGCTCCAGGGATAGGAAATCAGCTGGCCCTGTCAGTGCCCCCCCCCCCCCCTAGAGAGTGTGGGCCCCCGGCAGCTACCCCGCCTTGCTGGGTCTTGACGCCGGCCCTCTCTACACCAGTGGTGATGGGTTAGTTTTACAGGTGAGCTGCCATGGGGTTATTCTCTCTTGGGAGATTCTAAATAGGCTGAGTTTTGAGAGGCAGTGAGAATGTGAGGCTGGTTCACTACTAGCACCAGGTATCGGCAGATGAGCATCTGTATTACGGCGCTAAGTAGACGCTGTAAGCAGGTATCGGGCGCTGTAACAGAGCGCCTCAGTTGCTGTAGTAACCTGGCCCGCATTGATGAATGTTGTTGGGCTCTCTAACACCAGTACAGCGCTGCAGTGAGTGAAAGGTAGCGCCAGCTCAGTGCGACCGACTCTCGGCGCTCCACACCATATTTATCAAAAAAGGACACACACACAGCGTTGGTGCTCTAAATCTGGTCGCTATAGCATAGAGCGCCAGACGCTGTGTGATTAAAGTCTGTTTTTGAACACATATTCACCTGTAACAAAGTGAAAACACATGGAATGACATTGTTTTGACACTGTGACATTAACACTTTAGTGCCAGACCTGTAATGACAATTCTGCATAAAAATATAAAAAGTCAAAAAAGTTTCTAAAAGTGTTTGTTTGCAGCCAGGAGACGTCACACAATGATTTGAGCAAAAAAAAAAAAAAAAATTGTCAAATATGCTGTTTAAACACAAGCAAACGCCCATTGAAATGTATGGGAGAGGGACACAGAGCGCAAGGTAATACCTGGCTCTGGAAGCTAGAGCACCAGCGCTATATGCTAAGCCGCCTGTAATAATACATCGGACGCTACATGGCGCTGTTAGAGTCTCTCACCAAATTCGCTTTCATAAATGTGGTTTTGCCTACAGCGTCCGGCTTTCACCAGTCGCTGCCTGAGGCCCTACCTGGCGCTATCCCTTCTTAAATAACCTCCAAAGTCTCACTCAGTATAATAACATGGAAAGAATGTTTCTACTGAAGATATTTTTTTTAGAACAGCAGCGTTTGGGATAAAGGCTGCACTTCGTATTTTCAAACCTCTAAAATATAAACATTCTAATGAGATATATATATATATATATATATATATATAATTTCCCCATAGGTTTCTGCCCCTCCTATATACCTATAGAACTGCCACATCACTGGTGAAAGGGAAGCAATCTCAAATCTCCCTGTAAGGGGGCGCCAGGAGCTCTCTGCTGCATTTCTTTATCATTTTCTTTAAGCTTTTTCCTACTTCTTGAATTTCCCTTTATAATTCTTTCAATTTTAATTCATGATCCCTATATTTTCCTCTCTTTCTGCCCCCCCCCCCCCTTTTCATGTTGTTTCCACACCTCCTCCATCTTTCTCTTGTCACCTTCCTCCTGTCTGCTTCTCTTTTCAGCTTGTTTAAATCTTCCTTCTTTTTTCCATCCCCCATTTTTCTTTCCCACCCCCTTCTCTTTCTCTTTCTTTCCCTCTCTCTCATTTTCTCTTTGTTTCACTTTTTCTCTCTCTTTCTCTCTCCCTCGCTCTCTCTTTCTTTCATTCTTGCTCTGCATTGCTACTTTTTTCCTCTCTTATTCTAACCCAATTCAAGTCATACTTTCTCTATCCCCTCCACTCTTTTGTTTTTCTACATTCCTCCAATCTTTATCCTTTTGTCTCATTCTATCTATCTTTCATATTCCCACATCATTATTATTTTATTATATATTTATATTCACCTATCTTACTTGTCACATTAATTTGGTCTCTTTCTCTCTCCCACTTTCTATGCCATCCTTCTTTCTCTTTTCCATCCATCCTTTCTTTTTTCACTTTGTGTTAATATTAGATTCCTTTTTTTTATCTCCATCTTTTTTCCACATTTCCTCTTATTTCTCTCATTTACCTTCAGTAATTTTTCTCCTTCTTTCCCATGTTTTCACTGTTGTTTGTTGTGTGTGTCACATGCTACACCTCACCTGGAGAACTGCCACAATGCATCTTTTTAGCATTTTTTTATTGCATTTTATTGTGTTGAGTGAAAAAGGCAAAAGGTACCCAAAAATATCAGAGGCATCCCCAAAATGAGCCTCACCTCAACAAATCTTATAGATTACCTGCAGAATGGCTGGTCTTTGTGATGTGTGAGCTGTGCGATTGTACACAGCGCCATCCCAGTCTCTCTGTGCATCCGGAGACACCATTCTGGTAGCCTTTAACAGAAGCAGCTCTCAGCTGGCTCAGCACATCTCTTATTTCCCCATTTTCACTTTATGATTTGCACATGTTTTTTCTCTCTCAATTCTTAAAGTGGACCAACACCCAGGATTTTGACTATCCTGGGTTTTGGTCCACTTCGGCGGGGCACCCCGATCGGGGGTGCCCCGCTGTGTGAAACCCCCCAGAAACCCCAAAAAACACACCTCTCAACGCTCCCACGTGAACGCCGCAGCCAATCCCCGCCAACGTCCAGGCGGGGATCAGGAACGTCCAAGCCGCTTCCGCCGCCGCCGCCTCCCGCGCGTCACTCTCGGCGCGCGCGCCCCCGCCGGCCATTCACAGAGGGCCGGCGCGGGCGCGCGCACGTCTGGAGGGGCGGGCGGAAGCGGCGGCGGATCAGGTAAGATGTTTTTGGGGTTTCTGGGGGTTTTCCCGATCTCGGATGTCCTGCGGGGTGGGAGGTGATCGGCCCGGGAATCTTATAGATTTCCGGGCCGATCACCCCTGGGTGTTGGTCCTCTTTAAGCTTTTTTCCCATTTTTTTCTTTTTGTGCTCCCCGGTCAATTTATCACTTCTACATGACCCTCTTCATAATGATAATAATGGAAATTATTATTTATATACCGCTAACATTCTGCCGTTTACCATGTATGATAAACCGTATATACTAACCACTAGTCCCATGCAGATGATCAGCACTATTCTGGGAGTTTGAAATGTACCTACGATGGAGATCCAAATTACCATGGGCCTGTTGGAGATACAATACTTTGCAACAGCTTCTGCTTGTCTCAGAATGTGATTTGGAGACTTTTGCCAGATTGACTGCACTTTACAGTTATGACAGTAGATGTCGCTGTTACCAATGCTTAACTCTAGTCTTTATATGCATTTTTCTGCTTTTTTATTCAGCTCTGTTCCATCGCTACTTTTTCCTGTCTGTGTTAGCCACCATGTTAAGGTGACATTCTCATACTACACGTTCCAGTAAAGCCAATTCCTGTTGGATCTGTCTCTACTGCACCCAGCATCAACACTCTGCAACAGTCCCATGGTCGCTTTGCTGCCCTCTTGCTCCCTCCTGGCATTGATCACTGCAACTGGCTACACCTGCTCCGTCAATTTCATGGGAGGAGGCTTGCCGATGGCACAGTCCTAAGGTTACCAATTATAGGAAATATGGCCCTGGCCAGCTCTGACCTCCAGTGTTGAACCCTGACTTTAAGCAGAAGGGGAAATAATAACCTCCAGGTACCCAGACTTTTTTCAAGAACCTGATTGACCATAATAAATATTTATTTTATCATTTAGGGTCTTCTATGAATTAGTCATTCTGTTCTGGAGATATTTCCAGGGTCTTAGAAGACTCATGAAATCACTTGCGAGCAATAGTTGTTACATCCAATTCCTAATTCTAGAAGCGTCCAGCGATGGTAGCAGTCTTTACAGCCATCATAGCCGGCACAGATTGCTACAATAGCATTCAGTGCATCACATCTGGACTGTAAATGGCCGGTTCAATATGCTGGCTGCTCGGCATTCTGTTTACTTGGAACTACATCCTGTGCTATTATCAGACAGTGATTCCTTTCAGGGAAATTAGTGGGAGGGTTCAAGGAGTGTGCGCCACACGTGCTGAGTAGAGTAAATCCCTATTAAGATGTAAAGTGTGTAATTGTGTCTACATGTGCCCTAGGCTTTGTTCTGGGCCCTGCGGCATCAGGACTGTGTGGGCTTCTAACAGCTATGTACATGGGCCCATAAATGAGAATATGCTCTAAAAGCCTTTGTTGGGGGTTGTATCAGAGTTCATCTTTCTTTTCTCTTAAACCTCCCTGTCTTTGGGGCTATGGCTTTGTATGAATACAGTAGCTTATATAGGCTGTAACATTTGCTGACACATTGGAGTTGCTTTTAGTGTCCTTTAGTGCTCTATCAACAAATGCCTGAAATGAGGGTCCGTTACAGACATTTACCTTCTATTTAACTTGATGGGATGACCTTATATTACATATAGTTATGTTAGAAACAGACGGTTTAAAATCCCATTTACTGGAGCCCATTTTACAGAAGATATAAAAGGCAAAACAACTCTAAAGGCTTCTACAAAGAAAGAGGAACACCCTATTAAGCACCACCCTAAATAATTCAAATAAGGGGAACAGAAGTGTGCCAAGTCTGTAACCAAAATTGCTATTGCAATAAACAAAAAATCTTATGTGGTTCCAGCCCTCCACAAGCAAACACAGTTACTCAGAAGGCACCACTCCAACCCCAAAATAAATTAATCAATAATACCGACTGATCTTAATATCCATTTTAATTAATCAATTCATCAATAATTTAAAAACATACATCAAGACTGTACAACACCATAACATACATTTAAAAACATATATACAAAGCCTATCTACAAAGCATAGCACCAGCAGGAGCGAGCCACATAACCCATACCAACCATATTAACCCAAGTACCCCCCCTAAAATATAAATCTCTATCCCTAAATTTAAAGTGCCAATCTCCAAAGTGACCAGTGCAAAATATGATCCTTAAATATATAAAAAGCAATAAAAATTCACCTCAATGTGCATAGTGATCATCTCCTGCTGGGCAGATATGTAAAACACCTAAAGGCTTCCTCACTGTTGCGCCTTTACTTTTTCCAGCCCTCTCAAAGTGTGTGATATAACAAAATCTATTATTAGTAATGGACATCCATAGAACTATGCTGTCATATATTGCATTTCCAAGCTCCATTTATTTAATTCATTGAAACTTTTGGTGAACTTGAATTTGAAAATAATAGAGTCTATGGGATATCCACTAAAGTTTGGAGAAACTCTCCATCTTCTGATTGCCAGACAACACTCGGCATCCTAGAAAGTACTGGAGAGTCTTTCTGAATTGTATTGTCTGGCACAGGGGCACCCAACCTTTTTTCTTTAAACAAATAGTAATATAAAAAACACAGCGCTAGAATCTCAAAGATGTATAATACTCAATATTTTTCTTAGGGTCACTGCTTCTACATGCCAGAACTTTTTAAGTTAAAGTCCCAAGAGTAGTCAATATATATTTTTAAGGCACAGAGCAACGTAAAACACAATTTTCAGCGCATCAAGTTGAATTCCAAAAGGTATCCCACAGTGCATGCACATCAATAGTTAGTTTTCTTCCCACACGTGCCCACCACCTTATGGGTATTTGCTTACCAGCTTACTCAATATGAATGCCTTGAGATAGTTTCCACTAGAAATATCCAGCCGTCTGATTATTGGCTTGAAAATCAGATGGCTGGATTTTTCTAGTGGAAACTATCTCAGGGCATTCATACTGAATATAGCTGGTAAGCAAATACCCATAAGGTGGTGGGCACGTGTGTAAAGCGAACTATTGATGTGCATGCACTGTGGGATACCTTTTGGAATTCAACTTGATGCGCTGAAAATTGTGTTATACGTTGCTCTGTGCCTTAAAAATATATATTGACTTTTTTCTTTAAAGTGGACCAAAAGCCACGCCCTCAACTTCCAAGATTCCAGGGCTGTTAGATTCCTTTCCCAGGGGCAATCAAAATTGGCATACCCCATTGTGTGAAACCCCCCAGGTCGCCCAGAAACTCACCTTCTTTCCTGGTCCAATGCTGCATGAGCGAGCAGTGGCCGCATCCTCACTATCCCTTTAGCAGGGCATTTGTGCCTCCCTGTTAGAGGGTAGCAGTGAATGCAGCCGCCAGTGTGCTCAGATTTGCTCACCTTAGACGACCTCTTAGGCGAAGGGGCAGGAGCGGATCCAAGTGTGCAGACTGAACGAGAGGCCATGCATGCACTGTAGGCCGGGGGAAGGGCAGATCGGGCGACCTGGGACGCATGGGGCAAGGAGCAAAACTCAGGATAGTCAAAATCCTCAAGTACCACTTTGGTTGTACGTACTGTATATAGGTTGTCAGTCACTGTGTTAAAAAGACACAAAACAACCATGTAAAGCAGAATAAAACCCAGGATTTTCACTATCCTGAAGATTGTTTCTTGTCCCGTGGCATTCCGATTTTTGGATGCCCTGCTATGTGAATACCCCGATCGCCCATAAAAACATACTGCACATTTGTGAGATCTCCTCCGAACAGCGTTGTTTGCGTGCACATTAATGATCGGCAAGACAGCTCTGTTTAGACGTAGAACTTCGCAATAGTGAGTGAGGGTGCGCGCCTCAGCCCAAACATGCTGGGGATGCAGACAATGAGGTTTGCTTCGCCGTGGAAGCCAGGATAGAGGTGATTTATGCGGCATCTCAGGAGGAGTTCACACAGTGGGGCATTGTGATTATTGATGCCACAGGGGAAGGCCAGGGTTTTGTTGCTAAAAATGTATATATATATATATATATATATATATATATATATACATATATATATCCCGGTATGTATATATATATATATATATATATATATATATATATATATATATATATGCATTTTTATATATTTATATATATACAGTCTCTATTACCTTTTGGATCAATTTTGTAGATATTTGGGATACCAAAGTCTGCCACCTAAGATCATCTTGCATATCACCAGTGGTACTTTTACCACTGACTGGGGACCCCTAGTATGGTGTATAGGATGTTAATTACAAAGTTATGAAAAATAATCTTTGGCTTATTGGAAAACAAAGCTGCACCTGTAGTGTTGCTCCATTGCAAACAGAGATTCTTCTTTTTAAATGTTTCTTTAGCTTTTTATTGTAGCATTCCTGAGTCAAACCCACCAGGAGAACTGTGACAGCGGCATGTGCAGTGGCTGGGCAAACTGAAGCCCTATTAGCATCATCTATTAGCCCCAGATACTATCTGAAACTGCCTCTATAACATAACTACTAGTGCCACCTTCATTTCATTTGAGGCATATATGGTATAGTGAAAATTACCCCCAAAGATGAAAATGAATGGTCTTTTCTCTAATCAATGACTCCTAGGTATTTGAGTACCATCTCAGTCTATAATTGAATCTTCCTCAGTAAAGCCCATGATGTGGTGAAACGCATTGAAAGGACCAAACAAGGAGTCTTTATTAAAGCTCTACAGTTTTTTTATATTGCCCATAGGGTGCTGTCAATTTCAAATTCTAAAAAAAATATCCCTCACTGGAAAAAAGATTTAACCAACCAGCTTCTGGGCAGGTGTAAATCATATCCAAAGCAGTCAATAAAATGGCCATACCACTGTGAATTATGGTGGTGTCAGTCGCTGCTTGTGGAGGTGACATACAAGAGTTTGGCCAGGAGGGAGCGGGGCTTGATTTCACAGTAAGGTAAGATATGTGGGGGACAAACGATAAGTATGAAGTATAAAGTTTGTTTTGTTGTAGCTTGGACCATTCCTTTAAGGAGTTTGGGGTTGATTCAGAGAGACAAAAAAAGACTTTCGTTTTTGTGTCGATCTGTTTTTTTTTTTTAAATGTTCCCGCTCTCGTATGAGTGTACGAGTGATTCTAAGCATGCATTGCAATCCTTCTGTAAAGTCTTCGTCCGTTTGTATGCCATCATTTTCCAGCTTTCGATTCCCGTTTATTTTACTCATGTTACAACGTCGGCTTTCGTTTTTGCCCTTTTTCCATCGTCTCCTCCCACGAATAATTTACGTTTGCCATTAGATTCTGTTTTCCTTTTACAATAAATAATCGTCAAGACGAAAATCCTTACGACCTTACGCCTGCGCACTACAAACTTAACTCATTTATGTGCTCGCCTACATATTTGGTTCACTCACCTCTGCTACAATGCTTAGCTAAATCACTTCGCGCTCTCATTCTTCTTTCATTTCTCACCCCTAAAACTTACCCAAATCACTTCGCGGTCATGTTCTTCTTCCATTTCTCAACCATAAAACTCACCCAAATCACTTTGCGGTCTAATTCTTCTTCCATTTCTCATCCCTAAAACTTACCCAAATCACTTTGCGGTCTAATTCTTCTTCCATTTCTCATCCCTAAAACGTACCCAAATCACTTTGCGGTCATGTTCTTCTTCCATTTCTCAACCATAAAACTTACCCAAATCACTTTGCGGTCAAATTCTTCTTCCATTTCTCACCCCTAAAACTTACCCAAATCACTTTTTGCGGTCATGTTCTTCTTCCATTTCTCACCCCTAAAACTTACCCAAATCACTTTGCGGTCTAATTCTTCTTCCATTTCTCAACCCTAAAACTTACCCAAATCACTTTGCAGTCATGTTCTTCTTCCATTTCTCAACCCTAAAACTTACCCAAATCACTTCGCGGTCTAATTATTCTTCCATTTCTCAACCATAAAACTTACCCAAATCACTTTGCAGTCATGTTCTTCTTCCATTTCTCAACCCTAAAACTTACCCAAGTCACTTCGCGGTCTAATTCGTCTTCCATTTCTCAACCCTAAAACTTACCCAAATCCCTTTGCGGTCTAATTCTCCTTCCATTTCTCACCCCCAAAACTTACCCAAATCACTTCGCTGTCTAATTCTTCTTCTATTTCTCACCCTTAAAACTTACCCAAATCACTTCGCGGTCATGTTCTTCTTCCATTTCTCAACCCTAAAACTTACCCAAATCACTTCGCTGTCTAATTCTTCTTCTATTTCTCACCCTTAAAACTTACCCAAATCACTTCGCGGTCATGTTCTTCTTCCATTTCTCAACCCTAAAACTTACCCAAATCACTTTGCGGTCTAATTCTTCTTCCATTTCTCACCCCTAAAACTTACCCAAATCACTTTGCGGTCATGTTCTTCCTCCATTTCTCACCCCTAAAACCCAAATCCCTTCGCAGTCTAATTCTTCTTCCATTTCTCACCCCTAAAACTTACCCAAATCACTTCACGATCATGTTCTTCTTCCATTTCTCACCCCTAAAATTTACCCAAATCACTTTGTAGTCTAATTCTTCTTCCATTTCTCAACCCTAAAACTTACCCAAATCACTTTGCGGTCCTGCGAATCTTCATCTCTAAATATTTCTGTTCCCATTTGTTTTGTGTTAATGTATTTCGAAAAGGAAATGACACAGAAACATGTTATTTGTTTTTTTTTTTTGTTTAATAACAAATGCCAGTTCTTGTTTGGCTAATTTTTTACATTTGTTTTTTTTTTTTTATATTCACAACTTTTAAAATGTTTTTTAAATAACATTTATAAATGTCTAAAAGTTTTTAAAACAGTTTTTAAAATCAGAACTATATACATAGCAATGGCAGGACTCAGAACATTAGTCTTCATCTGTGGTCCCCAACGAGTCGCGCAGCTCCTGCATGTCGGCACCAACGCAAGGACCCTTGCACTCATTTTGGCCACTCTGGCATGTGTGGTCCCTGTATAAAAAAGAAAAAAACATTCTTTGTTGGCAAATACATGTTTATCAGCTGGGGATAGAATGTTTTTTAGGTTGCAAGCTATCTCATGACGCCATATGTAATGATGCTAAGGAATTAATCTAATGAAGAGGGCATATGTCATTATGCTAAGGAATTAATCTAAGGAAGAGGGCATATGTCATTATGCTAAGGACTTAATATAAGGAAGAGGGCATATGTCATTATGCTAAGGAATTAATCTAAGGAAGAGGGCATATATCATTATGCTAAGGAATTCATCTAAGGAAGAGGGCATATGTCATTATGCTAATGCCATTGACTATGGCTTTAGGTAACTTTGTGATCATGTCAATTCCCACATACTCAAAATAATGACATTACAACTTACTTCGTTGGTGGACGGCGTCTGCTTCGGGGACCACCCTCGGTTCTGAGACCTGCCACTGCTGGGAAGTTGAGGCTGTAGAGACATGCCAAATAGGGTCACTTCTAATGTCTGAGTCAACATTAAGCAAATGACAATTTGAATGTGTGTGTGACATCACCCACCTTCTCCATGTGCCTCCTGGGCCTGATCTGCTGCAGACTCTTCCACAGATCCTTCACCTACTACATTAACATCTAGAAAAAGAGATTAAGGGAATCAGCTTTTGTTTAAATAGCATGTATGTGTGTACGGTTACATTAAGAGTCACATACCAGAGGCTAATGGCTCAGTCGCTTGGTACGACTCCCTGCCCACGCCGTGACACCCCTCCTCTGTAGAAAGGTCCAGGGGCTGGTCAGAGGCCGCTACAGAGGGGTAGGAACGTCGCCCTGGAGATCCACCACCTTCACTTGGTGCTGCAGATTCATGCAGCACTGGTCGGCCTGTGCGCCTCCGGGTGCGTCGTATTAGGTACTCCATTTCCAACACTAGAAAAGCAAAGCATTTATTATTAAAGGCCTACCTTCTGTATTATGTACATCTAGCATGCAATCGCTATGTACTTACTTGGGAAATGGAGCCCGAAAAATCACCGCACCCGGGGCATGTGGAGCCGTTTCAGGTCCGACCAGTGCTGCATGATCTGCGTATGGGTGAAGGTGGTGTCCGTCTCCTGCCGGATCCTGGAAACGATCTCCAGGGCGACGGTCCTCTTCTCAAACGAGGTAGTCATACCTGCGCTGAAGCATCGTCTAAAATACACAAAATAAACATAGTTGTTAGATCAAACTGCATACAAATATCTGTCACAATTAGATCAGTTAACTAAATGACATTCGTAGACACATTTCTAGCCTCAAACTATCCTTCTAGATGCAAGTGACTTGGTTCGCACATGTGCGCACTTCTGTTTGGCACGGATTTAGACAAACTTTTAAAGATAACTGTTTCTTCCTGCGCTTCCTTAAGGCCTAGGCATGCATTTAGATGGCAAATCAAAGTCCTTACAATACACTTACCAGCATAAACAGCTCTTCTTCTTGGCGGGTGAAGATCGTGGGCGCCATCTTTCTTCTTGTCCGCAGTAGATAAGTAATGCCCCAGCGGTTTCCGGGTTCCGCACGGCCGGACGAATGGCCATACGCACGCGTACGCGAATGCGTAAGCGCCATACCCAGGCATTAGTATTTAAAGGGTCCTGGACACACAGCTCATTCTCTTTGAGAGTTTCAACATGCCAGCTAAAAAAAGCAGTCGGTAAGGCCACACCAGGCAAGGAGGCCATCAGCAAAAGGCCACAGCGGCCTGAGGAGCCTTCCTCACGTCCGACCACTCGGTCCCAAATGCCAACTCAGAAGGTGCGGAAAACACACAGCCACAGTGGCCAACTCAAGGCGACATTACCCACCAAGTCCGCTAAACCCAAACCAACCAGCGAAGCCAAGGAGGGAGCTGCTAAGAAGAAGCCAACAACAAAGCAGGCAGGTACACCCACAAGAAAGGCCACTAAGAGGGTGAGAAGCCCCATCCCCCAAAAAACACCCTCCCCTCCTCCCCGGCCTAGCACATCCCTTCAGAAAGAACGCTCCATTGGCAAGGCCAGTAAGAGCCACAGGCCCAGAAGCCCCAGCCCAGCCAGCTCTGCATCTCCTGAGCCACGTGGGAAATGCACCCATGGCCATGGAACCACTAGTGGCAAGGCCACCAAGAACCACAGGCCCAGAAGCCCCAGCCCAGCCAGCTCTGCATCTCATGAGCCACGTGGTTAACGCACCCATGGCCATGGAACCACCAAGAGCCACAGGCCCAGAAGCCCCCAGCCCAGCCAGCTCTGCATCTCGTGAGCCACATGGGAAACACACCCATGGCCATGGAACCACCAAGAGCCACAGGCCCAGAAGCCCCAGCCCAGCCAGCTCTGCATCTCCTGTGCCACGTGGGAAATGCACCCATGGCCATGGAACCACCAAGAGCCACAGGCCCGAAAGCCCCAGCCCAGCCAGCTCTGCATCTCCTGAGTCACGTGCAAGTAGCTCCCAGGGGCATGGAACCACAAGTGGCAAGGGCACAAAGAGGCACAGGGCCAGAAGCAACACACCCTCAAGCACACCCTCTCCTCCTTGGCCACATTTGCCACCGGCACAGGTGGCAACCAACTATCCATATGCCAAATCCACGCCTGGAAGTTCTGTGGCCACCCAGGCAAGGACCCCCAGTCCATTTGCAAGTCCAGTCCCTTCGTTCTCAAGCCACATGTCCCGCATTTCAACACAACAGAGCCAGCCCAGAATGTCCCCCGAATTGCCTACATATAGAGATGAGCCCGAACAGCAAGCAATAGGCCAGACATTGCGGCAAGGACAGTTGAGTGACAGGTTTGGTGAGACCCAAACTTTGGCATTGGCAAGTGGGCTCACCCTCCATTATGACGAGCTATATGGGCGAAAATCAAAATTTACAAGCAAAATGAGAAAAACTGAAATCTTGAAGGAGCTCACCAGACAGGTCAATGCAGCGGGGAGGAGCTTAAAGATGTGGAGCAGATACTGATATATTTTTCAGCTTACAAACTGGCGGAGGCTTCCCCACAATATTACAGTTTACCCGAGCTGAGGAGATGGTGCTGGCGTTGATACATCCTGTGGCATTAGAGGGCCTCTCTGGCCGACGGGACCCGGACATTTCTACCATTCCTGCAGGTTAGTAATGTTAGTGTGTATGTGAAATGTTTTAAACGTGTAAAATGAGGCTCACAGGCATATATGAACACATGCCCCTAGGGAGTGGCTTGTAGGGGGGGTTAAAGTTTTAGCTGGGTTTTTAATGTCTGCGGAATGTTCATTTTCTAATTTTTCAGCCCATACATGACCTTGGACAGTATTTATGGTCACTATTAAAGTCTTTATATTAGCAAAGCACTGCCTGTTATGTGATTCTACTCAATCATATACAACACTTCCTTCTTTTTCTATAGGCCACTTGTTTTAGCGTGTTTTAGCTGTGCATTGGTCTCAAATACTTGATCAGGGGTCAGGGAAAGGTCTACATAGGAAAAATGCCCACCAGCATACTCTTAAGCCAAATGCTATTTGCAAGCTGATTGTGGGTCCCTAATGGCCCTTTAGGGATGTGTGAAGCCTCATAACATGCAGTACATGCATGTTTGTATTATTTAAGGTGACCAATGTGTATGTACAGGGTGAGGCATACATATAACAGATAATGACATTCATAGTGAAGGTCGCCTTGGACCGTTGAGGGAGTTGGCATTTCTGCTTGGCCACGTGTTTTTTGGAAGCATATGTAGGAATCCAGATCATCAATGGATTTTTGGGTGTTTACATGCCTTTTTATTTTAAATACAGCCCAGCGTCAAGCCTCAGTAAGTGTGGAAGCCTCATCCAGTTTGACCACGCTGTCAACTTCCGTGCTGCCTAGGAGCCAGGACCAGATATATACGGTAAGTGGACTTTGATGAATCTGCTGATGTATGTGAATTAACATGACTAATTTGCAAAACAAATATATTTAGGGCCCAAACTGAACCTTTTTTGTACATGTCCCAACCGACCCACACCCTGATGGAGAAAATCCAGAAGATGGAGAAGGATGCCAGCTTGATGGGACCTTTAGAACTGACCCCCCTGGAACCTAATCTGCCACTGTCCCAACATGCTACTGCACCAAATCCTCTGCAGCAGAGTGAAGCAGGATGCATGCTGCCAGTCCATCATGGGCAGCATGCAGAGACTGAGCCTACAGTCCCCAGTGGTAGCTCTGCTGCAGAGGATTTGCCGAGCACATCTGCGACTCTTGCTCGCCCTAGAGGTCCAGCATCTGCAGGCGCTCAAACCCAAGAGAATTGGTAGACGTAGTCAGCAACGTCGACCAGTTTCCCAGGGGAGGCGTGTGCCGATCCTGGAGTCAGCGTGGCACCATGAAAGGCATTTATTTCGCCAGGTGACTCAAAGAACCACAGAGCAGCTTACTGCATAATTAGATACATTAAATAATACATTCACCACCATGCTGATAGAATTTAGGATGAGCAATAGCCACATGGCCAACTTAACTAATAATTTCACAGCCATGCTCGAGGAAGTTAGAACTAGTAATAGACCCATGTTGGAACAGTGGCAGATTATGAATGCCACACATGCCACCTCCAAGGCCCACCACCAGGGTTTTATGGGCAACACCCATTTTAACAGCTATTTGCCCTGTATCTGCCCACATCTTTCTTCTACATCCCCCCTGTATTGACCTGTCTGGTGAGCGCTACCAAGATTGCCTTTTTTATGGATTTGCTTGTATGATTTTGATTTTCGCCCATATAGCTCATTAGAGTGCTGAGATACCCCACTAGCCAATGCCTGAGCTAAAGCCTCACTGATCCTGCCGCTAAAGCTGTCACGCTGCAGGCTTGGGCCTAATTAAATAGTGTCTGGCTCATCCTGTTTGCAGGCATGATTGGGGGACATTCTGGGCTGGCAAACTACTACCATGAACCCTGGCAACGATTGGACTGGACTTGCATTTGGACTGGGGGTTATTGTTTGGGTGGGCCATGGACTTACAGGCGTGGATGTGGCATAGGTATGGCTGCTTTCCACCTGTGCCTGTGGCAGATGTGGCCAAGCAGGAGAGGGTGTGTATGCTCCCTATGTCTGTTTATTTTATTTGTTATTGAAACTTCGGGCTGGGGTGCGTTACTTTAAAACTCCTGGAGTCTGCACCAATGTATATTTATGTTGTACTATGTATGTACATGAAGTCTGCAAATGCCCTTCAACTCCAATTTTTCACATTTCAATCAAAAATATTGAATGTGACTTTAGCTGTTGTTGACTAAGTTGATGCATTAATGTTTGGGTTCTTTTGAGATTACTGAAGGTTTTTCTAAACAAACATGTTCAAAAAAAATGCATGAGGCTCAGATCACATGTGAATATTTTAGTAATTAATTCATTACGATTTTTTACAAAAAACAATACTAAAGCATTCACAAAGCCTAATTATAGTAAAAATAAATAATTGCATGCAACAAACACAGGAAAAACAAATAAGGCAAAATGGGTGTTTATCAAATTGGCCCGAACAGCTTGGCCAGAGGCACTAGGTGTGCCACGGTAGTTCTCATCTGGGTCCTGGCTGGGTGGAGAGGGGGGCAGATCCACAAACCGGGGGACACGCTGCATTATGGCAAAGTTGTGGAGGACACAGCAGTCCAGTATGATATCGATGACCTTGTTGGGGTCATACTGGGGTGCCCCCCCGGTATGGTCCAAACACCTGAAGTGAGTTTTTAAGAGGCCAAAGGCCCTCTCCACAACGGCCCGGGTTTTGCGGTGCGCCCGATTGTAGGCGTCCTAGGCCGCATTCTGTGGCCGAAGGACGGACGTCATCAGCCAGGGAAGTAGCGGATAGCCGGGATCCCCTGAAATAATAAGAAAATACTTACATAAATTACACATTCAAAACAAAAATTTATGCACAAGCGGTTGTTCACCCTGACTAAGAGCCTATCTTATATTTTAGCCACACCCTGTACATACAGATTGCTCACCTAAAAAAAAAAAAACAGCCTAACAGCATCTACTACATGTTCTGAGCCTTTAAATATCAAAGATAGCGGATGAGGGTAATCAGGCAGCCTGTAAACAGGAATTGGCTTAGGACTGTGCTGCTCAGCATTCTGGGATGTCTTACCTTTTCAGGACCCCAGATCTGCTTTGTCTGAGCCAAGCACAGCTCTAACCCGCCCCCTGCACTTTATCCCGCTCTGCTCTACTCAGTAAGTGTCATGTGGGGAAGAATAATAAGTAATTTACTAGAAAGTAGAAATATATTATTTTTAAATGCTGGGAAATCAGTTTTTAAGGGTTTGTGCTTTGCTAAAGATGATGGTTAAGGTCCGGTTTAACGTGTCATCAAGGGGTAAAAACAGCCATAGTTTCAGACATGGGTCATAAACTATATTCATAGGCATACATTGAAAAGTGAATGACGTTATTTGCGTCAACTTACCAAGGAGCCATCCACCGGAGAATTCTCCAGACTCAAACCGACGGTATAATCCAGGTCGTCGCAAGATGTACGCGTCATGGGATGAGCCTGGAAATGCAGCGAGAACACTAAGGTACCGCATGTCTGGGGCCACTACTGCTTGGACATTCAGTGAGTGGCCCATTTTGCGGTTCCTGGGAAAAAATAAAAATAAAAAAAATTAGCAAGGCAAGGTAAACTACTCAAACACTAACTTCTAACACCATCCAAAAAAACATGTTGGGCAATACAAATAACACTAAATAAGTACCTAAGTAGGTTTTGGCAAAAAAAGTATATGTATGTTGGATCAACTAAAGATTAACTTTAAAATGACTAATTAAGGTCCACATGAAAACCTTTGGCTTTGGCCGACATGAAAAACATTGATGAAGCTAAAGACAGTCAAATGTATCACATGGACAATTTACAAGGAGGGATTAATAGATATACAGTGTAAGCTGTTTCACAGGACCAATTTACAAGGAGGGATTAATAGATATACAGTGTAAGCTGTTTCACAGGGAAAATTTGCAAGGAGGGACTAATAGATATACAGTGTAAGCTGTTTTACAGGGACAATTTACAAGGAGGGATTACTAGATATACAGTGTAAGCTGTTTCACAGGGACAATTTACAAGGAGGGATTAATAGATATACAGTGTAAGCTGTTTCACAGGGACAATTTACAAGGAGGGATTAATAGATATACAGTGTAAGCTGTTTCACAGGGACAATTTAAAAGGAGGGATTTATAGATAGTTAAAATACAGTTTGTCTAAACTATATAACAAAATGACCGATTGAACTTACCTATAGATGTACTCGTCGGCTGCAGGAGGGACCAATGCAACGTGGGTGCAATCAATCGCACCCATGACGTTGGGCATGTCGGCGATATTATAAAATGCCAGCTTAAGCGTGTTCCAGGCTACCATGTCGCCAGAAAAATAAATATATTTCTACCTAATGGTAGCCATGCCTTCCAAAAACTTGCATAGCGCGCGGCTCAGCGTAGGCCTTGGGCCTCGGGAATGAGCCATTTGCCAAAAATTTCAGGCAGCCAAGCATCTTGGTAATACCTGAAATTGCTTGCCCCCTCCTTGTGGTGCTGGCTAACCATGGTCGCAGCTCACTATACAACTTATGGAGAGAAGAGCAATTAAGTCTGGTCAGCTCAAACAGCTCAACGTCATGCCATCGATATGCATGCATCACCGGTGCAATCTGGCCTCGGCCCTGCTGATACATTCAATGCCCATTAGCTGGAGTTGGTGATATTCCTCCACAAAGGCACAAAACTTGGTGAAAGCAAGGTATCCAAGGTCAAAATGGTCCCGTAAGTGGATCGCAAAGGAAATGGTTTTATAGGGTGGTGGTCCCTCGGCAATCAGCTCTCTGAATGAGATGCAAGCCCATACCAATAACGTAGGTTATCTGAACGAACGCAAAATATCAGATTTAGATGGGAAAATGATCCAAACTAATGTAAATGATCCGATTTAGTTTCGTTCATCGAAAGCGCATATACGCATGAGCGCGAACGAACGTACGAATGGAAAATGGAACGAAAAAACAAAAAAAATTACAAACACACAAAAAACATACACAGCTACGAAAGTCCAGACGAATGTGTCTATGAATCGAGCCTTTTGTGCAGAAGTGGTAAGTAGTTTTCTACTGTACTATAAAATACAAAATCAAGGGGTCTAGGGAAGGATTGTGAGGAAAGTTTTAATTGTAAGCTATGTGGGTGCTATGCTTCCACTTTAATGACCCTACCACATGGGGGTCTTACTGCATTCTGGGTTCCTCTCTAATCAGATGCTCAGTCTTCTCTCAGTAATGATATCATTGTTCTAACACTCTTGGGTACCCATCAGTGGTCATTAGACCAAAATTCTGCATATGTTACAACGTTAACCAGAGTAATCAGCCAACTAATAAGCCACCATGGGTATTGTTTGTGGGTAACTTGTCCGCTGGTGTTTGACAGAATCCGACAAGTGGCCCATATCTGGTCAGGTGTTATATGAAGGTGTGACATAACTGTTAACTAAGAGTTTTTAATAAGGGAATTTTCCGGCCAGGGTGACATTTCTAACTATATAAATGAGCACAGCCTGAATTTGATGTGTCACAACAAATCCTTCCAGGACTAGATCAAAACAGCTATGTAGTAGTTCATGTCTCTGGGGTGTGCCCAAAGATTTCTCAGTGGACACTGTGTTATGTGTCAGGATAAAGTTGTAATTTGTTTTGTCACCAAGCTGCATTGTGATTGGATATTTAGCTACTTAGTTATCTTTCATGGAGTAAAACAAACATACAACATGTTATGCCACGCTCTTATGGACAGACTCAAGCAATAATTATAGCAAACTTCATTTACATTGATGAAGCCTATGGCCTCAATTAAATAAAGTTAGAAAAAAATTCTCATGGTAGTAAAAGATTCAATTCATGAGAAAAAAGCCTGAGAATGTCACTGTTACTGAATCACCCGATAGGAAAATAATGAAAGTCAATGGCACTTTTTTACTCCTTTCTACACTGTAGTAAAAGCTGCCATTAACTTTCATTGTCCTTTTATCTAGTGATTCAGTAACAGTGACATTCTCAGGCTTTCTCATGAATTGAATTTTTTACTACCATGAGAATTTGTTTCTACCTTTATTGAATTGAGGCCTATGTGTCAGTATCAATAATAAAGATATGGGTTTGACTGACTGACTTGCTAGTAGATTATGTACTGTCACACACCATGCTCTTTTAGGCTAAATTAGCACTGATGTAGATCCCTTTTTGCCGAATAAGGCAAAGCTTTTTATTACATGTCCGTAGTATTAAAACAAATCTGAACATGACATACATCTATACATCTTGAAGACATTTTGCTAGTCATCCAACTGGCTTTCTTAATTAGAATACCAAATAAAAAATTAACCTTTAGGCATGATCCCTATATACTCACTTGCTATCTGCCCCCAAGTTCTCAGTTTAGAATTTCTGAATTGATAAAGCGAGTTAAATGACTAGGATAGGTCTTCAAGAAAAGAATAGCAAAACCAATTGCCTTCAATGAGGTACTACAGATAAACCATATACTTTTTAATTACATCGATTACCTTGTTCCATCTCCATTACATATATACCCTAGTTGAATTGAAAGACTATGGTTAGATAAATGGGAGTTTACAGTCTACAAATTTGTCTCCATGTGCCAAGGGTTCTAGGCATGACTTCCTCTTCTTTTATTTTGTTACCTGTTTTTTATCTTGAGAATATAGACAGTTTACATTTTTATAGTAAGTATTTGAGTTTTCCTAGTTTGATGGGAGTAGTTGTAGGGGTAGTTGTTAAGAGGAGAACCAGTCAGAGACCATTGATTGTTGTTGTTTGGGAAATAGACCCTGGAATACATGATATATAGGATGAATAAGTTGCAGTAGACGTCAGAAGAAGAGATAGCAAGAGGCTAAGGAACTCTTGAAACAGAACTAGGGCAGACAGCCACCACGAGGACCTGTGGAGAACCAGGTACCCGTTGGAGTGGGTAGACTGTATCAGCTGGAATCACCTAAAGGGAAGGAAGAACTGCTGTTGTGTGATTGTATGCTGACATAGTATTGTACACTGCTGGAACAATTTGCTGTGACCTCTGATGTGACCATCTGTAAAGTAAGTGGAATCTTTCCGAACGTCAAGACTTCACACTCAGGTGTGTGTACCTAACAATAGGTACAAGGCAATACAACAATAAGAATCAGTTATAAGATCAAGTCAAAAACAGAATTCACATTTAGTTTCAGCAGTATACAATGCAAAAAAAACCCATAGAAGACCTTCATAACTCTAGCATGTCTCATCCTGATGCACAAAGTAAAGGTCTGAGACTCATCTCATGTGTCCCATATGACTTATTGCATATTATACTAATGAACCAAACTTACTAGGTAGAGGGGTATTGTATTCCCCAGTTATACATCCTGATACAAAATAAACAGAGGAAAAAAGAAATGAAGAAAAGAAAGCAACTAGATACAGAGTGATCAGAATGATCAGAAATCAGAGTAAGAAAGAAGATGACAGAGAAAGGTAAGGAAGGGAGAGGCAAAGCAGCTTGCTTAGCTATTAACCATTGCCAAAATGTGACTTAACATTATTTATTGCAACAAAATGAAGCTGGACAAGGTGGAGCCAGTGGGGCCAGTCTACTACTTGGTGACACAATAAACAGGACATGACCAACCCTATAAAAGGCAATAAGACCAGCTGATTACAGGTTGCTGGATATTACACTTGGGTCATATAGATTTGAAGAGCAGTGCAAGTCATGGTTACATGCTGGCTTGTTGTAACATTCCAGTTATTATTTTGTTCTACGAAATCCCATAGCTTTTGTTATATCTCTGTGTGAAGGACCATCAGTGAGCTTCTAGCATTCCCCTGTGACCCACAATATGGCATATTTAACCTAGGAAGTAACTGTGATTGGGGATTTAAAATGTTCTAAAAATGTGGTTAGCATCCTGGATTATATTAGTGGTGAGGGGTATCAGGGATGTATCTTGCATGTACAAAATGAGTAATCAGTTGAAGATGGCTCCATGGCCTAATGAACAGAGGACAGTGTGCTCCATCTGCCAGTGTAAACTGAGCAGGGAGTGCAGAAAAAAAAGGATTTCAGCACCTCACTCCTTGACGTAGCATTTGAGAAGGTTTCATTTCATCCAACTGTCTGCTTCAGTCTGGGTCCAGCACAGGTGGAAGAAGTGGCAGATGTGCCTGTAACATGGCCCTTCCTCTGCTAACGCGTGCCTGACATTTAACCCGTTTGTTGTGAGATCAGGTTGATCAAACCAACCTCTAGGCAAAGAGGTCAGAAACGGCTTTGTCTACTTTGCTTGTTGCCAGTAAAGAAAGGCAAAGTTGTCCAAACTCCTTTGTTATTATGAGGTCAAATCTTATTGCCGGGTGAAACCTTTAAAACAGCCATTCACTATTTTACTCAATCCCCTCAACTGACTCCATTCATCTATAATATGATCTCCCACAAGCCTCTCCTGGGAGACTTCAGGCAACAAAATACATCTTTATTCTTATTTAATGTTTTCACGTCTTCAAAAAAAGTATTACTCAGTCCTATTGAGAAATATATTGTACAATGTACCTCTTTTATATTGAGCTTAATTGTATGAATATATTATGAAAGCTTATATGCTTTATTTATATATTACTCCTGAGCAATTTAGGGCAATATAATTGTAAATGTTTAAGCCAATGTGGTGAAGATGATTTTAAAGCACCTATTGGTAATAGGTAAACTACCATTCTTCTCCTGGATAATTTCCATGTATTTATCTATAGAGCTTTTGTAGACTAGTGCTAGCCATTTACACTGGTATAAGTCATTGATAAATTCAAATGTGTGCAGCATCTTATGGAGTCCCCCCACACACCCCAAAAAAGAATAACAAAATCACTTAAAAATGTGACATTGCTAAGGTTTGAATATTTTGGTGCTTTCATTACGAGACAGCTTAAACATTATTTAAAATATGTAATTTTTATTTTTCTCTTTATTAGCAACTGTACAAATTGTGCTAATTATACAAATGTGATACTTACCCAATAGAGATGAGCGAACTTTTGAAAAATTCGATTCGACTGATTCGCCGAATTTTCCGACAAAAATCGTTTCGACCCGAATAAATTCGCGACGAATCGCTATTAAAAACGGCTATTTCTGAGCCTCCTACAGCCTCAATAGGGTTGTAAACCATTCAGCCTTGCTGTAACACGCACAGGATGCGTGCTGGGTTTGTTAAATAATACTTTGAAGAAATATCACATGCAGATCAGAGGCATCGCTAATAGAATCGCAGAGCGGCACAATTGCAGAGAGTTGAAGTGGCATCACTATGAGGGGCAGAAGGAGCCCAAATATACACTGGAGTTGGCCTCAGGAGCCCAAAAATTGGATGAATCACACCCTGGAGTTGGCAGAAGTTGGCAGCAGCAGCAGCAGGAGCCCAAATATACACTGGAGTTGGCTTCAGGAGCCCAAAAATTGGATGAATCACACCCTGGAGTTGGCAGAAGTTGGCAGCAGCAGGAGCAGGAGCCCAAATATACACTGGAGTTGGCCTCAGGAGCCCAAAAATTGGATGAATCACACCCTGGAGTTGGCAGAAGTTGGCAGCAGCAGCAGCAGGAGCCCAAATATACACTGGAGTTGGCCTCAGGAGCCCAAAAATTGGATGAATCACACCCTGGAGTTGGCAGGAGTTGACAGTAGTAGCAGCAGGAGCCCAAATATACACTGGAGTTGGCCTCAGGAGCCCAACAATTGGATGAATCACACCCTGGAGTTGGCAGAAGTTGGCAGCAGCAGCAGCAGGAGCCCAAATATACACTGGAGTTGGCCTCAGGAGCCCAAAAATTGGATGAATCACACCCTGGAGTTGGCAGAAGTTGGCAGCAGCAGCAGCAGGAGCCCAAATATACACTGGAGTTGGCTTCAGGAGCCCAAAAATTGGATGAATCACACCCTGGAGTTGGCAGGAGTTGACAGTAGTAGCAGCAGGAGCCCAAATATACACTGGAGTTGGCTTCAGGAGCCCAAAAATTGGATGAATCACACCCTGGAGTTGGCAGAAGTTGGCAGCAGCAGCAGCAGGAGCCCAAATATACACTGGAGTTGGCCTCAGGAGCCCAAAAATTGGATGAATCACACCCTGGAGTTGGCAGAAGTTGGCAGTAGTAGCAGCAGGAGCCCAAATATACACTGGAGTTGGCCTCAGGAGCCCAAAAATTGGATGAATCACACCCTGGAGTTGGCAGAAGTTGGCAGTAGTAGCAGCAGGAGCCCAAATATACACTGGAGTTGGCTTCAGGAGCCCAAAAATTGGATGAATCACACCCTGGAGTTGGCAGAAGTTGGCAGTAGCAGCAGCAGGAGCCCAAATATACACTGGAGTTGGCTTCAGGAGCCCAAAAATTGGATGAATCACACCCTGGAGTTGGCAGGAGTTGACAGTAGCAGCAGCAGGAGCCCAAATATACACTGGAGTTGGCCTCAGGAGCCCAAAAATTGGATGAATCACACCCTGGAGTTGGCAGGAGTTGACAGTAGCAGCAGCAGGAGCCCAAATATACACTGGAGTTGGCTTCAGGAGCCCAAAAATTGGATGAATCACACCCTGGAGTTGGCAGAAGTTGGCAGCAGCAGCAGGAGCCCAAATATACACTGGAGTTGGCTTCAGGAGCCCAAAAATTGGATGAATCACACCCTGGAGTTGGCAGGAGTTGACAGTAGCAGCAGCAGGAGCCCAAATATACACTGGAGTTGGCCTCAGGAGCCCAAAAATTGGATGAATCACACCCTGGAGTTGGCAGAAGTTGGCAGCAGCAGCAGCAGGAGCCCAAATATACACTGGAGTTGGCCTCAGGAGCCCAAAAATTGGATGAATCACACCCTGGAGTTGGCAGGAGTTGACAGTAGTAGCAGCAGGAGCCCAAATATACACTGGAGTTGGCTTCAGGAGCCCAAAAATTGGATGAATCACACCCTGGAGTTGGCAGAAGTTGGCAGCAGCAGCAGCAGGAGCCCAAATATACACTGGAGTTGGCTTCAGGAGCCCAAAAATTGGATGAATCACACCCTGGAGTTGGCAGAAGTTGGCAGCAGCAGCAGCAGGAGCCCAAATATACACTGGAGTTGGCTTCAGGAGCCCAAAAATTGGATGAATCACACCCTGGAGTTGGCAGAAGTTGGCAGCAGCAGCAGCAGCAGGAGCCCAAATATACACTGGAGTTGGCTTCAGGAGCCCAAAAATTGGATGAATCACACCCTGGAGTTGGCAGGAGTTGACAGTAGCAGCAGCAGGAGCCCAAATATACACTGGAGTTGGCCTCAGGAGCCCAAAAATTGGATGAATCACACCCTGGAGTTGGCAGAAGTTGGCAGCAGCAGCAGCAGGAGCCCAAATATACACTGGAGTTGGCCTCAGGAGCCCAAAAATTGGATGAATCACACCCTGGAGTTGGCAGGAGTTGACAGTAGTAGCAGCAGGAGCCCAAATATACACTGGAGTTGGCTTCAGGAGCCCAAAAATTGGATGAATCACACCCTGGAGTTGGCAGAAGTTGGCAGCAGCAGCAGCAGGAGCCCAAATATACACTGGAGTTGGCTTCAGGAGCCCAAAAATTGGATGAATCACACCCTGGAGTTGGCAGAAGTTGGCAGCAGCAGCAGCAGGAGCCCAAATATACACTGGAGTTGGCTTCAGGAGCCCAAAAATTGGATGAATCACACCCTGGAGTTGGCAGAAGTTGGCAGTAGTAGCAGCAGGAGCCCAAATATACACTGGAGTTGGCTTCAGGAGCCCAAAAATTGGATGAATCACACCCTGGAGTTGGCAGGAGTTGACAGTAGCAGCAGCAGGAGCCCAAATATACACTGGAGTTGGCCTCAGGAGCCCAAAAATTGGATGAATCACACCCTGGAGTTGGCAGGAGTTGACAGTAGTAGCAGCAGGAGCCCAAATATACACTGGAGTTGGCTTCAGGAGCCCAAAAATTGGATGAATCACACCCTGGAGTTGGCAGAAGTTGGCAGTAGTAGCAGCAGGAGCCCAAATATACACTGGAGTTGGCTTCAGGAGCCCAAAAATTGGATGAATCACACCCTGGAGTTGGCAGAAGTTGGCAGTAGCAGCAGCAGGAGCCCAAAAAATGGCCTAAAGACATAAATATGTTTTGCACCATTTGTAAAGTGTAAAACGTGGCACCATGCTGAATCTAGTCGCATGCATCAGGCATTGGTGGGTGGAAATCCTGGCTGATCCATCCCTGATTCATTTTGACAAAGGTGAGTCTCTCCACATTTTTAGTTGACAGACGAGTTCTCCTCGCCGTAACTATGGCCCCCGCCGCACTAAACACCCGCTCAGATGGCACGCTACTTGCCGGGCAGGACAGCTTTTCCAGGGCAAACTCTGCTAGTTGCGGCCACAAATCAAGTTTGGCTGCCCAGAAGTCCAGCGGATCCTCAAGGTGTGTTGGCATGGTCATGTCAAAGTATGACATGACCTGCTGGTTCAGGTCCTGCTCCAGGTCTTCCTGCTGCTCATGAGTAGCCTCACTATGCGGGTGTAGAAAGCTACTCATTAGCGACTGAAGACTGAGGCTGCTGCTGCTGATGGAGCTTCTGCTGCTGCTGCTGCCAACCCCCCCAGCGGCCATGGCAGTGGAAGGTGAGCGCAGAGGTCCCCTCGAGTCAGACCTGCGAGAGTATGGACCATGGCGCAGATAGGCATCGGCCAACTGCCTACGTAGAATGTCTTTGTAGTAGTTGAGTTTGTCCTCCCTCTCGGTGGGTTTAAAAAATGCCCCCATTTTGTGCCGGAAGCGAGGGTCCAATAAGGTGGACAGCCAGAAGTCATCCCGCCGACAGATGGAAACAATTCTGGGGTCACTACGCAAGCATGTGAGCATGCTTCGTGCCATTTGCGCAAGTGACTCGGATGGACTACCTGTCTCCATCTCCACTGCATACTGCCACGGTGTGCCCGGGTCCTCTGTCTCTCCTTCCTCAAAAACCTCTAGCTCCTCTGGCTGCTCCTGCTCCTCCTCTCCTGTCCGCTGACTAGATAAACCAGCCATTTCGCCAAGCCTAAACTGTGTTTCGCTGGGCAACTCCTCCTCCTCCTCTTCCTCCTCCTCCTCCTCCAGTTCAGCTCCAACGGGGTTCATGTGGCCGTAAGATGTAAACGCCATGTCTCCAGTGCCCTGACCAGCCATGGTTTCCAACATGTGCTGTAGTACATGAAGCAGTGGAATCACGTCGTTCATCCCGTAATCCTGCCGACTGACAAATAAAGTGGCTTCCTCAAAGGGCCTGAGCAAACGGCAGGTGTCACGTATGAGCTGCCACTGGTTGACATTGAAGTTACACAGGGGAGTCCCCCTATCTGCTTGGATCATCAGGAAATCCGTGATGGCTTTTCTCTGTTCATATAATCGGTCCAACATGTGAAGGGTGGAATTCCAACGGGTGGAAACATCGCAAATCAGACTATGTTGGGGGATACCATTCTGACGCTGTAGCTCAAGAAGGGTGTGTTTGGCGGTGTAGGAGTGGCTGAAGTGCATGCAAAGTTTCCGTGAAGTTGTTAGGATGTCCTGCAGATGGGGGGAACACTTCAGAAACCGCTTGACAACCAGATTGAAGACGTGAGCCATGCAGGGGGCATGGGTCAGGCTTCCTTGGCGCAGCGCAGACAAAATGTTCTTCCCATTGTCGGTAACCATGATTCCCATTTTAAGTTTTCTCGGAGTAAGCCATGTTTGGATTTCCTGATGAATACATTTAAGCAGTTCCTCCCCTGTGTGACTCCGTTCGCCAAGACAAACCATGTGAAGCACTGCGTGACACCTCCGTGCCCTGCACACATGGTAGACTGGAGGGGCACTGAGACTTGAGCCTACAGTGGAGGGTGAGGAGATGGCGGAGGATGAGGAGGCCGAGTCGCACGGTGTCACAGGCCCAATGGGCAGAGAGCGCGGAGGCCGAAGCGGCGTGACCTGTCCAAGTTGCTGCTGCAAAGGGACCACATTCACCCAGTGGGCCGTAAACGACATGTACTGCCCCTGACCGTAGTTACAGCTCCAGATGTCGGCGCTGCCATGTATTTTGCTACACACCGACAGGCTCAAGGACTGGCCCACCTTCTGTTCAACAAAAGTGTGCAGCGCTGGTACTGCCTTCTTGGCAAAGAAATGACGGCTTGGGACTCTCCACCTCGGCTCGGCACAAGCCATCAGTTCTCTGAAAGGTGCAGATTCCACCACCTGAAAAGGGAGCGACTGCAGCACCAGCAACTTGGACAGGAGCACATTCAGCTTCTGCGCCGTAGGATGAGTGGGCGCATACTGCTGTCTCTTGGACATGGCTTCGCTGATGGATTGCTGGCGGGATGCATGACTTGGAGGAGGAGGAGGAGGAGCAGGAGCGACAGAGGATGGGTGTGACGCACAGCTGCCTTCGGCTGAGGTGCTGGAGCCTTGGCTGGCAGAAATTGGGAGCTCACTTGGTGAGGAAGCAGACTGGACCACCCCTTGGGAGCCTCGGTTCTCCCAGGTCGTTTTATGGTGACGCATCATATGTTGACGCAGGGCCGTGGTGCCAACATTTGGACCCTGGCCACGCTTCACCTTTTGCCTACATATCTTGCATGTGGCCATGTTACCCTCCTGCGGATGCCTCAGGAAAAACTGCCACACTGCCGAGTAGCTACTTTTCCCACCCCCTGGCCTCACTGATTCACTGCTGCTGTTGCCAACTCCAGGAACCCCTGCTCCACTACCTCCCGATAAGGTAGACTGCCGCACAGCAGGTGCTCTACCCCGGCCCCGGCCCCGGCCGGCTCCAGCCTTTGGAATTGTGCCCCCATGCTGACTGCTACCACCTTGCTGCCTCAGCTGCTGACTCCGGGGCAACCTGCGCCCCTCTTCTCCTGATGATGACGATGAAGCCCCTTCATCACCCGGCTCCCAAGTGCGATCGGCTTCATCGTCATCATCATCATCATCACCGGGTTGTGGCTGTACGTCACTGATGTTCGTGGATTCGTCAACAGTGTCTGGCGCAGGAGCTGGAACGCTCGCAGCACCCACGACACTGTCCACATCACTATTTGTCTGCCTAGCTAAAGAAGCCACCTCCATTTCTTGGCTGGGCAGTAGCTGCTGACTGTCCTCCTGTATCTGATCGTCCTCCTCACTAAAGAGTGGAGCTGAACCCAAAGCATAGGATACGTCGCTGGGGGAGGGAACGGCGTAGGACAGAGGCAATGGGAGGACAGGGACTGCTCTCGGGGCATGCCAACTCAGGGTTGTGTCAGAGGAACCTACCGACCCTAGACTGGGGGTCTCAGATGTAAGTTGTGATGATGTTGTTGATGAGCGCGTCAGCCAATCTACCACGGCAGATGCGTTACTGGTGGAGACCCGACCGCTAGCAGATACTGGCAGATTAGGTCTCTCAGCGTGACTCCTGTTGCTACTGGCCCCCAGTCTGATGCGAGCTCTGCCTGCGGAATCTTGGCCTCTGCCACTCCTCTTTTCACTTCCAGGCACTTGTCTGCCCGACATAGTCTAACTGGCGTGGTAGTAGGTGATATTTTAAGAACCCCCAGGCAGCAGTGGGTCTATATAAAACAGAATATAATGCACACCAAAAGTGAGCAGTAACACTCAGCCTCCAACAGGCCTGCTTAGTGTAAATAAGAGAGCTGCTTAGTGTAAATAAAGAGGGGTATGCTATGTTACAGAATGGGATGCCTCAACAGAAGTGCACCTGGCAGGCAGCAGTAAGCCTATGCCCAGCAAAAGTGTCTTATAATATAAATATAATAAGAGCAAATGCTTATATGGTCTTAAACAGAGGCTGCTTTAGTCACAGAATGGGATGCCCTGGGCAGGAATGGACCTGGCAGGGTCCAGTAGGGCTTTGGCCAGCAAAAGTGTCTTTATCAGGCTAATTTCAAATATGATAAGAGCAAATGCTTATATGGTCTTAAACAGAGGCTGCTGTAGTCACAGAATGGGATGCCCCGGGCAGGAATCGACCTGGCAGGGTCCAGTAGGGCTTTGGCCAGCAAAAGTGTCTTTATCAGGCCTGATTTCTATGAGAATAAGTGCAAATGTTTATTATGCTATTAAATAGAGGCTGCTTTAGTCACAGAATGGGATGCCAGTGCCACAAAAACCAGAGAGCATGCACAGCAAAAGTGTCTTTATCAGGCCTGATTTCTATGAGAATAAGTGCAAATGTTTATTATGCTATTAAATAGAGGCTGCTTTAGTCACAGAATGGGATGCCAGTGCCACAAAAACCAGAGAGCATGCACAGCAAAAGTGTCTTTATCAGGCCTGATTTCTATGAGAATAAGTGCAAATGTTTATTATGCTATTAAATAGAGGCTGCTTTAGTCACGGAATGGGATGCCAGTGCCACAAAAACCAGAGAGCATGCACAGCAAAAGTGTCTTTATCAGGCCTGATTTCTATGAGAATAAGTGCAAATGTTTATTATGCTATTAAATAGAGGCTGCTTTAGTCACAGAATGGGATGCCAGTGCCACAAAAACCAGAGAGCATGCACAGCAAAAGTGTCTTTATCAGGCCTGATTTCTATGAGAATAAGTGCAAATGTTTATTATGCTATTAAATAGAGGCTGCTTTAGTCACGGAATGGGATGCCAGTGCCACAAAAACCAGAGAGCATGCACAGCAAAAGTGTCTTTATCAGGCCTGATTTCTATGAGAATAAGTGCAAATGTTTATTATGCTATTAAATAGAGGCTGCTTTAGTCACGGAATGGGATGCCAGTGCCACAAAAACCAGAGAGCATGCACAGCAAAAGTGTCTTTATCAGGCCTGATTTCTATGAGAATAAGTGCAAATGGTTATTATGCTATTAAATAGAGGCTGCTTTAGTCACAGAATGGGATGCCAGTGCCACAAAAACCAGAGAGCATGCACAGCAAAAGTGTCTTTATCAGGCCTGATTTCTATGAGAATAAGTGCAAATGTTTATTATGCTATTAAATAGAGGCTGCTTTAGTCACAGAATGGGATGCCAGTGCCACAAAAACCAGAGAGCATGCACAGCAAAAGTGTCTTTATCAGGCCTGATTTCTATGAGAATAAGTGCAAATGTTTATTATGCTATTAAATAGAGGCTGCTTTAGTCACAGAATGGGATGCCAGTGCCACAAAAACCAGAGAGCATGCACAGCAAAAGTGTCTTTATCAGGCCTGATTTCTATGAGAATAAGTGCAAATGTTTATTATGCTATTAAATAGAGGCTGCTTTAGTCACGGAATGGGATGCCAGTGCCACAAAAACCAGAGAGCATGCACAGCAAAAGTGTCTTTATCAGGCCTGATTTCTATGAGAATAAGTGCAAATGTTTATTATGCTATTAAATAGAGGCTGCTTTAGTCACAGAATGGGATGCCAGTGCCACAAAAACCAGAGAGCATGCACAGCAAAAGTGTCTTTATCAGGCCTGATTTCTATGAGAATAAGTGCAAATGTTTATTATGCTATTAAATAGAGGCTGCTTTAGTCACAGAATGGGATGCCAGTGCCACAAAAACCAGAGAGCATGCACAGCAAAAGTGTCTTTATCAGGCCTGATTTCTATGAGAATAAGTGCAAATGTTTATTATGCTATTAAATAGAGGCTGCTTTAGTCACAGAATGGGATGCCAGTGCCACAAAAACCAGAGAGCATGCACAGCAAAAGTGTCTTTATCAGGCCTGATTTCTATGAGAATAAGTGCAAATGGTTATTATGCTATTAAATAGAGGCTGCTTTAGTCACAGAATGGGATGCCAGTGCCACAAAAACCAGAGAGCATGCACAGCAAAAGTGTCTTTATCAGGCCTGATTTCTATGAGAATAAGTGCAAATGTTTATTATGCTATTAAATAGAGGCTGCTTTAGTCACGGAATGGGATGCCAGTGCCACAAAAACCAGAGAGCATGCACAGCAAAAGTGTCTTTATCAGGCCTGATTTCTATGAGAATAAGTGCAAATGTTTATTATGCTATTAAATAGAGGCTGCTTTAGTCACAGAATGGGATGCCAGTGCCACAAAAACCAGAGAGCATGCACAGCAAAAGTGTCTTTATCAGGCCTGATTTCTATGAGAATAAGTGCAAATGTTTATTATGCTATTAAATAGAGGCTGCTTTAGTCACAGAATGGGATGCCAGTGCCACAAAAACCAGAGAGCATGCACAGCAAAAGTGTCTTTATCAGGCCTGATTTCTATGAGAATAAGTGCAAATGTTTATTATGCTATTAAATAGAGGCTGCTTTAGTCACGGAATGGGATGCCAGTGCCACAAAAACCAGAGAGCATGCACAGCAAAAGTGTCTTTATCAGGCCTGATTTCTATGAGAATAAGTGCAAATGTTTATTATGCTATTAAATAGAGGCTGCTTTAGTCACAGAATGGGATGCCAGTGCCACAAAAACCAGAGAGCATGCACAGCAAAAGTGTCTTTATCAGGCCTGATTTCTATGAGAATAAGTGCAAATGTTTATTATGCTATTAAATAGAGGCTGCTTTAGTCACGGAATGGGATGCCAGTGCCACAAAAACCAGAGAGCATGCACAGCAAAAGTGTCTTTATCAGGCCTGATTTCTATGAGAATAAGTGCAAATGTTTATTATGCTATTAAATAGAGGCTGCTTTAGTCACAGAATGGGATGCCAGTGCCACAAAAACCAGAGAGCATGCACAGCAAAAGTGTCTTTATCAGGCCTGATTTCTATGAGAATAAGTGCAAATGGTTATTATGCTATTAAATAGAGGCTGCTTTAGTCACAGAATGGGATGCCAGTGCCACAAAAACCAGAGAGCATGCACAGCAAAAGTGTCTTTATCAGGCCTGATTTCTATGAGAATAAGTGCAAATGTTTATTATGCTATTAAATAGAGGCTGCTTTAGTCACGGAATGGGATGCCAGTGCCACAAAAACCAGAGAGCATGCACAGCAAAAGTGTCTTTATCAGGCCTGATTTCTATGAGAATAAGTGCAAATGTTTATTATGCTATTAAATAGAGGCTGCTTTAGTCACAGAATGGGATGCCAGTGCCACAAAAACCAGAGAGCATGCACAGCAAAAGTGTCTTTATCAGGCCTGATTTCTATGAGAATAAGTGCAAATGTTTATTATGCTATTAAATAGAGGCTGCTTTAGTCACAGAATGGGATGCCAGTGCCACAAAAACCAGAGAGCATGCACAGCAAAAGTGTCTTTATCAGGCCTGATTTCTATGAGAATAAGTGCAAATGTTTATTATGCTATTAAATAGAGGCTGCTTTAGTCACAGAATGGGATGCCAGTGCCACAAAAACCAGAGAGCATGCACAGCAAAAGTGTCTTTATCAGGCCTGATTTCTATGAGAATAAGTGCAAATGTTTATTATGCTATTAAATAGAGGCTGCTTTAGTCACGGAATGGGATGCCAGTGCCACAAAAACCAGAGAGCATGCACAGCAAAAGTGTCTTTATCAGGCCTGATTTCTATGAGAATAAGTGCAAATGTTTATTATGCTATTAAATAGAGGCTGCTTTAGTCACAGAATGGGATGCCAGTGCCACAAAAACCAGAGAGCATGCACAGCAAAAGTGTCTTTATCAGGCCTGATTTCTATGAGAATAAGTGCAAATGTTTATTATGCTATTAAATAGAGGCTGCTTTAGTCACGGAATGGGATGCCAGTGCCACAAAAACCAGAGAGCATGCACAGCAAAAGTGTCTTTATCAGGCCTGATTTCTATGAGAATAAGTGCAAATGTTTATTATGCTATTAAATAGAGGCTGCTTTAGTCACAGAATGGGATGCCAGTGCCACAAAAACCAGAGAGCATGCACAGCAAAAGTGTCTTTATCAGGCCTGATTTCTATGAGAATAAGTGCAAATGTTTATTATGCTATTAAATAGAGGCTGCTTTAGTCACGGAATGGGATGCCAGTGCCACAAAAACCAGAGAGCATGCACAGCAAAAGTGTCTTTATCAGGCCTGATTTCTATGAGAATAAGTGCAAATGTTTATTATGCTATTAAATAGAGGCTGCTTTAGTCACGGAATGGGATGCCAGTGCCACAAAAACCAGAGAGCATGCACAGCAAAAGTGTCTTTATCAGGCCTGATTTCTATGAGAATAAGTGCAAATGTTTATTATGCTATTAAATAGAGGCTGCTTTAGTCACAGAATGGGATGCCAGTGCCACAAAAACCAGAGAGCATGCACAGCAAAAGTGTCTTTATCAGGCCTGATTTCTATGAGAATAAGTGCAAATGTTTATTATGCTATTAAATAGAGGCTGCTTTAGTCACGGAATGGGATGCCAGTGCCACAAAAACCAGAGAGCATGCACAGCAAAAGTGTCTTTATCAGGCCTGATTTCTATGAGAATAAGTGCAAATGTTTATTATGCTATTAAATAGAGGCTGCTTTAGTCACAGAATGGGATGCCAGTGCCACAAAAACCAGAGAGCATGCACAGCAAAAGTGTCTTTATCAGGCCTGATTTCTATGAGAATAAGTGCAAATGTTTATTATGCTATTAAATAGAGGCTGCTTTAGTCACGGAATGGGATGCCAGTGCCACAAAAACCAGAGAGCATGCACAGCAAAAGTGTCTTTATCAGGCCTGATTTCTATGAGAATAAGTGCAAATGTTTATTATGCTATTAAATAGAGGCTGCTTTAGTCACGGAATGGGATGCCAGTGCCACAAAAACCAGAGAGCATGCACAGCAAAAGTGTCTTTATCAGGCCTGATTTCTATGAGAATAAGTGCAAATGGTTATTATGCTATTAAATAGAGGCTGCTTTAGTCACAGAATGGGATGCCAGTGCCACAAAAACCAGAGAGCATGCACAGCAAAAGTGTCTTTATCAGGCCTGATTTCTATGAGAATAAGTGCAAATGTTTATTATGCTATTAAATAGAGGCTGCTTTAGTCACGGAATGGGATGCCAGTGCCACAAAAACCAGAGAGCATGCACAGCAAAAGTGTCTTTATCAGGCCTGATTTCTATGAGAATAAGTGCAAATGTTTATTATGCTATTAAATAGAGGCTGCTTTAGTCACAGAATGGGATGCCAGTGCCACAAAAACCAGAGAGCATGCACAGCAAAAGTGTCTTTATCAGGCCTGATTTCTATGAGAATAAGTGCAAATGTTTATTATGCTATTAAATAGAGGCTGCTTTAGTCACGGAATGGGATGCCAGTGCCACAAAAACCAGAGAGCATGCACAGCAAAAGTGTCTTTATCAGGCCTGATTTCTATGAGAATAAGTGCAAATGTTTATTATGCTATTAAATAGAGGCTGCTTTAGTCACGGAATGGGATGCCAGTGCCACAAAAACCAGAGAGCATGCACAGCAAAAGTGTCTTTATCAGGCCTGATTTCTATGAGAATAAGTGCAAATGGTTATTATGCTATTAAATAGAGGCTGCTTTAGTCACAGAATGGGATGCCAGTGCCACAAAAACCAGAGAGCATGCACAGCAAAAGTGTCTTTATCAGGCCTGATTTCTATGAGAATAAGTGCAAATGTTTATTATGCTATTAAATAGAGGCTGCTTTAGTCACAGAATGGGATGCCAGTGCCACAAAAACCAGAGAGCATGCACAGCAAAAGTGTCTTTATCAGGCCTGATTTCTATGAGAATAAGTGCAAATGTTTATTATGCTATTAAATAGAGGCTGCTTTAGTCACAGAATGGGATGCCAGTGCCACAAAAACCAGAGAGCATGCACAGCAAAAGTGTCTTTATCAGGCCTGATTTCTATGAGAATAAGTGCAAATGTTTATTATGCTATTAAATAGAGGCTGCTTTAGTCACAGAATGGGATGCCAGTGCCACAAAAACCAGAGAGCATGCACAGCAAAAGTGTCTTTATCAGGCCTGATTTCTATGAGAATAAGTGCAAATGTTTATTATGCTATTAAATAGAGGCTGCTTTAGTCACAGAATGGGATGCCAGTGCCACAAAAACCAGAGAGCATGCACAGCAAAAGTGTCTTTATCAGGCCTGATTTCTATGAGAATAAGTGCAAATGTTTATTATGCTATTAAATAGAGGCTGCTTTAGTCACAGAATGGGATGCCAGTGCCACAAAAACCAGAGAGCATGCACAGCAAAAGTGTCTTTATCAGGCCTGATTTCTATGAGAATAAGTGCAAATGTTTATTATGCTATTAAATAGAGGCTGCTTTAGTCACAGAATGGGATGCCTCACAGCAGACTTAAGATCAGTTCAGTATATATGCACAGTTAGTTACTATAAGCAGCCTGAAAACGCTAACAAAGGCTGGATGAAAAAAAAAAATTCTCCCTGTCAGCCAGCTCCGTTTTTCCTACCTTTCCCTGGCTTTCTGTCTGTCTCCTGTCTGTCTCCTGCCTGTCTCCTGCCTGTCTCCAGCCTGTCCCTGTCTGTCCCTGTCTGTCCCTGTCTCCAGCCTGTCTCCAGCCTGTCTAACTGCCTCAGCTACACAGCGTTCTGTCTGTCTGTCACGAATGCAATAGAGAAATGAGGAAAAGCAAGATGGCCGCCGTTAAATACCGCTGTGTGACGTCACCGGGCTTGCTGGCTGCTGATAGGCTGCATGTGACTGCCCCAGCTTGCACTGGCGCGGGATACATGTCCAGACATGTCCCGCCCGCCATCTTAGAATGCCTGTAATGTAAATGAATGGATGTTAAAGGAAAACTTCGAGTGATCGAATCGCGGGGAAATTCGGATTCGATCCGAATCGAATTTTTCCTGAAATTCGGATCGAATCCGGGTTCGTCCGGATCGATTCGCTCATCCCTATTACCCAACTGTACTGTATATGTTTACACATAGCAATAAAAACTATTAAAACAGAAAAATCTGTCATTGCTTTAGACAAGGTTGTGGGTGGTTGAAGATGTTTTTTCCATGGTTTGGCATAGACGATAAGTTTCTTCCCAACTTTTGGAGTAACCTGATCTGGCATATTTGCCATAGAAATCCTCTTGTGAAGAGAAAAAGCAAAGATCCACCCTTCAGCATTCCAGCTATTTCCTCAGATGGGGTGCACACACCTGCAAGGTGCCGCAGATGTATGTACAGGGAACCCCATTGGCTGCCAGCTGTCAAAGTACATGACAGTGGGGTGTGGAAGTGCAGTGGGAGAGTAGAAATGTTTGATTTTCAGGGTCTACAAGGGGAATTTTGTAGATAGGCATCCCAAATCAGGAATCCCCAGAGATGAAGAATGAGGATTATTATGGTTAAAATGGACTGGAGGTCTATTAAAAAATAGTTTTGAGCTGTACTGTGTTAGCTATTGTGAATAATAGAAAAGTAAAGAAATAAGGCGATACCTTTTGTAGGCCCACACAAGGTGTTGCCTTATTTCTTTACTTTTCTAAACAAAAAATTAGAAGAGTATGCATATAGCCATGACCGCTCTGGGGGATTTTTCCCTACAATTTAGTGGTTCTCCATATAAAATAATACCCAATTGGGTGCTGTCACTGTGTAACTAGTTAGAAAAAAAATTCTACCCCATTGGAATATTTCCAAACCTCCCTTACAAACATTACTCCAATCACCCAAAGAAGGGATTGAAATGGGGGCCTGATTTATCAAGCACTTCTGCCAGACAATGCCATTTCAGTGCAAATTAGAGTACTGCAAAATATGATTTATACATTTTCAGCATGTTGCAGCACTGATAATGTTTTAGTAAATGTACTTAGTAGTGCAGCAACATGCTCAAGTGTGAAAAAAATATATTTTATTATCCTACTCTAATTTACATCGATGTGGCGCTGTCTGCCAGAAGTGCTTGATAAATCAGGCCCTAAATCATGCACGTTGGTTGTGTGTTGAGTTAGAAGGAATCTCAAATCTAAAACGAATCTCATTGCACCCTCATACTGGCATCACAAACACATCTACACATACTCAAGTTAAACTATGTTAACTTTTGAACTGCAATGTATCAATATAGATAAGCCGCTGGGCGCAGAACATTCACAAGGGTCTTACTGAGAAAGAAAGGTCAGACAGACAATACGTTCAAGAGAAAGGAGGTCAGACAGGCCATGTCACAACAAGCCAGGCACTTCAATACAAACACATATGAAGTGGACAGTGAGTGGGGGTGGCCCATAGTCACAACAACACAATCAGAAGTAGGTGATCAATCTCTCAGTAGCCAATAACTACAGCTTTACTGCCCCGTCTATCTGAAGAGCCTGGAGAAAATAAGGCACAGATCCATCACACAAGATCCAATGGAGAAGCCTAACATTGGCCAATCGAATTGCACAGTAAGCATAAAACATTGTAGTATGAGAAATCCTATAATAAAAAAAACATACTACACAGGTTGTAATGGATCACCAGCATTATTGTGTCTCCATAGAGCCATATTTCAATCTGTCACTAAACATTTACAAATAACTATGCAGTATGAGGGACTCCCTTAAATCGAAAAGAATCTAGGGAGGCCCGATTCCCTCATCCCTGTGGCTTCCTAATTTCAGATCTCCTGGTGTGTGAAAACCCTGAAAGCACTTGTATACTCACAATCCCATGGCACATGTGCCAGTCGCATTCCCCCATTCCTCTAGCTGAGACACGTACCCACACCAGACGATAAGTTTTTACAGGGTATCCCTCTGAAATACACTCAGTCGGGCATCACAAATCTAGATGCCCCACTAGAGAGGAACAATACCTGGTAAAGAAAAAATCCCTGCATAAAGGGTCTGTTCAGGCAAAAAAAGCTATTATCACCTTTTGTCCCCCTGCAGCACTTACATTTGGCTCCAGTGTTTTAACATGTCCATGAACAGAGATCGCCGCTGCCTGGCGAGATGTTCAATCTTACCGATCAGTGCATTTTAAAACGCTGGTACTGGAAGAGTTGTGGGGGGGGGGGGGGGTAAAGATGAGTATAGCTTTTTTTCTTTTCGTGCATGGATAAGGGCTGGATAGGGGCTTTAAATTCTGTTCAGATGGCAGTCAAAGCTGGTCACATACCCCTTTGGACAGTACAATTGCCTTACAATCCCACGTACAAAAGTCATTCAAAAAGAAATTCTATTTAAACGTAACTGTTTGGGTCTCTTTCACACTGAGCATTTCCACTGCATTAGCTTCTAATTGGTTCTTCCATGTAAGCATATGCAGACCAATGGAATCAACCATTCGAGGGAGTGCTGATTAAGTCACTGCTGGCTTTGATCACAAAAAACAATTAGATAAAATTTGAGATTTTCAATATCAATGCACTTCTGCAATGTTGCAACCCTACTAAACAGAATTCAATTGGTTGGGTAACAAAACAGGTGTCAGCATCTGCAATTAAATCAGATTTGGTTTCATCTGAGGATGCCAGATCAGGCAAATAGGGAGGAGGATCCAGCACCTCGAAGCCTAGATCAGCAATTTTGTTCTGGGCATGGACACTGTGTGGAACAAGGCATTGTTGTGCAAAATGTTTCTGAAGCTTCTTGACTTCAATGCCTTCTTTACTTTATCAAGAATAATGAACCGCTTTGAAAGGCAGTCCACATGCAGCATCCCATGTTTATCCCTGAATATCGATTCCATCACCTTGAATGACAACTTCTGCTGTCTGAATTTGGGAACCTCTGTGTCTCCATAATAAAATAATAATAATAATAAAAAATATCCACATTTTATCTATTATCAACAGTCAAGACAGAAAAGCATCACCATCCTGCCAAAAATGCTGTAGAATAGCCTAGGAGGCTTGCACAAGGACATGCTTTTGATCTGCTTACTTAGATTTGAGGTCATGCTTGACACCTCCTCATGTCAAGATGATCGTGAATTATGGGCCTGAATTGTTCAGAGCCTCAACTCCTCAAATATGAAATTTGTTGGTCTCCCAGAATTATGTCATAGATGGTTCCTGCCTGGAACAGTCACATCAGGAACTAGAACCATGAAGGTCTTTGGCTGACATCCCTCTGTTTTACAGAGATATTTGCTGCAGACACCGCAGTGCTGTCTTCCAAGCTGCATAGCATAAGATTCAAACATGAGATGATGTCACAGTTTGCTCACACGAATTCCAAAGATGGGCCCTTTTAAAAGATATAACTAACTAAATGGAAAAAATCCAAGAACCTACGCCTATTCCCTATATATGACATCACCTCCCTCCCCGCTCTAACACTCCAGAATGCTAGAAATATAGGAAAAGAGTAAAAAGCTTTCTAAAACCTAAATCACTAAAACTTTCATAGTCATTTATTACAATTCAAACCACACAGCTACAATCTGTCCATGTGTCCATTAGAAACTTAAATGATAACAGCTCTGTAATAACAATTGTGTCAAAGCAAGAAAAAGTTTCCTCCATTACCGGTATTTACAAACCGTGAAAACCAACACCATTTCTGGGTCAATTAACTCATTTTCTCTTAGTTTCTCTCCCAGAGGAATAGGTGTAATGAGAGTGATCTTTAGATCTACTGATTGGATGCTAGGATAATCGCGTCCAGTTTTTCATAAGTCTTAGGGTAGTAAGTTATTTTTTAGAGGGCGACGTTATGGGCTATTAAAATGTCAATTTCAATATTTGATCTCCTAAGGAATTTTATGATTTCTCCACTCAAGTCTTCACATAAGTAAAGTGGATGGTCAAAACTAGAAATCCATATGGGATCATATCATTCATTTCCAAACAATCAGATCCACAGATGAGCTTGGGGGTAAACTATTGAGCGTATATCTCAGGCATATTGGGATATTGATGTACACAGAAATCATCTAAGGGAATTTTTTAAATCGCCCTCCAAACTCTGTTATAGATAGAGAGCATTAGCTTCTTAGGGTATAGGTAGCTTATATATTGTTGTACATGTATGTAAAAGCAAGTGCAAAGGAAAAGTACGAGTGTAATGCTGTTAGGTGCTTGAAGTGGAAGTGGCCATTTTAATGCCAGCAATAGTCTAAATAGCTATTAAATCTTCAAAATACATAGCATAAACTGCAATTCCTGTATATGGGTTATTCTATTATTCCCATATTTGGTGAAGAGGATTGATTAATCTCAAAAGCTCACCTAAAGTGGACATCCAGTCAGTGATATAGGCTTATTGAGAGGGATTAACAACATGCAGATGTTTCGAGTAGCAGATTCAGTACTCTTAAACATGCATGGCAGTGGCCATCTTGCCATACACATGAAGGAGCTGATTCTGAAAAATTTGAGTCTCTCAGTCAACATTTTCTCATAGCTCTGTGCAATCATCTCTAATTTCTATCCAGAAGTAGCAAGCCTTCAGCTGTAATGACTAATCTTTGAAAAAAATACATTGTATACATTGTATCCCCTTTTGTGGCAGCCCATGCCATAGAGATACATTGAAACGGTTTCCCTCACACAGAGTTCTTATGCTACATGTTTATTCAGTGTTTTATGTGTGTGAAAAATGACAGACCTTGTTTCTGAAGCATATATCTCTCTCTTTAATGTGAATTGCTGCTGGCACAGCTACCCCCCCCCCCAATATTTTTTGTGTAAGCAGGACTATTAGGTGTGTGGCAAGATGGTCACCACCATGTAATTCAAGAGCAAATAATCTGTATGTCATTCCACAACATCTGCATGGGGTAAAGCCGTTTCAAACTGCTTATGCCACTGATCATAAGAAGGGAAGCAATTTACTAAAGTTTCTTTACTTGACTGGAGCTCCGCTTTAAATTATATTCAGTTAGCCTACAAATGGTATTGTGTTATATCTTCAAGCTTCTCTTGTTCTCCATGGCTAATAGAATACAATTCATTAATGCTTATGTTTCCCTTGAAAAACCAAAGCTTCAACCAGGGGCAAACCTGGGAAAATGACCCAATGCCCCACACCGCTTTGATGCCAGCTGAACTGCTTCCAATTCCCCCCCACTGAATCTTACTGCCACGGAGATGACTTTTTATTTATTTCCCACCATTGCTGTCTGCTGGCATGACCTTACATTCTGAAAAGCTCATTTTATGTCAAGCCAGTGGTGTACACCTAGCCTTCCATGAGCACACACTGCCGTTTGTGCAGAAAGCCTCTAGGAGGAGCTGAACAGGCGGGGTGGCCGGGCCCAGGAATGTTTGGTGACAATCACTGAAGTGGCTGGCAGAGTGGGTTAGAAAAACAACTGCTACGCCTTTGGCGCAGGCTGCATTTTAGGTTTGCTTTATGACATAACATCCTTATCATGGGACCACACTAGACACTTTTTATCTCAGCAATTCACAATACATAATTTTTACGAAATTTTGCTAAACAGGCCCTTTTCTTTGGGCATGTAAGGGATTGATCTGCTATAGTTGCTCAATATGGCTATTTCATACATAATAACATAATTGATGACATAATATTGTAGATTTGGGTTATTTCAAATTGCTCAAATGGGTTACTGACTAATTTTGTGGGAGGAGTGATTTTTTTTTCAGATTGATCCCTTGATTTTTCACTTGCGGTTAAATCACATAGAAATCTCCTGCAATTATACTAGTGTAACTGCTCATGACTGATTCAATGCAAAACAACTACTACAAGAAAATCTATAATGTAAAATATAATTAATTAATAAATAATTTATGTTAGGAAGATCCACCTCTGCATAACTCCATTAAAGATATTTTTAAAGACCCTGCCCAGGAAAACACTAACTTTCTCCCACCTTGGGAACAGTAAGTAATGATTGTATGTACATACCTCATGCATTCTAAGGAAAAAAATATTTCTTGGCTTTAATTACTGGGTCACGGCTGAGCTGGGAAGGGCATGTCACAGTGCAGCTTTATGAGCCTTGAACATGCTCTGCTGTGTTCAAAGACAACTGTGGGACCACTATGTCTGGCCATGCTCATTCAAACTGAAAGCACCAAAGGATGAGTTGGCTGTAGGACCATTTTTTTCCTTGGTCCTGGAGGAATAAAATTGAAAAAAGGGCAAAAAGCAGCCCTGCTACTGCTTCTTCACTGTGCTGCAGGTAATGGGGGCGAGGCACATGGGCAGACATCAAGTCAGCTGCTTCCTTTAAGTCACTTTGAGCCTCTAAAGTAATCATAAGAACATTATAGAAACAGTATAAAAATCTGTATAGAAAATCTGAAATGTTTGTATGAAAAGTGGTGTCTTCAGTATCATAGTAAGTGATGTACATTCGCTTTAGTGTCCTTAATGGTTTTGTGTTTCATACTGACATTCGTGGGTTTCTTGCTTTTTCAATGAATTTTTAAACTCGTAGCTTTGCTTTTTCATCTTCATTTGCTAAAAACGAGCATCATTAACACAATTTTAAAGAGAGGAAACAATTAGCCACACTTCTCTTTTTACCCATTTCTTAAGAAATTAGTTATAATGACTTGAGAACTGGAATTAGTGGACAGAAGGATGTTGTTTAGCATTATTTAGTAAAAGATCATACTGCTAACTGTCCTGCTAGTGTATGTACTGTATGTACTTTATGCTGGCTGAGGCTCCCGGGTCGTCTCTTGTAACTTTCAAATTCGCTGTAACATTTCAGGATTAATTACTCCCACTCGGTATTACATGTTTTAATAATTCCAGCCGCAACATTTATCAAAGGACTTTAACATTTTTTAGGTCTTTTTTAGACTTGAATGTAGATGGATCATGGTCATCAGTTTCCCCTATGGTGTACTTGGTCTGCGAATGTTAACGTTATGTTCATGTGAAATAAAAGATCCATGCAGAATACCTACCCTCATTTACATCCAAAGTGGCATGCACATTCTGATTTATAAATAACTGCTCAATGGAGACCTGACTCAGTTACATCTGTTCTTGAGTGATGGGAACAATTTGATAGACTTCATTTAGGCAGACTTAATTTAGGAGACGTCCGCATCCCCATTAGCTTTAGCTGTGGGTGTGCAAGTGTGCTCCATTCAGAAATGCTTGCCATGGGCGTGTGTCCCAGCTACTGGTATAAGGGGGGTATAAGCAAGTTGTGTTGTGGGCTCGGGGAAAGGGTGGGTGATCTGAGGGGTTTTCAACTCAGAATGTCCCATAAAGAGGAAGACCACTGCCCCTAGAGTCTTCTAGACTCCTGGGGGGGGGGGGGTTGCTCCTCTTTAAAGGGGACCAATCACCAGGATTTTTGGTGGGTGCCTTCCCACCCACAGTGCAGCTGTCTAGGCCCTAAGCCAGTGATTGGCTGAGTCTCTGTCGGGAACCAGCTCCTCGGCTGTAGCAACTGTCAGAGGGACGTGCTGTCAACCTGACCTTGCCTCTGTCGATTTTGGCCCCACTCCTGCCAATGGGGCCCCACCACTGTATTTTTTTTGCCCCGGACCTACCGACTGGGCAGGGAGGAAGGGAGAGAGAGCAGGGAGAAAGGATGGCTGGCAGAACTAGGAGGAATGAATGGGTAGAGCTGGAGGGGTAGGTGGCCAGAGTTGGAAGAGAGAGTAATGGATTGGCAAAGCTGGGAGGCCGGGGATTGGATGGGCAAAACTGGGAGGACAGGAATGGATGGAGCAGATAGAATGGGCTGGATGGGGCAGAGCTGAGGGGACAGGGATGGATGGAACAGAACTGGGAGGACGAGATGGTGGGACAGGAATAGATGGGGTTGAGCTGGGTTGGGGGAAAGGATTGGATGGGGCAAAGAGACCAAGTAACAAAGTTTGTGTGTACCTTGCAATGCCACTTCCTATCCGTCCATTGCAATGCTAGGTGCCAAGGAGCCATGACACTGACATAGAGAATAAGCACTACATCGCAGATCAAGGGGGCAGCTCCGAGCAGAGCAAAACAGAAGCAGGGTTGTCAGGAAATTTGGCGCTGAGGTCATTCGGGCCCTGGTCCGCCAGTTGAGTATTGCTGTTTTAGGTTTTAGAACTGCTATATCCTTGTACTGTACCTCTGTGGAATGAAATGTTTTAGATGAATTACCAGTTGATATGCCCTTGTAAGCATTTCTTTATTAAAGTATAACGATAGTTGCTGTTAATCATGTATCATCAGTGTTATGCGTTAGTCACTATGCTCCATATCACATGTACCATGCACTGACATAGGTGCCACTATGCCGCTACCTCCATCCTGGGCTGCTTTCTCTATGCCTTGGTGCACACAGTAAATCAGATACGAGGGCAATAGAATACATTAGCACATATAAACCAGGTAGATTTCGGTAGTCTGTACTCAGATCACTAAGCTATGTTTTCTGATTGGTTGCTCTAGGTTATTGTACTTTGTGCATGCGGGTCGGCTCCTGCAATGTCTTGCACATAGGCTTTCAGTTCTTTAACCCACACTCTCCCTCCTCTGCTAATTTAGTAGCACAGTTCAGATAACAAATAAGAGATGTCTTCCTCCTGTTATCCATATTCTTTTCTTTCCCTTTAATTATCTTTTTCATGGCCAAGGAGTTCTGATGACTTGATTACTAGACTGTGTGCTGCAGTTCCAGTCCCTACCCTTTGGATTAATTAGCCCAAACCTTATTAACTTCACAACAGAGATCAATGGGGCGCTGATGCTGAAAACCATGCAAGGACATTATGGCTAGATCATTTCTAAGCGGCAACAGACTGCACTGTCCTTTCATTCTCCAGCCAATAAACTCCCTTTACAAAAGTTTTAGCCCCCAAAAAATCATTGTTTATCTTTTAGATATATAATGATTATTTAGCTAATGATGCATACGCATCATTTCACCGATAATTTATAGCATTATTCTTATAGTTACAAGACTGTTGGCAGGATGGCAGAGATGACAAAGGGAGATTTCAATTAACTTTTATTGCCTTTATACTTTCTTCTTCCTTTATCCTGCAATGTGCTAGAGCAGTGTTCCTAAACCAGAACAAAATCATAAGTATCCTGTATCCCACCTTCTGGAGGGATCATTTATACTAACAGGCTGATTCATTATTAGCAGCAGGTAGCGAAAGATGAGCGTCTGTAGCAGGCATTTCAGAGCGCCCGCTAGTAGTCGCTGTGCTCGGCCGTGGTTCACTAGTTCAGAGCGACTCGGTCGCTGTGCAGCATTGATGAATACATTGTGGGGAGTCGCTATACGAGCAGTACAGCACTGTATGGGAGCGCATGGTAGCGACTGGTCAGTGCGACCGACTCACAGCATATTCCTAAAAAAAAACAGCCTTACACACCACTGGCGCTCAAAAATGCTTCGCTGAAGCTGTTTTTTATACACAAAAGATGGATATGCACTGCCTAGATAACTAATTAACTAATCAAAAAACTGAAGGTGCTATAGCCCATGGGGACAAAACAGATATATATATATATATATAGTAAGTGGATCCTAGATTAATCCCCAGAAAAATATCCCCATACAAAGGCCGCACTCAAAAGTTAAAATTACAATATTTTAATTGTTAAATAAATTCAAGCTGATTAAAGAGAGACACCACATAACAACACATTACACAGTTTTTGTGTATATGTTTTTTAATTGTGTAATGTGTTGTTATGTGGTGTCTTTCTTTAATTAGCTTGAATTTTTTATTTTTAATAACAATTAAAATATTGTAATTTTATCTTTTGAGTGCGGCCTTTGTATGGGGATATTTTTCTGGGGATTAATCTAGGATCCCCTTACTATATATATGTAAAGGCTATTTTTTAACATGTATCCACCAGTAACAAAGCGAAAACATATGGAATTACATTGTAATAACATTGTAACATGAACACATTAATGCCAGACCTGTAATATCAATTCTGCATAAATATATAAAATTTTAAAAATTAAATGAAAAAATTGATTTTTCAAGGCAGGAAAGATCCCAACATTATTTGTAAATAAAAAAAAAATAAAATTAAACAAAAACCCTGTTTAAATAGAAATAAAAGAACGTCCATTAAAATGTATGGGAGAGCAACAGGTAGCGAGAGGTAAGACGTGGCACTCTGCAAGGCTGAACGCCGGCGTTGTACGCTGAGGCTGGAATAATGATGAATTGGACGCTACATGGCGTTATCCCAGTCGCTCAACAGATTCTGCTTGATAAATGTGTAATTGCGTGCCGTGTCCGGCGCTCACCTGATGCTACCTGTCACTACCTGTCATTTACTAGGCACTACCTGACGTTATCCCTTCATGAATAAGGCTCTAAGAGTTAATAAGAATGTATCTTGTCTTCTGGACTGCTGGGTCATTATGATTATAATCATATTACAATAAACACATATGAATGAAGAGAATATTTCAGGCAGCTTGTGTCATCTTTAGGATGAGAATTGTGGAGCTAGGGGCAGCAGGTCAGCATTAGGCAGAATGGCCAGGTCTATTTCATGCTAATTATGCTAATAATGTCTAAACTAACCATAACATGTGGAATAAGAGCCCTAACTGATCAGTCATTTATACTATTTAAACCCTAAAAGGGATCATATAAAAATGGCTGGGTAAAAGCCACCCTAGGTCACCCCATTCAGAATTACCAGAATCCTGCCTTGCTCCTCCCCCACAGCGAACAGATCTGCCTGACATGAGGAGCATGCAGTACATATGCCATGGAAGTGGTGAGAAAGGTCATTATCTGGGAATCCCAGCAAGTTCAAACAGCAGGGCATCCCAAATTGGGATGCACATATGGAGCCAACCATTGGTCCTCTTTAAAGTGGACCAACACCCAGGGGGGATCGGCCCGGGAATCTATAAGATTCCCGGGCCGACCAGATCCCTCCCCACATACGAAATCGGGATGTCCCGCAGGGTGAAACCCCCCCAGGAAGCCCACAATCCTACCTTTTCCACGTTCCAGCGACGCATGCGCGTCCGGCTCCGCCGCCTCCCGCGCGTCCTTCTAGCAGGGCGGGCTCCCACGCTGGCCGTTTGTGAATGGCCGGCACGGGTGCGCTCCCTGTAAGAGGGACGCGCGGGAGGCGGCGGCGGACATGCTCTGCTCAGGGGGGCACCAAAACCCAGGATAGTCAAAATCCTGTGTGTTGGTCCACTTTAAGATTCTAATACTTAATGTATGGAGATAATTATCTCACCTTATTATCTGCCATATAACTATTAGATATTTTACAAAACCCGCAGATGTTCTTGGATTGACAAGAGGGGAACACATCACACATTGAGTAACAATGGGCAGTGGCATAAGGAAATGTGGCAAGGGCCTGGTATGAAAATTGAATGGGGCCCATCACGGCTCATACTCAGTGCCCCTTTCCTGCAATTTTAGCTAAATTGGATAAAACTAGACAACTAAAGACTGAAACAGCAGATACAAATGGTGCTTCTTTTTTTCTGTACATGAGAGGCACTAAAAAATAGAAAATAATGTGGAAAAACAAATGCCTTGGACATTGGGCTGAGGAAAACAAGCTATTACAAAAATATCCACTCATGTTTCTCTGAAATTGCTTAGTGAACCAGTGCCATTTTGGGGCTTAGTTATAAGCAGAACTTAAAATACAAACCCGAGGGTTTTAAAATGGAACAAAACCCATGAATCTGAATTTCCCAGGTTTTGTTCCATTCCTCCTTCTAGGGATGGGGAAAGGAGGGAAGCCAGTGGCCGGACCCGGAATCTTTTAGAGGGGTTTTGTTCCTGTACCCAACTCTAAATAAAATGCCGAACCAGTTTCTTCCTATCAAGTAATAGAAGAGGCCGATGTTTCAGGTGGAGCTCAGAAGTAGGTTGGTATTCACAATTTGGTCCCCTAACGATGGGTATGGACAGGACATGAGCAGGACAACTCAATTCATGCCCCTGAGGGTCATACGGTAGCACAGCATTGGGATACAGCAGGACAGGAGAAGACAAGGCAGCAAAGTCGAAGGCAGACAGCAAGGAAGCAAAGTCAAAAACAGTGACCAAGGTGACACAAGGAAATCCAAGAAGCAACAAAAAGGTGATTGAGCAAGCTGGGCAGACAACAAAAAGACCGCAAACCAACAGGCACAGGTACAACAGCAATGTGTTCTCCAACATCATCCTCCTCCATTAGGATGGTAACATTGACCTTAGAGCGCTCAGTAGTGCCAGTCAGGGCTCCTGCTCCTTCCTGCAATCAGCAAGGGAGCCGACTCTTGGGTTTGGAGAGTAATGGAACCAGCCTAAAAAGATAACAGGTGCTTGATCAGATGATGGAGTGTTATATAGAATATATTTCTACGGAAAAACTTTAAAAATGTGTGTATTTTTTAGTATCCTTTTTGTGATTTTATATGAATGTTTCATCCCAAATCATAACCTTTTTTTCTGTCTGTGTATTAAAAACCTTGGAAAGTGGGGAGTAAGGCTGTCTGAGACGTTTTTTCTTTCTGGTAAATGCAGCAGCAGAAGGAAGCGTATGTAATGAGAGATGTCAGCATTGTTTAGGAGCTTAGAATAAACTACCATATATCATACGCCATCATGAACTTCCTGCACTCAGGCATATGAGCTTGTCAAGTGTCTTCATTGGTTTTATTCAGTCATGTTTAGATTAAAAAAAAGCAAATGATCAAGATTGCTAAGATTTTAGTTACAAACTAGACACTTCATCAATGTCATTGGTTAAAGGGAATGACCACCACAAAAAAAAAAAAAACAACTACTCACCTATTGTCCCCTGCAGCTGATTGGTCCGACTCCAGCCATCAGTGTAGTGGACAAGAAATTCCCAGTCCCAGGCCAGTAATGCAGGCACGAATATAATCAAGTCTGGTTCTTTAAAGTGGACCAACACCCTCCCATGATCGGCCCGGGAATCTATAAGATTCCCGGACCGATCAGCTCCCTGACTGCGGGGCACCTCGATCGCTGTGTGAAACCCCCCAGAAACCCCTAAATCCCTACCTGCTCCTCGATCCAGCGGCGCCCGCTGCCGCCTCCCGCGCGTCCCTCTAGCAGGACGTGCACCCGCTCCGGCCGTCTGTGAATGGCCAGCGCGGGCACACGCCCTGTAAGAGTGACACGCGGGAGGCGGCGGCGGGTGCGCTCTTGTCCGTCGCTGCCTCCCGCTTTTCCGCCCGGCAGGGATTGGCTGCAGCGGTCACGTGGGAGCGGGGTGAGGTGAGTTTTTGGGGCTTTCTGAGGGGTTTCACACAGCGGGGCACCCCCAATCAGGGTGCCCCACCGAAGTGGACCAAATCCCAGGATAGTCAAAATCCTGGGTGTTGGTCCACTTTAAGGAAGACAGAGGACAAGGTGGGAGGCTGTCGATGTATTGTATTTATTGTCACAGAAATAACTGGTTTACAACACAAATTCCACTCACTCACTCTTTCCCGACTCCTGTCTTTTTATACTTTGGCCCCACTCAACCTTCTTCCATTTTGGAGCCTCTCGTCCACTTTTTGCTGTGTATTAAAGCACAGCAAAAATGTTTTGAACAGAGCGCTGTCCAATTATTGACATTTCTGGATATAGAACGAGTGATTTCTAACCTAATGAGTTATAGCAAGAACAATAAGGATAATGTGGTTCTATGCTTATCCATTATACTTAAGATAAAAAAAAATCTTATGATAAACTTATTTATAATATATTCTTGGTTATGAGATCAGGAGTATGCATAAGTATAAAAAGCTTTAATTTTGGTCCACAAGACAGAGGACACTAGTCAAAAGTGAAAAAAAACACATTTTGTTAAAGCAGACCTTCAGCATCATTTAATGAAAAGCCTGAACCCTTGAAATACTATTTCCCAGCATCTGGCAAATTGGTTTATTTTAGTCACTTTTTATCCTTTCCCCCACTGGGCTGCCACTCTGTTCAGGACTCTAGAATACGGGCACCTCCATCTTGGCTCAGAAGCATCATATACTGAGGAGAGGGGTCAAAAGAGTAGGGGGCGGGGTTATAGCTGTGCTCTGAACAGACATAGCAGAGCTGGGGTCAGGAGAAGGACAGCAATCCCAGAATGCAGAGTGGCATAGTCAGAATACACTTCCTGCTTGCAGGTAGCCTGAGACTCCATGTGCGTATACTCCATGCAGTAGATGCAGATAGGATAATTTTTAATGTGAGAAACATATAAGATAGGCTCTTATTCAGGGTGAAGGTCCAGATGGGCAGGCTGATTCATTAATAGCGCCAGGTAGCGACAGATGAGCAACAGTAGCGTTATTTTCACAGCACCCGCTAGTAGTCGCTGTGCTTGGCCGTTGTTCGGCTGTTGACAGCGACTCAGTCGGTGTGCAGTAATGTTGAATACGGGGTTATGAGTCGCTGTTTGACAGGTTCCGCGCTGTATGGGAGCGCATGACAGCGAACGGCCATAGCGAACGGCTCCCAGCATATTCATTAACAAATCACGCTCAAAAAAATCTCGCGCTGTGAAATGCTTGTTTAAACCCCAGAGCGCTGGCGGCGATGGCTTAAAAGTAGTTTTTTAACCCCCAAACAACCATATTTTTAGAAAGAAAAAAAAAACATGTTTTTCAAAACAGTTTGTAATATGAATACATTAATATCAGACCTGTAATATCAATTCTGCACAATTTTTTTTTTTTTTTTTTTTGTTAGCTTAAAAAAAATCTAACATTGCAGAAGTGGTCACAGAATTTTTGACATTAAAAAAAAAAAAATAATAGCAATGAATAGAGATGAGCGAACTTTTGAAAAATTCGATTCGACTGATTCGCCGAATTTTCCGACAAAAATCGTTTCGACCCGAATAAATTCGCGACGAATCGCTATTAAAAACGGCTATTTCTGAGCCTCCTAGAGCCTCAATAGGGTTGTAAACCATTCTGCCTTGCTGTAACACGCACAGGATGCGTGCTGGGTTAGTTAAATAATACTTTGAAGAAATATCACATGCAGATCAGAGACATCGCTAATAGAATCGCAGAGCGGCACAATTGCAGAGAGTTGAAGTGGCATCACTATGAGGGGCAGAAGGAGCCCAAACATTGCTTTAAAGAGACACTGGAGTTGGCAGCAGCAGGAGCCCAAAAATTGGATGAATCACACCCTGGAGTTGGCAGGAGTTGACAGCAGCAGCAGGAGCCCAAATATTACTTTAAAGAGACCCTGGGGTTGGCCTCAGGAGCCCAAAAATTGGATGAATCACACCCTGGAGTTGGCAGCAGCAGCAGCAGGAGCCCAAATATACACTGGAGTTGGCTTCAGGAGCCCAAAAATTGGATGAATCACACCCTGGAGTTGGCAGAAGTTGGCAGCAGCAGCAGCAGGAGCCCAAATATACACTGGAGTTGGCTTCAGGAGCCCAAAAATTGGATGAATCACACCCTGGAGTTGGCAGGAGTTGACAGTAGCAGCAGCAGGAGCCCAAATATACACTGGAGTTGGCTTCAGGAGCCCAAAAATTGGATGAATCACACCCTGGAGTTGGCAGCAGCAGCAGCAGGAGCCCAAATATACACTGGAGTTGGCTTCAGGAGCCCAAAAATTGGATGAATCACACCCTGGAGTTGGCAGAAGTTGGCAGCAGCAGGAGCCCAAATATACACTGGAGTTGGCTTCAGGAGCCCAAAAATTGGATGAATCACACCCTGGAGTTGGCAGGAGTTGACAGTAGCAGCAGCAGGAGCCCAAATATACACTGGAGTTGGCTTCAGGAGCCCAAAAATTGGATGAATCACACCCTGGAGTTGGCAGCAGCAGCAGCAGGAGCCCAAATATACACTGGAGTTGGCTTCAGGAGCCCAAAAATTGGATGAATCACACCCTGGAGTTGGCAGAAGTTGGCAGCAGCAGCAGCAGCAGGAGCCCAAATATACACTGGAGTTGGCTTCAGGAGCCCAAAAATTGGATGAATCACACCCTGGAGTTGGCAGAAGTTGGCAGCAGCAGCAGCAGGAGCCCAAATATACACTGTAGTTGGCTTCAGGAGCCCAAAAATTGGATGAATCACACCCTGGAGTTGGCAGGAGTTGACAGTAGCAGCAGCAGGAGCCCAAATATTACATTACAGAGACCCTGGGGTTGGCCTCAGGAGCCCAAAAATTGGATGAATCACACCCTGGAGTTGGCAGCAGCAGCAGCAGGAGCCCAAATATACACTGGAGTTGGCTTCAGGAGCCCAAAAATTGGATGAATCACACCCTGGAGTTGGCAGAAGTTGGCAGCAGCAGCAGGAGCCCAAATATACACTGGAGTTGGCTTCAGGAGCCCAAAAATTGGATGAATCACACCCTGGAGTTGGCAGAAGTTGGCAGCAGCAGCAGCAGGAGCCCAAATATACACTGGAGTTGGCTTCAGGAGCCCAAAAATTGGATGAATCACACCCTGGAGTTGGCAGGAGTTGACAGCAGCAGCAGCAGGAGCCCAAATATTACATTAAAGAGACCCTGGGGTTGGCCTCAGGAGCCCAAAAATTGGATGAATCACACCCTGGAGTTGGCAGCAGCAGCAGCAGGAGCCCAAATATACACTGGAGTTGGCTTCAGGAGCCCAAAAATTGGATGAATCACACCCTGGAGTTGGCAGAAGTTGGCAGCAGCAGCAGCAGGAGCCCAAATATACACTGGAGTTGGCTTCAGGAGCCCAAAAATTGGATGAATCACACCCTGGAGTTGGCAGGAGTTGACAGTAGCAGCAGCAGGAGCCCAAATATTACATTAAAGAGACCCTGGGGTTGGCCTCAGGAGCCCAAAAATTGGATGAATCACACCCTGAAGTTGGCAGCAGCAGCAGCAGGAGCCCAAATATACACTGGAGTTGGCTTCAGGAGCCCAAAAATTGGATGAATCACACCCTGGAGTTGGCAGAAGTTGGCAGCAGCAGCAGCAGGAGCCCAAATATACACTGGAGTTGGCTTCAGGAGCCAAAAAATTGGATGAATCACACCCTGGAGTTGGCAGGAGTTGACAGTAGCAGCAGCAGGAGCCCAAATATACACTGGAGTTGGCTTCAGGAGCCCAAAAATTGGATGAATCACACCCTGGAGTTGGCAGGAGTTGACAGCAGCAGCAGGAGCCCAAATATACACTGGAGTTGGCTTCAGGAGCCCAAAAATTGGATGAATCACACCCTGGAGTTGGCAGAAGTTGGCAGCAGCAGCAGCAGGAGCCCAAATATACACTGGAGTTGGCTTCAGGAGCCCAAAAATTGGATGAATCACACCCTGGAGTTGGCAGAAGTTGGCAGCAGCAGCAGCAGGAGCCCAAATATACACTGGAGTTGGCTTCAGGAGCCCAAAAATTGGATGAATCACACCCTGGAGTTGGCAGGAGTTGACAGTAGCAGCAGCAGGAGCCCAAATATTACATTAAAGAGACCCTGGGGTTGGCCTCAGGAGCCCAAAAATTGGATGAATCACACCCTGGAGTTGGCAGAAGTTGGCAGCAGCAGCAGCAGCAGGAGCCCAAATATACACTGGAGTTGGCTTCAGGAGCCCAAAAATTGGATGAATCACACCCTGGAGTTGGCAGAAGTTGGCAGCAGCAGCAGGAGCCCAAATATACACTGGAGTTGGCTTCAGGAGCCCAAAAATTGGATAAATCACACCCTGGAGTTGGCAGAAGTTGGCAGCAGCAGCAGCAGGAGCCCAAATATACACTGGAGTTGGCTTCAGGAGCCCAAAAATTGGATGAATCACACCCTGGAGTTGGCAGGAGTTGACAGTAACAGCAGCAGGAGCCCAAATATTACATTAAAGAGACCCTGGGGTTGGCCTCAGGAGCCCAAAAATTGGATGAATCACACCCTGGAGTTGGCAGCAGCAGCAGCAGGAGCCCAAATATACACTGGAGTTGGCTTCAGGAGCCCAAAAATTGGATGAATCACACCCTGGAGTTGGCAGAAGTTGGCAGCAGCAGCAGCAGCAGGAGCCCAAATATACACTGGAGTTGGCTTCAGGAGCCCAAAAATTGGATGAATCACACCCTGGAGTTGGCAGGAGTTGACAGTAGCAGCAGCAGGAGCCCAAATATTACATTAAAGAGACCCTGGGGTTGGCCTCAGGAGCCCAAAAATTGGATGAATCACACCCTGAAGTTGGCAGCAGCAGCAGCAGGAGCCCAAATATACACTGGAGTTGGCTTCAGGAGCCCAAAAATTGGATGAATCACACCCTGGAGTTGGCAGAAGTTGGCAGCAGCAGCAGCAGGAGCCCAAATATACACTGGAGTTGGCTTCAGGAGCCCAAAAATTGGATGAATCACACCCTGGAGTTGGCAGAAGTTGGCAGCAGCAGCAGCAGGAGCCCAAATATACACTGGAGTTGGCTTCAGGAGCCAAAAAATTGGATGAATCACACCCTGGAGTTGGCAGGAGTTGACAGTAGCAGCAGCAGGAGCCCAAATATACACTGGAGTTGGCTTCAGGAGCCCAAAAATTGGATGAATCACACCCTGGAGTTGGCAGGAGTTGACAGCAGCAGCAGGAGCCCAAATATACACTGGAGTTGGCTTCAGGAGCCCAAAAATTGGATGAATCACACCCTGGAGTTGGCAGAAGTTGGCAGCAGCAGCAGCAGGAGCCCAAATATACACTGGAGTTGGCTTCAGGAGCCCAAAAATTGGATGAATCACACCCTGGAGTTGGCAGAAGTTGGCAGCAGCAGCAGCAGGAGCCCAAATATACACTGGAGTTGGCTTCAGGAGCCCAAAAATTGGATGAATCACACCCTGGAGTTGGCAGGAGTTGACAGCAGCAGCAGCAGCAGCAGGAGCCCAAATATTACATTAAAGAGACCCTGGGGTTGGCCTCAGGAGCCCAAAAATTGGATGAATCACACCCTGGAGTTGGCAGAAGTTGGCAGCAGCAGCAGCAGCAGGAGCCCAAATATACACTGGAGTTGGCTTCAGGAGCCCAAAAATTGGATGAATCACACCCTGGAGTTGGCAGAAGTTGGCAGCAGCAGCAGCAGCAGGAGCCCAAATATACACTGGAGTTGGCTTCAGGAGCCCAAAAATTGGATGAATCACACCCTGGAGTTGGCAGAAGTTGGCAGCAGCAGCAGCAGGAGCCCAAATATACACTGGAGTTGGCTTCAGGAGCCCAAAAATTGGATGAATCACACCCTGGAGTTGGCAGGAGTTGACAGTAGCAGCAGCAGGAGCCCAAATATTACATTAAAGAGACCCTGGGGTTGGCCTCAGGAGCCCAAAAATTGGATGAATCACACCCTGGAGTTGGCAGCAGCAGCAGCAGGAGCCCAAATATACACTGGAGTTGGCTTCAGGAGCCCAAAAATTGGATGAATCACACCCTGGAGTTGGCAGAAGTTGGCAGCAGCAGCAGCAGCAGGAGCCCAAATATACACTGGAGTTGGCTTCAGGAGCCCAAAAATTGGATGAATCACACCCTGGAGTTGGCAGAAGTTGGCAGCAGCAGCAGCAGGAGCCCAAATATACACTGGAGTTGGCTTCAGGAGCCCAAAAATTGGATGAATCACACCCTGGAGTTGGCAGGAGTTGACAGTAGCAGCAGCAGGAGCCCAAATATTACATTAAAGAGACCCTGGGGTTGGCCTCAGGAGCCCAAAAATTGGATGAATCACACCCTGGAGTTGGCAGCAGCAGCAGCAGGAGCCCAAATATACACTGGAGTTGGCTTCAGGAGCCCAAAAATTGGATGAATCACACCCTGGAGTTGGCAGGAGTTGACAGCAGCAGCAGCAGCAGGAGCCCAAATATTACATTAAAGAGACCCTGGGGTTGGCCTCAGGAGCCCAAAAATTGGATGAATCACACCCTGGAGTTGGCAGCAGCAGCAGCAGGAGCCCAAATATACACTGGAGTTGGCTTCAGGAGCCCAAAAATTGGATGAATCACACCCTGGAGTTGGCAGAATTTGGCAGCAGCAGCAGCAGGAGCCCAAATATACACTGGAGTTGGCTTCAGGAGCCCAAAAATTGGATGAATCACACCCTGGAGTTGGCAGGAGTTGACAGTAGCAGCAGCAGGAGCCCAAATATTACATTAAAGAGACCCTGGGGTTGGCCTCAGGAGCCCAAAAATTGGATGAATCACACCCTGAAGTTGGCAGCAGCAGCAGCAGGAGCCCAAATATACACTGGAGTTGGCTTCAGGAGCCCAAAAATTGGATGAATCACACCCTGGAGTTGGCAGAAGTTGGCAGCAGCAACAGCAGGAGCCCAAATATACACTGGAGTTGGCTTCAGGAGCCAAAAAATTGGATGAATCACACCCTGGAGTTGGCAGGAGTTGACAGTAGCAGCAGCAGGAGCCCAAATATACACTGGAGTTGGCTTCAGGAGCCCAAAAATTGGATGAATCACACCCTGGAGTTGGCAGGAGTTGACAGCAGCAGCAGGAGCCCAAATATACACTGGAGTTGGCTTCAGGAGCCCAAAAATTGGATGAATCACACCCTGGAGTTGGCAGAAGTTGGCAGCAGCAGCAGCAGGAGCCCAAATATACACTGGAGTTGGCTTCAGGAGCCCAAAAATTGGATGAATCACACCCTGGAGTTGGCAGAAGTTGGCAGCAGCAGCAGCAGGAGCCCAAATATACACTGGAGTTGGCTTCAGGAGCCCAAAAATTGGATGAATCACACCCTGGAGTTGGCAGGAGTTGACAGTAGCAGCAGCAGGAGCCCAAATATTACATTAAAGAGACCCTGGGGTTGGCCTCAGGAGCCCAAAAATTGGATGAATCACACCCTGGAGTTGGCAGAAGTTGGCAGCAGCAGCAGCAGCAGGAGCCCAAATATACACTGGAGTTGGCTTCAGGAGCCCAAAAATTGGATGAATCACACCCTGGAGTTGGCAGGAGTTGACAGCAGCAGCAGCAGCAGGAGCCCAAATATTACTTTAAAGTGACACTGGGGTTGGCTTCAGGAGCCCAACAATTGGATGAATCACACCCTGGAGTTGGCAGAAGTTGGCAGCAGCAGCAGCAGGAGCCCAAAAAATGGCCTAAAGACATAAATATGTTTTGCACCATTTGGAAAGTGTAAAACGTGGCACCATGCTGAATCTAGTCGCATGCATCAGGCATTGGTGGGTGGAAATCCTGGCTGATCCATCCCTGATTCATTTTGACAAAGGTGAGTCTCTCCACATTTTTAGTTGACAGACGAGTTCTCCTCGCCGTAACTATGGCCCCCGCCGCACTAAACACCCGCTCAGATGGCACGCTACTTGCCGGGCAGGACAGCTTTTCCAGGGCAAACTCTGCTAGTTGCGGCCACAAATCAAGTTTGGCTGCCCAGAAGTCCAGCGGATCCTCAAGGTGTGTTGGCATGGTCATGTCAAAGTATGACATGACCTGCTGGTTGAGGTCCTGCTCCAGGTCTTCCTGCTGCTCATGAGTAGCCTCACTATGCGGGTGTAGAAAGCTACTCATTAGCGACTGAAGACTGAGGCTGCTGCTGCTGATGGAGCTGCTGCTGCTGCTCCTGCCAACCCCCCCAGCGGCCATGGCAGTGGAAGGTGAGCGCAGAGGTCCCCTCGAGTCAGACCTGCGAGAGTATGGACCATGGCGCAGATAGGCATCGGCCAACTGCCTACGTAGAATGTCTTTGTAGTAGTTGAGTTTGTCCTCCCTCTCGGTGGGTTTAAAAAATGCCCCCATTTTGTGCCGGAAGCGAGGGTCCAATAAGGTGGACAGCCAGAAGTCATCCCGCCGACAGATGGAAACAATTCTGGGGTCACTACGCAAGCACGTGAGCATGCTTCGTGCCATTTGCGCAAGTGACTCGGATGGACTACCTGTCTCCATCTCCACTGCATACTGCCACGGTGTGCCCGGGTCCTCTGTCTCGCCTTCCTCAAAAACCTCTAGCTCCTCTGGCTGCTCCTGCTCCTCCTCTCCTGTCCGCTGACTAGATAAACCAGCCATTTCGCCAAGCCTAAACTGTGTTTCGCTGGGCAACTCCTCCTCCTCCTCTTCCTCCTCCTCCTCCAGTTCAGCTCCAACGGGGTTCATGTGGCCGTAAGATGTAAACGCCATGTCTCCAGTGCCCTGACCAGCCATGGTTTCCAACATGTGCTGTAGTACATGAAGCAGTGGAATCACGTCGTTCATCCCGTAATCCTGCCGACTGACAAATAAAGTGGCTTCCTCAAAGGGCCTGAGCAAACGGCAGGTGTCACGTATGAGCTGCCACTGGTTGACATTGAAGTTACACAGGGGAGTCCCCCTATCTGCTTGGATCATCAGGAAATCCGTGATGGCTTTTCTCTGTTCATATAATCGGTCCAACATGTGAAGGGTGGAATTCCAACGGGTGGAAACATCGCAAATCAGACTATGTTGGGGGATACCATTCTGACGCTGTAGCTCAAGAAGGGTGTGTTTGGCGGTGTAGGAGTGGCTGAAGTGCATGCAAAGTTTCCTTGAAGTTGTTAGGATGTCCTGCAGATGGGGGGAACACTTCAGAAACCGCTTGACAACCAGATTGAAGACGTGAGCCATGCAGGGGGCATGGGTCAGGCTTCCTTGGCGCAGCGCAGACAAAATGTTCTTCCCATTGTCGGTAACCATGATTCCCATTTTAAGTTTTCTCGGAGTAAGCCATGTTTGGATTTCCTGATGAATACATTTAAGCAGTTCCTCCCCTGTGTGACTCCGTTCGCCAAGACAAACCATGTGAAGCACTGCGTGACACCTCCGTGCCCTGCACACATGGTAGACTGGAGGGGCACTGAGACTTGAGCCTACAGTGGAGGGTGAGGAGATGGCGGAGGATGAGGAGGCCGAGTCGCACGGTGTCACAGGCCCAATGGGCAGAGAGCGCGGAGGCCGAAGCGGCGTGACCTGTCCAAGTTGCTGCTGCAAAGGGACCACATTCACCCAGTGGGCCGTAAACGACATGTACTGCCCCTGACCGTAGTTACAGCTCCAGATGTTGGCGCTGCCATGTATTTTGCTACACACCGACAGGCTCAAGGACTGGCCCACCTTCTGTTCAACAAAAGTGTGCAGCGCTGGTACTGCCTTCTTGGCAAAGAAATGACGGCTTGGGACTCTCCACCTCGGCTCGGCACAAGCCATCAGTTCTCTGAAAGGTGCAGATTCCACCACCTGAAAAGGGAGCGACTGCAGCACCAGCAACTTGGACAGGAGCACATTCAGCTTCTGCGCCGTAGGATGAGTGGGTGCATACTGCTGTCTCTTGGACATGGCTTCGCTGATGGATTGCTGGCGGGATGCATGACTTGGAGGAGGAGGAGGAGGAGGAGCAGGAGCGATAGAGGATGGGTATGACGCACAGCTGCCTTCGGCTGAGGTGCTGGAGCCTTGGCTGGCAGAAATTGGGAGCTCACTTGGTGAGGAAGCAGACTGGACCACCCCTTGGGAGCCTCGGTTCTCCCAGGTCGTTTTATGGTGACGCATCATATGTTGACGCAGGGCCGTGGTGCCAACATTTGGACCCTGGCCACGCTTCACCTTTTGCCTACATATCTTGCATGTGGCCATGTTACCCTCCTGCGGATGCCTCAGGAAAAACTGCCACACTGCCGAGTAGCTACTTTTCCCACCCCCTGGCCTCACTGATTCACTGCTGCTGTTGCCAACTCCAGGAACCCCTGCTCCACTACCTCCCGATAAGGTAGACTGCCGCACAGCAGGTGCTCTACCCCGGCCCCGGCCCCGGCCGGCTCCAGCCTTTGGAATTGTGCCCCCATGCTGACTGCTACCACCTTGCTGCCTCAGCTGCTGACTCCGGGGCAACCTGCGCCCCTCTTCTCCTGCTGATGACGATGAAGCCCCTTCATCACCCGGCTCCCAAGTGCGATCGGCTTCATCGTCATCATCATCATCATCATCACCGAGTTGTGGCTGTACGTCACTGATGTTCGTGGATTCGTCAACAGTGTCTGGCGCAGGAGCTGGAACGCTCGCAGCACCCACGACACTGTCCACATCACTATTTGTCTGCCTAGCTAAAGAAGCCACCTCCATTTCTTGGCTGGGCAGTAGCTGCTGACTGTCCTCCTGTATCTGATCGTCCTCCTCACTAAAGAGTGGAGCTGAACCCAAAGCATAGGATACGTCGCAGGGGGAGGGAACGGCGTAGGACAGAGGCAATGGGAGGACAGGGACTGCTCTCGGGGCATGCCAACTCAGGGTTGTGTCAGAGGAACCTACCGACCCTAGACTGGGGGTCTCAGACGTAAGTTGTGATGATGTTGTTGATGAGCGCGTCAACCAATCTACCACAGCAGATGCGTTACTGGTGGAGACCCGACCGCTAGCAGATACTGGCAGATTAGGTCTCTCAGCGTGACTCCTGCTGCTACTGGCCCCCAGTCTGATGCGAGCTCTGCCTGCGGAATCTTGGCCTCTGCCACTCCTCTTTTCACTTCCAGGCACTTGTCTGCCCGACATAGTCTAACTGGCGTGGTAGTAGGTGATATTTTAAGATCCCCCGGGCAGCGGTGGGTCTATATGAAACAGAATATAATGCACACCAAAAGTGAGCAGTAACACTCAGCCTCCAACAGGCCTGCTTAGTGTAAATAAGAGAGCTGCTTAGTGTAAATAAAGAGGGGTATGCTATGTTACAGAATGGGATGCCTCAACAGAAGTGCACCTGGCAGGCAGCAGTAAGCCTATGCCCAGCAAAAGTGTCTTATAATATAAATATAATAAGAGCAAATGGTTATATGGTCTTAAACAGAGGCTGCTTTAGTCACAGAATGGGATGCCCCCAAAAAAGATCCAGTAGTACTATGCCCAGCAAAAGTGTCTTTATCAGGCTAATTTCAAATATAATAAGAGCAAATGGTTATATGGTCTTAAACAGAGGCTGCTTTAGTCACAGAATGGGATGCCCCCAAAAAAGATCCAGTAGTACTATGCCCAGCAAAAGTGTCTTTATCAGGCTAATTTCAAATATAATAAGAGCAAATGGTTATATGGTCTTAAACAGAGGCTGCTTTAGTCACAGAATGGGATGCCCTGGCAGGGACAAGTAGTGCTATGCCCAGCAAAAGTGTCTTTATCAGGCCTAATTTCAAATATAATAAGAGCAAATGCTTATATGGTCTTAAACAGAGGCTGCTTTAGTCACAGAATGGGATGCCCTGGCAGGGACAAGTAGTGCTATGCCCAGCAAAAGTGTCTTTATCAGGCTAATTTCTAATATAATAAGAGCAAATGGTTATATGGTCTTAAACAGAGGCTGCTTTAGTCACAGAATGGGATGCCCTGGCAGGGACAAGTAGTGCTATGCCCAGCAAAAGTGTCTTTATCAGGCTAATTTCAAATATAATAAGAGCAAATGCTTATATGGTCTTAAACAGAGGCTGCTTTAGTCACAGAATGGGATGCCCCCAAAAAAGATCCAGTAGTACTATGCCCAGCAAAAGTGTCTTTATCAGGCTAATTTCAAATATGATAAGAGCAAATGCTTATATGGTCTTAAACAGAGGCTGCTTTAGTCACAGAATGGGATGCCCTGGCAGGGACAAGTAGTGCTATGCCCAGCAAAAGTGTCTTTATCAGGCTAATTTCAAATATAATAAGAGCAAATGCTTATATGGTCTTAAACAGAGGCTGCTTTAGTCACAGAATGGGATGCCCCCAAAAAGATCCAGTAGTACTATGCCCAGCAAAAGTGTCTTTATCAGGCTAATTTCAAATATGATAAGAGCAAATGCTTATATGGTCTTAAACAGAGGCTGCTTTAGTCACAGAATGGGATGCCCTGGCAGGGACAAGTAGTGCTATGCCCAGCAAAAGTGTCTTTATCAGGCTAATTTCAAATATAATAAGAGCAAATGGTTATATGGTCTTTAACAGAGGCTGTTATAGTCACAGAATGGGATGCCACAAAAACCAGAGAGCATGCACAGCAAAAGTGTCTTTATCAGGCCTGATTTCTATGAGAATAAGTGCAAATGGTTATTATGCTATTAAATAGAGGCTGGTGTTGTCACAGAATGGGATGCCACAAAAACCAGAGAGCATGCACAGCAAAAGTGTCTTTATCAGGCCTAATTTCTATGAGAATAAGTGCAAATGGTTATTATGCTATTAAATAGAGGCTGGTGTAGTCACAGAATGGGATGCCACAAAAACCAGAGAGCATGCACAGCAAAAGTGTCTTTATCAGGCCTAATTTCTATGAGAATAAGTGCAAATGGTTATTATGCTATTAAATAGAGGCTGGTGTTGTCACAGAATGGGATGCCACAAAAACCAGAGAGCATGCACAGCAAAAGTGTCTTTATCAGGCCTAATTTCTATGAGAATAAGTGCAAATGGTTATTATGCTATTAAATAGAGGCTGGTGTTGTCACAGAATGGGATGCCACAAAAACCAGAGAGCATGCACAGCAAAAGTGTCTTTATCAGGCCTGATTTCTATGAGAATAAGTGCAAATGGTTATTATGCTATTAAATAGAGGCTGGTGTAGTCACAGAATGGGATGCCACAAAAACCAGAGAGCATGCACAGCAAAAGTGTCTTTATCAGGCCTGATTTCTATGAGAATAAGTGCAAATGGTTATTATGCTATTAAATATAGGCTGGTGTTGTCACAGAATGGGATGCCACAAAAACCAGAGAGCATGCACAGCAAAAGTGTCTTTATCAGGCCTGATTTCTATGAGAATAAGTGCAAATGGTTATTATGCTATTAAATAGAGGCTGGTGTTGTCACAGAATGGGATGCCACAAAAACCAGAGAGCATGCACAGCAAAAGTGTCTTTATCAGGCCTAATTTCTATGAGATTAAGTGCAAATGGTTATTATGCTATTAAATAGAGGCTGGTGTAGTCACAGAATGGGATGCCACAAAAACCAGAGAGCATGCACAGCAAAAGTGTCTTTATCAGGCCTGATTTCTATGAGAATAAGTGCAAATGGTTATTATGCTATTAAATAGAGGCTGGTGTTGTCACAGAATGGGATGCCACAAAAACCAGAGAGCATGCACAGCAAAAGTGTCTTTATCAGGCCTAATTTCTATGAGAATAAGTGCAAATGGTTATTATGCTATTAAATAGAGGCTGGTGTTGTCACAGAATGGGATGCCACAAAAACCAGAGAGCATGCACAGCAAAAGTGTCTTTATCAGGCCTGATTTCTATGAGAATAAGTGCAAATGGTTATTATGCTATTAAATAGAGGCTGGTGTTGTCACAGAATGGGATGCCACAAAAACCAGAGAGCATGCACAGCAAAAGTGTCTTTATCAGGCCTGATTTCTATGAGAATAAGTGCAAATGGTTATTATGCTATTAAATAGAGGCTGGTGTTGTCACAGAATGGGATGCCACAAAAACCAGAGAGCATGCACAGCAAAAGTGTCTTTATCAGGCCTAATTTCTATGAGAATAAGTGCAAATGGTTATTATGCTATTAAATAGAGGCTGGTGTAGTCACAGAATGGGATGCCACAAAAACCAGAGAGCATGCACAGCAAAAGTGTCTTTATCAGGCCTGATTTCTATGAGAATAAGTGCAAATGGTTATTATGCTATTAAATAGAGGCTGGTGTAGTCACAGAATGGGATGCCACAAAAACCAGAGAGCATGCACAGCAAAAGTGTCTTTATCAGGCCTAATTTCTATGAGAATAAGTGCAAATGGTTATTATGCTATTAAATAGAGGCTGGTGTTGTCACAGAATGGGATGCCACAAAAACCAGAGAGCATGCACAGCAAAAGTGTCTTTATCAGGCCTAATTTCTATGAGAATAAGTGCAAATGGTTATTATGCTATTAAATAGAGGCTGGTGTAGTCACAGAATGGGATGCCACAAAAACCAGAGAGCATGCACAGCAAAAGTGTCTTTATCAGGCCTGATTTCTATGAGAATAAGTGCAAATGGTTATTATGCTATTAAATATAGGCTGGTGTTGTCACAGAATGGGATGCCACAAAAACCAGAGAGCATGCACAGCAAAAGTGTCTTTATCAGGCCTAATTTCTATGAGAATAAGTGCAAATGGTTATTATGCTATTAAATAGAGGCTGGTGTTGTCACAGAATGGGATGCCACAAAAACCAGAGAGCATGCACAGCAAAAGTGTCTTTATCAGGCCTGATTTTCCCTTCCTTTCCCTGTTTTTCGCTTACTTTCTGTCTGTCTCCTGTCTGTCTCCTGCCTGTCTCCAGCCTGTCCCTGTCTGTCCCTGCCTGTCTAACTGTCTGTCTCTCCCTCAGCTACACAGCGTTCTGTCTCTCACGAATGCAATAGAGAAATGAGGCTGGAAAGCAAGATGGCCGGCCTTAAATACCGCTGTGACGTCACCGGGCTTGCTGGCTGCTGATAGGCTGCATGTGACTGTCCCAGCTTGCACTGGCGCGGGGTTGATGTCTGGACATGTCCCGTCCGCCATCTTAGAATGCCTGTAATGTAAATGAATGGATGTTAAAGGAAAACTTTGAGCGATCGAATCGCGGGGAAATTCGGATTCGATCCGAATCGAATTTTTCCTGAAATTCGGATCGAATCTGGGTTCGTCCGGATCGATTCGCTCATCCCTAGCAATGAATTATGAATATTTAAAGATTGCTCCATTGAAATGCATTGGAGAGCGCCAGGTAGCGAGAAGTCATACCTGTCGCTGTTCAAGGTCGCTCGCTGGCGCTGTGGGGTGAGGCTGGAATAATGATGAATGATTCGCTATCTGGCGCTCTGTCAGTCGCTAAGCAGGATCGGCTTGATAAATGTGTGATTGTGGTGAGGAGTCGGCGTTCTCGTGGCGGTGACCGTCATTACCGTTCGCTCACCATTCGCTACCTGGCGCTATCCCTTGTTAAATAAGGGCCTAAGCAAGAGTTGCGGGGGGGATTTTGAAATGCAGGATTTTCATTGTTGCCAACAGTTGTCTATTAAAAAGCGCTGAGGGCACCAGTGAAAACCTCAATAAAGGTTTTCCGGCCTAACATTTACAGGGATTATTTTATGATTCGATTTTATGATGGAGAAAGTGTGACCACAGTCTCTACATCCTATTGGAGATTTCTGAAATCCTTCTTTATGTGGTGTGTTGCCCCACCACTATTATTTTATACAATAAAAGAAAGTAAATAAGGCCTTCAATTAATATATGTAATATATTCCATATGAAATGCATGTAATAATGTATTGGTGAAATTTCCCATGTAAACCCCAAACAGTCCTTTGTTAAAGTTCTTGCCAATGTTTAAAGTATGTAATAAATCACATAGGACTCTATTAGCTTAAGGGTCTACAATTACTTGAATGCATTTAGCTAATTCATCGAAATCTATGTAAAAGCTTGAAGAGAGGAAAGGTTCCTTTTGCCACCAACTGCCACCACCTGACTTAGGCCCTTATTTAAGAAGGGATAGCGTCAGGTAGTGGCTGGTTAATGACAGGTAGCGACTGGTGAACGCCGGACACGGCACGCAATTACACATTTATCAAGCAGAATCTGTTTAGCGACTGGGATAGCGCCATGTAGCGTCTGATTCATCACTTTCACAGCCTCAGCGAACAGCGCCAGCGTTCAGCCTTGCACAGCGCCAGGTATGACCTCTCGCTACCTGGCGCTCTCCCATACATTTCAATGGACGATCCTTTTCTTCTCTTTAAACGTGTTTTTTTTTTTTTTTTTGAAATCTGTGACCTCTTCTGGCATTGAAATAGCAGTTTTTTCATAATTTTTTAAATATTTCCTCAGAAATGACATTACAGGTCTGGCATTAAAGTGTTACAATGTTGTTACAATGTAATTCCATATGTTTTCGCTTTGTTACTAGTTGATAGATGCTTGAAAACAGACTTTAAACACACCGCCTCCTGCGCTCTGGGCTTCAAACTTATATTTTTCAGCGCCAGAGATTTGTGAGGCTGTTTTTTTGCTGAATATGGTGTGAGTCGGTCGCTATGAGCAGTCGCTAACATGCACTCCCATACAGCGCTGTACTGGTCAAATAGCGACTCCTCACAATGTATTCAACATTACTGAACAGCGACTGAGTCGCTATAAAGTAGCGACCCACAGCTGAGCAAAGCGACTACAAGCGGGCGCTCTGAAAATGCCTGCTACAGACGCTCATCTGTCGCTACCTGCCGCTAATGATGAATCAGCCTCATAGGCCCTTATTTAACAAGGGATAGCGACAGGTAGCGACTGGTGAGTGGCCGGTAATGACGGGCCCCGCCACGAGAACGCCGGCTCCCCACCACAATCACACATTTATCAAGGCAATCCTGCTTAGCGACTGAGATAGCGCCAGATAGCCACTCATTCATCATTATTCCAGCCTCAGCCCACAGCGCCAGCGTCCGACCTTGAACAGTGACAGGTATGACCTCTCGCTACCTGGCGCTCTCCAATGCATTTCAATGGAACAATCTTTAAATATTCATAATTAATTGTTATTATTATTTTTTTTTTTTAAATGTGAAAAATTCTGTGACCACTTCTGCCATTTTAAATAATTTTTTTAAGGTTAAAAAAAATGTACAAAATTGATATTACAGGTCTGATATTAATGCATTCATATTACAAAATTATTTTAAAAACTTGTTTTTTTTGGTTTCCAAAAATATGGTTGTTTGGGGGTTAAAAAACTACTTTTAACACATCACCGCCAGCGCTCTCGGGTTTAAACATGCATTTTCCAGCGCGAGAATTTTTTGAGCGTGATTTGTTAATGAATATGGTGAAAGCCGGTTGCTCTGACCAGTCGCTATCATGCGCTCCCATACAGCGCGGAACCTGTCAAATAGCGACTCGTAACCTTGTATTCAACATTACGCCACAGCGACTGAGTCGCTATCAACTAGCGAACAACGTCCAAGCACAGCGACTACTAGCGGGCGCTGTGAAAATACTGCTACAGTCGTTCAACTGTCGCTACCTGCCGCTAATGATGAATCAGCCTCATAGAGTAACTTCCATACCCACATCCATGTCCAGATTCCAGCACTTTACAACATCCCCTATCCAGCAACATTCAATAATTTGACCCACATTCATCCTGTTACCACCCACCCAGCAACATTTAATTATCTCTAGCCATCATCCCTTTTGGCACAAAAAATATGAATTGAAAAATGCCGTTGAAAGTGGACTTTTCCTTTAACATTAAACTATTGTAAGGTTTTTACCCCCATAAGAAATCTTTTGACCTATTTAGTTTTAGAAAATTGAATTTATTAAGAAATATTATATTATTATTCAAAGAGAAACAAAAAAGAAAAATATGATGAATTTTAAGATTTAGCACAGTTCATGATTTATATTCTGTGTTGTGTCTGGAGTGTCCAGTGTTGATCTTATCACTTAAAATGCTATAGAATGCAAAAATCACTAAAAAGGAAGTCAGATAATTAGTTGCATGCGCGGTACCTTGACAAAAATAAAGCAAAGGACTTTTCCAATCCATCACCTCTATCTAGCGTGCAGGTTTCCCAACAAATGGATGCTGGTGTCTGGAGAATAGTAAAACCCCTTCATCTGGCGTCTCTCTGGGGGATAGCTTGTACTGCAGTGCATATCGTAGAACTTTAATGGATGCTTCCTAATAGAGGCCTGGTTTACCAAACCAATGACAAGTCGAGGTCACACTCCCTAAACTGAGATGCATTCGATATAATGACCAGTAGCCTGATTTACTAAGGTCGAGCTTGCTTTGCTAGCAAGGGTGAGCAGTGTCCACTCCCCTTCACTAGCAAATTGATGCTTACTGGCTCGTGAATTCCTCCGTGTGAGCATTTGCATTGTAGAAAAAAATCCGCTCAGCGGATGTGTCTAAGATTAGTACAGCTGATCCAAAATCAATAGTTAAATCATTTCAGTTTTAAAACAAATAATTAAAAACTTAACTGTAGAATATTTATGATTTTTTTTACTGTTTCAGTAGCAGGATTTTTTAACAGTATGAACAACAACTACACACATTTATTATCATTAGTATTATTATTATTATTATTAATAATGTTTATTTATATAGCGCCATCGTTTTCCGTATCGCTTTCCAAGTTATGAATACATTTGCATTATTTTATTTGTATGTATTTATATTGTATTTTCGTTTTTCACATGCAGATAGAAAATTGTTTCACAAAGTTAATAATACATAGTAACATCATATGTATGGCTGAAAAAAAAAAATTAGTCCATCTAGTTTGGCCTAATAAAACGTTTGCTATTATAAAAAGATGATGATAGGTGTAAATGTCTTAAAGTGAACCAAAACCTGGGATTTTGACTGGTCCTTGGCTTGCTGTGTGAAACCCTTCAGATCACCCTGAAAGACTCACCTTTACCCTGTCCTACTGCATGTGTGGAGGTACGCTGCGGGTGTGCAGCCAATTAATGCACCTGGCTCCATTTGGCCCTTTCAGATAAGAATCGGCTAAGACCCAAATGGAGCCGACCAGGCCATTCACATATGCTGTGCACGGGTATGTGTGGCCGCAGCCTGCGCATGAGCCGCCGGATCGGGGATCAGGTAGGTTTTACCAGTGATTCGAGGGAGGTTCACACAGCGGGAAGGACAATCAGATGGCCCTGGGGTCTTTTAGACTTGTGGCCAGTCTTATAGACTCCAGGGCTACCCGAGATGGGTTTTGGCCCACTTTAAAGGGACATTCTAGGCAAAGGGTTAAAGTGGACCAACACCCAGGGGTGATCGGCCAGGGAATCTATAAGATTCCCGGGCCGATCACCTCCCTCACTGCGGGACATCCGAGATCAGGATGTCCCATGGGGTGAAACCCCCCCAAAACCCCCCAAAAACCTTACCTTATCCCCTTACCGCCCCTCTAGACGCGCGCGCGCGCCCGCGCCGGACGTTTGTGAATGGCCGGCGCGGGCGCACACCCTGTAAGAGTGACGTGCTGGAGGCGGCGGCGGACGCGCTGTCTTGTCCATCGCTGTCACCCGCTTGTCCGTCGGCGGGGATTGGATGGCGCGGTCACGTGGGAGCGTGGTGAGGTCAGTTTTTGGGGCTTTCTGGGGGGTTTCACACAGCGGGGCACCCCCAATCGGGGTGCCCCCCCGAAGTGGACCAAAACCCAGGATAGTCAAAATCCTGGGTGTTGGTCCACTTTAAATCCTTTGTGAATTGAGCCCGAAGAATCACACACGCCATTCCAAAGCTTCGCTGACTGTCAATCAACTAAGGTGCATTTCCACGTCATCAATACGGTAAGGGAACATTTATGCTAAAAGGCATTTAAAAAAATCAAGAAATCAATTCCTAGTGGGAAGAAACAAACATGATAAGGTAAATGATTACATGACATATTTTGCTTACATATAATTCAGGGAATTGCAAATAGAAAAGAATTGAATATTGACAGATTTATCTACCGGTAGAGGAAATAAAGGTAAATACAGTAAAAAAAACTGTGTGCACCCCTCAGGGATTTTTCAGTGTAAGAATATATTTTATGACTCATTTCCAACAACCTTTATCAAACAGAAACTGTGTAAATCAGATCTAAATAATTATAATATTCAATGTAAACCACAAATGCTCCAGCCGTCAGTATACATATTGCCATGACAGTTAGTATTTAGCTTTATTTACTGCTCTTTCCCTGCATTTTATGGGTGTCATTTATAATTGCATTTTTACACAAGGTCACACACGGGAGGTGCGTGTTTCACACATTGGTGTCTTAACCACACGACCTCTATTGCTCCTTTTACTGAGGACTAGTGTGTAAAATGTGCTGTTTAAACTTAGATGCTATAGTGCGTGAGTCCCAGCAAGAGAGGTTAGTGCACAGGAAACAGGAAATGAGATTCCGTAAAACGTCATCAATGTTTAAACGTGAATTTACCATTTTCTTCCTTTTTTCGTCAGTGATTACTAAGCAATGACCTGATTGAAGAATTCTCATTCATATTGCATTTTTTATTCTTTTATATGCACATATTTATTTACTGATTTATTCAGTTATCATTAGTATTAGTGATTGATATAATTAGTATATAGTTAGTATGTTCTTTAGTATAATCAGACTTTATTGATTTTCAATGAATAAAACTAAACAAAAGAAGTACATACAATTAGTGGTTGAGAAACAGGGGGATGGAAATACAAGGGGGGAGGAAAAAAAAAAATTATAGGGAAATACTATACATATTGAGATAACAATACTCAAGCCAATAACAGTGATGGTATCAGTAATAACGATAACAATGATGAACCCACTCTCCTCTAGAACCGATGATCTATGTTGACCCTTGATTATAAGGACACGTTCTGATGCACAAATTGCTCCAGAAGGTGGACCCAACAGAACTCCCGAGGAGAGTATCAAACTGGCGGCTTGAGGGCTGTAGGGATAGAGGCAAGGGAAGCAACAGTGGGAGGGAGGGCAAGGTAGGAAGGAAGGGGAAGTGGGGAATTTACGGGAAGGAAGGAAGGGCCGGTGGAAGCTGTTAAGCGAAAAGTGGGCAATTATTAACGTTCATATTCTCCTCATTCATCCTAGGCTATCTGGTTCATGGGCTCCAGATTGGAGCAAGGCAGGGAGATGTGTGTCTCGATAGAGTATCCAGCACGTCCAGGTTAGCAAAAATTGCTCTGTGGTGTCTCTGTTTACTGCGGCTAACTCCTCCATGGTGCGGATTGCCTCTAACTCTTGCACCCAATCCACCAATGTGGGGGGCACCTGCATCTTCCACCTCCTAGGGATAATGGCTTTCATGGCTGCTATAAAGTGTCTCAGGATACCTTTTTTTATCCCAGATATTGGCCCAGGGACAAGTGAGAGGAGCGCTACCTGTGGTGTGTTTTCAACCCTGGACCCAGTGACCTCTTCGTAGATAGTGAAGATCCGGTCCCAGAGAGCTTTGACAGTCGGACAGCTCCACCAAATATGTGTCATATTACCCACTTCCCTCTGGCATCTCCAGCACTTATCAGACTGCGATGCTGCAAATCGATGGATATCAACCGGGCATCTATACCATCTGACAAGTACTTTGTAGCTCCTTTCCTGAACTGAGCCTGCCAGGGACGAGCCGTGTGTGCTCACGAATATTTTAGTAAGGTCGGTCTCTGAGAAATGCGTCCCCAGTTCCCTTTCCCATTTTCCTATATAAGTCGGTGGAGAGGGTTGAGTTGTTCTATTCAGCAGTGAGTAAATGGATGATAATACTCGGGTTGGTGGGTCTTTTTGGCCAACTAGGGATTCCAGCTCTGTGGGGGGGCTTCGAGACAGGGCAATAAGGTTGTTGGCCTTTATAAATGTAAGTAGCTGCCTATGAAGGAGCCACCATATGTGTCTACCCCCTGCCTTCTCTCTTAGATCTGTCAGCGAAGGTACCTCCCCGGAGTTTACTATGTGTCCAATTGATGTATTGTCAGAGGCACTCCAAATTAGAAAGTTCTTGGCCTGTAGTCCCCGTTCAAATGCCGGGTTATCGAATAATGGGGTAAGTGGGCCAGGTCTGCGTACCAATCCAAGTTTACCTTGCAGCGGGTCCCAGGTCTCCAGGAGAAGCCTTGCCAGGAAGGGCATAGACTCCCTCTGGTGTCCGGGGAGAGGTGCAGCCCATGCCAATGCAGTGGGATTAAATGGGGATAGCGATTTCTCGAGCTGCACCCATAGTTTATCCTCTGCTCTATGTTTCCAATCAACTATCCGCTGCAGTACTGCGGCCGTATGGTAGAGTTTCACATCTGGTAGGCCTGCTCCACCCCTCGTTTTGTGTCTGGAGAGGGTGGAGAGTCTCACTCTCGGTTTGGCAACCCCCCAAACAAACTTAGAGAATGCCGACCTCAGCTTGCGAAAGAATCTGGACGGAATTCTTATTGGGATCGTCTGAAATACATATAAGAGTTTTGGGAGGGTGTCCATCTTTAAACTGTTGATTCTCCCGAACCACGAGACTGGCCTCTTAGAGTACAAGTTAAGGTCTGCTAGTACTTTGCTAAGGAGCGGGGCATAATTTAGCTCATATAGTTTAGAGAGGTCGGCTGGAATTTGCACGCCCAGGTACTTGATAGCATTGACTCTCCATTTAAAGGGGAAATTACTCTCTAACCGCTTGACCTCCTGGTCTGGGAGTGAAATGTTGAGGGCTTCTGACTTCGAGTAGTTGACCTTAAAGTTACTGACATGGCTGAACCGTTGGAATTCCCTCAACACCGACGGGAAGGAAGTGTGTGGGGATGTCAAGTGAAGCCGCAGATCATCCGCAAACAAGGATGTCTTATATTGATGGCCCGCTATTTGAATTCCTTTAATATCTGGGTTCTTCCGGATGGCTATGGCTAAATGCTCCATAGTAAGAACGTAGAGCAGGGGGGACAACGGACATCCCTGGCGTGTGCCGTTGCTGATAGGAAAGGGAGCTGAGAGAAGCCCATTAGCCCTAACTCTGGCCGAGGGGGAGGTATATAAAGCCAGAATTTTAGAAAGGAGGCCAGGTCCAACACCAATCTGCCTGAGAGAAGCCCCCATAAATTCCCAATCGACCCTGTCGAATGCCTTCTCCACATCACAGGAGAGGAGGCACGCAGGTTCACAGGAGGCGCTAGCATACGATATCAAGTCAAGAAGCTTGTTGGTGTTGTCCCTGGCCTCCCTCCCCGGGACAAACCCCACCTGGTCTAAATGGACCAGCGCCGGGAGAGAGGGCTGCAACCTAAGAGCAATAACCTTGGCATAAATTTTAAGGTCGATGTTAATTAAGGAAATTGGCCTATAATTCCCACACAGGGCAGTATCTTTACCCGGCTTGGGGATGACCGCAATTGTCGCCTCAAGTGTCTGTTTAGGGAAGGCGCAACTGTCCCCTATGGCGTTGAAGGCCTTTGTTAATAAAGGGATTAGGCAAGGTCCAAATTGTTTATAGAATTTGGGCGAGTAGCCGTCCGGGCCCGGACTTTTACCTGACGGAGATTCTTTAATCGCCTTAGCCACTTCCTGTTCTGAGAATGGTTTTTCTAGGGCCTCAATCTCCTCAGCAGGAATGGTGGGTAATGGGGTGCTCTCGATGTAAGCAGCTATCTCTTCCGGGGATGCCCCCGTCCCAGAGGAAGAGTCGGGGGGATTGTGGAGATTATACAGAGAGGCGTAGAAGCTCCTAAAAGTGTCCGCTATACTCGTAGGAGTTTGAGCTAGGGTGCCGTCCCGTCTATGGAGGTCGTCTGGATGTACGTTGCTGTTGATCTAGGATGCAACGTTCTGGCTAGTAAGCGACCGCATTTATTAGCCGATTCGTAAAACATGGCCTTCCCTTTGTCTCTGAAACGTAAGTATGACCGATTATATAACTTTTGGAGCTTTTCCCTAGCATCCTGGAGTTCTAGAAGTTTGACATTGGTGGGATTGTTTTTGTGTTCCTTCTCCAGAGAGGATCAGATCTCGTGTCTGGGTTATGAGCGAAGCTCTCTCTCGTTTAAGCCTAGCGCCATGTCTAATAAACTCCCCTCTGAGAACACACTTCAGGGCTTCCCGTTGGTAAGGGAGTGGGGTTGGGTCGTCTTTGAGGTCCTCAAGGAAGTGCTCAATTGCTTTCTCTATCGCAGAGGAGCAGGTCAAGTCGCTGAGTAGGTTATCATTCAGGCGCCATGACCAACCCGGGGGGGTAGGGCCAGGAAGGCAGAGAGAAATGTAAACTGGGGCGTGGTCAGACCACAAAATCGGGCCTATCCACGCTCTGGGGTCCCAGTCCATGGCATGGTGACTGAGCATCAGATAATCGATACTACTATAAGAATTGGCTGCATGCGAGAAAAATGAGTAATCCCTTTTGGCGCCATGCAATACCCTCCAAGTGTCAATCAGCTGGAGGTCCGTCAGGGACCTCCGTAGCTTGTTGAGTTTGCTCAATGAATGCGCTGACCTCCCAGATGAGGTGTCAATGGAAGGGTTGAGGGGGATATTCAAGTCACCACCCATGATAATTATTCCTTCGGCGAAGTCTTCCGGGAGCTTGAGCGTCTTGATACAGAAATCAACCTGGTCTAGGTTGGGAGCATAAACATTCACCACGGTGTACATTTTATTAAAGAGTTTCATCTTTATGAAAAGGAACCGACCCAGAGGGTCAACCTTGGTGCCCACTATTTCGTGCGGTAGTGATTTATGGAGAGCCACCGATACCCCTTTGGTCTTAGAGTCAGGATGAAATGGGTGGCCCCATCTATAGGTGGCACCCGCCTCTTTGATCTTTTCCAACAGGGGTTTAAGGATCCGCCTCATTTGGAGGGTCCGTCTGGCCAGGTCAGGCAGTAGAGTGACTGTGGCACCACGGTAGTTTGAGGGCCCCTTCTCCCAAGCTTTCCGCATGATCGCCTCCTTAACTCTGTAATAGTGGACACGGCACACTATGTCTCTCGGTCTAGATGGGTCAGGCGGGTTCCGCCCAGACGCCCTGTGGATCCTATCGATTTCAATGTGCTCATCTCGCCTCCGCCCCAGGAGCTCATTGAAGAGGTAGTTGGCTATTTCCTCCAACTTGCTGTTTTCGGGTGTCTCCGGAAGCCCTCTAATTCGAATATTATTCCTCCGTCCTCGGTTTTCCATATCGTCTAGGTGGATCATCATTCTGAAGGACTGTTGAGTTGAGTCGTTCTGGGCTTGTTGTAAGGCTACGTTCGCTCTTTCAAGGGCTTCTATGCGCTGGGTTGTGGTTGCTTGCTCCTGTTCCAGGGTCTGGACCCTGTCTGCGACCTCCGATACGGACTTTGTTACTTCCTCAAGTTCCCTTCTAAACAGGGACTCCATTCTATTAGTGTAGGTTTCAAAGTCCTTTCTTGAGGGTAAAAACTTCAGAAGGACCTCTAGATTATAGTGTGCAGTGGGGATCTGATCGGGGGCCACGACCCCAGGAGACGCAGGTGGGCCGGGCCAGCACCCGGGTGAATGCGGATCTGGGAGCTGATAATTTTGGCTCGGCGATGGCCCCGACCCGGAGAGCGGGGGAGCGCCCGCCCCCCACACAGCCCCACGATGGGAGGCCGCCCCGGCGTCCGCATTGCCGGTCCCCGGCCGAGAGACCGGCGACATGGGCTCCAAGTGCGCGGCCGCACAATGCATAGTGGCCACTGCTGCGGTTGCTCCCACCCTCTCATCCAAAGCTGGGGACTGAACTGCGGGGCTCCCACTGCCTCCAGCCGGGACAAGCATCAGCGATCCACGTTGTGGGGATTCTCCAGGTAGGTCCGGGTGTGGGTGAACCTGTGCTGTCACACGCGTGAGGGGCCCAGCGGAGCCTGGCGGGACGAGACGATGACGCGCCGCCATCTTCCCCGCCAGCCACAGAAGCGCCGTCTCGGGACACCGTGCGTCCAGCAGACGGTGAGTCTCTCAGCTCCAGTGTCCTGCTCTCTACCTCCTCTCTACAGACCCCGGGGGTCCGATCGTCCCGTCCCCGGGTGCGGGTGAGCGCCACATCTCCTCCAGGCACAGTCACTTCTGCACTCTGCTCCTTTTCCTAGATCTTAGGCCCTGTTCACTCGGCCGCCTTGTGATGCAATAGCAATTGCCCCGCAGGCGCTGTCTATTGTTTTCTATAGAAACATTCACATAGGTGACAGCGCTTGCTTGGCGACTTTTCAATCAATTTGAACTTGCTAGCGTTCTAGAGTTAGCACTTTGGATATAGCTAGGAGCCGATAGGATTGTTCTTTTTTTTTATTTCTGTACACCTGCAGCTCAAATAATATATTTCATGTATTTTATGAAATATGACCAATGGTTTTCCAGGGGAAGTGGCTAAACTAGTGGCATAAATTGGGCTTCACATGGCATGAGCACATTGCCTAGGTGCATTTGGAGCTGTACTGTGCCACTGCTTGTGTATTGCGCCTTTGGGATAGATAGATAGATAGATAGATAGATAGATAGATAGATAGATAGATAGATATGAGATAGATAGATAGATAGATAGATAGATAGATAGATAGATAGTTAACTAAAATACAATGGCAAAACACCTGACAAATCACAGCTACAATATAACCACCACACTGCTAAATGAATCATAACCCAGGAACAGGAAACCAAGAGGCCGATTCATTAATAGCGGCAGGTAGCTACAGTTGAGCGACTGTAGCAGTATTTTCACAGCACCCGCTAGTAGTCGCTGTGCTTGGCCATTGTTCGGTTGTTGATATCGACTGAGTCGGTGTGCAGTAATGTTGAATACGGGGTGACGAGTCGCTATTTGACAGGTTCCGCGCTGTATGGGAGCGCATGATAGCGACTGGTCAGAGCGACCGACTCCCACCATATTCATCAAAAAATCACGCTCAAAAAATTCAAGCGCTGTGAAATGCATGTTTAAACCCCAGAGCGCTGGCGGCGATGTGTTAAAAGTAGTTTTTTAACCCCCAAACCACCATATTTTTGGAAACCAAAAAAAAAAATTTTTTTAAAGAATTTAGTAATATGAATACAATAATATCAGACCTGTAATATCAATTCTGCACAATTTTTTTTTACCTTAAAAAAATTATCTAACATGGCAGAAGTGGTCACAGAATTTTTCACATTTAAAAAAAAAAAAAGGTAGCGAGAGGTCATACCTGTCGCTGTTCAAGGTCGGATGCTGGTGCTGTGGGCTGAGGCCTGGAATAATGATGAATGAGTGGCTATATGGCGCTATCTCAGTCGCTAAGCAGGATTGGCTTGATAAATGTGTGATTGTGGTGGGGAGCCGGCGTTCTCATGGCGGTGCCCGTCATTACCGGTCGCTCACCAGTCGCTACCTGTTGCTATTCCTTCATAAATAAGGGCCCAAGTCTACTTCCTTTGTCATTTGTGTTTTTGTCCCATTCATATAAAGTAGGCAGTACAGAAAATCGCTATTACAATCGCTTTGCAAACATTATACAAACGTTATACAAACGCTGTTGAAATCATTCTAAAACACAACTGGGTCTCACAGTCTTTATGGGTGGGATCCAGGTTGTTTCAAGGGGAGGGTGAGCAGGGCGATCGCCCAGGGCGCCATGGCCAATAGGGGGGCTTTTGGCATCCATTCTATTTTCTGCAGACAAGTCAGGGCTACTGGTGGTGCAGGCTATGAGACAGACCCCTTGCCCTCCAAAACTGGACTCAGTTATGGAGGGGGCACTGCCTGCTGCTAAGGAAAAGGCAAAGCATGGCACATATTTGTATGGGACAACAGCAGCATCATAGAATGGGTGAGGAAGGTCAGATTTTTCATCTGCCATTGACCACTATTTTGCCTAGAACGTTCCCTGGGTGGAGCCACCAATGTTCTTGTATACTTTAGATATCATTTTCAAATCAAACAGTTCATCGAGTGATCAAAGTGGTGCACCAATTTGGTCGTGTGAGATCTCGGTGAATTTCTGGGAGGGTGTCATGGATCTGATCAGCAAAGTAGTGGGAATTCGGATCAGGGGTTCAATCTCACTATGTCTTCTGGGGGTGGTCGAGTCAATATCAGAACTCAGAGCATTAAAATCATTGCTTCGGCTGCTGCTCTTTTATGCTCGACAATGCATATTGCTAAATTGGAGACACCCGGCTAAACCTTCAGTACAAGCATGGAAAAGATTAGTCAACCAGAAACTCGCTACGTATAAATTGACATATGCTGCGAGGGGGGTGCTGGATAAGTTTGAGAAGATCTGGGATCCGTGGCTACAGTGTCAGGAGTCGGCATCTTATGATGAGTGAACCAGGGAGGGGGGAACACTGTCAACGCTGTGGTTATTGCTGAGTCAGGAGTCGGCAAGATGGAGCCAAGGTCGATATCTGTCCTGTGGAGTGAGGGGAGGGCGTGGTTCTGGAACATGACTGGATAGGCCTCAATGGGTGGCCAAGGGTTGCCACCCTCTCAGGTACTCCACCTGAGATCTGCTTGTTTCTAGCACAACCTGGGTCCGGTGTGAATGCGGTGTGAATGGTTGTTGTGGTTGTCTGATAGAATGCCATTTCGATGTTGGGTGCCTGCGGCACCTAAAATACAGAACAATTTGACGTGTATATGTATGTTGTTTCTACGTTACAACGCAAAATAAAAACTTTTTAAAAAAAAAAGTGGTGCACCAATAATCTTCACAACCTTGCAGATGATCTTCACCACTGATAAGTCCAATGTTGGTAGTGTCATAAATAAATAAATAAATAAATATATATATATATATATATATATATATATATATATATACATTTTCATATAACCCTTTCGAAACAATAAATGTTTTTTTAAATGAAAAATGGAAGGGGGCAGGGAAATGCCATGTTCTTTTTTTCTGTCTATGGTAATTTAACAATAAAACAAACAGTGGCCAGTTCTATATTACAGGTACAGGAACCCCATATGATCTTGCTCGTAGCTGCTCATTACACCCACAAGTTTTTGTTTTATGGCTGTTCCTGTCTCCAGAGACCAAACGGGAAGCATGGCTAGTTCTCTCCAAAAGCATTGCTTGTTCCTATACAAGAAATTAAAAAAAATCAATCTGCAAATCATAAATAAATAAATCTGTCATTCGCAATGTGTTTCTTTTCAGAGGCCAGCTTCAGACAGTCTCAAGACCTTCACATTTTTACACAGTGGGAGCTTTACAAAGCTTGTATAAAAGGGAGGCGGAAAGATAACCAGGCGTAATCAGCAACCAGCCATGTTTAGGTAAAAGTAAAAATGCAGCTTCTGACATCATTTCTAGTTTTCCTTTTACCAGTCTTGATTATTTTGCATTGTCTTTGTGAAACTTCTTCGAATACTACTCCCCTGCCTTAATGATATCCATGACAGGTGCTCAGGTGAATGAGGGAATTAGAGGAACTCGCTGAGCCGCTAATTACTCCACTTGCATGGTCTTAGAAAAATCCATCAAAATGGTCATTAATTAATGGTCATTGGAGGATACATAAGGGAAGGTATGGGACGTAATATAATAAAATAGTGGAAGCAGCGCACAGAAAGCTTGTAATGAGTGTAAACCCCCCAAATAGTCCAAGCTAAGCTTTAAGCTTGCAATCCACCTGGGGTCTGGTAGCTGCCTGAGCTTTAAATATAACCCAATGCCCTTAAATTGGACCTTCACCCTGAATAAGAGCCTATCTTATATGCTCTGTCTGTGCAAAGCCTGTCTATAACCCCCCCCCCCTCTACTTTTGCCCTCTCTCCTCAGTATGTGATGCTTCTGAGGCAAGATGGCGGCACTCACATCCTAAAGTCCTTAAACCGGACCTTCATCATCATTTAATGAAAAGCCCAAACCTTTTAAAAAATATTCCCCAGCATCTAAAATGAATGTATTTTAAGGTTTTAGTCGCTTACTTATTATTCTTTCACCCACCGGGCTGCAACTCTGTTCAGGGCTCTAGGATATGGGCGCCGCCATCTTGCCTAAGAAGCATCACATATTGAGGAGAGAGGAGGGGTGGGAAGTGCAGGGAAGACTGGTTATATCTGTGCTTTGCATAGATAAAGCAGAGCTGGGGTCAGGAAAAGGACAGCAATCCAAGAATGCAAAGCAACATAGTCAGAAGGCACTTCCTGATTGCAGGCTGCCTGCAGCTCCATGGGACGCCATCTTGGATGTTAAAAAGTTAAAAAAACACAATAGGTGCAGGTAGGATGATATTTTATGTGGGCAATCTGTATATTGGGAATGGGGGAAACATATAAGATAGACTCTTATTCAGGGTAAAGGTCCACTTTAACAGTTTTGCAGCCCAATGAGGGAAAGAAGAAACAATGAGCAACTAAAAATGTAAAATATATTAATTTTAGATAATGGGGAATAATTTTTGAGGGGTTTGGATATTTCATTAAATGATGCTGAAGGTCCGGTTTAACTGAGGAGAGCAGATCCCCCATGGTTACCTCCTCTAGGCCAGTATAGAGGGCTATCATTCTCTGAGAACCATAGCAATAGTTGCTAGATTTCCAAATCCGATGTTTGGGCCATGGAAAGAACAATCAATAATGAATACTCAGCTTTAGCTCTCTTCAAAGTCAGTTAGTACTTAAAAATGGCTGGGGGGGAAATTAAATACATTTTAGAGGGGACAAAAAAAATATCAAGAAAAAAATAGTGGTGGCTCATTATTAGTGATTATCTGAACATGCATCATTTTAGTTCTAGAGCAGTTCAAATTTTCCCTAAAATCTGGGTATCCAAATCTAAAACCCGTAAAGGTCAGCCATTTTTTTTTTCTTTCATGGGTTAAAGGGACACTGTAGGCAAAGTGCATAAAGAGGCCGATTCATTAATAGCGCCAGGTAGCGACAGATGAGCGACAGTAGCGTTATTTTCACAGCGCACGCTAGTATTCGCTGTGCTTGGCCGTTGTTCGGCTGTTGACAGCGACTCAGTCGGGTTGCGGTAATGTTGAATACGGGGTTAGGAGTCGCTGTTTGACAGGTTCCGCGCTGTATGGGAGCGCATGACATCGAATGGCCATAGCGAACGGCTCCCAGCATATTCATTAACAAATCACGCTCAAAACATTCTCGCGCTGTGAAATGCTTGTTTAAACCCCAGAGCGCTGGCGGCGATGGGTTAAAAGTAGTTTTTTAACCCCCAAACCACCATATTTTTGGAAAAAAAAAACATGTTTTTACAAACATTTTGTAATATGAATACATTAATATCAAACCTGTAATATCAATTCTGCACAATTTTTTTTTTTTTTTTACCTTAAAAAAAATATCTAACATTGCAGAAGTGGTCACAGAATTTTTGACATTTAAAAAAAAAAAAAATTAATAGCAATTGATTATGAATATTTAAAGATTGTTCCATTGAAATGCATTGGAGAGCGCCAGGTAGCGAGAGGTCATACCTGTCGCTGTCCAAGGTCGCTCGCTGGCGCTGTGGGGTGAGGCTGGAATAATGATGAATGATTCGCTATCTGGCGCTCTGTCACTCGCTAAGCAGGATTGGCTTGATAAATGTGTGATTGCGGAGGGGAGCCGGCGTTCTCGAGGCAGTGAGCGTCATTACCGTTCGCTCACCATTCGCTACCTGGCGCTATCCCTAAATAAGGGCCAAAGTGTCATGACGCAGCTCATCTCATCATGGCTGCACTTTCTATTGCTGTCATGACGCAGCTGCTCCTGAAAGTAAAAGCAAGGCAAAGAGTGGTGGCACACCCCCTGAATTCCTTTGCCATAGACCACCAATCATAGGGCTAAGCTGGTGGTCTAAAGCTCCATATCATTAAAGTGTGGACACTGGGAGAGTGGGAAAACAACCAGGGTTATGAGAATGCCTGTCTTTCAGACCCCGTCCATAGTGTGTACTAAGACCAGGTTGCTGACAGGTGAAGTTCCTGCGAAACCAAATCATGAGTACCAGGGGTGTAATTTGAGGGTGTGCGACCACCCCTGAGCCCAGAAGTGATGGGGGCCCATCATTGTTGCTCCTCCACCTTTTTTTTCATATTTGTGCTCACATAGCATCATTTAGATAAAGGAAGAAGCAGTTTCAGTATTTAGTTGTCTAGCAGCATCCGTTGAGGTAAAAGACAGAAGAAAGGTTACTGTATGTGACGTAAAAAGTCCCCATTTAATGTTCGCACCAGGGCCCTGTCACATTTACAGTTACACCACTGATGAGTACCCTGCCTTTTTATTAATTCCCTGTTTTTACATAGGTGACTATTCAGAGATGGCAAAGGGGGCATTTTCTCCATGTAGAGGGGATGCAGACATAGCATTGTCAAATTGGCCACTGAAAGATTGACTAAAAGAAACATGGTGATAACAAGCTGCCCAGGACAGAGTGCACCATTGTGTGAATGTCCCCCAGATCGGTGAAACCAACTCACCTCTTCCCGGTCCTACGGCGCATGTATGGGCGCTCGGATCAGCTGATGTCACGTCGTCTAAGCCTTTGTCTAAGGCGAGCGTCTCCCAACGCGCTGATGGCCGCATCCTCCACTACCCTCTAACAGGGAGCGTGCCCACGCCAGCCATTCACAAACGCCTGGCGTGGACATGAGCCCTGCTAGAGGGATAGCGGGGATGAGGCTTGCGCATGCGCCATTGGTCCGGGAAAGATGGTAAGTGTATGGGCGACCTGGGGGTTTCACACAGCAGGGCCTCCTGATTTCGGATGCCCTGGGGGGAGGGAATCGATTGGCCCGTTAATTTTAAAGATTGGTTCACTTTAAAGAGGAGCTTCAGAGGCCCTGGAGTCTAAAAGACTCCTGCACCATCCGAGTTTCTGTCCCACAGTATAAAATGCCCCAGATGCCCAGATCCACTTACCTTCTCCCAACCCCTCGCTTCGTCTCTGCACTGCAGCAGCATCCCCATTGAATGAGCGGTGCGCGCACGCCATGGGTGCAATGTGAGCTGGGGATGTAGCTGGCGGCTCACTCGGCTCCCTTTGGGGCCACTAGAGTGCTTAGCCATCAGCGTCATCAAAGGGAGCTGAGTGACAGCGAGCGCGCTGATTGGCTGAGCATGAAGCTCAGCCAATCAGTGTACTCGACGCAGAAAGGAGTCAATCAGTGTACTCACTCTGTGGGAGTGGAAGGAAGGTGAGTGTGTTGGGGGCACAGCAGGGCATCTCAAATCGGGAGGATGAAATTCCTGTGTGTTGTTCCTTTTTAACATCATCTGAGTTATGATCAGCCTGTGATATTGAAATGAATTCTGTTTGGCCTCAATGATCTTCAATGGAGTTGAAAGCTGGTTAAGGTCAAAGGTGGCTGACCTTCAGGGCCATGCAGCCATATAAAGCATTTCAACAAGGCAGCAGTCATCTGGAGAAGCAATGGCTTGATAAACTGGGTTTCTCCTCGCAGAGCCCAGCTAAAGCTGAAGAGCGGCCAATTATCACAGTCATTGTCATGATTAACTTTAAATCTACTACCTCACATTACAGCCAGGCAATAGCATCTATCAAGGAATTACCTCAGGCTGATTAGAGAAGGCAACGTGCCAAGAAGAGGAGGAGAGAGAGCCTCCAGCTAAATTAACCCTGTGCCTGACAAAATTTCCATCAGCTTTGTTAATTCTCAGTGACATTTATTGATAAGACAGGTTTTATCACCCTTTCCCATCAATCAGTGGTACAACATCTATTCACAGGCCTCTCTGTCTCTGGCAGTGGTTTGCTCAACACAAGCTCTTATCGTATTATTGGCCATGAGGGATTTCATTATTAGCCCGGAGCCCTTGAAGAGGGCCATCACTACAAACGGATCTAATGTCTCACTGTGACTCGCCTAATCCCAGTAAATCCACTCAACAGCCCTCACACAGCTGAAGATGCTAAAGTCAATGGCCGCCATCGCTCCGTCAACTGCTTATATAATGTATCTGGGCACATTCATGAAATATGAATATTACTTTGTACACTACACTACTACTTACTTTTTTTAATTTATATCCCTACAAGGTTTACAACTTTAGAAAGACTAGCACCTCAATAATAAAAATTTTGAAAAATACAAGATTTGCATAAAGAAAAAAAAAAAAAATATATATATATATATATATATATATATATATATTTCTCAATCATTTATTGAAAAGTCTATAACATCATACTCCTTGATAACATCTTAAAAGTCTGAATTGCTTCTTTTAAATACCAGCACCAGTGCTTAACACTCCTTTAGTTCAGTGTATAATTATTTACCCAGTGAGATAAAATGATGTACAAGATCACACAATGATAACATAGGCCCGTCTCAACCATTTACTTTAGGTCCTTTTTAATCATCTTCTTTCTTTCAATCCCGAGGATTAAAACAGACGCTCTCAACTATATACTCAGTTATTTTCCATTTTCTATTTGATAACCAACCATAAAACCAGCAATAGTGTAATACCACTAAAGACGCCAGCTGTTATAATCCTCGGGATTGAGACCTTAAAGGAGCACTATCGCAAAAAATGGCCCAATAATAAGAATCCATATAAATATGTTGGATGGGGGGAAGAGAGATCACTTATACGCTTGTTTTTTTTTTATTTTAACGGAAGGAAACGGACATCAGGATCACCCCTGATACACTTAAACCTGTCACCCCTGGATTTTATTCCTAGCAATAGAAGAAAACCACAAGCTTGGTTTTTTTCAGTTTGGGTGCATAAGTGACCCATCCTCACATTAGCTGAAGTGTTTATATGGATTTTTAATATTACACAATTTCGCAATAGGGCTCCTTTAAGCAGACATGACAATCACTATTTTATGCACTTTAAATGTGACTTGCATCCATGTCTTAGTGTTCCATGAGGCTCTCAAACTGAAAAAGGGGCACGTAGCAGGGCATATGCATAGCCATACCAATGACTGCAGCAATAGTGCCTAAGGGCATGGTTGCCTATTCACAAACGTGAGCAGGTAAGGGAATCATGGAGGGTCATACTAATTATTTGGTGAAGCAAGGTGTAATTTAGGCATACTTTAAGGCTTAAACTGCAACCTGCTTCTGAGACCGCTTTTTTACTCAAGACACAAAAAAGTGCTTAATTTTTCTCAAACAAATCACCTGTACTGGATCATTTCCAGGTAGCATGCAGAGGTTTACCAATGACGTAAGGATATATTTTTTATAAGAATTTGGAAATAACAGTTGCTGGTGACCGGACACCCAGTGGGGCCCTGCGGAGCTTTATTTCACCAGGGGAGTGATTTGAAAGGTAGGAAATCTCCATTTTACTGCACAGAGGGACAGTGGCAATTGGATCAATATTTTAAAAATATGGGTGTTGTTTAAATAAATTTGCCGACCTCGTCTGAAAAATGATGTACCTCAACCTGTGAAGAATGCCCTATCCAGGGCCAGTTTTAGACAAAATGTATCCCTGGGTAGAATTTAAAAGTTGGACCAAAAGTTGTTAGTAAGTCACGTTCATCCCTATTGGCATCTAGCTATTAACTCCCTTCACAACCCTTTACCAACATCCAATTATACCCTCTGAACAAGAGACACCATACCTTCATACTATGCACTGAAGGCACCCTTTTTAATGGGGGCCCTAGGCAACTATCCAGTTTTCTACCCCCTAATGCTGGCCCTATCACAAGTGCATGGAATATTAAAAAACTAAAAGTATTTTACATTTTCTTGTGTGAGTAAAAAAACCCTATAGCACACCCAAAGTGATTATTGCTTCACCAAATAATTAGCATGACCACCGTTGGGTTCATTGGTAGAATCCTTACTATGGCCCTTATTTATGAAGGAATAGCGACAGGTAGTGACTGGTGAGCGACCAGTAATAACGGGCACCGCCACGAGAACGCCGGCTCCCCACCACAATCCCACATTTATCAAGCCAATCCTGCTTAGCGACTGAGATAGCGCCATATAGCGACTCATTCATCATTATTCCAGCCTCACCCCACAGCGCCAGCGTCCGACCTTGAACAGCGACAGGTATGACCTCTCGCTACCTGGCGCTCTCCAATGCATTTCAATGGAACAATCTTTAAATATTCATAATTAATTGTTATTAATGTTTTTTTTTTTAAATGTGAAAAATTCTGTGACCACTTCTGCCATGTTAGATAATTTTTTTAAGGTAAAAAAAAAAAATTGTGCAGAATTGATATTACAGGTCTTATATTATTGTATTCATATTACTAAATTCTTTAAAATGTTTTTTTTTGGTTTCCAAAAATATGGTGGTTTGGGGGTTAAAAAACTACTTTTAACACATCGCCGCCAGCGCTCTGGGGTTTAAACATGCATTTTACAGCGCGAGAATTTTTTGAGCGTGATTTTTTGATGAATATGGTGGGAGCTGGTCGCTCTGACCAGTCGCTATCATGCGCACCCATACATCGCGGAACCTGTCAAATAGCGACTCGTCACCCCGTATTCAACATTACTGCACACCAACTCAGTCGCTATCAACAACCGAACAATGGCCAAGCACAGCGACTACTAGCGGGCGCTGTGAAATACTGCTACAGTCGCTTAACTGTCGCTACCTGCCGCTATTAATGAATCGGCCTCCCCGTTTAGAAACATGGGACCCCCCAAGCAACCTAAAACAAATTATTTTGACAGTATTTAATATGGGCATATGTATTAGGCCAATTTTGAAAGGGTAAAGGGCTCTGCGGGACTTTTGCTGCACCCTATGACTTGCAGTTATGCCCCTGAAAAACTACATCTGAGTTGCTACCGTAGTGTGAGATTATTGCCATTTACACTGAGCAGCGCATTCTATTTGCATATCCCTGAGCATGTAATGTAACCACATAGCAATTACAATTTGGAAACCCCTTAATTGTCCTGCTTGTACCCTTTTCAGTGTATCACAACCATCACAAAGGCCCAGCATTATGCTGCATGTAGACCTATGTTTTTGCAGAGTGGGATTATATAGCCTGATAACAATTAAGTAGCTTAGAATTCATAAAGAAGGTATTATCATATGTGGAGAGAAGAGCTTTGGGCAACATTCCAGTGTACAATCATTGTTAAATCCAAAACAACCCAAAAGAGTAGCTGCGGGGCTTTTTGAATGGCCTGCACAATGGCTTGTTATAGAAGACACCATGCTAGCATCTAACTGGTAAGTCAGGTTAGATACTTGCAGTTGTTTTGCCTCTATATATATGTTAAGTGAACTCCAATGTGTATGTTTGCATAATGCCAGTGCTAATTTCCAAATCCAGCGAGTCCCTGTCCCCTCAGCAGCGCTGGAGATCAGCTCAGGACATTTCCTGGTTGGACATTGAGGCTGAGCACACTTCCATGGCCACCTCGGCCATTATCAGGTGACCTTTGACTCGTCTGATTTTATGCAGTGTATGACTTCTGAAGAGACGTGATGAAAGACAGTATTGTACTAATATGGGGACTATACAGTGTTAATAAGATCTCACATATTGTTGATCTGCCAATTTAAGTCAAAGTCAATGTATTATCCAGTTTAATGACTCTGATGTGAGGTTTGTTAAGGTCAGAAGATGTCTACATAAAAAAAATCTAATGAACATTTTCACACATGTGTGTGCTGATAGTATTTGGCAAATAAATGAACCTCATATAGCAGGTTTTTTCCCAACCAGCGATACTAGTACCACTGGTGGTGAAGCACTGAAGATAAACTGCTGCTCCAATAGGATGTAGTCAAGAGAAAAAGATGGAGGGAATGTAAGAAAGAGAGAAAGATTAAGGAAATGCGAGATGGAAACAGAACAATGGAGAGAATGTGAGAGTGATTGAGAAAGATGGAGGGAATATGAGAAAGAGAGAAATGGAGGGGAGGGAAGAAAGAGACAGATTGAGGGAATGCGAGAAAGAGAGAAAGGTGCAGGGAATGTGAGATAGAGAGAGAAATATTAAGGAAATGCGAGAAGGAAAGAGTAAGATGAAGGGAATGTGGGAAAGATGAAGGGAATGTGTAAAAAGAGAGAAAGATGAAGGAAATGTGAAGAAAAAGAGAAAGATGGAGGCAATGTGAAGACAGAGAGAAAGATGGTGGGAATGGGAGAAAGAGGAAATGGAGGGAATGTGAGAAAAGGAGAATCATGGAGGGATTGTGGGAAAAACAGAAAAATTAAGGGGAATGCAAGAAGGAAAGAGAAAAAGATGAAGGGAATGTGAGAAAGATTAAGGGAATGTGAAGAAAGAGAAAACAATGGAGGGAAAGTGAAGAAAGGGAGAGAGGTGGAGGGAAAGTGAGAAAGATAAAGATGGAGGGAATGTGAGAAAGATAAAGATGAAGGGAATGGGAAAAGATAGAAAGTTAAGGGAAGTATGAGAAAGAGAGAGAATGTGAGAGAGATGAAGGGTATGTAAAAACAGAGTATGAAGCAGGGAATATGAGAACGAGAGAAATATGGAGGGCATGTGAGAAAGAGAAAAAGAGAGAAATATGGGAAGAATCTGTAAAACAGAGAGAGATAAAGGGAATGTGAAAAAGAGAGGAAAGAGGAGGTGATCTGAGAATGAAGGATGGAAGAGATAAACATACGTTTTTGCTTGCGGTATACATTAAGGAAGGATGATGGCACCCTGTGTGGCCACTTTATCTGCACACCCCAAAGGCCGGCCATGTGCAGTACCCACACCTGCTCCAATAGGAGGCGTGCATTACTGCAGTGTGCAGCTGTTTCTTGGCCCGATTTATGTAGAGCTCTGAGAAAAAGGTGAGTATCTTACATTTGGCCAGCTGGAATAGGGGCATTACAGTCCTTGTAGACTTGGACCCTACCTGGAACAGAGTTTGCAGGGAGAAGTTGGGTCTACTTTAAAAAACGCCATTAATGCAAATGAATCCTGACAATAAATATAGCCTATGTCGATCGGAAACATTTTAATTTGGGCACCCAAATTCTCTTTCTGTTGCTTGTAGTCACATGACCCCCTATATGCTGCTGAGAGAAACAAAAAAGAAAACTAATCAAATAGAAAAGAATTGAGTGTTACTGGGGCCAGAAGGGTCTCAGTGAAAAAGGAATGCCACATTGGCTCTGGTACCAGTGTCAGCCATTCATTTTTTGTGAAATAACCTACCTAGCTGGGTTGTGACTATGAGGCTATATCTCCCCAATGTGAAGACAACAAAAAGAAAGTACACTGCACAATCTGAGACAACCTTGCAGAATTACCTGCTGAACAATTTTTAGGATTTAATCAGCTGGGGCTTTCTGGGTATACTGTAGAGCAGGGGTACTGAAATGGCGGACCGCGGTCCGAATCCGGACCGCAGACGCGATTTGTCCGGACCGCTGCCCAGGGCTGCCACATCAGCCCGGGATCCGGCGGTGCCGGTGACAATTGCCGGCCATTGCCGGCCGGGGCTGTCAGTGCTGGGGGCGGGCACATGGGCGTGGCCAGGCCGGGGGAGGTGGAAGCGTCTCGGGCCTCGTAGACGGGCGGGGGGAGGAGTGGAGACGAAGAGGCGCGGGAGGAGGAAGAAGCCGAGAGCGCGGAGCTGGCGGAGGCTTGGGGCGGCAAGCAGAGCCCGCTGCACACACCTGGAGGCCCGGCATCAGAGCACACTGCTGCGCTGGCTGGAGGAGCGGCTGGCCCGGGGCGAGGAGGCCATTACCCGGGACCAGTTCATCGAGCTGCTGAGAAAGTGCAAGGAGGTGAGATTCCTGTCCCCCATTTACTTCATGTGTAGAGTGCAAGCTCCTCAGCCAACCTGAGCAATGAGCTTTCCTGTCCCCCCACCCACCTGTCACTTACTTCCTGCTTCTCGCCCTTCTGTGTAGAGTGCAAGCTCTTCAGCTAACAACAGCTGACATGGGGGGGTGTAAGTAAGAGTACATGTCAGCTGTTGTTAGCTGAAGAGCTTGCACTCTACACAGAAGGGCGAGAAGCAGGAAGTAAATGACAGGTGGGTGGGGGGACAGGAAAGCTCATTGCTCAGGTTGGCTGAGGAGCTTGCACTCTACACATGAAGTCATGCACTCTTACTTACACCCCCCCCCCCGGACCTTCATCCCACGGCAGACCCTGGTAAGTGGACCTCCACTGACCGTAATTGAGTACCCCTGCTGTAGAGTATATAAATGATCACTTTTTGTGTTTCTCAAATTCCCTAATCCTGGTACAGTACTGCAAGAAAGCCTATAAGGACATTTGTAAAACATGCCCATTGACAAAAGCAATGATGTCTTTATGTATTAAGGGACCGCCTCAAAACGTAAGACATTTTGAAATAGTATTGATGTGATTCACTGTTACATTAAACAAATGCAAACAGCATAGACCTCCATAGATGTGTTTCATGGTGGTCGACCAGGCTAATTACAAAGAAGCTTAGAAAATGTTTAGCTTTCTTCCAGGACAGAAGTGAATAAGTAGCCAGTGAGATTGACTCCACTGGGACATGCAGCAAGACAGAATGCAATCAAAAGGAGGAGAAGAAGAAGAGAGCAACATCTGCCAGTACAAGGAAGTCATCTGCTGCAGATCCCCTCAACTGGCACGTGGACAGAGCGGCACTAGACAGCTATAAACACAACAAAGGCCTTTCTCTGCTTTACAAATGAATAATTACTTATCCAGAGGGAAGCCATGCAAATCACTCCCCATCCCATTTTAGTGAGGTCGAAAATGAGGCCAATGATATGAGCAGCGCAAAGGGCAGGAACAATGTGCAAGGTGTAGTTACCTGCAGCCACTTATAAATGATTTCTTCTAATATGCACGGTTTGATTTTGATAGATTTGATTGAAATCCAGCTGGACTGAGAAAGTAATAAGATAGTTCAGCCTTGACCATAGACCTTTTTGGTCTGCCGTGATTGAAACTAAAAGCAGACCCAATGTCCATTGCAGCCCTCAGGGATGCCTCTCCCCAAATGCCAGAAGCACAGGCAGCAAGCTCACCTTACCCCCCTCCAAAAACTTTTCAGGACATTTAGTTAGAGACAGCAGCTGGAGTGAGGAATATACAGGTTGTTGTTAAAAATGATTTTATCCTTTTCAGGACATTTATTTAGGGACAGCTGCTAGAGGGAGGGATAGATTGGGCCATTTTAGTTGGGCCACGTCAGGCTCTTTTGAAAAATAAAAAATAAATATTTGTGTAGTGTCCACTTGTTCAGGCCAGGTCAGGCTCTTTTTTTCTTTAATAACAAATAGTAAATCAGTGTCCACTTGTTCAGGCCACATCCTGCTCTTTTTTCTTTAAAAACAAATTGTAATTGAGTGTCCACTTGTTCAGGCCACATTGGGCTCTTTTGAAAAAAAATAAAGTAAAAATATTTTTAGTAGTGTCCACTTGTTCAGGCCATGTGAGGCTCTTTTTTGTTTAATAGCAAATAGTAATTGAATGCCCATTGTTCAGACCAGTTAATGGTCACTGCTGTTTAATAACAAGTATTAGTGGAGTGTCTACTTGTTCAGGCCACTTAAGTGTCACTTCTCTTTAATAACAAGTATTGTTGAAGTATCCACTTGTTCAGTCCACTTAAGTGTCACTGATGTTTAATGACAAGCATTAGCGGAGTGTCCACTTGCTTGGGGCCCTTAAGGGTAATTTTCCTGTTTTTTTTAATTGTGCATTTCAGACCACAGTAACTGCTGCTGTCTAACAATGCATAATGCAGCAAATAAGGGACAGGGACATGGCAGTGGTGCTGCTGCTGCTGTTGGTGGGGATGAGTTGGTGCTGCAGGGACCACCACATCCCTAACCCCAAGTTTGGGTCCCCATTGATTTCAATGGGGTTCGGGTCAAGTGTGGGGCCCTGAAGCGAACGTTGGCGGCAAGCTCGGCAGAACTTGGCAAACCTGAATTTCTATGAGTTCGCCCAACCCCTTTCCCTGGTGAATATCAACAGCTCAGGCTGGCACGGATCATGTGTGGTTTAGTTCACGCCTGCCTTGAGTTTCCCCTTCTCTGGTTACATTGGCCACTGGTAGGATCTCCTGGCGGGCTCCCAAAAAAGGCCCCTGTCCTGAGTGCCATAGTTCACATGGTTAACAGCTTTGATGCTCTATTAAATGTTGGGGAACAACATGGCCATGGCTCTGTGTAAAGCATCAGCACAGATTGACAGTAATGGCTACAACATCTATTTTTCTATGATATATACAGCAGGAGATGTGTGAAACTTCCTTAAGAAATGTTATCTCACTGCCGATTCCGCAGCACTTTTTTTTTTTTTTTTTGGGGGGGGGGGTCAGTGACCATCGTATGCTTGCCAACACATAGGAATTTGTCCTCCACATTTAACTTATATGTACAATGAGACAAACACAAGCAGTGAGTGACTCATGTCCTGAGAGGCTAGCTGCCATAACCACCACCACGGGGAGCAGATGGGGAGGTAGCTGCCCTGCTCAACCTGCGACCGGTCCCAAGATTGCTTCCTTACCACTGGGCCACAACTGTCCCTTGCAGACTCATCCCCCAAACAGCTTGAGGTCCATGTGAGTGTCCATGCCAGCCATTCACACAATAGCTGGAGGGATGCTGGTACATATATGCTCAGTGGGATTAGCGGAAAGCTGAGTTTCACATCAATACCTGGGTTTCACATATTGGGGCAGCCCAAATTAGGATACCCAAAAAGTAATAGACCACCGTCCCTAGAGTCTTATAGACTATAGGACCAAAACCCACCCTGGAGTCTATGAGACTCCAGGGCAGGCATTCTCGCTCCCCCCAGGAGCTGTGTGAAACCCCCCAGGTTGCCCGAAAACTTACCTTCCTTACCGGTCCAATGGCATATGCACGAGCAGCGGCTGCATCCCCACTATCTCTTTAGCAGGGCGCGTGCTCGCACCAGGCATTTGTTAATGGCCAGTGTGGGCACACTCCCTGTTAGAGGGTAGCAGGAAATGCGGCTGCCAGCGCGCTCCTGGGCGAAGAGGGTCGAGCGGATCTGAGCGGGGGGCAAGGAACAAAACCCAGCATAGTCAAAATCCTGGGTTTTGGTCCACTTTAATACTGGAGTATTGTCAGTTATTGTGATAGTGACATGAGCCCTAATAAAAAATGGGTAATATTTAATGCAAGTAATTGTAATGCTGTTTCCATGCTGGGCCCAAGATTGACACTGGCAACTAGAAAGATTCAGGGGCAAGACAGGGTGTCCTTGCAGCTTTTTCGAGTATAGGACTATTTCAAGTGTGTATAAGCTTCTATGTCACTTTCCACTGATTCAGTAAAGGTAGTTTGTCCAGCACTCTTCATAAAAGGTACACTTTTATTACAGCAATTAAATTGTAAATATATCCAATGTCCATATAAAAAATGAAAGACCATGTTCAGGGCTAGAAATAAATATATCATTCATAATGAAATCCTAGTTAATCATTTGAATTTGAATTAAAATATTTTAATGTCGCTAATGTATGGTATGTGGGGGGGGGGGGGGGGGTCAGAGGAAAAGCACAACATATTAAAACAAAATAATGTAGTAAGAGTCTAGTAAGGTCCAGGGGTGGACAGGCAGTCATTACATGGTGCCACTCAATGAAGCCTGTGGAATGGAAGGCAGGTAGCAAGTAGATAGTAATACGTCCAGGATAGAAATGTTGGCAGAAGAGCATGTTGGTAAGGGCAAGGTACTTATGAGGGACAGAGGGAAAGGGGTACAGAAAGTAGGTACATGAGGGACCTGAAGAGGGGCTGCAGGGGACACACTGATGCAAGAAATGAAGGAAGTTTATTGAAGATTCACTTGATTCATTAAAGCGGAACTTCAGTCTATAATGTCCCCCCCCCCCCCCCCCATGCCCTGCCACCCTACCCTGGTGCTGAATCAGGATGGGGGTTACAAAGAAAAAAACCTCTTACCTGACCCTCAGGCCACCGCTGCTCCTCCGTTGCTCCAGATCCCGGGCACCGCCGTCTTGCATCCCCCGGCTCCGTGCGTGCGTCCGCCAGCTCATTTAAGTGAATGAGCCATGGAGCGCACGTGGATCCGGGAAACGCAGCTCTGTGCCATTTTCAGACCGAAGACCGCTGGCCCGAGGATCAGGTAAAGGTTTTTTCTTTGTAACCCCCTGTCCTTCCTTAGCGCCAGGGTAGGGTGGCAGGGTTGGAGGAGGAGTCAATTTTAGATTGCAAAATCGCTTTAAAGTGGACCAAAACCCAGGATTTTGACTATCCTGGGTTTTGATCCTTTCCCCCTGTCCTTTCTAACAGGGAGCGTGCCTGCTAGAGGGATAGCGGGATGCGGCCGCTGCTCTTAGACGTGCCGTGGGACCGGGAAACGAGGTACGATCTGGGGGGGTTCACACAGCAGGGCATCCCGAGTTTGGGGGGGGGAATCGATCGGCCCGGGAATCTATAAGCTGCATGGGTTTTGGTCCATTTTAAACACTGACATATGAGGTCATTGTAAATTGTGCTTTATCTGCAGAAATTTATAATGGTACCTGACATTTTAATTCAGAAGTTAGCACATGTCAATTATAAAGGAGTATAATACATCCCATTATAACCACTGACAATTTTAACAGGCAAATAAAAAATGCAGCACGCCGATACACTTCAAGGCCCCATCATGGCATATACAGTGCAGTTTCCTGTTTTTTTAACTTATTTGGATACAACTCGACAACTAAGACTGAAACAGAGCCAAATAGAGATCCTTTTTTTCATTACAAATTTGATAAATAAGATGGAGGAACAACAATGACGGGGCCCCCTGACCTTCTGGGCCCTGGTGCAGTCGCACCCCCCCCCCCCCCTATAGTTACACCCCTGCCAGGGGGGGTTACACATAAATTCACATTTTAATGTTTGTCTACAGCTGTCTTTAAAGCTTTGCATATGATGTGCGTTTTTGTAGTAACACAGATGCACAACAACACAACTCAACCACTCAATGGCTACGTGTAATTGTTTTGCAGTATAGAAAGACACTGTTCCTTTCTAGTGTTTACTTCCATCTGTACTGCTTCAGAGCTTGGCGTATCCTATTCCTCTGTTGAAGCTCCGAACAAAAATACTGCGGATGCAGAGGAATGGAAATACAGGACAAAGCTCTGAATGTATCTGCATTGTTACATTGTGCATTATTACCGGCATAGATTCAAGGCCCATGCAAAGAAACCTGATGCCAAACTGTACTGGTATGTGCCACCAATAAGCTATACATAGGCCCTTATTTATGAAGGAATAGCGACAGGTAGCGACTGGTGAGCGACCGGTAATGACGGGCACCGCCACGAGAACGCCGACTCCCCACCACAATCACACATTTATCAAGCCAATCCTGCTTAGCGACTGAGATAGCGCCATATAGCGACTCATTCATCATTCATCATTATTCCAACCTCAGCCCACAGCGCCACCTTGAACAGCGACAGGTATGACCTCTCGCTACCTGGCGCTCTCCAATGCATTTCAATGGAACAATCTTTAAATATTAATAATTAATTGTTATTAATGTTATTTTTTTTTTTTAAATGTGAAAAATTCTGTGACCACTTCTGCCATGTTAGATATTTTTTTTAAGGTAAAAAAAAAAAAATTGTGCAGAATTGATATTACTTTTAACCCATCGCCGCCAGCGCTCTGGGGTTCAAACATGCATTTTACAGCGCGAGAATTTTTTGAGCGTGATTTGTTAATGAATATGGTGGGAGCCGGTCGCTATGGCCAGTCGCTATCATGCGCTCCCATACAGCGCGGAACCTGTCAAATAGCGACTCCTCACCCAATATTCAACATTACTGCACACCGACTGAGTTGCTGTCAACAACCGAACAACGGCCAAGCACAGCGACTACTAGCGGGCTCTGTGAAAATACTGCTACAGTCGCACAACTGTCGCTACATGTCGCTATTAATGAATCGGCCTCATAGTTTAGGTTTGGTGGTGAAGGCCCTGAGAGGGGCCCCATTCTTTTTCCTGGTAACCCTGTGGGTCAGTCCAAGCCTGTCATTTCACATTCACCACCTATGGCCAGGAGCTAGGAATTTGAGGCCACAGCTGAAGCATAGATAACTTTCTTAAAATACATATCATTTTTGAGAACTCAGTTTGGGTTTTTATTAATAACCGTGGTTTAACTGTCACCTCAACCTCTTGTGTTAAAACCTTTGGTTACAGAGACAGGTAGTGAGGGGCAGCATTATTTCTCAGATGTGGGACTCATAATGAGAAGACTTTCAATAGTACTTACTATCACAGGAGTATATGCTTTGCAGAGGTGTCCACTTCCAGACAATGGAAAATATAACTAAACTCTAATTAAAATCTCTCAGGTGCCTAACTACTGGGTGTGCAGAGGTAGCGACCGGGCCCAGAAGGTCAGGGGGAGCATCATTGTGGCTCCCCCTCCTTATTTATTAGATTCATGCTCACATGCTATCGTCTCTGTGTAACCCCCAATTAATACCCCACAAATACATCATGTTATTAAACGTTAAATTCAATTAATCAGTATTATTGATATTACAGACATTTTGGGCCTTATTTATGATGTGCGCCATTTAGCATCTTTCTTGTGCAGATCGTTGCACTAGGTATTGCCCGGCCTATGAACCTGTTGGACCTGGCTGCTGATTATCCCAGCCCCAGCGTGCGCCACTTTGGACTGCAGTTTTTCTGGTTCTCCCCGGTATATTTATGATTTTTTTTCACCTTGAAAAGACTGCCGCTTAATTTTTCCTGCGCTGGTCGGAGTTTCATTATTACAGTTACAACAAATCACTGCTAGGGACAAACGTTACAGTTTAGATGTGTTTTAGTTGTTCCAAATTACACATTGTTAAACAAAAGAAGCCATTAAATTAATTGTAATAACATTTTGTGACATCTAGGTCCTACTTTTCCATTATTGACAAGTCCCAATGCAAGTTCTGTACAAATAAATGTGTGTAATATTAATTATTAGCATTAAAGACTTCAATCCAGCTCTGCCCATTGGGTTCCATGGGATTTTGACCTACAGTGACAGGTTTTATCTGGTGCTGCATCAACCAGAGCACACCGCCCTGCAACCTTTTCGGCGCTAGTGTTAGAAGGGCAGGCTGATTCATCATTAGCGGCAGGTAGCGACAGATGAGCGTCTGTAGCAGGCATTTTCAGAGCGCCCGCTAGTAGTCGCAGTGCTCGGCCGTGAGTCGCTACTTTATAGTGACTCAGTCGCTGTTCAGTAATGGTGAATACATTGTGAGGAGTCGCTATTTGACCAGTACAGAGCTGTATGGGAGCACATGGTAGCGACTGCTCATAGCGACCGACTCACACCATATTCAGCAAAAAAACTGCTGCAAAAATCTCTGGCGCTGAAAAATCGTTGTTTGAAGCCCAGAGCGCAAGAGGCGGTGTGTTTAAAGTCTGTTTTCAAGCATCTATCAACTAGTAACAAAGCGAAAACATATGGAATTACATTGTAGCAACACTGTAACATGAACACTTTAATGGCAGACCTGTAATGTCATTTCTGAGGAAATATTTAAAAAATGAAAAAATTATGAAAAAAATGCTATTTCAATGCCAGAAGAGGTCACAGAATTATTTGTAATTTTTTTGAAAAAAAAAAAACCTGTTTAAAGAGAAGAAAAGGATCGTCCATTGAAATGTATGGGAGAGCGCCAGGTAGCGAGAGGTCATACCTGGCGCTGTGCAAGGCTGAACGCTGGCGCTGTTTGCTGAGGCTGTGAAAATGATGAATCAGACGCTACATGGCGCTATCCCAGTCACTCAACAGATTCTGCTTGATAAATGTGTAATTGCGTGCCGTGTCCGGCGTTGACCAGTCGCTATCAGTCGCAACCTCTCATTAACCAGGCGCTACCTGACGCTATCCCTTCTTAAATAAGGGCCTAAGTGTGGTGCTCTGTGACGGCGACGCTTTTTAAACAAGGCTCCCCGAAATTGTGAGAGCAAGCCTTTCCTATTCTCAGTTAGAGACACATATGATATATATATATATAAAAGTATACAGCAAAGGTGTTTGACCCTTGGTATCCTTTTTTGTGTAAATTTAGGAGTAGTATAGAATAGGATTAGTTGCTATTAGCAGCTCAGACACTTCTGTACTTAGAGGGCCAATAGGTGTTTTAAAGATAATTGCTATATTGATAGAAAATTAAGCACTGCTAATAAAAATCGGCCTTCATCTATATGCTAAAGTAAACATATCCTACACTAAAGGGTTTATTGCAGATACACAGATAAACACGTTGACTTGAAGGACTGGGCAAACTCATCCACTTATTTTAGAGATGGATGCTATTGAACAGAAAGCTTTTTAATGGCGTGTTTACGATGCTACTCAGCTAAGATGTTGGAGTGTGTATTAGTAGAGTCCTTTCCACCTTGGTGCCTGTTAGATAATCAATTCAGGTAAAACAGTAGTGAGTGCAGCGGTCAGCACTATAGGAAGCAATGCATGATACAACTATATGGCTGAAATATTAGCTGTCAAGTAGACCCCATCTAAATTGCACCAAAGACATCAGCTTTTATTCGCCAATGGCAGGGTAAATAATAACATAAAAGCCCCATATGTTATATATATGTCTTCTGGTCTTTATAGCAATATTAGCTGAGCAACACTTTTCAGTTGTCTATTCACCAACAAAATGCACAAAAAAACATGTCAGCTGACCGACCAGTCACTAAATGGAAATTATCAATCAGACTTGGCCTTTGGCATGTACAGATGAAGCACCCGCACATCCCACTGTCATCCTGGGGAAGCCAATGAGGCACCAGGCTGTTCTCAAATAAGTTTTGGATATAGCAAAACATTATTACTATCTTATATTACTGTAAAGGAGTGCCGGACACCCTTCTCTCTTAAGCCAGGTAATCCCCAATCTCCACCGCCTCTTCTGCCTTTAGACAAGTCCCCGCTTGCTGGAGACGCGGATTATGCCTCTCCAGACTCGGTTACCCCCAGGTCTTAATTGGCGCAAAGATTACTGGCTTAAGGTGGAGATGGATGAACAGCGGGGTATCTCGAAGATGGATGCCGGGGTAAATATAGGTTTGAGGGTGGAAACCAGACAAGACAAGTCCAAAACAAGCCAGGGTCAAAGCTGTGTAGTCACAGAGCGCAGTATCCAAGGGGTTAAACGTAGAAGGGTCAAAAAACAAGCCGAGGTCAAACCAGGAGGGCATCGAAACGCAGTATCAAGAGGATCAGACAGAGACGTAGTCAGACAGGCGAATGGTCAGGGCAGGCAGCAGACAAGGATGGTCAGAGACAAGCCGGATAATAACTATGAGGAGCGATTCAGAAAGCACACCCTATCAACCAGAGGCTATAATGGGCACTGGAGGACGGGGCAGAACAGTATTTAAGGGAGTACTGGCCAATGGGGAAGGGGGACCTGGAGCTAGGTGATCGGGGAAGGAAATGTGCTGATTGGTGCCACTATACAAATTTACCAATGGGAGCAGTCCCAGGGACTGGACCGCCCAGGCCAGAACTGTCCAGTCCCTGCGTCTGTCTCATGTTCAGGACAGGGTAATTGGTCACTATACTTGCCCCCGGCGGATGCGCTGGGAGCAGCGCCGCCGAGGGGCATAAACAGAGCGGCTGGCCGGGCGCGCCCCCTGCAGGGAGGGAAGCAACCGCGCTGGCTGAAGAGACCGAGGGACCGCCTGTGCCCACCGCGGGACACCCAGGGAGGCAGCCGTGCCCCGCCGCCGCCGCACCCAGCGCCTCAGAGCTGCACACGGAGACAGCCGGCCGACGGGGCTGCCGGAGCCAGGCGCCGGAGCTCCCCGGGAGGACGTGCCGCGGGACAGAGGACGGGGAACAGGTAAGATCCTAACAATTACATTCCTTATGCTTCTTTTTCCTGTTCCCTTCATATTTCTCTCTTTTTCCCATTCCTCTATCATCCTTTTTCACATTCCCTGCATTGTTCTCTAATGTTCCTCATTTCCTCTTACTCTATTTCTTTCCACAATGAATCCTTCATTCTTTCTTTTATTTCCATATTCCCTCTATATTTATCCCTTTTCTGCATTTCATTACCTTTTTCGTTAAATTTCCTTATTCTTTGTCTTTTAAACATTTCCTCTATCTCCCTTTTTATTCCACATTGAATCTCTTTGTGACATTTTCTTTCCTCGTCAGCTTTTTCATATTTCCTCCCTTTATCTTGTCCACATTCCTATCTTCTTTTTCTTTGTTCCACATTCATCTCTCGCTTTCCCCATTCTTTCATTCTCTTCTTTACTTTTCCTCTTCTATTCTTTTTCTCATAATTTATCTCTATCCATCTGCATTGTTGTCTGAGGGTGAGTGTGTGTGTGGTAGAGGGGAACACCATCTTGAATTCTTGCATAGGACACCTCTCAAGCGAAGTTTAGTCCTGTTGCCTATTTATTTGGAAAGCAACCAGAGCATTATGCTGTAACATAGATTAGTAAAGATAGACATTGCATAGAGCCAGGGCACTTTCTAGGCAAAGTAGCTCTCAGTGAGGAAAGGAAAAATTCTCCCCCCTTCTCACCCATCCTATGGTGCTGCTCCTGTCCCATATTGGTATGCACCATACTAACGCCTTATACTTCTCTTCCTTAGCAGCAGGCAGTGGCCCCCTCCCCATGACTAAGCCCAATATGGGAGAGAGAGGAGGGGTCTGTCTTATTGATAGCACCACTAGCAGTGGTCCTGACTAATGTTTACCTAGGACCACAAGCTATTCTCTGTTTGCCCCAATACATCTTATTTTACCTTGTTCAGATTTCAGTTTTTTTTCATGTGGTGCCTGTCACAATGAAGAGGCAGCTGCAGCCACATTTAGGGATCTGGAAAACTGAAGACAGGTAAGTACTTGTGCTGTGCTGTGATGGTCCAAACTCACCACAGTGTCATCTGAATTTTTAGGAAGCAGAAAGGAGCAAAGGTATTGGGTCATCTGTCCTTCATTAGATGACACAACTCCATGACATAGCTGCAAGATTAAGGCCCTTATTTTACAAGGGATAGCGCCAGGTAGTGAATGGTGAGCGAACGGTAATGACGCTCACTGCCACGAGAACGCCGGCTCCCCTCCGCAATCACACATTTATCAAGCCGATCCTGCTTAGCGACTGACAGAGCGCCAGATAGCGAATCATTCATCATTATTCCAGCCTCACCCCACAGCTCCAGCGAGCGACCTTGAACAGCGACAGGTATGACCTCTCGCTACCTGGCGCTCTCCAATGCATTTCAATGGAGCAATCTTTAAATATTCATAATTAATTGCTATTAATTTTTTTTTTTTTTTTTTAAATGTCATAAATTCTGTGACCACTTCTGCAATGTTAGATATTTTTTTAAGTTAAAAAACAAAAAAAAAACAAAAAATTGTGCAGAATTGATATTACAGGTCTGATATTAATTTATTCATATTACAAAATGTTTTGAAAAACATGTTTGTTTGTTTTTCAAAAAATATGGTTGTTTGGGGGTTAAAAAACTACTTTTAACCCATCGCCGCCAGCGCTCTGGGGTTTAAACAAGCATTTCACAGCGCGAGAATTTTTGGAGCGTGATTTGTTAATGAATATGCTGGGAGCCGGTCGCTATGGCCGTTCGCTGTCATGCGCTCCCATACAGCGCGGAACCTGTCAAACCCTGTATTCAACATTACCGCACACCGACTGAGTCGCTGTCAACAGTCGAACAACGGCCAAGCACAGCGACTACTAGCGGGCGCTGTGAAAATAACGCTACTGTCGCTCATCTGTCACTACCTGGCGCTATTAATGTATCGGCCTGTAGATTAGATTAACGCACTTATATATAATGGAACTGCCTAATCCAGATTTTTTAAAATGTCAAGCACTGGGCTGCATATCCATTGCTCTCCCATTGGAAGGAAATGAGGTACAAACTCTGTTAATCGGTTATATTTAGCTATCAGAACTGATTGTGTTAAAACAATACTGTTTTCTAGACTTACACTAAGGTCTTCTTCTGTATTAAATCTGCCAGGGTGGTCTAACATGGTATGTGTGGCAAGGATTTGCCCCATACTTAACCACAACAAAGTAGAAGCAACATCAAACCCTTTGGAAGTGATGCCACGAATGAGAGCATTTGGCAAGATGACATAATCAATCAAAGAGTAGCAGATGTCACCAAGAAAGCCTTTGTTTTAGGACTTGTTGTCAGTTTAAGACTTGGGTCCATCTCATTATTTCATCCCTTTGTTATTAATAGTGTGTCTTTACAGGTTCTCCGCCTCAGTTCTTGCAACCTGATCAGTCCCCAAACTGCTCCATCTCAGCACGGATGGAGGTCTTACGAGAGAAAGTCTATTATACTGCATGACACACATCTAGGTGGTTAAATATTGTATAGTGCACCATGCCCCAGATGTGGCACTCACCAGGGTGCTGATTGCAAAAGTGTGACCAGTAATAAAAATCAACAATCACACTAAGGAAGAGGCACATGGGATTTCACAGGCAGATTTACTTAGAGGCCGATTCATTAATAGCGCCAGGTAGCGACAGATGAGCGACTGTAGCAGTATTTTCACAGCGCCCGCTAGTAGTCGCTGTGCTTGGCCGTTGTTCGGTTGTTGACAGCGACTCAGTCGGTGTGCGGTAATGTTGAATATTGGGTGAGGAGTCGCTATTTGACAGGTTCCGCGCTGTATGGGAGCGCATGATAGCGAATGGCCATAGCAAACGGCTCCCACCATATTCATTAACAAATCACGCTCAAAAAATTATCGTGCTGTGAAATGCATGTTTAAACCCCAGAGCGCTGGCGGCGATGGGTTAAAAGTAGTTTTTTAACCCCCAAACCACCATATTTTTTTAAACCAAAAAAAACAAGTTTATAAAAACATTTTGTAATATGAATACATTAATATCAGACCTGTAATATCAATTCTGCACAATTTTTTTTTTATTTTTTTTTTACCTTAAAAAAATATCTAACATGGCAGAAGTGGTAACAGAAATGTTCACATTAAAAAAAAAAAAAAATTAATAACAATTAATTATGAATATTTAAAGATTGTTCCATTGAAATGCATTGGAGAGCGCCAGGTAGCGAGAGGTCATACCTGTCGCTGTTCAAGGTCGCTCGCTGGCGCTGTGGGCTGAGGCTGGAATAATGATGAATGATTCGCTATCTGGCGCTCTCTCAGTCGCTAAGCAGGATCGGCTTGATAAATGTGTGATTGTGGTGGGGAGCCGGCGTTCTCGTGGCGGTGACCGTCATTACCGTTCGCTCACCAGTCGCTACCTGGCACTATCCCTTGTTAAATAAGGGCCTTAGTGTAACATTGACCAAAGACACACTATGCAATGTAACATCATGGTCACCACCAAACTGACTAATCGTAAGGATCTTTCTTCACTATGATGATGTCTGCCCAGGTGTCCTTTATCACTGGGAAATTATGTTTTCAGGAAGAATCCCAGAAAAAGAGGGACTCTTTTAAACTTTTTGTAGCCCCTCCCTCTCCCTGTGCTAAGCCTAATTTGGGTGTTAAAATAATAAAACTTCTCACCTGATTACCACAATCCTCCCCTGATTCTAGTGGGGGGGCGGGACTCTGAATGCCGGCCAAGCAGCCACAACTAGCCATAAAGGCTACTAGTCCACATAGCCCACATGGGCACCAGGCTCTTCTGCACCCCCTTGGCCTTCTGGGATGCAAGTAATAGGGCGGGGAGCTTCAGCAAGTCCCCCGCTTGCCAGAAGGTAGCTTGCCAGCCCTTTCTGCTCTTTGAACTGGCCTCAAGGACCCATTACTAGTTCACAATGGGTTAAATGTAAAAAAACACCACACCAGAAAATGTCCTTTATTAAATATTTTTACACCAATACTAACCTCCTTTCTCTCTATCCACGCCATCTGGTGCTCAGCCGCATCACTCAGCGGGGTGTAGCCATAGATCCTACGCCCTGCACTCAGCGCCGCCACCTTGCTCCTCTCTGCTGGGAGGGGTTATTTATAGGCGAGGAGGCCAGAAAACACTGGTCGGGGAGCACTGTGGCCGGAGTCTAGTGTGGGAAAGTGTGGACAGACCGGAGGAAAGCATGGGAGCAGGTGAATTTTTCACCTTTGTTTTTTAAAAGGATTTCAGGGAAAAATTTGGTTGGCGTGAATCACAAGAAAATTCAGATTCGTGGCGAATCAATTTTGGAGCAAATTCCAGTTCAGACTAAGCGGTTCACTTATCTCTAGTTGTGTCAATATGTTTGGTGCAATTCCCTCTGTAATGAATCACAATGGAGAACAGCTATAATTTTCATTCCTATCAGTATCACCCAAAATAACTATACCTATACCTAAAAAGAAGAATTAGGAAAGTAGTAGGGCCCAGTAATATTTTTTACAGACTTTATATTAGTACTTCTTCTGAAAGAGAGGTCTAACAAGGTTCTCATAGCAGAGGGCAGATCTGCCAAATCGGTGACAGGTTGGTTAATTTAGCTGGAACAATTCCATGCAATGTCTTCACCACCTCAACCTGGCTTAAAGTGGACCAACACCCAGGATTTTGACTATCCTGGGTTTTGGTCCACTTCGGCGAGGCACCCCGATCGGGGGTGCCCCGCTGTGTGAAACCCCCCAGAAACCCCGAAAAACTCACCTCTCCTCGCTCCCACGTGACCGCTGCAGCCAATCCCCGCCGACGGACAAGCGGGAGGCAGCGACGGACAAGAGAGCGTGCCCGCCGCCGCCTCCCGCGCGTCACTCTTACAGGGCGCGCGCCCGCGCCGGCCATTCACAAACGGCCGGCGCGGGTGCACGTCCTGCTAGAGGGACGCGCGGGAGGTGGTGGCGGGCGCCGCTGGATCGTGGATAAGGTAGGGATTTAGGGGTTTCTGGGGGGTTTCACACTGATCGGGGTGCCCCGCAGTCAGTGGTCTGATCGGTCCGGGAATCTGATAGATTCCCGGGCCGATCATGGGAGGGTGTTGGTCCACTTTAAGAGACGTTAGCGCTAATATAGGTAACATTACGAAAAGCTGCAGTAAGTCGCTCCTAGACCTCAGGTAATTAGCTTAGCCTAAATCTTGGGCTTGAAAGCTTGTATTGATCCCATAGAATAGTGATCAGATAAGTCCTGCTTCAAAGTTTTTAATTTCTTTAGCAGGATCATCGCATAAACAACTCTTCCCCCCAAACAGTTGTCTGAATGGCTTCTGAGCAAAGCTTGTTAGTTAAATCTGAACCAACAGCTGGGCAAAATCCCCCCAGGAGCAGAGCAATCAATATTTTACAGTAATGTACATGAATATTCCACCTCTATTGAGCAGTGCAAGCTCCGGCCTTAATGTAAGTGAGCAGACAAATTCACAGGAAACCTTCAGGGAGTGTGCCAGATTAAAGTTCTAAAGAACCTTCACTACTGGCCAATGACAGAGCAAATCCTATTGACTGACAAGGCAAACAGGTCTTCCCCGCTCAATATAGCCCAGAAGGCCGGCAGAGCCAGAGCACGACATGGCAAGACTATCTAACAATAGGTAACTCATGTGGTGCTTTACCTGCTACCTTGCATCTCTATGGGTGAAGACCTTGCAAGCAATGACTTTCAGAATGCTGACAGATAAATAACGCTAACATAGCGCTGATGGAAAAGGAAACTGTCAGATCAGATCTTGTTGAAATTTGAGGATTAAAAATAACCACTAAAAGTCCGACTCTAAAAAGAAAACATATTGGCCAATGTATGGATTTATCGAAAAAAAAATATGTATTATTTTAAATATCTGATTTGTATCAGCTAATTTTAGATTTTAGAACAGTTAGAAAAGATGAAAAGTCTGGTTGGGAAACTGTCTGCTACTCAATGCAAAACTAAAAAGGACCTAAACCCTCCCTGGCAGCTTTGTTTCAGGGATGGCCTTGGTCCTGGACCTCCTCATCCACCGCCTGGGACACTCATAAGCTATGCTCTGCCCAACAGGTCCAATGCAGAGCTGCAGTATTTAGCTGTTTCTGGATCCCCTCTTGCTTGTTATGGCTAAGTTAAAGTGGACCATCACCCTCCGGTGATCGGCCGGGAATCTATAAGATTCCCGGGCCGATCACCTCCCTCCCCGCGGGACATCCGAGATCGGGATGTCCCGCGGGGTGAAACCCCCCAAACACCCCAAATCCCCTTACCTTCTTTGACAGCCGCGGAAAAGCGGCTCCTCCGCTGCCGCCTCCCGCGCGTCACTCTTGAAGCGCGCGCGGGAGGCGGCAGCGGAGGAGCCGCTTTTCCGCGGCTGTCAAATCTCTTGTCCGTCGGCGCTGGGAGTGGGGAGAAGTAAGTTTTTTGGGTGATCGGGGGGGTTTCACACAGCGGGGCACCCCGATCGGGGGTGCCCCACCGAAGTGGACCAAGACCCAGGATAGTCAAAATCCTGGGTGTTGGTCCACTTTAAAAGAAAAAAAAAGTTGTGCTTGCCTTTCCTCCTTCAAGCTTGATCCTCCAAGTCCTGCAGGCTTCAGACACACTCCCTGGTCAGTCTCGGTGTGCACGCCTGCTTCCAGTTACTAGGGAGCAGGCTCCCTCGATGATTTGCAGCAGAGGATGCTAATGTCCGTCCACCTTTGAAATACAAAAATTGCCAGGAGTTGGACAGGAATGTGTGGTCAGCTAATAAGGATTAAAACCCAGGATTTTTATTCTTTTGAGTTTTGGTCTGCTTTAAATGGGCATCCCAATTTGGGATACGTGTTTGTGTGTGTAAAACCCATTAAAGAAGCACTATTGCAAAATTGTGTAATATAAAAAAAATCTGTATAAACACATCAGCTAATAAGAACTGAATGAAACTCCCGCCAAACCTTGTGATTTATTCACTCATGGTAGGAATAAAATCCAGGGGTGACAGGTATAGTCTACCAAGCCTGTCACCCCTGATTTCCTCTTCCTTCCTTCCATTAAAAAAAACATGTCAGGTGTATAAGTGTCCTTGCACCATCCAGCATATGTATATGGATGAATTGAGCCTGTTTTCGCAATAGTGCTCCTTTAACTTAGGGCCTTATTCATGAAGGGATAGCGTCAGGTAGTGCCTTGTAAATGACAGGTAGCGGCAGGTGACCGCCGGGCAAGGCACGCAATTACACATTTATCAAGCAGAATCTTTTTAGCGACTGGGATAACGCCATGTAGCGTTTGATTCATCATTATCCCAGCCTCAGCGTACAGCGCCGCCGTTCAGCCTTGCAGAGCGCCACGTATTACCTCTCGCTACCTGTCGCTCTCCCATACATTTCAATGGACATTCTTTTATTTCTCTTTAAACAGGGGGTTTTTATCATTTTTTTTTATTAATCTCAAATAATGTTGTGACCTCTCCTGGCATAGAAAAAAGCAATTTTTGTAAATATTGTAATATTGTAAATATTTGTAATATATTGTAAATATGTCTTATATATTTATGCAGAATTGACATTACAGGTCTGGCATTAATCTGTTCATGTTACAATGTTATTACAATGTAATTCCAATATGTTTTCGCTTTGTTACTGGTGGATACATTTCAAAAAACAACCTTTAATCACACAGCCTCCGGCGCTCTGGGCTACAGCGAAGCATTTTTGAGCCAGAGGTGCCTGAGGCTGTTTTTTTGATGAATATGTTGTGAGTCGGTCGCACTGACCAGTCGCTAACATGTGCTCCCATACAGCGCCGTAGTGGTCATATAGCGACTCCCCACAATGTATTCATCAATGCTGAACTAGTGACCCACGGCTGAGCACAGCGACTACTAGTGGGCGCTCTGAAATGCCTGCTACAGACGCTCATCTGATGCTACCTGCTGCTAATGATGAATCAGCCTGTTATTTCGATCCACGCTGCCAATGATTCATGTGTAGGCTCTCCTCCAATCATAATACATTTCTGGGCATATTCATGCCAGGCAATATATTCAAATATGCAGACAGGGTTATTTGGATTGGATGGAGGAGTGCTGGCGATGCTGCACGGGGCCCTTCCATGACCTGGGATTGAATCCCGAGGTGAGCATATGTTGAAATCAGGGACTTTACACCCAGTCCTGGAGTTTTCCAAAAAGTTTTTGGGAAAGACACTGTTTTGGTCCACTTTAAAGGGGACCATCACCCTCGGGTGATCGCCTCCCTCCCCGCGGGACATCCGAGATCGGGATATCCCACGGGGTGAAACCCCCCCAAAACCCCCAAACCCCCTTACCTTAGCCTCCCTCGCACCCCTCTAGGCGTGCGCACGCCCGCGCCGGCCGTCTGTGAATGGCCGGCGCGGGCGCGCGCGCGTCAAGAGGGACGCGCGGGAGGCGGCGGCGGAGGAGCCGCTTGTCCGCGGCTGTCAAATCCCTTGTCCGTCGGCGCTGGGAGTGGGGAGAGGTGAGTTTTTAGGGTGATCGGGGGGGTTTCACACAGCGGGGCCCCACCGAAGTGGACCAAGACCCAGGATAGTCAAAATCCTGGGTGTTGGTCCACTTTAAGTGGCAGTTCAGTCTGGAGGGCTCCAAGACATGAAGTTTGGTGGCAGCCAGGTTAATGTAGGTTTTTCTTATTTTTATTACTTTAGTAACCCCCTTAAACACTGATATTCTTGATCTTTGTGATCTCCTAACTATTTTGTTGGCCAATAAATCAAAGCTCTAACATTTCTATTTATAGTGATGATTTTTAGTAGCACATTATATAATAATCTGCAGGCTAAGAAAATACTTGTAATCCTGACTTTTTAGCAGATAAGGAAAGTTTTGCTGCTTTATTTACCTGACTGTCTTGTATGGAAGCAGTATGTAAGTCACAGAAACACCTGTTTATATGAACTAGAATACAAACATCATTTCAAATTTCACACATTTAAAGGAAAACTTTTTAAACCCTTTGGCCTTGATTCATGGTAGTAAAAAATTCATTTCATGAGAAAAAAGCCTGAGAATGTCAGTGTTGCTGAATCACCAGATAGGAAAACAATGAAAGTCAATGGCACTTTTTACTGCAGTGTAAAAAGGAGTAAAAAGTTCACTACTTTTCGCAGGAGGAAAAAAGTGCAGTTGACTTTCATTGTCTTCCTATCTGGTGATTCAACAACAGTGAAGTTCTCAGGCTTTTTTTCTCATGAAATTAATTTTGTACTACCATGAGAATTTTTTCCAACTCTTGATGAATCGAGGCCTATGTGTTAAGTCTGTCCACGACTCTAAACTACAGTGCAAAAAAAATTAATTCGATTTACAGATATGTGTCCTGTGAATTCCAAAAATAGCATATTTTTATTTTAGTAGCTTTAGGGCCTTATTTATGAAGTGTGCCATTTAGCATCTTTCTGGTGCCTATAGCGCCAGTTTTCTTTTTGGCACTGCTACTTTGACTTGAATGGCGCTGGAAGTCACAGCGCTCGATGTTAACTAATTTGCTTTGATTGTTGCATTAGGTATTGGCTGGCCTGTGCCTGTTGGACTCGACTGCCGATTATAAGGGAGCGCCACTTTCTTTTCGGCACTACACAGTGTATTTATAAATTTTTGGCACCCTGAAAAAATTGCAGCTACATTTCTCTGCTGCTGGACGCCATTTCATTATTACGGGTTATCTGTGGGGACAAAGGGAACAAACTTTTCAGTGCATTTAGGCTGCGTTTTAGTTGTTGTCCAATTTACACATTGGTGAGCCAAAGGAGCCATGACAAACTTCTGCTGGGCAGGGGGGTATACCGAAAGATAAGTGGTTGACCCAGAAATGAGTTTCCATCCTCTTTAGGGCTGGTGTTAGGGGAGGACAAGCTGGGTAATGTCCAGGGTCCCATCATTGTAGGTGCTCTTTGCCTCACATGGTGCTGCACCTTGGTGGTTTGTAAAGCATAGAGGGGAAAGGGAGGGGGGTAATTGTATGTGGCTGTGTGGGGTTGGTGGGTTATACAGGAGGCTAATTTATTTAATGTTGCTGGGTAGGGGATGTTGTGGATAAAGACACTCTGTGGTATCAGGTGGTGTCAGCTGTCAAATTTTTGTTTGAGAGCCACAATCAAAAAGCCAGATTTCTTAATATGGCTTCATTGCGAAGAAATTGTGGAAATCAGCATGATGTCCAGAGCTAGATTAGGGGTCTTTAAGGTATAGAGCAGTTCTCTTGAGGTCTCCCTCCCACCAAAATTACACTGTTCACCACATGCTCCCTAACCCCCTACTGTCGCTCCACAATAGGAACTATAGGGTAGATCGTAGGGGAGAGGAGATTCAGAAAATAGGGGAGAACAGAGTAAAACTGGGAGACTGGGGGAGGAGGATCACACTGGAAGAATGGGGAGAGATCAGCCTGGGGAACTGGGGGAGAGGAGGATCAGACTGGTGAACTGGGGGAGAGGAGGATCAGACTGGAAGAATGGGGGGGAGATCAACCTGGGGAACTGGGGGCAGAGGAGAATCAGACTGGAAGAATGGGGGAGATCAGCCTGGGGAACTGGGGGAGGAGGATCAGACTGGGGAACTGGGGGAGAGGAGGATCAGCCTGGGGAACTGGGGGAGGAGGATCAGACTGGGGAACTGGGGGAGAGGAGGATCAGACTGGAAGAATGGGGGAGATGAGCCTGGGGACTGGAGAAGAGGAGGATCAGACTGGAAGAGTGGGGGGGTGGAGGACAGGCTGGGTAACTGGGGGAGATGAGGATCAGGCTGGAAGACTGTGGGGAGGATTCGCCAGAAAGAGAATAAAGGCTGTAACAGGAGGATGGATAACCTGCTGCATAATAAAATGCCCCATGGCCCCATCTCTGCTACTCAAGGGACCACCAGGGGCATTCCATGGCTCATCTGCTGATAATCAAAGGGGAGAAAGGGCCTGGAGCAGGTGCTCCACTGTACCAGTGATAGTCTAGCCCTGATGGTGATGCTTTTTGTTTCATTTGCATGGACTACATGTTCCTTCAACATAGAAAAGTTATAACTGACTATAAAAATAGCGTATTTAGAATCAGTTTTGGCTATACATGTAAACATTTTCTTGGGTAAGCAAAGCTAATTGCAGAACCAATTCCATGGTTGGTGGTCAGTATTTTGTATTGCTGTAAAGAAATTCATTGGGAGTTATGAGCCTGCCAACTACAGTAAACTCATGAAGAATATGTTTTTGCTTTTGTACACTTGGTTGTAACATGACCATCGACAAACGGGGTGAGCGTTTTCACTAGCAGATAAGGACGATGGAAGAATATTACAGTGGATGATGCAATGGACAACTTTTGGAGCATCCACTACAAATGTCCGGAATCATGACTTCAGCGACATGTCTCAGTAAAAAAACTTTTGCTGTTCTAAGGCTTCTTGAAATCTAGCATTTTGATAATCACCTTCAGTTCAAAGAGAAAATCACGCTAATGCCAAATAGTTATTTAAAATTCGAAGCTTTTAAATGCAAAGGCATGTCATGCTCTCAGCATTTTCACATTCATAAATAATATCCAGACTTTTTATTACATTAAAATGAAAGGCAGAGGCAGACCACATTGTTTCACTGGACATAAGATCAATGATCATCAAACTGCTGAAGCTTATATAAGAAGACAAGGCAAAACGCTGCAATATTCTGAAGCGATGCCCTGAAGCAATTTTCAAGGCAAGTCACTGGCTGAATGCTGGTGCTGATGACGGGGCCTGGTGACCTCTCTATAGTCAGTGGCTTCTCCAGCAGTTTCATCTTGCATAACCATGTTGGCCATCCTCCTCCACCAACGCTACTACCACTTACCTGAAACAGGTAAGTGGTACCAAATGCTAAATATTCGGTGAAGCCAGTGTGACTTTCGGTGTGCATTGTGGTGCGGATTACATCCTGCATCCCAGTGAGCTTTTTAGTGATAACACAAAAAAAGTGCAAAAAAAAAACATTTGTCCTACATTTTTCCCTTAAAAAATCACCTGTACATGTGATGGCACATTTTTACACTTTAGGTATTTTTTTTTCCAGTAATATATTAAGTTTAGAAATAACATCACTATATGGGCTATGCTAAAGATTTTATTATTTTATTCTGCATAGCCCATAGGGTTCTGTTGTTTCCAAACTCAAAAACAAATACCCTTACCACATAGGAAAATGATGCGCCTAACCTGTAAAAATGCCCCATCTGAGGTACAGGTGATTTTGGGTGAAAAAAAGTAGAAAAAAAATTTGGGGGGGCACTTTTCTGTGTCTAAACCCTGCTAAGCTCAACAGGAAGAAGGTTGCAATCCACAACACAATGCACACTGCAAGCCACACTGACTTTACCAAATATATAGTATGACCCCCACATTGTGGAGATTATAATAGCCAGGGGTGTAACTATAGGGGGTGCAGGTGATGCGACCGCGCCAGAGCCCAGAAGGTCGGGGAGAGGGCATCACTGTTGCTTCTTCACCTTATTTGTCTAATTTGTGATCGCTTGGCATCATTAGTATCACCCCTTGTCTCAGTTTCAATCTTTAGTTGTCTAGTTGCATCAATTGAGTTAAAAGACAACTGAAAAGGGTAAATCTGAATAATGCTACGTTCACACCTGATGCTTTTGCATTTCTGCGTTTTGCAGATCTGCAAAAAAAGTAATGTCATGTATCCTCTATGGCCGCTTCACACCTCTCCTTCTTGATTCAGTGTGGTCGTAATGTAGCCAAAAAAAGTCCTGCTTGCTGTGTTCCAATCTAACTTCAAATGTAGATGTATTCTGTGTCTATTCTAGGGAACGGCAAGAAAACGCAGTACAACTGCAAAATGAAAAAATAAGGAAGGTCCCACTCCTTCCAACACACCCACCAAAATATGGCACCACTACTTATAATGTAAAAGAATTGTATATTTATTAGTAATAAAGTCACATAACCTACAAACACTACATCCTAGTTAAAAAACACTAAAGACAGAAAATAGTCGATAAGGAAGGAAACAAAATGTCCTGAGGAAGTGACGTGAGTGACGTCACGCAACGCGAAGACGTAGGGGCAGTGGGCTGGTGGTCTTGTCATGTAAGTTACTCTTGTCTTTAAATTGGGGATAGTATTTCTTGGTCCGCCCTGGCTGGTCCTCACCTTTGTGTATTTATGATTAGATATAGGCCTCAGGCTTCACTAGGGTTATATCCACTTATTGTTTAGGGTTTAATGTGCACTGATACAGTGTATATATATATATATTTCATTGATATTTTGTATTAATATTTGGCACCATGATGGTTATTTAGCACTTCTCATTCAAGCACTTTATATTTATTGAATCATGTCAGGCGGTATTTACTATGCATTGTAAATATATTAATTGTAACTGCCACCTCCCCTGCCCCTAGAAGTGTGGTTTGTTTCCTTCCTTATCGACTATTTTCTGTCTTTAGTGTTTTTTAACTAGTATGTAGTGTTTGTAGGTTATGTGACTTTATTACTAATAAATATACAATTCTTTTACATTATAAGTAGTGGTGCCATATTTTGGTGGGTGTGTTGGAAGGAGTGGGACCTTCCTTATTTTTTCATATAGAGTCAGTTTCACCCATATGTGCACACTATATTCAATACAAATAAGTTTGGTTTCCGGTGCAGTCTCACATTGTTGCTTTATAGTTGTACAACTGCAAAACACACCTGATCTGCAACTGCATAGTGTGAATGTAGCCTAAGGCTACTTTCTGTCCGAATGTGTTTGCACTTGTACATTTCTGCATGTCCTCCAAGCCATGTCATGTATCCTCTATGGCCTCTTTCACACCTCTCCGTCTTGATTCAATGCGGCTGTAACGTAGCCAAAAAGTCCTGCTTGTTGCGTTCCATTCAAACTGCCAGTGTAGATGTGTTCAGTGTCTAATCTAGGGAACTGCAAAAAAAATGCAGTTCAACGGCAAAACGCGAAACGCACCTGATCTGCAACTGCATAGTGTGAATGTAGCCTAAATAGTCTTCTATGTAATATTTTGAACTGTTAGGTCCAGTCTATGGGTGTGATGATTAGCTCTTGCTTGCCCAGAGCTCAATGTTCTTTTTCATAATCCTGGATTTTCACCTACGGTACAGCCTGGCAATGCTTCATACAGCATAGAAAATAAAAGTTGGGCTTTCTGCAACAGGTGTAGTTAAACTAATGATGTTGACCTGGGAGGATGGGGTGCAGGAGACACAAGGGCACTTGATTTAGTGGCTCTGATTGGTTTTTACATAGTTGTACTTTTCCAGCATATTTGTGGGTATCAATATTTCAACTCTTACACATGTTACCCAAGGCTAAGCAATGAGTTGTCTGGGATCTACCTTTAAAAAAGAGCTCAGTTCACTCCACCAATTTGTGAAGGGCAATTACAGCCCATAATTTTGCACAGCCCCCAGGACAGTAATCAGTGTGGTCATTTCAAGACAGGTTGGAGTATATTTTGCTTCCTTTCCTAAGACTTCTTGATAGAGTAACATGCTTGGGAGGACGCAAAGGATAATTACAGATTTCAGTAGACATGCTGAATAGAGATGGAAGGATGCTCACTTTCATCATCTGTGGTGTGACTTGGCAGTGAGGTCTACTACAGTTTGGGCAACAGAAGCACTTTGGGAAGAGGAATACTTGCTTCCTTCTATTTAGCATTGTGCATTTTCATAGGGAAAACATTGGTAGACCTCCTCAGCTTTTATAGTTACAACTTGCATACAGCCCTGCCTTATTTCTGAAAAAAAAACAATAGTGATCATGAATGGACCTAGTTTGAGCTTTAAAAGGTGCTCATAGGCATGACAATCAAGGGTGTTCCTTGGATCTCAAAAGACCAGAGGCAACCTTGGGATTCGCCAAATAAATTCTTATACTGTAAGTGACACAATTATTTGAATGGCAGACATGGATGAATTGTGAGTGGGAATAAGGTGCTTGTTTAGAATTTTAAATAATGTTCCCCTCTACCTGTTACTTTGAAAGACATGGCAAGGCCAGCATGAGGGTATTTTGCAAGATATCTTTGGCACCATTTGTTAGAGATCATTCAGAGATCAGAGTTCTGTGACCTTGAACCTTTTACCACCAGTTCAAAATTATTTTGACTTACTTCTACTTACATCTAAAATCATCCTCTATTTTGCATTTCCAACATCACTGTATGGTCTTGCACTTATAAAAGAGCAACATCCTGGCACATGCTTAAGGACCATGAATGGTCCTCAGATAACATGGAACAGCTGATTATTCAATAGGACTGTAAAACTGGTGACATAAGTATATATATATATATATATATATATATATATATATATATATATACATCCTATTGTGGGTCACAGTGTTGGTAGCACGCCATTGGTGCCAAGGTCCTCCAATGACTCTGAAACTGATCTTTATCTTATACCCGTGGCTTTTTTATAGCGACCATTCTATACTAATATAATTAGTATTAAAAAAAAACAAACACGTATAAAAAGATGAGCTTTTGTATATTTACATAAACTTTACATATATATGTATTGTCTCACATCACTGTGAACATTTCAAATGTACATCAGTTTTTGTCCTTTTTGTTAATTGGCTTAAAGCATAACCTCTGATATATTTAGAAGACAGAAATATATACAAGATATTGTCTTTAGCAACACAGAATAAATAAAATCATAAATAAATTAAATAAATCAGAATAAAATAATTTCAAACATATTTGTTCCAGTGTATATATTATCTGCTATATACAATAAAATAACTTAAATAAAATAAGAAATAATAATAAATACAGTTGGCACTGAATAAACAAGACAAACAGGTAGCAGCGCTGGGTGGATGATGAAGGGGAATCTGGGCTGATTAGAGAGCTGAGTGGATCTGCATGTGATACCGGAGCTCTTCTACTTCCAAGAAGTTCTGACCACACAGGTTACAGCTGTATCCCTTCTCCTTAATGTGAGTGCGGCGCACATGGCTGTCATGGGCAGCGTGTGAGGCAAAAGCTTTTCCGCAGTGTTTGCATTTGAAAGGCTTCTCCCCCGAATGTTGTCGGATATGAGTGCGGAGGATACTGGATGCTGTGAAGGCCTACAGGAAGGAGAAGGAAACATAAAGTGTTACATTGGAAACACAAAAAAAAATAAGGCTTCGTCCAATATAATGTACTGGTACAAGAGGGTGTCGAAATTATTATTACAGTATAAAACAAACAATATATTTACAATACACAGGGTATTATGAACAGATGTGCAGCAAATGCAAATTCATACTGAAATACACTAAGAGGCTGATTCATTAATAGCGGCAGGTAGCGACAGATGAGCGTCTGTAGCAGGCATTTTCAGAGCGCCCGCTAGTAGTCGCTTTGCTCAGCCGTGGGTCGCTACTTCATAGCGACTCAGTCGCTGTTCAGTAATGGTGAATACATTGTGAGGAGTCGCTATTTGACCAGTACAGCGCGGTATGGGAGCGCATGTTAGCGACTGCTCATAGCGACTGACTCACACCATATTCAGCAAAAAAACAGCTTCACAAAACTCAGGCGCTGAAAAATGCTTGTTTGAAGCCCAGAGCGCAGGAGGCGGTGTGTTTAAAGTGTGTGTTTCCAGCATCTATCAACTAGTAACAAAGCGAAAACATATGGAATTACATTGTAACAACATTGTAACATGAACACTTTAATGCCAGACCTGTAATGTCTTTTCTGAAGAATTTTTAAAAAAATCATAAAAATGTGAAAAAACAGCTTTTTCAATGTCAGAAGAGGTCACAGAATTATTTGTGATTTTTTGGCAAAAAAAAAAAACGGTTTAAAGAGAAGAAAAGGTTCATCCATTGAAATGGAGAGCGACAGGTAGCGAGAGGTCATACCTGGCGCTATGCAAGGCTGAACGCTGGCGCTGTTCGCTGAGGCTGTGAAAATGATGAATCAGATGCTATATGGCGCTATCCCAGTCGCTAAACAGATTCTGCTTGATAAATGTGGAATTGCGTGCCGTGTCCGGCGTTCACCAGTCGCTATCTGTCGCTACCTCTCATTAACCAGGCGCTACCTGACGCTATCGTTTCTTAAATAAGGGCCTAATAGTGAAGACCCTGTTCTTGCACGCTTACAATCTAAAGGATAAGGGTGGGGACGAGAGGTTGGGTCAAAAATAATATACTTAAAGCGGACCAAAACCCACTTTTTTAACTAGCATCTCCTGAATTGTTCCCCCCATGAAGAGTACATTTAGATGATTTTCAGTGCTCCAGCTTCACTCTATTCCCAGATAATGGCGCCTGTTTTAGCTGTGAAGCTTCGCCTCTTCCATTCATTGCCACTGTTATGTGTGGCAATGATGTCATTACCACTCTTATGCAATGACTGATCACCTGCCATCTCACACAAAGGCACAGTGTTCCAGGACGATTAGAAAAGCAAACATTTCCATTTCTAGTTCTACACCCTAAAAAGGGAGTATTGGTCAAATTTATTTCACAAGTTCAGTGGGTTTTGGCCCGCTTTAAAAGGTGGTCAAGATTGTGAAGTGGGGTTGCTTAAGCAATACCATAGCCCTCTCTGAAAAGATTAGTTTAGAGGGCACTTTTGAAAATTTGTTGGGTGTTGGGGGGTGTCAAATCGTATGAGAAGAGCATTCCAGTGGAGTGGTATGTGTGAAGTCCTGAGGATTGGAGTGGGACGAGGTTGTCAGTGTTGAGGACAGGAGGAAGTCCTAAGCAGAGCAGAGGCTGCTTCTATGTTAGTATTAATGGATAAGTAGAAAAGGGCTTGGCTGGAGAAAGCTTTTAGGTTTAGGTTAGAAATTTCAATATCTTTATATTGTCAGCCAGTGCAGGCACTGACAGAGATCAGGAGAACGTTTGTTATAGTATTATGTTGTATTATAATAATGAGGGTCCACCCTATGGGGTATAAATCAGTGGAGCACCCAGGATTTTACTTTATACCAGTGTAGGGTGGGTACACTATGTACGTTGTTAAATATGGGTGTTGAACATTTGTTATAAAAAAAGGGGACAGAATTTTCAGCCAAGTCCAGGCTAATAACTCCTGTTGATGGCATTAAAGTTTACAGCATGTCCTATATTTGGACACAGCCTAAGATATGGCAATGTCACCCAAAGAGTAGCTTTGATATTCTATTGCCCTTATTCATCAAGCGATAGCGCCAGGTAGTGTCTGACGAGCGCCAGGTCCCGCCAGCTAACGGCGGCTACCGACTCAAGTACGCCCGGCGTCGGCCACAATGACGCATTTATCAAGCTAAATGAGGCTAGCGCCGGCGAGAGCGTCAGCTAGCGCGGGATTCATCATGTAGCCGACTGCAACGAACAGCGCCGCTGCTAATCCCATCACAGCGCCAGGTATGACCTGTCGCTCCCTGGTGATGTCCAATGCATTTCAATGGAGCAATCTTTAAATATTCATAATTAATTGATATTAATGTTTTTTTTTTTTTTTTTTAATGTCAAAAATTCTGTGACCACTTCTGCAATGTTAGGATTTTTTTTTAAGGTAAAAAAAAAAAAAAATGATTTTGTGCAGAATTGATATTACAGGTCTGATATTAATGTATTCATATTACAAAATGTTTATAAAAACTTGTATAATTTTACAATCAAAAAATATGGTTGTTTGGGGGTTAAAAACTATTTTAAATCCAGCGCTCTGGGGTTTAAACAAGGAATTCACAGCGCGAAAAAATTCGGAGCTTGATTTGTTAATGAATCTGCAGCAAGCCGTTCGCTCTGGCCATTCGTTGTCAGGCGCACCCATACAACGATGAACCTGTGAAACAGCGACCCCTAAGCCCGTATTCAACATTACCGCACACCGACTGAGTCGCTGTCAACAAGCAAACCCCGGCCAAGCACAGCGAATACTAGCTGGCGCTGTGAAAATCACGCTACTGGCGCTCATCTGTCGCTACCTGGCGCTATTAATGAATCGGCCTCTAAGTCAGAAAAACAGTGGGGCTCTCCTTTACTCACCTTGTTACAGTAGACACATTTATAGGGTCTCTCTCCAGAATGGACTCTCATGTGCTTGTTCAGGCTGGACGATTGAGAGAAACTCTTCCCACACACTGTGCACTGAAATCAACCAAACTGCTATTAGCATCTTAAAAATGATCAACACTTGTTACACAAGAATACATATACTAGGTAGTATGGGTGATGAGATATCTTACTAAGAATTACAATACTGACTGTTTAATGCATAATAGTGTTGCCCAAATCCAATTATCTATTTTTTCTAAGCAATGATTGACTGGTTGTTACAGGTAAATTTCTTGTGGAAATCAGCCATGGTCACTCTGCTCAACTTTATGAGGTTGGCCATATGGACAGTCCAGACACATGGCTAGAGCAACATTGATTGTGGGAGGGGATAATTGTTCTTCAATAACTATTGTTTCCACTTTAATTACATTTCTGTTCTGTAGACTTTAACAGACTTCTCTTCTCCTATGAATACACATAGGGGATGGTGGCTATATAAAGGGACAAAAGATTACTGGGTGTATCATTCTTTTTCTATCTTTGTTTAAAGTCATCTGACGACACTGAATGCCCAAAACATTTCCCTGAATCAGTGTCCAATGAGAGGAGGTCACATTGTTCCTCATTGTCATACTAAGACATACTTAGCAATGGCAGTTTTCTTTAAAAAAGGGGCCATGTGTGACCCCGAAACGATGGATAGGTAACTTAATGCAGTCAAGTTTGGAACATCTGGGAGGACTGTCTCTTTTTGGATGTTAATTCTGTAAGCTGGTAAGGGCACCATACGCCTCTATTGTAGCTTGCTTTCAAAGCATTCACTTTGAACATTATAGCATCTTGTATGTAATAGTCTATAGGTTTCACCCTGTCTGTAAGTATTCATTTGTACAGTGCTATGAAAGAAGATAGTGCGTTCTAAATCAACAACAACAATAATAATGATAAAGATGATTCATAGAAAATATACATATAGACTCTGGATAAAAGAGATGTATCAGTCGCATACTGGTGAAAGAGCGACAGTTTGGGGTATATGTAAGGGTATATGCTATTATAAGATTTTAAATAAAAGATACCCAATCCAACTGTTTGTGTAGTACACAAAGACTTTACAGGACTGCCACAACATTATTTCAGTGCCTAGGTTCTCTATGCCTGCTGGGGATTGTCCTCCTTGACTCAGTGTGCGACAGAATGGAGTACCTTTTATTGATCTTAGACACATCTCTAATATTACACACAATGCATTAGTTCCAAATATGTGTAGAACACTCAAGAAAATCATCTCAGCCAACTGAACTGTTTAATAATGTAAGCTTGCCCGTGAAAAGGAAGTGTGTCTTATTGAGTCAGACCTGGATCTATTTCAGTTTACAAGCCTTTCAGGTCTAAATATGGGGCCTCCAGCCAACGCCTGCTGAGATAATGGCAGCCACGTATGGCTGGGCCAGACTCTTTCACTACCAAAGACCCACTAAAGACATTTGTAACGCTCTGCGCTATGTGCTAAGTACAGATGGAGTGGGAGGCTTAAAAAATTTGGTGATGAACTGAAACAGGTTATGGTTAATAAAGTATAAAAGACGATTATTGACATGCAAATGGGGCAGAAGGCCAATAAGAAGCCTCATCTTCATCAAGTGCTTGAGGAAATCTCAAAGTTGTTGGCTTTCCTGAATGTTCACTAGTCTCTACTCAAATGGACAGCCAGCCTGAATCTGAACACATCTTATAAATATAAGTCTAGTGCTATAATGCTTATAAGATCACATTGTGTCTATTCATGGGCATGACAGATGCTGCTGTAGATACTATATTAAGTCATCTTTAGACCCCCTAACCTCACATAAAGCCACATATCTAAAGATGCCTCTGAAGGATTGAATACATGACATGACATTTCATCTATATATTGTGAATGTAATGTAAGATCAGATCAAAATGACATGACATCAAAGTCTTAATAATTGGTCTATTATGGTCTTTCCTGAAAACCAACCCTAAATCCGGTCTTACACAGCAGTGTTGAGTTGGAACCACTTTAGTGATATTTTGCTGTCATCTAATGGATGAGCTTTAGAAGTTTAATTTAACTGAAAAGCTATAGATGAGAATAGGCCTAGAGTGGTGGCACAGGGGCCCAATATTTTATGCTGGTGAACATCTTTGGAACCTTCTGAATTTTTGTTAAATTAACTTCCTGTATTTGGGGAACAAACAGGAAAAGACACTGTCTGTGATGCATTTGGGTCATAGGCAGCAAAAAGAACACTGAAATGGATTCAGTCTCTGTTAATGTCTGAAATATACATTTGCTAGAATCTAAACCCATCAGAAAGGGCAGTTCTCTATAGCCATTGGTTCTTTCCATTGATAGCAGAAGGTGTGATTGAGAGCTGAACTCACCTTGTGGGGCCTGTGCTTCTCATGTACATGTAATATGTGAATCCTCAGTCTGTCCCTCTTCTCAAATGACCTGTTACACAGATGGCAGGGGAACTTTCTATCCCCTTGGTCCACGCAGCGAGTGTATTTCAGGTGCTTGTCCCGGTAATATTTGTAGGCAAAAACTTTACCGCATCGCTCACACTTGTAGCCCTCTCCAGACTCTGCAACGAGATAAAACAATCCAAAATACTTAGTAACAATACTCTGTGTGACCTCAGTGGCTGTCTACCAGTGTTCCCATTGCGTCATATGACAACCGCTTTGTGCCATTTACATCCATTTAGTTTATTCCACTTCTTATGGGGGATTTGGAAGGGCAGCACATGGCAGCAGGTAAAGCCATAAATTGAGGGATAACATGGTTTGTATATTCCGATAACTATTAGCTTAAATCATTGCTAGGTAATTACTTAGCAGATAATCCTGATCAGAATCTGCTGCTGTCAATAACAATTACACGGCCTTGTTGAGACAGCCATTGCTGAGATACTAGCTGTGATCTGCTTCTGACGATTCAACAAATACCTCTTTGCATGGCCATAACTATCAGCATCTTCATCTTTACCATCATTGCTGCCTCCCATCACCATTAATACCATCAGGGCAATACCCAAATAGCATGTCCTGTGGATTCTCTAAATAGGGGCATAGGTATAGGGGCAGTAGGATAGTGTTAGAGATAGAGTTAGATAAATAGGGGTATCAGACCTTTGGGTGGGTTACATTCTGAAATGTCATGTGCTTTTAAGTAAAGCCCGGAAAATCCAGCTGTATGTGGTTCATAAATTCCTGATGGAGACCTTGCTATCAATTTCAAAATTATCATTTTTAAAGTGATTAACTGAACATTTCTTGAGGTCCTGAAAGGGGGTTTAAAACCAGTTTGTGGGTGATGGGCATGATAGGAGTGTGCATTAGTATGTGGCTTAAGTATGGGTCATACTTGATTCTTTTCCACCTTGAAATTTTCCCAGAGCTTGTCAGCGTTTAATCATTACAGTTACAAGAAATCACTAATTATAAGCCTTAAACACTTGAATCAAGTTCTGCCGATTGTGCTCTATGAAATCTTGACCTACAGCGGCAGGTTTCATCTGGCACTGCTTCAACCAGAGCTACCGGCGCTGCAACTTTTTCGGCACTAGTGTTAAATAAGACGCTAGCTGGCGGCTAGATCATCATCAGCACCACAAGCATCATAACCTCTGGCATCATGATAGGTGCCATCATCATCACTATTACTATCATTATTACCGTTATTACTGACATCTTCATGATCATCAGGACAACCATCATAATTTCCATGGATTTCACCACCATGGTCATCAACCCCACAACCATCACATCACAATAATTACCACCCTGTTTAGTATTATTTCTCAGTACCAGGGTCACCATCATATTATCCTTACCTCTACCATTAGTATCACCATAGTACCAGGTCAGTTTAGCCTCCAACTAATGTGTGTAATAGGTGTAATATGCAGTGGGGGGGGTCTATAAGCTGTGCCAATCGAACTCACCTTCAGCTTGCTGAAAGTGAGGCCTTCCTTCATCCATGCCCTTTAGACTGACAGGGATTCCCAGGAACTGCAGGTAGCTGTCTCCATACCACACCAGGAGCTCTTGTTTAGGCAGAATCTCCTTGCAGGTCTCATAGTAGATCTCTCCATCAGTCTGTACAGCAATAAGGTTCTGTTCCTCTGGAAAGCGGGCGCAGTTCACCAGAGTCATCCAGTTCCCACAAGCCCCTCTGCCATCTATGAAGTGGCTGAGCCGGCCATCCTTAAATATCTGCCGGAGACACAGAATGATTTATTATGTGGTTGCAGCGTAAACATATATAAAAGTCAAACATGACATCTGAAAGAGTTATTTTACATATGTATTTATATTTAATACAGGCCCTTTCTAATAATCTCACCTTGCCATCACTGAGGCTTACAGAGTAATCAGTAACAACCCCCCCCCCCCCCCCCCTCAAATTGTGGCAAATTGTTTTTACTGGGGAAAATAATTTATTTTAGAAGTTAAAAAACAACATCAGTCTAAATGAAATCCAAAGGGAAACACATTAAAAATTAGCCTCCCCAAAGTTGTGCATTCATAACTTCTAAAATTCAGTATCAACCCCATTAAGAATAATTTGCGCCTTCCCTGTAGAATTGCAGTATCACATGTGCAGGGATATCGATTTTTAAATAGAAGAAAACTATTTTTTATTTTACTTTATTGCGTGCTGAGTAAAAAAATCTACAAATGCCTTTCTAAACTCAGCCTCTCCAGAAAATATAGATAGATAGATAGATAGATAGATAGATAGATAGATAGATGATAGATAGATAGATAGATAGATAGATAGATAGATAGATAGATATGAGATAGATAGATAGATAGATAGATAGATAGATAGATAGATGATAGATAGATAGATATGAGATAGATAGATAGATAGATAGATAGATAGATAGATAGATGAAAGATAGATAGATAGATAGATAGATAGATAGATAGATAGATAGATAGATATGGGATAGATAGATAGATAGATAGATAGATAGATAGATAGATAGATATATTATATGTAAAAAAAACTGCAGTCAGTGGGAATTCTACCAAAGTGTATATAAATTACTATAGGCTGCTGTTATTCCCTAACTTTTAAAACAAATTACCTCATTAAAAATAAGTTCACCTGTAGAATTAACCCATTACTAGTGCAGGGGAATTGGATTTTGTTATTTGGGAACATCATTTTGTTTTTACTTTATTGTGTGCTCAGTAAGGGGAAACTCAGACCCTCACACAGCCTCTCGAACTAAAACCAGTAAAATAGTAAGGGGAGTGGCAGGGAGCCTCCTATAGTTGTTTAGCAGGAAGAAAAAAAGTTATTATAATTATTATTATTTGTAGCACCGATTTTTCCTGGTGTGTGTCTTTTAATTTTGTATTATTTTATGTAAAGGATATATATATATATATATATATATATATATATATATAGTTACTCAGCGTAGGTATAATGTTGTTGTTTATGAAGGGGTGTGGAATAAGATTTGTACATTTCTGTAGTCAGAGACTCCCTTCTCCCTTCTTTCCAGTCTGGAGGAAAGAAGGGAGAGGGGGGACATGATTGAGACCTTTAAATATGTGAAAGGATTGAATAAGGTTCAGGAGGGAAGTGTTTTTAAGAAGAAGCTTAATGATAGAACAAGGGGGCACAACCTGAAGCTAGTCGGGGGGAAGATCAGGAGCAATGTTAGAAAATATTATTTTACAGAAAGAGTAGTAGATGCTTGGAACAAACTTCCAGCAGAGGTAGTTGAAACATCAACAGTCACTGAATTTAAACATGCCTGGGATAAGCACACATCTATCCTAAGATAAAGAGAACATACAGTATACACATAAGGGCAGACTAGATGGACCGTATGGTCTCCTTCTGCCGTCAACCTTCTATGTTTCTATGGATTGATAGGATATATATATTTGCCATGTGGCATTTTCATCCAGCAAAAAGCAGGAGAAAAATGCCGACTTCACTAACTCTTTTTCATTCACATGCCGACAATAGCGTGTTCAGTTAGTTTACTATTAATTTTGGTCTTTTTCAAAATGTAGGAGTTCCCAAAAATTTGGAATAGTTTGAAAAGACGGAGTTTCCATAGGTGGATTTGTATGATTTGATACAAATGTGATATTTGATAAATATCTATAGAGAGAGATACTTGAACTGAGTGTGAGATGACTGTCCTGGGTTTTGTCTGGAAGGAGCCAGAGGTCACCTACCTCCCACATCAGAGAGTTGTCACCGTAGGTCTTGATCTCGCTGGTGTGGACCACCTTGCCCTGGAATGGACCGAATTTCATCCCCTTGGGAAGCAGGTTTGTGCTGAAAACTCCCGATTTGCGAATATCTCCGTATTTTGTTTTTAGGATGATTAAACCTATGAAAGAGCAGGAGATATTTAATTGTCGGGATCCCCACCAGCCCTCACTTGTCATCAATGCGATGTCTTGGTGTATGGCTGCTATTATCTTACCTTCAGGCAGCAGCGCGGGGTCTCGGTCCACAATGGGGGAATCCAGCCCTGAACAGAGACAAACACATGGGATTGAACATACAGGAATTGTCATAGGCAGATTAATAATCATCAGATGGAACAATTCAAGCAATGGATTTCGATTTTTAATAGAAAATAAATGCCCATTGACCTCTATTTTAATTTCTGAGCTTTTTCATTTGTCTACTATTTATGTATGACCACTTCTATTTTTTTCACCATTTCTGTGTAGGATCTTCAGAATTCCCCTTAAAATATTCGTTAAGTCTTTATAAAGCGTTCGGGATTGGGCTTTATTCTATTGTTATTTTGAATACTGACAGGGGATTCTGATCTTGCGATCTAATGACGATGAACAATCTGAAGAACAATGGAGGATTAATCTGGGGTGACAGTAGGTCAGTATGGGACACCTACCTGTAGAGGAGTCGGGTATGCAGAGGCCGGAGATGGCGTGGGCTGCGGGGTGAGAGTCGCTGGGGCTGCCCCGGGTGTAGCCATACAACACGCTGTTCAGTTCCTCCTCTGTGAAATGATAGGTCCGGCTTGGTGAGCGCTCCGCACCCCGCCCACTCGGGGAGACCCCCTTACATTTTTTGGAGGGGGGTGAAATCTTGGGGCTCTCTGGGGGGCTGGCTTGTATGATGGTCCTGTTCAAGTGGGGGGCTTCTTTACTGACCAGTCCAGATTGAGATTTACTGTAGATGGGATATGAAGGGGGCAGGGTGCTGTAGAGGGGCTCACTGGGTGGCGAGCTCTGGCTGAAGATGGGGGGGAGGTCTCTGAAACTAATAGGTGCCAAGGAGGACGACTTGCTGACCAGCCTGCCAAGGGACTTCAGAGGGTTAAACATGTCATGAGGACTGGCCAGGATGCCCAAACACTGGCTATGGGGTAACAGGGAGGGGAAGTAAGACCCCAAGTTGGGGGGGCTAATGGGAAGTCTGGCTAGAGGAAAGGGCCTCTCGGCTGGGTGGGTCATAGTGCTGGGGATAGACAGTGCCATCCTGTCCTGACCTCCGTATTCTCTGTCTGCCTGCAAGAGACACAAATACAAAATCACGATCAGTATTACCAATAGCAGTATATATATATATATATATATATATATATGACAAATCAAGTACTGATATATATCTATGATTTGAAATAATATATATATGTTTAAAAATAAACTGTAAAATAATACTAATAATAATAATCTATTATATTATAAATAAGTGTGTGTAAGTGTGTGTGTGTGTGTGTGTGTGTGTGTGTGTGTATTTGTGTTCGTCATATATTTGGGCCTTTCTCTTGGTCAAAGGTAAAAACATAATTACAACCCTTTTAGGTGCCTTTAAATAAAACAATGCATTTTTGTATTTTTGTTACTATAAAATTAAACATTTAAATTGATTTTCTGTCTGATGTTTTAGCCGGCGTTTCTCCCTTTATTTTTACGGATTACATTTAAATCTTTTATATTTATACCAGGTATAATCGTCATATGTATACTCTGTATATATATATATATATATCCTTTATCACGTTTTATATTTATATATACCTTTTAAAGCCTTTAATATACAGAAACAAAGGTCATATGTTTATATCTATTACCTTTCACAACATTTAAACTTTTATATTTCTTATAGTTAAATTTCTACCCTTTATAACCTTATCACTTATAACGTTCATATTTATAATGTAATTTCCATTACAATGTATAATCTTTATCATTTTTATAACTCTATTTTTATAACTCTATTTTCAAGATGTATAGCCTTTATAACCTTAACACTTCACATTAACGTTCATATGTGTTATACTCTTCATAACCTTTATTTGTATGTACTTTAAAACGTTATAAATATAAAGATTATAAAGAAGAATATTAACGTTATAAAAGTATATTAAAACATATGAATAATATTAAGAGTATTCTTAACATTTACAAAGTTTATAAAGCGTATAAAAATAACGATAAAAGTCACGAAGTTTATAAAGCGCATAAATATAAACCTTTATCATGTAAACCCTTTATTAGATATTTACAAGCCGGTTATTGTTATTATAAATTTGTCTGAATTGTATCCTGGAGTAAAATGTGGAGTAAAATGTGCCGTTTCCCTGGATACATAGAAAATTGCAGGGCAAATAAAACGAACGAATTTCGTTTTCTATTTAAAAAAAAAAAGCCCCCGTTAAATGAAGCAGGTGACACAACTTTCCCCCGTCTTTAGCAGATCAGAGTTGGAAAATTGCTGAATATTTAACCCCAAAGAACCTTATATACAGGAACGTTTTATAATCGGACAAAACAAAATATGGTGATAAATTGCCCATAATAAGAATTATCTGCTCAAATTCGCAAGGTGAAATTCGTTTAGTGTTCAAGATGCTCATTTGTGTGGATAATCGGAGGCTAATAACAGCCCAGGACTGTTAATGGCTCAGAATAACATATTATTAAAAGAAAAATTATCCAAATCGCCAATTTCATAGCATTGTAACAATGCTGTTCTATTATTACTGTTATGCATTATTCGCCAGATTGTCAAATCTTTCGAATAGTAACGAGACTGGATTTGTAAATGTTTACTTTTATTATATGAACTTTCCACATTGTGTGCTTTCGGATGAGAAGGCTGATCGAGGTCTCGAAACATTCGGGCAAAATAGACACGATGAACATTTGTTTAGTTGTATAGATGGGATTATTTTAAGTTCTTTATTTCTACATTTTCGAACATCTTTCTTAATTCGGGAAATCATGTTTACCTTATGTGATACAATAAATGCTACACACTTTAAATATTCGGAAACAAAAAATGTGTTCGATCTAACGAATAAACCTGAAGACCTTGCAAAATGTATTTCGTCTCGATGAATGAGTTGTAAGCGACAGATTTTTGGGGTCTGTTCAGGCGTTCTAATGACAGATCTCTGGGGAATCCCCGGTGGTTATACGCGAATATTCGTACTGATAATATTGCTATGAGGTCGGCCAGGGGAATGGGTGTAAATCATGGCGCAGGTTAACCAGGCTGGGGAGGCATTTTTCTGCTGCTCAATAAACAATCGAGAGCCAGATCCTATGGCCCCGATCAATGAGCGGCCACGGAGCAACCATCCGGGGTCGTGACACCCGCATGGAGGAACATGGGGTCAGGGAAGAGGTCACCCATAATGAACACATCACTCCACATTAAAAAGAAAGCACTGACACCTCCGAGCCCACACCGATACGGGCATAAACCTGTTACATCAGCCTCTCTGGACTCAAGAGCTGACACTCTAACACCTCCATCTGGGCTTTGATGCTCAGGCCACTCACCCTCCGCGCTGTAAGTCAGGACGAGTCTTGTGATTTGCAGATCTCTAGTCCAGCTTCTATCCCGGGACCCGTCAAACGTCCTGATTCCTGCTGCCCATCACCATCATCACCATCATCATCACTGGGGGCAAAGAGGAGGAGGAGGCCGGGTGAGCTCTGTGTTGTGTCTGATGGCCAAGCCAGGCAGATGGGTTAAATGGGAAGCTGGAGGAGAGGGAGGAGGAGGAGGGAGGGGGCCACACTGGACCACAAGCCCATCCTCAAGCCAATCCTCAATCCCAGCATCCCCCCCCCCCCCCCCCACACCATTACTGGACATACTGCCTCTATGTGTATCCACAGGGGAGCCCACCTACCTCACTCACAGTCCCAGCACATCTACTTTATATACCTTCACAATTATTATCAGCACTGAGGCTGGCAGTAACTAACTAATCGTAAGAAATAATTATTACAAATAGCACCTGACCTTAAAACCCCACATTAGATAGATAGATAGATAGATAGATAGATAGATAGATAGATAGATAGATAGATAGATTGCAGATGGATGGATACATAGAAGGCGGGTAGTCAGATAATAAATAAAAGAAAGTAAATGAAGAATCTTACTGTACTATACAAAATATGCCAAGTGTCAATGAAAATTCCATATATTGTAAAATATATGGCGAAAATCTATCTATCTATCTATCTATCTATCTATCTATCTATCTATCTACCTCATGATGGATAGACAGACAGGCAGATATAGGTGTAAGAGCATGAGAGAGATGATAGGTATATAGACAAATTATGAGATAGATAGATAGATAGATAGATAGATAGATAGATAGATAGATAGATTGACAGAAGAGAGAGAGAAAGAAATTATAGATAGCTAGATAGATAACAAGGATAGACACATGGACACATTTTTAAAGATAGACACATTATAAAAGATAGCCAGAAGGCAGACAGGTATATGACAGATATGATATATATATATATATATATATATATATATATATATATATGTTAGAAGGCAGATAGAGAGATAGACTAATTGTTCATTGATACCTAAATGGATAGAGGGCAGAGGCTAGATAGATGATAGGTAGATAGAATGTAGATAGATAGGTATTTGGATCGACGAGCGAGAGAGTGAGAAAGAAAAGATGATAAATAGATAGATAGATAGATAATTAATTGATAAATATATAGATGGATAGAGAGCATATATATATAGATGTATAATGTACATAGATAAATAAACAGCTAGAGAGGCGGGAGATAGAAGGCCGATACAAAAAAGTAGATAGAAGGCAGATAACAAAAAAAAGAATGAAGATAGATGGGTGGCTAGATAGATGTATAAAAAAAAGAAATAGAGATGATAGACATATAGATAGAAACATGATTGAAAGGCAAAATGTAGACAGATGAAAAGAAAAAGATAGAGAGCAAGAGAGAGAGGGAGCGAGAAAAAGAGAATAAATAGATGTAGGTTGAATATATTAATCATACAATGAAAAGGCAGATGAAGGATAAAAGGTAGATAGATGATAGATATGAGATAAAGAGAGATGATAGGCAGAAAGATAGATAGATAGATAGATAGATAGATAGATAGATAGATAGATAGATAGAAGATAGATGTATATATATATATATATGTGTGTATATATATATATATATATATAGAGAGAGAGAGAGACAGACAGACAGAGAGAGACATACAGAGACAGTATAGGAACAGAAAGAGGAGAGAAAATAGATATATAGAAAGAAATTATTGATAGATAATTTGTTTATTAATTGATAGAAAGAAGAAAGATAAATAGACACGTATGAGGCAGAACACTAAATGATACATACATATGAGAGAGATTATAAAAACACAAAATAGATACAGACAGACATGGACAAGGAAGATAGACATGTATCTATGTTTATCACCTCCTGGCTCACAGTAATGATGATCAGTGACTTCAGGGGGCGCCACCTCATCCTAGACATCACTCCCCCCATGTGTGAGCGCCTTCAATTAAACTCTATCGATCCCCCTCACTGATTAGTCCCATTAAAGCCACCCTCCACTAATATTTACACGCACACAGGGCAGAGCCGGGGATGGAGGTCGGGCGATTGTTTTGTATTGGCTTCTCCTGATCGATGTGTCTGTGGGGAGTTGGTTGGGGACATATTGGCCACCTGTAGGTTTTTGTCCAATGATCAGACTCTATCAGTAGATAAGGTGTGTGTCACTTGTTGCCAGTCACCTTGTATGAGTACTCTGCTGCAGGACACTACTTACCCCCTCTGGAGCTGAAGCCTCCACACCTTACCCCTAGGGGGGTGCGATGGTGCCTCCCCATGCGGTGCCCTCTTCAGATGGGCTCCAGTCACCACCAGGCAGCAGGCTCCTCACTGATTGGAGGAAAGAAGGGGGGGGGGGACATCATTTGAGGAATCAGGACTGTGCTGGATCATCTCTGCTGCAGTTAAGGTGAGTATTACCGTAGTTTTTTGCCTACAGTGTAATAGTTTTTTAGTGTAGGATATCCATCATTCCTGTACAGGATGTCATTCATCTACACCAGGGGCTCCCAGCCTTTTTTCATCAAGTACCACTTTCCAGCTTCTGATTTATATCAGGGACCTCCTCGGTGTTGCACAGGGGTGTAACTAAATGTGATGGGGCCCTGGTGCGGACATTAAACGGGGCCTTTAAAGGCTCATACAGTAAACCTTTTTCTGCACCCCCTAGTGGAATCTTCTAGATTCCAGGGCCGACCACGTTGGGTTTTGTTCCGCTTTAAAGCAGCATTATCACCAAAAATTTGCAAAAGTATTTTTGCAAGCAAGAGAAAGGTTACCGCTACATCCTGCATGAAAAACATCTCACCCAAGCTTTTTTCTTACATTGGAAGGCGGCAGAATCATGTGCGTCAGGTTTCCAAATGTATCATTCCGCATTTAAAGAGGAGAATTGCTCAACTCCAACTGCCTGTCCCAGAGCTGACCTTAGAATACTTACATCACAAGCAATAGCCGCATCTTATAGATTCCAGGGCCGATGGTTGTGGGTTTTGGTCCACATAAATATTATAACATTTTGAAGATTTAAGTTTCAATTTTCAAGTGGAGTACAGTAGGTAGTTAAATGCATCTATGTGTAATATATGTGTGTGTATATATATATATATATATATATATATATATATATATATATATATTATACAGATACTCATCTGGCAATATGTGGCCAGTGAATCAGCCCCATAGTGGTAACGTGGAAGTGTGCCCCTGATGGCGGTGGCCTGTGTGGTGCAGGCTGCATGTGGATAGGGCCCTGCAGGACACCGTTGATAATAGAGGCTGTAAATAGAGGCACATAAGCCATTCTCATGTTTATAGGCGGCATGTGCTGCAGGTTACCCCCACCCTGGAGTGAGCAGGTCAGAGCAGCAGGGAGCAGAGCTGAGCACAGCAATTACTGATGACTGTACACAACTCCTCATCAGCATCCTTTATTACCCTAATCAAGGGGGCATTAGCACATTTAATGCAGGAGGACAGGCCTGGATGATATAAGGACCTGACATAGGGCACATGGCCGAGAACACACAACTCACTAGAGGCCTTGTTTATGATTTGCGCTGTTTAGCATCTTTCTGGTGGTTACAGCGCCAGTTTTGCAGTGCCAGCATTTTAATCTTGTCTGATGCTGTGCATTGGACTTCAAATGGTGCTAAAAGTCGCAAACTCTAAACAATTTGCTTTGATTGTCGCACTAGGTATTGGGCAGTCTGTGTCAGCCCCTTGTTGCCAGTGAGCGTCACTTTGTACCGCCGTCTTTTCGCCGCTGCATAGCGTATTTATGAAATTTTTCCTCCTTGAGAAGATTGGTGCTGTATTTTTCTGCCGCTGGTCAGAATTTCATAATTAGTTACAAGAAATCACTGCTGGGGACAAACTTTACAGTGCATTTTTGCTGGGTTTAAGTTTGTATTTGTGATTTGTAACCAAAAGAAACAACTTGGGTTTCCATTACTGACCAGCCACAATGCAAGTTCTGTACAAATCAATGTGTATCATATTATTTCTAAGCATTAAACACTTCAATTCAGTTCTACCCATTGTGATCTGTGGGATCTTGACCTACAATTGCAGGTTTCATCTGGCGCTGCATCAACCAGAGCTCCTGGCGCTGTATAAATAGTGTAAATAAGGCCCTTATTCATGAAGGGATAGCGTCTGGTTAATGAGAGGTAGCGACATGTAGCGACTGGTGAGCGGTGGACACGGCAGCAATTACACATTTATCAAGCAGAATCTGTTTAGCGACTGGGATAGCGCCATGTAGCGTCTGATTCATCATTTTCCCAGCCTCAGCGAACAGCGCTGGCGTTCAGCCTTGCACAGCGCCAGGTATGACCTCTCGCTACCTGACGCTCTCTCATACATTTCAATGGACGATCCTTTTCTTCTCTTTAACCTGTCTTTTTTTTTTTTTTTTTTTTAAATCTCAAATAATTCTGTGACCTCTCCTGACATTGAATTAGCAGTTTTTTCACATTTTTTTTAATTTTTATATATTTCTTCAGAAATGACATTACAGGCCTGGCATTAAAGTGTTCATGTTACAATGTTGTCACAATGTAATTCCATATGTTTTCGCTTTGTTACTAGTGGATAGATGCTGGAAAACAGACTTTAAACACACCGTCTCCTGCGCTCTGGGCTTCAAACAAGCATTTTTCAGCGCCAGAGATTTGTGAGGCTGTTTTTTTGCTGAATATGCTTTGAGTCGGTCGCTATGAGCAGTCGCTAACATGCGCTCCCATACAGCGCTGTACTGGTCAAATAGCGACTCCTCACAATGTATTCAACATTACTGAACAGCGACTGAGTCGCTATAAACTAGCGACTCACGGCCGAGCACTGCGACTACAAGCGGGATCTCTGAAAATGCCTGCTACAGACGCTCGTCTGTCGCTACCTGCCGCTAATGATGAATCAGCCTGCGCGATGCTAGCTGGCAGCTGCATCTGCGCTGCTGTTTTTTAGTTTCTTAAATAGAACGCTGAGTGCCGCCGAGCCAAAATGAGCATTCAATGACCATATGTAACATTTCTCATTCTAATAATTTTATTGAAATATTTTCAAGTACAGAATAAAAATACATCTTTAAGGTAGACATGTTTCAAAGAAATCTGGTTGCGATCTCTACACCAGGTCAACAGATCAAGAGAAAAATAACTACGAGCAAAGAGTAGGCACAATACATGAATCAAACTACATGGATGAAACACATCTAACTCCCAAAGGGGTGTGAGAAAGAACCATTATGGTATTTATATGGCATAAACAGATACTGAGCCTAGACCATAAAGCAGCCAAAAGTAGCAAGGAAATAGGAAAAAGTAAAAGAAAGGAGTGAAGACAAGAGAAAAGAAGGAGAGAGATGATCAATATCAGGGGAGGTTTAGGTGGTTAGTAGAGCTTTATCAAAGGACTTGGGGAAGAAGTGTGAAGACCAGTTCTCCCAGACCTCTTTGAATCTGTGAAGTGATCTAAAAGACTCCAGGGTAGTCCGAGTTCCACTCCTTGGGGCATTCCAAATTGGAATGCTCCACTGTGTAACCCCCCCCCCCCCCAGATCCACTCACCTTATCCCGGTGTCCTTGTCATTTCTTGGTGCCACGGCCATATCCCTGCTAACCTTTAGCCGTGCGTGTACCTGCCTTTCTGAATGGGCGCCATGGTTACGACACAGCTAGAAGGTGAGCAGAAGATGCGGCCAGCGCCGCTCTTGCTTGTTTAGTTGTCCAGATGGCTGAGCAATAAGTAGCACTGAAGATAGCCGAGTAAAATTGAGCACGCTGATTGGCTGAGCGGGCCACTGGGCCAATCAGCACACTCAGTTTCAGTCAAACCTGCTACTTGGGAACACCAGGAAGGTTAGTGAAATGGGAGAACTGGAGGGATACACACAGCGGGGCATCCCAGTTTGGGAAAGTTAAATAAGAAGTTTGTTTCCAGGCTCATTTAATGACTTGCTAAGACAATATGGTGACATGCTTAATAAGTTTGAAAAGTTCTTTGGAGCAATTACTATATTTGAGATTAGGGAACGCCACCTTAGCACAAGCAGAAATACCCAATCCTGCAACTTTACTGACAACTCCAAACACCTTACACTAAAATTGTTTGGCTGTGCTGCAGGAGCACCATATATTTTTCTGAGCACCTACCTGGCTACCACCTCTGAAGCATAACAGGGAATATGGGGAGAGGAAATGATGGACTCTCTGTGGTACATAATGCCATCTATTTAGTACCTTTATGTTTCCAAGGCCATCGTATTAAGCAAACCATTAGAGGAATTAAGCCAATTATTCCTTCACTCATCCGTTACTGTTATATTTAAATCAGATTCCCAGCTGGTTATGTAGGAGGAGCCTAATACCATCGTATGTACCATTTCATCTGCCTGCAGCATGCGCCTCCTTTACACAAACAAGTATCCCAACCATCTGGATTCACGTGTTTATGCTTCCAAAAGGCTGAATTTTTAACATGTGACATTCCATGTATTTTTCATAATGCGCATTTACAAGAAGTTGTTTAAAGTGGACCAAATCCCATGCCAATCTATAAGATTACCGGGCCGATCGATTCCCTCTTCCCGGGGCATCCAAAATCGGGATACCCCACTGTGTAAAACCCCCTAGATCTCCCCATACACTTACCTTGTTTACCAGTCTAACGGTGCATGCGCAAGCCGCATCCCTGCTATCCCTCTAGCAGAGCACGTGCCTGCGCCATTTGTGAATGGCAGGCGCGGGTATGCTCCCTGTAAGAGGGAAGCGGGGGATGCGGCCGCCAGGCCGAAGGTTTAGACAACATGACGTCAGCGGCTCCGAGTGTGCTGATTGGACGGGCAGCCTCGCATGTGCTGTCAGACTGGGAAGTGGTGAGTTGGCATCAGCGATCTGGGGGGTTTCACACAGCGGGGCACCCAGGGGAAAGGACCAAACCCCAGGATAGTCAAAATCCTGGGATTTGGTCCACTTTTCAGTTCATTTTTGTATAACTAGCATTCTTTCTATTCAAATTCACAAATTACATCCTTCCAAGTTGGTGTTGGGTGCTATTGTGATAGTTTCAGGGATTGCAGATTGCTGGAACACCCTCTGTACATACACCCCTGCAAACAGCCATTTCACTTACACTGCAATCTTGCTGACAAAATCCATTCAGCTCAGTGTTGATTTGGTCTGTGTATTCACCAGCGCCTGGAAAAGCGGACACAGCGAGTTTGGAAATACGAGCAGCCTATAGGAAAACACATTTGTAGATGCTCATTTGCTATAATTTAGGGTAAAATGGCATACATACTATGACGGCAAAAAAGGCCGCGGCCCTGGACCCATTGAAGAAGGGGGCCCGGCTCAGCCTCCCCTCCCCTGTCTCCATAGTATGTACAGCAAGGCTGAGGCAGCCATGTGTGTGGAGGCTGCAGACCAGTGAGATCCTAAGCAAGACATTTCACAGTTGAGCTGTCATATAGGTGGGGGGGGGGGGGGGGGGGGGGTGACAGCTGCCTAAACCAATAGCTGCGGCGCAGCGCGGAGCCGAGGAGACGTGGTCACTAAGGAAATAGTAGCACTGGCTCCAGATGATCAGCGGTGAAGCGCGGAGGCGGTGCGAGCCACATGCAGACAGCTCAGCAGCGCGGAGGACCAGCGAGACTTCTGGGACACAAGGTCAGTGTCTGTCATCTGAGGACTGTGAGAACTGTGTACAATGACTGCGTTTTATTGCACTGTTATCTATGACATTAGATTGCAGCGTCTGTGAATGTGCAGAGGCTTGTAATTCATCATCCAGCACAGCTCCACCTCCTGCCCGAGCTTCAAACTAGGTTTGAACCTCTTCATCTGCTACTCCTGCTAAAGCTGGACACATTTTCCCGGGTCTTGTTCCAGGTCCCCCGGGGCAATCTGAGTTGGGATGCCCTGCAGGGGGAAACAGTCCAGAATTCACCTCTCCTCGGTCCAATGGTGCATGCACAGACTCTTATCCAAAAGGAGCCCTTTGCCATGTTTACATCTGCAAGGGGCTCTGATTGCCTTCAATAGGGAGCAAATGCTGCCACATCCCCAGTGCCAGAGCGAGTGTACCCCTCCGGTGATGCAGCAGTGCACGCTCCCCATTGAAAACGATTAGAGGCATTTGTGTAAAGGCAAGCCCGTGCATATGCTATTGGGCCAGGGAAAGGTGAGTGATTGTCAATGCCCTGGGGGCTTTCACACAGCAGGGCATCCTGACATGGGATGCCAAGAGGTAAAGCCAGCGGCTTTCTAAAAATCTTCTAGGATGACCACTGGTAGGTTTTGTCCTGCTTTAAATGTGGCTCAGTCTAAACAGTGTTTTGGTCCATATGGCATCATTCCTAGGGGGGCATCCTACTTTGGGATACCCCACAGCATGTCTTGCTGCTGAAACCTCCCCAGTCCGAGGTATCATGTTTTAAGGACAACATTTTTGTTCATACTTTTGGTTTACTTTAAAAAGGAACAAAACCCAGGATATTAAATATCCAGTGTTTTGTTCTGTGCCTCTGGTGCATTTGGGATGCCCCACTGTGTAAAACCCCACAGTTTTGCAGGATTCTCACCTGACTCATGATCCCATATCACATGCATAGGCACAATAATGCACAGCTAGGGAAGCTGAATGAAAACACAGCTGCATGCCTCCCTCTGGCCTCTCTCCTCTGCCTGTGTGTACCGGCAGCAGCCATTCATATATGCCTGCAGGGGATGTCACCTCTTTCATGTTATGTAGGATCATCATATAGGTAAGAATAGTTGTGAACAGTCAAGGTTTTACACAGCGGGTCATCCAGTTAGGATGCCTCAGTGAAGAATTATCATCCAGTCCTGGAGTCTTTTACATCAGGTGGCAGGACAGTGTCTGTAGGGCTGCCCTTGAAGCCATGAACACAGGGCACTACCCCAGCCAGAATTGCGGGGGTGTGGGGGGTTATTGGGCAAAGGCGTTCTTTTAACAATTTCTTTAAAGTGGACCAAAACCCACTCTGGAATCTATGAGACTCCAGGGCAGGCCTACTCCCTCTTGTGGAGATGCCCCGCTCTGCGAAACCCCATAATCGCCCGATATTCTAACCTTTCCCTCAAGCCCATGGTGCAAGCGCCAAAGGGAGTGATGCCATGTGGCGCTCACAAGAGTGGCTAGAATTCCTTTCTGCTGCTCTAGCCGGACCGTGGGCTTGAGGAGATGTAAGTAATGTTGGTGACCTGGGGTAGTGAAAATCCCGGGTGCTGCTCCACTTTAAGAGGAACAAAATCTGGGATTTTGATTATGCCAGATTTTGTTCTGTGTCCTGCGGGCATAACATTTGGCATGCCCCAAAATGTGAAACTCCCCTGATTGCCCATAATAACTCACCTCTTCTTGGTCCAACGGTGCGGGCTTTCATCAAATCAGAGCCATTTGCTGTGACTATGTCATTCGACATGGCTCTGATATGCTTCAATGGAGAGTGCAAGTGGCTGCATCCCCAGCATGGCACACAGCCCGAAGATCTATAAGATTCCTGGGCAAATTGATTCCCTCCTGCCGGGGCATCCAAAATCGGTATGCCCCACTGTGTGAAACCCCCAAGTTGCTCTATACATTTACTTTGTTTCCTGGCCCAACAGTGCATGCGTGAGCGGCGAATGCATCCCCGCTATCCCTCTAGCAGGGCGCGAGCCCACGGCAGGTATTTGTGAATGGCCAACGCGGGCACGCTCCCTGTTAGAGGGTAGCGGGGGATGCGGGCGCCAGCTCACTCGGAGTCACTGGCCTTAGATGAAGGCTTAGATGACGTGATGTCAGCGGCTCGTGGACGAGCGTCCGCACATGCACCATAGGACAGGGAAGAGGTGAGTTGCGCTTGGCGATCTGGAGGGTTTCACACAGCTGGGCAGCCCCGATTGGGGAGAGCTGCAGTATAGTCCCAGTATCCCAGTGCTGGCGCTGGGATAATCTGCAGCCGAGTCCAACAGGCACCGACAACAATCAAAGCTAATTAGTAGCATTCAGCGCAGCACTGCTAGTACCGATTTAGTACACAGCACAGCACCAGATAAGACAGGAAAGCCAGCGCTCCAAAACTGGCGCTGTAGCCACAAAAATGATGCTAAAAGGCACACATCATAAATAAGGTCCTTTGTTGGATGTGGTAATATTTATGATGTACATTGCTTATAGAAGCTGTGCTAAACATATAACCAGGTCCATAGAGGACAATGTATATGTTGGTGCCCTAGAGCTGAGGGGCTTAACTCTGTTCTCCTGTGGGCCAGTCCGAGCCTGCTCTATCACAATGGATCCAGTGGACTGTGAAAATTTTAACAAAAATGCCAAAAACATTGATGAAGGTAGCGACAAGCCGCCCGGCACACAGCCATCATGGTGTGAGGGAAACCTGAATGGCAATGTCCATGGAGCAAGCCCGTAATTAGAGGCATGCTGCCACACAAGTGATAAGTGATAATCTGGCAATTAAGGGGCTGAAAGGAGAAACAGGAAAGTGCTAATCTCCTATCGCTTATCAGATGGAGATCTTATCACTCCTTCATTCATAGCACAGCACTCTCATTCAATTTGGATTAAAATGTCTAAAAATGAGCCGCCCATTTACTTCCTAATATCAGCATTTCCCTTCTCTAACCAGCGATGGATGCCTCCTTACAGCAGTGTGTGCCTAATTACCGGGGGGCTCACCTATCACATGCTAGACCTGCCTCTAGAATAGACGCCATGCTACATGCAGCCCAGGATCGGGTGCTGGGTGGCAGATGGAAAGCAAACATAAGGGGCCGACAATGTCTAAGCACCTCGTCTTATCCTTTATGGTCCCTGTCTGATGGTCAGAAATGACTTGCTAGCAATTTGTTATACTGAGGGCAGCACAAAGTCAAGAATTAATGTGACGCCCTTTAACCCTTTCAGTGCCAACCTACCTGGAGTGGTTGTCACCCTCTGTTGTCAGGCCATTTTTAACTATTTTGTACAATTTTTTTTGTCAGAGTTTGGCTTTAAAATGAAATGTCTAATTTTTTTTTTCAGTGCTTTCTCAATATGTCTGGGTGAAATACGTGAAAAACATAAAATAAAAATCAAATTTGTAGCATTTTTTCAAGAAAACGGTACCACTTACCTTTCAAATATAATCCAACTACTATGTGCACCATCAATGGTTAAAGTGGACCAGAACCCGATGTTGGATGCCGCGCTGCATGAAACTCCCCAGGGCGCCCTCTTCAACTTACCTTTGGACTTTTACCTTTGGTCTCCCGTCCAATCAGCGCACTCGACTGCTGACGCAATCTTGTCTAGGCTCGTCTTAGGAGCTGAGTGTAGCCGAACGCGCCAGCGGGCACAAGCCCGCTACCGGCCATTCACAAATGCCTGTTGCAGGCACGTGCCTTACTAAAGGGATAGCGGGGATGCTGCCACTGCTTGCTGATGGACTGGGGGAGAAGGTGAGTATATTGGGCGACCTGGTGGGTTTTACACAGTGGGGCATCCTGATTCCGAATGCTCCGGGGGGAAGAAATCTAGTCTCCCTGGAAGCTTATATACTGGGGGCTGGTAGACCAGGCCCGGAAGGCTACCAGCCTAAATAGCCTGTATGAGCCACAGGCTCTTCTGCATCACCCCGGGCTTTGGGGATGCAGGTAACGGGACCGAGGGTAATGGCAAGTCTCCTGCTTTCCGCAGGTAACTTGGCCAGACCTTGCTGTCCTATGCAGTTGTATAGCGGTCTCAAGGACTCCTAACCAGTTCACAAAGAGATAAGTGATCCTGTTGCCCTGCTCCAATCTCTGACAGCCAGAAGTTATTGGAAGAAGCCAGTAGCGAGGCAGAGAATCGACTTGTGAACCCAGGGTGCCCCAGGGGAAGTCTTTTAGACTGCAGGGTCAGTATTACTTACTCTTAATGAAGTAAGAATACAAGCATATTGGGGGTTTCACTGGGCAGTCAGGGATTTGCTCACCCTTTTTCCTTGCAGCAGCTTCTTGTGCCCAGAAATGTCCTGGTTTCTGAGTCCAGACCCCCTGGCATCCTAGAGCAGGGCCGGCTCCAGGTTTGTGGGGGCCCGTGGGCAAGAGAGTCTTAGTGGACCCCAAAGTAGTGAGTCACATGATGTCACCTTTCAGCTCCGCCGCCACAAGTGGGTCATCTTCTGCTGCTGGTCGTCCTCCAGACCTTATTGTCTGCCCTATAGCCACCAATCATCCTCTAGTCCTTATTGCCTTCCCTATAGCCACCAATCATCCTCTAGTCCTTATTGCCTTCCCTATAGCCACCAATTGTCCGCTAGTCCTTATTGCCTACCCTATAGCCACCAATCACCCTCCAGTCCTTATTGCCTTCCCTAGAGCTACCAATAATCCTCCAGTCCTTATTGCCTCCCCTATAGCCACCAATCATCCTCCAGTCCTTGTTGCATTCTTTACTGCCACCAAGCACCCATAAGCCCTTACTGCTTACTCCGCTGCCACTAAAGACTCCATCATTGCTGTCAGTTGTCACTTGGTTCTCACCACCTTCTGAGCTTCCATCGGTTGCCCCCCATTCCATGCCATCATCTCCATTGTTGCTGAGGCCAGCCATGAGTAGGTCTGCACACCATACCTTGCATTCAGTGGTTTGAGTCCACTGTAAAATAATACCATGGCCAAGTGTGAGCTTGAGTTGTCCCCTGAAGATGCCAGGGGCCCTGGCAATTGCCCAGGCTTGCCCTGTGCTGGCGCCGGCCTTGTCCTAGAGTCACATTGACTCTACGGCCTACTCCATTCACTGAAAGATTCTCCATTGACAGACATGTCAATTATGACCCTTAAAGTGGGAGCGTGCCTGGGTTTTGATCCACTTTAAGTTTAAGGCAATAAGTACGATCACGTGACCATTCATGTTTGTCAGGTTGCCGGTAACACAGTAATGTGCATGGAATTTCTTTAATATCAAATCAATGGGGGTCATGCTAATGATTTAGAGTCTCATTTCTCAAGCGTCAGTGCCAGTCAATGCCACTCAGCGCCAATATATTAGCCTCAAAAAACAGTCAGTGCCAATGCGTCCACCAGCCTGCTGCTAATTTTTTACTGGCACTCTTCTCAAAACTGTACCAGTTTATAGTGGCGCTGCAGGTTTAGATCCCATAGACCACAGTGGGCAGAAATGTACTGAAGTGTTTCTTGCTTATAATTAATATTACACACAATTATTTCTACAGAACTTGCATTGTGGCTTGTCAATAATGTAATCGCAGGACTCCATACCAAATGCCATTTTATTATTTTCTCTTAAAATATTTTTTAAGGTTTATTTTTCTCACCAATGTGAGAACAAAAACTAAATATTCTGTAACGCTTGTGCCCCTTGTTCACAGCAGTGATGTAACTGTAATGGTGAAATGCTGACCAGTGCCTGTTACATACTGTGCCTATCTTTTCAGCATGCCAAAAATATATAAATACGGCATGCAGTGCCTAAAAGTTGGCGGTACAAATTGCCGCTGCTTTTATGGGCATAAGGGTCCAACAGGCGCTGACACACTCGGCCAATACCTAATACCCCAATCCAAGCTGATTATTTATCATTGGGGGATATGACTTGCAGCGCCATTCTGTAAATATAACAGCGCCACAATAAAAACAGTTGCTGACGCTCCAAATCGGGCGCATATGTCAGCAAAATGACGCTAAATGGTGCTCTTCATAAATAAAAACTATCCCATTCATTTTGTCAACCAGATTAGCATTTACTATTTGGATTTCAAATTGCCCTATTAACCCTTTAAACGCCAAGCATCTAGAATCTACGTTTTTGCTGTTTCCCCGGGTCCCCCCCCCCAAAAAAAAAAAATCATCTTCATTGTGAATCCAGCCCCAAGGGTCTCCTCCCCTGGTGAGCCTCTTATCCCCGGCGTCTTCAGCGTGGTAAAGAACACCCATTCTTTGCCCTCTCCGGCGGCTTCTGATGCTCGCTCGACACTGCAAGGAAGGGTGGCGGGGGCGAAGGACATCGATCTTCTGCCCCCTCCTGGCTTCTGCCAATCATGTCTGGTTGGAGATCGTCGGCATGAGACAGCTGTGAACGGCGAAGAAAGAAGGGAGGTAGAGAAAAAAATGAAAAGGACTTTTTTTACTAGTATGTGTGTTTATTGTATACATTTAACCCTTTGTAAACTGGTAAGGGGTCCTTAAAACCCTATATACCTATACCAGTTCACCTGCGGGAAGGGGTGACTTTCCATAGCCTCCATGTCCTGGTCTACCAGCCCTGTTCTGGTATTACTGGGAAACGAGTACCCCACGTCATTTAGAAAAAAATACCGTTGTAATCGGGAGGAATGGGGCTTTTAAACGCAATATGATTTTCTTGAAAAATGTATATATTTTATAACTTGACCAAATTATAGGAATATAATCTTTGATTTTTATTTTTCACAGATTACACCCAAACATATTGAGAAAGCCCTGAATAAATTACAAACAAGTCTTCTGAAAAAAACAATATATACATTTCTTGGAAATTTCTTTCGAAAATCACAGTGAATCATACATAGCGCTAAATGCTGAAGAATAGGCTGGCAGCAGAGGGTGACAACATTTCTAGGTAGACTGGCAGCTAAAGGGTTAATGCCTCTCACCTTGCTTCACTTAATCATGTGATGATTGTAGCAATACTCACAGGTACATCTTCTTTAATATTTCATCTTCAGGTGATCATTGGCTGAGCTTTTGCTATTTTGGCTATTCTTTGATCCATTTAAACAGAAGTTCCAGCTTCCCTAATCATCCTTCAGAATTTGGTTTGCCATTTCAATGCATTTGAGATATTGAGGCCGATTCATTAATAGCGGCAGGTAGCGACAGTTGAGCGACTGTAGCGGAATTTTCAGAGCGCCCGCTAGTAGTCGCTGTGCTTGGCCGTTGTCCGGTAGTTGATAGCGACTCAGTCGGTTTGCCGTAATGTTGAATATTGGGTGAGGAGTCGCTATTTCACAGGTTCCGCGCTGTATGGGAGCGCATGATAGCGACTGGCCCTAGCGACCGACTCCCACCATATTCATTAACAAATCACGCTCAAAAAATTCTCGCGCTGTAAAATGCATGTTTAAACCCCAGAGCGCTGGCGGCGATGGGTTAAAAGTAGTTTTTTAACCCCCAAACAACCATATTTTTGGAAACCAAAAAAAAAAAAAGTATTTTAAATAATTTTGTAATATGAATACATCAGACCTGTAATATCAATTCTGTACATTTTATTTTTATATTTTTTTTACCTTAAAAAAATTATTTAAAATGGCAGAAGTGGTCACAGAATTTTTCACATTTAAAAAAAAAACAAAACAAATTACTAACAATTAATTATGAATATTTAAAGATTGTTCCATTGAAATGCATTGGAGAGCGCCGGTTAGCGAGAGGTCATACCTGTCGCTGTTCAAGGTCGGACGCTGGCGCTGTGGGTTGAGGCTGGAATAATGATGAATGAGTGGCTATCTGGCGCTATCTCAGTCGCTAAGCAGGATCGGCTTGATAAATGTGTGATTGTGGTGGGGAGCCGGCGTTCTCGTGGCGGGGCCTGTCATTACCGGCCGCTTACCAGTCGCTACCTGTCGCTATCCCTTGTTAAATAAAGGCCATTATCTGAGCAGCCTATATTTTGCTGCACTTGTCTATTTGTTTTTCCCTCTTCCCAGTATTTCAGAAGGAAATGCACTATAACCAATAAGGGCAGCATTTGCCTCTCACCTACCTTAAAGTGGAAGTCCAGTCCATTACCCCACCCAGCCCCGGGTTAATATGAGACTGGACTTTCACTAAAATGAACACCTTTGGCCACTATTATTTTGAACAAGTTCCTTTTAATTAATGATTCTGTTAACTCAGAATGAGCACCTAATTGAGGTCCTAATTGTTGGGTCTATTTTATTTTTATTACTCTACTACATTTACAAGTAAATGATTTGCTATGTAGAAATATCACATCTACCGAAAAATTGTGATTTATCAGGATAAAGTGGCTCAACACCTATTTTCTGCAAAATCGGCGCTGGGCTGTATTCTGACAGGCACGTGGGGAAGGGGGGCATCCAAATTGCTGGTTATTTACCTGAACTGTGATCCCCCAGCAAAATGCTGCCCCGTAATGTCCACTGTGACGCCGGCCTAGTTCTGACCAGTAGACGGAAAGTATAAGCACTTGAACTGTCGCAGCCAATCACTTATGCGATTGTTTATGTGCGGGGGAGGGGGTCAGTAATTTTGATGACCCCTGCACTTGTAACAATTTGGTCCAGCACCCATTTTGCAGAACATAGTTGTTGGACCACTTTAATGATGTGATACGTAGCCATTCTGACTGGGATCCTGGGATCCTGACTATACTTTGGCTCTGTAGTGGCATCAAAGATCGTTGAAGTTCAAAAATTAAAAATTAAAAAAGTCAAAATAAAAATGATCCCTCTGAACACTTCCAGTATGAATTATGCATGTGTGCAATGTGTTAAATCGAATTGACCTCAGGGAGATATGACTGTACAGTCCTGGTGACCTCTGTAATATTAGCCCACCATTTATTTAACTGGTGACATTAGAAACTTAAACTGGCTGCCAACAGCTGTCAGACTTTATCAGCTAGAGTGTAAATGATGACATTGATTAAATGATTTAAGGACATTTTTTGGGTTTCAAACTTTTAGTTAGGGATTCATTTCTCTTTATTATCACACACAATGATCAGGTTTATAAAATGAAGAGGTGTTTGCAGCATCCAGGAGACTCACAGGGAAGTGAGGTTCCATCCAGCCATTACTGGGAGCTATGGCAGTGCCTTACGCTCAGCTTTCATTAACATGACTGACACATGCCGGACACTCTTTACAAGCACTTAACTGTCTGCAGGGAGTGTGCCCTATATAAACAGATCCATAGCGGCCTGATGTCACTGGCCCTGCAATTCATGGAGGACACTTGAGCCTCAGGGCTGAGTTACTGCAAGGCGGCAACGCCACTATGGAGATTTAAAGTTAGTTATATGAAGTAATAATACTGCTCCTGCTCGCTGAACAGCAAAGAAATTAGTTTAAAGAGTTTCTGTAGGTTCACAGTACAAAAGGACTTTTGGCCCTGTGAGCCCCGCAATGGGAGGGCATATGGATGAGGGTTGCCCTGCTTGTATACCGGCCGATGAAAAGCAATCTAAGTAGCAGAAATGGAAACTATAGTATTTATTAGATAAATGTAAAAGGGAAATGTCTTAAAAGGCTCCTATCTGTATCCAGTATCTGTGTAACGCATCATAAGTGTGTCAACGCGTCGAAACGTGATCCTTTATCTCAGCCCCTCATCGGGGGCCCTCGTGGATGCCAACAGCCAGTGGGGTTTGCCAAGCAGACGCATTAACAGCACTGAGCAAACCCATCCATAAACCTCATTGGCTGCCGGGGGCCATGTGCCACTGGATAAACCCCCCCTCCTCCAGCAAGGCTCAGGGGACTAACAGTCATTTTTACCATAAACCCAGGAGACATGATTCGCTGAGCTCTGGTGCTGTTCTTCTGTCCCTGCATGTCCCTGTATGTGACTCTACATCAATGTTTCCCAACTCCCTCCGCAAGGGCCAGCAACAGGTAATGCCTTGTGGATTTCCACATATGCATGTAGTAATGGATGCTTCTTCAGGGCTATAACATGGTCTGCTGGAGAACCTTGAGGACAGGGTTGGATAACACTGATATTAATTGCTAGATGGCTTCAAATCCTACTATCATCTAAAGGAGCAGGGATAATTATTAAAACTGTTATACTTGGGATTTTTTGGGGGGGAGGGGGGTGGGCACACAGCAGGGCGAACACAAATCAGATTGCTAGTTTAATAAAAGATGAGTCCATTCTGACAGATTAGGATTCTGATTAGGAATATCCAGTCAAATGGGTTGGTTGGATGTAGAATTTATAGCTTACAGCTATATAACTGGTGAAGCAGTCATTCATGTGTGGTCCCATATGCTGTATGCAGAGGGCGTTGCATCAGAGCACGAGTAAGGTAAGTATACTCCTTTTTGTTTTACCGACAGATGCCCTTTAAAACGATCACAGTCCATATCTCAATGACTTGCGACTGCTGATAAGTCCTTAGCTTTGCACTCATCGTTTTTTCATATTATCGGATGTGATATCATTTGATAGGTCAGTCTTTACCATAATGTGTGAGTATATGTTGGCATGCCCTTATGTTCGATGTCATGGCGGTCTGAAGACATCATAGCGGGGTCTATAGCAGATTTCTCTGCAATGGAGAGCAGGGCAGTGATGAACCCCTTGTTTCTGAGAGGGACGTCAGCTAAAGACCTTCATGGTGCAAAAATTAGGTGACTGGGTTGCCAAACACTGATGATCGTTTTGGCAGCTCTCTAGTGGTGACCTTCCAGAAACCATAGATGCCATCCATGGCCGATTCTGGAAGAGTGGCAAATTTCTACTTTGTAGATAGTTGAGGCTCTAAGAGAGTTTGGTTCATAATTCACATGGACATGCTTTAGGTGTCTCCCAAGTTGGTCCTGAAATGTTTGTCAGCTGATCAGAAGCATGCCAGAGTACAATCCTCCTGGGAAATTAAACAGGAGCTCAGTTGTTGTTGGTGCTTTCTTGTCTTGATTGGTGACAATGAATGAGCTATATAGTTTCTTTATGATCCAGAGTAAAAAGAGTAGTCAAAACAATGCAGGCACAGTAGTTGCCAACACCCCCCAAAAAGATGGAGTATTAAGGCCAAAAATCAGCTCAGGGTTTTACTGGCCCTGCCAGCCCATGGCCAGCCAATGGCATTCTAACTTAGCAGTACAGGCTGACCAGGTAAGTCAAGGAGAATATTATATAATATACATGGATAATTGTTGCGATAATTTCTGGTCAGTACATTCAATTGTCGCCCTGCATCATACCAGAAAGATACCTTCCATGTGCAGCATAGTATCAGAAACACATCCGGAGCTCCAGAACGTGGGCGTGTGTTCTGCGATCAATTGCTTGTGTACTGCCACTTGGTAATATGTTCCTTTAGACTTTGTATTATGATCATGTAAATGGCGTCATGATTTAACAGTGTTTCTGATACTATGCTGCACATGGAAGGTATCTTTCTGGTATGATGCAGGGCGACAATTGAATGTACTGACCAGAAATTATTGCAACAATTATCCATGTATATTATATAATATTCTCCTTGACTTACCTGGTCAGCCTGTACTGCGTACCTCTCATCAGGTCCGTGACAGCATCACCTCATAGAATTATGATAATCCTTTTTTACCCTCTTATAGCAATAGATATCATAGAGATGCTACATGTTAGTGCTAATGATATTCATGTTTTCTTTTGAATGAGGTGTTCAAACGCTCCTGATGACATCCTGACCTTCACTCATACTGAGCTGTTTATTGTATCCTTTCCTTGATAACCTTTGTTGTACACTAGCAACCTATCACTAGTTTTGTACTCATGTATATACTTATTTTCAATACAATCTTTTATTTGCAAAGTAAACCTTGTGTACTGGTGTGCCTTTGATCCAAATCTTTTTCTTCTATGAGTCTGTATAGGGGTGCCTGTGTGTTGAGGCCCCCTGGATCTTATGAGCACCCTTATTAATTATTTTCTCCTTCACTTTATATGGTGTGCCAACTACCAACCATTAATTTTTTCCACTGTGTGAAACCCACAGATCACCCACTTTCTTTCCACAAGCTCACGGCCCAGGCGTGGCTCTCCTCCAATCCGCTTCTCCGACCGAGCATATTAAACCGGACCTTCTGCATCATTTAATAAAAAACCCAAACCCTTCAAAAACTATGACTCAGCATCTAAAAATAATATATTTGAGGTTTTCAGTCACTTTTTATTCTTTCCCCCAGTGGGCTGCAACTCTGTTCAGGATATGGGCCCCGCCATCTTGCCTCAGAAGCATCACATACTGAGGAGAAGAGAGGGGGCAAAAGTACAGGGGGTGGAGTTATAGCTGTGCCCTGCACAGACAGTGCAGAGCTGAAGTCAAGAAAAGGACAACAATCCCAGAATGCAGAGCGGCACAGTCAGAAGACACTTCCTGTTTGCAGGCAGCCTGAGACTCTATGTGTAACCATCTTGGATGTTAAAAAGCTCAGAAAATGCAGTTGATGCTGGTAGGATGATGATGATATGTGGGCAATCTGTATGTATGGGGTGGCGGAAGCATATAAGGTCCAGTTTAATGTGCGGCTGAAGAAGCTGAATTAAATCCTAGGCGCGCAGAATCATTTGCGCTGCCATGCACAGCCATTCAGTTACGCCGGGCGGCCAGAAAAGGATGTGAGTGATGCAATCACTGTTTACACATATGAAGTAATCAAAACCGGCGACTGGGGGGTTCCCACAGCATGGCAAACCCCAGGGATAGGAAATCAGATGGACTTTTGGTCCACTTTAAACAGTATGAATTATTCCATTCTGGGCTATATTTTTATGTTTCCTCCTGCTGGAAAAGGCAGAAGCAGCTGAGCCTGGCATCCTCAGCTCTCTCCGGTCATCTTGTGTCTGACGAATACTCTGCTCTGATTGGTTGCCAAAAGCAGCAGAGAGTAAGGTAAGTGTATAGCTTGAAAAAGGGCTGCACACTGGCTTACCATTCTCGTCATTTGTGACATTTGCATTGCTTTAATGGGTGTGAATGCGCTTTGGCATAATATACGCGCAGTGCATTGAAAACATTTTCATACCACTTGAACTTTTCTACAATTTTATACTTTATTACAGCCACAAACGTATTGAGATTTTATATGATAGAGCAACACACTGCAGCAAGTATTTGTGAAGTGTAGGGAAAATGATATATACTTTTCCAAATGTTTGAAAACAGAAAAGTGTGGCGCGCATCTGTATTCTGAGCTGGCGGGTGTGTTTCTTGATTTTCATGATGCAGTTTGTTGTTAATGGGGAGGCCGATTTATTAATAGCGCCAGGTAGCGACAGATGAGCGGCAGTAGCGTTATTTTCACAGCGCCGGCTAGTAGTCGCTGTGCTTGGCCGTTGTTCGGTTGTTGACAGCGACTCAGTCGGTGTGCGGTAATGTTGAATACGGGGTTAGGAGTCGCTGTTTGACAGGTTCCGCGCTGTATGGGAGCGCATGACAGCGAATGGCCAGAGCGAACGGCTCCCAGCATATTCATTAACAAATCACGCTCAAAAATTTCTTGCGCTGTGAAATGCTTGTTTAAACCCCAGAGCGCTGGCGGCGATGGGTTAAAAGTAGTTTTTTAACCCCCAAACAACCATATTTTTTGATAAAAAAAATAAACAAGTTTTTATAAACATTTTGTAATATGAATACATTAATTTCAGACCTGTAATATCAATTCTGCACAATTTTTTTTTTTTTTTTACCTTTAAAAAAATATATAACATTGCAGAAGTGTTCACCGAATTTTTGTCATTTAAAAAAAAAAAACAAAAAACATTAATATCAATTATTTATGAATATTTAAAGATTGCTCCATTGAAATGCATTGGAGAGCGCAAGGTAGCGAGAGGTCATACCTGGCGCTGTGATGGGATTAGCAGCGGCGCTGTTCGTTGCAGTCGGCTACATGATGAATCCCGCGCTAGCTGACGCTTTCGCCGGCGCTAGCCTCATTTAGCTTGATAAATGCGTGATTGTGTTCGCAGCCTGGCGTTCTGTAGTAGGTAGCCGCCGTTAGCTGGCGATACCTGGCGCTAGTGAGACACTACCTGGCGCTATCACTTGATGAATAAGGGCAATAGAGGCTGATTCACTATTAGCGCCAGGTATTACCAGATGAGAATCTATATAGCGGCGCTTAGAGTGACCGCTAGTAGATGCTGTTAGCGGGTATTGGGCGCTGTAACCTAGCATTGGGGTCGCATTGATGAATGTGATGTGCATTGGGCGCTCTAACAACAGTATAATGCTTCAGCCAGCGAGATGTAGCGCCAGCTCAGTGCGTCCAGCACTCGGCACTCCACACCGTACTTAGGAAAAAACTACACACACAGCTTCGGCGCTCTAAATCTGGTCACTATAGCATAGAGCGCCAGACGCTGTGTGATTAAAGTCTGTTTTTGAACATATATACACCAGTAACAAAGCGAAAACATATGGAATGACATTGTTTTAACACTGTGACACTTTAGTGCCAGACCTGTAATGACAATTCTGCATAAAAATATAAAAAGTCAAAAAAATGTATAAAAGTGTTTGTTTGCAGCCAGGAGAGGTCACTCAATGATTTGAGCAAAAAAAAAAAAATTGCCAATAACGCTATTTATACACAACTAACGAAAGCCCATTGAAATGTATGGGAGATCGCTACACAGCGACACTGAGGGAAATGTAATACGTGGCGCTCCTGAGCCTAGAGCGCCTGCACTAAACGCTGAGCTGCCTGGATTAATACATAGGACGCTACATAGCGCGTTAGAGTCGCTCACCAGATTCACTTTCTTAAATGTGGTTTTGCGTACAGCGCCCGGCATTCACCAGACGCTGCCTGCCGCTACCTGGCGCTATCCCTTCATGAATAACCTCCTTATATTCTCTAACAAACCTCTGAGGGCTTTACAGAACAGCTGCAGTCATAATGAGAATAAATGACGGACTGGTAGACTCTACTTACAAATTAGGTTTACAATGAATACATTTGCACGCCTCGCTTTTCAGTTTTTATTTTTTAAAGATTTGGAAAAGCATGTATCGTTTTCTTTACACTTCATAACTACGTTGTGTTGCTCTGTTACAGTGGTTCTCAAATGTTTAACACCAAGTACCCCCTACCAACAAGAAACTTCAACCAAGTACCCCCTACCAACAAGAAACTTCAACCAAGTACCCCCTACCAACAAGAAACTTCAACCAAGTACCCCCTAGCAACCAGAAACTCCAACCAAGTACCCCCTAGCAACAAGAAACTCCAACCAAGTACCCCCTATCGACAAGAAACTTCAACCAAGTACCCCCTAGCGACAAGAAACTCCAACCAAGTACCCCCTAGCAACAAGAAACTCCAACCAAGTACCCCCTAGCAACCAGAAACTCCAACCAAGTACCCCCTAGCAACAAGAAACTCCAACCAAGTACCCCCTAGCAACAAGAAACTCCAACCAAGTACCCCCTATCGACAAGAAACTTCAACCAAGTATCCCCTAGCAACAAGAAACTCCAACCAAGTACCCCCTAGCAACAAGAAACTCCAACCAAGTACCCCCTATCGACAAGAAACTTCAACCAAGTACCCCCTAGCGACAAGAAACTCCAACCAAGTACCCCCTAGCAACAAGAAACTCCAACCAAGTACCCCCTAGCAACCAGAAACTCCAACCAAGTACCCCCTAGCAACAAGAAACTCCAACCAAGTACCCCCTATCGACAAGAAACTTCAACCAAGTACCCCCTAGCGACAAGAAACTCCAACCAAGTACCCCCTAGCAACTAGAAACTCCAACCAAGTACCCCCTAGCAACCAGAAACTCCAACCAAGTACCCCCTAGCAACAAGAAACTCCAACCAAGTACCCCCTAGCAACAAGAAACTCCAACCAAGTACCCCCTAGCAACAAGAAACTCCAACCAAGTACCCCCTAGCAACAACAAACTCCAACCAAGTACCCCCTAGCAACAAGAAACTCCAACCAAGTACCCCCTAGCAACAAGAAACTCCAACCAGGTATCCCCTAGCAACAAGAAACTCCAACCAAGTAACCACTAGCAACAAGAAACTCCAATCAAGTACCCCCTAGCAACAAGAAACGCCAACCAAGTACCCTCTAGCAACAAGAAACTCCAACCAAGTACCCCCTAGCAACAAGAAACTCCAATCAAGTACCCCCTAGCAACAAGAAACTCCAATCAAGTATCCCCTGGCAACAAGAAACTTCAACCAAGTATCCCCTAGCAACCAGAAATTCCAACCAAGTACCCCCTAGCAACCAGAAACTCCAACCAAGTACCCCCTAGCAACAACAAACTCCAACCAAGTACCTCCTAGCAACAAGAAACTCCAACCAAGTACCCCCTAGCAACAAGAAACTCCAATCAAGTATCCCCTGGCAACAAGAAACTTCAACCAAGTATCCCCTAGCAACCAGAAATTCCAACCAAGTACCCCCTAGCAACCAGAAACTCCAACCAAGTACCCCCTAGCAACAAGAAACTCCAACCAAGTACCCCCTACCGACAAGAAACTTCAACCAAGTATCCCCTAGCGACAAGAAACTCCAACCAAATACCCCCTAGCAACCAGAAACTCCAACCAAGTACCCCCTAGCAACCAGAAACTCCAACCAAGTACCCCCTAGCAACAAGAAACTCCAACCAAGTACCCCCTACCAACAAGAAACTCCAACCAAGTACCCCCTACCAACAAGAAACTCCAACCAAGTACCCCCTAGTAACAAGAAACTCCAACCAAGTATCCCCTAGCAACAAGAAACTCCAACCAAGTACCCCCTAGCAACAAGAAACTCCAACCAAGTACCCCCTAGCAACAAGAAACTCCAACCAAGTATCCCCTAGCAACAAGAAACTCCAACCAAGTACCCCCTACCAACAAGAAACTCCAACCAAGTACCCCCTACCAACAAGAAACTCCAACCAAGTACCCCCTAGTAACAAGAAACTCCAACCAAGTATCCCCTAGCAACAAGAAACTCCAACCAAGTACCCCCTAGCAACAACAAACTACAACCAAGTACCCCCTAGCAACAAGAAACTCCAACCAAGTACCCCCTAGCAACAAGAAACTCCAACCAGGTATCCCCTAGCAACAAGAAACTCCAATCAAGTACCCCCTAGCAACAAGAAACGCCAACCAAGTACCCTCTAGCAACAAGAAACTCCAACCAAGTACCCCCTAGCAACAAGAAACTCCAATCAAGTACCCCCTAGCAACAAGAAACTCCAATCAAGTATCCCCTGGCAACAAGAAACTTCAACCAAGTATCCCCTAGCAACCAGAAATTCCAACCAAGTACCCCCTAGCAACCAGAAACTCCAACCAAGTACCCCCTAGCAACAACAAACTCCAACCAAGTACCTCCTAGCAACAAGAAACTCCAATCAAGTACCCCCTAGCAACAAGAAACTCCAATCAAGTATCCCCTGGCAACAAGAAACTTCAACCAAGTATCCCCTAGCAACCAGAAATTCCAACCAAGTACCCCCTAGCAACCAGAAACTCCAACCAAGTACCCCCTAGCAACAAGAAACTCCAACCAAGTACCCCCTACCGACAAGAAACTTCAACCAAGTATCCCCTAGCGACAAGAAACTCCAACCAAATACCCCCTAGCAACCAGAAACTCCAACCAAGTACCCCCTAGCAACCAGAAACTCCAACCAAGTACCCCCTAGCAACAAGAAACTCCAACCAAGTACCCCCTACCAACAAGAAACTCCAACCAAGTACCCCCTACCAACAAGAAACTCCAACCAAGTACCCCCTAGTAACAAGAAACTCCAACCAAGTATCCCCTAGCAACAAGAAACTCCAACCAAGTACCCCCTAGCAACAAGAAACTCCAACCAAGTACCCCCTAGCAACAAGAAACTCCAACCAATTACCCCCTAGCAACAAGAAACTCCAACCAAGTATCCCCTAGCAACAAGAAACTCCAACCAAGTAACCCCAACCAAGTACCCCCTAGCAACAAGAAACTCCAACCAAGTACCCCCTAGCAACAAGAAACTCCAACCAAGTACCCCCTAGCAACAAGAAACTCCAACCAAGTACCCCCTAGCAACAAGAAACTCCAACCAAGTACCCCCTACCAACAAGAAACTTCAACCAAGTACCTCCTAGCAACAAGAAACTCCAACCAAGTACCTCCTAGCAACAAGAAACTCCAACCAAGTACCCCCTAGCAACAAGAAACTCCAACCAAGTACCCTCTACCAACAAGAAACTCCAACCAAGTACCCCCTACCAACAAGAAACTCCAACCAAGTACCCCCTAGTAACAAGAAACTCCAACCAAGTATCCCCTAGCAACAAGAAACTCCAACCAAGTACCCCCTAGCAACAAGAAACTCCAACCAATTACCCCCTAGCAACAAGAAACTCCAACCAATTACCCCCTAGCAACAAGAAACGTCAACCAAGTACCCCCTAGCTGCAAATGAAAATTCCATCTAAGTACCCCCAAGTAGGGAATAACAGTGCTCGATCACATAAAAGCTCAATAAAAACACATTAAAGGGGATTCCATTTTCAAAGTATTGTATAAACCTTGTACAGCATCACGGAAAATGGTGGCACTTTATAAATAAATAATCTACATGTGTGTTCAGGTGAATCCATAGATATCAGCTTCTTGTTCCAGAAGTGAACTCTCCAGGAATGGGGGACATATGGCTGCCAACACAGTTTTGAGTAGTTTTTAGTAATCCACTGTCGTATTAACTCATTTAAATACATAGGATGTGGGTAGAAAAAAGAAAAGCTAAAACAATAGAAGAGAAAACAGAAACCCACACAGATCGCGGCGGCGGCGGCGGCCTCCTGTACGCCATTCTGTTTGGATATTGAGGCCGGGGGACAGCGGCAGAATACAGTTCGGCAGTCTGTAGACCATTGTGCGGGGTTTTCTTAACATCTGCCCATAAAAGAAGTGGGAGGGGGAGGCGCACAGCAGTCACTTAAAGCCAGCTTGAAGAAATCGACATCAGTCATTGTTGTAAATGAGCTGAAGTGACAAAAGATTTATTGTACCATGGCATCACCCGCGTGGATTAGGCCGCATTCCTCCCAGATTCAGCGCCATCATTGCCAGCATTGAATATTAACTCGCCATCTACAGATCTGATTTATGACATTAGCACGTGTATGTGTTGTGTGGGAGGAGATTTGATTTATTGCAAATTCATTGTAAGGCCAGAGCTTAGTCTACAGGATCACCACCCCACTGCTGGAAATCACTGAGGTTCACTGAGCTAGGAGGTCACATGGGCCAGTATTCTGGCACTGGCATCAAGGGAACATGGAGGTACTGTAAGTAAGTACCATTGCCAGGTATCGGGCTTGCTGCTAGGGACTGGCCAATAGGTTTATGTGGGCCACTGGGCAAGAGAATGTTAGTAGGCTGCTTTGAGGTGTCTCATGTCACAGGTCATGTCACCCTTTAGCTCCACCGCCACTGATGGCTCCTTTCTTGCTGTTTCTCCCTTGCCACTTATTGTCCTCTAGTTCTTACCACCTTCTCTTCCGCCACGGATCTCCTCTGGTCTTTGTCTCCTTCTAATCATTTTGCTTTCTCGGCCCAAGATCGCCCTTTAACACAGAGAACTATCAGATCACCAGTCTGGTGCGTGGGTCCCACCAGAGAATTATCCTGCAGTCCAGGCTGAGCCTAACTGTGCCCCTGAAGGTTCCGGGGGCCTATGCTCTGAAATGGCGCTGGCCTTGCAACAGGGCATCCCAAAAATCAGAATGCATCCCCAATGCGGAGCTCAGTGGACCAGCAGTTATTTTTGTCTGTTGGTCCCCTTTAAAAGTATTGGAAGCAGTAGCTGCACACAGGGGGGCTAAACAATCCCACTGCCTGGCTGTCAGCAGTAATGAATGGAATATCTGCCAAGAAGCCACCTTCACTCACTAGTGATGCTGACCACTGTCTCCAGCAGCCGGCCATTATACATACATCTCACTGCCTGGTGCATGTAGAGGGATCCTCCATTACTTCCTATAAGGGTGCAAAGAGCATTATCAGATCATGTTATTCACGACTGCCCCATCATTAGCTCCAATTGAATCTAAGATGATCTTACAGGAGCGTGCAGCAAACTGTCTGGATCATCTGATAGAGACACCTTGTATTAGAAATAAAGAGAAATACTGCCTGACGTAACACTTCATAGTGCTGGAAGAGCCCCTTAACTAAATGATGGTGAGCAAAGTTTGGGAGGGGTATTATAGGATAATTTTTTTTATTACATAGCCTAATTACTAAGCCATCATTGTATGCATACAGGGCTGCCATCAGAGCAGATTTGGCATAACTTCCAGACATGTTTCTGCAGTGCCCATATATATTAGGGTACATATAGGAGGTCATTTACCAAACATTCACTGGCCATTGGCTGTGCATTTGCTAGTTTACATCATTTACTAAAAATGGCCTATTCAGCAGGCCAAGGCTGTCCTTTCATTTGGCAAATGCTGGCGAACGGCTTTTCACTGCGTCAGCTTTTAGTGGCAAACCCCATAGAAATCAATGTTATATTCTAAGTATGTCACACACCCCGCTTCAAGATATCGATAACATGTGGGTAATACCGACCTGAAGAGGGCGTTCCTGCAGAGATGATAGCAAAAAGAAAGCCCCTCCCTGATCCATAAATACCTGGGACCTTCCACTCATTACCCAGTTTTCCATCTCTGCAGACGGCGAGCAAGTCAGAAGATGATGTCTCCTCCTTGCACAGGGGGATTTAAGGTAGCCGGGATGATTCCCGGCCCGCTACTTAATTATTTCCGTTTGGACCCTTTTTTCCCTAGAATACATATGCCTCCCAGCCGTGGCTGTGGGTCCAGGCGAGGGTATATTAGCACCTCAGGTGCTCAGGAGCAAAGCTCCACCGTGAGACCCTATACAAGAGGTTAGGCGGTTATACCGGGTTGGTGACCCAGGCTTGGGATGCCCTGTCCCTTAGTTTTAACATTGGAATGGCCCTCCCAGGATCCCTTTCCACAGTGGGGATTGGGGGTGTGGGTCCCCTCTTTATTATTCTCTTTATCATGCGCTGTCTTTTACTACAGTTATGGTGTGTGTGTGTCTCTTTAACTGTCATGTCAGCGCCACGGCCGTTCTTGTGGAGGCCTCTGTGCGGTGCTGGGCTTTTCTATTTCTCTCATAATGGCGGAGGTAGTTTACCTCATGCACTGTATCAGGAATGTAGTGGGGGGGCGGGGCCGGACCTTCTGCGCGGGGCCGGGGTCCGTCCCTCCTTGTATTGTGTGCTGCGGTGATTGAACAGTAGGTGAGTTGTAAAGGATGACATGTTTTACTTTTACTGTCTTTCACCGGCCAAGCGCCGCGGCCGCACATTCGCTGCGGCGCCGGCCGGTTTTGGCGCCTCTTTTTCTGAGGGGAATCTTCCCTCACGACTTCTCTTGGGGGCGGGGCCGGTCTTGCGGCGCGTCACCGCAGCCCGCCCCCATCTATCTCCGGCGCCGCTGAGGAGCTAATGCTTTGCATAGGAGGGGGGGACGGAGCTTGGCGTCATGCGCGTCCCGCGCTGACCACGCCCCCTTCTCCTCTTCTCAGTCAGAAAAGCCTCTTCCTCACGGTCTGGTCGCCATTAGAAGTTCCTGCGGTACTGTGAGTGGCCTGTGGCCCCCTCTCCCCCATCTTGCTTTGTTTGTTCTTTTGTTCCTTATCTCCTCATAAGTTCTTTCTGTGTCTTTCAGAACGGAGGTTTATCAGGAGGATCTCCAGTAGTATTTAGAGGGTTTCTCCCGATCCTAATCCCTGGGTTCATTTTATTGTTCATAAATCCTCCCACTCGGGACATTAAAGGGGCATCCCGGGTTGTCTATTGGCGTAATTCCCTGGGTCATAGCGACTATTAAAAGTTCACCTTATGGAGGCATCCCCGGATACTGGGCTCGGGACCCCTTCGGGGCATCCCCGGAAGTGTATGTTGTGTGGGGTATCCATTACTGGGGACGATGTACTTCTGTGTATACCATGTGCACAGCAAACTATTACGTGGCAGTCCGAACCCCAGGCGTCGGGGTCAGCACAGCCGGTCGCTTCATCTCCCCCTCCCACCTTGACACGCACCCTGTGTGACGTCGTCATGGGCAGGGAGCTGCAATCTGAGATGTGCGCCAGATTGGCTAACCTTGAAAAAATTATCTCCAGCTCGGTCGCCCGTAAGGCTCCGACTAAGAGAAAGCATTTGTCGCCGGCTCCGCCGGTGGATGACCATGATGACGTTAATAATCTGGATTGGTCTGATTATTCCCCGCTAGAGGAAGGGGAGGTTTATGAGGATTCAGATATTTCGGACGATGAGCAGTCTTTTGGCGCTGATGCCGAGCTTGGCGACTTGGGGAGATCCTCGGATACTCCTCACGCTCTGGCTCTGATGTTGGAGGTTCTGAATATTTCTCCTCCCGAGGAGGCGTCACAGCAGAAGGGTGAATTGTTTGAGGAATCCAGGCCGCGCTTGGAGTTTCCTACGCAACGGCATTTTGACAAAATCATTGCTAAGGAATGGGACAGGCCGGCTCGGCTCCCTGGCATCCCTCAGGGGTGGGATAAGAAATATCCTTTCCCTTCGGAGGCGGTTAAGCGCTGGGCATCTCCCCCCGAGGTGGATGCACCGGTTTTGGGGTTGTCCAACTCCTCGGTTTTAAATAGACCTGATTGTTCCACCCTCAAGGATGGAGAGGATAAACGTATTGACCAGATGGCTTGTCATGGTTTTGCTAGCGTTGGGTCAGCCATGCGGCCTGTTTGCGCTTCGGCGCTAATGGTGTTGGCTGCCAGGTCTGTGGTCAGGGACCTGTTGACTTCTTCCGGGCTTCGTCCTGGTAGTACCGAGTTCCTTAGCCTTAAACGGTGTGACTTGTTTTTATCTTTTGTGTTAACAGCCTTGGATGACACTTTGATGATGTGTGGTAGGACGTCGGCTCTGCTGGTGACTATTCGGCGGTCGGTGTGGCTGCGCCTGTGGGCGGCCGATTTTATGTCCAAGAAGTCACTGACGGCTCTACCTTTTGTTGGATTACGGCTCTTTGGAGAGACATTGGACTCTGTCACCAAGGGTGGTAGGTTACCTCAACGCAAGAAACAACGCCGTCCCTTTCGGGGGGCGCCTTCTTTTACCCCCTCCTTTCGTGGGGCCAGATCTGGCAGGGGATTTGCATTCCCCTCTTCCAGAGGAGATTCTGGGAGCAGGGGCAGAGGACGTGCCCGTCCAGGATACAGTTGGGGCTCTAAGCCCAAACCGGCTACTAAGCCAGCTCAGCAATGAGGGGGCGCCCTCACCCATGCGGGTGGGGGGACGGCTGCGACACTTCTCCCAGATCTGGGATCAAGAGGTCTCGGACAGATGGATCCGGGAAGTGGTGTCTTCCGGTTACAAGCTGGAGTTCGAGCTCCGCCCCCCTTCCAGATTTTTCAGGTCTCGGATGCCTTCGGAGCCTCTGGCGGCGCAAGGGCTCCTGGTGGCAGTAGAGAATCTTCTGGACATGGCTGTCATTTGCCCAGTGCCCCCCTCAGATCAGGGCAGGGGTTTTTATTCCAATCTGTTCACGGTACCCAAGAAGGACGGATCGGTCCGACCCATCTTGGATCCGAAGTTTCTCAACAGGTTCATCCGGCCGCGGAAATTCCGCATGGAAACGCTGCGTTCGGCTATTCACTCTCTTCGTCAGGGAGACTTTCTGACGTCCATAGACATCAAGGACGCTTATCTACACGTTCCGGTTTTTCCAGCACACCAGAGGTTTCTCAGGTTCGTGGTGGAGGATCGGCATTTTCAGTTTGTGGCACTTCCTTTCGGTCTCACCTCGGCTCCTCGGGTGTTCACCAAGGTGCTAGCGGGGGTGATGGCTCTGCTCAGAGTTCAGGGTATCCGCATTGTGCCCTATTTGGACGATCTTCTGATCATGGCCTCTTCTTTCAACCAAGCGGAGTTGGACACCAGAGTGGTGGTGTCCACTCTGGAGAGGTTCGGTTGGGTGATCAACCACCCCAAGTCTTCTCTTTCTCCGTCCAGAGTAGTGACCTTTCTGGGAATGTCTCTGGACACTTCGCAGGCCAGGGTGTTTCTGCCCCAGGCCAAGATTCTTTTGATTCAGGAGTTAGTTCGGCTTCTCTTGTCGGTCCCTCGTCCGCCCATCCGGCTAGGGATGAGGCTGGTGGGGTTAATGGTGGCCTCATTCGAGGCAGTTCCCTTTGCGCAGTTTCATACAAGGACGCTTCAGCTTCATCTGTTGACGGTTTGGGACAAGTCTCCTCTATCGTTGGATCAGTCCTTCCTGATGACTCCCCGAGTTCGTCGATCCCTGCAATGGTGGCTGGGGTCGGTCAATCTGTTGAAGGGCAGATCTTTTCTGGCTCCGTGTTGGGAAACAGTCACCACGGATGACAGTCTGTCAGGTTGGGGGGGTGTTTGGAAGGACCTCCAGTTTCAGGGTCTGTGGGGCCCGCAGGAGGCTCACGAGCCCATCAATGTTCTGGAGTTGAGAGCCATCAGGTTGGTTCTGTTTCGCTTGACTCATCAGTTGCGGGGCCTGCCGGTTCAGGTCCGGTCGGACAACCGGACGGCGGTTGCTTATATCAATCACCAGGGGGGGACTCGCAGCAGGAGTGCCCTCAGGGAAGTGTCTTTGATTCTGGACTGGGCGGAGAGCCACGTCCCGTGTATCTCAGCAGTCTACATTCCGGGAGTGGAGAACACGGAGGCGGACTCTCTGAGCAGGGCCTCCTCTCGTCAGGGGGAGTGGTCTCTCAGTCCTCAGGTGTTTCGCTCGATTTGCCTCAGGTGGGGGTTCCCGACGGTGGACCTCTTTGCCTCTCGTCACAATCACAAGCTTCCGGTATTTGTTTCTCTCTCGCAGGATCCACTGGCCTTGGCGGTGGATGCCATGTCCCTGAGCTGGAGGGATCTGGGGTTTCTTTACCTGTTCCCTCCGTTTCCAATGGTAGCCAGAGTGGTGCGCAAGCTGGCCATGGAGGGCGCGTCGGCGATTCTGGTGGCACCAAGGTGGCCAAGGCAGGTTTGGTTTGCAGACCTGGTAAGACTGGCAGAGGATCAGTTCGTTCTGCCTCTACTGCCGGACCTGCTCACTCAGGGTCGGCTACGCTATCCCAATTTACCTTCGCTGGCTTTGACGGCGTGGCTGCTGAAACCGCCATCTTGAAGGAGGAAGGTCTTTCTGACGCGGTGATTCAGACTCTTATTCGCGCCAGGAAGCGCTCTTCTTCTACTATTTACTATAGGACTTGGAGGTCCTATATTGACTGGTGTGAAAGTAGATCTTTCTCTTGTCGGGAGTTCTCCATTTCCAGAATCCTGGAGTTTCTTCAACATGGTCTGGATCTGGGGCTTCAACTTAGTACCTTGAAGGGGCAGGTTTCTGCCCTGGCGGTGTTCTTTCAAAGGTCCTTTGCACTTCATCCCTTAGTCAAGACCTTTTTCCAAGGAGTTACGCATGTACGGCCTCCTAGGAAGCCCTTTGTTCCAGTTTGGGATTTGAACTTGGTTCTTTCTGCTCTTCAGGGTCCTCCGTTTGAGCCCTTGAATGAGGTTGCTTTGTCTTCACTTACTCAAAAGGTGGCCTTTTTGGTGGCTATCACTTCGGTTAGGCGTGTTTCTGAGTTGGCAGCTTTATCCATTAAAGCTCCGTACTTCGAAAGGCATCAGGACAAGGTTGTCTTTTGTTTCAAGCCGGATTTTCTTCCTAAGGTGGTCTCTGCCTTTCATCTGAATCAGGACATTGTTCTGCCTTCTCTATGTCCTAATCCCAGCAACGACAAGGAAAGGGCGCTGCATTCCTTGGATGTAGTTCGTGTTGTGAAATATTATCTGGTGGTTACGTCTTCCTTTCGTAAGACTGATGCTTTTTTTGTGGTGCCCTTTGGGCCTAGGAAAGGTTTGGCTCCTGCCAAATCTTCCATTAGTAAACGGATTCGTCAGGCCATCATTGGGGCCTATTCTGCCAAGGGGAGGAGTCCCCCTTTTCGTGTTACTGCTCATTCTACTCGTGCGGTTGGAGCGTCCTGGGCTTTTCAGCACCAGGCCTCTGTTGAGCAAGTTTGTAAGGCCGCTACTTGGTCTTCTGTTCACACTTTTTCCAAGTTTTACAAGGTTGATGTTCGGGCCTCAGCGGATGCTGTTTTTGGCCGCAAAGTTCTGCAAGCTGTTGTGGTTTAAGTTGTACCTTGTTGCCTTGTTTTGGATCCCCGCCCTTTTATGGACACTGCTATTGGATGTCCCACATGTTATGGATATCTTGAAGCGGGGTGTGTGACATACTTAGAATAATACCATTTTGTGAAATACTCACCTGTAAAATGGGTATTATAAGTATGTCACACACCCCGCTTCACCCGCCCGTTTTGTATTCTGGATCCTTTATATTGTGAACTTTGCGTTGCTTTGGTTTATATTTGCCTCTTCCTGGTCCCTTACCTTACTGCTTCTATATACTGGGTAATGAGTGGGAGGTCCCAGGTATTTATGGATCAGGGAGGGGCTTTCTTTTTGCTATCATCTCTGCAGGAACTCCCTCTTCAGGTCGGTATTACCCACATGTTATGGATATCTTGAAGCGGGGTGTGTGACATACTTATAATACCCATTTTACAGGTGAGTATTTCACAAAATGGTATTTTTCGGTGAGAATGGCTGTTTATGTGATTTTTACATCTGTCCTTTGTGTTGAGCATAAAGGTCAAATAGATAACTAATATTAGAGGAACAACTTATAAACTGGTTATCACAACAGTCGCTGTTCTGTATCAAACTTTACTGGGAGCGATGCATGATTCCCCACAGGGTTTCGTAAGGAAATGGGAGGAGAAGTTGGGGATATCTGTTTCTGGGGATGAACTTACCAAGATATATCAGTTCACCCATAAATTAGCAGTCCCGAGCGTAGCCCAAAAGAGGAATTTTAAGGTTTTATCAAGATGGTACAGATGTCGGGCAGACCTAAATAAGTTTGAGGCCTCTCGCTCTGATAAGTGCTGGAGATGCCTAGAGGGGACCGGGAATATGGTCCTTATTTGGTGGTGTTGCCCACCGATTAAGGCCCTGTGGGGGAAAGTTCTATCGATCTATAACAATATCACAGGAGAGTCGGTACAGAACTCTCCGCAGCTGGTTCTGTTGTCACTGCTCCCGGGATCTCTCTCCCATGGTAAGAAGGGGGTCCTGAGACACCTCCTGACAGCATTGAGAACTGTCATTCCAAGGTGATGGAGATCTACAACCTGGCCTTCGCTTGTCAAATGGGCGCAAGAAATAGAGGCTATTCGCCGCATGGAGAAGCTGATCTCCGAATCTGAGGGCACACAGGAGAGGTACATGATGACATGGGCTGGCTGGATGGACTATAGGGATAATCGTTTACAGGTAGAGGCATAATAGAGGGCTCTGGGCTTCTGCTCCTGTACCTGTTCCTATCCTTACCCCCGCATCCAGTCCTACTCCACCCTTGTTCCTTTTCGCTAACCCCTTTACCCCTATCCTCCCTATGCTTTACACTTCTACATGTCTCTGATGTCCCATGTCTTTTGGCTTCTCTGCCCCCCCTCTGGCCTCTAGTGGCCATCTCCCCCTTGTGGGTGTAATATCGGGCTGGCTCTACTGCTCCCGGGTTGTTCCGCTTCCCCCGGTCCAGGGCACCTGGGTCTCGGTTTATAGGCTGGCCTGGTTCTTTGGCTTGTTCTTGGGGGACCGGGGCCGGGGGATGCCAACTGTATGATGAAGGACAAATCATATCCTAATTCCTGGTATGATCTGGCCCTCCATCTGCGGGGGTCGGGTAGGGGAGGGGGCATGGGGGGGGCAGATGAGCTGTGATACCGGTAGTTGATCTGGATGTTGTCATTATGTATACGTCTAGGGCATGGATCAAGACATGTTCCTGTTATTCTTCCTTCTGTTTTAATGCTTTGTACTATCTCAATATATGATGCAAAACTTCAATAAAAAAGATATTGAACTAAAATGGTTATCACATGATTTTTTTAAAACGTATTTTTGGAGGCTTCAAAAACACCCCAGACCACCCTTGGGGAAAAATAAGAGCGTTTTATAAGGCGAAAAAAACGGTACCATAAAGGATAATAACCCAATGAACACAGAAATAACATGACTAAACGTGACTCCAAACAAATGTGTCTCCTTCACCACTAAAGGCTTACCAGACAGGCGTTTATAATATACCCTTATATTAACATTCAGCACGCGGTAAGCTATAGTGCGTGGCTTTGTTGTTAGCTGTGCTCCTTTCACTTTTATTCTCCCCTTGTTATCTTGCTTTCCCATCCTCCACACACATTGCATCATAAAATATAAAAACACAGTAGACCAACGCAATATTGCTTTAAAGTGGACCAACACCCACGGGTGATCGGCCGGGGAATCTATAAGATTCCCGGGCCGATCACCTCCCTCCCCGTGGGACATCCGAGATCGGGATGTCCCGCGGGGTGAAACCCCCCCAAACACCCCAAACCCCCTTGCCTTATCTTCGGCGGCGGCCAACCGCCGCCGCCTCCCTCGCGCCCCTCTAGGCGTGCGCGCGCCCGCGCCGGCCATTCACAGACGACAGAGGCGGAGGAGCCGCTTGTCCGGGACTGTCAGATTGCTTGTCCGTCGGCGCGGGGAGAGGTGAGTTTTTCGGGTGATCGGGGGGGGTTTCACACAGCGGGGCACCCCGATCGGGGGTGCCCCACCAAAGTGGACCAAGACCCAGGATAGTCAAAATCCTGGGTGTTGGTCCACTTTAAGTTAAATGTAGTCTATTTATTCAGGTATTGCACTCACATAAAACTTGTCTTGTTAACAGGCAAACGTGTCAGCGTTATTTTAACATGGGCCACACGCTCTCCCAGTAAAACTCCTCAATAGCTTTATCTATAGTTACCGCTCTGCAGCGTAATCCTCCTTTAGAGCTGGGGATGCATCCCCTCGTGCTCCTGTAGTGAGGTGAGGCCAATATACACACCAGCCACTTGTGTGAGGCTCCTCCCTAAGATCATCACATGTCCAGAGGCTCAGGCCAATGCGTTTCATCAGGAATGACTTTAACTGGGGCTTACAGAGATCTGCACATGTAGCAGAAGTCTATGACACAGTGCGTGTGGAAACTCGTCAGGTTAATTCGGATCTCCACATTTAGGTTGGGGGTGAAGATTGGGCGTGGCTTTGAAGAAACGGGCTTATAAAAATCTCAGCTTGTGATTGCGTTAAAGTGCTTCAACTGCTTTTACCAGAAATGGTTATCAGTCTACATTCATGGCATTTTCAAAAGGACGGTCCAGTCTAAATAACTTGCGGTTTATAGAAGTCGCCATGATGGGATTACTGTGACTACCACCGTATTGAATTCTAGTGAGAGGAGAAGGGGGGGGGGGGAGGGGGGTGTGCTTTGTCACAACATCTCAATAGAGACAAGGGGGCAGCAGCCACATGCCCCATCATGGTTGCTCCCAATAAAACAGTGATTTAGGCTGGATTTACTAGTGACCAGATTATTTACAATGCCTTGCTTTTTTTTATGCAGCAGCCGACGAATGATGCCCCCAGACAGGGCCGGCGTCAGCACCCGGCAAGCCCGGTCAGCTGCCGGGGGCCCCCATCCCCCACTGACAGCTGGCACAATGTGGTTAAAGATTTTAAACTTTATTTGCCACTAACATTGCATCGGGCCCCTGCGCCTCCTCCCCCTCATCTCTGCCCATCCCTGCCCCCCAGTTCTGCCCCATCCATCCATGTCCCCCCAGTTCTGCCCCATCCATCCATGTCCCCCCAGCTCAGCCCCATCCATCCATGTCCCCCCAGTTCTGCCCCATCCACTCAGCTCTATGCCTCTCCATCCCTGCCCTTCCAGCTTTGCCCATCTACCCCTCCTCCTGCCAGTCTATCTATTGTTCTTCCAGCTCTGCCCATCTACCTCCCTCCCACCAGCCCTTTCCTTGTCCTTTTCATTTTGCCCATCCATCCCTCTTCCTCCCAGCTATCTCTCCATCCATCTTTTCCTGCCCTTCCTGTTTTGTCCATCCCTCTTCCTCAATACTCATGTGGGGCCAAACAAAAAAACAGCTCCAATAGGGGTTGGAGGGCAAGCAGCCCTTCTTAGTTTTGGCCATGAAATGTATAGACCCCTGACCCACGACTCTCCACCACAAAGGGGCCCACAGAGGCCATGCTGCCCGAGGGCCCACATAAACCTGGAGCCGGCCCTGTCCCCAGATGCCAATAATAACTATGTGTATTGGAGCAGAAGCTGAAACCATGGAGAGCAGGGGTTCCCAACAGGTGGAACTAGTACCACTGGTGGTACTCAAGATCCTCTCAGGTGGTACTTGCCAAGTCTGAGGACTTACCTGTACCCCAATCTGATCTGCTGTCATCTAGACTTCACACAAGAGCGATTTTCACCATAAATAAAAAGCTTTTCTGTGATTCACTTTAAATATGTTTGATGTGCTTTGATTATGGTTAAGGTGACTGACAATGCTCACCCAGCACTAGGGGTGTAACTATAGGGGGTGTGAGTGCACTAGGGCCATGGAAGTCAAAGGGGCCTCATCATTGTTGCTCCTCCATCTTATTTATCACATTTGTGCTCACTTGGCATCATTTAGAGAAAGGACACAGCATTTGTCTCTGCTGTCATTAGTTGTCTTGCTGCATCCAACTGAGTTAAAAGACAGAAAAAGGTTACTGTATGAGCCTTAAAAGGGCCCTATTTAATGTCTGCACCAGGCCCCATTACATTCAGTTATGCCACTGCGCAGCATCCAGGTGGTACTTGATATAAAGCAGAAAATGGAAATTGGTACTTGATGAATAAAGGTTGTGAAACCCTGATGTAGAAGATTAGGGAGCCATTCTAATTTCCTACAAACTTGTACCAGTGTGAGAATGCGAGAAAGCTGAGCTATGGCTGTGCACCTCTGATGCCACCTGGTGGTGGAAAGGAAAATCACACTGTACAATTTAGGCGGATGGTTTAAAATGTTTTTCATCATGACTTGCTAGAACTCCATGAAAAAAATAGTTACAAAATCACAAACCTAAAACAAATGTGTGATTTACTTTCAAACTGTCTTCAGTCATCCCAAAGCAGAGGAAAATATGCGACAGCGTCTGGTCAGTTTGGATCATTCCAAATCTTTGCTCCAGCAGTCCAGCACCTCTGTCCTCAAGGAAGAAGAAAGTGTCCAAGTATAAGCCAAGGATAATATAGCACCTGCAGCCAAAGGAACTCCATGCTACAGCGAGGAACCAGGTACACAAATGAAACCTTTGTTTCTGAAGAACACAGAATGTTCTGGGAATTCACCTTCTAAAATAGATGATGCAAAGGGGATCCAAGAAGACTGGATGGAAAAAGGCAAATTACCAAACCTCTACAAGCACCTCCTTCTCCACCCTTCTAGGAGCAGGGTGGCTCTTTATGCCACATTAGCTCTGATGAAGGCCCCGTCTGTCCAGAAGCTTTCTGTTTGAAAAGTATGGTACAAGATGCTCTTGGCCGCCTACAAGTCCTCATCATTGAATATAAGAAAGGTTCTAGATCAGGGGTTTCCATCCAGTGGTACCACTACCACTGGTGCTACTTAAGATCCTATGAGGTGGCACTCAACCAAACTGATCTGCTGCCATCTAAACTTTGACCAAGTCTGATTTGCTCCAAGTACAAAACTGACCAAAAGAGGCAGTAAGAACTATGTATGTGCTTTTTGTGCATTTTATACACATTATATGGTCATTTCATTAATTTTTAAAGAGGAACAACACAAAGGAATTTCACTTTTCTATGTATTGTTTCTCACAGGGGGGCATCCTAAAATGGTATGCCCCACTGTGTGTATCCCCCCCATGTCTCCCCATACACTCCCCTTCCTTTCGCTCCCATGGCACAGACTCGGGCGACAGCACTGATTGGCTCAGCCAATCACACCCATCAGCTGCATGGACCGGGTGTGTGCAAGCGCCTGCCCGAGAAGCAGCGGCCAGAGCGGAGACAGGGTGCAGGGTTCAGTTACCCTGCCTTCTCCCTGCCTGCTGCTCTTTCATCAGCTGGTGTCGTGGTGGCTGCAGCACGAGGCTTATGTAAATATATATATATACAATTTTTTTTTTACATTCGCCCAATAAGACACACTGTCATTTCTCCTCACTTTTGGGGAAAATTTGTTGCGTGTTCTAGGGCGAAAAATACGGTAGACGTTTTGTACATAGATATAACAAAAAAATACAATTCTGTGATTGCCCACCTTGTAGAATTGGTATTATAAGTATGCAGCACATCCTGCTCCAGATAATGATTCATAACAGATGGGATTACCTCCGCCAGAGATGGCAAAAAGAGGCCCCTCCCGGTCCATATATACCCGGGACCTCCCACAAATTCCCCGGTATAGAAAAGCAGTAAGGAGAAGCCAATGAAATTAACAACGTTAACAAGGCTAACAATCACCATACAGAGGATCCAAGATAATGCAAACAGGGTGGGGTGGAGCAGGACGTGCTGCATACTTATAATTCCAATTCTACAAGGTGAGTAATCACAGAATTGTATTATTCTAAGTATGCAGCATGTCCTTCTCCAGATAATGATTCATAACAGATGGGACATCCAATAGCAGTGTCCGTAACTAGGGTGGGATTCCAAAAGCAACAACGCGCAGTTCATACCATTTCCGCCTGCTGAACTTTGCGGCCAAACACAGCATCCTCTGAGGCCCGAGCATCAGTCTTGTAAAACCTGGAAAAGGTATGAACAGAAGACCAAGTAGCAGCCTTACAAACTTGTTCAACAGAAGCTTGGTGCTGGAAGGTCCATGAGGCCCCAACAGCACGGGTAGAATGAGCAGTAACACCGAAAGGAGGATCCTTTCCCCTAGCAGAATAGGCCCTAAAAATGGCCTGACGAATCCATTTGCTGATAGTAGACTTAGCAGGTGCCAGGCCCTTCTTGGGGCCCAAAGGAACCACAAACAAGGCATCAGTCTTTCTAAAAGGTGCAGTAGCCACCAAGTAGTACTTCAAATTCCTGACCACATCCAGGGAATGTAAGGCCCTCTCCTTGGAATTACCAGGATTAGGGCACAAGGAAGGAAGCACAATGTCCTGATTGAGATGGAAGGCAGAGACCACCTTAGGCAAGAAATCAGGTTTAAATCTGAAAACCACCTTGACCTGGTGTCTCTCAAAGTAGGCAGAAACGTGACCCTTGAGTGTGCTGAGCTGAAGTCCCAGATCCAAACCATGCTGAAGGAACTCCAGAATCCTAGGAATGGAAAACACCCGACATGGAAGGACCCTAGACTCACACCAGTCAATGTAGGCCCGCCAGATCCTATAGTAGATGGTAGAAGAGGATTTCTTCCTAGCCCTGATTAGAGTGTTAACCACAGACTCAGAAAGCCCCTCATCCCTTAAGATGGAGGTTTCAGCAGCCAGGCCGTCAAAGCCAGCGTTTGTAAATTGGAATGGCATAGCCACCCTTGAGTGAGAAGGTCCGGGACCAGGGGCAGAGCGTACTTATCTACTGCCAGCTGGACGATATCCGCAAACCACACCTGTCTTGGCCACCGGGGGGCCACCAGGATTGCTGGTACCCTTTCCTGAGCCAGCTTGCGCAGAACCCTGCCCAGCAGGGGAAAAGGAGGAAAAAGATACAGGAGACAGAACCCCTGCCAGGATAGAGCATCCACCGCAAGGGCCAGGGGATCCTGGGACAGAGAGACAAAGACTGGGAGCTTGTGATTGTGGCGGGACGCAAACAGATCCACCTCCGGTACCCCCCAACAGTGACATAAGGACAGGAAGACCTCGCTGCTGAGAGACATCCCCCCAGGCGAGAGGTCCCCCTGCTTAGAGAGTCCGCCTCCAGATTCTCCACCCCATGAAAGTACACTGCTGAGATGCAAGGAACAGAGATCCCAGGACAGAATCATGGACACCTCCTTGAGGGCACTCTTGCTCTGAGTCCCTCCCTGATGATTGATGTAGGCAACCGCCGTCTGGTTGTCTGAGCGAACTTGGACCGGCCGGCCCTGAAGGTGAGGAGTCAACTGGGCCAGTACCAACCGAACCGCCCTCAGTTCCAGAACGTTGATGGGGGCATGGGCCTCCTTGGGGCCCCACAGCCCCTGGAATTGAAGGGTTCTCCAGAAGCCCCCCCAACCTGACAGACTGGCATCCGTGGTGACCGTCTCCCAACAGGGGGCCAGAAAAGATCTGCCCCCCAACAGGTTCCTCGAGTCCAGCCACCACAGGAGGGACCGCTGGGCCAGAGGCGACAGAACAAAGGCCTGATCCAGAGACAGGGGACTCTTGTCCCAGACTGATAGGAGATGGAGTTGAAGAGGTCTCATGTGGAACTGAGCATAAGGAACTGCCTCGAAGCAGGACACCATTTGTCCCACAAGCTGCATCCCTTGCCGGATGGAAGGGCGAGAGCAAGACAGAAGGAATTGAACCAGAGTTTGAAGAGAATCCACCTTCTGCTGTGGAAGAAAAATCCTGGCCTGAACAGTATCCAGATTCATGCCCAGGAAGGAGGTCACCAGAGACGGAGACAGGGAGGATTTGGGGTGATTGATCACCCATCCGAATGTTTCCAAAGCAGTCACCACCTGCTGGGTATCCACTTCTGCCTGCTGGAAAGAATGAGAAGTGATGAGGAGGTCGTCCATGTAAGGAAGAATACGAATGCCCCGAGCTCTGAGGAGAGCCATAACACCTGCTAGCACCTTGGTGAAGACTCTGGGGGCCGAGGTGAGACCGAAGGGCAGTGCTACAAATTGGTAGTGTTAGTCCTCCAATGCGAACCTGAGGAATCTCTGATGCCCTGGGACGACTGGTACATGAAGGTAAGCATCCTTGATGTCTATGGAGGTCATGAAGTCCCCTGGGCGCAAAGAGTTGATCGCGAAGTCCAGGATGGGTCTGATGGAACCATCCCTTTTGGGTACTGTGAAGAGATTGGAATAAAAACCCCAACCTCTCTCCCCAGGAGGGACCTGACAGATGACCCCCATGTCCAATAGGTTTTGTACAGCTAGAAACAGACCCTGAGCTGCCAGGGGTTCTGGAGGAATCCGAGACCTGAGGACTCTTGGAGGCGGCCAAGCAGCAAACTCTAGCTTGTAACCGGAGGACACAACTTCCGGAATCCACCTGTCTGAGACCTGCTGTCCCCAGACAGGAGCGAAGAGCCGCAGCCGTCCGCCCACACCCCATGGATGGGTGAGGGTGCCCCTTCATGGCTGAGGAGGCTTGGCAACAGATTTGGGTTTGGACCCCCAGGAAGATCCGGAGTGGGCACAACCTCTGCCCCTGCCCCAGAAGTCCCCCCTAGGACTTGCAAAGGAAACCCCTCTCCCAGGCCTGGATCCACGGTAGGAGGGGACAAAGGCACCCGAACCCCGAAAGGGCCGCAGCTGCTTCTTATGCTGAGGCAACTTACCCCTCTTGGCAAAAAGGTCCAAGCGATCACCAAATAGGCGCAGCCCCGTAAAGGGGAGCCCCGTGAGGGCCTTCTTAGCAGCGTTATCAGCTGCCCACTGATGCAGCCAAACAGAGCGGCGTATAGCAATCACCAAGGCAGAGGTTCTACTACACATACTAATGGTGTCATCCAAGGCAGAAAGAACATATGCAATGAACATTTCACACTGCGACAAGGCCCTGAACTCGGCACCAGAAGTCTCATCAGGGGCGCCTTCCAACAGACCCTTGAGGAGAGTCCTAACAGCAACAGCAGTAATAGCAGAAGCACAGACAGGACGTAAGGCAGACCCCACACAAGCAAAGGCATGGGAGGCCAGCTGGTCAATGCGCCGGTGCTCACTATCCTTGAGGGTAGTGGAATCAGGGAAATGGACCACAGATGAGTTGGACAGCCCCAATACTGGTGTATCCACTTCTGGGGGTGTAGACCAACAATTAACCACATCAGTGGGAAAAGGGTACCTTTTATCCCAGCCCTTACGGATTCCGGGGAGCCGGCCAGGACGCTCCCATTCTTTGAGAACAAGATTATTGAAATGGGCCTGTTCTGGAAATTCCAGACGTGGTTTAGCAGTACTGAAAAGTTCCCCCTGTGGCTTGGGAGCCGCAGCAGGAAGGGAGATAGAAAGCACATAAAAAATCTGAGTTAACAGTCTATTAGTGTCATCCGCATCCCAGTGACCAGAGCCATAGTGAAATGCTGATCATCAGATAACTCTGAATCCGAGAACAATTCACCTTCTTCAAGTGGGGTATAATCAGACAAATCAAGGAAATTCTCCACAGGAAAGGCACACATGCCTCCTTTTAGCCGGGGCCTTACGGGCCGCAGAGCTAGCAATCAGCCTCTCAATGTTAGCCAACCTGGAAGACACGTCAGGCTGAGAATCCCCACTAGTATTTAGTTCACTGGGAGTCATAATCAAGCGAGGGGGAGTGGGTGAGGTCATAGTGGGCGCAACTGGCCAATAGGAATTACGCCATATAAGCAACCCGGGATGCCCCAAATGTCTGCAGGGAAGTGGGAGGATTTAACAATTTAGGCCTCTAATGAAGTAAAAGAAAGCTAATATAGGGGCCAGGACCAGGAGAAACCTCTTTAATACAGTGTTCCCCCGTCTGAAAAACATAATAAAAGACCACCTATAAGCACACAACAGTGATAAAGGGATAGCAAAATATAAAGCCCGCAAGGGCACTCACGGACCACGTTAGGAGGCCATCAGACACTCCAGGAGGAAGGCAAGATGGCGTTGGAGGGACCTCGAGGGGCGGGCCGCATGAGGGGACGACGCGGAACGCACCCGATAGGCCACGCCCCTGCCGCAGAGCGCACAATTGGCCACAATCAGCAACCAATAGGAAGGTAGGGATTCTTGATAATGATGCCGCCGCTAACTGCGGACGCCACATAGTGCGCGTGTCAGCAGCGGCAAAATCAAAGACAGGGCGCGGAGCCCTGAAAAGCAGAAGTGCAAAACAGTAAAGAAGGCATAAACTCCGTAACAGAGCACCAGTGGCAGGTGCTGCCTACCATCACCCGACCAGCGCAGTCAAAGCTGGGAGGCATAAACAAAGGGTGGAACGGGTGGAAATAGTCCTACAGGGCAAAGGGCTGCTAAGCCCGGCTCACCTGCGAGAAGAGAAGCCATCTTCTGACCTTCGCAGCCGACTGCAGAGAAGGAACTGGGGAATTTGTGGGAGGTCCCGGGTATATATGGACCGGGAGGGGCCTCTTTTTGCCATCTCTGCAGTCAAGCGCCCTCTGGCGGAGGTAATCCCATCTGAATATATATATATTTCCAGTATCCAGATATTGCACACAATTGACCTTACATCATTACTCTAATAAAACATATAATTTTATCTATGACATCCTATCCTACCTCCTTTAATTTAAATAAATCATTATTAACCTATCTTTATTCATACCACAGTAGGTTGTTACCCTTAAAGTGGACCAAACTCTGGGATTTTGACTATCCTGGGTTTTGGTCCTTGCCCCCAGGGCACTCTGATCGGAGGTGCCCCACTCTGTGAACCCCCCCCCCCCCGGTTGCCAAAACCAACTCACCTCTTCCCAGTCCAACGGCGCATGCGCGGCTGCTCGTCCAATCAGTGAGCTCAGATTCGCTGACGTCATGTTGGCTAAGGCAAGTGCCTCAGAGCGCGCTGGCGGCCGCATCCCCTGCTGCCCTCTAACAGGGAGCTTGCCCGCGCCAGCCATTCACAAATGCCTGGTGTGGGTATGCGCCCTGCTAGAGGGATAGCGGGGATGCGTCCGCAGCACATGCATGTTCTGTTGGACCAGGAAAGAAGGTAAGTGTATGGGGTGACTTCAGGGGTTTCACAGTGGGGCATCCCAATGTTGGATGCCCAGGGCTGATTACTGTGGGTTTTGATCCACTTTAAGTATGATCTTGTTTAATACCTCTGTTATAAACACAAAAAGAGGAGAGAAAAAAGCACACATAGATAATGATTTTTTGTTTCGTCCCCGAACCCCTGTTTATGCCAAACCCGCTGGTCCCCATCCATGGCCCCCAGACTTGTTCAAATAGATGTTGTTTGTTTAATAATACTCTGGATAGTTTTTCAATCACTATTATCCAGTTTAACTTTTGTTTCATATCCCCGAAAGGTAGGTTTTGTTTTCCAGGCAATAGTTATCTTGGCTGCTACCAATATCATCAGCCTAAAAGTAATATCGTCCCCCTGGTCTAAGTCCCAACAGGGCCTCCTTAGGTTCACATTGAATTTCATTATGTATTATTTTTTGTATCAAATTATATACCTTGATCCAGAAATTCCTGGCTTTTGGACACAGCCACCAAGTATGCCACATGTCCTCATCCATATCACAACCTCTAAAACATTTTGTTGAGCTCTTACAGGAGCAAGTTACCATCTCATAAAGACTTTAATATTGGCCGCAACCAAGGAGCTATTTATTGAGAACCAGGTCATGTTCTTCATTATATTTCCCCACCACTTAGGGGGCAAACCTTCTTCCAGGTCTCTCTCCCAGGACATCATGTATGGAAATTTCCCCTGTGCTTTAAACAAATTCTGGTATGTCACTGATCTACCTCCTGCTTTCCCTGGTGATTCAAGGCAATATTTTTCATACATTGTATGTCCAGATTCTCCACCCTCCCCGCCTCTCTCTGCTTGGAGAAAGCAAAGGATCTGGATTGCTCGGAAGTTGGAAAATAATATTTTTTGCCAAGTTGGCTATTTGGTGTCCCAGGAAAAAAGACAATTCTGTGAGTACTCACCTATAGAATTGCTTTTACTATGCACGGCACGGCCTGCTTCCAGAAGTCCTTACATATGGGTTATTCCGCCACAAGGTGGCGCAGTGTACTGCAGAAGAGTTGTGACTCCTCCCGGTACCATATAAAAATGGAAACACCATAGACTTATCCACTATTGACAAGCAGTTAATCAAGAAACCGGGAGATAATAAAAAATAAAAAGGTAACAAAAAAACCCCAACTAACTTGGAACAATCACCATAAAGAGGCAACCAAGAATAACGATAACAAGGGTGGGGTGAAGCAGGCCGTGCCATGCATAGTAAAAGCAATTCTACAGGTGAGTATTCACAGAATTGTCTTTTTCCTATTGCATGGCACAGCCTGCTTCCAGAAGTCCTTACGTATGGGACATCCAACAGCAGTGTCCATAAGGTAGGCTGGGATCCCAAAAGTGTAACAGGCAGTTTGGTGCTGGTGCTGAAAAGCCCAAGACGCACCAATAGCACGAGTGGAATGAGCAGTAACCCTGAAAGGAGGAACCTTCCCCCTGGCAGAAAAGGCCTGCTCCACCGCCTGACGGATCCACTTGCTGATAGTGGATTTAGCAGGAGGCAAACCCTTCCTAAGTCCAGCAGGAAGAACAAAAAAGACTCACTAGCAACCAAATAAAACTTCAGAGCCCTGACAACATCCAAAGAGTGAAGGGTCCACTCCTTGGAATTAGCATGGTTAGGACACAAAGAAGGCAAAACAATGTCCTGATTGAGATGAAAAGCAGACACAACCTTAGGCAAGAAATCCGGCTTAAGCCGAAACACCACCTTATCCTGATGCCTTTCAAAATAAGGAGGTTTGATGGAAAGCGCCGCCAGCTCAGAAACTCGCCTGACAGTAGTAATGGCCACCAAAAAGACCACCTTAAGAGTCAGAATGGGCAAAGCAGCCCCACGGATAGGCTCAAAGGGAGGACCCTGCAGAGCAGACAACACCAGATTCATGTTCCAAACTGGTAGCATAGGCTTACGTGGTGGACACACATAAGTAACTCCCTGGAAAAAGGTCTTAACCAACCGGTGATTGGCAAAGGATCTTTGGAAAAAAAATTGCCAGAGCAGACACCTGTCCCTTGAGGGCACTAAGTTGAAGGCCCGATTCCAAACCATGTTGCAAAAATTCCAGAATCCTGGGGATAGAAAACACCCGATAAGGAAGAGACTTGGACTCACACCAGGCAATGTAAGCATGCCAGTTCCTGTAGTAAATAAAGGACGAGGACTTCTTCCTAGCCCTGATCATGGCATCAACAACAGAAGCCGGCAAACCCTTATCCATCAAGATGGAGGTTTCAGCCGCCAAGCCGTTAAAGCCAGCGTTTGTAAATTGGGATGGCACAAGTGTCCCTGAGTGAGCAGATCTGGATCCTTGGGCAGGGCATACTGATCCACTGCCAACTGCACGACGTCTGCGAGCCACACTCTCCTTGGCCAACAGGGGGGCACCAGAATGGCTGGTACCTCTTCCTGGGCTATCTTGCGCAGCACCCTGCCCAGCAGAGGGAATGGAGGGAACACATAGAGGAGCCGAAACTCCGTCCAAGGCATTGCTAGCGCATCCGTGGTGAAGGCCAGAGGGTCCTGTGATAGGGAGACAAACCTGGGAAGCTTGTGATTGTGGCGGGACGCAAACAGGTCCACATCCGGCTGACCCCAGCGGTGACACAGGGAGTGAAAAATCTTGTTGCTGAGGGACCATTCCCCCAGCTGAGACGTCCCCCTGCTCAGGGAGTCTGCCTCCTGGCTCTCCACCCCCGGAATGTAGACCGCCGAGATGCAAGGGACATTCTCAAGACAGCATCAGAGACACTTCCTTGAGGGCTCGCTTGCTCCGAGTCCCTCACTGATGATTGATGTAGGCAACCGCCGTCTGGTTGTCTGAGCGGATCTGAACAGCCCGACCCCGAAGGTGTGTGGTCAGCTGAGACAGAATCAACCTGACCGCCCTCCAGGACATTGATGGGAGCAGTTCCAGTTCCAGGACATTGATGGGAGAATGGGCCTCCTGGGGGCCCCACCGACCCTGGAACTTCAGAGACTTCCAAAAGCCCCCCCAAGCGGTCAGACTGGCATCCATGGTGACAGTCTCCCAGCACGGGGGCAGAAAGGCCAACTAGAAGGTTCCCTGAGTCCAGCCACCACGAGAGGGACTGTCTGGCCAGGGGGGGGACAGAGCAAACTCCTGATCCAGGGACACAGGGTCCCGATCCCAAACTGACAAGAGGTGCAACTGAGAATGTCTCATGTGAAATTGAGCAAAGGGGACCGCCTCGAAGCAGGACACCATCAGGCCCACTAACTGCCTCCCTTGCCGGATGGAAGGATGAGGACACAAGAGCAGAGCCCGTGCCTGCTTCTGAAACCCTCCACTTTCTGCTGAGGCAGGAATACCTTGACCTGAGAGGTATCCAGAGTCATGCCCAGAAAGGACCTCACCAAAGATGGAGACAGTGAATACTTGGGATAGTTGATCACCCAGCTGAAGGACTCGAGAGTGGAGATCACCACCAGAGTATCCTTCTCGGCCTGATGAAGAGACTGAGCCGCAATCAGAATGTCGTCCAGGTAAGGGAGGATGTGAATGCCCTGATTCCGCAGCAGAGCCATCACGCCCGCCAGCACCTTGGTGAACACCCGAGGGGCCGAGGTGATACCAAATGGTAAGGCCACAAACTGGTAATGCTGATCCTCTAGAGCGAACCTGAGAAATCTGATGACCTGGAAAAATTGGCACATGAAGGTAGGCACCCTTGATGTCCACTGATATCATGAAGTCTCCTGGGCGCAGGGTACTGACCGCCGAGTGTAGAGTCTCCATGCGAAAATGCTTAAAACCTGACAATCTTGTTGAGACCCTTCAAATCCAGGATGGGCCTCAGGGACCCGTCCTTTTTGGGGACCGTGAACAGATTGGAGAAGAACCCTTGACCCCGTTCCTGGGAAGGCACCAGGCAAATGACTCCTGACTCCAACAGACGTTGAACCGCAAGGCGCAAACCCTGCGCTGACAGAGGGTTTTGAGACATCCGGGATCTGATGAATCTTGGGGGCGGCCAGGCTGCAAACTCTATCTTGTAACTGGAGGACACCACCTCCTGAATCCACCGCTCTGAGACGCGTAGCCTCCAGACGTGAGCAAAGAGCCAAAGCCGTCCCCCCACCCGAATGGGTGAGGGGGCCTACTCATGCCTGAGGGGGCTTGGGGGAAGGTTTGGGCTTGGGGCCCCATGAGAGATCGGGACGACCACGGGATCTGCCACGGCCCCAAGAGTCCCTGCGTGTACCCGAGAAGAGGGAGCCACGACCTCCTCCGGGAGCATGAAAAGGAGGGGAGGGAAGAGGAGGGCCCCCGAAAAGGCCGAGGCTGCCTCCTACGTTGAGGCAGCCTACCATCTTTGGCTAGAATATCCAGATGCTCACCAAAGAGCCGCAGCCCCGCAAAGGGGAGCCCAGTGAGAGCCTTCTTAGCGGCAGCATCAGCCGCCCACTGATGCAGCCAAACAGAGCGGCGCATAGCCACCAAAAGGGCAGAGGTCCTACCACACATCCGTACCGCATCATCCATGGCAGTAAGGACAAAGGCAACAAAATCAGAGCAAAGCATAAGGGACCTATAATCCTCCCCCCTGTTACCAGCCGTAGCGCCCTCAAGGAGACGCTTGAGCTGTTTCTTAAGGGCAATAGCTGTAATGGCAGCGGCGCAGACCGGATGCAGCCCAGCCTCCACACAAGTAAAAGCATGGCAGGCCAGCTGATCCATGCGCCGGTCCTCGCTGTGCCGCAGTGTAGTAGTGTCAGGGGAAGGCATGACCGAGGTGTTGGACAGCCCTAGAACGGGAGCGTCTACCTCAGGGGGACACGACCATTGCTTGACCAGGTCGGCAGGAAAAGGATACCTCCTATCCCACCCCTTGGGCACCGCGGGCAATCTACTAGGACGTCCCCACTCCTTGAGCACCATATTAGTGAAATGGCTCTGCTCAGGGAACTCCAGACGCTGTTTATCAGGACGAAACAGCTCACCCTGCTTCCTCTTAGCCAGCTCAGGGGGGAGAATGTGCAAGATTTCAAAAATGTGAGCCAACAGGCTATCAGTATCCTCAGGGAACCATGAGTCCTCCCCAGACGCAGACCCAGGGTCACTGCCGTAACCCTCCTGCTGGTCCCCAGAGGAGTCAGAGTCCTGAAAGAGTTCCCCCTTCTCTAGGGGGTATCAGGGTCCCTCATCCTCCTGAGGAAAGAGGGATGTCACGGGAGCTAGGTGCCGCTTCTTGCCAGAAGCCTTACGTGGAATAGGCCTGGCAAGCTGCCTTTCAATACTGACCACACGCAGTGCCAGATCAGACTGTGACCCCCCGCTAGTATCCCCCTCACTGGGAGCTAAATGCAGGCGCGGGGGGTAGGCGATGCCGAAGGGTGCGCAGAGCTGGGAAGTGAAGCGGGCAGCCCAGCCTGGAGTGCAAGGATACCTTGGGCGCACGGCACGCACACAGTGACAGTTACTCACAGGGGATACCCCACACATGGAACACAGCCGGGATTGCCCCAAAGGACCCCCAAGCATGCTATCCCCAGAGGCCTCCATATAGTGATTAAGACAGGCGCAACAGGCCAGCACAGGGTAAAGGCTAACAAGAGCCACCCGGGATGCCCCCCCCAAGGGATGCCCCCAGAAGCCAGTAAGGGAAAATGAGGGATAGTAAGGGGTAGGACCGGGAGAAATCACAACCCACAGTCGTCCCGCCTGAAAGACATAAGTAAAGACACATAAGCATCCGACAGCACATGCCCCAAGGAATCCAAAAACCCCTGAAGGGGACTCACGGACCAAGTAGGGCAAGGGCACCAGCCGCCAGACCACAGGAGGAAGCGACAACAGACAGGGATCACCGCCGCAGCTCCGGGATGAAGAAGGGCCCCAGACGCGCAGCAGAATCAAAATGGCGCCGGCAGAGGAACCTTGAGGGGCGGGCTGCGGGAGGACGACACGATACGCCCCGCCCCCCGAAGAGCGAGAAAACGGCGCTCACGTGACCTCGCCGGCGTCGTCACACAGTAGAAAAAAACGCCTCACAGATATAGCGCCGCCCGACTCGGAGCGTAGTACAAAGCGGCGAAAAACATTAAAACACACAGTAAAAAACAGATTGAAAACAGCAAAAAGACACCCTCGCCGCTACCATCCGCCCCCCTCCCCCGAGCACACGACGGAGGGGGTGAGAGCCCAGGCCTGGGATGGGGGGTGCAAAACGCCAGAACAAGTAAACAGTCCCCAAAAACACTCACCCCCTCAGAAACCAGGACAGGAACTCCGCATCCCCAGCAGGCTCACCATAAAGCCTATGGCCGGCTACCCTTTGTGGTACAGGGCCTGCGGCTTGTAGCAACGCTCCTTGAGCACTTGACCCTAGTGCTCCTCTACCCTCACCCGATCCGTCAGCCAAAGCTGGGAGGCACAGAGGGTCCGGAAACAGGTGGAAATAGCCATGCAGGGCCGCAGGCTTGGTTGCCCCGCTCACCTGCACAAGAGAGAGAGAGCAGAATCACTGCAGAGAGAACACTGGATACGTTCATGGTGATTCCATTTTTATATGGTACCGGGAGGAGCCACAACTCTTCTGCAGTACACTGCGCCACCTTGTGGCGGAATAACCCATACGTAAGAACTTCTAGAAGCAGGCCGTGCCATGCAATAGGAAAATGGCTCTGTGTTTTAGTCCAAGATGGCAGCATCCAGTATTCAGAGCGCCAGAGGAGCAGGCATGGGCCGCTGGATAGGATATGTATTTTTTTTTTTCGGTGTAACCCCCCATCCTGCCTCAGCACTAGGGGGGTTATAGTCTGGCTGAAGTTCCACTTTAAAGTGGACCAAAACTCACAATTGCCTCTCCCGGGGCATACAAAATCAGGATGCCTCGCTGCATAAAGGTGGCCCCATACACTTACCTTGTTTCCCAGTCCAACGACGCATTCATGAATGAGCCGCGGTCGCATCCCCACTATCCCTTTAGCTGGGTGCGTGCCCGCACCTGATATTTGTGAATGGCCAGCGCGGGCACGTTCCTTGTTAGAGGGTAGGGGGAGCCTCGGACGACGTGATGTCTGCGGCTTCGAGCGCGCCGACTGGATGAGTGGCCATGCATGTGCCATAGGACCGGGAAGAGGTGAGTTGGCATCGGGGTGAAAGGACCAAAACTCAGGATAGTAAAAATCCTGGGTATTGGTACACTTTAAAGCGGGCTGAAAATAAAAAAAATAGAATTTAAAAAAAACAAAAAAAGGTCATTAAAGTGGACCAACACCCACCGGTGATCGGCCCGGGAATCTATAAGATTCCCGGGGGCGATCACCTCCCTCCCCGCGGGACATCCGAGATCGGGATGTCCCGCGGGGTGAAACCCCCCCAAACACCCCAAAATCCTTACCTTAGTTTCGGCGGCGGCCGCCGCCTCCCTCGCGCCCCTCTAGACGTGCGCGCGCCCGTCGTCTGTGAATGGCCGGCGCGGGCACGCGCGCGTCAACAGGAACGCGCGGGAGGCGGCGGCGGAGGAGCCGCTTGTCCACGCCTTGTCCGTCGCCGCGGACAGAGGTGAGTTCGGGGGGGTTTCACACAGCGGGGCACCCCGATCGGGGGTGCCCCACCGAAGTGGACCAAGACCCAGGATAGTCAAAATCCTGGGTGTTGGTCCACTTTAATAGTCATGCATGCTTTTAACTTTTAATGACCTACTCATCTTTTTTTTTCCCAGCATACTAGGAATCTTCATAATTCGGAGGTAGTAATTACTATTTCATAGCTCCTTTCTCCCCTCTGACACATAGAGCCTAAAAGCACAAGTGCAGTGTAGCCATTACACCCTTTAGACTGTAAGCTCATAAGGTCAGGGTGGTGTCATATTTTATCATGTATTCAGAAAATTCACTGTAAATTCTGTAGCACCTCATTTGTAATAGTCTATGAACTGTATGTTCTCCCTGGTTTGTAATCACTAATTTGTATAGCATTAAAGATAATTGTGATTCATAAATACATAATTAAGAACTCTGGGTAACTCTCCGAACAAAATTTGTCTTGTCTGGTTGTTTTTTACCCCAGCAGCATCTTCTTCACATCATACTATTGGAGTGAAGCTGAAGGTCACTAAGAGGTGCTTCATCTCTCCTGTCTGCTCCACTTACTCAAAACCACATATTTGCTTTTGGGGTGCAGGATGTTTTTTTTTTCTTTTGGCAAGGGACAATGGATTAGGAACAGAGATTTACCAATTGTGTGGTGCACACAATGATTTTGCCACTTTCTGACTTCTCTACCTCCAAATCTGGCTTATTTCTGTCCACTCCTTTCATTTGGAGGAGTTGTGAGCTAGTTCTGAGCCTATCCGCCAGGCACTGTCCCACACTTAATCGTTCAGTCATGTCGGCAAAAGGAATAGGAATTTGGGCAGGCCCTTCTTTTTTCACAAATATTTGCTACATTATCTAGAGACGTTCTGGCAGGACACACTACTTCACATCTTCTGGCTCTGCCCAGGTACTAAATTAGATTTTTGGCAAGGAGTATTGAGAATATAATCTTCAAATTTACAGCCTACTTGCTGCCCTTACCTCAGCTTTCAAGAAAGCCCACTGACTCAGCCGATTAACACCAAGGCTTGTATTCCAGCCTTATGACGTACAATACCTGGTTTTAATAGATGGAGTATGCCAGCTCCTTGGATTTCTTTTCTATACAGGGAACTGTATAGACCGACTTGCAAAAGATTTAGTGCTCAATAACTAGAACCTTGAATAAGCACTAATCTGAGAACAAGACAGCGGAAGTCATACCAACAGAACATTTTTTCATGGAGGTATTTCCATTGTTACGTGGAACAAGCCCTGCCCCAAGGCAGACAGGACTGTTGCCCAAGCTCCTCTGGTCGACTGCCACAACTAGAGGTACTCTACAACATTCACAAAAGAGGTCCTTGAGGGGCATCCACAAACTTCAAGTTTAAGGGTGAGTAGGCATGGGCCACCAGCTATATGCTCCCACTTATCAGCCAAAAAGGCATTTGATCGTGATTCTTGGCACTTTCTGGAGTCTGAAATGGCAAAAATACAATTCTGTGAAATACTCACCTGTAGAATTGGTATTCGCATACAGCACATCCTGCTCCATCTATAATACTTACACGTGGGTAATCCTCCGCCAGAGGGCGCTGTTCACTGCAGACATGCAAAAACAGGCTCCTCCTGGCCCTTCATATACCCAGGGACCTCCCACAAATCCCCAGTATTGAAAAGCAGTGAGAAAAGAAGCCGGGAGAAACCAACCACCAACTGGTAACAATAGTAATGATAACAATCACCATACAGGGGATCCAGAAAAATGTAAAACCAGGGTGGGGTGGAGCAGGACATGCTGTATGCGTATAATACCAATTCTACAGGTGAGTATTTCACAGAATTGTATTATTCTAAGCATACAGCACGTCCTGCTCCATCTATAAATACTTATACATGGGACATCCAATAGCAGTGTCCATAAAGTAGGGTGGGATCCCCAAAAAAAGGCACAGCAGACAGTAAAGGCGCTGTCACCTGCAAAACTTTGCTACCAAGTACGACATGAGCAAAGGCTCTAACGTCAATCCCATAACAAAACCTTTGAAAAGGTATGAACAGAGACAAGCAGCGGTCTAGCAACTTATTCAACAGAAAACCTGGAGCTGAAGGGCCAAAGGTACCCAAACACCAATGTAACGGAATAAAACGAGAGAGGGAGATTCTTCCCCCTTAAAGGAATAGGCCAGTGTAACGGCCCAACCAGCCCACATGCAACAGAAGCCTCGGTAAAACTTAGAACTCTCCCCAACAGGGAAATGAAAACTGGTCTCCCGTCGGACAGGCGGGGATACAGACCCCTTCACTAACAAGGATCAGCAAGAAGCCGAAACCTTTACTCAGGACCAGGAAGGCAACCATCCAAGTAAGAACAGTCCAAAGGGCGCATTGGCCCAGGAAGCAAACGAGATCAGGCGCATACATAAGGAGGCGCCCGCAGACCCCAAAGAGCATCAGTCCCCCTAAGGGACAAGAAACAACCAGGAAAATTTCAACACCTGTTGAGGGAATGTAGACCCCTTACTTCAGCATTATTAAGAATAAGGCCCATAGGCAGACTAAAAGGACTTAAATAATGATCATAAAACACCACTTGGACAAAGGGGTCCGGCGTAAGGCGGAATACCACCACGTCATGGTGTGTATATAGATTATATATATATATAACGAGCGAAGGCTAAGTAAGCAGATCCACCTTCTCAGGCACACGTCTGACTGAAGCAAGAGCCCCCGGAGAAGCGACTTGGACTACAAAACAGCTCAGGCAGCATCCAGAATAAGTCCCAAGGGAACAATCCGCAGGGCAAACAGAATGAAAATTGATCCCAACAGGGACCATAGAACTACTTGGGAGATGCCCCTGAGCAATCCCCAAGAGAACTCCTCACAAGGAGGACTGAACCAGACTTCTACAGGAAGACAGACAGGACAGAACCTGAACCTTCAGAGTACCTAGATGGGGAGCCAACCCCAACCTATGCTGTAAAGACTCTAGAACCCTGGGAACCGAGAACGTCAAGACCAAGACTCATGCCAATCAATATGGGTACACCATAACCCACAATAGACATAGGAAGCCAAGGAAGCTTGCACAGACCAGGCGCAGCGCCGTCCCTGCACATACAAAGGCGTGGGATGCCAGCTGATCAATACGCCGGTCTTCGGCATCCCGCAGGGTAGTAGAATCAGGGGAATGCATGACAGAGGTGTCGGGGCATCCACCTCGGGGGGGGGGATGACCAACATTTAACCACCTCGGCAGGAAAGGGATACTTTCTTTCCCAACCCTTTGGAACCCCGGGAAGTTTAATGGGGCCCTCCCATTCCTTGAGCACAAGGTTATGGAAATGTGCCTGCTCTGGAAATTCCAAACGTGATCTTGCTGTATGGAAAAGCTCCCCTCTTTGCCTGGGAGCCTCAACAGGGAGAGAGATAGACAGAACCTCAAAAGTCTGGGTCAATAATCTGTCAGTGTCATCCGGGGCCCAGGGGTCAGAGCCAGAATCGTCATGACCCCTTGGTCTCTCATTAGATGAGCCTGAATCAGAAAAGAGCTCCCCTTCATCAGACGGGGTATAGCCACACAGATTCCAAAACTCCTCAGTTCCCATAGGGAAAACAGTAACATTAGGTGTCAAGTGCCGCTTCTTAGCAGGGGCCTTACGCGCTAAAGACTTTGCAATAATCTGTTCAACAGTAGCCAGTCTAGAAGACACATCAGGCTGAGAATCCCCACTAGTATGCAACTCAGCAGGAGTGAGATTTAAGCTTGGGGGAGTAGATGAAGTGAAACGAGGTGCAGCCACTGGCAGGCCAGATTGCAATGCAAGCACCTGCTCGGCACAGGGTACACAGACCCGCGCCTTGTCAGCGTCAGCATGAGGCTGCCCACACGCTACACACAGCTGGTCTCGTCCCGAAGGGACCCCGGTAACATTATCCTGGGATGCCTCCATATGGTGATTATAGCGGCGCTATACGCCGATAGGGAATAATGCTATATAGCAACCCTGGATGCCCCAATAACCCGCTAGGGACATGGGAGTATAATTCTTACAAGGCCTACAAATAATATACTAAAAACAGGGCCGGGAGAAGCCAAGAAGGGTTCGTCCCGCCTGAAAGACATAAGCAGACAAGACCTTAAGTACATCGTAACAAAAGTGAGGCAGATAAAGCCGCTCGCGAGGGCATTTACGGACCACGGTAGGTAGGAGTCCGTCGCGCATAGGCCAACCAAGTCAGAAAAGATGGCGTCGGTATACCTCGAGGGGCGGGCCAGTAATAGCGATGACGCGGAACACGCCAAAGACGGGCCCCGCCCCCCCCCCCGAAGAGCGCGAAGCAAGAAAGGCCAACCGCCAATGATGGCGCACCATCGCCTGAGGTAATGCCACCGCCAAGCGTGGAACCAAGTCAGTGCGGCGGTAAATTTAAAAGGCAATTAAGACAAGTCAGCGCGGCGGCTGACACAAGAATAAAGACATGAAAATTTAAAGCACAGACTGCATAACATACATATCTATACACATACACCCCCCTCTTTTCCCCCGAAGACTACAAGGAGGATGAGGGAGGACGGCGGCCACTTAAATAGGGCCCACCGATAGGCAGGGGCCAGGGGCAATAGTGCGGGAGGGGCATCCCATAGAGGCTCACCATAAGCCTGAACCGCCTACCCTTTGGTGGGGGATTGCGGTGGAGCAGCGCTCCTAAGCACCAACGGCGGTGCTGCCTACCTTCACCCGACCAGCGCAGCCAAGGCTGGGAGGCATATTACTAGTGGATCGGGTGGGAATAGTCCTACAGAGCCGCAGGTTAATAACCCCGCTCACCTGCGAGTAGAGAGCCAATTTCTCGTCCTTCGCAGCCAGACTGCAGAGAAATTCTAGGGATTTGTGGGAGGTCCCCGGGTATTTGTGGGGCGGGAGGAGCATATTTTCGATGTCTCTGCAGTCCAGCGGCATCTGGCGGAGTATATCCCAACTGTAAGTATTAGATTTGGAGCAGGACGTACTGTATACTAAGATTAACTGGCTTTATAGAAGGAACTTTCTGCCTTCCCTGACAGGTCATGGAATGGAAACAACCTGTGCCTGAAGCACAGTAGCAGAGGATTTTAACTTTAGAAGCGGCCTAGGCACAGACATGGCCCTGGAGGGATCTTAGATTCAGCTAATATACTGTACCCCAGACAAGTAGGTACCCCCCTATACTCCTCGATGGGGCCATGTGTCACCTTTGTTTTACTGGTCCCCTGGTGTAGGATCCACAGTTCCTGTGGAAATTGTGTAGAATGCTTCCCTCCAGCTGTGACGAACTGTCTCCTTGTCCTTAGGGGTTAACTGGCAAGCTACAATGGTCACATTTGCAAGGCTCGATCATGCTGGGAGCGCTAAGGGACAGGGACGGCCATACAACCACATTAGGAGCGTGGTCATGGAGAAATAGATTGAAAAAGGGTAAAATATAGGCGACCTGCTACAGTACACTGCAGGAGAGACTCATGGTAAAAAGACTGTCTACCTCCTTGCTGCCGTATTCTTGCCTTTGTCTAGACCATATCTTAAAATGCTACACAAGGTCAAATGGAACACGTTTTTGACAGTTTTCTTTTTTAGAACAGTTTATATGTACCAAGCTGAAGCCATTTTTCTGCAAGTAAAAAAAAATATATATACCAACACAATATAAACCCAAAAGGCATTAAAATTTATTAATTGATGCATTAACAATTCTTTATTTACATGAGCATTATTTGACATCAAATAAGCATCAGCAAAGCCATATTAACTTGCATAAGTGTATTTAAAATCTTTTCTAAATAGATCTACCTCTGCATAAACTGCTCGCACTATAGAAATTACAGACATCAATGCAGGTGAGACAAACAGCTTTTCAGGGAATTTTAGTATGGAAGGAGGGGGAACAAAAATGAAAAAAAAGAGTCAAGACCTGCAATACTGTACGCTTTCTCCTGAAGAACCATATTTTATATATTGCTTTATTATTCTTACCCTTGTATAATTTTATTCAATGTAAATGCACTCACTCACACACACTATTCTCTGTAAAGGTGTCAACTGTACAAATAAAATTCACAACCCATGGGAAAACAAGGAGGGGGTAGAGTGGAGAGCAACCGGTAAAGATTCTGGATAGAGGGCCACACCATTGCGCGAGAAGAAGCCACTTATCCAAAATGTACACAATACACTATACAAATATAATACATCAAACAGCTATGTAGGAATATACAAGATTCAAAAACAGATCTAAGGCATTATGCTAATTTCCATAGCATTTGAGGTTGCACATACCTTTAGTTTTCACCTGTAGAAAGAAATCTAAAAGTCTTAAAAGTAAGCCAGGAGGGGACACATGAACAGCGAAGAGGGTTATGGGGCACTTGACCAGCACTGCGTAAACCCCACCCGAATAGTCATCAGTAGAGAATTTAGCAATATGATTGGGGTGCCCCAGTGCTGACAAAGCACTCCTGGGTGCCCGCTTACACTAAATCTTGTGCAGACACTGCTTTTATTTAGTTTCTCTAGGCAGCAATTTATGTTACAAAAGGCTACAAAAAGGTTTTATTCACAATTTTATGACAATTCATGGCTTTTGTTTAAAGATTTCAAACTGATTGTATCTTTGGGATTAGCAAAGTGGAGCTTTGCCACTATTTTTATGTTCATGCCACAAGCATCAAATATTAATGGTTAAAAAAAATGTTGAAAGAGACCAAGGGCAGCAATATCTGGCCATCATTGTCATCAGCAGTGGCGGGGATTTTGATTTACATTACGGTCGGCATGCTGTAAAGACAACTTCACATGCTGGATACTCAAGGCACACATTTTGAGACCTAATTGTATTTAGTTAAGACACAGGGCCACATGTTCTGTCTTGAACCACCCAAAAGGATAAAATCATAGCAAAACTGAATAAAATGAACTGGCTGCCATTTAACAAGATGGGTTTCTGTGCAGCAGATTTAAGTATACAACAATCTCAGAGCAGAACTGCAGGGATTGGTTAAGCCCCTCTTCAGCATGGAAACAGGCAGTTAAGATAAGGATTTTCCTTTCCCTCTGATGGCCTGCAAATGAAAAAATGAAGAGTAGTTCTAGGTGAAGCATGACCATTAAGGGGGGGGGGCAGTATGGTGATGCCTCCATCACCGTGTTAAGCCTTGTGGTGCAGCTGTGCCCTCAACTTCCTGTTGTAATGGGATATTATTATACATAAGGAGGGACACAGAGCACAATGTAAAAAGCCAAAAAAATGTGGGGCTTCTCCATATCCAGTCTAAAGTTAGTTACAAGACTAAAAAAAAAGGTCTCAGTGTGTTTACTGTGAAGATTATTTAATGCTAAACACGCAATTTAGGCTTTTCTTCCGGCATCTGGCAAGCTGTTACCTTAGAGGGGCGGGCTACATTTCTAAACTGGATCTGAACATACATGAGCTTGCCTTGACTGTTCATCCTGAGTGAGAAATAGAACAGACACACTGGAGAGAAAACTGGACCTAATGTGTGTCTAAAGCAATCAAGGTGAGTTCTTGAAGTATCTGTGTTTAGTGCACTCTGAACCTTAGATCAGGGCTGTCAAGGGGGAACTAGGCTCCCCTGCTTTCTGTCACCTGGTACCATAGCAGTGATGGCTCTCCCATAGCCTGGTTATCTGAAGCAGATGGTGAACCCCCCTGTTCTGGCTGCCTGAGGGTATAGGGCAGTGTACAAAGCCGTGGCACCCATAGGGAAAATCCAGTAAAGTGGACTTTATCTTTAATTTACGATGGTCATGATACAGGGCTTTTTATATTATTAAGGACATAACTGCAGTCAGATGGGCAACAAATTGACAGGACTACAAAAATGGGAGCACATAAGTCAAAAGAGGAAAGTGCATGAAAAGAAAATGAGTCTACCCGTGACAGGTAACTTCAAAGTGCAGCCAACGGTCGGTGAGAAAACAGTAGGTATGTTTGCATTACTACCTGGGCCACACAGGTTTAGCTCAGACCAGCAAATCAATGGTTTTCCTATTTCTAAACAGCCAACTAATGTCAATGCTACATTGCCATCAGAAAGTGGAAAATGCTGGCTCAAGCTACTAGATACACTGTAATCACATATCACTCTGTGTACCCTGCGCTCTCAGTTCTAAAAGGATACTCCACCTCTCAAAACCAATCTTACCTGTGCATTTTGTAACCACCTATGGGAGAAATAAGCAGTTTAAAGTGCTTGCTAATATACCTACTCCTGCCCCGTTTCAGTCATTACTGTAGCCATGCCAACCCTGGTGCTGGTGATGCTGCCCTACCCTTTCCCTGCAAGCTTCTGCACTGCAGCAAGATGACGAAAAAGGAACGAATGAAGGTGCTAGATCTGTCATCAAAATTTTGAAAAACGGAGTCCTATGTACTGTACCAAAGCCTGTCATGAGACTACTGCAGAGGGTCACCTCCGTGATGTCAAACGGAGATATATATATATTAGTGAATTTACCCTGGCCATTACTTGAAATATATATACACAAAGTGGGACATAAACAATTTTTTTATTAAGCAAAAGGCAAAAAAGCACAGCTTTTGACCCCTTCTCTAAGATGTTCACTTGTACGAAACCCAAAAAGTAGCACAAGTGTATGGAAAAGGGGGGGGGGGGCGTGATGCAGGAAAAAAGTTACCCCAGGTCTCCTCGGATGGTGGAGGAAAAAAAATAAAAAAAGGCTTTTCACATTACCAACACTTGCAAACTGCAGCAGCAAGTGCAGGTCTATGCAGGGCGCAGGGAGTACACACAGGATACAGCCCACAAGCTATCAAAGGACAACTAATGTCCAGAAATTACCTATTTAATACTGACGTACCTTTTATTTTAAAATTAAACAACACCTTTTCTTTTTATACAAAACAAAGATTACAGATAAATCCTTTTTCAAATTAAATTATTGCTTGTTTACACAGAAGCCATGTTAAAATGTACCATAAAAATCTACCCTGTTGTAAAGGAAAAATGCAGCCTGGAGAGTTTATTAAAGTTGAGATAATGGAGTATCTGTCCTAGACGATCAGTCGAGATAATGGAAACTAGAGGAGATTGAACAGAGCCTTGGCCACCCTTCTGTGGCCTCACACTCATTTGCTGTTGTGGTCGACGTTGCCGATAAGGACTTGCAAGTGACACGTTCGTTCAATAATAAAACCATAAAAATATGTAAAAAGATACAAACTCCCCTCGGAATCCTCCTCGGAATCCTCCATTTAAAAGGTTCACTTTCAACTACAGGTAATTTAAAGCACTGCAATGTCATTACAGAGACAGCTGATATATGTCACAATAATATTGCCTACTTTAAATTTGAGCCTATGGAACCCCCAATTTGGTTAGATCTGTAGTAAATCAGTCCACAGCCACATTCATTGAGAGAAACTCTGCGGTGATGTGTATAAGCATTAAGCTGGCTTTAAGCTTTAGATTCTTTACTTCCCACCCAAATAAAATCTATACAGGTTTCAGAAAACAAGAACAAAAAAAAAACCTTCACATGGTAGCAAAAGTATCTGCTGGGCTGAAGGCCCCAGAAAAATGAGGTTAGAGACCAGTGTCAAAATTGTGAGGAAACAAAGTGGAAACGGGGCAACAAATAAAAAGAAAGCGCATAGTTTTCCTTAAATACATACAATTAAATACATTCATTTCAGAAAGTCCCAAAAAAGTTGCCTGTCCATTATGACTCCACAGAAGGTATCTAAGTTGCACTAAGGTGAATGCAGTGAACAGACTGGCCGCCTGTATTCTGGCTCCACACTGCCTGTGGGGGGTGGAGGGGGAGGGGGGCTGCATGACGGACAACACAGCTTCAGCTTCTCAACCTAGAGGCAGAGGACGTCACCTTGACTTGGTAGGGGGGCTGCTAAGCTGGCTTTGGGGACCAGTCTTTACACAACACGACCGAGGTGGTCAACTTTTCAAAAAAAAGACCACAAAGAGGTTCCAGCTGGTCAGTGCGAAACACAAAACACCCCCATCAGCTTCTGGGTCAGCAGTATTTCTGTAACAAAAAAAAAAGAAAGACATTACTTAAGATGGATGAACACATAGAAATTAATAAAGGGAACAATGTGTGATGCACATACACACATATTCTTTGGTATTTTAAAACATTAGAAATCAGCAGCCTAGGGGCAGTACAAGAACCAAGTTCAGATCTGCAACTTCTCAGAGAGGCACCTTTTGAGCACACCTCTCTCCACAACCCAGCAAACCTTGCCTGACTGGGTTTGCTTGGCATGGAAGATAGGAAGCCAAGGAGCATCTTGGACATGGCCAGTAGCAGGGAGTAGGTCTATGCCCTCCTAATTTGAACTATAGGCAGGTTCCTGCACGAGCTCCCAGTACATCCTAGACCAACAAGGGTATAAGAGCTCTCAGGGTGGCTAATCTAGTCCCATGTGGAGGCTTTAACCAAATCACAACCTGGCATAAATGGCGCTCCAGGCCAGCTGCCAGAAGATGGCGAGAGACAGCAAGTGGGCAGGGTGACCAACTCCCGCTGTCCCTGCCACAAGCCGGTTCAGTGTAGCCGTGCCTCAATAGACGCTTGATGGAGGCGACAGCCACCTGCTGCACGGAGCCAGGTGCCGGTGTGCACGCACCAGAAGAGCAGCCTCCATTTTCTGGCAGCCCGACCAGCAGTGTGGGAGTGCCAGTAATGTGATTTTTTTAATACAGTTTTTTTTGCGTATGGGGAATTGGGGGGGGGTGCCACACTTCCTATTGGGAAAAGATGGGTGGAATGCCACACTGCCTATAAGGAATGGGATGGGGGAATGACACACTGCGCACTGCCTGCAATTGGGGGATTCTGCACCTTGTCTATTTAGTTCTTGGGGGTGGGAGGGGATTAGTAAAACTTTGAAATTAATAAATAAATATTCTTGAATGCAGGGGGGCTGGCCAGGTGTCATAGAACCAGGACTGTTCCCCTAGTTCCCCAGCAGAGGGCGCCAAGGATCCCAATGCGCCCGCAGTTGCGCACTAACAATGAAGGTGGCGGGGGCGTGGCCTGGCACGCAAATGGAGTAGAGGTGCGGACGTTAGCTCCTAACCGAACCCGGGCTTTTCATCAGTTTTTGCAGGCTTGCCGGTTCCCAAACTATTCCACACATGGCAGGAAAGAAGAACAAGAAGAAGGAGCGTGAGAGGATGGCAGTTTGTACTACTGGCGGAGCAGGAGCAAGCCCGACATCCGGGCGGGCGGACGCATGGGGCGGGAGCATCAGTCTGAGCTCTAGTCTTCCCCTGTCTCAGAGGAACCGCGGCGCGGGGAAGAGCATCTCCCCGGCAGTCAGTGGAGCGGTGACTGGCCGACAGCTGATCCGGCGGGTGAGTCGGCGACAGAGGTCTGCAGCGAGAGAGCGGAGGGGGCCGAGGAGTCGGTGGTTCCCCCCGCCAAGATGGCGGGCGCCGCCGCCCTTCCACAAGACGTATGCAGCGGCGGCGACTGTGTCAGCCGCCCGGGCTGACACAAGCGTCAGCTCCGGCTCCCGGAGCAGCGGAGTGACAGACCCTGTCGGCGGGCTTCCCCTGCTGCTGCCTGGAGATCAGAGAGAGCAGCAGAGCGACGAGATGGCGGCCGCAAGGTGGGTGACGTCAGAGCCCCCATCCCCATCAACATCAGCCGGGATCCAAGACTCGAGGTACGGGGGGGGAGCCCCGAACACAGCCAGTGGAGGGAGGCAGTACACCTGGCCCCTGGATGACAGGGTGATAATACGAGGGGAAGACCCCAGCAGCTCCCCAATAGGCCGGACACTCAGCCGACGCAGGGCACTAACTGGGGCGAAACAGCCCTTGGCAAACTTGGGAAATTTGCTTATGCCCCCAATGTGAGAGAGGTGGGTTCAAAGGGGCCCCGCACATGTGCCCCACGGGGATGCCCTCCCACAAAGACTACCACGCTCCAGAAGCAGATCTAGATCATGGAAGGGGAGGGGGTTTGGAGGAGGCACCCCGCCTTACACCTGTGAGCGACAGACCAGTCCCTTGGGATCGCCCTGTGACACCTCCATGGAGTGGCTTACCCCAGGGGCTGCTGGCTTCATGAGCCCTCCATCCATGGTCCCCATGCTACAGGAAGACCCCCCACCGCCTGTGGTAGATCTCTCGCCTGAGGTTGCCCTCCAAACCCCGGCTACCTCCTATACGCCAGCTTCAACCCAAGGTACGGCGGATGGCCCTGTTGCCATGGCTGATGGAGGCAGCATTCACCGGGAAACCCTTGCCTTTTTAAGAACCATCCCCACCAGAGCAGATTTCGAGACGCTCATAACCAAGTACGAGGCGGCACATAAGAAAGACATCGCTGAAGTTCGGGGTCAGATCCAGGCTCTCGACTCCAGAGTGGCATCCCATCAGTCAGCAAATGAGGCGGCTATTGCTGATCTGACTGCTCGCGTGGAGGCGCAGAGCACACAAATTCTTCAGCTGCAACTGCAACACGATGATCTGGAGAATAGGCATCGTAGGAATAATCTTCGACTCCGGGGTATACCCGAGGTGTCGCCGGGAGAGAACGTTAAACAAGTCATCACCTCCATCTTTAATACGCTTCTGGAGAGAAGTATTGACACCCCAAATGAGATAGACAGGGCGCATAGAGCCCTGGGTCCCCGAAGCCCAGATCCTGCGCGTCCCAGATATGTTATCTGTAGGGTGCATTTTTACAAAATTAAAGAAGAGATCTCACGCAGGGCCTGGAGGCATGGCCCAGTGGACTTTGACGGTGCCAGGATACAAATTCTTCCGGACCTCTCCCGGCGCACGCTTCAAATGAGGAGAATGCGGAGGCCAGTGCTGGACATTATCAGGAATGCAGGTGTCTCGTGTCGTTGGGGATTTCCCTTCCATCTGATTGTCACTAAGGACTGAGACACGTTCTTTCTCAAAACATATCGGGACTTAGATGGCCTTTTCTCCTTCCTGGGCAGTGCTCCGATCCTGATCCCTAACTGGCTCCTACCTACTGCGGAGACCGCCGCTCAGAGGCCCTGGGGGGAGCCTCCTCGACGTGCCAGAGCGACCAGACAAAGAATAGGACAGAAGAGACGCGTCAGATTAACGGACAGCGAGCCTTGATAACCACACAAGAGTTTGCTTACTTGCCTAAACTTTTAAGCATCAGACTTTATACGTTTTCTCTTTAAGCTTTTCTATGCTAGTTTTTCGCATTTAATTGTTTGCTGGCCGTGGCGGAGTCGGGCCTGGCGGGTAATCGGCGGGGCAGACTGTGAGCCTGAACATAGAAGGCCGGCAAGGGTCCTGATATCCGGCCAGAGCCTATGAGCTTCCTCGGGAGCGCCTGCTCATGTGGTCCCGCTGGTGGCTGGCAGGGGGTCGACGGCCGATCACTCGCCTCTATAGACGTGATAGCATAGTTTTCCCTAGTATTATGGTTATGCTTTTTAATGTGTGGATCTTGGGAACCGGTAACCCAGGAGATATTCCATGCCCGGAAGGCACGGGCGACAGTTGCTCCCAGATTGGCTGTTAGACACAGTCCCCCACTTAGGCTGGTTTCTGCTTTCCTCGGCATAGAGGAGAGCTGAAACTTAGAGCAGTTGCTCATTAGTTTATATCCCCTTGCCCAGGTTTGGGCACAACTACTGTTTAACTTTTCTCTGTGTTTTTCTCCCACTCCCTCCTCCCTATTGTCTCCTCCCCATCTGTTTTGGTCTTACACCCTCCCTCGTCTCCCAATCTCAAATCGGCTCTCGGACCTCTCATCCACAACTAACACGTTGCCACGGAAATGAGTGAGATTAACTTTGTCTCTAATAATGTAAAGGGTTTGAATACTCCAGAAAAAAGGTCGCTGGTCCTGAATAACCTCAAGTCATTGAAAGCGCAGGTAGCTCTTCTCCAGGAGACGCACTTCAGGGCCGCGAACTCTCCATCTCTCAGGAACACGGCATTCCCGACCTCGTATCATAGCTACACCCCGGACTCTAGATCTAGAGGAGTGAGTATTCTGATCGCCAGGTCCACTCCGTGGGAGGAAGTGGGTGCTCTGGGTGGTGGAGACGGGCGATGGCTATTTGTTAAGGGGAAGATTGGACACAAAATGTTTACCTTGGTCAATATCTACTCACCTAACCCTGGGCAGGTCTCTTTCCTTGAAGAGGTACTAGACAAATTGGCAGACTTTGCCGAGAGCAAGTTAATAGTGGGGGGGGGGGGGGATTACTTTGGAACCCACGATAGATACGTCCAAAGGTCACTCATATATTACATACTCTAAGCTTAGGAGGATTAAAAAACTTTTCCACTCCCATAAGCTGATTGATCCGTGGCGTGTTCTCAATCCAAGTGCGAGAGACTATTCTTATTTCTCTTCACCGCACAACATGTACTCGAGGCTGGATTGCTTTCTAATTCAGCATTACCTGTTCCCGCGAGTCACTACCACTGCGATAGGTAATATCACTATATCAGACCACACCCCGGTATCTCTCAAGCTGGTGACTCAAGATCTAGCTCCATGACCCTGGACGTGGAAATTAAATAGTGCCCTTATACAGGACCCCGTAGTCAAAGAAGACGTTAGAAAGAAGATCCAGGAATATTTCACAATTAATACCACCCCCGACACAAGTTTGCCCATGGTGTGGGAAGCCCACAAATGCGTTATACAGGGACTGTTGATTCAGCATGGGGCCAAGTCAAGAAGGAGAGAACCAAACAAGTAGGCGACCTTCTCTGGGAAATCTGAAAATTAGAGGCCCTCCACAAGCAGTCGCTGGCAGCGGCACACCTAGCTACCCTGACCTCCCTCAGAAAACGACAAAGGGATTTACAACGATAGAAAAACTCCAGCTCATAAAAAGCAGGAGAGTTTATGAATCAGGAGACAAATGCGGACATCTCTTGGCCTCGGCTCTGAGGGGGGAAAGGGTTAAAACTTATATTCCCAGAATTAGGAACCAGGTGGGAAACATGATGCATAAAGACAAAGATATAGTGGGTGTCTTCAGGGAATACTACAAATCGCTTTACAACATCCCTCTTAACTGCCCAGGTCCCGGATAGATGGGGATCAGTGAGTATATGCAGCAATCGGGAATGCCCAAGTTTCCACGGGCAATCCTTGAAGACCTAGAGGCCCCTATCACGCCAGAGGAGCTGGCATTAGCCATTAAGGGATCTGTCAACGGGAGGGCACCGGGGCCGGATGGTTTCCCCCTGCTCTACTATAAGACATTCACAGAAATCCTCTCGACTAGACTCCTTGGGGTTTTCAATTCCCTAAAAGTAGATAATAGCCTCCCAATGGATAGCCTACGTGCACATATCTCGGTGATACCAAAGGAAGGGAAGGACCCCACCTTGAGCTCCAGTCTTAGACCAATCTCCTGTCTCAATGCCGACATTAAGCTCTTCGCTAAAATTCTTGCCAACCGCCCCTCCCCCCCATCTACACCAAGTTATCCATCTGGATCAGGTGGGATTCATGCCTCATAGGGAGGCTAGGGATAACACCGCAAATGCGTTAAACCTTATCCACTCTGCCCTAAAGGGTAAGCTGCCCTCAATACTCCTCGCAACCGATGCCGAAAAGGCATTTGACCGGGTGGGGTGGGACTTTATGTTGGGTGTCCTGGATCATATTGTCTGGGAGTCCTGGATTGCCAGCTTATATCAGCAACCCACGGCTGCAGTGAGGGTTAATGGAGCGCTGTCAGAGCCCTTCGGCGTTGGTAACGGGACGAGGCAGGGGTGCCCCCTCTCGCCGTTAATATTCATACTGTCACTGGAGCCATTCCTATGCAGAGTACGACAGAATCCCAATATACAGGGGATTTCCCTTCCATCAGGTCCCTACAAAGCCGCGGCATTCGCCGATGACCTGCTGTTTTTTTTATAACTGGCCCTGAGGTGACACTACCAAACCTTATAAAGGAGTTGGATCTGTTTGGGAACCTGTCCAACTACAAGGTCAACATGCAGAAATCTGAAGTGTTGAATCTCTGCATATCTTCAGCGGGGGAGGAGAACCTCAGACAATACTTCCCTTTTAAGTGGGCTGCAGAATCCATCACGTACCTAGGTACGAAGCTGGGCAGGTCCTTGGAGAATATCTACTCCCTAAACTTCCCCCCTTTACTCCGAGCACTCTCGAAGGATCTAGAGTCCTGGTCCCTCAAAAAAAACTCTCATGGTTCGGGAGATGCAATGCCCTTAAAATGAACATACTCCCCCGCCTTCTCTACTTAATGCAAGCCTTACCGGTGGTGATCCCAGGCACGTTCCTACAAAACGTAGGGTCACTCTTCTCTAAATTCATCTGGTTGGGTAAAACCCCAAGAACAAGCAGGAAGATCCTGGTTAGGTCAAAGGAAAATGGCGGGTAAGCCTCCCCAAACAGAGTTTCTACTATGCGGCTACGCACCTAACTAGGGTAGTAGATTGGTGCAGGCACTCGCAGCATAAGCAATGGGTCCAGATAGAACAAGGTGGTTCGTCGTCCCCGCTGATGTCGCTCCCTTGGCTTCCGAAACAGGTGCTAAGCACAGTATTGAAACACCTGACAATTGGGGCTTCGCTTAGAATCTGCCACAGGTACTTCCCATGGAGTGAGATGTCACCGGCCTTCTCTCCGATGTTCCCGGTCCTGGGAAACCCAGTGTTTCCTCCTGGGATGCGGGGAGGGACGGCGGAGAGTTGGCTTAGGAAGGGAGTTAGTAGGATTAGGCACTTCTGCGGTCGGGACGGTTGGGAGCCCCTGGACGCAATTGCGGAGTCCAGTGAACTCCCGAGCTGGAATGATTGGCAGAAAAGGCAGCTTTGTCACTTCCTATCCACCCTGAAGCAGCAGGCCCAGCAGCTCAGAGAGCTCACATTGTTCAAGAGGCTTTGCGAGGAAAAGGGGCCTATCCAACATGTGCTATCATATACCTACAAAATTCTGGCGACGCCCCAAGATCAAGAACCCCTGCCAGTTTTCACAAAATGGGAAGGTGAATTAGGTGCCATCTTTTCGGCGGGGCATAGGAAGCGCATCATTCGTCTTGCACACAAAACAGCTACTTGTACTAGGTACAAGGAATGTAATTAAAAAGTTCTTACGAGGTGGTATAGGGTCCTTGCGCTACTACACAAATGGTTCCCAGCTGTCTCCCCTTTGTGCTGGCGGTGTAATGGGGATGTAGGTAGCCTCCTCCATCTTCTGGTCGTGCCCTAAGCTGACTAGCTTCTGGGCCAGGGTCAGGGATACAATGCAGCGCATGACAGATTGAGAGGTCCCCGCGGACCCGGCCTTTTTACTTCTCCACCACTCAAGAGTTGCCCACTAAACAATACCAGAGATCTATTCTTAGTCAGATGGTGAACGCCGCAAAGGCTTGCATACCTTCGCTCTGGATGAGTCCAACTCCTCCAAGCATCTCTATTTGGCTTAATAAAGTGGCAGGGATTGAGAGGTTTGAGGGCCTGATTGCCGCACAGAATGAAGCCTCTAAAGAGGTTATTGGGTTATCTTCACTACCTCACAGGAATTTCAGACACTATTAGAGGATAGTCAATAGTAGGTTCGGGCATGCAGTCTTCCTTTCACACCCACACCTGCCCCTGTCCCCCCCCCCCTCCACCCCACTGTTTACTTTTTTCCGTCTATCCCCCTCCCTCGTTCTAGTCCCTTTGGTTCTCAGCAAGGGTGTCTGCGCCAGGCCCCCCCAAAAAATGAATTGGTGTTGAGCTGCCCTGTTCTGCCGGGGGGAGGAGCGGGACATTGGATCTCTACGGCCGCCGGATGGAGATGGGCAGGCTGACCGTCCCCGGGATTTCGCTTTGGAACCATTTGTGGGCTTGGCTCCTCTCCTTTCTCGTGTAGAACGTAACAGATGCTTGGGAGGATATGGCCTGGCTGCTAAGACGCCTTTTTGAAACAAGTGATAGTTTGATTTTACACATGCCTGACTATGCTGTATACTTGTTTCCTGTGTAACGTCTTCCTTTTCCTCTTTGTATGATGTAAAATTTTGAAAGCGATAAAGAATATATAAAAAAAAAACAATGAAGGTGGCAGTAAGTGTGCACACGTGCTTGCAGCCGTAGCTGCACATCCTGTTGCGACGCACATATGTGCAGGTGCATGATACGATCTGTTTTGCGAGTAGTGCACATGTGCAAGGGCCTTTAAATACTGGCGAGCACTGACCAACATTGCCGTTTAGTCTTCTCTCCTGCCTGTTCCTGTGTTCCAGTTCTACATTCCTGTGTACTGACCCGGCTTGATTCTGTCTACGCCTCTACTTTCCTGACGACCCTGGCTTATTTACGTCCTTGATCCAGTTCTGCCTGACCATGACTTCGGCTTGTCCTACATCTCCAATCCAGCTTGGGTCTGTCTTCTACCCCAGATTTGGCAATACCCACTCCTAGGTCGCCTGACCTGGGGCCTTCACGCAGCCCAGTCTATCCCACCTTTAGGGGCTCTAGTGAAAACCAGGTTGGTCGGGAGGTGAGCTGGTCTGTTAGTCTCCGCAATTAGGGTTCATACCCGGTAGCCTGACACCAGGTAACCCTGCCATGGCAGCATACTTGGCACTATTTACAGAATGTGAATGGCTTGGTGCCATAAAAGCCTCATGTCTGTTCTGCCAATATAGCCTAAAGGAAAATCCTTGAACCGACTGGTTAATGCATCGTCCAGCGCTGTAGCCTCAGTGTGTAAATACAGGATTTGTACACATGATTTACGGGGGAGCAGAATGACCCCATGTTGAGATAGCTAAAATTGCTTATACCCAGCTAAGTACACACTAATGGCAATTCAAATTAATTATTCATTCTATTTTGGTTTAGACGCAGACGATGATAATAAATTAAGTCAAACCCCACATTAAATGAGGGGTGGAGGGCCAGTTTAAATATTTAAAATTAGAGCACATAAAAAGTTACGATGTTCATAAAAAGGTCACAACAAGTAGACCAAAACACAAGGTTACACAAGCTGTATTTGGTATCTGTACATGCAAAAGGGAAAAAAAGCATAAACAAACTTTGAGCACACGCGCAAAAATTCATGGAAATTTTCGTGGAGAGCCATCCAGTTATCAAGAAACTGAAGTTTCATTAAAACATTTTTGTTGCCTCCTCCTTGGAAGACTTCCCATCATCCCTCAAAAAGCACTATGCATAGCACAATTCACTATGGTGATCTGCATGCTCGTTCTTACACTTCCTACTTGTATGCAAGGAGTAGAAGACTAGGCCACGGTGGTTTTATAGAAGTACCTTGGTCTAGGCCAACACAGTATCCCTATTCTGCCCCAACCCTGACCAATAGGTAATGTTTTGTGGATGTCCACATAGACTACTGTTCACTAAACCTCTCTTCAAAGCCCACCAATAGGTTGTGTTTTGTGGATTTCCACCTAGCACCCTCTATAGCAGTCTGATCACTAATTACTGTAATTTTCGCACTCAAATGGCACACCTAGGGTTTAGAAAATACCACCTGCCTAATCACCCCATACCAGACAGTGTGCAGAACCCCCCCCCCAATCACTCCATGACAGGCAGAATGCAGAATTTGCCCATATCTCCCCATAAAAGGCAGCGTGCAGAATCCCCCCCAAATTATCCGATAACAGGCAGTGTGGCAGAATAAACTCCCACCAAGACAGGCAGTGTGGCAGAACCCCCCCCCCCCCCCAAAAAAAATTCCCACATTACAGGCAGTGTGGCAGAATATCTCTCACCCCCAATTGCCCCTTTATAGGCAGTGTGGCAGAATACCCCCCCATAATATCCATTATAGGCAGTATGGCAGAATAACCTCCCCCCCCCCCCCCACCCACATTCCATAATTACTGGCAGCGACCCTACCAGGGCAGCACAAAATGAGAAACAGCAAGCTTCCGCACCACAGGGGAACGCATACACACACTCCGGTCTGGGTGGCAGGTGGGTGTGGTCTGAGGCCATTGAAAGCAGTGAACACCGTCTGCAGGCTACCGATCACCCGGACCCAGGTGTGTTTGCACACCCAGGCAGGGATCAGTTACCCTGCCCTCTCCTTGCCTGCCTGCTCCTCCATTTTCTGGTGGCCGTAGGAGCCGGTTGTTTAAGCTTTATTATGGAGCAAAAAATACAGTACACCAACATAGACAAATATTCTTGAAGCTCATCTTCTGTGGGGAAGCGTAAAACATAAAACTAACCAAGCTCAACCTGAAAACCAATCGTTTGGAATCCAAGCCCTATCTATGAAGCTTGTCTCTCCAAAAACACAAATTGAAAGCAGGTAACCTTTTGTTACTTGGAGTATTACTGGACTATAGAAATCATCATGCATCGCAGCAGGCAAGAGCTGAGAGAACAAGGGTAAATAATGAAATAACATGATGATTGATAATAACTGCACATTTTTTGTGGAGTGTTGTGGGACAAATCAACACTCCATAAAGAATACTGCAACAGTTGGCCTCCAATAATGACTCAGCCAGAGTAATAGCATGACCGTAAAATAGATTCTACACCATGAAGGTGATGAGGCACGGCCATATAGAGAAGGTTAAGTGCTACGAGCTGAAGTTTAAAGCCAGCGTGAAGTCATCTTGGCACCATTACTCTTCTCATAGACAGGCACATAACTCCAGCGCATTTAATTATTCATGGAACTATTACAGAGAATGCAATTAAATGAGGGTAAAAAAACAAAAAAAAAAAATGTCAATGTTTCAGTTAATGTGAAGTATAAACAAGCCAAGGGAGAGGCCCATAGTCACCATGAGTAGCTTACATTACAACTCCTCAATAAAACTCCCATGAAGGCTGCATAATGGATATAATCTATTACAAGCCCCCTCTGCCTTTAAGCAATAATCGAAAAAAAAAAAGCTATACTTACCTTTCCTCACCCGCAGATGACTTGGGGTCCAATCTTGCCCAGAGGAAGGGTGAGTTCCTGCTTTGATGCAGTAGGAGGAGGGACAAGTACTAGTGACATCTTTGACTGGAATGGCCGGAATCATTAGCAGGGGAGTGTGTGTCAGGCGGCTCATTTGTACCCCTGCCCTGCCACCCTCCACTGGTGCCGAGGTAAGTTTACATTACAAAAAAAAACAAAAATCCTACTTGCCTTGCCAGGAACGGGGCACCTATCATCTGCCACAGTTCCTCACTCTGTGCACGGCCCCACAAGTCTTTTACTTGAATGGGCGGGTCTGTGGGAAACACGCTCTTGGCATCCAAGATGACGTGCCCAGTGGTGGAATCGGCCTGTGATTGGCGCCTCGTTCCCCACGAGATAAGTAGTTTTGTTTTTATGTAAACCCCACTGCTCTGCCTCAGCACCAGGGGTGGGTGGTAGTATGAAGGGTACTTCACACACAGGCTGTCTGCCTGGACTGGCCCATTAAACCACAGTAAGTATTTGTGGCAGATGCCTTTTAACTCTGGAGGACCATGCAGAAGTGTTTAACAATGACTATAATCTTAGGCTCTATTCACACCTATCCGCTTGCAGTATACATTTGAACTGGCCCGTTGCAGCGCAAGAGCACATGTGCAGGTAGAGCTTTAGGATCAATGGCTTTCTGACCTTAGGCACTTAAGAGAAGTGTATTTTCCTTAAAATAACTGTCCATAAAGCAATATAAAAAAGGCTATACTCACCTTTTATCCACCGCAGGCGATAGCTTCTAGTCAGTCGCTCCGACTCTCCCTGGATCGACAGCTCCAAGTTCTGCGTCACCCAGCAGAGTGACTGGGACAGGCAGTGATGCCACTTTCCAGATTTGGAGTAGGAGGTTTCTCTGCAGGAACATCCACGCAGCAGATTCAGCTAACTGGCTGACATTACTAGCCACTAAATCACTTTTAACTTTCTCCGAGGGTTTTTTTGTGGCGACAATTTTGGCAGAAGCATATTAATAATAGTTGAATAATTTCTAACTGATACTTACCCGTGATGCATCACCTTCCTGTTTAATCATATCCATACCAGGTAGCTGGTTTGGAAAAAGACCGCCTCCTCGCAGAGCGGCGTCATTAACCTGAAATGACAACGCAATGGAGGTGTTAAAACAATATCAAGGGAAGCCCTGTACAAAAGTAATATTATGTTCCTGAATGTGTAAAATTGCCAGCCTCCTGCTCCCAGATACAGAGATGCAAAGCAGCCAATCAGAAACAAAATGTATTTGATACTAACTTGTGTGTATAAATACACACAATCATATGTGCACTGCATGTGAAAACCAATAATTAAAGAAAATAAATAAAATATATAAAACAAAACAGCTTACCGTATATACTCAAGTATAAGCCGAGTTTTTCAGCCCACTTTTTGGGCTGAAAAAAGCCGCCTCGGCTTATACTCGAGTCAGTGGCCGCTCTCACACACACTTACTGGCTGTTGCGCGCAGGTTGGTGGGTGGCGAGGCGTCCATTGTTTCTATTGGATGCCGACCACATGGGGCACGCCCACCAACCGGTGCGCAACAACCAGGAAGTTCCTGCGCGCGTTTGTGAGAGCGGCGGTGGAGGCAGTGGCGGCGGCAGAGGGAACGGAGGTGGCCAGCGCGCGTTTGTGAGAGCGGCGGCGGAGGCAGTCGCGGCGGCAGAGGGAACGGAGGTGGCCAGCGCGCAACAGGTAAGTGTGGGGGGGACCACTGGGTTTTTTTTTATTTTTTAATTGTTGTTAACTGTTAATGATGCCAAGTGAGCACACATATGATATCCAGGGCCAACCTGAGGAGAAGAAAAGATGGGAAAAAGAGTAATACTTCCAGAAGTTGGAACAAGAGATGGACAGAATGTGGAAAAGAGAATTTAAAAAGTAGTAAAGTAGTAAAGAATTTAGAAAAGGGAGAGAGGGGTAATGAGGAAACATGAAGGAAGAGAAGGTGATAGAAACCTATGTGTGACGGCTTGGCCCCTAGTTTGAATTGGGCCCCAGCGCAAACCAGCCTGGGGGGGGGGGGGGGGAGGCAGGCACTCTCATTTATAAGCAACACCAGCAGTAATAGTGTGGCAACCTGCATGTCTCAGGTCAGAGTGGCCATTATTAGGGCCACCTAGCCGGGCCCCCTTTTCATCCCTTGGACCCCTATACCCGAGTCCCTAATGGCTGCTGTCATCACATCCACAGCCTGCATTTCCCACCCTAGGCTTATGCTCGAGTCAATAATTTTCCAGTTTTTTGTGGTAAAATTAGGTGCCTCAGCTTATATTCGGGTCGACCTATACTCGAGTATATACGGTAATCAAATTGGGCCCAAACGCTCTTTGCAGCAAATACTAAAGGAACATTTCTAATAGTACCCTAATATTTAAAACCACTAAGCAGGTTTGTGATGACACCCCATGTTTTGTACATTGTGCTTCCTCACCGAAACATAGATATTACAACAAAGAGGAGTGCAATGCGTTGCAAGAAAAAAAAAAGAATAGTTCCATTACCTGCTCTGAAACCATAGAGGACAGCCCTGACGTAGGCACGGGGGTCACTGAGGTCATGTTGATTTGCCCAGTCATCTGGTTCATGGTGTTCATATTACTTGCGTTGGGTGCCATGGACACATTGATGTTCATGTTGTTGTTATACATGCCATTGCCAGCTTGCTGCCCAAAGTGCGGCGGGGATGGCTGAGAAAACATACTGAAAGAAAAAACAAAACCCAGCCATGAGGATAAAGGCAGAACATGGTTACACCATATCAGTGTTCCCCAACCCTCTGCTCGAGAGCCACCAAGGGATCATGTTTTGACAATCTCCACCCAGGCATCTGTATATCTGCAATAGTACCAATTACTTCAGCAGTGCGTCTGTGTGGAGATCTACAAAACCTGACCTGTTGGGCAATACTGCACTATACCAACAATCCTAAAATGACACCTGGTTACTTATAGGTGCAACTTATATATAAAAAAAAGAGCTTAGTAGATGGGAATGCTCAAGTAAAAACTTTCGAGTGAAGGTCCATGGACCAATGCAATCCTCGTAATTATTATTACTTAACATAGCCCCAAGATCAATGAGAGGCAGAAATTACTTTAATAAATCTGTTTACCCCTTTCTGTTTGTATATCACCCAGGAGCCACAGAGAACCACTAGCGTGCAATGGTACATTAAACTCCAGCTATGGAGCATAGTGTGGGCATAAGGAAACAGTTTTGTTGTGCAGCATATAATCTGAGGTAGAGCTTCTATGGATATCCAAATATCCCCATGCTTGGGGAATAAAGAAGGAGGGCTGCAAAGTGTTAAAAAGGAAGTACCAGCATTAAAGTGGACCAACACCCAGGATTTTGACTATCCTGGGTTTTGGTCCACTTCAGGGGGGCACCCCATTCACAAACGGCCGGCGCGGGCACGGCTAGAGGAGTGCGCGGGAGGCGGCGGCGGCAGCGGTGATCGGTGATCAGGTGAGTTCTTTTGGGGTTTTAGGGGGGGTCCCTCACCGCGGGACATCCCGATCTCGGATGTCCCGCGGTGAGGGGGGTGATCGGTCCGGGAATCTTATAGATTCCCGGGCCGATCACCCATGGGTGACGGTCCACTTTAAGACATTTCAGAACTGAAGGCCTGCTTTAAAACTTCTTTCCACTGCGGTTCGTATACTCTTGTGGTGCAATGGCAGTGACTCTAGATCAGAAGCTTCAGAAAGTGTAGTAGGACAGTCCCCAAAACACTCACCCCCTCAGAAGCTAGGGCAGGAACTCCGCATCCCTCAGTAGGCTCACCATAAAGCCTATGGCTGGCTACACTTTGTGGGAAAGGGTCTGCGGCCAGGAGCAGCGCTCCTTGAGCACCTGACCCTAGTGCTCCTCTACCTTCACCCGAGGCTGGGAGGCACAGAGGGTCCAGAAACAGGTGGAAACAGACTTGCAGGGCCGCAGGCTTGGTTGCCCCGCTCACCTGCGCAATATAAGAGCCATCTTCTATCTTCGCAGTGTCACTGCAGAGAAAACACTGGAGAGGTCTATGGTGATTCCTGTTTTTATATGGGGCCGGGAGGAGCCACAACTCTTCTGCAGTCCACTGCGCCACCTTGTGGCAGAATATCCCATATGTAAGGACTTCTTGAAGCAGGCCGTGCCATGCAATAGGAAAAAAAAGTATAGCTCTCTATTTACTATTTCAAAGCATCTATCCACAATCTTGTTCTGAACAGAAATCACATTGTATTACCTGTTCCCACCATTATTTGCCTGGGTCCACCCATTCATGTCTGCTGACTGGTAGGCCGGGTTGGCCTGCGACTGCTGCAACATGGGGCTTTGTGTATGAGACATTCTGGGAGACATTATTGGGCTTTGAGGGGTTGTTGCCCCAGTAAATCCAGGATCTGACTGCTGACTCATACCTAAAAAGAATTAAAACATGTTTGACAAAAAGGCTCACCTATAACCAAGCATGCATAAAAGACACACACACAGTAAGACATATACTGCTAGAAAAAGCAACCACCAACACCAGCCACATGGAAATAGAGAAAACAGCAGAAAGCACAGCAAAATCTAAAAGACAAAGATGAATGAATGCAATGTCCAGGGTAAAATATAAAGACACTGGTTCTTTTTCTCATAATAAGCCCCTCCTGTCACAGTAATGAGCCCTACTCTGCCAGGTTTTCCGGCTAATGGGTGTACAATGTTGGCAAATGGTCAAAATATTAAGACATGATGACTGAATAGCGATGGCAGCGGACCTTCTTTACTCAGGGGACATTGGCATTCTCTGTGCACAGAAATTATATGGTAAGTCCACTTCTGATGGCTTTTTTGAAACTGGTGCTGAGATCTAGCATTTTTTTCTCATGATAGCAAATGTGTGTATGTGTATAGAAGCAGTTTTCACTACCAACTGTATACCGCGCGTCTGTACACCAAGACCTACTTTACAAGAAAAGTAGTGAGCCCTGTACACACAGAACACTGCTGCTAGTTATGTGAGTGAGCTCCCTACCTCAGAAGTGGCCATGCTAGCAGTGTTATGTGCATACAGGGCTCAATTCTCTTCTTGTAGGCCTTTGTTGCCATTAGCAAATGTACACCTGGTCTGTACACACACTGCTGATAGTAAAAACGGCTTGCTTAAAACAAAACAAAAAAATACACTTTTAAAAATGCCACCGAAAGAGGACTTTCCCTTACATTAAGTAATTTAGTAAACAAAGTCCTGATTATTCATACATCACTTTTTTCTGGCACATGCCAGGTTTCATTTGATAACTCATTTGGAATACATCTATACATTTCATAGGTTTAAATAATTTAATAACTTTTGTTTTACTAAGTTTCTCTTGAAAGAACTTTCAAATAATTAGTTCAAGCCCAGAGTGCAACAATAGCAGTTAAAATGGACCCATGTTTTTTTACTAACCTGTGTGCTGTCCTTGGTTTCATTTGATAACTAATTTGGAATACATTTATACATTTCATAGGTTTAAATAATTTAATAACTTTTGTGTTACTAAGTTTCTCTTGAAATAACTTTCAAATAATTAGTTCAAGCCCAGAGTGCAACAATAGCAGTTAAAATGGACCCATGTTTTTTTTTACTACCCTGTGTGTTGCCCTGCTGTGTGAACCCCCCCAGTTTACCTCAAAAACCCTGGTCCTACGCCATATGCCACATATTCATGATCAGCATGGGTGCCCACGCCAAGCTTAAATGAATGGCTGGACGCAGGGGCATGCCTCAGATACAGGGGTGCCAGGGATGTGACTGCAGACTGCAATAGCGGCATGAGAACCCCAGAGTTTTGCCTTACATAGTAGCGTAGACTAAGGACAAAACTGAGCATCTTTTTCAGTTTTCCTTTCATCACGCTAAAATGCCAATGATATCAACGTTTTAAAGGGTTACATTTCCCTTACACTTATTTCCCTACTGCTCCAATTAACTAGCAAGCATGGTCCAGGTTTCAAATTAATCAGTGTACAGCCATTTTTTCTGGCTTTGTTTCCCTGAAAACTTGCAAATTATAAACCGCGACAGAGGTGATCAAAGAACCCTTTAGAAAAAGACGTGGTCTGGAAGAGGTTAAACTATTCTTAAACTAGGGTCGGATACATACTGTATACTCTACATGCATGTGTTGTATCAGGTTTTCCCTAAGGACTGAGGTGCCATTTAGACCCAAGATGAAAGCAGTGACGAGCAGGTCATCTTCAATTTCTCCACATCTCCAGAATAGTTATAACTATTAAGAATGTGAAGCCTGATTGGCAATGAACTTCACATGCATTCCATTATTTATTTAGTTTAATAGGTAGTGTTTGTATTTATATTTAATACTTTGTAGTATTTATAACTAGAATATTGAGTTGCTAGACATGAACATTAATCATTTGCATTGTGTTTGTGCATTTCTGTTGAATGGTTAATGGGCATGAAGTATAGAGGCCTTTGTTAAATAGACAGCAGCTCACCTGAAGCCTGTCCCGTGTGCCTCTCCTCCAGTCTGAAGCCTGTCCCGTGTGCCTCTCCTCCAGTCTGAAGCCTGTCCCGTGTGCCTCTCCTCCAGTCTGAAGCCTGTCCCGTGTGCCTCTCCTCCAGTCCCTGCAGTGTGCTGGAGATGCTGTAGTAGGTTTCAAAGTTTGACCCTGCTTTCAATTCTGTTCCTCCATGACCATCTTCAATTGTGAGCAAACCTAGCCTGTTGGCCTGGGTCACGCTGGAAAAACTAAGGGACAGAGATGGCCGTGTAACCATATTTGAGACCGGTCATTGAGGAATGTAATAGAAAGGAGGGGGCAAACCTGGAGCCCTGCTACAGCATCTAGAGCAGCGACACTCAACTGGCGGACCGGGGTCCAAATGCGGACCTCGACTCCTGTCCCGACAGTCCTGCACTTGCTTTTGTTGACATGCTCAGAGCTGCCCCCTTGTTTGGCGATGTAGTGCTTAGCCTCCGTGCCAGCATCATGGCTCCCTGGCATTGCAATATGAAGTACTGCACAGACAGGAAGTGGCATTGCAAGGTACACACAAACTCTCTCTCTCTCTTTGCCCCATCCATCCCTGTCCCCTCAGCTCTGCCCCATCCATCACTGTTCACCCATCTCTGCCCCATCCATCCCTGTCCCCACCCAGATCAGCCCCATCCATTCCTGTCCCCCTATCTTTGCCCCATCCATTCCTGCCCCCCATCTTTGCCCCATCCATTCCTGTCCCCCTATCTTTGCCCCATCCATTCCTGTCCCCCTATCTTTGCCCCATCCATTCCTGTCCCCCTATCTTTGCCCCATCCATTCCTGTCCCCCCAGCTCAGCCCCATCCATTCCTGCCCCCCATCTTTGCCCCATCCATTCCTGTCCCTCCCCCCATCTTTGCCCCATCCATTCCTGCCCCCCCCCCCATCTTTGACCCATCCATTCCTGTGCCCCCATCTTTGACCCATCCAATCCTGTGTCCCTATCTTCGACCCATCCAATCCTGCCCCCCAGCTCAGCCCCATCCAATCCTGTTCCCCCATCTTTGCCCCATCCATTCCTGTCCCCTCAGCTCTGCCCCATCAAGTCCAGTCTCTCTGTCCCATCCATCCCTGATCTCCCTGTTTTGCCCACCCAGTCCGCCACCTCCCAGCTTTGCCTATAGGTTCTGTGGGGCCCAATAAGATTTTTGCAGTAGGGTGGGTGGTCTTGCAGCCTTTTTTAGTTTTGCCTGGGGAATCTATAACCCCTTCCCCAGTGTGCTGATTTCTAACTATCCAACGCCCCCTCCCCCGCGACAGCCCCATGCCCGGACCTTCACCCGTCACCAGATGCCTTTAAACAGACCTTTACAAGAACTGGTTGAGTACCTCTGATCTAAAGTGTGCTGCAGGAAATTGAGGGGAGGCACACAGTCATTCTTCTGTGAGCTGCTTGCTGCCCTATTATTGTCACTTTTCTCCTTAATTTCCTTTCTGCCAATTAGCTTATGTGATGGAAAACATGCCGCTATAAGCAACTCATTTTTTAGTAGGCAGCAACTGAAAAAAACACTAATGTATTTTATTTATATAGAATTCTCTTGTTTTGACTGGTTTCTGAAAAGAAACAGGAGGACGCCCATTGGGGGTCAGGCATAACTGGATAAGCACACAGCGAATTTTGCAGAGAAATGGCACAACATTTAAGATCACAGCAACAGGTCTCTGCTACAAATGATGTGGTCACGTCAGCAGAGAAAGCACACAACAAGCCAGGCCACCACATGTATGGAACACGCAAGAGCAGCACATGATCTCATGAAGGGACAGGTGGATTCACAGCAACAGCATAGTAAAGCACTTCAGCTAATGGAAGGTTTATAGGCTTGGCAAATTCACTGTACTGGCCTATTATAAACAGGTTAAACAAGTTAAGGAGATGTATTAGGTCAGTCAATGGATGTTAATGACTTGTTAGTAGTCACATGCATTTTAATATTACATCCTCCTGGATTTGGATCAATCATATTGAACTTGCAGGGATCAAGAGAACAATGCTCTATCTGTATCTTTTGACTGTGCATTTCACTCTTGTACATGCTAAATAGGTAATAAGTGAATAGGTTATTAAGGATTATGGGAGTGGGTATAATATTCCTGAACAACTGCAATATTGTTGTAGTGTGCTGGGTTTCGTCCACCAATTTCCTTGCAATTGGTGGACAAGGGTTCAAAGGAATTCCCGGATGCATACATTCCATTGGGCCCTATTTGGGGAATGTGCAAGTATGAGACAGCATGACCTAGAGGAAGCAGCTGTATGACCAGCTCTCATTGAAACCAATGGGTGCATCCGTACTTCCGTAACTTCTATGTACTGAGGTGTCAACTGTTTTTTTGTTTTTCAGAATCAGGGCAGTCACTTGTGTAGCAAAATGTCCATCCCCATAAGTTGAGGCACACATGCTATTCAACAAAACCTGCTTACATCACTAAGTGCCAAAAAGGGCTTTAGAGAATTAAGGCTTTTTTTTTTTTTACTCACGGTCCCCTTAAAAAGGGACAATCCTGGTAAAAATTGTCCTTTTATCCCCTGAAGCTTTCTCTAGGTCTGTCTCATGGTTGCCTATTCCCAAGATAGGGCCCGGAAGACTGCGCACACCCGCGGATTCCTTCAGTGCTATTCCACCATTTGGAAGGAATTGGTGGACACCTCTATCATAGTGACCAGAGAGTGCCAGGCACTTTACTAAGCTTTTTTGAATGGATGCCCACTCACCTTCCTGCCTACACCTTAATGTGACTTAACAGGAAAGAAAAAGGATTCCTACCTAACCGCAAGCTGTACTAAATGGCGCGGATTGCCCACTCGCTGGCAGTCTTCAGAGCCAAACCCATTAACAGAGTAAGAGGGGAGTGCCCACCACCGATATAAGCAGTTGATGCTCAGCCAATAGAGAGCTTGCTTTCAGCTTCAATGCTAACAAAGCGGCAACTGGATGAAGTCTGCGGGCTGTTAGGCAAGTACAGATTGCTTAGATGAAGGTAGACCTACCGTACACCCACCTAAGACTTTCTAGGCTTCATAGCCCCTAACTCTCATGCACTAAGGTTTTTCTCACTTAGTAATGCCCTTTCAGCTGTGCAAGCATGGGTTGGTCAAAGGGAATCTCTTGCACTTCCATCACCCAAGTGAGGACCCATGTAGCTTTTGTTGTAGCCCTCACTAGTACATCCTGAGAGAAGTTCCAATGCTGGGTACTTTAATAATACTTCTAGTGATGTGTATGGACAGAACATTTTTGTCAGTACCGCAGGATATAATGGGCCAAACCTCACTCTCCACTTGTGTATCCCCCCCTCCCTCCAATACGCAAGTACACTACGCTATACATCACTATTCCCGATTTTACTTGTATGTGAGGCACTACACCCCAGTTAATTGCATAAATATTCTGACTTCTGAAAAACAGCTTGTTGACTTGTGCCACATGAAGAAACACCTCTAGCTTTCCCAGGGGGAGGGGGATTCCAATATATATGTGATAACATCTAGCACATACAAGAGTGAAAACTTGCAATGAATTATTGTTATAGACTGGTTAGAAGTTTGCCACCCAGTCGCTTCCAAGAACTCGTCAAGCCTATGAAGACTGCTGATACCCCCTCGACAAAAAGGGGGAGGACTGCAATGTACTGCTTTGCAATAGGTTGCAGGCCTAGCGGCACTAAAGAGGTTAAGCAAGACCTGCACTTAAAAGTGGAAGTTGGTACCTGAGCTGGCAAACTGGAAGGCATTGTGCTGAATTTGGGGATTCATGACAGCCCCATACTGTCCTCCCATACTCCCCATGATCCCTTGGTTAGCCAGATTCATCTGGGAGCCATGCAAAGAGCTGTGAGAGAGCGACTGTGACCCAGGGCTGGGGGGCACTGGGGAGAAAGGGCTGGTGAAAGGTGGTGGGGATGGAATTCCAGTACCGTAGTTTGAAGGGAAGGGGAACTGCTGCACATTGGCTTGTGGTATCCGAGGGCTGCTTAATGATCCTGTCATGGCAGGAGAAGCCACCATGTTGGGTGGCATGGATAGTCCTTGTCCTCTCATCATCATGGCCCTGTGCTGTACTTGTTGCTGCTGCTGTTGCTGTTGTAGTTGTCTTTGCCGTAAGTGCTGACTCAAGATCTCCCTCTGCCTCTGGGCCGCCATTTGTGCGTTGATGGGTGCCTGAAAAAAAAAAAAAGTTCAGTCGTCTCCAAACTTAATGAGGAACAAAACAGGACATTGTAACTGGCCAGTGTTTTACTCTTACAAGATGCATCTTTATTTAGGATATGTACAAGAAAAAGGAAACACCAAAAATTCTTACCACGCTCACAATCCCATTGCGCATGTGCGGGATCTCCTCCAATTAGCTTACTATACTGCACATATAGAAGCGCCATAGTAAGCTAAATGCAGAGGGGAGCGCCTGGTATCCATGCAGCCACATCCCTCCAGCCATAAATGCTCATAGCGGCCATTCAGGAAGGACTGGCAGGGGGGTGAGCAGTCTCAACTTGAATATTGTGCCGTGGAATTGCCAGAAAGGTGAACCAATTCTGGATGCCACAGAAAGGGGGAGACCACCAGCCCAAGAGTCTTACAGACTCTAGACCGGTGGTTGCGCCACCTTAACGCAAAGGAGCGCCAGATTTGATATCACCACAAGATGGCAGATTACACTCCGCATTTGAAATGGACCCTGTAGATTGGGATTAGTTTAACCCTTTCGCTCTCATTTCTAAACACTTACCTGCATCTGAGTTGGGACTCCAGGTCTCATTGCCATATTCATGCTGGAAACATTACTCATGGGATTCATTATAGGTTGCCGATTCTAAACAGAATAATACAATATTACACATTAGGCCAGTTATGGATGTGATCAGATGTGGACTAGAAATGGTAAAAACATGCAACCAAATTACCTAAATAATAAGAGCATTTGGCGAGAAAAAACCCACTCATGTCAATATTAAATGCAAACTTTTTTATATAATCTTATTTGACACATTTGGGCAATTAGAAGCATTATAAACAAATCACATACTCTTCTCTTCTGCAGCAACATAGAACTGTTTGTATAAAGAACGGGTCTACCAGCTCAGACCCAAGGTCCACCCATTTAGCCGCTCAACAGAACCATCAAAGAGAATATATTAAATTTATCACACAATTTTATTCACTATTGGCCTAAACATATATAAAAACAATTAAAAACATGATTACTGGAATAGGAAGTGGCGGTGGCATGCTGGATTGTGGAGTGGGACTTTATTACTAACCATGTGGTAATATAGACTGAGCTTTGTTAGCATTTATATCTAGTAGGGATAGTGATCCTGATTATTTGCCTTGGCAGGAGTATATGATATATGCCCTGGAGCTTCATTGCTCTTTCAGCACTGGCACCTTCTATGCACTTAGCACTTTATTTCTTACTGACTATCACTGAACATTGAGACTCATCTAACTCTCTTGTTGTATCTATATCTTTGCAGAATTTATATGCACTATAAATCATCACTCGCACAGCTCCTATGAAATTCCCGGGCATAAATAGATTTGGATGTTTATTTGGTGGGCTATGATATGGCCCTTATTGAATATCTAACTTTTTAAACTTGCAATAGACTAGATATCAATCTCTGCACAATTTAATTAGTCCATAACACTTCCTATTCCAGTAATCATGTTTTTAATTGTTTTTATATATGTTTAGGCCAATAGTGAATAAAATTGTGTGATAAATTTAATATATTCTCTTTGATGGTTCTGTTGAGCGGCTAAATGGGTGGACCTTGGGTCTGAGCTGGTAGGCCCGTTCTTTATACATACAGATTCGCCTCACTTTGGGTGTTTAGGTCCACTTTAGCCAGCATCCAGTTTTGATATATTGCATTTTACTTATGCTGTGCAGGTTAACCCCCCCCTTTTTTTTTTGTTTAACATAGAACTGTTTCCTAGCGAGAAAAGAAGAGCTGAACCTGCACCGCTATGTATAAGCAAAATAGGTGCTGGTGCCGGGCTGTTTATGTATACTACAGAGAAATATATTTGTGGGTTACCAGATAACCACAAACAACAACACTGCCCGAATAAAATGTGCCGCACACTATATAGATTTGAGTTAACTTATGGTAATTTATTTAGTCAAGTCCTACATACAAAAATTACATACATCTAAAAACACAGTTAAAAGGCCCCAAGTATTTGGGGTGGGATGGCTATCAGGTGATTTAAATCTGTATAATGTCTTGTCATTGAGTTCCCTCACAGATATACATCTAAGAGATTCAACGTTTAAATAGGGTAATAAAAATCTATGAAATATATATAGTGCAATACACAACAGTATATCTAAAAAGATAAGTGGCCTGTGCAATTAAAGTGACATTGTTTAAGGTGACAAGTGCTTTAACATCCCAAAATACTAAGGGATATTACAAAATTCATTAATAGCAGTGCATTTGAAAAAAGATAACATAACAGGTAGCCTGATGAAGTGGTGAGCGGGTTCACCACGCAACGCGTCGTCTGTATATGTTGTCGGATGGGGACTATCATACGGTGATGTATTAGAACGGCATATTATAATAGATTACTAGTTCCCATAGCACTTTATACTTTACATTTTTTGCATATCTATGTTATCTTTTTTCAAATGCACTGCTATTAATGAATTTTGTAATATCCCTTAGTATTTTGGGATGTTAAAGCACTTGTCACCTTAAACAATGTCACTTTAATTGCACAGGCCACTTATCTTTTTAGATATACTGTTGTGTATTGCACTATATATATTTCATAGATTTTTATTACCCTATTTAACCTTGAATCTCTTAGATGTATATCTGTGAGGGAACTCAATGACAAGACATTATACAGATTTAAATCACCTGATAGCCATCCCACCCCAAATACTTGGGGCCTTTTAACTGTGTTTTTAGATGTATGTAATTTTTGTATGTAGGACTTGACTAAATAAATTACCATAAGTTAACTCAAATCTATATAGTGTGCGGCACATTTTATTCGGGCAGTGTTGTTGTTTGTGGTTATCTGGTAACCCACAAATATATTTCTCTGTAGAACTGTTTCCTATTAAAGGGGACCTAAACCCTGACAGGTATGGTTTTAATCACCACGCTAATTGCCCTGCAAATGCTGTGAATGGCTTTCTATAGAGCCGTTCATATAAATGTTTGCAGGGCGATTGAAAAAACACTGTATGTATCCTTTTGGGAGCAGTCGTGGTAGCAATCTCGCTATAGCAAACAGCTCATAAAACGCAGGGGACAGGGCATCGTGTTGTGATAGCGATTACCGCTGTCCAAATGTGATCATGGAAGTGTGAACCCTGAATAAAGATAAAGGGAGTCTTTTCTAATGCGCGGCTCACAAAGCAGGCAGAGCTGCGAAGGGAAGCTTTAGAGCAGACCAAAACACTTTTTACTTTGGTCCACTTAACAGACACCCGATTGGGGATGCCCCTATATGTGAAACCCCCGGATTGGTGGATAGCTTTCCTTTCTCCCAGGGAGATGAGCAAGCTGAATGGACCAAGTGTGCTGCTGGCCGCATCCCTCCTTATCCACGCCAGCCATTCAAAAATGCCTGCCACCCTCAGAGGTAAATCAGGGGATGCTGTTGCAGATGCACCATGGGATCGCCAGCTAAGCAAGTGTAATCATCGATCCTGTGGTTTTCGTTTTCACACAGCGACAGGGAATCAGCCCTTTAAGATACAGGGCCCGCCAAAGACTGTTACTCTTTAAATCTGTAAAATACCACAGTTAAGGGTACTCGGGGTGGGGAATGCAGGGGACCCTAGGGCTGCTGTGGGTTGCTTGTGTGTAGGTCCACTTTGAGGTTCTGGTAAAAGCTGTATATTTTAAAGGATGAAAGTGACAGGGTAAAATTGCTAAGGGTGTTCAGTCACGATCCACGCTGATGAAAGTGTTGTGTGAACAAAGATAATGCCTAGTGGTCCTAGCGCTGCTGGTAAGCTTCATGCTTGAGACTAACATCAGTCAGTTAGAAGCTGGAGGCTTCTGAAGATAAAATATATTTAAGGTGGTATTTACACCTTTCAGATTCATTTTGGCTCCCTTTACACCTATCAGGATTTGGCGCCTGAACAGAAATGGCACCTGCATAGGCGTGCAGCCTAAAAGGATTATTTTGTAGTGTAATAAAGCCTGCATACAGTAAAGCTGTAAAAGAAAGTTGCCATTACTAACACGATAAACGGCAAGGCTGAATAAAGTGAAGACATGTTCCAGTATGTGATGATACATGTGCTTACCTGCTGAGCCTGGAGCCGATGCTGGAGCCGCAGCATCAACTGGTTTGGCGGGTTTTGTACCATTCCAGTGGGCCTCAATCCAGGTCGGGTCTGCATGCGCAGCATGCCATAGTTTGGACGCTGGCCCATTGGGTGGAAGTTTGGATCTGGCATTTCGGCATAGCTATTCTGAGACAACTGCCCTTGAGCAGCATATGCATGGTTGTTAAACATGGGTGGCTTCTGATCCATCATCAGGCTTGAGTCTGGACTAAGAAAGGAATCTGGATCAACCGCCTGGCCCTAAAACAAATTGAGAAAATACATTTTTTTATACAAATCTAAAATTGCATGCACAGAAAGCACTGACTCCTGGCCCGTCCAAGTTCTTGTCTTTGGGGCTTTCCAAATTGGGATGCCCCACAGTGTGAAACCCCCCAGATCCACTTCACTTTCTCCCGAGTCTTCGCCGTATCCCCGCTCACCTCTAGCCATGTGCATGCCTGCCCTATCTGAATGAGCAACGTGGGTATCCATGGCTGCAAGGTGAGCAGGGGATGCGGCTGTCGGTGCTCTCTGCTCTCTTCGCCACCGCTCACTCGCCCGAGTCGCCGTGGGAGTGGAAGGAAGGTGAGTGAATGGGCTAACACACCTGGGGGAAAACACAAAGCAGGGCATCGCAATTCGGGATGCCGCCGCATGAAGAAACGACATGGGAAAGTGAAATTCCTGCGTGTTGTTCCTCTTTAATGTCTGGGCATTTTGTATGAAATAAAATTGTTTTACGCTACGAAGCATACTCCTATTTAATTATAAAGAATTCCTTGGTGACGCGCGGGAGGCGGCAGCGGAGGAGCCGCTTGTCCGTGGCTGTCAAATCGCTTGTCCGTCAGCGCTGGGAGCGGGGAGAGGTGAGTTTTTCGGGTGATCGGGGGGGTTTCACACAGCGGGGCACCCCGATCGGGGGTGCCCCACCGAAGTGGACCAAGACCCAGGATAGTCAAAATCCTGGGTGTTGGTCCACTTTAAAAAAAAACAAAAAAAAAAAAAATCTGTCGAGCATCCAATAGAGTAAACATTTTACACACTAACTGTAATAAAGGCACAAGAGATAACCTACCTGACTGACTAGCTCTGGAATCCCAAGTGCTCGGTCAATCTCCTCCAGGCCATCAAAATTTCTCAGCGCCATATACAGTTGGTCAAGAAGGTTTCCCTCCTCTGTGGGAGATTCAGATGAAGGAGGCTGACAAAGCAAGTCTTCTGGAGAACCAAACTGTTGTCTAGAAATAGACAGAAAGGAGTATAGGATTTGACAGTATGTGGTTATTTCAAAACACAATATCCAAAACAGATGTTCATTTCTTTGCTCAGACGTTTCTCTAATAATCTGATAGGTTAGCGGGAGATGATGGCATAAATGCATCCTACACAAATACATCACCTTTAAACAACTGAAAGCTAGGTTAAGACAACTTTGACATACTTGCTCTGATTGTTGAAAGAGGTTTGATCAATAGGCAAAATACTGTCCGGCCAAGGTGCTGTTTGGTTGGGAGGCGCTTGCTGCTGGGTGTACGGGGCTCCGCCCATATTCATGTCCAGCTCAGAAGCTCCTATAAGAAAAATACATTTATGCCACCATTGGCAGTAGAATAGACATAATGGCCACATGCACAAGAGGAAAGGGGCTGTAACTGTCCACAGCATCCAGATACAGGTGATGTTATTTCCTCCATTTAGAAAATGGCCATTTATTTGTATAGTCAAATATGCCTAATAAACAAGACATTTGGATAAATGAAGCATAAATGAAATTTGGAACCAACAAAGGATCCAATAGCCATCCAACTCAAGGTGTTGCCTCTAGTTTATGAATAATAGTTTAGTACTCCTTGTAAATTCTTGTTTCTGTAGTTGAATCGAAGGCACAGGCATCTTTGGATTTGGTTTGCTGGGGTTATGTCTGGTTGTCATCAGGATGGGACACTCAAAACAGACAATTCTACTCACATGTAGAATTGCTTTTACTGTGCATGACACGGCCTGCTTCACAAAATCATAACATCTGGGATTCCGCCACAAGGTGGCGCAGTGGCACTGCAGAAGAGTCGTGGCTCTGCCCGGTACCATATAAAAACGGAATCGCCATAGACATACCCTGTAGTTGACAAGCAGTGATACAAGAACCGGGAACAAATAAAGATAACAACCCCAACTAAATTGGAACAATCACCATAAAGAGGCAACCAAGAACAATGTAACAAGGGTGGGGTGAAGCAGGCCGTGCCATATATTGTAAAAGCATGAAAAACGGCCTGCTTCACAAAATCATAACATCTGGGACATCCAAAAGCAGTGTCCATAAAGTAGGGTGGGATCCCCAAAAATAAAGTAACAGATGGTTTAGACCACCACCGCCTGGATTGCATTGCGGCTAATAGCAGCATCAGCTGAGGCTGTCAACTTTGTAAAACATGGAAAAAGTATGAACAGAAGACCAAGTTGCAGCCTTACAAACTTGTTCAACAGAAGCCTGGTGCAGAAAAGCCCAAGACACACCGATAGCACGAGTAGAAAGAGCAGTAACCCTAAAAGGGCTACACAGCCTGATGGATCCACTTGCTGATAGTGGATTTAGCCGGAGGCAGACCCTTCCTAGGTCCAGCAGGAATAACAAAAAGAGCGTCAGATTTCCTGAAAGACTCAGTAGCAACCAAATAAAACTTCAGGGCCCTGACAACATCCAGAGAATGAAGTGTCCGCTCCTTGGAATTGGCAGGATTAGGACACAGAGAAGGTAAAACAACGTCCTGATTGAGATGAAAAACAGACAACCTTAGGCAAGAAATCCGGCTTAAGCCGAAACACCACCTTATCCTGATGCCGCTCAAAATAAGGAGGTTTGATGGAAAGAGCAGCCAGCTCAGAGACTCGCCTAACCTAGGTAATGGCCACCAGGAAGGCCACCTTAAGAGTCATAATGGGCAAGGCAGCCCCACTGATAGGCTCAAAAGGAGGACCCTGCAGAGCAGACAACACCAAATTTAGATCCCAAACTGGTAGCATAGGTTTACGTGGTGGACGCACATGAGTAACTCCCTGAAAGAAAGTCTTGACCAACCGGTGATTGGCAAAAGACCTTTGGAAGAAAATTGCCAGGGCTGACACCTGTCCCTTGAGAGTACTAAGTTGAAGGCCTGAATCCAGGCCATGTTGCAAAAAATCCAGAATCCTGGGAATAGAAAACGCCCTACAAGGCAGAGACCTAGACTCACACCAGGCAATGTAAGCATGCCAAATCCTATAGTAGATAAAGGACGAGGACTTCTTCCTAGCCCTAATCATGGTATCAACAACAGAGGCCGGAAAACCCTTATCCATCAAGATGGAGGTTTCAGCAGCCAAGCCGTTAAAGCCAGCATTTGTAAACTGGGATGGCACAGCCGTCCCTGAGTGAGCAGATCAGGATTCCTGGGCAGGACATACTGATCCACTGCCAACTGCACGACGCCTGCGAACCACGCCCTTCATGGCCAGCAGGGGGCCACCAGAATGGCTGGTACCCCTTCCTGGGCCATCTTGCGCAGCACCATGCCCAGCAGAGGAAGGGGAGGGAACACAGAGGAGCAGAAACTCAGTCCACGCATCCGTGGCGACGGCCAGAGGGTCCTGTGACAGAGATACAAACTTGGGAAGCTTGTGATTGTGGCGGGACGCAAACAGGTCCACATCCGGAAGACCCCACCGGTGACATGGCGTGAAATACCTTGTTGCTGAGAGACCATTCCCTCAACTGAGACATCCCCCTGCTCAGGGAGTCTGCCTCCAGGTTATCCACCCCCGGAATGTAAACCGCCGCGATGCAAGGCACATTCTCTTCCGCCCAATAAAGTATCAGGGACACTTCCTTGAGGGCTCACTTGCTCCGAGTCCCTCCCTGATTGATGTAGGCAACTGCTGTCTGGTTGTCCGAGTGGATCTGAACAGCCCGACCCCAAAGGTGTGAGGTCCGCTGAGCAAGAACCAACCTGATCACCCTCAGTTCCAGAACACTGATGGGAGCATGGGCCTCCTGGGGGCCCCATTGACCCTGGAACTGCAGAGACTTCCAAAAGCCCCCCCCAACCTGTCAGACTGGCATCTGTGGTGACAGTCTCCCAATGCTGAGGCAGAAAAGTCCTGCCCACTAGAAGGTTCTATGAGTCCAGCCACCACAAGAGGGACTGTCTGGCCAGGGGGGACAGAGCAAACTCCTGATCCAGGGACACAGGGTCCCGATTCCAAAACAGACAGAAGGTGCAACTGAAGAGGCCTCATGTGAAACTGAGCAAAGGGGACCGCCTCGAAGCAGGACACCATCAGAACCACTAACTGCATCCCCTGCCGGAAGGAGGGATGGGGACACAAGAGCAGAGCCCGAGCCTGCTTCTGAAGGCCCTCCACTTTCAGCTGGGGCAGGAAAACCTTGACCTGAGAGGTTTCCAGAGTCATGCCCAGAAAGGACCTCACCAAAGACGGAGGCAGTGAAGACTTGGGATAGTTGATCACCCAGCTAAAGGACTCGAGAGTGGAGGTCACCACCTGAGTATCCCTCTCGGCCTGCCGAAGAGACCGAGACACAATCAGAATGTCGTCCAGGTAAGAAAGGATGCGAATGCCCTGATGCCGCAGCAGAGCCATCACACCTGCCAGCACCTTGGTGAACACCCGAGGCACCGAGGTGATACCGAAGGGTAAGGCCACAAATTGGTAATGCTGATCCTCTAGAGCGAACCTGAGAAATCTCCGATGACCCAGGAAGACTGGCACATGAAGATAAGCATCCTTGATGTCCACAGAGGTCATGAAGTAGCCCGGGCGAAGGGAACCGACAGCCAAACGGAGAGTCTCCATGCAAAAGTGCTTGAACCTGACAAACTTGTTGAGACCCTTCAAGTCCAAGATTGGCCTTAGGGACCCGTCCTTTTTGGGGACCGTGAACAAATTGGAGTAGAAACCCTGACCCCGTTCCTGGGAAGGCACCGGGCAAATGAATCCTGAGTCCAGCAGACGTTGAACCGCAAGGCACAACCTCTGAGCTGACAGAGGGTTTTAAGACATCCGGGATCTGAGGAATCTTGGGGGCGGCCAGGCTGCAATCTTGTAACCGGAGGACACCACCTCCTGAATCCACCGGTCTGAGACGCGGAGCCTCCAGACGTGAGCAAAGAGCCGAAGCCGCCCCCCCCCCCCCACCCGGATGGGTGAGGGTGCCTCCTCATGCCTGAGGGGGCTTGGGAGAAGGTTTGGGCTTGGGGGTCCCATGAGAGACCGGGACGACCACGGGATGTGCCACTGCCCCAAGACCCCCTGCGTGCACCTGAAAAGAGGGACCCTCGACCTCCTCTGGGGGTACGAAAGGAGGAGACTGAAGCAGATGGCCCCTGAAAAGGCCCCTGAAAAGGCTGAGGCAGCCTACCATCATTGGCTAAAACATCCAGGCGCTCACCAAAAAGCGGCAGCCCCACAAAGGGGAGTCCAGTGAGAGCCTTAGCAGCAGCGTCAGCTGCCCACTGACACAACCAAACAGAGCGGAGCATAGCCACCAAGAGGGCAGAGGCCCCACTACTCATCCATACATAATCATCCATGGCAGTAAGAATAAAGGCAACAAAATCAGAGCATAGCAAAAAGGTCCTATACTCATCCCTTCCAGCTGTAGCGCCCGCAAGGAGACGATTGATCATTTTTTTAAGAGCAATAGCAGTTATGGCAGCGGCACAGGACAGACGCACACCAGCCCCCAAAAAGGCAAAGGCATGGCAGGCCAGCTGATCCATACGCCAGTCCTCGCTGTCCCGCAGTGTAGTAGTGTCAGGGGAAGGCATAACAGAAGTGTTGGACAATCCAAGAACGGGCACGTCTACCTTGGGGGGACCCGACCACCGCTTAACCAAATCAGCAGGAAAGGGATAAGTCTTATCCAAACCTTTAGGCACAGCGGGCAATCTACTAGGACATTCCCACTCCTTGAGCACCATATTAGTGAAATGACTCTGCTCAGGGAACTCCAGACGCTGCTTAATGGTACGAAAAAGCTCACCCTGTTTCCTCTTAGCCACCTCAAGGGGGGCAATGTGTAAAACCTCAAAAATGTGAGACAACAGATTAGCGGTGTCCTCAGGAAACCAGGAATCCTCAGACCCAGGGTCACTGTCGCGGCCCACCTGCTGGTCCCCAAAGGAGTCAGAGCCCGAGAAAAGCTCCCTCTCCTCCAGGGAATAACGATCAATTTCCTCCTGCTCCTCAGTAAACAGTGCAGGCGAGAAGTCAGGTGCCGCTTCTTGCTAGAGGCCTTACGCTGAACAGGCCTGGCAAGCTGTCTTTCAATGCTGGCCACACGAATTGCCAAATCAGATTGTGACCCCCTGCTAGAGTCCCCCCTCACTGGGGGCTAAGTGCAGGCACGGCGGGGTAGGCAATGCCGAAGGGGGCACAGAGCTTGGTAAAGAAGCAGGCAGCCCAGACTGAATCAAAAGGACAGCCTGGGCGCACGGTCCACACACCGTGGCGTCATTACCGATAGGGGATACCCCACACATGGAACACAACGGGATTGTCCCGAAGGACCCCCAAGCAGGTTATCCCCAGAAGCCTCCATATGGTGAATAATACAGGCGCAATATGCCAGCACAGGGTAAAGGCTAATAAAAGCCACCCAGGATGCCCCCCCCCCCGAGGGATGCCCCCAGAATCAGTAAGGGGAGATGAAAGGGGGGGGGGGGGGGGGGGAGTAAGGAGCAGGACCGGGAGAAACCACAACCCACGGGAGTCCCGCCTGAAAGACATAAGCAAACATACATAAGTATCCCGCAGCCCATGCCCCAAGGATAACCAAAAAACCCAGAGGGAACTCACGGACCAAGCAGGACAATCGCCAGCCACCAGACCACCGGAGGAAGTGACGCAGGCAGAAATCACCACCGCAGACCATTGAAGAGGGCCCCACACACAGAGGAACCTTGAGGGGCGGGCCGCAGGAGAACGACGTGATACGCGTCATCCGCCGCCGCCCCCGCCCCCCGAAGAGTGCGAAAATGGCACTCACGTGACCTCGCCAGCGTCATCCCCACAGTGAAAAAACGCCTCACAAATATATCTGCCCGCCGCGGAGCGCAGTACAAAGCGGCGGCGGCGGCAAAAGCATACAAAAACAGTCTAAAAACACACACACTACCGAGAAGGCAGCGGCAAAGCCCAGGCCAGTGAGGGGGGGACCCCGAACATAGAAAACATGTTCAAAAACACCCCCTCAGAAGCTAGGACAGGAACTCCGCATCCCTAGTAGGCTCTCCATAAAGCCTAGGCCGGCTACCCTTTGTGGTACAGGGTCTGTGGCTTGGAGCAGCGCTCCTTGAGCACTTGACCCCAGTGCTCCGCTACCCTCACCCGATCCGACAGCCGAGCCTGGGAGGCACAGAGGGTCCGGAAACGGGTGGAAATAGATATGCAGGGCCGCAGGCATGGTTGCCCCGCACACCTGCGCATGGAGAGAGCCATCTTCTATTTTCGCAGTAAGCACTGCAGAGAACAACTGGATAAGTCTATGGTGATTCCATTTTTATACGGTACCGGGCGGAGCCACAACTCTTCTGCAGTGCCACTGCGCCACCTTGTGGCGGAATCCCAGATGTTATGATTTTGTGAAGCAGGCTGTGCCATGCACTTGGAAAAGGTTGTTCCACATGGGGCATGAGTTCACCAACAGCCCTGACCAGTTCATTGCAAGTCATATCGATTTGAAAGACTGCCTGCATGTGTTCCCAGGATGTGGGTTGCAATGGCCTGGCAGACTCCCACATGGCAGGACCTGTGTATTCCATACAGCTAAGAAAAAAAAAACTCCATTCTCTCACATTTGCATCGTATGAACCTCTTCCTGGTTCAGCTACCCTCTCAGTTGTCTACAAAGAAAGACTGTCTGGGGATGTGGCCCGGTGACAAAACAGACACATTGGCTTTCGTCAATCAAACTATGCAACTAGCTTCCTACACCTTTGTTTTTACTATTTTGTTCATCAGGAGTACCAACGAAAGGGTAGCAGCATAAAAAATAATACAAATGAGCGTTCCTTCACGATACTCTTGTCGATCAATGTAGGCGACAGTCGTACCATTGTCTGACTGAATTCTCACCGGGCACCCAGACTTAGATGGCTCACTGCCCTAGAACATTTATGGGCTGACCAGATTCCTGGTTCAGAGCCTTGTCCTGACCAGTCCCGGTCATCCAAAACTCTACTCCAGCACAAAAATACCATTTTGTGATTACTCAACTTTAAAATGGGTATTATAAGTATGTCACACACCCCGCTTCCACTATTCATGACATATGGGTTATGGTCAAGTAGAGGGCGAACTTCTGCAGAGATGAAAGCAAAAAAGAAGCCCCCCCGGTCCATAAATACCTGGGACCTTCCACACATTCCCCAGTATATGACAGCAGTAAGGGGACCAGGAAGAGCTAATAAAACATTCTTAAACATAAAAAGTTCACCATATAAAGGATCCAGAATACAAAAGGGCGGGATGAAGCGGGGTGTGTGACACGCTTATAATACCTATTTTAAAGGTGAGTAATCACAAAATGTTATTATTCCAAGTATGTCACACACCCCGCTTCCACTATTCATGACATATGGGACATCCAATAGCAGTGTCAGTCATGGGCGGGGATCCAAATACAGCAAAAAAATGCACCAATTTAAACCACTGCAGCTTGCAGAACCTTGCAGCCAAAAACAGCATCCGCTGAGGCCCGCACATCAACCTTATAAAACTTGGAAAAAGTATGAACGGAAGACCAAGTAGCAGCCTTACAAACTTGTTCAACAGAAGCCCGGTGCTGAAAAGCCCAGGAAGCCCCAACAGCACAAGTAGAATGAGCAGTGATCTTAAAAGGAGGAACCCTCCCCTTAGCAGAATAGGCCCCAACAATGGCCTGGCGTATCCATTTTACAAATGGTAGACTTGGCGGGCGCCAAACCTTTTCTGGGCCCAGAAGGCACCACGAACAAGGCGTCCGTCTTACGAAAAGGAGAAGTAGCAACCAAATAGTACTTCACACAACGAACCACATCCAAAGAGTGCAAAACCCTCTCCTTGTCATTGCTAGGCTTAGGACACAAGGAAGGGAGAACTACATCCCGATTGAGATGGAAGGCAGAAACCACCTTAGGAAGGAAATCTGGTTTAAAGAGAAAAACCACCTTATCCTGGTGTTTCTCAAAGTAAGGGGCCTGAATAGACAGAGCCGCCAACTCAGAGACACGCCGAACAGAGGTAATAGCCACCAAAAAGGCAACCTTTGAGTGAGCACAGAAAGAGCCACATCCTGCATCGGTTCAAAGGGAGGCCCCTGGAGGGCCGAAAGAACCAAATTTAGGTCCCAAACAGGAACAAAAGGCTTCCTAGGGGGCCGAACATGAGTGACCCCTTGGAAAAAAGTCTTGGACCAGATGATGCAAAGCAAAAAAGACCTTTGAAAAAAGACAGCCAGGGCAGAAACCTGACCCTTCAAAGTACTGAGCTGGAACCCCAGATCCAGACAGTGTTGTAGAAACTCCAAAATCCTAGGAATCGAGAACACCCTGCAAGGTAAGGCCCTAGCCTCACACCAGTCAATATAGGACCGCCAAGTCCTATAGTAAATGGTAGAGGAAGGCCTCTTCATAGCTCTAATCAAGGTTTGAATTACTGCCTCAGACAAACCTTCCTCCCTCAGGATGAAGGTTTCAGCAGCCACGCCGTCAAAGCAAGCGTTTGTAAATTGGGGTAACGTAGTTGACCCTGAGAGATCAGATCCGGAGACAGGGGCAGCCTGTACTGATCTACCGCCAATCTTACGATGTCTGCGAACCAAACCTGTCTTGGCCACCTTGGGGCCACCAAAATTGCTGGTGCCCCCTCTAGAGCCAGCTTGCGAACTACCTTGCCTACCATGGAGAAGGGGGGAAACAGGTACAGAAACCCCAGATCCCTCCAGGCAAGGGACAAGGCATCCACTGCCAGGGCCAGAGGATCCTGAGCCAGGGATACAAAGGTTGGGAGCTTGTGATTGTGCCGAGAGGCAAAGAGATCCACCTCCGGAGTCCCCCACTTGTGACACAGGGCCCGAAACACCCTGTGGTTGAGAGACCATTCCCCTCGGCGAGAGAATCCCCTGCTCAGGGAGTCCGCCTCCGTGTTCTCCACTCCCGGAATGTATGCTGCCTAGATGCAAGGAACATTGCTCTCCGCCCCCTGTCAGAATCAGAGAGACTTCCCTGAGGGCACTCCTGCTGCAAGTCCCTCCTTGGTGATTGATGTAAGCTACCGCAGTACGATTGTCTGATCGAACCTGAACCGGTAAACCCTGTAGGTGAAGTGTCAGACGCGACAGAACCAGGCAGATAGCTCTGAGCTCCAAGACATTGATGGGGGTGTGAGCCTCCCGAGGACCCCACAACCCCTGAAACTGATGATCTTTCCAGAAACCCCCCCAGTCCGACAGGCTGGCATCCGTGGTAACCGTCTCCCAACGAGGGGCCAGGAACGATCTGCCCCCTCATCAGATTGCTTGATTCCAACCACCACTGAAGGGACTGCCGAACCCTGGGAGACATCAGAAATGACTGATCCAAGAACTGTGGACATCTGTCCCATTTCAGCAATATATGGAGTTGTAGCGACCTCATGTAGAATTGAGCAAAGGGGACTTCCTCGAAGGAGGCCACCATCAAACCCACCAGTCATCCCTAGCCGAATGGAAGGGCGAGGGTTGGTCAGGAGAACACGTATCAGATCCTGAACCCTCTGCACCTTTGGCTGAGGTAGGAACATTCTGGCCTGACTGGTATCCAGATTCATGCCCAGAAAGGAAATCTCCCTTGATGGGGAGAGAGAAGACTTGGGGTGGTTGATCACCCATCCGAACCTCTCCAGCGTCGTCACCACCGTCCTGGTATCCAACTCCGTCTGGCAGAGGGAGGAAGCTGTAATGAGCAGGTCGTCCAGATATGGCACAATGCGAATGCCCTGGGCTCTGAGCAGGGCCATAATGCCCGCCAGAACCTTGGTAAACACCCTCGGTGCGGAGGTCAGCCCGAACGGGAGGGCCACAAACTGAAAATGCTGATCTCCGACCACAAACCTGAGAAATCTCTGGTGTGCTGGGAAAATTGGTACATGAAGGTAAGCATCCTTGATGTCTATGGACGTCATGAAATCCCCCTGACAAAGGAAACCGATGGCTGAGCGCAGAGTCTCCATGCGGAACCTCTTGGTTCTGATGAACCTGTTGAGAAGCTTCAAATCCAGAATGGGTCTTATGGAGCCATCCCTTTTGGGAATCGTGAAAAGGTTGGAAGAATAGCCCCGGCCTCTCACTGAAAAAGGCACCGGGCATATGACCGCCATGTCCAGGAGGTTCTTTACAGCCGACAGGAGCCCCTGTGCTGCCCAAGGATCCGAAGGCACCCGAGACCTTAGGAATCTGGGAGGAGGCCGGTACTCGAACTCCAGTTTGTACCCAGACGAGACCACTTCCAATATCCACTTGTCCGTAACCTCCCAGGCCCAGACCTGGAAGAAGAGCCGCAGCCGTCCCCCCACCCTCTGCCCCTGTTCCAGGAATCACCTCTGAAGCCAGAGTAGGCAAGACCTCTGCCCCCTCTGGCACCGCGAAAGGAAGGATTGAAGGAGCTTGCCCGGCATCAGAATCAAAGAACTGCAATTCCTCAGTCTCAGATTCCTCAAACAATTCCCCCTCCTCAAGCGGGGAATAATCAGCCCAGTCAAGGGAGTCATAATCATCAAAATCAATTAAGGGGCGTAGCCGGTGACAGATGCCTTTTCTTAGCAGAGGCCTTCTTGCCCACTGAGCTAGAAATAATTTTCTCGAGGTTGGCCAGCCTGGCACATACATTCGAGTGCGACTCCCCACTAATGACAGTGTCACTTGGGGTACGGATGATGCGGGGTGGGGTAGGTGAGGCGGGCGGCACTGACCCAGATGCCTGGGGTCCCGACTGCCGCGTTATGGCCTGTTGCGCACAAGGTATGCAAATAAGTACATTCCCCCACAACCCACACATAGCCGGGATTGTCCCGAAGGGAGCCGAGCCCGGTATCCTGTGGAGCATTCATATGGTGATTTTAAGGTAGTCGCAATGACCCAAGGGAATTATGCTGGTAAACAACCCGGGATGCCCCTTAAGTCCCAAGTGGGAGGATTTATAAGTGCCCCAAATTTCTGCTAGGGACCCTAGGACCGGGAGAACCCCCTTTTGAGCAAGGCACAGGGAGTCCTCCTGAAAGACACAAAGGAGTGGCCATAAAGCACACATTCATAAATCAAAGAAAATTGAAAAGGGACTAGCGCTGACCCTTGTCAGAATGGGGCACAAGGCTAAGTCAGGTACACAAAAGGGGGTGCCCGGGAGGGCACTCATGTGTCTTGTACAATGGCTGCCACCGCTCAGCAGCTCAGAGAACGAGAGTGAGAAAGGGAGAAGAAGGGGCGGGCCAGCGCAGATTGCGCGCCGCGTCTGGCCCCGCCCCCCTATTCTCACAACCAGCAGCGCGGTTCCCAGCCGTAGGCTGGGCTCCGCAATTGGCTCCAAAACAGAAGGGGGGGCGGGCCGAGGCAGCGCGTGAGCGCCCGGTCCTGCCCCCTTAACACCACAGCCTGAGGGGAAGAAGCTCCCCTCAGCAGAGCAAAAAACGGAGTCCAGCCTGTAATGTGAAGCACCAAGCACACATACACACACATTCACACCTGAATGACAGGAAAGAAAAAGGAAAAGTTCCCCCCCCCCCCACTGGAGGGTTAACAGAGGGACCTGGAAAGGGGGATAATCCCGCACCAAGCATGGTGCAAGGGATATATATATATATATATATATATATATATATATACACACACACACAATTAGGGACAGGGCATCCCAAGCCAGGATCACCAACCCGGATTCCGCTTACCCCTTTATATGGGGTCTCACGGGGAAGCATGGCTCCCTGAACACCTTTAAGTTGATTCCTACCCTCACCCGGACCTGCAGGCAAGGCTGGGAGGCTAATATTGGGCTTAATGTATACAGGTCCGGGCAGAAATAGGGCAAAAAATGGCCGGGCGTAAGCCCGGCTTACCTGCAACAAAGAGAAGCAGACATCTTCTGACTTGCTCGCTGTCCTGCAGAGAAGGAACTGGGGAATGTGTGGGAGGTCCCAGGTATTTATGGACCGGGAGGGGCTTCTTTTTTGCTTTCATCTCTGCAGAAGTTCGCCCTCTACTGGACCATAACCCATATGTCATGAATAATGGAAGCGGGGTGTGTGACATACTTGGAATAGATCGGCATTATTAGTGAAGACTCTACATTGAAGCAGAAGACAATGAAGATCCTTCTGATATCCGTCAGACTTCAGCTACCTAACTGAAGCTGGAAGTGGACAAGCTCTTCCCAGCAACAAGGGCGACCGGCTCAATGTGCAACATCCCCCCCACGGAAAACCTCAGAAATATCTGTGGAGTGGCACAGATTGGCATGTGTAAGCTGGTAAGTAAGTGTCCTTCACTACAAAGCTTACCTCCTTTGTACAGTAAGTCAACTAAAGTCGTCTGACGCCAGGTTGCCTGAGCACACCTTGAGCCACAGGGACTAGAAGCCACAATGAGGGCCATAGATGTAGCTTACATTCGTAGTGCATCCAGGAAAGCCGGAATAGAAAACTCACTAGGAGAAACAACCTAGCCACTGACTATATAGTCTTGCAACTAGAATTTGCCTTAACCCTGCAGCAAACTTCCCAGACTGAGTCGGGGATCATAGCAATAGCAGATTTGCTCTGGCTGCAACCAGGCTCAGGCCCTCTTTTTTTTTTTTAAATAAAGTAAAAAAAAGGAGAAGAAAACCTTTTCTATATAAGATTTTTGCAAATGTCCATCCTTGAAGGGACTGTTAACTGAGCTGGTCAAGACCATTGGTAAAGTCAGATATGTGGCCCAGGCAGAACTGGAATACAATGCACCATAACCCCAGCATTAAGAATCAGAAGCCTGTATCTCCAATATGATGCAAAAGGAAAATGTAACAAACCCTAAACATAGCAGTGTATACATTGCATAGAGAATCAGGTTATACGTACCTATATTAATGATATTTTTGGGCTTTGGACATGCCGGATTTGTGGGTCGCATAGGCATATTGGACGTGGGGCTGCGAATCATGCCCTGCATGGGTCGGTTCATAGGATTTAATGTGGTAGGACATGCGGTCCTGACCCCCGCTGCCTGGGATGCCCACTCTGGGGACTGCATTGATGGTCTAGGGCCATTGACTGCAATCATTCCTAGAAAAAGAGAACCAAAAAAAACTTTTTGATAATCAATTATGGCCCACAGTAAACATATGTAATTCAGTGAGCAGCACTGATTAGTTTGAATGTGGTGCATCCACTGCCAACCTGCCCTCACACACACACACACAGCCAGAGGAAATGGCCACTCTCGCTCATAATCGACAACAATCAAGTTTAATTACGTCAGGTCAGTGGACGACTGATTGGACGAGAGCCAGCGCGCAGGTGCCGTTGAACTGGGCAAAGGGCAGTGATTATCGGAGCCCTGGGGGGGGGGTTCACACAGCGGGGGTATCCCAATTCAGGATGCCCCACGGGGAAGGCCAGCAGCCGGTAAGTTCTTAACGGCCAGTAAATAGAAAAGATTCTTGTGTATTGAGGTCTTAGTGATGGATGGGTCACTAAATCACTGTCCTGAAGTAGGAAGCTTTCGTAAACGAAAAACTAACCTCAGAGCAGACATGCCCCCCCCTCCCCCAGCATGAGACAAACTACTTTCCTGCACCCATCCACCATCCTGTGCTGCACAACCCTCACAGACCGCGCGGATATAAGAGTCCGGCCTGGTGAGTGGGCGTGATCTCAGTCCGGGGGTGTTGTCTACAGCGATTAGGTGGTGAGCGTACAAGTCTTAGCAGAGTTGGGGCCACTACACTTAAAAATTAACAGAAAGTCCCAACACCAAAGCTACTTGGTGATGAAAACATTCTGGTCATTAAAGTGAACCAAAACCCAGGATTTTGACTATCCTGGGTTTTGGTTCTTGCCCCTCAGGCACCCCGATCGGGCATGCCCCACTGTGTGAAACCCTCCAGGTCGCCCAATCTCACTCACCCTTCCCTGGTCCTACGGTGCATGCACAGCCCTCTCATCCTATCAGCACGCCTCATCCTTCGTTTAATAGCTTGTCTAAGACGAGCGGTTCCGAGCGCGCTGGCGACCGCATCCCCTGCTACACTCCAACAGGGAGCATGCCCACACCGGCCATTTATAAATGCCTGGCGCGGACATGCGCCCTGCTAAAAGGGAAAGCGAGGATGTGGCCGCAGCTCGCACATGCGCCATTGGACCGCTAAAGAAGGTTTCCGGGCAGTTCCCACAAGGCGGGGCCTTCCAATTCTGGATGCCATGGGGGGGGGGGGGGGGGGGGGGGGGGTACAGGGATTCATCTGCCCTGGAATCTTAAAGATTTCAGGGCCGTTGCAGCTTGGGTTTCAAGCCACTTTAACACAGGGAGGGGATAGAACCTTTCCTCAGGGTGGAACATGCCACAGTCACTTGCACTTAAATAGCCAAATCCAGCATCAGAATCCAACACATTAGGACAGGAAAACAAAATAATTTCTGGACATTTTATATATTAAAATAAATTATGTATAAGTATTGCAGATAGACCATTAGAAATGTGAAAATGCACCTACCAGGACTACTGCTGCCAACCCCTCCCTGTCCTCCCAGCATGCCTTGGTTGTTCATTGCAGCAGACTGCATGGCTGAGAATGGGCTGGTGTTTCTCATTGGCTGGTAGGATCCTGCAGTGGTCTGGTTCTGTAAATTGATATCCAGTGGTACATTCTGATTTTGTAACATTCTCCCAAGTGGTAGCTGTGCTGCACGTGGGTTACCGAACACTGCATGAACAAAAAAAAAAAATGTATAAAAATATTAGGACAATTAAAAGAAAGACAAAGAAAATCCCTAAAATGATTAACCAATTCGTGTTAAGCCACAACTTTTACTATAAACATGGATCATGTTAGAGCGGACCAAAACCCACACTTATCTCCCCTGTATTGCCAATTTTCACAGCTCCTGTTTCACTCTAATCCCAGATAATGGCGCCTGTTTTAGCTGTAAAGTTCCACCTCCTCCCTTCATTGCCACTGTTGTGTGTGGCAATGGAGGCATTGCCACACCTATGCAATGACTGATCACCTGCCATCTTACCGGAAGGGACAGCAAAGATCCCCATTAGATGTACTGGTAATGTTTATTTCTATGAGTCCTTCAGGACCACCCACGGAGAGACTGGTCACTCCCCATGGGAGAAAACACAAACTGAACAGAGGTAAAAACCCCACCCCTTCCTCCTCTCCACCTCAGTCTTAACCAAGTAACATAAGGTATACCATACGACAATGGGGGGGAACTAAGGAGTCGTCCTGAAGGAGGAACTTCGGACCCCTAAACTGCTAGTTCCTGACAACCCCCACCGCAGTGCTGCATACCTTTTGGTAGACCCCGTCTTCCAGATAGCCATCATCCTGCTGCTTTTTCCACCCCCCCCCCCGCCTCACAAATCGCACCGACATCTGTTTCTCATGCAGCCGCCTTTGCCCGAGATGAGGACTTCACTGTGCAGGCACAAGATCTTGGTGGCGAAACAGTGCATCGTGGGGCAGAGATGAAGAAAGACAGCGCTGCCCTACGGAAAACGCCCAAGAAGAATGGTTGAGCGCAGGAGGAAGAGCAGAAGACAGGCAAGTTAAACCTGCCAAATGTAGAACCAGAACTTTAAAGGGAACAGAGGGTGAAGTTTGGGGAGGTTTTGAGAACTCCCCAGACTGTCCAATGTTCATCTTGAAAAAACTTTAAAAAAGGTAAGTCTAACAGGGATTTTCTCCCCTCGTCCTTCAGGACGACCCACGGAGAGGATTAGCAAGTAAATATACCTTAGGGGTGGGAAGCTGCTAGTAGGATCCTTCTGTCAAAGGACTAATGTTTTTCAGAAAGGAGATCTAGTCTATACTGCTTGAGGAAGGTGTGAAGTGAAGACCACATTGCTGGTTTACAGATCTCTTCTATAGGGGGCACCTGTCCTCTCTGCCCAGGAATCTAACATACCTCTTGTTGAATGTGCCGAGATCTGTGGAGGAGGAACACCTCTGGATGTATAAGTCTGCACAATAGTCTGTTCCAGGGCGATTCGAAAAGCAAAAACATCCATTTCTAGTTCTACACCCTAAGAAGGGAGGATCAGCAGTGGCTTTGGCCCAATGTATTTAACAAGTTGGGGGGGTATTTTTCTTGTAAAGTGGAATACCCAGGATTTTCACTTTTCCCCACTTTTCCCCAAGTTTTGCTCTGTGCCCCACTGTGAGAAACTCCCCTGTGCGGCGGATTCAGACTCACCTCTCCCCAGTCCAATCTGAGTCTCCCGTTGAATTGCCGTAATTCGGCAAGCGGCTCTGATTATTGTGAATGGAGAGCAAGATCGGCCACGTCCCCTGCTGCCCCATGCTCGCGCCCCCGCCCATCTAAATAACTGGGGAGGAAGCACCTGCTCTCGCTCAATATTCACAACAGAGCTGAGGATTACATCAGTTCAGCAGGTGCCTCTGATTGGATGAGAGCCCGCACATGCGCCGTTGGACTGGGGTAAGGTGATTACTGGCACCCAAATTTGGGGAGAAGGGGGAAGAGGGGGTTTGAGTTCAGCAGCTGCCTCCTGGAATCTTTTTGTTTTGTTTTTGCTTTAAGTTTCTAAAAGGCAAAAATACCATTTTGTGATTACTCACCTGTAAAATGGGTATTATAAGTATGTCTCACACCCTGCTTCGGAAATATTAATTACACGTGGGTTATGGTCCAGTAGAGGGCGAACTTCTGCAGAGATGGCTAGAAAAAAGAAGCCCCTCACAGTCCATAAATACCTGGGACCTCCCACACATTCCCCCAGTATAAAAAAGCAGTAAGGGGACCAGGAAGAGCCAATAAAATCTATGAGAAAAAAAGTTTCACCACAGGGGATCCCAGACACAACTCAGGGTGGGACGAAGCAGGGTGTGAGACATACTTATAATACCCATTTTACAGGTGAGTAATCACAAAATGTTATTATTCCAAGTATGTCTCACACCCTGCTTCGGAAATATTAATTACATGTGGGACATCCAATAGCAGTGTCCAAAAAGGGTGGGGATCCCAACAGGCAACAGTGCACAAATCAAACCACTGCAGAACTTTGCGGCCAAAAACAGCATCCGCTGAGGCCCGCACATCAACCTTATAAAACTTGGAAAAAGTATGAACAGAAGACCAAGTAGCAGCTGTACAAACTTGTTCAACAGAGGCCTGGTGCTGAAAAGCCCAGGAAGCCCCAACAGCACGAGTAGAATGAGCTGTGATCTGGAAAGGAGGATCCCTCCCCTTAGCAGAATTGGCCCTAACAACGGCCTGACGAATCCATTAACTAATGGTAGACTTGACGGGTGCCAAACCTTTCTTGGGCCCAGAGGGCACCACAAAAAAAGGCGTCCGTCTTCTGGAATGGTGAAGTAGCCACCAGATAGTACTTAGCACATCTAACGACATCCAGAGAGTGCAAGGCCTCTCCTTGTCATTGCTAGGCTTAGGACACAAGGAAGGAAGCACAATGTCCTGAATGAGGTGAAAGGCGAAGACGACTTTGGCAGGAAGTCTGGTTTAAAACGGAAAACCACCTTGTCCTGATGTCTCTCAAAATAGGGGGCCTGAATGGACAGAGCCGCCAACTCAGAAAACACGTCGAACAGAGGTGATAGCCACCAAAAAGGCAACCTTTAAGGTGAAGATGGATAGTGCAACATCCTGCACTGGTTCAAAAGAAGGACCCTGAAGGGCAGACAACACCAAAACTAAGTCCCAAACAGGTAACATGGGTTTGCCCTTTCAGATTGCCAAGTTGAAAACCCATGTCCAGACCATGCTGAAGAAACTCCAGAATCCGAGGGATGGAAAACACTCGACAAGGGAAGGCCCTAGCCTCACCCCAATCAATGTAGGTCCGCCAGGTCCTGTAGTAGATATTAGAGGAAGATTTCTTCCTAGCCCTGAAAAGAGTCCGGACAACAGCTTCAGACAAACCCTTTTCTTTTAAGACGAAGGTTTCAGCAGCCACGCCGTCAAAACCAGCGTTTGTAAATTGAGGTAAAGCTGACCTTGTGTAATCAGATCCGGAACCGGAGGAAGCCCATATTGATCGACCGCCAGCCGCACGACGTCTGCGAACCACACCTGTCTAGGCCACCTTGGGGCCACCAGGAATGCTGGCACACCCTCGTAAGCCAGCTTGCGTACCACCTTGCCCACCATGGGAAAGGGAGGAAACAGATACAAGAGACCGAGCTCCCGCCAGGACAGAGACATGGCAACCACTGCCATAGCCAGAGGGTCCTGGGACAGAGACAGAAAGGCTGGGAGGACCATTCCCCCCGGCGAGAGGTCCCTCTGCTCAGGGAGTCCGCTTCCAGGTTCTCCACACCTGGGAAGTAAACTGCCGAGATGCACAGAACAATGCTCTCGGCCCAAGCAAGAAACAGAGACACTTCCCGGAGGGCACTCCTGCTGCGAGTCCCTCCTTGGTGACTGATGTAAGTGACAGCTGTACAATTGTCGGAGCGAACCTGAACTGGTAAGCCCTGAAGGTGATGCGTCAGGTGTGACAGCACCAACCAAACCGCCCTCAGCTCCAGAATGTTGATGGGGGCGGGTGGCTCCTGAGGGCCCCACAGCCCCAGGGATTGGAGGGCTCTCCAGTAGCCCCCCAGAACAAAGGACTGATCCAAGACAGGAAACACTTGTCCCAGGCCGATAGGAGATGGAGCTGAAGAAGCCTCATGTGAAAATGAGCCAAAAGGCACTGCCTAGAAACAGGCCACCATCAGTCCCACCAGTCTCATCCCTTGCCGGATGGACAAATGAGGGATCGTCAGGACCATACAAATCAGCGCTAGGAGAACATCCACCATCTGCGGAGGCAAGAAAAACCTGGCCTGAATGGTATCCAGCATCATGCGCAGGAAAGAAGCCACCCGTGACAGGGAGGGTGAGGACTTGGGGTAATTGATCACCCACCCAGACCCTTCAGTGTCGCCACCACCGTCCGAGTGTCCAGCTCCACCTGATGGAGCGAGGGAGACGTAACGAGCAGGTTGTTGATCACCCACCCTAGATAAGGGAGAATGCGAAAGCTCTGGGTTCTTAGAAGAGTCATCACACCGGAGCACCTTGGTGAACACCCTGTGTGCATAGGTGAGTCCGAATGGGAGAGTCACGAATTGGTAGTGCTGCTCCCCTACCGCAAGCCTGAGGAACCGCTGGTGCCCTGGGATGACTGGCACATGAAGGTAAGCGTCTTCGATATTTATAGGTGTCATGGAGTCCCCCAGGCGTAGGAAACTGACAGCGGAGCGCAGCGTCTCCATGCAAAACCGTTTAGTGCAGATGAACCGGTTAAGGAACTTCAAACCAGAAGGGCCTTTGGTGGAGCTCTCTCTTTTGGGGAACCGTAAAGAGACTGGAATAGCAGACACTGACCTCTCTCCCTGGTGGGAACCTGACAAACGACCCCCATGGCCAGACGGCCTAGCACCGCCGTCAACAGGCCCTAAACGGTCCAGGGACCCGAAGAAGTCCATGATGAGAATCTGGGAGGAGGAGTGAAGAGCAGCAGCCGTCCCCCACCAGAGGGGAGAAGGAACCCCCTCAATGCTGAGCGGGCTAGCAGAGGATTTAGTCCTGGCACCCCAGAAAGATCCAAGTCGGGCCCGGCAACAGCCTATGCCCCGGGATCTCCCCTAGTCCCGCGAGGATACCCCCCTTGCCTGACCCAGGCTCATGAAAAAGGTAGTGAAGGACCCTGACCCCCGAAAGGGTCGTGGCTGCTATGTGATGTCTTAACTTACCACCTTTAGCCAAAGCTCCACCATCACCAACAGGCTCAACCCAACATGGGGAAGCCCCTAGACCGCCTTCCTGACAGCCTTGTCAGCCGCCGACCGGCGCCACAAGACCGGGCGACTGGATTAGACTATCCAGCCGAGGTCAACAATACCTCTTAGGAGATAAATAGCTCACATAGCGACAAGCTCTAAAACCAGCACCAGAAGGGTCCAAGGGGAGCCTAAAGCCGACCCCTAAATAAGGTCCTAAAAGCCGCGGCCGTAATAGCGGAGACCACCACCGGGCCACACAGACAAGGGCATGGGAGGCCCGTTAGTCGATACGTCAGTCCTCACTATCCATCAAGCAATGGAATGAGGGAACACACCACAGACGCAATACACAGCCCCCGAATGGGGGCATCCACCTAGTGGGATAACTGACCAATACGCGGGGAAGGGTATACCTCCTATGCCACCCCTTAGGTCAAGTGTCGGTTCTGGTAATGCCAACAGTGGATTTGCAGTACCAAAAAAAAAAAAATTCTTTCACCTGCTGCATAGGAGTCACCACGAGGAGAAAAAAGGGGGCCCGTACTACTAAAGTAAGGGGTATAGGGAGACGTCAGCATCCCACTGCTCTGAGGCGGCATCAGTGCCATGGCAGGCTGATCATCAGAGGGACATAATCTGAATAATATCCCTTTACACAAGGGGTGTACAGTAATAGACTAATATTAATCATGATGTTAATGCATAGGCCAGCGCAAAGGGCGCCCTGTGCCGACATTCAGCTGGAGCCTTCCGGCTGCAAGGCTAGCAATCAAGATCAGTGTTGTCTAGTCTAGCACAACCATAACACGCGACTTCCCACTAGTGTGAAGGACACTAGGGGTCATACCCAGGTGCGGGGGTGTGGGTGGCGAGACCAGCCAAACTGATCCGGGGGCACAGCACCTGCTGCGCACAAGATACACAATCTAGCACAATAATGCCCACAAGGGATGCCCCGCATACCACACACAGCCGGGGATGCCCCGAGGGGAACCCGAGCACAGCATCCTGGGAAGGCTCCATAAGGTGATTTTTGGTAGCCGCAATGACCAATGGGAATTACGCTGTTGAGCTACCCGGGATGCCCCTTAAATGTCCGTCAGTGGGAGGATTTTTATAATTTATGAGAGGGCAATATGCCCCTTTAAAATGAGGGGAAAGGCCACAAGACCCGGGGAAGCGCTAAATTGAAAATCCCCCGGAAGACACAATAACCATCACCCGCATAACATATATAAATAATTATATACATAAAATACAATGCAGCCCCAAGCCACAGAGGATGCAAATGACACAAAAGAAAATGTACCCATAAAATACATGCACATGAGGACAATAACCAGCCCGGCAGGGGGCACTCACCCACGCTATGGGTGATAAGATGGCGACCAGAGGGGGTAGATGAAGTGAGAGAGCGAAGGGGGCGGACCGTCTGCACAGCGCCAAGCACTAGGCCCCGCCCCCTTCAAGCGCGGGGAAACTTACAAGCGGCCGAGCTCCCTATCCAAAGCGGGAGCCTGCCTTGTCTACAATACTAAGCCAAAGGGGCGGGCCGCCAGAGTAGCGCGCCGAGCGCTAGGCCACGCCCCCTATCAACGCCAGGATTAGTAGATGCTGCTCCCTGGCGCCATTACACTTCTTCTCACCCCATAGTTAATGGGCCTGTGTAAACAGAATCGCCATGACAGGCAGGTAAATGATTGCTGTTCATATATAACAGCTAATAATAATAGAGACAGGAACACCTCTGAGGGAAGAAACATGGCGCCGCATGGCAGCTCTAGGGACCGCAAACAGCCCCCCCCCCCGAGACAGCTGCGCTCCCCTGTCAAGTGGGAGCAGGCCTCAGTGAACAAAGACAAGAGGGAGCGAAGGGAGCGGGCAGCGCGCTGAGTGTTAGGCCACGCCCCCTCCCTTCCCTCAGAGCATACAACCAGCCAAGCTCCCTGCCATGCGGGAGCCGGCTGCGAGGTGACCGGCCCGCCGCAATGGAAGGTACGCGGGCTGAAGAGAAAAACCAATGTGAAAACACATACATAATAAAAATTATAATATATATATTTCTTTATTACATACCGCCCCCCCCCCAACCGGGAACAGGGAGAAAGGGCGGAAGGCCGATAGCTACAATTAGGTTATGTAGTGAGGGCTTTAAAACGGACAGGGCATCCCAAATCAGGATCACCAACCTGACAACCGCCTACCCCTTGGAATGGAGTCTCACGGTGGAGCGTAGCTCCTAAGCACCATAGGGTGCCGTCTACCATTGTCCGAACCAGCAGCCTGTGCTGGGAGACAAAGTAAAATCAGTTAAAAGGATCCGGACAGAAATAGACTCAATAGAGGGGCCGGGAGTTATCCTGGCTACCTGCAAGGAGGAGACATCCATCTTCTGAGTTGCTCGCCTCTGCAGAGATGAAAGACTGGGGAATGAGTGGGAGGTACCAGGTATTTATGGACCGGGACATCTCTGCAAGATCGCCCTCTACAGGTCGGTATAACCCAAGTGTAATGACTATCTGAAGCGGGGTGTGTGACATACTTAGAATAAATAGATGCCCTTCTGCCATATTCATAGTAATTATATGTATACTGCAGCTACAAGTCAACAGCGCAGCTACAGGAAGCAGCAGTTTTAGGCAGACGCTACATTCTTTCTAGCTCCCATGCAGTTCCTTGTCAGGGCAACAGAGGGCGCAGCTTGCTTACATAGCAGCATCTCCCTGAAGCAAAATTGAAAACAAAAACAGTTGATTCTTGCCTAGATGATCAGGAAAAGGAAATCCTTCATGGAGGTCTGTGACTTACTGTTCTGCTGCATCCGGATAACTCTCTGGCGCTGCACCCCGGGAGCTAGAGCCGCGCCGTTATCACCAGCAATCTGCATCAAGTCATTGATGATCGCTTGTTTATCAACAGAGTTGGCATCAGGCCGGGTGTCCGGGTAGGCGAGCTGGGTAAGCTGGCTGTTCTGCAAGTCATCCAGAATCTCATCCAGGTTGTCCAAACTGCCCTGTAACTATAAAAGGACAATAGAATTTAACACGTCATTGTTAAAGCCCAACTCCAGCCATTACATATTTCCTAGCTTATTAAGCATCAGAGGAGCACCTGTAATAAGACCATGTGAAGCGAGAATCTATCAAATTTGATATATAGGTTTACTATTTGATAAAGTGGGGGGGGGGGGGGGCGCAGACAGCAGGAGCACCAGCTATGGTCAACCACAGTATGGCAATCCTGACGACTACAGGGACAAAATCTGCAGAAGTTTTCCCTCAGTCCCTTGACCAAGCTTCTGTGTAGAGCAGGGGGTTCCTGTATTCGTCATGTATCACTTTCTTCTAAATTTATCAAGTACCACCGGGGCAGTGCATATGGGTTGTAAGTTGCCTAAAATCGTGGTAAAGACACACACAAAAAACAATTATTTACAGGGTATGAAACACAAAAATGGCCATAAATAACTGGCATTTTGGGTTGTACGTATAGGGCAAATCAAGCTTGAGTACAGTTTAGATGGAGCACATCATTCTTCTCAAGTACCACCTGATAGGAGCTTGAGTATTACCAGCAGTACAAGAACCACTGGTTGGGAACCCCTGGTCTAGAGCAGGGGGTCCCCATGCTTGTTGCCTTGTTAACATTCAGCACAGGAAAAGGGTCTTGAGCCACTTGCAAGGCAACGAGATTGCTGCCTAATAAACATTGAGAGTCCATATAGTGTCACATAACTGAATGTTCTTATTATTCCAGACCATGGTGTAAGAAAATACACAAATTGTAGATCTAGAGCAGGCGTGCACAAGCTTTTTTGGCCACATTGTTTTTTGTTCCACTTCAAGGGGCCGCAATAAAACCTAAACAGAGACAGAACAGAAAACAGCTTCCTTCAGGAAAGCTGTAACCTTAAAGCATTGTATAGGGTTTTTTTTGTATATGCAGAGGTGAGCAGATGCGGGCAGAGGTGATGCGAGCGGATGAAGGCAGAGGTGAGTTGGGTAAAGGGTTGGGTAAATAAAGTGGACAGAGGTGAGGTGAGCAGATGTGAGGTTTGCTGAGATTAGGCAGCGAGAGGGGAGGATAGCAAAAATACCATTTTGTGATTACTCACCTGTAAAATGGGTATTATAAGTATGTCTCACACCCTGCTTCGGAAGATTAATTACACGTGGGTTGTGGTCCAGTAGAGGGTGAACTTCTGCAGAGATGACTAGAAAAAGAAGCCCCTCCCGGTCCATAAATACCTGGGACCTCCCACACATTCCCCAGTATAAGAAAGCAGTAAGGAGACCAGGAAGAGCCAATAAAATCCATGAGAAAAAAGTTTCACCATATAGAGGATCCAAGATACAACTAAGGGTGGGGCGAAGCAGGGTGCGAGACATACTTATAATACCCATTTTACAAGTGAGTAATCACAAAATGGTATTATTCCAAGTATGTCTCACAACCTGCTTCGGAAGATTAATTACATGTGGGACATCCAATAGCAGTGTCCAAAAAGGGTGGGGATCCCAACAGGCAACAGTGCACAAATCAAACCACTGCAGCTTGCAGAACTTTGCGGCCAAAAACAGCATCCGCTGAGGCCCGCACATCAACCTTATAAAACTTGGAAAAAGTATAAACAGAAGACCAAGTAGCAGCTGTACAAACTTGTTCAACAGAGGCCTGGTGCTGAAAAGCCCAGGAAGCCCCAACAGCACGAGTAGAATGAGCAGTGATCTGGAAAGGGGGATCCCTTCCCTTAGCAGAATAGGCCCTAATAACGGCCTGACGAATCCATTTACTAATGGTAGACTTGACAGGCGCCAAACCCTTCTTGGGCCCAGAGTGCACCACAAAAAAGGCGTCCCGTCTTCCGGAATGGCGAAGTAGCCACCAGATAGTACTTTACACATCTAACAACGTCCAGAGAGTGCAAGGCCCTCTCCTTGCCATTGCTAGGTTTAGGACACAATGAAGGAAGCACAATGTCCTGATTGAGGTGAAAGGCAGAGACAACCTTTGGCAAGAAGTCTGGTTTAAAACGGAAAACCACCTTGTCCTGATGTCTCTCAAAATAGGGGGCCTGAATGGACAAAGCCGCCAACTCAGAAACACGAACAGAGGTGATAGCCACCAAAAAGGCAACTTTTAAGGTGAAAATGGATAGTGCAGAATCCTGCACTGGTTCAAAAGGAGGACCCTGAGGGGCAGACAATACTAAATTGAAATCCCAAACAGGTAACATGGGTTTGCGAGGAGGGCGCACGAGTGACCCCCTGAAAAAAGGTCTTAACCAAAAGGATGAAGAGCGAAAGATCTCTGAAAGAAAACCGCCAGAGCGGACACATGCACCTTAAAGTGGACCAACACCCAGGATTTTGACTATCCTGGATCTTGGTCCACTTTGGTGGGGCACCCCTGATCGGGGTGCCCCGCTGTGTGAAACCCCCCCGATCACCCGGAAAACTCACCTCTCCCAGATCCCACGTGGCCGCGGACAAGCGATTTGACAGCAACGGACAAGCGGCTCCTCCGCCGCCGCCGCGCGTCACTCTTGGGGCGCGAGGGAGACAAGGTAAGGGGATTTGGGGCGTTTGGGGGGGGGGGGTTTCACCCCGCGGGACATCCCGATCTCGGAGGGAGGTGATCGGCCCGGGAATCTTATAGATTCCCGGGCCAATCACGGGAGGGTGATGGTCCACTTTAAGGGTGCCAAGTTGAAAACCCATGTCCAGACCATGCTGAAGAAACTCCAAAATCCGAGGAATGGAAAACACCCGACAATGGAAAGGCCCTAGCCTCACACCAATCAATGTAGGTCCCCCAGGTCCGGTAGTAGATATTAGAAGATTTCTTCCTAGCCCTGACAAGAGTCTGGACAACGGCTTCAGACAAACCCAAAATGGCTGCGGAGCCGGCCGTAACTTCACCGGTCCGCCTCCGCCAGAGAGCGCGCGCGCGGGCCGACAGTAAAGTAAAAAGACAAACTCAGTAAAAAAGCACACGCTGGCAGAGGCCAGCGCGAAGAAGTAAATGCCTGGCAACCACTGCAAAGAAGCACTCAACCACCACACACAAAAAAAGTGAAGGCACAACATAAATCATGGAGGGGCAGCTACCCCCCCCCCCCCCCCCCCCCCCCCCACAAACCGGGAAAAGGGAGGTTAGGGATAAGCCGATAGCTACATTTAAATATGTAGTGAGGGCTTCAACGGACAGGGCATCCCAAGTCAGGATCACCAGAACCTGACGACCGCCTACCCCTTGGTGGGGGATTTACGGTGGAGCATGACTCCTAGTCAAAAACCCTTCTAAAGGTGTCACCTACCCTCACCCGGACCCTGCAGCCATAGCTGGGAGGCTAATGACAATATTATAAAAGGTTCGGGTGGAAATAAGACAAAGGGGGGGGGGGGGGGGGGGCCGGGTGTTACCCGGCTTACCTGAAAAGGAGAGAGATAGCCATCATCTTGACTGTCACCGCCTTCTGCAGAGACTATACTGGGGAATGTGTGGGAGGTCCCAGGTATTTATGGACCGGGAGGGGCTTCTATTTCTAGTCATCTCTGCAGAAGTTCGCCCTCTACTGGACCATAACCCACGTGTAATTAATCTTCCGAAGCAGGGTGTGAGACATACTTGGAATACAGGCGGGTTGAGGCAAGGTGGGAAAGTCTAGTGGGCCGAGGTGTGGTAGGTAGAGGTGAGCAAAGGTGAGACAAGAAGAGGTAAAGAGGGAAGAAGTGGGCAGGAAGGAAAAGGTGATGTGGGAGGAGGTGATGCGGGCAGAGGTGGGAGGAGGTGATGCGGGCAGAGGTGGGAGGAGGCGATGTGGACCGAGGTGTGGGAGGCCGCAGCTGACAGCAGTGCGGACCACAGGTTGTGCAACCCTGATCTATAGGCCATTTTAGCGTCTTGACAACATCTCCCTTATCATCAATAATCATCTGTGGACTAGCAAAACATCTTCAAGACACAAAAACAGCAAGTGCAGATATTTCCAGCAGGAAAAATGCTCCCCTTATGGACTGGGAGCATTTTATAACTTAAAGTGGACCAACACCCAGGATTTTGACTATCCTGGGTTTTGGTCCACTTCGGCGGGGCACCCCGATCGGGGTTGCCCCGCTGTGTGAAACCCCCCCGAAACCCTGAAAAAAACTCACCTCTCCTCGCTCCCACGTGACCGCCGCTGCCAATCCCCGCCGACGGACAAGCAGGAGGCAGCTACGGATAAGAGAGCGCACCCGCCGCCGCCCGCGCGTCACTCTTACAGGGCGCGCGCCGCTGGATCGTGGATAAGGTAGGGATTTAGGGGTTTCTGGGGGGTTTCACACAGCGGGGTGCCCCGCAGTCAGGGGTCTGATCGGTCCGGGAATCTTATAGATTCCCGGGCCGATCATGGGAGGGTGTTGGTCCACTTTAAAGGTTAAGCTCCTTGGAAGCAAATTCTATGAGGTCTTGCCTAAATCATATTTTCGAATGCCAAGTTTATATAGGTAATATAGGGGGAGCAGGACTGGACAGGCCCAAAGGGGAACAGGGGTGGACCCCTGATCTGAACTGGAATAATCTCCAGCCCTACATATTAAACAAGTAATATTTTCATGTAGCTGTAGGGTACCATCAGTGGGCCCAAGGTTGCCCTGTCTGACACTGTAGGGGTTGGTAATGATTTAAGAAATATCCCATAAACAGTTCTGGTTGTACAGTTTTTAAAATAGATCCAAAGCAGAAGCTGGCCTCACACAACACCCCAGACATGCCGTCAGTCTGCCAAGCTATGAGCCTCCTAGCAGCACAGATTTGAAGTCTAGAGGGAGAAATCTAGGCAGCAACGTGCCAGAAAGATGGCACCTATATGAAGCTGTGACGTCAGCCAGTCACACACTCCTCATCTGACGAGCAGAGAAAATCAGGATGTGCTGCATCTAGGTCATATGGGGACAGGTATCCAACCACAAGCCACATGGAGACACAAAGAAAATGACAATTAATGACCGTTGGATCGTGTCATAGAGGGGGAAATCTCAGCCATCTAATAGACATCAAGCCAGAACACAGAATCATTCAATAATCCAATGCCGGCAGTGGCTGGAAAGCAGGGGGAGGGTTAACAATGGCAACCTGCAGCCGCTGGGGAAGTTTTTCTTGGCTCTGCTCTTGCATAAACACTGAACCTGCTAAACTGCGAGAAGCCATTCTTAGATCATAGCTAGGTGTAATCTGCAAGAGGCGCCTCCAGATTCAACCAATGTAAAAAGATTAGGAGTGACTAGATGAGAAGAAACGCACCAGCCAAAAAAAGCCCAGATGGCACTTCAGCCCACGCATCACCCAAACACTATTTCTGTTACACAAGGAGAGATTCGTTCCTGCCCTTTTATATCAGACATCCAGAATAGCTCTGTGTCCCAATCAGAACAGGGGTAAGAGGCAGGATGATGCAGCTACAGGTGTAACCCTGGATGAATGATAGGGGGGCCTGGCCCGATGCCTTCATATCTATGCTGGGAACTAGGATGACCATCAGGTTAAATGTTGCCCTGTGTAACATTTAAGAATGGTGCCCCCAAGCCGACATACATATACACTTAGATGGACTGACATAAAGTGGGAGTTGAATGGTGGAGAAAAACTGGAAGACCAATCAGGAGAATGTAAAGCATGTGGATAAGAGGCAGTTGGGTCAGCCATGAGAATTCTTTATGAAGTGGTGTCTAAATGGCGTCACTTGGTGCCCCCTTATAGATAAGACTGGACTAGAGGACACCCTATGTGACTCCGAAACCACTATGACCACCAGAGAGGTAATAATACAATTCTGTGATTACTCACCTGTAGAATTGGTATTATACGTATACAGCACGTCCTGCTCCAGAGAACAATTCCTTACGTTTGGGTTAGATATGCACAAGATGGCGCTGGACTGCAGAAACAGCAAAAAAGTGGCTCCTCCCAGCCCCTTATATTCCAGGGACCTCCCACAAAATCCCCAGTATTGACAAGCAGTTAGCAAGAAGCCGGGAGAATAATAACCATAATCAAACAATTTTAACCATGATAACAATCACCATACAAAGGCACTAAAGACAATGAAAACAAGGGAGGGGTGGAGCAGGACGTGCTCTATACGTATAATACCAATTCAACAGGTGAGTAATCACAGAATTGTATTATTCTAAGTATACAGCACGTCCTGCTCCAGAGAGTAATTCCTTATGTTTGGGACATCCAATAGCAGTGTATGTAAGGTAGGGTGGGATCCCCAAAAGCAACAACATGCAGATCAAACCACTGCCGCCTGCAGAACTTTGCGGCCAAAAACAGCATCAGCTGAGGCCCTAACAACCTTGTAAAACTTTGAAAAGGTATGAACAGAAGACCAAGTAGCGGCCTTGCAAACTTGTTCAACAGAAGCCTGGTGCTGAAAAGCCCAAGAGGCGCCAATAGCACGAGTGGAATGAGCAGTAAGGCGGAAGGGAGGATCCTTCCCTTTAGCAGAATAGGCCTGAATAACAGCCTGACAGATCGACTTGCTGATGGTAGACTTAGCTGGAGCCAGACCCTTCTTAGGACCCAAAGGGACCACAAAAAGAGCATCAGTCTTCCTGAAGGGCACAGTAGCCACCAAATAGAACTTCAGGCTCCTGACCACATCCAATGTAGAGCCCTCTCCTTAGGGTTACTAGGATTAGGGCACAGAGAAGGAAGAACAATGTCCTGATTGAGATGAAAAGCAGACACAACTTTAGGCAGAAAATCTGGTTTAAAGCGGCACCACCTTGTCCTGGTGTCTCTCAAAGTAAGGGGGCATGATGGAAAGCGCCGCCACCAAAAGGCTACCTTAAAGTGTAAGAATGGACAAAGCAGCCTCATGCACAGGCTCAAAAGGAGACCCCTGCAAGGCAGATAGGACCAAGTTCAAGTCCCAGACTGGTAACATACGCTTAGGCTTACGTGGGGGGCGCGCACATGAGTAACCCCCTGGAAAAAAGTCCTGACCAGATGATGCTGAGCAAAAGATCTCTGAAAGAAAACAGCCAAGGCAGACACATGACCCTTCAGAGTGCTGAGTTGAAGCCCCAGATCCAAACCATGTTGGAGAAATTCCAGAATCCTAGGAATAGAAAACACGACAGGGAAGAGATTCACACCAGTCAATGTAGGTACTCCAAACCCTATAGTAGATGGAAGAAGAGGACTTTTTCCTAGCCCTGATCATGGTGTTAACAGAGGCAGGTAGCCCCTTTTCCATTAAGATGGAGGTTTCAGCAGCCAGGCCGTTAAAGCCAGCGTTTGTAAATTGGGGTAGCGTAGCTGCCCCTGAGTGAGCAGGTCTGGATCCTTGGGCAGGGCGTACTGATCTACCGGCAGCTGCACGAGGTCTGCGAACCACACTCTTCTTGGCCAACAGGGGGCCACCAGGATTGCTGGCACCCCTTACTGAGCTATCTTTCGCAGAACCCTGCCCAACAGGGGAAACGGGGGAAAGACATACAGTAGCTGAAATCCCTGCCAGGGCATTGTCAGAGCATCCACGGCAAAGGCCAGAGGGTCCTGGGACAGAGACACAAAGACTGGAAGCTTGTGACGGGACGCAAACAGATCCACATCTGGCTGGCCCCAACGGTGACACAGAGAGCGAAACACCCTGTTGCTGAGGGACCATTCCCCCAGGTGAGAAGTCCCCCTGCTCAGAGTTTGCCTCCAGATTCTCCACCCCCGGAATGTACACAGCTGAGATGCAGGGAACATTGTCCTCTGCCCAGGACAGGATCAGAGACATTTCCTTGAGGGCCCCCTTCCCCCGGGTCCCTCCCTGATGACTGATGTAGGCAACCGCCATCTGGTTGTTCCAGCGTACCTGAACAGCCCGACCCTGAAGGTGTGGGGTCAAGCGGGCTAGAACCAACCTGATCGCCCTCAATTCCAGAATGTTGATAGGGGTGTGGGCCTCCTGAGGGCCCCACTGCCCCTGGAATGTTAGGGATCTCCAGAAGCCCCCCCAACCTGTCAGACTGGCATCCGTGGTGACTGCCTCCCAGCAAGGGGCTAGAAAGGATCTGCCCACTGACGGGTTCCTTGAGTACAGCCAACACGAGAGGGACCGCCTGGCTAGGGGGGACAGAACCAACACCTGATCCAGGGACATAGGGTCCCTGTCCCAAACAGACAAGAGGTGGAGTTGAAGAGGCCTTATGTGGAACTGAGCATAAGGAACCGCCTCGAAGCAGGACACCATCAGGCCCACCAGCTGCATTCCCTGCCTGATGGAAGGATGAGGGCAGGACAGAAGGAGCTGAGCTTGCAGATTGTCTACCTTCTGCTGAGGAAGAAAGATCCTGGCCCGAGCTGTATCCAGATTCATGGCCAGAAATGGCTTTACCAAAGAGGGAGACAGGTAGGATTTGGAGTGGTTTATCACCCAGCCGAATGACTCCAGTGTGGTCACCACCCGCTGAGTATCCAGCTCTGCCTGTTGGAAGGACGGAGAAGTGATAAGAATATCGTCCAAATAGGGAAGAATGCCCTGAGCTCTCAGCAGAGCCATAATGCCTGCCAGCACCTTGGTGAATACCCTGGGAGCTGAAGACCGAAGGGCAATGCCACAAATTGGTAATGCTGATCCTCCAGAGCGAACCTGAGGAATCTCTGATGACCTGGAAAGACTGGAACATGGAGGTAAGCATCCTTGACGTCCACAGAGGTCATGAAGTCCCCTGGGCGTAGTGAACTTACAGCTGAGCGCAGAGTCTCCATGCGAAACCTCCTGGGTCTGACAAACTTGTTGAGAAGCTTTAAGTCCAGGATAGGTCTGACAGACCCATCTCTTTTGTGACCGGTGAAAAGGTTGGAATAGTAGCCCTTGCCCCTTTCCCCTAAGGGCACTTGGCAGATGACCCCCAGCTCCAGTAGATTCTGCACAGCAAGCAACAGGCCCTGAGCTGACAGGGGGTCTTGAGGCATCTGGGATCTGATGAATCTATGGGGCGGCCAGGCTGCCAACTCTATCTTGTAACCAGAGGACATTACCTCCTGAATCCACCGGTTTGAGACATGACGCCTCCAGACATGAGCAAAGAGCCGAGGCCGTCCCCCCACCCGGATGGGTGAGGGCGCCCCTTCATACCTGAGGGGGCTTGGGGGAAGACTTAGATTTGGAACCCCAGGAGGGTCCAGGGCGGCCACGTCCTCTGCCCCAGAAATCTCCCCGACCCCCTTCCCATTCCGGACCCACAGTAGGAGGGAGGAAAGGAACCTGAACCCCGAAAGGGCAGAGACTGTCTCTTGCGCTGGGGTAACCTGCCTTCCTTAGCAAACAGGTCCAGGCGATCCCCAAATAGACCCAGTCCTTTAAAAGGGGAACCCAGTGAGAGCCTTCTTGGCAGCGTTGTCAGCTGCCCACTGGCGCAGCCAAACCGAGCGGCATATAACCACCGCCAAGGCAGAAGCCCTGCCATACATTCTAATGGTATCATCCAAGGCAGAGAGGACATATGCAACAAATTCCTCACAACGCAGAAGGGCACTATACTCTGCACTAGCTGCCTCACCAGGAGCCCCATCTAAAATACTCTTGAGCAGAGTCCTAATAGCCACAGCTGTAATGGCAGAGGCACAAACCGGACGCAGCGTGGACCCCACACAGGCAAAGGCATGGAAAGCCAGCTGATCAATGCGCCGATCCTCACCATCCCTCAGTGTAGTAGAGTCAGGGGAATGCATGACAGAAGTGTTGGACAACCCCAGAATTGGTGCATCCACTTCTGGAGGGGACGACCAATGCTTAACCACTTCAGCAGGAAAAGGGTACCTCTTATCCCAATTCCTAGGCACCCCAGGGAGCCTGCTTGGTCGCTCACACTCTTTGAACACAAGATTATTGAAGTGAGTTTGCTCAGGAAACTCCAAACGTGGCTTAGCCGTATGAAAGAACTGCCCCTGCTGCCGAGGAGCCGCGGCAGGAGAGATAGAAAGCACTTCAAAAATGTGAGCCAAAAGCCTGTAAGTATCATCTGGAGCCCATGGGTCAGAGCCAGAGTCAGCATAACCCTTAGGCTGCTCATCAGATGATTCTGAATCAGAAAACAATTCCACCCCTCTTCCAGGGGGGTATAGCCAGCCAGGTCAAAAAATTCCTCAGCCTCCATAGGAAAGAGGTTAACGCCAGGTGCCAGATGCCGCCTCTTAGCCGAGGCCTTACGCACTGTAGAGCCAGCAATCAGCTTCTCAATACTAGCCACCCTGGTAGACAAATCAGGCTGAGACTCCCCACCGGTATGCACCTCACTGGGAGTCAGATGTAAGCATGGGGGAGTGGGAGAAGCCACACGGGGCACAGGCCCAGCCACAGGCAACCTAGATTGCAGCGTAAGCACCCGCTGGGCACAGGGTACACAGACCCGCACATTGTCCCGAAGGAACCCCAAGCACATTATCCTGAGAAGCCTCCATATAGTGATTATCGCGGCCACCGGCCAATAGGGATTTACACAATAAAGTCACCCGGGATGCCCCAATAACCCGCTAGGGAAGTGGGAGGTAAAGGCAGAGTAGGACTCTAATAGCAACTAAATAGAGGGGATAGGCCGGGAGAAACCACAATTAAGTTTGACCCGCCTGCAAGACAAACAAAGTCCTGTAAGCGGTATGCATACACAACAATATATAAAAGATAAGCCAGCCCGCAGGGGCACTAACGGACTGCGGTAGGTAGAAGCCAGCCCCGCAGCACGAGAAGGCAAAATGGCGCCCACAGATACCTCGAGGGGCGGGCCGCGGAGACAGTGATGCGGAACGCGCCATCCGCAAGGCCCGCCCCCCCCGAAGAGCGCAAAGGCGCCAACGTGACCATGTCAGCCAATGATGGCGCAGCAGCACCTGAGGTAAAGTCGCCGCCAATCGCGGAACGCCGTACAAGCGCGCAGCGGTATTTTTAAAAGCAACCAGTGCAACCAACACACGCGCGGCAACAAAAGCCAAGTTATACCACGGAAACAATAAGAGTGAAGAATACACCTACAACACACACAACACCCCCTCCCCCTCCCGAGAAATACCAGGGAGAGCGAGGGAGGGCAGCGGCCAACGTAACAGGAGCCCAGGGAGAGTGCGGGAGGGGCATCCCATAAGGCTCACCATGGGCCTATACCGCCTACCCTTTGGTGGGGGATTGCGGTCGGAGCAGCGCTCCTGAAGCACCTGACAACGGTGCTGCCTACAGTCACCCCACCAGTGCAGCCAAAGCTGGGAGGCATGAAAAGGAGGAACGGGTGGGAATAGTCCTACAGGGCTGCAGGCTAATAGCCCCACTCACCAAGGTGTAAAGCGAAAACAAGGGTCACTTGCTGCCCGAAGCATTACAAGAATAAAAAAATGTTAGACCAGGTCTGGCATGACCCTATGGACAGAATTAGCCAAAAACACAATACAAAGCTGCAGAATAATAGACTCAGGTAGCAAAGGCCATTATGTTCTGGCTTGTTTCAGGTCAACTATAATAAGGTCATCTGGATAATCCTTATTAGCTGGAAGTAGACTACTTCTTTAGGGGCCCGAACTTTTTCCATTTTCTAATGATTTCAATACTACCTGCATTGTTGGTCACTTAAAACGAGAATAAAACACACAAAACAGACAATTAAAGTACGAGACATGCACCCACCACAGACCACCTCTGATAGAATTAATGTGTACTGCCAGTTACCAGTGGTACGTGTATTACTGGTTGGGAAACCCTACTCTACTTCAATCCATCCAGCACCACCAAACCCTTCCTGATGCAAAGGCCAAAGCTAGTCCTCTGGACATCATACACACAAAGTTATACAAACCAGCTCCTCCTAGCACACGTTTGGCCAGCTGGATGGGGGGGGGGGGTCAGACAGCTGACCAAACGTGTGCTAGGAGGAGTTGACAGCTCAGATGCGGATATCTGCCTGGTCCAATCAGAACATGACAACTGAAAGCACTGTCTGAAGCGCATACAGAGGACGAGCTAACCTATAACCTACACGCACACACTATATTCCTAAAAGTATCTTAAAATGGCTCAGCCCCATGTCACTGAACGCTATGCACCCATCACCCCCCTGTTCCAGGAAAAATGACAGTCCTATCCAAAGTTTATGTTTGCAAGGAGATTAGAGGATACTCAATGTTCAAACACTGCCCCACACTCTGCTGTTATAAAAGCAGGCCACCCAGCAAGGGACTGGTCTGCTATTATACAGCTCTCCAGCACATCATGTTGGGGAATCTCCCTATTACAGCATAATAAGGGAACAGGGGCATGTACAGAGAAATGTCTTACATCTCGGCTCTCATGATTGCTTACATTTACTCACATAACCTCCATGTCACCCAGCTCCAGATATACAATCTGCTCCTCTTTGTATTGCTCTGGCTCTATGGTCAGTTTAATATCATGTGGTCATACAAGGAAGCTCAGGCACCTACAGCAGAGTTTTATCTTCATCAATATGTTCAAACTTAACCGAAATTTCAACTCTCTTCTCTTTACCCAGAGACCCATGAGGTCTTGCCTGCCTTCAGCACCTAAAGGCCACCACTTCCTACACCACAGCCAGAGACTACTAGAGAAAGCCTGCCTAAACCAATGGAGTGTTCAGAGTGACAATGACAGGATCCTGTGCATGTGCCACCTGGCCTCTCCTAGAAGTGTTAGGCTGGTGATGCAAGGCAAACCCTAACCTTAAGACTTGCCCCATATCCCAAAACGGATTCCAATTGGACAAGAGCCCACACATGCACCTTAGTACCAGGGGAAAAGAGAGTTCTCATAGGCATTACACAGTGGGACATCCCAAATCGGATGCCACAGGGGCAAGGACCAGATTCTCTGATAGTCGGAATTCCATGTTTTGGTCTACTTTAAAATAGTAAGATGCAATAGGCGACTAAGCTGCGTGTGTGTGTGTGCGTGTGTCACTGACTGGGAGACCTGTCAGATCCCTGGTCCAGAACCTGAGAAAACAGGAGGAACACACTCCAGTATCTTTACAGCTACAAGACATTACTGGGAAGTTCTCGGGAGCAGCCTGTGTATCTAGGAACCAGGAACAGCCTTGGTGTCTTGTGCTTGTACTGATGCCTCCGGCAAGGGACTGAACCCATAAGTATCTAATTTGGTGTACCAAAATGGAAGCAAGAGAAAGCCCAGTTTTTCATGGAACTTTGTGCTATAGATGAAAACCATTTTCTCTAGCAGATGGAAAACCTGCAAAGTGGTGTGTTTGGTGTACCTGGCAGAGAATTCCTGACACTCTGCCTCAGCCCCACATTCCTGAGCTTGTAGGTTTAGCCCTTCCTGCTGTAACTTCTTCAGAGTGGATCACAATGTTCCAGTAGCTGAAAGGTTACAGGAAACGATCTCACCTAGGGAGGTCAGAACTGCAGCTCGATTTAGCCAAAACTGCCGATAAGCTCACCTGTTACAGTAAACGGATTCTAGGACTTGTAGTCCGTTTTTACTCAAGGACAGGAAGCTGCTCCCACTTTCACACAGAACCACAGGAATATAAGAAACCTTGGAAGCAGCATGCTGATAAGTAAATCACAGGTCTAGGGGCACAATCCTAACACACGTTTATTTTACATTCCAGAAGAGGAAAACCTGACAAAATGGGAGTTTTTCTTTAAAGGGGAACTTCACTTTCAACGCCATTCTTAAAGTGGACCAAAACCCACCGCGATCGGCCCGGGAATCTTATAGGATTCCTGGGCCGATCAATTCCCTCCCAAAGGGGCATCCAAAATTGGGATGCCCCGATGTGTGAATCCCCCAGGTCGCCCATACACTCACCTTCTTTCCCGGTCCAATGCTACATGTGCAAGCCGCATCCCGCTATCCCCATAGCAGGGCATGTGCCCCAGGCATTTGTGAATGGCCGACACGGGCACACTCCCTGTCAGAGGGCAGCAGGAGAAGCGGCTGTCAGAGGGCAGCAGGAGAGGCGGCTGTCAGAGGGCAGCAGGAGAGGCGGCTGTCAGAGGGCAGCAGGAGAGGCGGCTGTCAGAGGGCAGCAGGAGAGGCGGCTGTCAGAGGGCAGCAGGAGAGGCGGCTGTCAGAGGGCAGCAGGAGAGGCGGCTGTCAGAGGGCAGCAGGAGAGGCGGCTGTCAGAGGGCAGCAGGAGAGGCGGCTGTCAGAGGGCAGCAGGAGAGGCGGCTGTCAGAGGGCAGCAGGAGAAGCGGCTGTCAGAGGGCAGCAGGAGAAGCGGCTGTCAGAGGGCAGCAGGAGAAGCGGCTGTCAGCGGGCAGCAGGAGAAGCGGCTGTCAGCGGGCAGCAGGAGAAGCGGCTGTCAGCGGGCAGCAGGAGAAGCGGCTGTCAGCGGGCAGCAGGAGAAGCGGCTGTCAGCGGGCAGCAGGAGAAGCGGCTGTCAGCGGGCAGCAGGAGAAGCGGCTGTCAGCGGGCAGCAGGAGAAGCGGCTGTCAGCGGGCAGCAGGAGAAGCGGCTGTCAGCGGGCAGCAGGAGAAGCGGCTGTCAGCGGGCAGCAGGAGAAGCGGCTGTCAGCGGGCAGCAGGAGAAGCGGCTGTCAGCGGGCAGCAGGAGAAGCGGCTGTCAGCGGGCAGCAGGAGAAGCGGCTGTCAGCGGGCAGCAGGAGAAGCGGCTGTCAGCGGGCAGCAGGAGAAGCGGCTGTCAGCGGGCAGCAGGAGAAGCGGCTGTCAGCGGGCAGCAGGAGAAGCGGCTGTCAGCGGGCAGCAGGAGAAGCGGCTGTCAGCGGGCAGCAGGAGAAGCGGCTGTCAGCGGGCAGCAGGAGAAGCGGCTGTCAGCGGGCAGCAGGAGAAGCGGCTGTCAGCGGGCAGCAGGAGAAGCGGCTGTCAGCGGGCAGCAGGAGAAGCGGCTGTCAGCGGGCAGCAGGAGAAGCGGCTGTCAGCGGGCAGCAGGAGAAGCGGCTGTCAGCGGGCAGCAGGAGAAGCGGCTGTCAGCGGGCAGCAGGAGAAGCGGCTGTCAGCGGGCAGCAGGAGAAGCGGCTGTCAGCGGGCAGCAGGAGAAGCGGCTGTCAGCGGGCAGCAGGAGAAGCGGCTGTCAGCGGGCAGCAGGAGAAGCGGCTGTCAGCGGGCAGCAGGAGAAGCGGCTGTCAGCGGGCAGCAGGAGAAGCGGCTGTCAGCGGGCAGCAGGAGAAGCGGCTGTCAGCGGGCAGCAGGAGAAGCGGCTGTCAGCGGGCAGCAGGAGAAGCGGCTGTCAGCGGGCAGCAGGAGAAGCGGCTGTCAGCGGGCAGCAGGAGAAGCGGCTGTCAGAGGGCAGCAGGAGAAGCGGCTGTCAGAGGGCAGCAGGAGAAGCGGCTGTCAGCGGGCAGCAGGAGAAGCAGCTGTCAGCGCGCTCGGAGACGTCAGAGGATCAGAGCGCGCTGATTGGGCGAGCGGCCACGCATGCGCTGTAGGTGCGGGAAGAGGCGAGTTGGTTTAGGCGATCTGGGGGGTTTCACACAGCCCATCTGGGGGAAAAGACCAAAACCCAGGATAGTCAAGGTGTTGTTCCACTTAGTTTCCATTGTATGCCAATATGATGCACTCAAGGTGCGGAGATGTTTTTTCTTTTCTATGCGTTGGCAACTCCATGTTATAAAAGAACAGTTCTCTCTAGCAACAATGTACCTTAGCAAAGAACATCACTGTGGTGTTCAGATGTCCATTTCAGAAACTTCCTATGCTGGCTTGCTAAACTAAGGCAGGGACGGCAAGTTTAACCCCATCTGCATTATTGCAATCTCTGCAGATAGAGGGAATCTTGCATTCCAGAAGCTAAAGGGTTACTTGAATCATTCTCAGCTGGAGAGGTGGTTGCTGCAGCTTTGTTTAGCCAAAGCTGCTAATGAGCTCATGTAACAATTTTAGAAGGATTCTGAGATTTGCAGTGAGAATACTAAGGGCAGGAAAGTTGTGCTTACTTTACCAAGACAGAGCCACAGGAATAAAGGAAACTTGGAAGCAGCATGCTGATAAGCAAATCACAGGACTGGGGGCCACAATCCTAACACAAATGTTAGGCCGAACTTAAACGTTTCCTTTAATGACTCTGGGAAAGGGACATTCATAAAAACATAGAAGGTTGATGGCAGAAGGTGAGCATAGGGTCCATCTAGTCTGCCCTTATGTGTATACTGTATGTTCTCTTTATCTTAGGATAGATGTGTGCTTATCCCAGGCATGTTTAAATTCAGTGACTGTTGATGTTTCAACTACCTCTGCTGGAAGTTTGTTCCAAGCACCTACTACTCTTTCTGTAATAATATTTTCTAACATTGCTCCTGATCTTCCCCCCGACTAGCTTCAGGTTGGGCCCCCTTGTTCTATCATTACGCTTCTTCTTATAAACACTTCCCTCCTGAACCTTATTCAATCCTTTCACATATTTAAAGGTCTCAATCATGCCCCCCCTCTCCCTTTTTTCCTCCAGACTGTACAAATTAAGTTCTTTAAGTCTCTCCTGATAAGTTTTAAGTTTAAGTCCTTCTACCATTTTTGTTGCCGGCCTTTGGACACGTTTTATTTAAATAATGTCTTTTTGCAGGTAAGGTCTCCAGAACTGCACACAGTATTGTAGCTGTGGCTTTACCAGGGCTCTATACAGCGGCATCACAACCTCCCTCTTCCTACTGGTGATGCCTCGAGCTATGCAGCCGAGCATCCTGCTTGTTTTTCCCACTGCCTGGCTACACTGTCCACTCATCTTGCAGCTATCAGTAATCAGTACCCCTAAATCTCTCTCCTCCGAGGTCCTGGATAACACAGTGCTGCCCATACGGTACTCGGAGCAGGGATTCCTTCTACCCAAGTGCAGGATTTTACATTTAGAGACATTAAACTCTAGTTTCACAGTTTTGACTATTCAGGCAATAGGATTATGGGACTGCATTAGAAGCGCCACAACTAAGCAAGTAAACAGAACCGCTTCCCTTTAAACTTGTATGCAAATTCCCTTTAAAAATAAAGTGAAAGGTCAGAGAGAAAGTGAAGGCTTTGCTGTGCAGGATATAAGCGTGGGCAGGTAATATATATGGGTGAGCAGCATACAGGCTGCATGGGGCCAGCACTCCCATGGGGTGGGGCAATGGGGTCACGTGGAGAGAGTAAAGAGAAACTGGTTTAAGCTAGACGAGAGTAGCGCCCATATCCCACATAACATGTCATCGTGCCAAAATGTCATAACGGAACTAAAAACAAAAAGCCGCCTTCTCGTTTCTGAAATCTGCTGCTCCAATGCAAATATATGTGTGCAAGGGTCACAGAGCAGGCGCCACACTCGTGTTCAGGCCCTTTACTCACTCCACAGCCAGGAGGGGGGGGGGGGGGGGGGGGCACACATTGCACCCTCGGCCCGGTTTCCCCAGACAATTTATTCCTGCTATTTGGTATAATTAACGTGGACCACAAGCAGCCGTGGACTCTATAAAACACTCCAGGACCGCCTGTTACCCTCCCCCCTGAGGGATCCAGATTGGGCATGCCCCGCTCTGTGAATCCCATTCCCCTGTAAAGCTCATCTTTTCCCCGATCCAATGGCACACGAGTGAGCTGCAGTCTGCTATACCTTTAGCAGGGTGCATGCCCGCAGAAGGTATTTGTAAATGGACAGTCTCAGCTAGACTTGGCAAAGCCTTAGCGAATTTGGCGAGTGCAGCCGATCACACGGATTGGATGAGAGCCCGCACATACACTGTACGAGCAGGGAAAGGCGAATTTACTGGGAATTCTGATTCCGCCAGCGTTAAAGTAGACCAAAACCCAGGATAGTCACGTTTTGACTATCCTGAGTTTTGGTCCTTTCCCCGGGGCAGAGGGATGCCCCTCTGTGTGAACCTCCCCCCAGATTGCCACAGCCAACTCACTTCTTCCTGGTCCCACGGCGCGTCTAAGAGCAGTGGCTCAGACGGCCGCATCCTCTGCCTCCCTCTTAACAGGGAGCGTGCCCGAGCTGGCCATACACAAATGCCTGGCGTGGGCACTGGTCGAGGGAAGCGGAGGATGCGAGAGTCTGAGCCGCTGCTCTTAGACGCGCCGTGGGACCAGGAAGAAAAGAGTTGGCTGCGGCAATCTGGGGGGGTTTCACACAGCGGGCCATCCCCGATTGGGGTCCCCCCGGAAAAAGGCCCAAAACCCAGGATAGTCAAACCCAGGATGGTTCACTCTAAGACCCAGGAAATGCCTAAAACTTATGGATCCTCCTCACCCTTACATGGTCTTTGGTTGGCAGCAGCTACAACTGGTTCTGCACATGACCACCAGTGACCAATTGGCTGCACACTGGACACCGCTGGTCACTTGGGCTACATGCTCTGTGCAGAAATTCAAACTGTGTGGGCAGCTTAGTTATTTCAGATACTTCAAAGCAGAACAAAACCCTCCAGGTTTAAAAGTCTCCAGGTCCGGCTGCTGGCCCAGATACCGGTCGCCCGACCGTGTGACCCCCCCCCCATCCCGATCATCGCAAAACAGCAATATAAACAATGCCAGCCGCATCAGATTGGCTGGAGGCCAGAGGCCGCCCCAATCTAAAGAGGATGCACCTGCTTGTGTGTTACCGCTCTTTAATATGCGTAGCACACAGCCCCGATTGGATGAGAGACTGCACATGCACCTGCACGTGCTGTAGGGCCAAGGAATGGTAAGTCTGATTGACTGATCTGGGGGGTTTCACACTTAGATAGTGAAAATCCTGGGTTTTGTTCCCGATTTAATTGCGCAGCCAAACAAATCCCACCAAGCTTGTGGTTTTATTCTCCTGGTAGAAATAATACGTTCCAGGGCGACAGGGTACTTTCACAGGGGGGCATTACCAGTCTAATCTGTCCAATGCATTGCATGATGGGAAAAAGCATCTACACCAATCAGAAGAATTGCAATAGCCAAGCTGTTATTACAGCACAAGTCACAGCACAGATTGGTCATGGAGCTGAGAAGAGCCTCTGTAAAATTTGAATGGAATGTGTAAAACCTGTCAACCTGGATTCTTTTTCCTTCCATTAAAAGAAAAACAGGCTTGGCAGGAATTTTTAATTTATGTCGTAATACCTCATCTCGCCAGTTTGCATATCATATGGATTTTTATTGTCGGACCTTTTTTTTGGGGGGGATTTTCTAGCGCCCTTACTAATCAGTTTTGCTTGCCAACTCTCTATCTCTATGACAAACGCACAGACCCATTAATCAGGAATAGAAGGTAACCCTTCAAGACCAAGGCCTCGATTCAGTAGGTAGTAGAAAAAAATCACATTAAAGTGGACCAAAACCCAGGATTTTGACTATCCAGAACCAGCACCCCGAAAGGGCAGCATCTGCCTCCTGCGTTGAGGCAGCCTACCATCCTTGGCAAACAGACCCAGATGCTCCCCAAAGAGCTGTAGCCCAGTAAAGGGAAAGCCAGTGAGAGCCTTCTTAGCAGCATTATCAGCCGCCCACTGACGCAGCCAAACAGAGCGTCGTATAGCCACCAAAAGGGCAGAAGTCTTACCACACATCCTGACCGCATCATCCATAGAAGAAAAAATAAATGCCACAAATTCATAGCAAAGCAGGAGGGATCTAAACTCCTTCCCCTTATTGGCATCCGAGACATTATCCATAAGGCACTTGAGCAACCCTTTAAGAGCAGGAGCCGTGGTGGCAGAAGCGCACACAGGGCGCAGCGCAGTCCCTGCACAAGCAAATGCGTGACAGGCCAGCTGATCGACACGCCGGTCCTCACCATCCCTCAGAGTAGAAGTGCCAGGGTAATGCATGACCGAGGTATTGGACAACCCAAGCACGGGAGCATCCACCTCGGGGGGACACGACCAGCGCTTAACCACATCAGCAGGAAATGGATACCTCCTGTCCCAACTCTTAGGCACCGCGGGCAATCTGCTAGGACGTTCCCACTCTTCGAGCACCAAATTATTGAAGTGGATCTGCTCAGGGAACTCCAAACGTTGTTTAACCGAGTGAAAAAGCTCACCCTGCTGCCTCTTAGCCGGGACAGGAGGGGTAATACACAGTACTTCAAAAATGTGAGACAACAGCCTGTCCGAATCCTCAGGAGACCATGGGTCTTCTCCAAAAGGAGACACTGTACCACCATAAACCTCCTGCTGCTCCTCAGAGGACTCAGAATCAGAAAAAAGTTCCCCCTCTTCTAGGGGGTACAGGCCAGGGAAAGAAAACTGTCCCTCATCCTCCTCAGGAAAGAGGGAAACAGCGGGAGTTAAATGCCGCTTCTTGCCACCCGCAAGGCCAAGTCATAGTTTGATTCCCCACTAGCAGGGGGTTCAAATGCAGGCACGGGGGGGGGGGTAGGTGATGTAGAAGGGGGCGCAGAGCTGGGCAGCGTAGCAGGCAAACCAGACTGTAGCGCAAGTACCTTCTGGGCGCAGGGCACACATACCCTGACACCGTCACTCATAGGGGATACCTCACACGCGGCACACAGCTGGGCTTGTCCCGAAGGAACCCCAAGCACATTATCCCCGGAAGCCTCCATATGGTGATTAGAGTGGGCACATTGGCCAGTATAGGGTTAAGGCTAACAAGAGCCACCCGAGATGCCCCAAAACCCAAGGTGGGAGATGCAAAAGGGAAGAGGGCCGGGAGAAACCACAGTCACGTTAATCCCGCCTGAAAGACATAAGAAAACCACACATAAAATTCCCAAAATGCGGTGACAAGAGCACAATACAACCCCGAAGGGGACTCACGGACCAAGAAGCCAATCGCACAACCAGGCAGGCCAGCAGCGCACTGCGGTACCGCAGGTCAGGAGAAGAAAAAACTTCAGACAAAATGGCGCCCGCAAGGACCTTGAGGGGCGGGCCACGGAGGGATGACGCAAAAAGCGTCATCCGCGGGACCCGCCCCCCTCCCGAAGAGCGCAAATCGCGCTCCACATGACCTCCCAGCACCAATGACAGCGCAGCAACACATGAGGCGAATGTCGCCGCCAGCGCCGTACAAAGACGGCGCGGCGGCAAGCGCGCACAAAACTAGTAAAAAACAGATAAAATACAATGTGCAACCACACCGCCTACCCCCCACCCGGAGAGCTCCCCAGGGAGAGAGCGAGGCGGAGAAGAGCAATGGTAGGCGCACTGAAGGCATGCTTAGCTAGGGAGAGGGGGGGGGGGGCAGGGAAAGGCCCACAATAAGGCAGGAAGGGGCATCACATAAGGCTCACCATAAGCCTGAACCACCTACCCTTGCAGGTACAGGGATTGCGGTTGGAGCAGCGCTCCTCCAACACCTGACCCTGGCGCTGTCCTACCTTCACCGAACCAGGCAGCCGAGGCTGGGAGGCAGTGGGTCCTGAACGGGTGGGAATAGTCCTGCAGGGCCGCAGGCTGGTAAGCCCCGCTCGCCTGCGTAATATAGAGAGCCATTTTCTATCTTCACAGTCCTGACTGCAGAAGGAAACTGGGAATTTGTGGGAGGTTCCTGGTCTTTTATAGGGCCGGGAGACGCCACAAGTCTCTTCTGCAGTCCACTGCGCCACCTTGTGGCGGATATCCCAAGAGTAAAGAATATTTGTGAAACAGGATGTGCTGTATACTTGGAAAATAGTATATTAAAATAATATATATTTAAATATATGTATTAAGTAATTACATTTTTAGCCAATTATTTATTATACTTCCCCCACTGGGCTGCAACTCTGTTCTAGGATACGGGCGCCATCTTGCCTCAGAAGTGTCACATGCTGGGGGGAAGGGTTATAGATAGACAGAGCAGAGCTGGAGTCAGGAAAAGGACAGCAATCGCACAATACATAGCGGCATAGTCAGAAGACACTTCCTGTCTGCAGGCAGCCTGAGACTTGATGGGCCACCATTTTGCAGGTAGGATGATTTTTGTTGTGAGCAATCTGTATGTACAGGGTGGGGGGAAACGATATAAGATGGGTTCCTACTCCAGACGGGGTCTGGTTTAAAGAACCCATTTCACACTTTTGTTATTAGATCCTCTCCTCGAGAGCCGAAACCAGGTCATGTTTTGCAGATCTCCACACAGATGAACAGGTAAAGTCATTAGAGGTCAGGCAGAGCTATAAAGGACAGCTATGTGGTGAGCCACAAAACATGACCTGCCGGTGGCTCTCGAAGAGAGGGTTGGGGAACCCTACAGTAAGGAGCCTGAAAGCTCAGAGCAAGCAGGAAAAGGTCTGCTATGGTAAAGTTAAGGGGCAGTTGTGGCCTAGAGGTAAGGGAGCGGACTTGCAACCGGAGGGTGGCAGGTTCGAATCCTGGTCCTGGAACATGACTGAAGTGCTCTTGAGCAAGGCACCTAACCCCCCAACTGCTCACCAGGCGCCGTTATTAGGGCATGTGTACACTCACTGCACGGATGGGTAAAAATTAATTGATGGGTACAAATTTGATCCTAAATATCCTCCGAGCTTACCTGATCACCGGAGCTTAAGCCTGGATCCTCTTTCTCAGTTTTGACAGCTGGCATTTTGTTGCAGCCAGGGGGTTCCAGCTTGTGATCCATGCGCTCCAGCTTAGGCGTGATATCCACCAGATTATCTTTACTATCATCCTTATCCAGCAAGTAACGAAGTAGTGCATTCTCTTTCCTCTTGGGGCTCATTGGTTCCTGCTTTATATGAATGTCCGAACCAGGGCCTGTGCTATTGGACTCTTGGTTCAGCTCTTTTCCAGTGGCCTCTGCTGTGAGCTTGGCCAAGTCAACAGGCGAACTGCTGTCCTGAAGAAGTCTGTGCAAAATTTTATGCTTCTCTTTCAGTGAGGTTCCATGTGCGGAGGCAGACATACTATTGGATGCAAAGTGTCCCATGGAGTCTTTGTTGTTTGTATCCATAGAGAGCGGAGAAGGCTCCATCTGATCGGACTTTGTGGTAAGTAACTGCAACAGTTTTGTCTGACCTTTACTGTCCAGCAATCTGTTATGCCCTTCCATTTTGTCCCCAGCAGAAGCAACATTTTCATTATAATCCTTCTGCTCAGATGACCGGCACGTGGTCTCCGTTTGTCCAGTCGCACCCTCCAACTGCTCCCCATACAGACCAAATGAGTCTTTAGAGTCCATGCTGCCCATCTTTCGGAGCTGAGGTGGATTCATATTACTGGGTGAATTTTGCAAATTGCCCACTTTCATGTCAGGCGATGGCAAGGGTGGGGCCAAAGGGACACCGTGGCCCTCACTGAGAGCCTGAAGTGCATTTAGAGAACTGTTGGTGAAACTATGGCTATTTCCTGTGCTACTACAAACTGGAGAATGCAAGCTTCCTGCAGGGGAAAATGGACTAGGTGCAACACGTGGGCTGCCTGCCACTCCTGGGCTTACACGATGCCTTGGGGAAAGCATAGAGTTAGGCTGGCCCTGACCCATGCCAGGGCTTCCATGTGATGGGCTATTCATTTTGAGTGCATAGTTATTACCCTGAGGAGTTGTAGCTTGCATGCTGGAGACATGGTTCATCCCCCCAGAGGCCCCATACCTGCCGGCTGGCAAGCCCATTTGTTCCTTTGGGCCATTCATGGCGCAATTCATATTGCTACTTATAGTCATATCTTGGCTGGGGTTGCCGCTGGACATCGTCTGATGAGCTGGGCTGCTGGAGACTGGGTTCATTGGTTTTACCATATTCTGTCCAGCCAGGTCCTGATTCATTCCACACAGATTCTGCTCTCTGGGAGAGAAAACACATGTTACAACATCACACTGCCAACATAGAAACATAGAAGGTTGACGGCAGAAGGAGACCATACGGCCCATCTAGTCTGCCCTTATGTGTATACTGTATGTTCTCTTTATCTTAGGATAGATGTGTGCTTATCCCAGGCATGCTTAAATTCACTGACTTTTTGATGATTTTTCAACTACCTCTGCTGGAAGTTTGTTCCAAGCATCTACTACTCTTTCTGTAAAATAATATTTTCTAACATTGCTCCTGATCTTCCCCCCGACTAGCTTCAGGTTGTGCCCCCTTGTTCTATCATTAAGCTTCTTCTTAAAAACACTTCCCCCTGAACCTTATTCAATCCTTTCACATATTTAAAGGTCTCAATCATGTTCCCCCTCTCCCTTCTTTCCTCCAGACTGTACAAATTAAGTTCTTTAAGTCTCTCCTGATAAGATTTAGGTTAAGTCCTTCCACCATTTTCGTTGCCCGCCTTTGGACACGTTCTATTTGAATAATGTCTTTTTGCAGGTAAGGTCTCCAGAACTGCACACAGTATTCTAGCTGTGGCCTTAACAGGGCTCTATACAGCGGCCTCACAACCTCCTTCTTCCTACTGGTGATGCCTCGAGCTATGCAGCCGAGCATCCTGCTTGCTTTTCCCACTGCCTGGCTACACTGTCCACTCATCTTGCAGCTATCAGTAATCAGTATCCCTAAATCTCTCTCCTCCGAGGTCCTGGCTAACACAGTGCTGCCCATACGGTACTCAGAGCAGGGATTCCTTCTACTAAAGTGCATGATTTTACATTTAGAGACATTAAACTCTAGTTTCCACAGTTTTGACCATCTATACAGTAAATTAAATCATTTTCCATGTTGTAGACACCTCCAACATTCAGACCATCTATTACTGCTTTACCGCAGACACACACCCCAGGGCTAGTAACTGGCATCGAAGATACATGGGCTACAGAGCTAAAACATGCTCAGTAATGTGTGAAAGAGGGGAAAGCAGCCAACTCTGTAGATGGAGCTAGGCTGCTGGTGGAGAAAGGGCTTATGTACCAACTTCCTCACAAACCTGTACTTCTATATACCATCAGGCTATGTTACACAGAGCTGACAGCACCTTACCCATAAAAAGCATTTTTTCTTACAAAATAAATAATTGACCATTGGGTCCTGTAGAGGGGCAAGGTTAGTTTTACTAGGTGAGGGTAGAAGCAGTGGCAGACTGAGGCCAAAAATTAGCCTATAGTTTTAACTAAACTGACCAGATGTCCCACTTCATAGAGACACTTCATACACCATCATACATAGACACTTCATACACCATCATACATAGACACTTCATACACCATCATACATAGACACTTCATACATCATCATACATAGACACTTCATACATCATCATACATAGACACTTCATACATCATCATACATAGACACTTCATACATCATCATACATAGACACTTCATACATCATCATACATAGACACTTCATACATCATCATACATAGACACTTCATACATCATCATACATAGACACTTCATACATCATCATACATAGACACTTCATACATCATCATACATAGACACTTCATACATCATCATACATAGACACTTCATACATCATCATACATAGACACTTCATACATCATCATACATAGACACTTCATACATCATCATACATAGACACTTCATACATCATCATACATAGACACTTCATACATCATCATACATAGACACTTCATACATCATCATACATAGACACTTCATACATCATCATACATAGACACTTCATACACCATCATACATAGACACTTCATACATCATCATACATAGACACTTCATACATCATCATACATAGACACTTCATACATCATCATACATAGACACTTCATACACCATCATACATAGACACTTCATACATCATCATACATAGACACTTCATACACCATCATACATAGACACTTCATACATCATCATACATAGACACTTCATACATCATCATACATACAGCTGTGTGACTTTACCTTTGAAGCATATGTATGGATATCACAAGCTGAGGCTCATTCGTATTCTGTGAGCGAATGAGCTTGCTTTTTGTCTGTGCTGCAACAATCGTGCCGTCAGACAAGGAAAACCGGTAAACCGGACTCAATGCAAGCCCTAGCCTGAGAACTAAAGGAAGAAAGGAAGAGTAAAGAGTTAGAACATTACACAGTTATTGTATATTTTAAGTCTATTTTAATCATTTGTTTCCTAAATACTAATGGCTTCCTGCTTATTTGCACATCCAGATACCTTCTTGGTGATGCCTTTTGCTGAGAGATAGCTCGCCGTCACCTTGGGCATGGAATCGCTGAATACACCTTCTCACCAGGTCCTCCCAGCCAGGCCTCATTAGCGCCCTCATAGTGCTGGTATCCAGAGAGGTGATTTTGCCTGAAATAACCAGTGTAACAGAGGATTTTTAAAAAACAGGACTAACAAGTCAGAAGGATGATAATGACAGCATGTTGTGGCAATGGATTCTTACCTTGCAAGTCCTGACGGGTTGAGAATGTCTCGGATGGAGGTTGTGGGGGCCTCTCTTTCATTGGTACTCTTCTGGCCACACAAATCAGACAGGACTGAAAATCTACCAAGCAGATAGAATAAAAGAGGCAAGATAAAAGGTGGCTTGCTAATTCTGCCAGTGGCAAGTAGTTACTGTAAGGTTAGTAGCATTTTCACCAAGACTGGGCTTTAAGTTGACCAAAACCCACCGCAATCAGCCTATGAATTTATAAGATTCCTGGGCCAATAGTTTTCCTCCCCCTGGGGCATCCAAAAATCAGGATGCCCCGCTGTGTGACCCCCCCCCCCCCCCAGGTTGCCCTGTTCACTTTCCTTGCTTCCCACTCAAACGGTGCATACGCGAGCCGCATCCCTGCAGTCCCTGTAGCAGACGTGCCCGCACCAGGCATATGTCAATGGCCTGCCCGGGCATGCTCCCTGTTTGAGGGAAGCGGAGGATGCGGCTGCCAGCCATGCTTGGAGCCGCTGACGTTAGACGCTGGCTTACATTGCGTGACGTCAACGGCTCAGAGCACGCTGATTGGATGAGTGGCCGTGCATGAGCCGTAGGACTGGGAAGAGGTGGGTTGTGCCCGGCGATCTGGGGGGGTTTCATACAGCTTGGGGGTGCCCCGGGGGAAAGGACCAAAACCCAGGATAGTCAAAATTCTGGGTTTTGGTCCTCTTTTTAGCAGATCCAAGTCAATTCTACCCCTGTTCCCGCTAATGCCTATTTGGCTACTGGGGGAAAAGGTTAGCTTGGTGCCATGCACCCCCGCCCACTGGGATCTATAAGCTCCACTTCCAGGCTTAAAAAATAACGTTCTAGTTACTTCCCCCACAGATCTCTCAGTCTGGCACACTGTATCTTAGCCAATTGCCAGATCTGAATCCTGGGCCCTGATAGTCCCGCACATCCACCTTCATGACTGGGGCCCACTGTCACTAGTCCCGCACATCCACCTTCATGACTGGGGCCCACTGTCACTAGTCCCGCACATCCACCTTCATGACTGGGGCCCACTGTCACTAGTCCCGCACATCCACCTTCATGACTGGGGCCCACTGTCACTAGTCCCACACATCCACCTTCATGACTGGGGCCCACTGTCACTAGTCCCGCACATCCACCTTCATGACTGGGGCCCACTGTCACTAGTCCCGCACATCCACCTTCATGACTGGGGCCCACTGTCACTAGTCCCGCACATCCACCTTCATGACTGGGGCCCACTGTCACTAGTCCCGCACATCCACCTTCATGACTGGGGCCCACTGTCACTAGTCCCGCACATCCACCTTCATGACTGGGGCCCACTGTCACTAGTCCCGCACATCCACCTTCATGACTGGGGCCCACTGTCACTAGTCCCGCACATCCACCTTCATGACTGGGGCCCACTGTCACTAGTCCCGCACATCCACCTTCATGACTGGGGCCCACTGTCACAAGTCCCAACATCTAGAGTACACCCACTCCAGCGACTGCAATGGAGGGTGGTACGCCAAGTCCTAGCACGACCACCCCACTGCAGCAAATGCAGGGTGGCCTGACATCATAAAGGTGGATCTGATCAATAAAACACAATGCTGGACAAGGAGTGATCATCTGCAGAGGACAAACGGCAAAGTATAGCGTTATTTTTATTTGTATTTTTTTGAAGCCTGGACAGTTCCTTTAAAGTGAACCTGCCCCGGCCGGTGTGGAGTGTAAGTACCAATTATATGGTGTATTAGTATGAATGCCATAAAGAGCTGATTGGACAAGAGCCTGCACATGCGGCGAGTGAACGGTGGAAAGGTGAGTTGTGTGGGCCATCTGGGGGGTTTCACACAGCAGGACATCCCAGACCAGGATGCTGCAGATAAACTGACCCATCACTATTGTGAAAATCCTGGTGATAGTTTTGGCAGGCTTTACTTAAAGGGGCCCCAACATGTAGTCTATTACTAAATGTTATCTGCCAGGACAACAGTGGGCTGCAAAAATTTCCTGAACTAGAGAAGAACAAAACTAGGCATCGCGGTGTCATTAAAATCGGTGCCTTCAGTTGGCTATACAGCTGATCAGGAAGACACTGGACAAGAACCTCCACTGATTACTTTTCACCTACACGCCACCTACCACTTCCTGTCCAGACAAAGTGAGAGCAATGTCCTTACCTTCTCCTTCCTCTTTAATGGACTTTGGTTGGGATACAGCAAAACACTGCATAGTTTCATATTTCTGGTGCGTTTCCTGTCCATCATGGTTCTCCTCATCATACTCATTTATTGGCTTCACCAGCATGCGACAATTAAAGGTATGGCTATTACGTCTAGGTCCACCATTCACTGGAAACAGAGGAGGGACAATGTGAGAAAGAGAGAGATGAAGCAGGGACCATGTGAGAAAGAGAGAGATGAAGCAGGGACCATGTGAGAAAGAGAGAGATGAAGCAGGGACCATGTGAGAAAGAGATAGATGAAGCAGGGACCATGTGAGAAAGAGATAGATGAAGCAGGGGCCATGTGAGAAAGAGATAGATGAAGCAGGGACCATGTGAGAAAGAGATAGATGAAGCAGGGACCATGTGAGAAAGAGATAGATGAAGCAGGGACCATGTGAGAAAGAGATAGATGAAGCAGGGACCATGTGAGAAAGAGATAGATGAAGCAGGGACCATGTGAGAAAGAGATAGATGAAGCAGGGACCATGTGAGAAAGAGATAGATGAAGCAGGGACCATGTGAGAAAGAGATAGATGAAGCAGGGACCATGTGAGAAAGAGATAGATGAAGCAGGGACCATGTGAGAAAGAGATAGATGAAGCAGGGACCATGTGAGAAAGAGATAGATGAAGCAGGGACCATGTGAGAAAGAGATAGATGAAGCAGGGACCATGTGAGAAAGATAGATGAAGCAGGGACCATGTGAGAAAGAGATAGATGAAGCAGGGACCATGTGAGAAAGAGATAGATGAAGCAGGGACCATGTGAGAAAGAGATAGATGAAGCAGGGACCATGTGAGAAAGATAGATGAAGCAGGGACCATGTGAGAAAGAGATAGATGAAGCGGGGACCATGTGAGAAAGAGACAGATGAAGCAGGGACCATGTGAGAAAGAGATAGATGAAGCAGGGACCATGTGAGAAAGAGATAGATGAAGCAGGGACCATGTGAGAAAGAGATAGATGAAGCAGGGACCATGTGAGAAAGAGATAGATGAAGCAGGGACCATGTGAGAAAGAGATAGATGAAGCAGGGACCATGTGAGAAAGAGATAGATGAAGCAGGGACCATGTGAGAAAGAGATAGATGAAGCAGGGACCATGTGAGAAAGAGATAGATGAAGCAGGGACCATGTGAGAAAGAGATAGATGAAGCAGGGGCCATGTGAGAAAGAGATAGATGAAGCAGGGACCATGTGAGAAAGAGATAGATGAAGCAGGGACCATGTGAGAAAGAGATAGATGAAGCAGGGACCATGTGAGAAAGAGATAGATGAAGCAGGGACCATGTGAGAAAGAGATAGATGAAGCAGGGACCATGTGAGAAAGAGATAGATGAAGCAGGGACCATGTGAGAAAGAGATAGATGAAGCGGGGACCATGTGAGAAAGAGACAGATGAAGCAGGGACCATGTGAGAAAGAGATAGATGAAGCAGGGACCATGTGAGAAAGAGATAGATGAAGCAGGGACCATGTGAGAAAGAGATAGATGAAGCAGGGACAATGTGAGAAAGAGATAGATGAAGCAGGGACCATGTGAGAAAGAGATAGATGAAGCAGGGACCATGTGAGAAAGAGATAGATGAAGCAGGGACCATGTGAGAAAGAGATAGATGAAGCAGGGACCATGTGAGAAAGAGATAGATGAAGCAGGGACCATGTGAGAAAGAGATAGATGAAGCAGGGACCATGTGAGAAAGAGATAGATGAAGCAGGGACCATGTGAGAAAGAGATAGATGAAGCAGGGACCATGTGAGAAAGAGATAGATGAAGCAGGGGCCATGTGAGAAAGAGATAGATGAAGCAGGGACCATGTGAGAAAGAGATAGATGAAGCAGGGACCATGTGAGAAAGAGATAGATGAAGCAGGGACCATGTGAGAAAGAGATAGATGAAGCAGGGACCATGTGAGAAAGATAGATGAAGCAGGGACCATGTGAGAAAGAGATAGATGAAGCAGGGACCATGTGAGAAAGAGATAGATGAAGCAGGGACCATGTGAGAAAGAGATAGATGAAGCAGGGACCATGTGAGAAAGATAGATGAAGCAGGGACCATGTGAGAAAGAGATAGATGAAGCGGGGACCATGTGAGAAAGAGACAGATGAAGCAGGGACCATGTGAGAAAGAGATAGATGAAGCAGGGACCATGTGAGAAAGAGATAGATGAAGCAGGGACCATGTGAGAAAGAGATAGATGAAGCAGGGACCATGTGAGAAAGATAGATGAAGCAGGGACCATGTGAGAAAGAGATAGATGAAGCAGGGACCATGTGAGAAAGAGATAGATGAAGCAGGGACCATGTGAGAAAGAGATAGATGAAGCAGGGACCATGTGAGAAAGATAGATGAAGCAGGGACCATGTGAGAAAGAGATAGATGAAGCGGGGACCATGTGAGAAAGAGACAGATGAAGCAGGGACCATGTGAGAAAGAGATAGATGAAGCAGGGACCATGTGAGAAAGAGATAGATGAAGCAGGGACCATGTGAGAAAGAGATAGATGAAGCAGGGACCATGTGAGAAAGAGATAGATGAAGCAGGGACCATGTGAGAAAGAGATAGATGAAGCAGGGGCCATGTGAGAAAGAGATAGATGAAGCAGGACAAAGTATAACATGAGACCTTGAAGAACAAATGTACATCCGATAACTTAATCCTTCAGACCTTTCCATCTTAGACTTCTCCTTGCTGCCAGTGTCCTAAAGCTGGAATCACGCAGTGTAGAGCAGAGAACACAGGTGGCCATGCTGATCACAAAGGATCAAGATTGGCTGGATTCAGAATGCTCCTGAGCCTCATCTGGTTAATGGAATGGGAAAATACCGGGACTGGCCACACTGGATCAATCCAATCACCCTGAATAAAAGCCTATCTTGTATGCTTTCCCAGCCCTGTAAATACAGATTGCCCACATTAAAAATAATCCTACCTGCACCTAGTTCGTAGTCTGAGCCTTTAAACATCCAAGATGGCGGCTCATGGAGCTTCAGGCAACCTGCAGACAGGAAGTGTCTTCTGACTGTGCCGCTCTGCATTCTGGAATTGCTGCCCTTTTCCTGACCCCAGCTCTGCTCCGCCTGTGCAAAGCACAGCTTTAACCCGCCCCCTGCACCTTACCCCGCTCTCCTGTCCCCAGTGTGTGTGATGCTTCTGAGGCAAGATGGCGGCAACCATATCCTAAGGCCCTGAACAGAATTGCAGCCTAGAGGGGGTATAAATAAAGAATAAAAATCTAAAGCAACTAAAAACGTATTAATTTAAATGCTGGGTTTGGGCTTTTTATTAAATGATGCTGAAGGTCTGGTTTAAGATCAGCATCGTTAGTCTGGAAACAGCTGCACAAGAGCTCATGGTGCTGCCAGAGAAGACCTGAATGCAGGAGATGTCCCAGGGGTTGGCCAAGTAGATTTTTTTTTTCACTACAGATAGCAGTGCTTTATTCCCCCTTTATTACTGTACAATGTTTCAAATAGAAATGGCTTAAACCGGACCTTCAGCGTGATTTAATGAAAAGCCCAAACTCTTAAAAAACGGTTTCCCAGCATCTAAAATTAATATATTTTATGTTTTTAGTGACTAACTTATTATTCTTTCCTCCACTGGGCTGCAACTCTGTTCAGGAATTTAGGATACGGGCGCCGCCATCTTGACTCAGAAGCATCACACTTACTGTGGAAAAGAGAGTGGGATAAGGTACAGGGGGGCGGGTTAGAGCTGTGCTTTGCTCAGACAGAGCAGAGCTGGGGTCAGGTAAAGGTCAGCAGTCCCAGAATGCAGAGCAGCACAGTCAGGAGGCACTTCCTGTTTGCAGGCTGCCTGATAAGATGGCGGATTCCATAAGCCGCCATCTTGGATGTCTAAAGGCTCATAACATGCAGTAGATGCAGGTAGGATGATTTGTAATGTAAGCATGTAAGCAATCTGTATGTACAGGGTGTGGGAAACATATAAGATTCAGATTATTCAGAGTGAAGGACCGCTTTAAGTCCACTTTCGATTGAATTATTGAAAAGGTGTATTTTTGTGCGGCAATATTATGTCTTAAATGTGCTGATCTAGCAATTTTACACTTTATTTAATGTTAGCAAATGTGTGTTTAATGGAATCCATCTGTTGCTATTGGCAACGTACACCTAGTGCAGAATTGGTGCACATTGCCAATAGCAACAGGCTGCTGCTGCTGTGTGATGTTTAAAATGGACCAAAACCCAGGATTTGGACTATACTGGCTTTTGGTCCTTGCTCCTGGGGTCCCCCGATTAGGGGTGCCCCAGTGTGTGAAACCCCCCAGGTCGCCAAAACCAACTCACCTCTTCCCGCTCCTACGGCGCATGCGCAGCTGCTCACCCAATCAGCGCGCTGACAACCCATCGCCTAAGGCATGTGGCTCAGAGCGCGCAGACAGCCGCATCCCCCCTGCCCTCTAACAGGGAGCGCGGCCGCGCCTGCCATTCACAAATCCCTGGCACGGGCATGCACTCTGCTAGAAGGATATCGGGAATGCGGCCGTGGTTTCCGCATGTGCCGTTGGATCAGGATAAAGGTAAGTGTATGGGCGACATGGGGAGGTGGGTTCACACAGCGGGGCATCCTGATGCCCCGGGGGAGGGAATTGATTGACCTAGGAATCTTATAGATTCCCGGGCAGATCGCTGTGGGTTTTGGTCCACTTTAAAGTTGTGTGAGCTTACAGAGGCCACCCCTGGAATCCTTTCAATTTCAGAGACGGCCATGTTGCATTTTCTTTTGCGTTTTGTACAGTGCTACAAAAGGCCAGCCCCTATATAAAACGGGGTTATTACTATTCATGGAGGGCTAAGCCTTGATCTGCTCAATAAAATCATGCCACCCTAGAGAGACATTAAATAAAATTAGCCTGCTTTCTACTTGCCCCAGTCTGGTTGTCAGGGGCTGCAACTTTTAATCACCAGCACTTTAAAAAAAAATAAATAAATAAAAAGAGGCATGTTCAATAGAGTTTATCAGGAAATGTAAACCACATACTTCATCCCCCAGCGAATTTGACTTCTTCGGGAACTTTACAATGCCACGGTAATGCTGATGACTTATCCGTGCGTGAGGAGGTCCAGCAGAATGGAGAACGTTCACTAGAGCTTATATCAAACAGGCTAAATGAGACATGCAGCCCCCACAGCCAGCATGGGAAGAGCAATAAGCAGACTGGAAGCATTTAGTAATGGACTGACAGGAAATGGCTGCACGTTGGCTATTGGAGGAGGTGCAGCAATTTCCTGTACCTAACAGGAGAGAGCACTGATATAAAGCAGGGCTCACTCATAGCATGAAGAGCTAGGTTAGTTTAGTAGCCCTGCAAACTAGGTCCCTCCCTGGAAAGAGGGTTTAGGTCTGCTTGAATAGCATCTGGTGGTAATCTCAGTATGCCTGTAGCCTGGGATCACAGTTCTGGCTGCTGTGACCCCCCCCCCCCCCCATTAAGCCACCCCGGGCACTGCAGCACAACATGGCAGAATGGAAACAAGCTTACCTAAAGACTTTGGCAGCAGGTTTTTGATGAACTCATTATGATCTCCGACATGAAGAATGTTATACACACTGGTGTTCATTAGCTCTTCCTGGTTGTAGCGAAGATACTGAGTCACATTCTCCGAGACAAACACCACATTCCCTTCACGGTTCACCACAAAGAAGAAGCCATCCAAAGCCTGCAGGGAGACAGGGAATATGCAGCGAGTTACCGGGAGGGCGCATGTACCTCACACAGGACCAGGAAGTCACACTGGGTGCACGGCTCCATTCATGGCGACACAGGGCATGTCTGGTACGGCCTCAATGCACACCCTCCGTACACCAGCATGGCGAGGGACCGTAATCCTGCCTCCAGTAACTCAAATAAGGCAGATTTCCTGAACAATGGCCACGTTTCTCAAAGGGGACCAAAACCTGTATTAAAGTCCTTTTCCTTTTCTTAGGGGCATCACAGTTCGGGATGCCACCAAGTGTGAACCCCCCTGGTTTCCCTGTATACTCCCCTCAATCCTACAGTGCATGTATGGGTCTCTGGCATGGCTCCACCTAGAAGACTTGAATGTCTGCTATTGGGGCCATGCAGTGTTGTGGGCTGCCACGGAGCGAGGCTAAGCTTAGTTGTGTTATTAGAAAAACAGGCAATCTCCCGCCCTCGCAGGGTATGCAAAATCGGGGTGTCACTAATGACATTTCCTAAAGCAGAACAAAACCCGACTGGGTTGCCTGAATCGGATGCCCTGCTGTATGAACCCTCACCCTGTACTGCCCGTACTCACCTTTTCCCACTCCAAAAGGTGCATGCTCCTGACCTGGAGGATCCCCCATACTTGGGAAAGTGGGAAAAGGACCTTAACTTGTCATGGTCAAGCAGCGCCGGAAAATATTAGCGCTGCCGCACAGATCCTCAATTTGCACCCGGACACAAGAGTGCGGGTACAAACTGCTCTCTAGATGGTACAGAGTCCCAACGGACCTCAATAGATGGTTCCCTGACTGTTCCCCTAACTGCTGGAGATGCAATGGAGAGAAAGGGGATCTTTTACATATCTTTTGGTCCTGTCCTATGCTTGGGGAGTACTGGGACCAGGTCAGGGGGGTCACGGAGAAAGTCTCAGGAGTAAAGATACCAAATGACCCCGCCTTCTGTCTCCTCCACGTCTCGGACATCCCCTTGAAGCGCTACAGGTACTCTATAGCATGCCATCTGTTGAACGCGGCAAAAGCCTGCATCCCGCAGATGTGGAAGAGCAAGGACCCGCCCTCTATCAGTATGTGGTGCCGAAGAGTGAATGATACTATGAGTTACGAAAGCCTCTTGTCGTCGCGTGACGGCACCCATGAGAAATTTGCCACGACCTGGTATGGCTGGATGGCCTATACGGAGTCCCCGGAGGGTAGGAAACTCTTCTGTCCGGGGCCGTTGCCCTCGCCCCACCAGCCCCCTCCCACTGCGGTCTGAGCCACCACAGGGGGTGTTGACCCGGTCTGTGGTGGACTGCTTCAGTTGTTCGGCTCTCAGCGACCTACTGGAGAACCCCGACCCCTTGGTCCAGCTTGTGAGGGCCTCTCCTCACCCACCCCCTCCTTCTTCCCTTCATGTTCTGCCCCAGTCCTCCCCCTGGTTTTCAATTCCATGTTTACTTTCCTTCTCAACGTCAATGCCTATGACCGCTCCTTGTGGAGATAGCCAATAGTACGGAGCTCCTGATCAGAAGACCTTACAGTGAGGCATGAGCGTCGGGATTAAAATGTTTATCTTTTATTAATATACATTGAGATTGAACCAATTTACATTGTAACCCTTATTGTATATTACATAGTGGAATTGTGTTAAGATTTGTTTTTCCTTTCTTCAGAAATGCTCAATAAACAAAGAATTTATAAAAAAAAATAAAAAGGTGCATGCTCATGCTCTCGTTCAAAGAGAGCCGTCTGCCGTGATTATATAATTCGGCGAACGGTTCTCATTGTTTTGAATGAGGAGCGCACGATACTGCATCCCCAGAGGCGTGCGCGCACTTCCGCCCCCGCCATTCTGATAGGCTGGGGTGAGTGCGTATATGCTGATGGGGATGCGGCAGCGCATGCTCCCCATTCCAGTCAATGACAGTCGTTTGCAGAATGATACAGTAATGGCAGATTGCTCTCATTGGACGAGAGCCCGCACATGCGCCGGAACCAGAAAGAGGGGAGTTAAAAGGCGTTCTGGGGTGTTTAACAAAGCGGGGATGCCCCAGGGGGGTGGAATTAAACCCGGGAAAGTCAAATTCCCAGGTTTTGTTTCTCTTTACAAATTGTAAACTCAACGGCAATTATAAGGCACCAAGCAGCCCATCCGGTCCCATGCTCCTCTCCTCAACTTCCTGCAGTGCCAGGTATGAAGCAGGCCCCAAATGTATCCTTTTCATTTTATTTCTCTAAGACCACGCAAACAAATCCAAAGCCACTCTGTCCCTTGGCGTTCTCCATATAAGTCAGCATGGCAATCCCCCCCAGCTGATCCTGATCACAGTAGAGCATGCTCATGACTCAACCTTCCACAACCCAGACAATGAAGTGAAGAAAGAGGCCTTGTTCAGAATACACGGGATATTTACATATGAGGTCATTTATTTTATACTGTTTACAAAGGAGGATAAGGTGAAAGGAAGTTAGTGCGTGTCTGGAGAGGGACTTTATAGAAGTCCAGCTCATTTTTAAGAGATTTGGCCCAGTATGGAGGCTTTGGCTAGCTTTATATTTTTTAACCCTCATCAGCTTTGGGTTTGCTGAGCACAAAGTGGAGAATGCCACACAGCAATGATGGAACAAGGAGTCTTTTCCTAACTCACCATTTCCTTGGGGAGCTCCATACAAGAAGGGACCAGAACAAGGAGTCTTTCCCTAACTCACCATTTCCTTGGGGAGCTCCATACAAGAAGGGACCAGGAACAAGGAGTCTTTTCCTAACTCACCATTTCCTTGGGGAGCTCCATACAAGAAGGGACCAGGAACAAGGAGTCTTTTCCTAACTCACCATTTCCTTGGGGAGCTCCATACAAGAGGGGACCAGGAACAAGGAGTCTTTTCCCTAACTCACCATTTCCTTGGGGAGCTCCATACAAGAGGGGACCAGGAACAAGGAGTCTTTTCCCTAACTCACCATTTCCTTGGGGAGCTCCATACAAGAGGGGACCAGGAACAAGGAGTCTTTTCCCTAACTCACCATTTCCTTGGGGAGCTCCATACAAGAAGGGACCAGGAACAAGGAGTCTTTTCCTAACTCACCATTTCCTTGGGGAGCTCCATACAAGAAGGGGCCAGGAACAAGGAGTCTTTTCCCTAACTCACCATTTCCTTGGGGAGCTCCATACAAGAGGGGACCAGGAACAAGGAGTCTTTTCCTAACTCACCATTTCCTTGGGGAGCTCCATACAAGAGGGGACCAGGAAACTGTTGCACACTGTAGGGCCACAAGCATCCTTTTGCACGAGGTGCGGCGGCTGCATGTGTGACCCCATGTGGTTAGCGCACCGATAAGAAACAAGAGTACCTCCCTAATGCAGGGGGTAGATTTGTCTGATGTCCTTGTGGGTGAGGATCCTCCTTGGCACATAGTTGCAAAGGAGGGTTTAAGCTGGCTTTTAAAGGCTTAAAGTGGGACAAAAACCAACAGGGCATCCAGGGCTGGCCCACTAGAATTCCCATAACAGAATGCTCCGCTGTCGAACAGCGCCCCCCCCTCCGGGTTGCCACAAAACTCACCTTCTTATTAAATATTGGCAGCCACATAGTCCAAAGATGCTGGGTGTGGCGTGCTCCCGCGCCCAGCCATTCAGATAGGCTAGGGGGCCGGAGCGCATCCCTGTTCGGCAATCAGTAGTAAGAGCGACTACATTTCCAAAGCATAAAAGTGGACGAACCAGCCCCTGGGGCATCAGCAGTGTATGGCCAGGATAAAATAAACAATGGAAGTAACTATCTAAGTAACGTAAGAAGAAAGAGGGACCCGAGCACAAGCCTTTAGTGTGCGCACTTCGGTTTTGCCCGAAAGCAGCCGACTAATCCCACTTTAAATGAAATAGGTAGAGAGCAAATAACAAACTGGTCTCAAATCCCCGCTAAGCGCAGATAAGTGCACGCTGTAGAGGATGAAGAGCGAGCATCTCCGCTCCAGTCATGTGATGTTTATTCCACCGCCAGAAATTGCTGCTCTGGCTGCGCTGCCTAGCAACTGCCATATATTTCTGTTGTGACACGCACAAGCGCAGACATTGCAGGGAACAATTAGAAACCAGATGCTTCCTTATTGAAGCGCTAGTGACATGTCGCCAGATAAGACTCACTGCACGGGGCGGACATTGCAAGACACGCGCACCCAGGAATCCCTTAGCAGAGTTTATAGTAATATAAAGTAAAGAAGGAAATGTGTGACACACACACCTGCACTGAAAACTGAACTACATCCACAGGCAATGATGGCAATGGGAGTTACCTCTAACATCATGGGTCCAAGAGCATCCTTGTCTATGACACTTTGGCCTGTAGAGGATATGTCCGCCTTTTGAACTTCATCCTCATTCGCAGCTGCAGCTTTCTCTGTAAAAAGAAATCAAGACATTTACAATACAGAAAACACAAGAGAGCAATGAAAGTCATTCAATCATGTCGCCACCAAAAGGACCATATTGACTAATCAAAGAAATGTTAGTGACAGACTGGCCAAACAGAGGATCCCCAGGAGAAACAATACACATTTGATTCTAGAATATTAAGCATTCTGCTTTAGTTTTAGATAAAGGGTGGGCACCAAGTCCCCCAGTCTGCACCTAGGAAATTGCACCCTTTGTGAAGGCCTACTCCAGAATTCAGGTCTCAAGGGCAATGACGGCCTGTTTATTTATAAGGCACCATCGTATTCCATGGCACTGTACAAAGTATAAATTACAAGTGGGTGGGACGAGTATAATTCTTACACAGGGCATTTTGAGTTGCATACAATAGATGGGAAAACACATTAATACAGGAGTACGTTAGGAGTGAGGTCCTGCCGTTGGGCGCTTACAACCTAAAGAATGAGGGTGGAGACAAGAGGTTGGGTCACATAGAATATGTACTAAGTATGGTTGCAAGTTCTCTGAAGGGTGACAAGACAAGTGAAGTGGTTTGGTTAGGCCAGAGAGTAAGCTTGTCTAAATAGATGGGTTTTGAGGGAAGCAGAGCAGCACATATTGTCACATGTGGAAGCGAGAGGAGGTCATCCGGGTTGAGGACAGAAGGAGGTCACAAGCAGATCAGAGACTCTGTCTGGGTTGGCATCTTTGGACTAGCAATGAAATGTAGGTAGGGACTTGGCTGTAGAGGGCTTTGTAGTTTAAAGATATTGGCAGTCAGTGTGGGGATTGACAGAGGGGCAGCACCGGAAAAGCTAGAGGAGAGGTGGATGAGGCGAGCAGAAGAGTTGAGAATAGATTGGAGAGCTGCCAGTCTGTAAGCCGGTAGACCACAGAGGAGGGTGTTGCAGTAGTCTAGTTAGAAGAAGATCAGGGCATGCATTCGAATTTTAGTGGGTTTCAGGAGTGAGGAAAGGACGGATGCGGAAGATGAGTGGAGTCTGCAGGAGGTGGCTAGAGACTGAATGTTTGGGGTTTTAACGAAGAGGAGTCCAGTATAACACCAAGACATTGGGCTTGAGGAACTGCTGTGATAGTCAGCTCAGTGATGGAAACTGTAATTGAGGAGATGGGAGCAGTGTTGGGAGGGTGGGAAAATGAGGAGCATGGTTTTGTCCTTGTTCAGTTTAAGAGAGACGTTAGAAGGGAAAGATAGAAGGGAAAGCAGATCTGGGCCTGAGAAGTAAATTTGAGTGTCATCACCATAGAAGTGGTGTTTGAAGACAAAGGAGTTAATGAGTTGGCCAAGGCCATAGGTGTAGACTGAGAAGAAACAGTATTTTCACTCACTTTAACATATGCGAAGCAACAATGTGTCAAAAGAAGAAAATTTAGGCCTAGCCCCCCCCCCCCCCACCACGCACACACTTTGGATAGGTCCCGACAGTGGGTGCATTTAAACCGGACCTTCACCCTAAATAAGATTCTATCTTATATGTTTCCCCCACCCTGTACATATAGATTACCCACATTAAAGGCTCGGGAAAAGCACTAGGTGTAAGTAGGATGATTTTTAAACATCCAAGATGGCGGCTCATGGAGCATCGGGTAGCCTGCAGACAGGAAGTGTCTTCTGACTGTGTTGCTCTGCATTCTGGGATTGCTGTCCTTTCCTGACCCCAACTCTGCTCTGTCTATGCAAAGCACAGCTATAACCTACCCCTGCATTTTATCCCGCTCTCCTCTCCTCAGTATGTAATGCTTCTGAGCCAGGATGGCGGGGCCGAGTCCTGAACAGAGTTGCAGCCCAGTGGGGGAAAGCGTTACTAAAAACGTAAAATATATTAGATGCCGAGGAATACTTTAAAGTGGACCAACACCCAGGATTTTGACTATCCTGGGTTTTGGTCCACTTCGGCGGGGCACCCCGATCGGGGGTGTCCCGCTCTCTGAAACCCCCCAAAAACTCACCTCTCCCTGCTCCGTGACCGCGCCGTCCAATCCCCGCCGACGTCCAAGCGGGTGACAGCGGCGTCCAAGACAGCGCGTCCGCCACCGCCTCCCGCGCCGGCCATTTACCAGCAAGACCAGCGCGGGCACGTCTAGAGGGGCGCGCGGGAGGCGGCGGATCAGGTAAGGAGTTTGGGGGGTTTCACCCCGCGGGACATCCCGATCTCGGATGTCCCGCGGTGAGTGAGGTGATCGGCCCGGGAATCTTATAGATTCCCGGGTCGATCACCCCTGGGTGTTGGTCCACTTTAAGGGTTTGGGCTTTTCATTAAATCATACTGAAGGTCCGGTTTAATGCGTTGGCCAAGGCTATAGGTGTAAACTGAGATGAAACCGTGTGTTTTTCACTCACTTCAACATATTCAAAGCAACAATGTGGCAAAACAAGAAAATGTAGGCCTAGCCCCCCAGCCCCCCCCCCCCCCCCCCCACCGCACACACTTTGGAAAGGTCCTGAGAGTGGGTGCATTTAAAATTACGTAATCCTGCCAAATTTAGAATATGCTCTTCTCTGGAATTAAGAGAATCTCCACTTTGCTAAAGATACACAAGGAGTGCTGCAACAATAAAAAGAAAAGGAAAAGAAAAGAACACCATGACTGCAGCTTGGAGGAGCTGTTCCAGTGCGGAACTACAGGAGAGCGGCATTCCACAAATAGCTGAAAAACGCCACATCAATGTGAACTTTTCTCTGCAAGGCCGGGGAAAGACTCCAGACTCCGGCTGGAAGGCTCAAACGCAAAAGGCGTGCTTTAATCTGGCTCAGAAGAGCAAACACATTTCCTACTGCTCTCTAGTAAAAGCAGCACTGGGGGATTTCTGGCCTTTTATTTGAATCTTGTCCCAGATCTCAGACACAATCTGACGGTGCTCGGGCAATGGAGGTGAGGGCCATTGGGCTCACACTAAAGCTTTGTAAAGTACTAAAAAAAAAAAAAAACCTGGCAACTTAAAACAAGTAATGGAATCTAAAAGGAGGCAATTCCTTCACAGTTATCCCTCACTAATACTACCCAACGGTCTGCACTTAAAGGACCTTTAGCATAATTTAATGAAAAGACCAAACCCTTAAAAACTATTCCCAAGCATTTAAAATTAATATACATTAAGTTTTTAGTTGCTGACTTAATATTCTTTCCACCACTGGGCTGCAACTCTGTTCAGGACTCCCGGAAATCCATCTTGCCTCACAAGCATCACATACTGAGGAGAGGAATGGGGGTCGGGGATATAGCTGCTTTGCACAGACAGAGAAGAGTTGGGGTAAGGAAAAGTTCAGCAATCCCAGAATGCAGAGCGGCATATTCACAAGACACTTCCTGTCTCTGCAGGAAGCATGAAAATCCATGGCCGCCGTCTTGGATGTTAAAAAAAAAAACCCAATCGGTGCAGGTAGGATGATTTTAAATGTGGGCAATCTGTATGTAGGGGGTGAGGGGAACATACAAAATAGACTATTTGTGGTTAAGGTCCGCTTTAAGGAAAGCTACTAGATCAAGATGGTGGAGAACTAAGGCTGCTAATAGCTAGAAAAAAGACCCAACCAAGGAGACCGTATAAAGCCAGGGCACTCAACTAGGTAACATGTATAGCAATAAGTTTATTATGTACATTGAGCCATCATATAAAAAACAAGCAACAAAATGACAAGACAAATTAAAAACATGACTAACATATCCGGGAGGTATACGATACAATAAATATATAAAGCTGATACGGATCTAATCAATCACAATGCTATTAAGATAATAGAAATAGTTATTATAAGCCAAAAAATATATATAATACATGTGGCTAATCAAAAATTATACTCCAATGATGTAAAATCCCTGAATATTAAATTCTTAAACCATATAATAGTATACTAAATTAATTTACCAATATCTCCTGAAAACGAGTGTATAAAGTGACCGTGCTCTAATATTGCTAAAGTAGATCAAAACCCAGAACTGTCACTATCCTGAGTTTCGGTCATCCCAGCTGTGTGAAACCCCAACTTTCGCCCAGTGAATTCAGCTTTCCACAGTCCAGTGTCTCTCGCCCAATCAGCTATTCTGGCCGCATATATTGCGCGGCTGGAGAAGCCAAATGGAATCCCAGTTGCAGACATCAGCAGTGCGAGTCCTCACTTGCATCCTTCAGCGCAGCCATTACAGCGGGGGCATGGCTGTGGGCTCGGAGAGGTAAGATTACCAGGTGATATGGGGGGGTTTCACACAGCGGGGTATCCCGGTCCAGGATGCCCTAGGGAGAGGGAATCCACCTTCCCTGGACTCCAGTTTTGGTCCACTTTAATACACAATAATACAAAAGGCAGAATAAAAATCAGGGCAGGAAAAGTAGGCTAGACTACAGTGAAATCATCAATTGACTGAATCACGCTCCACAGGAATGGATTATGAAATGTATTCATTACTACTAATTATTAATGGCACGACTTAAAAACAAGTTGTCCATATAATCAAAGCTACATAGTAAAAACATGTTGCACCACATCCCAGGACCATAACCTGTAATGACGTATTTCCAGTGGGTAAACTCTCAATCATAGCACCAGTAAAAGCATCATTGCAGGGAAAGCAAGGTAATGGATATTTGGTTTTGACACTTTAAATAATTTCCATTAGCATCTGCATAAACTCCCCCCCCCCAACAATGAAATGCTTGGGGGGAATTTGGAAAAACACCACTGGGTTCTGATAGAACAGAAATAGCTTCCCCACACTGCAGAATCAAATTGCCCCTCAAGCAATCAGAGCCACTGCGGAGCCTGTAACCCACTAACAGTGCCCTCCATGCAGAAGGTATGTTGGCAAACAGCCCTGGAATCTATAAGATCCACTCTATGAAACCCCCCAGGTCTCCCGGTGAACTCACCTTCTCCTACCGATCCAGAGGCACATGTGCGTGCAGCGGATGCTCCCTGCTATACCCTTAGCAGGACATGCACCCATGCCAGGCATTTAGAGGGTAGCAGGGATGCAGCTGCCGGTGGACTCTGCTAGAACAGGTCCAAAGGCGGGCAACAAAAAGGATGGAAGGACTTAGACTTAAAACATACCAGGAAAAACTTAAAGAACTTAAATTGTACAGTCTGGAGGAAAGAAGAGTTAAATGTTAACCCTTTGTGAACTGTAACGGGTCCATGAGACCCCTATACCAGTTCACAGGGCTGGCAAGTCATCTGCAGCTAGCGGGTGACTTGCCATTAACCCCCAGCTCCCCAAAGCCCGGGGGGGGGGGGGGACAGAGGGACCCAGGCCCATGGAGGCTATGAGGGCTTGTTGCCAGCAGCAAAGGATGGAATCGCTTGTTCTCCCTCTTTGGCAAGTATGAAGATGCTGTCCGGAGGAGCTGTGGGGGACCAAAGGGGAGTATGGACTATGTAACTGCCTGGACAGGAACTTTAAAAGGGACATTCCAGGCAAAATGTTAAATTAGCCTGTTTTCTGCTCTCTCCATGCTGAATGCAAGGGGCTACACCTTTAACTCAGCCCACCTTAGATTTCTTTATAAGAGCTAGTGAACTCCCCTCTTCTGCTGGGCCTCCTTAGCAGCAAAGAACTCATTTATAATTTTTTCAGTGCAATAGTACCCTCCAAAGTGAAGTAATGTTGTGTATGGAGGGAGGGGAGTCGAACAAGCTCAGTGGCGTTTATCAGGGAATGTAAAGTGCTGGTGAATGAAAGATGCCACCCCTGACAGCTAGTGTGGAGCAAGCAGAAAGAAAGCAGCTAAAACTGCCCCTTTAAATTATTTTTTCTTTTTTTTCTGCACAAGCGAGACAGCTACTTCTGAAGAGAAAAGCAGCCAAAACAGCTGCTGAGCCGTGTGTGCACCGAAACGTCTGCATACAGCGCCTGGCAGCAGGGATCTGTGCATACAGTGCTGCCAAACCCGGCCTAGGACCCACCACTGCCTGTACTGTGCAACACTGCTGACTAATGTGACTCAGCAACACACTGTGCATACAGTGCTGCCAAACCTGGCCTAGGACCCACCACTGCCTGTACTGTGCAACACTGCTGACTAATGTGACTCAGCAACACACTGTGCATACAGTGCTGCCAAACCTGGCCTAGGACCCACCACTGCCTGTACTGTGCAACACTGCTGACTAATGTGACTCAGCAACACACTGTGCATACAGTGCTGCCAAACCTGGCCTAGGACCCACCACTGCCTGTACTGTGCAACACTGCTGACTAATGTGACTCAGCAACACACTGTGCATACAGTGCTGCCAAACCCGGCCTAGGACCCACCATTGCCTGTACTGGGCAACACTGCTGACTAATGTGACTCAGCAACACACGGTGCGTACAGTGCTGCCAAACCTGGCCTAGGAACCACCACTGCCAGTACTGGGCAACACTGCTGACTAATGTGACTCAGCAACACACGGTGCATACAGTGCTGCCAAACCTGGCCTAGGAACCACCACTGCCAGTACTGGGCAACACTGCTGACTAATGTGACTCAGCAACACACTGTGCATACAGTGCTGCCAAACCCGGCCTAGGAACCACCACTGCCAGTACTGGGCAACACTGCTGACTAATGTGACTCAGCAACACACTGTGCATACAGTGCTGCCAAACCCGGCCTAGGAACCACCACTGCCAGTACTGGGCAACACTGCTGACTAATGTGACTCAGCAACACACTGTGCATACAGTGCTGCCAAACCCGGCCTAGGAACCACCACTGCCAGTACTGGGCAACACTGCTGACTAATGTGACTCAGCAACACACTGTGCATACAGTGCTGCCAAACCCGGCCTAGGAACCACCACTGCCTGTACTGGGCAACACTGCTGACTAATGTGACTCAGCAACACACGGTGCATACAGTGCTGCCAAACCTGGCCTAGGACCCACCACTGCCTGTACTGTGCAACACTGCTGACTAATGTGACTCAGCAACACACTGTGCATACAGTGCTGCCAAACCCAGCCTAGGACCCACCACTGCCTGTACTGGGCAACACTGCTGACTAATGTGACTCAGCAACACACTGTGCATACAGTGCTGCCAAACCTGGCCTAGGACCCACCACTGCCAGTACTGGGCAACACTGCTGACTAATGTGACTCAGCAACACACTGTGCATACAGTGCTGCCAAACCCGGCCTAGGACCCACCACTGCCTGTACTGGGCAACACTGCTGACTAATGTGACTCAGCAACACACTGTGCATACAGTGCTGCCAAACCCGGCCTAGGACCCACCACTGCCTGTACTGGGCAACACTGCTGACTAATGTGACTCAGCAACACACTGTGCATACAGTGCTGCCAAACCTGGCCTAGGACCCACCACTGCCAGTACTGAGCAACACTGCTGACTAATGTGACTCAGCAACACACGGTGCATACAGTGCTGCCAAACCTGGCCTAGGACCCACCACTGCCAGTACTGGGCAACACTGCTGACTAATGTGACTCAGCAACACACTGTGCATACAGTGCTGCCAAACCCGGCCTAGGACCCACCACTGCCTGTACTGGGCAACACTGCTGACTAATGTGACTCAGCAACACACGGTGCATACAGTGCTGCCAAACCTGGCCTAGGACCCACCATTGCCTGTACTGTGCAACACTGCTGACTAATGTGACTCAGCAACACACTGTGCATACAGTGCTGCCAAACCCGGCCTAGGACCCACCACTGCCTGTACTGGGCAACACTGCTGACTAATGTGACTCAGCAACACACGGTGCATACAGTGCTGCCAAACCTGGCCTAGGACCCACCACTGCCTGTACTGTGCAACACTGCTGACTAATGTGACTCAGCAACACACGGTGCATACAGTGCTGCCAAACCTGGCCTAGGACCCACCATTGCCTGTACTGTGCAACACTGCTGACTAATGTGACTCAGCAACACACTGTGCATACAGTGCTGCCAAACCCGGCCTAGGACCCACCACTGCCTGTACTGGGCAACACTGCTGACTAATGTGACTCAGCAACACACGGTGCATACAGTGCTGCCAAACCTGGCCTAGGACCCACCACTGCCTGTACTGTGCAACACTGCTGACTAATGTGACTCAGCAACACACGGTGCATACAGTGCTGCCAAACCCGGCCTAGGACCCACCACTGCCTGTACTGGGCAACACTGCTGACTAATGTGACTCAGCAACACACGGTGCATACAGTGCTGCCAAACCTGGCCTAGGACCCACCATTGCCTGTACTGTGCAACACTGCTGACTAATGTGACTCAGCAACACACTGTGCATACAGTGCTGCCAAACCCAGCCTAGGACCCACCACTGCCTGTACTGGGCAACACTGCTGACTAATGTGACTCAGCAACACACGGTGCATACAGTGCTGCCAAACCCGGCCTAGGACCCACCACTGCCTGTACTGGGCAACACTGCTGACTAATGTGACTCAGCAACACACGGTGCATACAGTGCTGCCAAACCTGGCCTAGGACCCACCATTGCCTGTACTGTGCAACACTGCTGACTAATGTGACTCAGCAACACACAGGGAGCCCAGGCAAATGCTCTGCACAGTAACAAAGCACTCATAGCCTGGGAACTAGCAATAATCCCACTGCAATATCAGAAAACGGTGACCTTTCCAAAGTGGGAAGAAGGGTTAGAGACTCTCCAAATCACACCACTAGGGGGATGTCACATCAGTGGTTTCCAGGACCCCCTTGGACCACCCCTGGAGCAAAGAGAAAGCAGGAGCCCAGGGGAGGCAAGCAGAAGCAGGAGGCGGCTTTATCGGCAGAGGTGGCAACAGGACCAGAGGGAAGAACCCAACCAACCTATTCTATGTTAGATTGTGTTGGGGGGGGGATCTAACTGCACCACAATGGGGTGTGAAATAGTCAGTTTGTTTCAATTTGTGGCACAATTCTTATTCCAGCTTCATGCAAGCAGTACGATGTGAAAGGGTCCCTAGGCTCACTATACAAGAAGTTCTTAAGAGGAACTTTGGAGATCTAAAAACTCCAGGGTCATCCGAGTTTCACCCCCTGGACATCCCGAATTAAGATGCCCCGTTGTATGACCCCCCCCCCGCCAAATGCCAGTCTAGCAGAACCCACTGCTAGAAGCCAAATGAGGGATGCGGCTGACGGCACACTCTGCTTAGTCGTTCAGGCGGAGCCGAAGGTAGCCAAATGAAAATTGTTCCGCTCAGCCAATCAGCGAGCTCTGTTTCGCCAGAGACTGCAGTGTGTGAACGACAGGTAAACTGTGGGGGATACATACAGCGGGGCATCCCATTTCAGGATGCCCCACCTGAAAGGAACACCACATGAGAAAGTGAAATTCCTGTGTGGTGTTCCTCTTTAAATTGCGGGTGCGACAGGTTCCTTCCAGAAAAAGGGTCAAACAGCAATGACGCATGAGTTTGAACCACGAAAAGTGCTCATAGAAAGTGATCGCCCCAACTGCTACAGGATGAACATGCCGGATCCTCTCCCAACGGTGTAAAAGCCTGAACGCAACAGTACAAAAGCCAGCTATGTTTGTGTTGCAGGGAATCAGACATGTTTAGTCTTGGCCAAACCACATATACTCAACACAGAATAGGCATGCAAGCTTCACTGCAAAACAGAAAATATTGGGGTCAGCAGAACACCAGGATAAATCCACCGAAGCCTGGACAGTCCTATTAAAATACATTACCATACTCCTATGAACTACCTGAAGGCACATCCTGTTACCCTACTCCGCTGTACTTTCTCAAGACACAGCGTTACCATATGAAATACCTCAAACATCATTACCCTACTCAAGCCACAATGTTACCCAGCTCCTACTAACTACCTCAAGAAACACTACTGTAGTTCTATGAACTACCTCAAGTCACCCTAATTCTGAAGTAATCCGCAACACTGGGACACTAATTCAACACACAACATTACCCTACTCAAAACACAATGTTACCCAGCTCCTAACTACCTCAAGTTACTCTACATCCCCAACTCCTACACAACAGCAAGACACTCCTTCTCAGATCTTCTTACACCAAAGCAATGTTGGATCCGTTTCCCTTATGAAAATGTAATCTCAGCTGAGGAAAACAATATCCTATCTACTAAAATTGAAACAGCAGGCATCTCTGAAGCAATCATTTTATGTGAAAAATGTTATCCTTTACCACAAGATCATTACTAGACTGGATCCATAGTACCCCTCTGGCAGGCATCATCACCACTATGCAGATACAAAGGAGGGGTGGCAGCTGCTCAGACCACGTTAGCAGGGCAATTAGACTCCACAACCACAGCACTAAACCCTGTTTGCCCACAACTGGATCTAGGATCCGCCTCGGTTGGCACACATCTGCAGAAGTATGCTAAGGCTGCACCACAAGACGCAAGGTTCCTCTGTGCAGGTGCAGGCCTAACTCGTTTATGAGAGTCCTCTTTGGGACATACATTGCAATGGATAAATTGGGAGCAGCTTACATGAGGTTGCCCTATAACTTTGAGTGCAGCACATGGGGAGCCTCCCCAATACAGCTCTAGACCCACCACCCCAGTTGCTTGCACAGAATCAATAGGATTTAAAGCATATAGGATGGTGGGTCTAGAGCTGTATGGGGGAGGATTTCGATCCTTCTTTCCCATGTGCTGCACTCGAGGATATAGGGCAACCTTTAAGTGAGCTACTCACAATTTATCTGTTGCATTGTATGTCCCAATGGGGGCTCTCATAGATTAGAGTTAGGACTGCACCTGAACAGAGGCACCTTGGAGTTGGTGGTGCAGCTTTAGCATACTTCTGCAGATGTGTACCAACCAAGGCCTCTGTTTTTAGCCAGATTTAGAGACTGATCCTAAGACCGGTTGCACGCTGAAAGGGTTCAGTACTATGGCCCCTTTAAGACTTGTGTATCACCACCATGCAACAAAGCACTCCAGGACTTCTCCAGTGAGCTAAAGGGAGGCCTTGGAGAGGGTCTGTTGTCTGACCATCATCTGTAGACCCAGTTTCTGGTAGAGGAAATAGTACAATACACTCATGTTGGCTAAAATAAAAGTCTCTGCTTCCACTGACACCATGAGGCCAACTAATCCACCACTGAATTAAAAGCAGAAAAAGTCTCCCCCATAATGTGAACTGCCCCCCACCAATCTCAGTGTTCTTTCCTGCATTTAGTCACAAGGAAGCGGACTCCCATTGGATCAGATGAGTGCTCTAATCTCTAAGACGCTGGCCAGGAGGAGCCACTGGCTGCAGGAGAGCTAGCGTTCCTAAACAGAAGCTGCAGTCTTGCATTGTCAGTCCAGATGGTTCGAGTTGTCAGGCAATATAGGCCATTTGTTATCCTACAGAGTGGGTTCAGGTGGATTAGGGTACAAGGTTATGGAATGGTCACAAGTTAAACGTGCCCTGAAGTCACACTGCATGACTGGGCAACAATTAACCTTTAATTTGAACCCCCGGTCCCCAACCTGTGGCTCGTGGACCCTTGCTATCTGGCTCCCGTGCTTCATGGATTTAACCCCTAAAACTTCCAAAAACATCCATTAGCAGGGGCAGTTCCAGACACATTGCAGAGTGTCGGGTCGTAAATGTCAGCAGTCTGCTCAACCAAACCTAAAAAGACAATTCTGTGAGTACTCACCTGTAGAATTGCTTTTGCTATGCATGGCACGGCCCGCTTCAAGAAGTCCTTACGTATGGGATATTCCGCCACAAGGTGGCTCAGTGTACTGCACTGCAGAAGAGTTGTGGCTCCTCCCGGCCCCATATAAAAACAGGAATCACCATAGACCTCTACAGTGTTGACAAGCAGTTATACAAGAAGCCGGGAGGTAATAAAGGTAAAAAAAACCCCAACTAACTTGGAACAATCACCATAAAGAGGCAACCAAGAATAACGATAACAAGGGTGGGGTGAAGCAGGCCGTGCCATGCATAGAAAAAGCAATTCTACAGGTGAGTACTCACAGAATTGTCTTTTTCCTATTGCATGGCACGGCCTGCTTAAGCAGTCCTTACATATGGGACATCCAACAGCAGTGTCCGTAAGGTAGGGTGGGATCCCCAAAGAGTAACAACAGGCCGTTCAAACCACTACCGCCTGAAGTACCTTGCGGCCAAAAGCAGCATCAGCTGAGGCCTTAACATCAACCTTGTAAAACGTGGAAAAAGTATGAAAAGAAGACCAAGTTGCGGCCTTACAAACTTGTTCAACAGAAGCTTGGTGCTGAAAAGCCCAAGAAGCACCAATAGCACGGGTGGAATGAGCAGTAACCCTAAAAGGAGGAACCTTCCCCCTAGCAGAATAGGCCTGCTCCACCGCCTGACGGATCCACTTGCTGATAGTGGATTTAGCCGGAGGCAAACCCTTCCTAGGTCCAGCAGGAAGAACAAAAAGAGCATCAGATTTCCTGAAAACCTCAGTAGCAACCAAATAAAACTTCAGAGCCCTGACAACATCCAAAGAATGAAGGGTCCGCTCCTTGGAATTAGCAGGGTTAGGACACAAAGAAGGCAAAACAATGTCCTGATTGAGATGAAAAGCAGACACAACCTTAGGCAAGCAATCCGGCTTAAGCCGAAACACCACCTTATCCTGATGGCGCTCAAAATAAGGAGGTTTGATGGAAAGCGCCGCCAGAAACTCACCTGAACGAAGTATTAGCCACCAAAAAGGCCACCTTGATAGTCAGAATGGGCAATGCAGCCCCACGGATAGGCTCAAAAGGTAGGAACCTGCAGAGCAGACAACACCAGATTCAAGTCCCAAACAGGTAGCATAGGCTTACGTGGCGGACGCACATGAGTAACTCCCTGGAAAAAAAGTCTTAACCAGATGGTGATTGGCAAAGGGCTGACACCTGTCCCTTGAGGGTACTAAGTTGAAGGCCCAAATCCAAACCATGCTGTAAAAATTCCAGAATCCTGGGGATAGAAAACACCCGACAAGGAAGAGACTTGGACCCACACCAGGCAATTTAAGCATGACAGACCCTGTAGTAGATAAAGGACGAGGACTTCTTCCTAGCCAGAATCATAGTAACAACAGAAGCCAGCAACCCCTTATCCATCAAGATGGAGGTTTCAGCAGCCAAGCCGCTAAAGACAGCGTTTGTAAACTGGGATGATGCAGTTGTCCCTGAGTGAGAAGATCTGGATCCTTGGGCAAAACGTACCGATCTACTTCCAACTGCACGACGTCTGCGAACCACACCCTCCTTGGCCAACAGGGGGCCACCAGGATGGCTGGTACCCCCTCCTGGGCTATCTTGCGTAGCACCCTGCCCAGCAGAGGAAAGGGAGGGAACACAGAGGAGCCAAAACTCCGTCCAAGGCATTGCTAGCGCATCTGTGGCGAAGGCCAGAGGATCCTGTGGCAGGGAAACAAATCTGGGAAGCTTGTGATTGTGGCGGGATGCAAACAGGTCCACATTCAGCTGACCCCAGCGGTGACACAGGGAGTGAAATACCTCGTTGCTGAGGGACCATTCCCCCAGCCGAGATGTCCCCCTGCTCAGGGAGTGTGCCTCCTGGTTCTCCATCCCCAGAATGTAGACCGCCGAGATGCAAGGGACATGCTCTTCTGCCCAAGACAGTATCAGGGACACTTCCTTGAGGGCTCGCTTGCTCCGAGTCCCCCCCGATGATTGATGTAGGCAACCGCCGTCTGGTTGTCCGAGCGGATCTGAACAGCCAGACCCTGAAGGTGCGTGGTCAGCTGAGAAAGAACCAACCTGATCGCCCTCAGTTCCAGGACATTGATGGGAGCATGGGCCTCCTGGGGGCCCTACCAACCCTGGAACTTCAAAGATCTCCAAAAGCCCCCCCCCCCAACCGGTCAGACTGGCATCTGTGGTGACAGTCTCCCAGCATGGAGGCAGAAAGGTCCTGCCCACTAAAAGGTTCCTTAAGTCCAGCCACCACGAGAGGGACTGTCTGGCCAGGGAGGACAAAGCAAATTTCTGATCCAGGGACACAGGGTCCCGATCCCAAACTGACAAGGAGGTGCAACTGAAGAGGTCTCATGTGAAACTGAGCAAAGGGGACACCATCAGGCCCACTAACTGCATCCCTTGCCGGATGGAGGGAAAGGGACACAAGAGCAGAGCCCGTGCCTGCTTCTGAAAGCCCTCCACTTCCAGCTGAGGCAGGAACACCCTGACCTGATAGGTATCCAGAGTAATGCCCAGAAAGGACCTCACCAAAGACAGAGACAGTGAATACTTGGGAAAGTTGATCACCCAGCCGAAGGAGTGGATGTCAACACCCAAGTATCCTTCTTGGCCTGATGAAGAGACTGAGCCGCAATCAGAATGTCGTCAGGTAAGGTAGGATGCGAAAGCCCTGATTCCGCAGCAGAGCCATCACGCCCGCCAGCACCTTGGTGAACACCCGAGGCGCTGAGGTGATACCGAAGGGTAAAGCCACAAACTGGTAATGCTGATCCTTTAGAGCGAACCTCAGAAATTTCTGATGACCCAGAAAGATTGGCACATGAAGATAGGCATCCTTGATGTCCACGGTGGTCATGAAGTCGCCCGGCGAAGGGTACTGACAGCCGAGAGTAGCGTCTCCATGCGAAAGTGCTTGAACCTGACAAACTTGTTGAGACCCTTCAAGTCGAGGATGGACCTCAAGGACCCATCTTTGTTGGGAACCGTGAAAAGATTGGAGTAGAACCCCTGACCCCATTTCTGGGAAGGCACCAGGCAAATGACTCCTGACTCCAACAGACATTGAACCGCAAGGTGCAAACCCCGAGCTGACAGAGTTGAGACATCCGGGATCTGAGGAATCTTGGGGGCGGCCAGGCTGCAAACTCTATCTTGTAACCGGAGGACACCACCTCCTGAATCCACCGGTCTGAGACGCGGAGCCTCCAGATGTGAGCAAAGAGCCGTAGCCGTCCCCCCACCCGGATGGGTGAGGGCGCCTCCTCATGCCTGAGGGGGTTTGGGAGAAGGTTTGGGCTTGGAACCCCATGAGAGATTTCAATGCTGGCCACTTTCAATGCTGGCCACACGAAGTGCCAGATCAGATTGAGACCCCTGCTAGTATCACTGGGGGCTAAATGCAGGCGCGGAGGGGTAGGCGATGCCGAAGGGGGCGAAGAGCTGGGAAGAGAAGCGGGCAGCCCAAAGAGAATGCACACCGCGGTCACTCAAATACAAGCTTACTTGTATTTGTAGCCTCTACTGGCACAATTCCTAGACTCCCAGTGAGCATTGCGCTGGAAGCAGCAGGTAAGCCAACACATCTGCCATTCTTTTGGAGATAGAAGATTGGCTTTTATAGGGGCAAACATTTTATGGGGTAAGGGGGGATACGGGCATGCATTGAATGTGGCTCAAGACCTTCTCTCGGTGGTAAATGTGGCTCCCAAGGTGAGAAAGGTTGGGGACCACAGATTTACATTATAAATTAATCATAACACATTACTTTTTATTTATATGGTGTTGGATTGGTAACATGGCGCACCATTTCCTTCGAAATCAGCACAAGCTGAGGCCAGTCTCTTGGGCATGAAAGGCGTCAAGGACATGTTGCTGCTCAGGAAAGCTTTGGGAGGTAAGCGAGTGAGACAATTCTACATCTGCACAATCCTAAAATTAGCAAGGCCACCATATGGCTCAGGCAAAGGCAGCGTCGTACTCTGTTTTCATTACATTCTGCTCGCACAAAAACACAGGGCCCTTCCTGCACTCTCAGAATCAGTTTATCTCCTCAGCATTAATGCTTCATATATCATCTGACTGCTGAAATCTCCCACAGTTGGGGGGGTAAAGTCAGCCACATCAGCGGCACAGCTGCACTTTTTCTCGCTGGTAGCAGCCCCGAGCCATCCATGGCGTCACTTCCTTGTTTTCACACACACTCCTCATCCTCATTAGCGCAGTCACAGTTTCCCCGGATCAGACAGCGCTGGCCGGGCACCGTTCCCGAGTTTCTCCTTCTTTGATAAGAAAGTGAGACTTTGATGCGCTATTTAGCAGTGCCAGGAATGGCTTTAGAGAGGCGCATGATGAGATGACTAAGCAAAGGGGCGAGGGCTGCTGCTACTGCTGGCTGAAGCATTGCTAACTTAACTCGGCCGCTGACGTTTCCACATTCGCCTGTTGCTGAAAACAAACCATTAAGCGGCACGGTGGTGCTGGCACAACGACTGCCAGTTCCTGCTGGAACACGACGTACCGACGAGCGTTAAGGCATGAGGCTACCTCGTCACTGAGGACACGCTGGATAGTTTAGCCAGGTAAAGCGCAAAAGGCACAATGCACAAATCTTAAACCATTCTATGTTCAAAATTCATTTAGAGCGGTCCCATACCCATTTTCTAACTAATGGGTATGGGCGGCATTGTGGTAGGCTTGGAGGTGGCATGCAGATTGCTGAAGCCCCACGCCCTACGCAATAGCCCCCCAAATCCTTACCAAAAAAACGGTACTTCACTGGAAACTGAACCCCCCCCCCCCTCCCTGCCACTGATGCATACCTTAGCCAGGCACCCGCGTCCCGGTCTCCAGCATCCGCCGCAGGTAAAGAAGCAAAGCTGCATCCCCTGACTCCGTCCGTTCCATTGAAAGGGTGACATAAGCGCGCACGGCAGGGGATGCAGCTCTGTCTCTGCCACCTAAGATGGTGGCGCACAGGATCCGGACCGCGGCGATAGCAGTGCGAGCGTCTGCCTAAGGTAAGGGCTTTTCTTTTTTATATGCAACTCCTGCTTAAGAACCAGGGTAGGGCAGCGCTTGAGGGTCAGGGAGGTTTAACCCCCGATCCTCGGCCGAAATTCAGTGCTGCAGTTGGCGAGTCAAGTGGTCCGGGGTAACTTTCTCTTTCCCGGCCGTTGGGCAAAGCCCATTTTGGCTGAAGATCGAGGTAAAGGTAAGAATTTTGGGGGGTTCTGAAGGGCTCCAGCAATCTGGATCCCCACCCATGCCTGTCACAATGCCATCCCGCACCTGTTAGAAAACGGATGTGGGACCGCTTTTAAACCTTTGTTACCACTGTGATGCACACACAGTTCTAAAGGGAATAGGTGAGTATGCCTAACTACAGGGCTGGGCCGCTGTGGGGAGAGGGGAAGCCTTTCATAAACATTAGATCACTGGCCAGCCCCAGCATGCTGCTATAGTCTTGAATACTGTAACGGCCATTAAAATACAAATGTTTATCCACTGTATAAATCGGCGGTTTTAAGGCCTCTATTCGAGGACCACCAGCGGGTCAGGTTTAGTGGATCTCTAAAGCTTTGCTGCTGCACAAATTACTTCACCTGTTTGTCTATGTGGAGATCGGCAAAACATGACCTGTTGGTGGCCCTTGAGGCGAGAGGTCGGGTACTTTAGGCCAGTGTTACCCAACCCTCTCCTAGTGAGCCACCAACAGGTCATGTTATGTGGATCTCCACGTGGCCAGCTCTATAGCTCTGCTGCACCAGTTACTTCACCTGTGTATCTGTAAAGAGATCTGCAAAACATGGCCCCGTTGTTGGCCCATCCCCCCCTCGAAAAAAGCCAAAGCTACAACAAGGCCATAGAAGATACACGTAGGATAAATGAGGTGGATTAATAAGAGGATGGGTGTCTAGGCGGCATCATTTATCATGTGCGAGTATACATCCCGACTCATGGGAAGAGGGTACAAGCTGCATGCAAACCGAGGCTACCCTACTTCCTAGCTAATTAGGCCGTTAATCCTGACCGGGCTGCAGAAAGGTTTAGTAGAGACCCAAACCTGAAAAATAATAGATATATCTATCTATCTATCTATCTATCTCCGCACAACCGGAAACTTCAGTCTATTCGCTGCCGTCACGTATTGTGCACACAACATCATTTCCAGAAGGGAGGTTGAACGTCTACTGATACAGTTGCCCCAAGAACAAATCGTAAAGGCAACTGGCAAGTCAAAATTTTAAAAATAAATATCAGTAACTTACCTCACATTTAGTCCCTCCAGCACTCTCCTTTCTGCTATGTCTGTCTACTTAGTGAGGAAATCACTTCCTCATTCAGCTTTCAGTCTCCACCCTGCTGACCTGCTCCTTCAATCAACTCAGCAGGCCAAGAACGGAATCACCCCCACTCCCTCTCCAGACGTCCTGATTGGCTGCCTCTCTCAGCAACTCTGAAACCCTGCCCTCGTTTCTCCTCTCACACATCATAGTGTGTTTACATCACATCGCTGTTGCCACACCCACTGTACCTCCTCATTTTTTCTCTGCATCCCCAATGTTCTAACACTTTTACAAATGGCTTAGGAACTACAGGGTCTTTTCAAAAACAGATGGAAGCCGGAAGGCTGCATCCCCAGCATGCTGTTCAGGCTGAATGGGAGAGCGCACTGCCACAGAGAAGCTGGGGATGTGGTGCTGGCGGAGATCATGCTGCAGGACCCATTAGGAATCAGGTAAGATCACACACAGCGGGGCATCTGGTAAAGAATGCCCCAAGCAGTCAACCCAAAATAAAAAAAATAAAAAAAAACACACATGGGTGTGAAAGGGTCAGCAGCAAGACTGGGGCTAACAGCTATTGGCACTCTAGTTTCCACTAACAAGCCAACTTGATCAAAGAATTGATAATGTGTTTGAGCTATACAGGGGAATCCCACAGGCACCAAAGCCCCAGAAATCACAAAAATTATCCACTCATATTAAATCTATGAATTTATTCTACAACATAAAATTAAAGCCACATATTCCACAGCAGGGGTTTTTCAGCCTGAGAATCTAGTATATGTGCCAAGAAATACAATCCATCACAGATAATCAAATGATCAATTTCATACATTGATACAAAATATCAAAAAGGCATAAAGTGCCTAGTGCTACGCTGAAATGTTTACAATTTGTCAGTGCCCAAAGTGCTAAATGCAATATCAATGAATCAATTACAGAAAAAGAAAAGACAATCAAAGAAAGTACTCACTTAAGGTCAGCATGAAAGAGTATCACCATGTGAAGGCTGAGTAGTATTCCCGCTGTGTCCTGGTATCCTCAATTACCCCACGCGTTTCGTGGGAAGAACCCACTTTTTCAAGGTGCCAGGTTAAAATTTTTCTCTTTTGTCTGTGGTTGTGTTTATACATGTAAGGGAGCCCATTACTGGCACAATTCACCCAACTGTATATTGAGATTGAGGTGGTGCAGGAGTGATATTTCTGTTTGAGCTACACACGCATGTGCCCATGGCATTCTGGTTATGGGAGGGAGGGGGGTCCTTCTAGACCTATATGCCTTAGAGAGAAATTCAAGTAAGTTTGTACTTTCTTACTGCTGGCTGTATGGGCAGCATATGGCATCCCAAATCAGAATGCCTCACTGCACAGGGCAGCAAGCACAGAACTTGGCTATACCGTAGCCACAATGGCAGCTGAATGAAAGGTATTCAGATTTGCAAAGTTGCGGGGGGGGGGGGGGGGGCACATAATAGCTCGAAGAAATTATTAGTATTGCTATACTGGAAGACTGGGTTTATGGACCCATGCTGCATCCCGATTTGGGATGCCCTACACTGCCAGTGTTAGAGACAAGGAAGATGAAGTGAATTATTTTCTGGTTTATTTACTCCCATTTTACTGATGTGACCCTCCAATGAAAAGAGGAATTTGCTATACTGAAGCTGAAAGCCCACCCCACAAACCCCACTGGCTTCTGGGAGTTGCTAGACCACCGGCTCTAAGTGACTGGAGGGTCACAAAGGAGGCAGTGTGCTGGGGAAAAAAAATAAAATTCTGTGATTACTCACCTGTAGAATTGATATTATGAGTATACAGTACGTCCTGCTCCATATAAGATTCTTTACTCTTGGGTATTACTCCGCCAGATGGCGTTGGACTGCAGAGACCGCGAAATTGGCTCCTCCCGGCCCCTCAAATACCCAGGACCTCCCACAAATCCCCAGTATTGAAAAGCAGGTAAACAAGAAGCCGGGAGAATGATAACAGAACCAACTAGCAACTATTAAACAATGATAACAATCACCATACAGGGGATCCAAGGATAATGAACAAAGTGCGGGGTGGAGCAGGATGTACTGTATACTCATAACAATTCTACAGGTGAGTAATCACAGAATTATATTATTCTTATTATGTATTATTCTTAGAATACAGTACGTCCTGCTCCAGATAAGATTCTTTACTTTTGGGACATCCAATAGCAGTGTCCGTAAAGTAGGGTGGGATCCCCAAAAGGTAACAGACAGGTCAGACCACTGCCGCCTGCAGAACCTTGCGGCCAAAAGCAACATCAGCTGAGGCCCTAATATCAACCTTGTAAAACTTAGAAAAAGTATGAACAGAAGACCAAGTAGTGGCCTTGCAAACTTGTTCAACAGAAGCCTGGTGTTGAAAAGCCCAAGAGGCCCCAATAGCACGAGTAGAATGAGCAGTAAGGCGGAAGGGAGGATTCTTCCCCTTAGCAGTGTAGGCCTGAATCACAGCCTGACAGATCCATTTGCTGATAGTAGATTTAGCAGGAGCCAGACCCTTCCTAGTACCAGAAGGGACCACAAAAAGAGCATCAGTTTCTCTGAAAGGTGCAGTAGCCACCAGATAGTACTTCAGACACCTAACCACATCCAAGGAATGCAAAACCCTCTCCTTAGCGTTACTAGGATTAGGGCACAAGGAAGGTAGAACAATGTCCTGATTCAGATGAAAAGCAGACACCACCTTAGGCAGAAAATCTGGCTTGAAGCGAAACACCAACTGGCCCTGGTGCCTCTCAAAGTAGGGGGGCTGGATGGAAAGCACCGCCAACTCAGACACACGCCTAACAGAGGTGATAGCCACCAAAAAAATAACCTTGAGAGTAAGAATGGCCAAAGCAGCCTCCTGCACAGGTTCAAAGGGAGCACCCTGCAAGGCAGACAGGACCAAGTTCAAATCCCAGACAGGCAACATAGGCTTACGAGGGGGACGCACATGAGTAACCCCCTGGAAAAAAGTCCTGATCAGAGAATGCTGAGCAAAAGACCTCTGGAAGAAAACAGCCAGGGCAGAGACATGACCCTTCAGAGTACTGAGTTGAAGCCCCAAATCTAAACCATGTTGGAGGAACTCCAGGATCCTGGGAATAGAGAACACACGACAGGGAAGAGACCTAGACTCACATCAGTCAATGTAGGCACGCCAAACCCTATAGTAAATAGAAGAATACTTCTTTCTAGCATTTATCATGGTGTCAACAGAGGCAGACAGCCCCTTTTCCATCAAGATGGAGGTTTCAGCGTCAAAGCCAGAGTTTGTAAATTGGGTTGGCTTAGATGTCCCTGAGTGAGCAGGTCTGGAACCCTGGGCAGAGCGCACTTATCTACTGCCAGCTGCACTACGTCTGCGAACCACACTAGCCACCTGGGAGCCACCAGGATAGCTGGCACCCCTTCCTGAGCTATCTTGCGCAGAACCCTGCCCAACAGGGGGAATGGGGGAAAGACATACAGAAGCTGAAAATCCTGCCATAACATTGCTAGAGCATCTGTGGCCAAGGCCAGAGGATCCTGGGACAGGGAGACAAAGGCTGGGAGCTTGTGATTGTGACGGGACGCAAACAGATCCACATCTGGTTGACCCCAACGGTGACACAGAGATTGAAACACCCTGTCGCAGAGGGACCACTCTCCCAGACGAGAGGTCCCCCTGCTCAGAGAGTCTGCCTGCAGATTCTCCACCCCCGGAATGTACACAGCTGATATGCAGGGAACATTGTCCTCCGCCCAGGACAGGATCAGAGACGCTTCCTTGAGGGCCCTCCTGCTCCGGGTGCCTCCCTGATGATTGATGTAGGCAACCGCCATCGGGTTGTCCGAGCGTACCTGAACAGGCCGGCCACGAAGGTGTTGGGTCAAGTGGGGCAGAACCAACCTGATCGCCCTCAATTCCAGAATATTGATGGGCGTGTTGGCCTCCTGAGGGCCCCAGTGCCCTTGGAACTGTAGGGACTTCCAGAAGCCCCCCCAACCCGTCAGATTAGCATCCGCGGTGACCGTCTTCCAGCAGGGGGCCAGAAAGGATCTGCCCGCCAACAGGTTCCTGGGGTCCAGCCACCACGAGAGAGACCTCCTGGCTAGGGGGGACAGAAAAAGGACCTGGTCCAGGGACACAGGATCCTTGTCCCATACTGACAAGAGGTGGAGTTGCAGAGGCCCCATGTGAAACTGGGCATAAGGGACCGCCTCGATGCACGACACCATCCGGCCCACCAGCTGCATTCCCTGCCAGATGGAGGGATGAGGACAAGATAGCAGGAACTGAACCTGTGCTAGCAGACTGTCCACCTTCTGCTGAGGAAGAAAAATCCTTGCCTGAACTGTATCCAGATTCATTCCCAGGAAGGGTGTCACCAAGGAGGGAGACAGGGCAGACTTGGGATGGTTGATCACCCAGACAAATGACTCCAGAGTGGACACTACTAGCTGAGTATCCAGCTCTGCCTGTTGGAGGGACTGAGAAGTGATGAGAATGTCGTCCAAATAGGGCAGCACGCGAACGTCCTGAGACCTGAGCCGAGCCATCACCCATGGTGAACACTCTGGGGGATGAAGTGAGACCGAAGGGCAATGCCACAAATTGGTAGTGCTGATCTTCCGGAGCGAACCTGAGGAATTTTTGATGACCTGGAAAAACAGGAATATGAAGGTAAGCATCCTTGATGTCCACAGAGGTCATGAAGTCCCCTGGACGCAGGCAACTGATAGCAAAGCGCAAAGTTTGCATGCGAAAGCGCCTGCACCTGACAAATTTGTTGAGGATCTTCAAGTCCAGGATGGGCCTGACTGACCCATCTCTTTTGGGCACGGTGAAAAGTTTGGAATAGAACCCCTTGCCCCTTTCTCGTAAGGGGACCTGACAGATGACCACCAGCTCCAGAAAGCTTTGCACCGCCAGAATTAGAGCCTGATATCCGGGATCTGATGAATCTTGGGGGCGGCCAGGCAGCAAACTCTAGCTCTGCCCCTACCCCAGAAATCTCCTCGGGCCCCAGTAAAAGGAGACCCCCCTCCCCTGTCTGGATCCACGGTAGGGGGAAGACAAGGAACCTGGCATAGTCCTTTGAAGGGAAAACCAGCGAGAGCCTTCTTGGCAGCGGTGTCAGCTGCCCACTGGCGCAGCCAAAACGAGCGGCGTATAGCCACCACCAGGGCAGAGGCTCTGCCACACATCCTAATGGTATCATCAAAGGCAGAGAGGACGTAAGTCACAAAAACCTCACAACGAGAGAGTGCATTAAAATCCTCACTAGACACATCATCAGGAGCACCATCTAGGACACTTCTAAGCAGGGTCCTAATAGCCACCGCTGTAGTGGCAGAGGCACAAACCAGGAGCAGCGCCGTCCCCACACAGGCAAAGTCATGGAAAGCCAGCTGATCAATACGCCGGTCATCACTATCCCGCAGCGTAGTAGAGTCAGGTGAGTGCATGACAGAGGTATTAGACAACCCTAGGACTGGGGCATCCACCTCTGGAGGGGATGACCAACGCTTCACCACATCAGCAGGAAAGGGATACCTCTTATCCCAACTCTTAGGGACACCGGGGAGCCTGCTAGGACGCTCCCATTCCTTGAGCACGAGATTATTAAAATGGGCTTGCTCAGGAAACTCTAAACGTGGCTTTGCAGTATGAAACAATTCCACCTGCTGCCTTGGGGCCGCAACCGGGGGAGAGATAGACAGCACCTCAAAAAGCCCCCATCAGTATCATCTGGAGCCCAGGGGTCAGAGCCAGAATCATGGCCCCTGGTCCTCATCAGATGACTCCGAGTCAGAGAACAACTCCCCTTCTTCCAAGGTGGTATAACCAGACAGTTCAAAGAACTCTTCCGCCTCCATAGGGAAGAGAGTGACATCAGGCGTCAAATGCCGCTTCTTAGCAGAGGCCTTACGCGCCATGGTATTAGCAAGCAACTTCTCAACACTAGCCAGTCTGGAAGACACATCAGGCTGAGAATCCCCACTGGTATGCAGCACAATGGGAGTCAAATTTAAGCTTGGGGGAGTAGGTGACGCCATACGAGGCACAGGCCCAGCTGCTGGTAAACAGGCTGCAGCGCAAGCACCTGCTGGGCACAAGGTATACAGACCTGCACATTGTCAGCACTAGTAGGGGACACCCCATAAGCTACACAGCCGGGCTTGTCCTGTAGGAACCCCGAGCGCATTATCCTGAGACGCCTTCTTATGGTGATTATAGTGGCACAATAGGCCGATAGGGATGCACGCTATAAAAGCAACCCGGGATGCCCCAATAGCCCGCTAGGGAAGTGGGAGTAATTAGCACACTAGGCCTCAGAAGTTTAAGACTAAATAGAGGGGTAGGGCCGGGAGAAACCAATGGAGTGTGACCCGCCTGAAAGACATAAGCGAAGAGAACCCCATAAGCGACATGTAAAAATGACATTAGGGTAAATAAACTGCCTGCATGGGCACTCACGGACCGCGGAAGGTAGACGCCAGCCACGTAGCAGACAGAATCCAGAAAAAAATGGCGCCGAGTACACCTCGAGGGGTGGGCGGCGGAGACGGTGACGCGGAACGCGCCATCCGCAGGCCCCGCCCCTCCCCGAAGAGCGCGAAGCATCACACGTGACAAGTAGCCAATGAAGGCGCAGCAGCGCCCGAGGTAATTCCCGCCGGGAGAGCGAGGGAGGGCAGCGGCCACTTAACATAGGGCCCACCGATAGACATGGGCATCCCATAAAGGCTCACCATATGCCTATACCGCCTACCCTTTGGTGGGGGATTTGGGTGGAGCAGCGTTTCTAAGCACCTGAGAGCGGTGCTGCCTACCATCACTCCGGACCAGCGCAGCCAAGGCTGGGAGGACATAAAAATGGAACGGGTGGGAATAGTCCTACAGGGCCGCAGGCTAACAGCCCCGCTCACCTGCGAGAAGAGAGAGCCATCTTCTTGTCCTTCGCAGTCCAGACTGCAGAGAAATTCTGGGGATTTGTGGGAGGTCCCGGGTATTTAAGGGACCGGGAGGAGCCAATTTCGCGGTCTCTGTAGTCCAGCACCATCTGGCGGAGTAATACCCAAGAGTAAAGAATCTTATCTGGAGCAGGACGTACTGTATACTAAGAATAAACAAGAAAAAGTAGAAAGTAAAAATAAAAGTGAAACCTAAAATGCAGAAATGAAAAGCAGAAAAAAAAACACGCGTCAAAAAGAAACTGGCACAAATGGCAATAGCAGAAACAGTCCAATCCCCCTCACTGCTAGGCTAGAGAAGATCATAGCCCACACCCAATACCTTCAGCACTGGGCAGGCATTTAATTTATTGGCATTTCGTAAGGTTGTTTGAATACCCCAGAAGATTAAAGCTTTTTTCTATTAAGAACATGGAGATGAGCTTCAAAAGTGTTTACAGTCAGTGACAGTTCCTCATGATACTGAAATCTGGAAGAGCCAGGAAAGTTATGGGGAGGTCTTTAGGGCTAAATTAAAGTTATTATCAGCATATCTGACAGCTCATATTAAACCCGATCATGCACAGCTACTTCTTTTGCTTTTATCTTTTTCAAATGAAACTCCACCCCCAGTACATTTGCATAAATGTCCAGACTTTTTCTGGAAAACGAGACAAGCCTATCGATTCCAATAGGCTCCTGCCTGTTGCTGCACGCTCAGAAGCCTACAACTGCCACCCAGAGCCCGTCTCCCTGGTAACACTCATTTTAAAGCATTTTGCCCCACTGGGTGAACCCCTGTCCCCTCTTGGATCCCCAGTAAATCTTGCTTTACCGCTGATCTAACAGCCCATGTGCAGGCTCTAGTCTCATCAGCGCTGTAAAATGTGCATATTAATGATCGGCAATACAGCTTGTCTACACGCAAGAGGGTGAGAGCGGCCGTACCCCCAGTCCTCTTTAGGTTGGGACATGCTCCCACACCCCCAACTTATCAGAAAGGCTGGGCACGGGAGCGCAGGCCATTTTTGACTGAAGCAGAATAGAAATCCTTTTTAACAGTGGCAGCATAGGGCATCCCAAATCAGGATTCCCCACTGCGCAGCAAGGGCAGGTAAGCCAGGTTCCCGGGAACAAGTATAATTACCATTACTACAATCCCTAGATGGCAGTTGAATGAAAAACAACCGACATACACATTATGCACTGGCCTGCCTAGTGAACTGGATCAAAACTACTATCAACGCGCCTACTGATTTTAATAGTCATCTAGCTATTGCACTGTAGGAAGCCTCCAGTGCCAAGGAATATGATGGCACTATAGAACAAAAATAATATTAACAACTGCCTTCCCTAGCCTATCTGATGACAGATTCACAGATCAACATCAATAGGCCAGGCATAGATAGACTTCCCCCTCCCTATCACTTTAAAGCAGACCAAAAGTCAAAAATTACTTGAACCAGAAAACCACAACAAACCGCGATCATTTGCATCCATGCCCAGGACAATTTAGATTGCTGCACATACAAATTCATTTACCTTTTTCAAACTGCTGCTGTAAATTTTAGAAACAAAATGGCGGCTCATGCATTTGCAGGCCACCTGCAACAGGAAGTGCTGCTGGGCTTCCTGTTACTGTGCATTGTCAGTTGAATCCAGACAGCAGCTTGGCTGAGATGCTGGGAGAGGAAGCTCCAAAATGCCCGCTGCCTTTCTTTTTCAACTGTGCCAGGCTGTTGGTCCGGTTTAACTATAAGTAGATGGAAGTTTCAAGCGTATGGAGGCACCCATTGTTTTACATTTGGATTTGACAGTACACAGGCCATGGCCATCCGCAACCAGGTAGAGCAGCTCCTGAAATTCACAAACCTGGGCGGTGGGAGGCTGATGAATCTGAGGTCTGTAACAAGAAGATGTGGGGCAGTTATGGCCTAGAGGTAGGGAAACAGGCGCCTGTGACCGGAAGGTTGCAGGTTCGATTTCCAACTATGGGACATGACTGAAGTGCCCTTGAGCAAGGCACCTAACCCCGCAATGGCTCCCCAGGCACTGAGTTAAGGGCAGCCCACCGCTCCGGGTACACGTGCACTTTACTGCCCCTTAGTTTGTAATTCACTTGTGTATAGTCACTCACATGATGTTTATTCACTGGTGTGTACACAGAGTTGTGTTGTTCACAGTGCACGGATAGGTAAAATGCGGAGAAGGAATTCCATGTGTGCGTCGGCACACAATGGCCACTATTTTCTACTAGAAAAGTACGACAAAAATGTATACAATGCAAAAAACACCAACAATGGAGTAAATTGATTGGCCAAAGCCACACATCAAAAAACCAGAATAAAAACCTGTCACACATTTACAAAATCAAAAACAGTAAAAAAGTCTAACCCATGAGGTAAATCATGGCAGCCCCTGTATTTCTCAGGTAAAAAAACGTGTCCTTTCATTGTTCTAGTGTATATTACTTTCCTAAATAAGACATTTGTGGTTCAGCATACAGAGAATCTCAAATCCCAGAGACATCTTCACCGACATGGCGAAGAATATGATTGGTGCGAGGAAAGGACTGACCAACAGGATATGTAAACAATGCTTAGGCAAACCCGGAAGAGAATCTGACAGTAACCCGGGGACTGGGCGAGCTGGTTTGACTACTACGTTCCTGTTTGGAACTCTTTCAAACATGAAACATGCAAAGAACCAGCAAAGTCCTCCACCTTGTGCAACACCCCCCCCCCCCCCCCCCCCCCCGAGCATAGCGGCCTCTTACCTTGCTCTTTGATCTGTCGAATCTGTTTCACAGTTTCCTTCAAGATTGCACATTTGTCAGGTTTAAAGTTAAAGTTGTCGATATCATTAAAATTAGCAAAAATCAGCTCGGCCAGCTCCTCGATGTATCGGTTCTCCTGCTCGCGGTTCCGCTTCTCGGTGCTCCGCTTAGGACTGAAAAAGACATAAAAGACTTAGAAAAAAAATAATAATACACAGGGGCTAGTGACGCTACAGATACACAATCATTCCAATGACCGATATTACACAAACACTAAACGAAGAACATCATGTAACTAGATTATGAAGGACAGCATGTTCCCTGTTTCTCAGGGAGTAGTGGCACAATAGTGACACCAGTTACTTAAGCTTGACGGAGGCATTCTGGGATCGTAAGCTATACATTAAAGCTGAACAAAACCCAACAGGGCTTGTCTTGGAACCTAAGCTGGCCTTACCCCTGGGGGCATTCCAAATCGGGTGTCGCGGTGTGTAAACCCCCCCTACCCCAGCTGTAAAACTCATAACCTTCCAGGTTTCTCAATGATTTAAAGTGAACCAAATCCCACGGCCCTAAATTCTATAAGATGATAGGGCCGCTTGATTCCATCCCCCCCAGGCCATCCAGATTTGTGTGAAACCCCCCTAGGGATGATTAGGGATGCCCTGCTTTGTGAAACCGCCTTAAACTCCCTTAAATGAAGGAGCAGGAGCAGATTAGAGCGAGCGGATTGGACGAGAGGCCGCACATGCACTGTAGGACCTGGGAAAGGAGAGTTAGATTGGGCAACCTAGAGGTTTCACACAGCGGGGCATCCCCAATCTGGGCGTCCTGGGGGCAAGGAACAAAACCCAGGAATATCACAATCCTGGGTTTTGGTCCACTTTAAGTAATGGCAGGAGATTCCCCAGCATCTTTGAGCTGTGTGGGTTTTAAACCGCTTTTATGCTTCACAAACAACTGTTTATGGCAATCGGAAGGACAATTGGCCGCATTCCCAACAGCAGGCTTACTCCCATCCCCAGCGTATCTGAATGGCTGGTGGCGGGACTAAGCTCGTTGCTAGGGATGCAGCTGATCACGACTTGTGGTCAATTTTACAACCAATATGGCGTCCCATGGAACTGTAGGCAGCCTGCACACAGGAAGTGTTGCTGGTTTTCCTGCCGCTGGGCATTGTGAGTTAAGTCAGCTGAGTCCAGGCAGCAACACAGCTGAGATAGGAAGTTCTAAGATGGTCGCTACCAGAAAACCACTGGAGGTGCCATTTTAGCTTTGAGGGGATGGAAGGAGCAAATGTAAGTGCCAACAATGCTTCAGTATCATGCATGCACATGGGGCACGTGAGTTTTGGGAAGTTTTCTTTCCCAACTGTGCCAGGTTGTTGGTCAGGTTAAAGAACATTTAGATAGCTTTGAAAACTCAGACCCTATGCTCTAAGCCCAATTTGAAAATATTCTTCCCTTTCCTGAATAGCGCCGACCATCCAATCCCACTGTGGAAGTGGGGCTTCTTCTCTCTGGAGTTGCGGTGGCTACCGCAGGTGGCTTTGGCGCAGATTGAGTGACTAGACCTGCACAAGGCTGCACTAAATTGTACTTACAGCTCAGCCTCAGATGAACACCTCCCGCGCTCAGACACAAGCCTCTCCATGCTTTCAAAAGCAGGAAAAATTATATTGGTTGTCCAGCAACCTCAGATAAAAACTTCAGGTTTATTTTCTTCTATTAAAATTATCCAGAACTCTGTCAAACTATACAGGTAGATAACGGCTATACAGGCAGTAAAAAGTAAAATATATATATTTTGCGTTGTGTAGACCTTTCCCTTTAGTGTTTGCCATGACTACTAGTGGAGGTTATCTCAGGAAAGCTTTTAGTTTTTGAAAATTTAGGTCTAGGAGAATGTTGAGGAATGATGAATTAACAGATAGGAAGACAAATGAAAGTCAATGGCACTTTTTACTATAAGTATAAAGAGTAAAGTTCAATACTTTTCTCAGGAGTATAAACAGTGCCATTGACTTTCATTGTATATCTATCTGGTGATTCACCAAGTTAAATTCAAGCTTTTTTTTCCTCATGAATTGAATTTTTTTTTTTTTTTTACTACCATGAGAATTGTTTTCAACTCTTAGTGACTCAAGGCCTATGGCTTCGATTTAATAAAGGTAGAAAAAAATTCTCATGGTAGTAAAAAATTCAATTCATGAGAAAAAAAAGCCTGAGACTGTCACGGTTACTGAATCACCAGATAAAAAGACAATGAAAGTCAATGGCAGCTTTTACTACAGTGTAAAAAGGAGTAAACGGTTCTCTACTTTTCTTAGGAGTAAAAAAGTGCCATTGACTTTCATTGTTTTCTTAGCTGGTGATTTAGCAACAGTGAAATTCTCAGGCTTTTTTCTCATGAATTGAATCTTTTACTACCATGAGAATTTTTTTCTACCTTTATTGAATTGAGGCCATAGGCCTTGAGTCACTAAGAGTTGAAAAAAAATCTCATGGTAGTAAAAGATTCAATTCATGAGAAAAAAGCCTGAGACAAAAACCCTGTACATCTTAAATCTGGACTACTGACTTTTAGCTGCCCTGTACCCAAACCAGACCCATAACACATTGATGAGCATGCAGGCAGGGTAATGCTGAACCCGTGTCAGAATTTCAACAGAAAGCTAAGAAAAAAAAAAAAAAAAGAAGCACATCGCACTTCATCCACAGAGAACAGAATGATAGGCTGGCCCTGACTCAGATTACAAGGCATCTCTGATGCACAAATGTCATCAGCATAGTCCATAATAAAATATTTCTGATGACTAAACAGCAGTTTACTTTTTGCATAAACAGTCCATCAGCGAAGTGAGGCCAACACCTAATCCAGCAGTTCAGGAACACTACAAGGTCCCCCATACCATGTGCTGCTTGTTGGCACCTTTGTGCTCCAGGAAGGTCTACAGTCCAGCCCTGCCCTCAGAAGAGATCCACTGTCATCGTTCTTGCTGAACATGCGGAGAAACACAAGCCACTGCTTTGTTCTGGCTCCAGATGTGGGATTTGTACAGACCATTGCCTCTAACACATTATCCTAGCAGAAGAACACAATTGCCACAGGGAATGAGACCGCCTGCCAAAAAATTATCATCAAAAAAGCTTCTGGAAACCAAACCATTCGTCAGGTCAGAGCGTTAGGATTGTTGATGAATAGCTGCGGACCTTTCCTCCAGACATCTCTAAACAGTCTAACTTTTGGGGAAGTTCCTCATTCATCTCCCCCCCCCCCCCAAAAAAAAAGGATTCCCAAGCCACAGAGATCAAAAACACAATGATGTGGAAACAAAGTACGGCTTCTCTCATGTATGAGCTATGATTGAAGAGGTAGCTACGGGGACCTCCGCAAGCTGGTGTGGGCAGGAGGGCGGAAAAAAAATTTTTTACCTTATATATTGGGGGCTGAAGAGGCAATTCAGAACAGATAGGACAGAAGTCTCACTGAGATCAGGGCTACATCATGCCCACAATAAAGAGGAATGAAAGATGAGAAAAGATTACGAGAATTAAATCGGTTTAGTCTTGAGAGGAGTCTTGTATAAATATATAAATGACCAATACAAAAAACACGGGGAAACACTTTTTCAAGTAAGAACCTCTCTAAAGACAAGGGGGCACTTTCTTCGACAGGAAAAAAAAGAAATTCAGTCTCTGGAGGCAACAATCATTCTTTACCATAAGAACTATAAATCTGTGGAATAGCCTCCCCCAGAAGCTTGTTACAGCATCAACAGCATTAACAGTTCCTATTAACGGTTATCTGTAACAAAAAATAAAATAAAAAAATAACTTCCCCCTATCCCCAACACCCTTGGTTGAACATTGGGTCTTACTGAGTAAGTGCTTGGGGCAGAGTAGCACTGGCCAGGCTGGCACAGATGTCCCAAATACCCCCTTGGGGCACCACAGGGATCATGCAAGTACAGGTTCTCTTAAAGTGGACCAAAACTCAGATATTTTCCGGCCCAACGGCGCATGCGTGAGCCACATCCCCGCTATCCCTCTAGCAAGGCACGTGCCCGGGCCGGGGATTTGTGAATGGCCAGCACGGGCAGGCTCCCTGTTAGAGGGTAGCGGGGGATGCGGCTGCCAGTGCACTCAGATCCGCTCGCGTTAGACGAGCTCCTGGACACAGGGGCTCGAGCTGACTTGAGTGATCTGATTGGACAAGTGGCAGTGCATGCGTCGTAGGACTGGGAAGAGGCGAGGTTGTTCGGGCGATCTGGGGGGTTTCACACAGCGGGGCATCCCCAATTGGGGGCCTGCGGTCAAGGACCAAAACACAGGATAGTCAAAAACCTGGGTTTTTGGTCCACTTTAACATTGCATATTTTTCTTTTCATTGGAGTTCCCAGTAGCAGTTATCATATTCAATCTATATTGGATGGCCCCCTACCTATTAAAGCCGACACCGGAGCATCCTATAACGTGATGCCCCGCTGTGTAAGGGCACATGGTAAACCCACCATCACCCACGTCTCCTACAACGCTGTGATCACCAGCTGCCACATCTCTGGCTTCCCTGTAGCTGTGCAAGCCTCTCTTATCTCAATGGCTGTGGCAGCGGGCACCCCGCAGTAGAAAGCCGGGGCACACGCGTCATACGGCAGATTTAAGTTCAGCCAATTGGCAATCTCAAAACTGCCACTGGGTGCGGCTTCATCAGTGGAAAAGGGGCCGGGGGTGTGGTGGTCACAAAATAATGTTTTACATTGATCCTGTCACCAGAAAAGAAGTCAGGTTACCTAATTAGTATGGCATTAAAGAACACCTCTAACCTCAGGCAGCCAAACAATGCTTTGCAATTCCAGGCAAATTATTGGGCTCCTTTAGACCCAGCTAACTGATCATCTCTCACATGAATGCTCCTCGCATAAACTTCATGACAATATTGAGATAATGAGACACAGTGTGTGGATTAACACCAGCTAAAGGAGCGTGCCGCCTTTCAGTGCAAAGAAACAATGTTTCCAGTCTTTATTCCCTAACAAAATATGTCTCCCAACCACACAAGACAGTCACAAGATTGTGTCATCAGCCGGCCGTGTATGGACAGCGGGGCTCAGGCTCAGGTCAGCGAGTATAGGCAAAATACAAACCATTGAAGAAAACAATAGTGGAATATGTAAAATGAGGCAACCACTTTGCTCCCCAGGCACAAGGGGAGAACATTCCACCCTCCTCCTATACAACCATATATTAAAGAGATGCAAAGTTCATCCATAAAGTCTGCTTGATAAAAGGGTTTTTTCCCCCTGAAACGTGTCGGGCTTGGGAATGGGATGGTCAGTCCCTTTGTAGTAATAATAATAATAATAATTTTAATATTATCACAGTAAAAATTTTTAGCTTGGGAATGGGATGGTCGGTCCCTTTGTAGTAATAATAATAATAATTTTAATGTTATCACAGTAAAAAAATTTTAGCTTGGGAATGGGATGGTCGGTCCCTTTGTAGTAATAATAATAATTTATTACAGTAAAGGTTTTTAGCTTTATGGATGAACTTTGCATTTGCTTGTGTGGGCTTAGCAGCAGCCCTGTGTTTTCATGCACCTCGGTCTCCGGACCTTTGTGATCAGGCCTAATTGAGCTGCATTTCCTTCGGGACATTTTACTATTCATATATTGAAGAGAAACAAAACCCCAAATTCCAAGGCCGGACGCGGGCTGTCCCCTGGGGAATTGTGATCGGGATACTCTGCTGTGTTAAACCCTACAAAGCACTTGTATTACACATTACACATTGTATTACTACACAATTAAAGAGGACCAACACCCAGGATTTTGACTATCCTGGGTCTTGGTCCACTTCGGTGGGGCACCCCCGTGTGAAACCCCCCCCCGGAACCCCCCGAAAAACTCACCTTTCCCCGCTCCCAGCGTCGACGGACAAGCCGCGGACAAGCGGCTCCTCCGCCGCCGCCTCCCTCTTGACGCGCCGGCCGTCTGTGAATGGCCGGCGCGGGTGCGCGCACGTCTAGAGGGGCGCGAGGGAAGATAAGGTAAGGAGTTTGGGGGGGGGTTTCACCCCGCAGGACATTCCGATCTCGGATGTCCCGCGGGGAGGGAGGTGATCGGCCCGGGAATCTTATAGATTCCCGGGCCGATCACCCGTGGGTGTTGGTCCACTTTAATATATGCTGTTGAAGTGAGTTTGAAGTGTTGACCTTGTTCTTTCCTGTGCTCTGCTGCGCCACCTGCTGGTCACAGCACCCAGATTGGTAAAAGGGCATCTGGTGCAGTTTTGTGGACATCGCTGCACATGGATAACTGAAGGTAGGCTAGAGGACAAATTCTTGGGGGTTTTTAGACACAAATATCAGGCTAGACTGCATCTTAAAGCTTTTACTTGAACAACTTTCTGGTTGCAGCGCGAGCAGTAATACCCAGACCCTGGAAGACACAGGAGATTCCATCCATGGCAGAACTCAAGCGTATCAGGCTAATGGAAGAGCTCATTCTAGAGGATAAAGGTCTCCAAGATAGATATAGGAGGGTTTGGGCTTGCTGGGAAGACTTGCTGGATTCAGAATGATTTCGAGCGTCACTATAACTAGCCGTGGTGGAATTAGTAATGGTAGGGGGGTCAGTGCTTAACAGACGGACAGATTTCAGAGCAGGAAAGATGGGTGGGCAAGATTGGTACAGCAGGCCCAGTATGGGGTCACCCCCCCCCCCCTCCTTCCCCTCCTCCCCGGTTTGTCTCGGTTTCGTTCTTTCCTGGCGTTCTTCTTTTAGGTATCTTTCACGCACTTGGTCAGGTTCTTTCTTAACAGCACATAACCTGGTGCCGAGTAACAGGATGGTGGGAGGGGAGGAAATTAAGCAGGCAGCGCATTATGTCGGGTGGGCCAGGGTGGACATGTTGTCCAGGCATGTGGCGGTTTACAAGTTTGACACTTTGTGACGCGGTTCTCCATGGACGCTACTTTGTCTTCTAGTATTGTGTTGTTTAAATGTTGATGCCTGTACCTTAAGTTGTGAACTTCAATAAAAACAGATTAAACAAAAACCCTGTTCTAGAAATATTCTACATAAGAATGGCAATACCTGGGGCCAAGCTGATCAACGCTCTCCTTCCTCTTCCGCTGCTCCACCCTGGCAGGGTCCGAGGGGTTTTCTCCAATTCCACTCATCTTGAGCACATATCAGCAACTGCAGATTCAAAGGAAATCAATCAGCAATTCAAGCTCACGTTGTGTCTTTACATTTACCTCAATAACATGTAAGGAAACATTTTTGTGAATCACTAAAAGGTAACGTTCAGGGTAAAATGTTCAGGTAAATAAACACATCCAAGTCTATTTACCTGTGATGCAGAGGATTCAGCCAGGTGTGCTGCTGAATAAAGCTGCTGTTGTTGAGATTTAGCCCCCTTCCTGTAGCCCAGACCCTGGTTTTTAATATTGCTTGCTCTTTCCCCCTTGTACGAGACACACAAATGCATATGTGTGCAGGGGAGGAAAGCGGCTTCTTTGTATAGATCCATCTCTTACTGGTAAATAAGTGGTCATGAATAAATAAAATCCAGGGGCTGGGCTAAAAAAAAAAAGGGGGGGGGGGCTGGATATCAGCAGCAACAGCTTTATTCAGCAGTTCAACAAAATAAATCTGCATGACAGGTAAGTAAACTAGGATTTGTTTTTACACATAGCCTGGACAATGGCCTTTAAACCGGACCTTCACCGTGATTTATTGAAAAGCCCAAACTTTTATAAAACGATTCCCCACTAAAACTAAACTAAAATTAATATATTTTAAATTTTTAGTCACTTACTCATTATTCTTTCCCCCACTGGGCTGCAACTCTGTTCAGGACTTTAGGATACGGGTGCCGCCATCTTGACTCAGAAGCATCACACTTACTGAGGGGAGGAGAGTGGGATAAAGTACAGGAGGGTGGGTTATAGCTGTGCTTTGCTCAGACAGAGCAAAGCTGGCGTCAGGAAAAGGTCAGCAGTCCCAGAATGCTGAGCAGCACAGTCAGAAGGCATTTCCTGCTTGCAGGCTACCTGATGCTCCATGAGCAGCCATCTTGGATGTTTAAAGGCTCATAACATGCAGTAGATGCAGGTAAGATGATTTTTTAATGTGAGCAATCTGTATGTACAGTGTGGGGGAAACATATAAGATAGACTCTTATTCAGGGTGAAGGACCGCCTTAAAGCCCATGTACTAAAACTAAAAGGCGCACTATCGCAAAATTGTGTAAAAACCCATTAAAATCCCATATCAACACATTGGCTAATAAGAGGAGCAGGGTGGATAAAAATCAATGTTTTTTTTAAAAAAATCAAAAAAATCGGATTTTTTTGATTTAAATCTGATTTTTTTGATTTAAATCTGATTTTTTTGATTTAAATCTGATTTTTTTGATTTAAATCTGATTTTTTTGATTTAAATCTGATTTTTTTGATTTAAATCTGATTTTTTTGATTTAAATCTGATTTTTTTGATTTAAATCTGATTTTTTTTCAATAAACTGCTTTTTGAGGAAAATATTTTACCATCCAAAAGGTTCTTCCATCATGAGATAAAGCTGAGTTGTTTAACTCAGTAGAATAAAGGCTGTATATGTGTAACATTCACAATGCCATGCTCTTCCAGAGGTTTCTGTAGCATTAGTGGGCAGTTTCTCTCCTATATTATCACAGACGCTCGCTTTACTTACGCAGTTCTCAAAACTGAATTTGACTCCGCAGAGGTCCCAGCCTCTTCTTCACAGCAAATAACTTATGCTGTAATGTTGTTATTGTTTCAGTTGAATAAATCTATTTATTATTAAGTCTATCTATTTGTTATTAAGGTCAGGATTATTTTTCTCCTTCCTAAGTACAACAGAACAGTGGTGTCCAAATATGAATGATTAACCCATTAAACTGGGGAGAAAAAAGTAATATAAAAAGTGATTCTAAAAATCTTCATCTACTTGCATGTTAAAATAGCAAGAACTAGTTTAGGTAAAAGCTTTGATTTAAATCACTGATTTAAATCAAGCCTTACCGACTAGTGATTTAAATCAAATCCACCCTGAAGAGGAGGGGTCACTTATAAACCTGAACTGAATAAAACTCTCTCCAAGCTTGTGGTTTATTCTCCTGGTAGGAATAAAATCTGGGGGTGACAGGTTTAGTGCATCAGGGGTGACACAGCCTGTCACCCAATTTCCTCTTCCTTCCATTAATAAAAATAAAAAACAAGCCTGGCTGGATATTTCTTGATGCCGGGTGTATAAGTGACCTCTCCTTCCATCATCCAACATATTTATATGGATTTTTATAATTGTCCCATTTTTTCGCAATAGTGCTCCTTTAAGATGCAAACAATACAGTAAAAACGATGTCACACTGTAACAGGAATACAAAGCCTCTTTAGTGGCCGTGCGATACAGTTAGCTTGACGTGGACCTGTGCCAACATAGGCATGCCCCCAGCGATGGCACGCTCACTCCATTGTCTCTTCACATTTTTCTTTTGAGTTTTACCTTAAAGCGGACCTTCACTCTGAATAAGAGTCTATCTTATATGTATCCCACACCCTGTACATACAGATTGCTCACATTAAAAATCATCCTACCTGCATCTACTGCATGTTATGAGCCTTTAAAACATCCAAGATGGCGGCTTATGGAAGCCGCCATCTTATCAGGCAGCCTGCAAACAGGAAGTGCCTCCTGACTGTGCTGCTCTGCATTCTGGGATTGCTGACCTTTACCTGACCCCAGCTCTGCTCTGTCTGAGCAAAGCACAGCTATAACCCGCCCCCCTGTACCTTATCCCACTCTCCTCTCCTCAGTAAGTGTGATGCTTCTGATTCAAGATGGTGGCGCCCGTATCCTAAATTCCTGAACAGAGTTGCAGCCCAGTGGGGGAAAGAATAATAAGTTAGTGACTAAAACGTAAAATATATTAATTTTAGATGCTGAGGAATCGTTTTTTTAAGAGTTTGGGCTTTTCATTAAATCACGCTGAAGGTCCGGTTTAAGGGCTACACGCTCAAACAACATGGATGTGCACCGCCAAGGATCTATATGATTATAACATAGGTGCTGGCCATAGGGGATGAAAAAAACAGACAAAATTATTAACAATGAAGGAGTCCTAGATTCACCCCTAAAAGAACATCCCCATGTATAAGGCCGCACTCAAAGAATAAAATTAACAATAATATTTTGATTGAATAATTTCTTAAAATTAGTAGCACAATGCGCAACACATCACAATACAATACAATACACAATTGTTTAAAAAACATATAAACACACAGCGGGGGATTCACCTAACATATGTGACTATATTGATTGAGCCATGATTGTGGCTATTTTAAATATTATAGGGATTTATTTATTATGGGCGTTCAATAAAAGTTATACTAACCTAAATATGCTGCTGGCCAGCATATTTAAATTAGCAGCGTGACCGAACAAGTGCAGTTATTAAAGAAAACCATGATTAACTAACTATTAATATAGGCAACAATATTCATAAAGTGCTATGTGCATAAATACAAACTGTATCATACAATTAATATAAAACAGGGCGAAGCGTCATTCGGACACGCAACGCGTCGGTGGCGGCTGCTACGGGGGACCCCCTAGTGACTAGGTGATGTAAGTTTATTAGCTACGCTTTATTTTGTTTATATCCGCTTTGGGCGTGCTTTCATTCAAACAATATATATCTGCTACTGGCGCTCATTGGGGGGGGGGGGGGGGGGGCTTCACACAACTTATTGGAAACTTATTCCTATTGGATACTTAAAAATCACAGGTTTTAGTCCACCAACTGTCCTACACGCTGAGGATCCTGATTTGGGATGCCCATTCAGTTAAAGTTGACCAAACCACAGGATTTTGATTATCCAGGGTTTTGGTCCTTTCCCCGGGGGTACCCTGATCGGGGGTGCCCCGCGGTGTGAAACACCCCAGATCACTGATGCCAACTCACCTCTTCCCAGTCCTACGGCATGTGTGGCCGCTTGTCCAATCAGTGCGCTAGGAGCCACTGAAGTCACATCATCTAAGCCATGTCGAGCGTGTTGGCGACCGCATCCCCTGCTTCCCTCTAACGGAGACACGCGTTCTGCTAGAGGGATAGCGGGGATGCGGACGTGGCTTGTGCATGCGCCATTGGACCGGGAAACAAGGTAAGTGTATGGGGCAACCTGTGGGGCAGTTCACACAGTGGGCCATTCCGATTTTGGATGTCCAGGGGGAGGGAATCGATTGGCTCGCGAATCTTATAGATAGACGTGAGTTTTGGTCCACTTTAAAGATCAGTGGGAAGCCAAAATCAGTCTAAATGATAAAAAAGAGACAGGAAATAGCTGGACGCTGCAATTAAGCATGTCCTTTGTAGGAGGAGGTGTGGCTACCTCGTGTCTATGGTAGTTACCACTCCCTCATCGGATTGAGCTCTGCTAGGAAAAGCCGAGTATTTCTCTATTGCAGGGCTGACGGAAAGTGTCGGGGGGTAGGTAAGTGTACCAGGACCCTCTTGCTATAGAGCAGTGGCACCTAGCATTGCAATATGAAGTACTGCACAGGTGGGAAGTTGCATTGCATGGTACACACAAACCTTGTTTCTCTTTGCCCCATCCAATCCTGTCCCGCTGCCCCAGCTCAGCCCCATACATCCCTGTCCCGCCATCCCTGCCCCATCCATTCCCGACCCCCATCCATCCCTGAGCCCCATCCATCCCTGAGCCCCATCCATCCCTGAGCCCCATCCATCCCTGAGCCCCATCCATCCCTGAGCCCCATCCATCCCTGAGCCCCATCCATCCCTGAGCCCCATCCATCCCTGCCCCATCCATTCCTGACCCCCATCCATTCCTGACCCCCATCCATTCCTGACCCCCATCCATCCCTGTCCTCTCAGCTCAGCCCCATACATCCCTGTCCCGCCATCCCTGCCCCATCCATTCCTGCCCCCCATCCATCCCTGTCCTCTCAGCTCAGCCCCATACATCCCTGTCCCGCCTTTCCTGCCCCATCCATTCCTGACCCCCATCCATCCCTGTCCTCTCAGCTCAGCCCCATCCATCCCTGTCCCGCCTTTCCTGCCCCATCCATTCCTGACCCCCATCCATCCCTGTCCTCTCAGCTCAGCCCCATCCATCCCTGTCCTCTCAGCTCAGCCCCATACATCCCTGTCCCGCCTTTCCTGCCCCATCCATTCCTGCCCCCCCATCAATCCCTGTCCTCTCAGCTCAGCCCCATACATCCCTGTCCCGCCTTTCCTGCCCCATCCATTCCTGACCCCCATCCATCCCTGTCCTCTCAGTTCAGCCCCATCCATCCCTGTCCTCTCAGCTCAGCCCCATCCATCCCTGAGCCCCATCCATCCCTGAGCCCCATCCATTCCTGAGCCCCATCCATTCCTGACCCCCATCCATTCCTGACCCCCATCCATTCCTGACCCCCATCCATTCCTGACCCCCATCCATCCCTGACCCCCATCCATCCCTGACCCCCATCCATCCCTGTCCTCTCAGCTCAGCCCCATACATCCCTGTCCCGCCATCCCTGCCCCATCCATTCCTGCCCCCCATCAATCCCTGTCCTCTCAGCTCAGCCCCATACATCCCTGTCCCGCCATCCCTGCCCCATCCATTCCTGCCCCCCATCAATCCCTGTCCTCTCAGCTCAGCCCCATACATCCCTGTCCCGCCTTTCCTGCCCCATCCATTCCTGCCCCCCATCAATCCCTGTCCTCTCAGCTCTGCCCCACCCATCCCAGCCTTATTTTTCCTGTGGAATCTATAGCGCCCCCCACCCAGTGTGCCGATTTCTAACTAACCCCTCCGCGACAGCCCCCGCACGGACCTTCACCTCTCACCAGATGCCTGTATATGGACCTTTAAACGAAGTGGTTGAGTACCCCTGCTAGAGACTGTGGAGGTCCGCTTTATTATTCTATCAGCACAGAGCGGCAGATATGGATGTTGCCGTAACAGCACAGTTTCTAGATCAGTGACAGCGTCTGGTCTCGGTGAGTCTTGTGGTTTTTGTTAGTTTCTGTGACTAAGCAGAAAGATGTAGGACGAAACTTTATAATGGGGACCCATAAAAAAAAAAAAAAAAAAAATAAAAAAAAAAAAGAAGAATTAAAATAAAATTTAGAAGACCCCCAAAATACCTATAAGCTGACCCCCCAGAAGTGTGTAACGTTACAATTTCAGGAAGATTAAATAAAATAGTAAAAACACAATTCCTGCAGTGAACAGTGGTGGAATGTCACCCAACACCTAAAGCTGCCGGAAGATGCCGTGACAGAGCGCAGCACGTGGACGCCAGCACCTGCCAACACCACTCACACCACTACATCCAACCCGCTCCATGCTGGGCTTAATAACAACGCGTTACAGCAATGCTTTGTAATGGGTTACAGGCGGGTTATCTGGAGGACGCTGCCCAGTCAGCACAAAGTCACTGCGGAAACCAAGGAGAGCAGCCTGGAGAGCTCTCCAGAGATCCAACACCCCCCTAGAGAGGCCTGCTAGAGCAAACACTCAAACACTAAGCGGCCTATCAGCAGCCCCGGAAGCAGTGACATCACTGACATATGACACACCGACTATAGGGCAGGAGGAGGAACACAGCACATACAATGGCTGAGCATAGAAACACAACACGGCTGCTTACAATCAACTCGCTGACAGTTAGGGAGCTGTGTGTAATATATTATATATATACCTAGACCACCTGATTTGTATATAGCAATTCCAGGCCAGAGACCTGTCAATTTAGTAGCAGAAAGAGCTATCAAAATCCAGTCATCTAAGGCAGGGGTACTCAACCACTACTTGTAAAGGTCCATATACAGGCATCCAGTGAAAGGTGAAGGTCCAGGAGGGGGGCTGTCATGGGGGGGTGGATAGTTAGAAATCCGCACAGTGTGCGTGTGTGTCTATAGATTCCACAGGCAAAACTGAAAAAGGCTGGGGCAGAGATGTATGGGGTGATATGGTGGGACAAGGATAGATGGGGCGGAGCTGGGGGGGCAGAGATGTATGGGATGAGATGGTGGGACAGGGATAGATGGGGCAGAGATGGTGGGACAGGGATAGATGGGGCAGAGATGTATGGGGCGAGATAGTGGGACAGGGATAGATGGGATTGAGCTGGGGGGGGCAGAGATGTATGGGGTGAGATAGTGGGGCAGGGATAGATGGGGTTGAGCTGGGGGGGGCAGAGATGTATGGGGTGAGATAGTGGGGCAGGGATAGATGGGGTTGAGCTGGGGGGGGCAGAGATGTATGGGGCAGAGATGGTGGGACAGGGATAGATAGGGCAGAGATGTATGGGGCAGAGATGGTGGGACAGGGATAGATAGGGCAGAGATGTATGGGGCAGAGATGGTGGGACAGGGATAGATAGGGCAGAGATGTATGGGGCAGAGATGGTGGGACAGGGATAGATAGGGCAGAGATGTATGGGGCAGAGATGGTGGGACAGGGATAGATGGGGCAGAGATGGTGGGACAGGGATAGATGGGGCAGAGATGTATGGGGTGAGATGGTGGGACAGGGATAGATGGGGCAGAGATGTATGGGGCAGAGATGGTGGGACAGGGATAGATGGGGCAGAGATGTATGGGGTGAGATGGTGGGACAGGGATAGATGGGGCAGAGATGTATGGGGTGAGATGGTGGGACAGGGATAGATGGGGCAGAGATGTATGGGGCAGAGATGGTGGGACAGGGATAGATGGGGCAGAGATGGATGGGGTGAGATGGTGGGACAGGGATAGATGGGGCAGAGATGTATGGGGCAGAGATGGTGGGACAGGGATAGATAGGGCAGAGATGTATGGGGCAGAGATGGATGGGGTGAGATGGTGGGACAGGGATAGATGGGGCAGAGATGTATGGGGTGAGATGGTGGGACAGGGATAGATGGGGCAGAGATGTATGGGGTGAGATGGTGGGACAGGGATAGATGGGGCAGAGATGTATGGGGCAGAGATGGTGGGACAGGGATAGATAGGGCAGAGATGTATGGGGCAGAGATGGATGGGGTGAGATGGTGGGACAGGGATAGATGGGGCAGAGATGGATGGGGTGAGATGGTGGGACAGGGATAGATGGGGCAGAGATGTATGGGGCAGAGATGGTGGGACAGGGATAGATGGGGCAGAGATGGATGGGGTGAGATGGTGGGACAGGGATAGATGGGGCAGAGATGTATGGGGCAGAGATGGTGGGACAGGGATAGATGGGGCAGAGATGGATGGGGTGAGATGGTGGGACAGGGATAGATGGGGCAGAGATGTATGGGGTGAGATGGTGGGACAGGGATAGATGGGGCAGAGATGTATGGGGCAGAGATGGTGGGACAGGGATAGATAGGGCAGAGATGTATGGGGCAGAGATGGATGGGGTGAGATGGTGGGACAGGGATAGATGGGGCAGAGATGTATGGGGTGAGATGGTGGGACAGGGATAGATGGGGCAGAGATGTATGGGGCAGAGATGGTGGGACAGGGATAGATAGGGCAGAGATGTATGGGGCAGAGATGGATGGGGTGAGATGGTGGGACAGGGATAGATGGGGCAGAGATGGATGGGGCAGAGATGGATGGGGTGAGATGGTGGGACAGGGATAGATGGGGCAGAGATGTATGGGGTGAGATGGTGGGACAGGGATAGATGGGGCAGAGATGTATGGGGCAGAGATGGATGGGGTGAGATGGTGGGACAGGGATAGATGGGGCAGAGATGGATGGGGTGAGATGGTGGGACAGGGATAGATGGGGCAGAGATGTATGGGGCAGAGATGGATGGGGTGAGATGGTGGGACAGGGATAGATGGGGCAGAGATGTATGGGGTGAGATGGTGGGACAGGGATAGATGGGGCAGAGATGTATGGGGCAGAGATGGATGGGGTGAGATGGTGGGACAGGGATAGATGGGGCAGAGATGGATGGGGTGAGATGGTGGGACAGGGATAGATGGGGCAGAGATGTATGGGGCAGAGATGGTGGGACAGGGATAGATGGGGCAGAGATGGATGGGGTGAGATGGTGGGACAGGGATAGATGGGGCAGAGATGTATGGGGCAGAGATGGTGGGACAGGGATAGATGGGGCAGAGATGGATGGGGTGAGATGGTGGGACAGGGATAGATGGGGCAGAGATGTATGGGGTGAGATGGTGGGACAGGGATAGATGGGGCAGAGATGTATGGGGCAGAGATGGTGGGACAGGGATAGATAGGGCAGAGATGTATGGGGCAGAGATGTATGGGGTGAGATGGTGGGACAGGGATAGATGGGGCAGAGATGTATGGGGTGAGATGGTGGGACAGGGATAGATGGGGCAGAGATGTATGGGGCAGAGATGGTGGGACAGGGATAGATAGGGCAGAGATGTATGGGGCAGAGATGGATGGGGTGAGATGGTGGGACAGGGATAGATGGGGCAGAGATGTATGGGGCAGAGATGGTGGGACAGGGATAGATAGGGCAGAGATGTATGGGGCAGAGATGGATGGGGTGAGATGGTGGGACAGGGATAGATGGGGCAGAGATGGATGGGGCAGAGATGGTGGGACAGGGATAGATGGGGCAGAGATGTATGGGGCAGAGATGTATGGGGTGAGATGGTGGGACAGGGATAGATGGGGCAGAGATGTATGGGGTGAGATGGTGGGACAGGGATAGATGGGGCAGAGATGTATGGGGCAGAGATGGTGGGACAGGGATAGATAGGGCAGAGATGTATGGGGCAGAGATGGATGGGGTGAGATGGTGGGACAGGGATAGATGGGGCAGAGATGGATGGGGCAGAGATGGATGGGGTGAGATGGTGGGACAGGGATAGATGGGGCAGAGATGTATGGGGTGAGATGGTGGGACAGGGATAGATGGGGCAGAGATGTATGGGGTGAGATGGTGGGACAGGGATAGATGGGGCAGAGATGTATGGGGCAGAGATGGTGGGACAGGGATAGATAGGGCAGAGATGTATGGGGCAGAGATGGATGGGGTGAGATGGTGGGACAGGGATAGATGGGGCAGAGATGGATGGGGCAGAGATGGATGGGGTGAGATGGTGGGACAGGGATAGATGGGGCAGAGATGTATGGGGCAGAGATGGTGGGACAGGGATAGATAGGGCAGAGATGTATGGGGCAGAGATGGATGGGGTGAGATGGTGGGACAGGGATAGATGGGGCAGAGATGGATGGGGCAGAGATGGATGGGGTGAGATGGTGGGACAGGGATAGATGGGGCAGAGATGGATGGGGCAGAGATGGATGGGGCAGAGATGGATGGGGTGAGATGGTGGGACAGGGATAGATGGGGCAGAGATGGATGGGGCAGAGATGGATGGGGTGAGATGGTGGGACAGGGATAGATGGGGCAGAGATGTATGGGGCAGAGATGGTGGGACAGGGATAGATAGGGCAGAGATGTATGGGGTGAGATGGATGGGGTGAGATGGATGGGGTGAGATGGATGGGGTGAGATGGATGGGGTGAGATGGATGGGGTGAGATGGATGGGGTGAGATGGATGGGGTGAGATGGATGGGGTGAGATGGTGGGACAGGGATAGATGGGGCAGAGATGTATGGGGCAGAGATGTATGGGGCAGAGATGTATGGGGCAGAGATGTATGGGGCAGAGATGTATGGGGCAGAGATGTATGGGGCAGAGATGTATGGGGCAGAGATGTATGGGGCAGAGATGTATGGGGCAGAGATGTATGGGGCAGAGATGTATGGGGCAGAGATGTATGGGGCAGAGATGTATGGGGCAGAGATGTATGGGGCAGAGATGTATGGGGCAGAGATGTATGGGGCAGAGATGTATGGGGCAGAGATGTATGGGGCAGAGATGTATGGGGCAGAGATGTATGGGGCAGAGATGTATGGGGCAGAGATGTATGGGGCAGAGATGTATGGGGCAGAGATGTATGGGGCAGAGATGTATGGGGCAGAGATGTATGGGGCAGAGATGTATGGGGCAGAGATGTATGGGGCAGAGATGTATGGGGCAGAGATGTATGGGGCAGAGATGTATGGGGCAGAGATGTATGGGGCAGAGATGTATGGGGCAGAGATGTATGGGGCAGAGATGTATGGGGCAGAGATGTATGGGGCAGAGATGTATGGGGCAGAGATGTATGGGGCAGAGATGTATGGGGCAGAGATGTATGGGGCAGAGATGTATGGGGCAGAGATGTATGGGGCAGAGATGTATGGGGCAGAGATGTATGGGGCAGAGATGTATGGGGCAGAGATGTATGGGGCAGAGATGTATGGGGCAGAGATGTATGGGGCAGAGATGTATGGGGCAGAGATGTATGGGGCAGAGATGTATGGGGCAGAGATGTATGGGGCAGAGATGTATGGGGCAGAGATGTATGGGGCAGAGATGTATGGGGCAGAGATGTATGGGGCAGAGATGTATGGGGCAGAGATGTATGGGGCAGAGATGTATGGGGCAGAGATGTATGGGGCAGAGATGTATGGGGCAGAGATGTATGGGGCAGAGATGTATGGGGCAGAGATGTATGGGGCAGAGATGTATGGGGCAGAGATGTATGGGGCAGAGATGTATGGGGCAGAGATGTATGGGGCAGAGATGTATGGGGCAGAGATGTATGGGGCAGAGATGTATGGGGCAGAGATGTATGGGGCAGAGATGTATGGGGCAGAGATGTATGGGGCAGAGATGTATGGGGCAGAGATGTATGGGGCAGAGATGTATGGGGCAGAGATGTATGGGGCAGAGATGTATGGGGCAGAGATGTATGGGGCAGAGATGTATGGGGCAGAGATGTATGGGGCAGAGATGTATGGGGCAGAGATGTATGGGGCAGAGATGTATGGGGCAGAGATGTATGGGGCAGAGATGTATGGGGCAGAGATGTATGGGGCAGAGATGTATGGGGCAGAGATGTATGGGGCAGAGATGTATGGGGCAGAGATGTATGGGGCAGAGATGTATGGGGCAGAGATGTATGGGGCAGAGATGTATGGGGCAGAGATGTATGGGGCAGAGATGTATGGGGCAGAGATGTATGGGGCAGAGATGTATGGGGCAGAGATGTATGGGGCAGAGATGGTGGGACAGGGATAGATGGGGCAGAGATGTATGGGGTGAGATGGTGGGACAGGGATAGATGGGGCAGAGATGTATGGGGTGAGATGGTGGGACAGGGATAGATGGGGCAGAGATGTATGGGGCGAGATAGTGGGGCAGGGATAGATGGGATTGAGCTGGGGGGGGCAGAGATGTATGGGGTGAGATAGTGGGGCAGGGATAGATGGGGTTGAGCTGGGGGGGGCAGAGATGTATGGGGCAGAGATGGTGGGACAGGGATAGATAGGGCAGAGATGTATGGGGCAGAGATGGTGGGACAGGGATAGATGGGGCAGAGATGTATGGGGTGAGATGGTGGGACAGGGATAGATGGGGCAGAGATGTATGGGGCAGAGATGGTGGGACAGGGATAGATGGGGCTGAGCTGGGGCAGCGGGACAGGTTTGGATGAGGCAGAGAGACCGAGAAACAAAGTTTGTGTGTACTTTGCAATGCCACTTCCTGCCCGTGCAGTACTTCATATTGCAATGCTAGGAGCCATGACACTGGCAGGGAGGGGGGGTCCAGAAATCTGGTGCTGAGGTCCGCATTCGGACGGCGATCCCGAGCGTGACTCGGGGTCAATTTGCGCTGTAAGTGGCGGTGACCCCGAGTCACGCTCGGGATCGATTTGGGAGCAAGAGCGGGCGGCGCAGCCTCCTTACCTTCTCCCTGCGATCCAGCGATGTCTCCGCCGCGATCGCAGGTGAGAGCCGCGGCTGCGGCGTCCGTCTCCGCTTCCGGGTTCCGTCTCTGTGAGCCGCAGAGGCTCATGGGGGCGGAGCCGTGTGTCAGAGACAAATGCAATGGTAACGCTTTCGTTGCCATTGCATTTGTCTTTTTCACAACGCCAGGGAGGTTAATGGGTGATTTGGCGAGGTTTTACCCAGCGGGACATCCTAAAAAGCAAGGATGGAAGAAACAAAATCTGGGATAGTGAAAACCATGTGTTTTTTTTTTTTATTGTTTAAAGAGAAGCAACCACTGAGTGGTCAGCCTCTTTGTAGGGCATGGGATGCCCCATATTATGTTTCCCCAGTATACTCTCATAGCTGGCAATCCCGTGGCACATCACTATCATACCTTAAGCTTAGGCATTTCTGAATTCTTGTCAGCCAGCAGCGCATGCGCCATTCAACGCATGATCCGCATGAATTATAGAGTCTCACACAGTGGGGGTTTACCAAACCAAGATGCCCCAGAGAAGAGAAACTAAACCCAAGATCAGTTTTAAAGAGAAACAAAACTTAAGTCTTGCAAAACAGTTTTGCTTATATAGCAAATAAAAGGTTAAAGCCCATTTAAAGGACTTTAATTCAGTGTTGGCTGCTCAAATCACCAGGTTCTGTTGCCCAGCACGTGTGTCTTCAAAGGAACAGTTCAGGAAAAAAATAAGACACATTAAGGAAAAGAAAAAAAGGTTATAGGGAAGAAGGAACTAAAATAAAAAGGCTGCAAAGAACCTTCCAGCTCTGAAGGTGTAAACCTATCAGTAACGGACTGCCATCTCTGTGCCCCAAAATTGACTGGAAGAGAAACACATGTTCTACCGGAAGTTGCTTCAGAGGTTCAGGGCTCACCCAATCCCAAGATCAGATCCTGCTTTATCCGGGTACATCCCTCTGTACCCCCTCCCTGGCAATGCCCGACAATGTGACAGAGGCAGGACAAATGCCTGGGCCTGTACCCACCGTGGGACCTGATCTCAGGAATGTAAATTAGACAGCTGGACATTGGTGAGGCCACTGCAGAGGGACTGACAGTTATGAGGGATGGGAGAGAGTTTCTTTACAGGTAATATGTTAGATTGGCAGTAATGACCTAAAGAGATTGGTTTGTTTTGCTGTCCCACAGGCAAGTCTTTCTTACCATGAACTTCCGTTTCATATGATTCAGAGTAACAGAGTGAACATTACATTGGGTTTAACCCTCTGTCGCTTCAGTCTGCGCACACACTATAGCTCAGAACGAGGGAACCCACATTAATTGAAATGCGCATTTAGGTCAGCTTTGGGGTCAGGCTGGGTATAGGGTTAGAGCAGGCACTATGGCAGGAATATCTGGTTTGGAGGTTGTGCGGAGAGTTAATATTAGAAAGAGAAACTACTGTCTGTCTGGAGCTGGACTTCAACCCCTTCATGACACAGCAGTCAGTACAAACAGGAGAACACAGCAGCACAGAGAATGTTATGAAGAAAGGGTGGCAAAGAGTATAGGAAGGTTGGCAGAATGGGAATCTGCTGGGAGGAGGTATAGGGTCAGCTGAAGAAAAGTGTGTACAGGTTTAGGGGTATAGGGCTCAGGTTGGCTTAAGGCGTTAGAACAGGAGGGATTTGGGGGCGCCAGGGGAAGCGCCGCCATGATCACGGGGCGCCAGGGGAAGCGCCGCCACGATCACGGGGCGCCAGGGGAAGCGCCGCCACGATCACGGGGCGCCAGGGGAAGCGCCGCCACGATCACGGGGCGCCAGGGGAAGCGCCGCCACGATCACGGGGCGCCAGGGGAAGCGCCGCCACGATCACGGGGCACCCGCAGGATCAGGGGGCACCCGCAGGATCAGGGGGCGCTAGGGGCAGCACAGGCAGGATCAGGGGGCGCTAGGGGCAGCACAGGCAGGATCAGGGGGCGCTAGGGGCAGCACAGGCAGGATCAGGGGGCGCTAGGGGCAGCACAGGCAGGATCAGGGGGCGCTAGGGGCAGCACAGGCAGGATCAGGGGGCGCTAGGGGCAGCACAGGCAGGATCAGGGGGCGCTAGGGGCAGCACAGGCAGGATCAGGGGGCGCTAGGGGCAGCACAGGCAGGATCAGGGGGCGCTAGGGGCAGCACAGGCAGGATCAGGGGTCACCGGCAGGATCAGGGGGCGCTAGGGGCAGCACAGGCAGGATCAGGGGTCACCGGCAGGATCAGGGGGCGCTAGGGGCAGCACAGGCAGGATCAGGGGGCACCGGCAGGATCAGGGGGCACCGGCAGGATCAGGGGGCACCGGCAGGATCAGGGGGCACCGGCAGGATCAGGGGGCACCGGCAGGATCAGGGGGCGCTAGGGGCAGCACAGGCAGGATCAGGGGGCGCTAGGGGCAGCACAGGCAGGATCAGGGGTCACCGGGGGGGGGGGGGGTCACCGGCAGGATCAGGGGGCGCTAGGGGCAGCACAGGCAGGATCAGGGGCGCCAGGGGTAAGCACCAGCAGGGGTCAGGTTAGAGGGATGGGATGATTCAGGGTGTGGGTAGCGGGTGTCATTATGGGGGGGGGGGGGCAGTACAACAGCAGTGACAGAAGGAGGATAATGATGGCGGAGCAGGAGGAGGGGACGGACCGGTCGGGCAGGAATGCCGGGACACAGCAGTTGTCACTGGAGACAGGAGCCACATTTCCAGGGACACACACGGGTTGGGGGTGGCAGATGAGCCGCCCCCTGTTGCCAAGGCAACAGCGCAGCCTCCCATTGGCTGGAGTGGGCAGGCAGCTGCACACAACACACACATGGGGAGAAAGTTGTGCTGCCTAATAGACGCCCGAGCCCGGCCTACCCCCCAGTCACCCCTCACACCCGCCATCTCCGGGGCTCCATGTCTGTATACCCATAGGGCGCGATCTGCTTACTCAGCAGCACGGAGGGGGGAGGGGGAGAGACGGGGGAAAAGTTTCCCAGTTACCTCCAGATCCGTCCGCGGGCCGCCATAACAGTCGCTGGTATCGGACTCCAGGGCTCATGTCCGTGCGGCCGCCTCAGCCCCCTTTTCCTCCTCCTCCGCCGCCGCCGCCTCCCCGGGAAGCTGCGCTTACTAACGTGATCAGCTGCTGCTCAGCGCCTCGCTCGTTTCCCGTGTCAGCACGCCCCGCCCCTCCTGACAGGCAGCCAATCAGCGGCCGCCTGGCCCTCTGTTTACTATACGGAGCCGTGACTGGCCGGGGCGCCTATTTACAGTTTCCTCTCACTGGGCAGGGCCAGGGTGCACCTCCGCCAACTGTGTATACCTCCGCCACGGCGCGTCACCACACCGAAACTTCTTTTCCCCCAATGAAATCAATAGCAAGAGACCAGGCTGCGATCCCACGGCGGCCGTGTCCAGAAACACACTGCACTGCTCTGCTTAGAGGCTTCATAGATCTCAATTGATCGGACATAGTTTAATGCTTTAGATCTTCCTCCGTATTGGTAATAATATTATTAATAATAGTGGTATGCTGGTCCTAAACTGATTTTTCCATCTATCATTTCATCAATTCAACCTAAAAATAGATTGTAAACAAAAATGATTAAAAATGTAATAAAAGCAGAAAAAGTACCCCCTAAGCACTCTATTACCAGGCTCCCACCTTATCAGATCACATCCCGGACTCCAAGGATGGACATTTCAATAATAATAAAAGAGAAGCCAACACCATATTTCTATCCTAGGCGCTGTAATCAGCCAATCACTGGTGCTGCCACTCAATCCCCTGGCAATCGGCGACATTAGGGGGGAAATTGCCAGATCTATTAATGGGAAGTGAGGAAAGACGGGATGGTAAAAACCACCTTCCTTCTGTATGTGATGCTATGTCTCCCACATTGATGTGAGACAGATTGGCCTGGTGAGGCATCTGGGACAGGTACAAATTTATATATATATATATTTGTATACATTAGGTCCTGATTATCCCACAGTGCAAATAACACTGCTGCCACCAGCAAACCGCTACCATAGAACTATTACTGCCTATACAACCCTACACTCTCATTTCTATTACTAACCTTTCTACTATAAGATTAATTACATTGCAGCCACCCTTAACCCAAAGGACAAATACACAGCAGCCACCCAGACCCTCCTCCCACAGTGTGAATAACACTACTGTCATCACCAATCCCCCTACTATCACTATATACACTGCTGTCACCACCAACCCATGTTCCACTGTACCAATAACACTACTGCCATCACTAACCCTTCTACTATAGTTCTAATAACACTACTACTACCACCCCCCCCCCCCCCCCACACACACACACACACACACACTACCAATAACACTGCTGACACCACTGATCTTATTCTCACGCTATAATACTGCTAACATCAACCTCTCTCTCTGGTGTACAATGTATGCTGTGGCTGCCAACACCATCATCCTTCTCTTAGCAGTATCAAATACATCATTGCTACCACCAACCCTTCACTCCTACCACCTGTACAACTACCACCACTGTCCCATATCCTGCAGCATCAATTACACTACTGCTACCATTGACCCTTAACCAACACTACTGTCCACCAGTGATGTACACTATTGCTTCCACCAAAGTATCCCACAACACCCAAAACTGCACCAATGTATATCCAGCAGTGACCACCACAGCTCACAGTATTACCAGCCAAAAAGATAGAGGATTTGACAAAGCTAAGAATCTAGCCAATGCTACAATAATCCCCCCAAACCACAATATGCTCAGTAAAAAATAGCAATCGTTTTTGAAGGGGGGGACTAAAATGAAGCAAGGGGCCAGTTGTGAATGAACAGCCGGCTTGTGATGAAGGAAGGGGGAGGGATGCAGTCCACTGCCATAGGACTAACATATAGTGGTCAACCACTGGGTGTGCGGACAGAAGCTGGAGTGAAGCAAAGTCTAAAGCAAATCAGACTACAGAGCTGGATGTAGCTCCTGCGTAGGAAGTACACATTTAAGTACACAAAGCTTTTTTATATGACTAGACCTGGCCTTTATGAGTCAGGTGACAGCCTGACTGAGATACAGTGATGGCATCGTTGCCCATGGTACCTAGCCATTTTACAGGTCGCCCCCAACTCCAGGAATATCAGTGCCTAACAAAACAAAACGCTAGCAGTGCTTCAGAGGTTAAATACTAATGTATTATCCTACACAGTACACAACTCCAAAGGCTGTGAGGGGCCTCTGGGTGTACATTCCTTAATTATTAATTAGAGGTAAAGTCCAAAGTACAGCAGCTACATAGGTAACTTCTGTCCAGCTCAATGGCATATGTATACAGCAATTGGAAGCATTCATCTGCTTCTAACACGCTGCCACCACTGACCATTGTACCACAGTACCAATACAACTGCTGCCACCACTGACCATTGTACCACAGTACCAATACAACTGCTACCACCACTGACCATTGTACCACAGTACCAATAAAGCTGCTGCCACCACTGACCATTGCACCACAGTACCAATACAACTACTGCCACCCCTGACCACTGTACTAAAATACCAATAAAGCCGCCACCGACTGTTGTTCCACAGTACCAATACAACTGCTGCAACCACTGATCATTGTACCACAGTACCAATAAAGCTGCTGCCGCCACTGACCATTGTACCACAGTACCAATAAAGCTGCGGCCGCCACTGACCATTGTACCACAGTACCAATAAAGCTGCTGCCACCACTGACCATTGTACCACAGTACCAATACAACTGCTGCCACCACTGACCATTGTACCACAGTACCAATACAACTGCTGCCACCACTGACCATTGTACCACAGTATCAATACAACTGCTGCCACCACTGACCATTGCACCACAGTACCAATACAACTACTGCCACCCCTGACCACTGTACTAAAATACCAATAAAGCCGCCACCGACTGTTGTTCCACAGTACCAATACAACTGCTACCACCACTGACCATTGTACCACAGTACCAATAAAGCTGCGGCCGCCACTGACCATTGTACCACAGTACCAATAAAGCTGCTGCCGCCACTGACCATTGTACCACAGTACCAATAAAGCTGCGGCCGCCACCGACCATTGTGCCACAGTACCAATACAACTACTGCCACCCCTGACCACTGTACTAAAATACCAATAAAGCCGCCACCGACTGTTGTTCCACAGTACCAATACAACTGCTGCCACCACTGACCATTGTACCAATAAAACTTTGGTCATCACCGAACATTGTACCACAGTACCAATAAAACTGCTGCCACCACTGACCATACGGTCGCCACCACTGAAAATTGTACCAATAAAACACCACTGAACATTGTACCACAGTACCAATAAAACTGCTGCCACCACTGACCATACGGTCGCCACCACTGAAAATTGTACCAATAAAACACCACTGAACATTGTACCACAGTACCAATACAACTGCTGCTGCCACCGACCATTGTACCACAGTACCAATAACACTACTGCCACCACCGACCATTGTGCCACAGTACCAATAACACTACTGCCACCACTGATTGTACCACAGTACCAATAAAGTTACTGCCACCACAGAACATTGTACCACAGTACCAATAATGCTACTGCCACCACTGACTATTGTACCAATAAAACACCACTGAACATTGTACCACAGTACCAATAAAGCTACTGCCACCACAGACCATTGTACCACAGTACCACAGTCGCCACCACCGACCATTGTACCAATAAAACTGTGGTCACCACCGAACATTGTACCACAGTACCAATAAAACTGCTGCCACCACTAGCCATTGCACCACAGTACCAATAAAACGGTCGCCACCACTGACGATTGTACCAATAAAACACCACTTAACATTGTACCACAGTACCAATAAAGCTGCGGCCGCCACCGACCATTGTGCCACAGTACCAATACAACTACTGCCACCCCTGACCACTGTACTAAAATACCAATAAAGCCGCCACCGACTGTTGTTCCACAGTACCAATACAACTGCTGCTGCCACTGACCATTGTACCACAGTACCAATAAAACAGTCGCCACCACTGACCACTGTACCAATAAAACACCAATGAACATTGTACCACAGTACCAATACAACTGCTGCCACCGACCATTGTACCACAGTACCAATAAAGCTGCTGCCATCACCGACCATTGTACCACAGTACCAATAAAGCTACTGCCACCACTGACAATTGTACCACAGTACCAATACAACTGCTGCCACGACTGACCATTGTACCAATAAAACTGCTGCCACCACCGACCATTGTACCAACAGTACCAATACAACTGCTGCCGCCACCGATCATTGTACCACAGTATCAATAAAACAGTCGCCACAATTGACCACTGTATCAATAAAACACCAATGAACATTGTACCAAAGTACCAATACAACTGCTTCCGCGACCATTGTACCACAGTACCAATACAACTGCTGCCGCCACCGACCATTGTACCACAGTACCAATACAACTGCTGCCGCCACCGACCATTGTACCACAGTACCAATAAAACAGTTGCCACCACTGACCACTGTACCAATAAAACAACAATGAACATTGTACCACAGTACCAATACAACTGCTGCCACCGACCATTGTACCACAGTACCAATAAAGCTACTGCCACCACCGACCATTGTACCACAGTACCAATAAAACTGTGGCCACCACCGATCATTCTATCACTGTACCAATAAAGCTGCTGCCACCACCAACCATTGTACCACAGTACCAATAAAATTGTCGCTACCACCGACTATTGTACCACAGTACCAATACAACTGCTGCCGCCACCGACCGTTGTACCACAGTACAAATAAAACTGCTGCCACCACAATGTGATTGCTGTCAGGGATGGATAGGATCTGGGGATACTATCTGGTTACTACCACCATCTATGTCCTTGTCACAGAGATTTACCCTTGGCTTCAAGAGTTTGTAAGGGCAAATTAAAATAAAATACTGTATATATACTCATCTTACCACCCACAGGCACAATTCCTCAGAATCTATAAGATTCCCGGGCCGATTGATTCCCCCCCGAAGAATCCAAATTCGGGATGCCCCGCTGTGTGAAGACCCCCCAGGTCGCCCCTTACTCTTACCTCATTTCCTGGTCCAATGACGCATGCGTGAGCCACATTTGCATCCCCGCCATCTCTCTAGCAGGGGTGAATGGCCCGCGTGGGCATGCTCCGTTAGAGGGTAGCGGGGGATGTGGCTGCCAGCTTTAGACGAAGTGACGTCAGCGGCTCTAAGCACGCTGACTGGATAAGTGGCCATGCATGTGCCGTAGGACCGGGAAGAGGTGAGTTGCCTTCAGCGATCTGGGGGGTTTCACACAGCGGGGCACCCCGATCGGGTGCCATAATGACCAAATAATAACCAAATTAGCTAGCTCTCTGGGACAAGAAACAGGAACTCCTTTGGCAAAAGACAAAATGTAGTCACACAGACCATAAAACATCTAAATAGTGCTAAACCTAGAAGAAAGGGACCTGAACAGGTTAGCTGAGGAGGAACCTACAGAATTATTGCCTAAATTACAAAAACAGAACCCTTTCAAATGAGGGAAAAGGTTTGGCCGATGATGAAAAATCAATACACCAGAGAGGTCTTCCGTCTGACAACAACCCAAAACAGACTGGCCCATGTCCTTCCTAGCCCCAACATAATAGTAGTATTTCCACCCAGTGGGCTCCTGGCAGTCCAGGCACTTTCTAGGAGGAATAGATCTTACCCCATCCTATTCCTCCTCCTCACCCCATCCTATGGTGCTGCTGTTGTCCCATAGTGGTATGTGCCAAGCTGTGTGGTGCTTCTTACTTAGCAGCAGCAAGTGCCCCCTCATGACTGGGCCCAATATGGGGGATGAGGGGGCCTGGTGTATAGACAGCAACACTTACAGAGGCTCTGGCCCATCTGCAACAAAACGGGATGGCTGGTATAAAAGCACACACACACACACACCCCCACACACACACGTATGTCTGCCCATAGATAGGGCCATGCTGGCAGAGCTAAGCAGTGTGCCCAGAGGGGCAACCAGGATAATGTTCATGACAAAATTCCCAAACCATAGAAGCAGTACAGAGCGATTATGTCAGTGCTGTGTCAATAGACTGGATTCGAGGAATAGGGCTTAAACCTTGTGGTTGGAAGGGGGATGGTTAATTTGGATGGTGGCCATGCATTGGTCTATCTAGAAGAGTAGACTTGAAGAGGCTCTGCACTGGAACTGAATTTACAGGCTGGACCTTGTGATAGGTAAGGTTTGAAGGGTTGGGGGTCTGGGATCTCTTTTGTATGTTAAAAAGGAACTTCGGGAAGCCCTGGAGCCAAGCTGTGTAAAACACCCCAGGTCGCCTGTTCCACTTATCTGCTCCAGAAGCACTTGCTGCATCTCCGCTCACCTCTAGTTGTACATAGCTGTGCTAGAAACTGAGCGGGGATGTGGCTGGTGCCGCACTCAGCCCTGTTCGGCTTCTCTAGCTGCTTAGCTGCTAACTTGCCGAATAGCTGAAGAGAGCCAAGCAAGATTGAGCCAATCAGTGCACTTGGTTTTGGCCATGTTTGCGTAGTGGGAGCGATACATGGACTTCCAATCGCACGGCTGCACTTCCGCCAAGGATAAGAATTTGGCGTTCTGGGGGGTGATATAAGGGGAAGCTCCAGCACTATGCATCCCTTACTGACGTAATGCAGCGGTGCCAACACCCAGGGCCGGCTCCAGGTTTATGTGGGCCCTTGGGCGGCATGGTCTCAGTGGGCCCCTTTGCGGGGGAGAGTCGTGGGTTGGGGGGGGGTCTATAAATTCCATGGCCAAAACTAACAAGGGCTGCTTGCCCTTCAACACCCGATTGGAACGTTGTTTTAGTGAGACTCATGAAGCTGGCACTATAAGAGTTAACCACATTGAGCCAGCTGTCAATGGTCCCCCCTGGGGTGTGTGGTCCCTCGGCAGCTGACCAGGCTTGCCGGGTGCTGATGCCGGCCTTGCCAACACCCTTACATGATAGCGGGAAAACAGGTGTTGGTCCACTTTAAGCAATGTCTCTATGGCCAAAGAGCAGTAGTTATGTCTCAACTGGTCAAAGGACATGTTTCCAGTATGCATAATCTTTCTCCAGGTTGTTCTTAAACTGGAACAACAGCCATTTTTTGAAAAATAGGTGTTGTTCCAAGTGTAGGGGGGTATCCCAATTGTGGATACCCCTCCCCCGCCTGTCAACAGCAAGAACGGGAGAAATCTTACCTTTCTCCTCGGTCCCATGGAGAAATCCAGCGCTCTGACTGGCCAGCGTGGTAACTTGGGTGCCAGCCAGACAAGTTTCCATCTCGGTGTCGGCAGCCATGTGACCGTGATGGGTAATCAGACCACTGGAATACTCCAGGGGACCAAGAAGAAAGATAAGATTTCATCCTTCTGCGCCGTTACACCACAGGGGTTCCTGGGTCAGATACGTTTTTTTTTTCTTTTTAAACCAAGGCATTCACGACTAACCGAAACTGCAAAAACCAGACGCACGAATGCTCTAGTTATTGTCTTTTTTGATACATTTCCTTTGACTTGGCCACACCATTCAATAGTGTATTAGGTTCTTTACTCACATTTCTCACTAGTGTTCTTTACAGGCTCTTGGAAATCTTGAGCTTGGTACCTAGGCCAATCTTTGCATTATGTGACTTCTGAAAATCTGTGATAACTTTGTTATGTTTTTCTGCTTTCATCAATGATTCTCAAGTCTAAACTGATTATTATAATTAATACTATTATTTATTTTTGCCAGGATGACAGTTTAGACACTTTGATACTGTGTGTAAATTGAAAGATAACGCTCAGCTAGGACTTCATTTGATGAGCTTTCATCATTACAAAGTTAAAGCACACCTTTGCACAGCAGTGGTTCGAGCTATGGCAAGTAATTGCCAGGCATGAAAACAAAAAAGGCTATACTCCCCTTTTATTCCCTGCAGACAACTGCTCTAAGTCCTGCACTCTGACACTTACCCGCTTGCCTGATCCCACGCCGCTCCTGGCTGGATTTGTCCTTTGCTTCCGTAGTTTTGATGATGGACTGGCTCCTGCCATCTATTACAGACTATGACACGCTCCCTCCATTCACTGCAACGAAGTGGGTGTGTCAAGGCATGTAATGCCTACCTTTAGTGCAGCAAATGGAGGAAGTGTGCCATAGTCCCTGTGTTGATGGCCTGTCCCGCCCTTGTCTACAGCAACAGAGTGGTGTCAAGCCACGATGCGGTGGAGGAGGGAGGGATTGGCACCCAGAGCGGGACTGGTGATCCTGTGAGTATCTGCAGACTAGACCAGCAACGATAGCCTGCTGTGGATGAAAGTTAAGTATAGCGTTTTTGTATTTTTTGACTAAAGTATTTTTTGACTAAAGTATGACTTTAAAGGCCGATCGGCCTGGCAATCTATAAGATTTCATGGGCGATCGATTTCCCCCCCCCCTGCCCAGGGCATCCAAAATCGGGATTCCCCTTCTGTGTGAAACCCCCCAGGTCGCCCCATTCACTTACCTTGTTTTCCGGTCCAAGGCGCATGCGCGAGCCACGGCCGTGTCCCACTGTCCCTCTAGCAGGGCGGGGTCCCGTGGCAGGCATTTGTGAATGGCAGTGCGTGCGCGCTCCCTGTTAGAGGGAAGCAGAGGATGCGGCCATCACGGCGACCAGAGCTGCTGCTCTTAGACGCGCAGTGGGACCGGGAAGAAGTGAGTTGGTCTCGTCGTCCTGGGGGGTTTCACACAGTGGGGCACCTTCGGTCGGGGGTTTTGGTCCACTTTAATATCAACAGCCACTCTTCAACAATTTGTGTACCTGCAAATAACTGCTGGTCACCCAACAATTTGGTTGAGATATTGGGTGATTAACATATGCCTTGGGTCAAGCTGCTAGTTGGGATTAGACAAGGAAGATGGACTAAGATCTAGTGCAGCTGTACTCAACTGGCGGACCGGAGTCCGAATGCGGACCTCGGCAACAGATTTCTGGACCCCTGCCTTGACAACCCTGTTGCTTCTTTGTTGCCGTGTTTAGTGTTGCCCCCTTTACTTGATCGGCGATGTAGTGCTTAGTCTCCCTGTCAGTGTCATGGCTCCCTGGCACCTAGCATTGCAATATGAAGTATTGCACAGGCGGTAACTGGCATTGCAAGGTACACACAAACTTTTTTTCTTGGTCTCTTTGCCCCATGCAATCATGTCACGCTTCCCCAGCTCAGCCCCATCTATCTCTGTCCCGCCATCTCTTTCCCATCCATCCCCGTCCCCCCAGCTCAGCCCCATCCATGTCTGGCCCTCTGGCTTTGCCCCATCCATTCCTGTTCCCCCTACTCTGCCACATCCATTCCTACCCCCCCCCCCCAGCTCCGCCCCAGCCTTTTTTAGTTTAGCCTGTGGAATCTATAGCCACCACCCCAGTGCGCGGATTTCTAACTATCCACTGCCCGCGACAGCCCCCCGCACGGACCTCCACCTCTCACCGGATGCCTGTGTATGGACCTTTACAAGTAGTGGTTGAGTACCCCTGATCTAGTGGATTGAAACACCTGTTTTTTAGTCAGAAAAAAACAATAAAATAAAATACACACAAAGATGATGTCACAGTCAGCCCACCTCCCCAACTCTTGACAGGTGTCAACCACTTGTCCCCAAACATTTGGAAGGTCAGCAGGTTGTAGGTGCTCCTCAGAAGCAGCTTAGCACTTCCTGCTTTCAGTTTGACGAACACAGAAAAGGAAGGTCCAGAAATCATCTATAAGGCCATTTAGTCACAGGCTAAAAGCAGAAGTAAACAGGAAGTGAATTTTACTCTCTAACAATCAGGCAATGTTGGGGTAGAGAATTTGTGGGAATCACTACTTTCACGGATATAATACTTCCTGCTAAACTGTTCCTCTATCTGGCACCAGAAGCGATTCTCACAGCTAGAAAACGTAAAACATGTTCATATATGTGGCTTCCAAGCAGAACTAAAGAGTATTGGCTTTTTATATTTACAGCAGATACAAGAAAGCAGAAAGTAAGAGTGTCATTCAAAGTGCCCAATAAATCTCTGTCTCAAAACAATCACTTTATTGTTCGCTATGTGCATCAGCAATGTGCAAGGAATTCCCTTTGGCTAATTTGGCTTTGGCTAACACTAAAGGAAATATATCACACAATTAAAATTCCATATAAACTTACCGTATATATCCCAACAAACAAAAAAAAAATGCTGTAGCTTTCAACTGGTTGGAATAAATTTGGGGGGGGGGGGGGTCTTTGAGTGTTCCATTCCACTTTTACAAGGGAGATCTGCTTACTGCGGCTTGTCACCTGACTAGCCGGTGGGGAACAGTAGTATGGACCACTTAATCATCTGCAAGAATACCAGACCACCTATGGCTTAGAAATGCTTATTGAACAAAAGTTCCTCACTTTGTCTTAAAGTGGACCTATCACCTGGATTTTCACTATTAATCTGGGAAGCCCCACTGTGTGAAACCCCCTAGATCGCCCACTCTACTCACCTTTCAGCCAGTCCCACAGCACAATCGCTTGTCCAATCAGTGCTTTAAAAAGCAGTTGGACTGTGCGTCAGTACGGGTCGGTGGCTGTCACATTCCCAGTTTCCCGATGTAGTGTGCGCTACCGCGTGCCTGGCCTGTCTGAGTGGCTGGGTGCGAGATGTGGCCGCTATCTGTGATCAGGTCGGGGGGCTGGGAAAAGTTAAACTGGACCTTCATGAAAAGTCTATCTTGTATTTTTCCCCTGCTCTGTACATACAGATTGCTCACATTAAAAATCACCCTACCTGCATTTCCTGCATCTTCTGAGCCTGTAAACATCCAAGATGGCGGTACATGGAGTCCCAGGCTGACTGCGCTGCTCTGCATTCTGGGATTGCTGTCCTTTTCCTGACCCCAGCTCTGTTCTGTCTGTGCAAAACACAGCTATAACCCCGTCCCCTGTACTTTTGCCCCCTCTCCTTGGTATGTGATGCATTTGAGGCAAGATGGCGGCGCCCAAGTCCTGAACAGTGTTGCAGGCCAGTGGGGGAAAAAATAAAAAGTAGGTGACTAAAAACATCAAATATAATAATTTCAGATGCTAGGGAATAGTTTTTGGGGTTTGGACTTTTCATTAAATGATGCTAAAGGTCCGGTTTAAGGGGTTTGTGGGCGATTGGGGGGGGGGGGGTTTACACAGTGGCACATCCTGAATCGGGAAACTCCAGGGGCATCTAGTTGTCCGACCCTGGAGTCTTTTAGAAACCAGGGCTGGCTGCAGCAGTGATAGGTCCACTTTAAGCTGCACAAATTACTATTTTTTTTTTAGGTCCACAGACCTCAGTTCAACTCCACTGGTAGCGAGTGTGAACTCTTTATACACCACAGGCTTTATACACCACAGGCTTTATACAGCACAGGCTGCAGATATATTTGCAGTTGACTAAGAGAGTTAAACTTTAGCAGACCTTTAGCATCATTTAATGAAAAGCCCAAACCCTCAAAAAAAACTATTCCCCAGCATCTAAAATGAATATACTTTAAAGTGGACCATCACCCTCGGGTGATCGGCCCGGGAATCTATAAGATTCCCGGGCCGATCACCTCCCTCCCCGCGGGACATCCGAGATCGGGATGTCCCGCGGGGTGAAACCCCCCCAAAACCCCCAAACCCCCTTACCTTAGCCGCCGCCGCCTCCCTCGCGCCCCTCTAGGCGTGCGCGCGCGTCAAGAGGGACGCGCGGGAGGCGGCGGCGGAGGAGCCACGGACAAGCGGCTGTCAAATCGCTTGTCCGTCGGCGCTGGGAGCGGGGAGAGGTGAGTTTTTAGGGTGATCGGGGGGTTTCACACAGCGGGGCACCCCGATCGGGGGTGCCCCACCGAAGTGGACCAAGACCCAGGATAGTCAAAATCCTGGGTGTTGGTCCACTTTAAGTTTTTAGTCGCTTACTTAGAGTAGTAGATGCTTGGAACAAACTTCCAGCAGAGGTAGTTGAAAAATCAACAGTCAGTGAATTTAAACATGCCTGGGATAAGCACACATCTATCCTAAGATAAAGGGTACATACAGTATACACATAAGGGCAGACTAGATGGACCGTATGGTCTCCTTCTGCCTTCTATGTTTCTATGTTACTTATTATTCTTTCCCCCACTGGGCTGCAACTCCGTTCAGGACTCTAGGATACGGGTGCCGCCATTTTGCCTCAGAAGAAGGAGAGGGGGTCAAAAGTGCAGGGAGGCGGGTTATAGCTGTGCTTCGTACTGAGAGAGCGGAGGTCAGGAAAAGGACAGAAATCCCAGAATGCAGGACGGCATATTCAGAAGACACTTCCTGTCTGAAGGCAGCCTGAAACTCCACGGGCTGCCATCTTGGATGTTAAAAGGTTAAAAAAACGCAATAGGTGCAAGTATTTTAAATGTGATCAATCTGTATGTAGGGGGTAAGGGAAACATACAAAATAGACTCTTATTCAGGGTGAATAAGCAGCAAAACATCAGCTACAATGGAAAGCTTGGGCAACATCTCCACTAGTTCTCAGATAAACTATTCAACACAAACAGGAAATATAAATTGGCAAGTGGCAGCCAAGCAAGTATTTTCCAGTAGCCTATTGGGTGTAGGATGCTTGTGTGCTGCCGACCTTTCTAAACCACATAGTGCATCAGAGCAGCCCGCGTACTCCCACTTATCTCTCCTGTAATGAGTGAGACATCAGAGCGTCCCCTGCACAAGTCACGCCAGTGAAGCCATCTCCTCCGACAACAGCGTATATTTCATGTCTTATCGGCACGGGCCATCTTCCAGCAGCAGCCTGTTCTACCAGAGCCCTATTGTCACTTTAACTAAAGCTCGTAAAGAACAAATTAGTGGGTCCCACACTTAAATCTTAATCAGCTTCGCTGAGCCAATGGGTCAAGTTTAAGAAAATAAACACCTCACAGTGCAGCCATCAGAACAGCTTGTTAGATTGGGATGGATTTCTCAGCAACCTCTACCAAGTGCTACAGACCTCACTATAAGGTGCTGGATTAGGGCACCTGGGCATGCTTAATGCCAACTATGTTACTGATAGAACAATCTGCCGCCCTGTAATACCTGCCCCAGCCCTCATTTTTATTAAAACTATTTGGATTTTTACCAAAATCTGGAGAGCTGCATCATTTTACTTGTACACCTGCTCAATTAAACCAGACCTTCAGCATGATTTAATGAGCAGAACTGGGGTCAGGGAAAGGACAGCAATCCCAGAATGCAAAGCGGCACAGTCAGAAGACACTTCCTGTTTGCAGACTGCCTGATGCTCCATGAGTTGCCATCTTGGATGTTTAAAGGCTCATAACATGCAGTAGATGCAGGTAGGATGATTTTTAATGTGAGCAATCTGTACGTACAGGGTGTGGGAAACATATAAGATAGGCTCTTATTCAGGGTGAAGGTCCATTTTAACACCAAGTGTGTTACTAATAGAACAATTTGGATTTTTTACCAAAGTCTGGAGAGCTGCATCCTTTTACTTGTAGACCTGCTCAATTAAAGAGGACCAAACCCCATCAATTTGACTAATATCCCCCAACCCACAGGCAGTACCTTTTGAATGACCTGCCACAGGAGCGTACATGGCATTCTGTACTTACTAATACTGCTAGTGGAGGCGTTTTGGGACATTGGGGCCCAGCGTGGTCTATTTATTGGCCAAAGAGCTGCCACAGTACAGACGAGAGCAATAAAAATCATGCTGGAAGTCTTGAAACCTGCATTGCCGCTGTGCTGTGCAATGCGGCACCAACATCCCCCACTGTTACATTGTAGAAAGCTGGCCAGCTCTCTGCTGTGTTATAATGTAACAAGAGCCGCACCCTGCTGAGTTACATTATATTATAGCAGACACATTGTGGATCTTTGGCTGATCTCAAAACTGCCATATGACGCACGCCAGTCTGGGGGGCGTTTCTACTCGGGCACGCCTGCTCCCGCATCCAGCCATTGAGAACGTCGAGGCATGGGAGTGCGCACAGCTACAGGGAAGCCAGGGATGCAGCAACCGGCGCAGTGGCAGTGTCGGTAAACATGAATGTACCGGCAGCACTAAGGGGTTCACATAGCAGGGCCTTCCGCTTTAGAGCCTGCCCATATCCTTACACAGTATTGGTGTGCTATCTGCATGGAGTGCCAGTGGTAAGGGCCATAGGGATCACAGGATGGACAAAGCTGCCATCACTTTGTTCCCCCAGCTGCTAGCATGCAGTAATGGCCCCACAGACATAAAACAGACCCCACCAGGAGGGTTACGGCCACTTGCACTGGGCCCCCTTCTGCCACAGGCCTGGTAGCAGCTGCTTCCCCTGCCTCTATAGTATCCCATGCCTCACAATCCTGTCTATTCTACTTTCAAGAGGAGGATTTCAGGAGAGGAAGAATTCCGTAGCCTACCAGATTTCAATTGTGGGGCCTGTAGAGCTCCACAATCTTATGATACAAGGTCCTGAGACAATAATGGCAAAATCAGGGTTTACAATATGGTCAGGTAAGCGAAAATAATGATCTATGTTTCTGCTCCCAGGATACGGACTAACTGCGGGGAGGTTGGCCAATTTGGTCTTGCATCACTGGTGGGCTTGGGTCAACTTTAAATAGGAGCAACCACCAGCCTAGAGTCTATAGGCATAGTGGTCCCCCCCTTTATGAGACACCCCAATTGTAGATGCCCTGAATTGTGAAGGTATATAAATTCACCTCTCTGGTGCTCCCTATGAGCATGCACGGGCTGCAGTGGCACTCTCTGTATCCCTCTAAGGATGTGCAGACCTGTCAGAGGATGCCTGTCACACTTCAATATGAGCAGCATAGAAAGATTATTGGAGCAGAGCCCATGCCGTGGGATAGCTGAAAGAAAGTTTTTCCTGTGGGTTTCACACAGGGGGACATCCCAAAACCCCTGGAAGAGGAACAAAAACCAGGAAGGTGAAAATCCCTGGTTTTATTCCCCATTAAATTCGTGCCCAAGTGTCAACAAGTGTGGACACTTTACAGGAGGGCCAAACCCATAGCAAAATAAATGTGTCCACCACAAAGGCTGTACCAACTGAGAGAAAAAAATATACCACCCAAAAGAAAACCACAGCCTAGCAGAAAACAATGTATGCCAGCAAACTGGGCAACTGTAAGCTTAATGTAATATCAAACAGCAAAAGAACTTCTGAACAGCTTGGTAGGTTATAAACTCTACCCAAGGTAGCATAACACCGGGAGAGATTGACACCTTTCTCTCCTAATAAACAAAGAAAAAGTCATTATGTGCCCTCCCACTCATATTACTCACATTATTATATAACAGCTCCATGAAAACCTGAGGTCTTACCAATGGGAATTGAGGGGACAAACCACTAAGCTCACCTCATACAGCCATCAACTTGTGTTGATACGGCCCATACGTGGGAGACAATGGGTGTGTATTAGGGGTGTGAATTGGCAAGAATCTGGCGATACGATATGTATCCTGATACACATATGACGATACAATATATCCCAATTCTGTCTCAAAGACGATATATTGCAATTTTTTTTATGAATATAGCTTTGGAAAACCTAATCCACACATCAATACAACATTTACACATACATAACAACAACGCAGGACGACTCTTGTGGGATCTCGTTGTTTCTGCCAACTCGCGGTTGGGAGTAAAGGTTACTTATAAATGGTTTATAAAAGATTGATTCGAACGTATTTTGAATCGATACTAGTATTGCCTAATGAAATATTGTGATATTTGACAGAATCGATTTTTTCTGCCCCCCCCCCCCCCCCCCGTGTGTATATATTATAAGCTATACTTAAACTGGACAACATCAGTTTTTCACAAAATAGGTGAAGGGAGGCATCCCGATTGCAAATAACCCCCTGTACATTAATGGTGTTGAACAGGAGAAATCTTACCTCTTAATCTTCTGCTTGTTACCCCGGAGAAATCCAGCAATTGAACGACCCCGGTCACGTGAGTTGCCAGCACTTGTCCCACAATCCACGTGACTGCGGCTTCCTTGCGCCCGGTACAGCACCCATTTTGCTGTAGCAGCCAATACCACGAGTTTGCCCATTGTGTGAGGCTACCCCAGGCAATGCCCTAAATTTGTTTCTGTTTTTAAAAAGAGGCTTTTGTTTCTGAGAGATACAGTTTAAACGGTTTCCTTTCACCTTCTCAAACCCAGAGGGAGAGTGGACATGGCTATGCAGAGTAGGGGTAATGTAATGCTGTGCTTGTGTACAAGCTGAGAGGGAGCCAGGGGGTGGCCCTAGGTCACAGCAGACCATGGATTTTAATTTGGACCCAAGACAGCTAAACATTAACTTAAGAGGTGAGCAGGCTGTAGGTTTTTTTAACCCATTGCATGGACAGTCCCTTGAAACATTGCATGATCAGCTACTTCTTTTTCTGGGCACCAAAGGTAGTACAGGAGACAAAAGGAAGTGATTTGCATGGCTCTGCCTACGCACTTCAAACAATGGGTCTAGTTGTTCTTGGTCTGTATGCAACACTTAAATACTTTTAAAGAAAGTGCTCTGTACCTTTTACTCTTGGAAACAGGAATACATACTGCTGGAAAAATTATTTGAGCAGTCCGAAGCATGCCACAAACCATTGCCAGACCTGTTTGAGCCATGGCTCTAACCTAAAAAAGCAAGTCACCTCCTCCAAAAAAAAGAATATCTTGAAAAGGGAAGATGGGAAGTAACCATCAGAAAAGAAAGAAAAAGAAGAAGGTGATAGAGGAGACCTGGCAACCAAGAAATTTGTTTAGACTACTGGTCGCCTTTGCTAACTAATTTCCCCCACTTTTTGTAATTCTCAATACAAATTAAGGATGTTCCTATGCCTCCAAGTGACAACAGTGGCTGTTCCCATATAAAGCCACTCAGGGCGTACATTTAATAATCAGTATCAGTATTGCAGAGGTGTTAGCAAAAAAAAAAAAATAAAAAAATAAAAAAATAAATAAATCAAGTCAGAACCTCTCAACACCTTAGATAATCTTCAATACAAAGACCTTGGTGATAACGATTCCAAACTTTTGACAACCTGGCATTTTCTGGGTTTCAGCAGCTTTGCCCACCCTGTCTGGCTTGTTCCAAAACCCTGGTCTTGATTAGATCATACTCCAAGATAGGGAAAAAGCAAGTGACCTCCGTGAGCAAAATATAGATAATTTCTAGTTAAACAAAAGACCTAATTTTAATGCGAGTCTCAACCAGGTTTATCAAGTGTCTTAGCAGGGGAGGGAGCCTCCAGTTCGAATGATCACGCTGGTACCCCTGCTGTGAGGATGTGCTGGCTAGCATACTTCAAAGCATAAGTCCAGACATGATGGGGACAGTAGTTCATAAATAATTAGGAAGCTGCTGTGCACATTTATCATAAACTGATCACATTATTAGAACATGAAAGTCATAACGCATGCATACATAGGTCTCCTTGAAATCACGAGACACTCAGGGGCAGGGATCCACAGAACTCAGGCTAGGAGCCATACAGAACAGCAATGTCTGGTCTCGTAGTGTACACAACCACAACTTTTCCACGGAAAGTTAGGAGACCTTTAATATTTAGCTAGCCACTGCTAAGAGGCGGAGATCAAGGCTCATCCCAGGGGGAATGTCCAACCTGTGTGCAAAACACAGACCCTTTGTCTTTTTTCTGGGGGGCCATGCGAGCATTGTATCGGAAGGGACCAGGAACAAGCGGCTCTTCATGCCTCCTGTGGCTGCCTGCATCACTGCGTAACATGAAAACTGGTTTTAGGTTTTAGGTTTCTTCTCAAGAGTCAAGACTGTATGGTCCAAAACTCTTAATACTTCCTCCATCATGCTTTCTGCAGCCCCCTTCCCCCTGATTTGGACTTGGAACTTTCCTCATACTCCTCCTGAGCCAGAGAGGGAGCTTGCTGCTACCCTGGGAGAGAAGGATCAAAAACTGAAAACAATTTGCCTGGATAGAACTAGAAACCTTATCAGTAACACTATATACTCCTTGCTGTAACACCACTAGAATAAAAACCACTTTAGCCTTACCAGAAGTTCACTGAAAATCTGCTGGTGTTCATTTGGCCCTTAGGACTACTAATCACATTGGATAAACAGGTCAACGAGGTTTATTATTGAGAGAAATTTTTTACCAAACAGTAATCAGAGAGCAAGCAACACGGCAATACAAAAAAGGTGTATTTACAGTGCGTGGTCTACAGAGAAAAGTATAGGACACACTATGCTAATTAAACGAGAACGATGACAAACGTTAAACTACTTAATTTACAAGCCATTATGTTAAACTCAGCAATGAATCACTGCATGGGGACCAGCCTCAGGAGCCAATTACCATGTTACTAAAACCACCTTTTTGCCAATAAAAGCAATGCAGCATGAGTAGGCTAATTGGAGAACACAAATATGATCTAACCGCTACACAGAAAGCACAACTCCTCACTGGAGGTCTTGCCTCGCCAAACAGCAAAAATAGCTTTTAAATAATCTGCCATCTGACGATGTGGCTTGTTTTTAGCTCAGAATTTGTTTACCTGCCATCAGAACCAAACTTAAAGTGGACCAACACCCAGGCCGATTGCCCTGGGAATCTGCAAGATTCCCAGGCCGATCGTTTCCTTCCCCAGGGGGATCCAAATTCGGGATGCCCCACTGTGTGAAACCCCCCAGGGTGCCCCATACACTTACCTTGCTTCTACAATGGTGCATGCGCAAGCCGCATTCCCGCTATCCCTCTAGAAGGGTGTGTGCCCGCGCCAGGCATTTGTGAATGGCCGGCACAGGCACGCTCCCAGTTAGAGGGAAGCTGAGGATGCAACCACCAGCGTTTGGAGCCGCTGGCCTTAGACGAAGGCTTAGACGACGTGACGTCAGCGGCTCTGAGCGTGCTGATTGGACATGCACTGTAGGAACGGGCAGAGGTAAGTTGGCATCGGCTATCTGGGGGGTGTGACACAGCACACACAGGGTGAAAGGACCAAAACCCAGGATAGTCAAAATCCTGGGTTTTGGTCCTATTTAAAGCCTTTGTTTTGGTGCAACTGGGAAAGGTTACAGCCATTTTAAAACTCTGTAGGCAAAAAGCAGAGAAAGAAAAAGATGGGTCAGCCCCCCATATAGGGTAGTTCTGCCATCTTCAGCACAGCTCAAGCACTAGCGCCATGTCAGCTCTATCATCATAAAGTGGACCAAAACCCAGGATTTTGACTATCCTGGGTTTTGATCCTTACCCCCGGGGGACCCCAATTGGCTGTCTGAAACCCCCCAGATCGCCGAGCGCAACTCACCTCTTCCTGGTCCTATGCGCATGCACGGCCACTCGTCCAATCAGCGTGCTCGGAGCCGCTGACGTCACGCCGACTAAGCCTTCGTCTAAGGCCATCGGCTCCGAGCATCCCGACATCCCCCTAACAGGGAGTGTGGCCACACTGGCCATTCACAAATGCCTGGTGCGGGCATGCATGCTGCAAGGATAGCAGGGATGCAGCCGCAGCTTGTGCAAGTGCCGTTGGAGCGGGAAGCAAGGTAAGTGAATGGGGCAACCTGGGGGCTTTCACACAGTGGGGCATCCCGATTTTGGATGCCCCGGGGGGAGGGAATCAATCGACCTGGGAATCTTATGGATTCCCGCCCTTTGCGATGGGTTTTGGTCCACTTTAAGAGCATTCAGCTTGGTCATTCTGGATATCACCCCCTCTCTCTGATCTGCCAGGGAGTCTACTTCTTTGTGTCTGGAAGTATAAGCCTAGCTAAGGGCAGATCAAGTTACCTCTAGGTAGGGCAAGTATGGCTCTTCTTTACCAGAATTGTCCTATAATGTTATTCGGAGATTACTTTAAAACAGTTGTATAGGCATTTTTTTCTATATACATACCCAACCTCCCAACATAAGGGCCCACAGGCTGGCCATTTTGGTTATAAAAGCTTTGGCATACCTTCCAAGTTTTCAGGGTGGGAAAGCAGGACAATTTTTTAATTAGACCACACCCCCCTCATTGAGGGATGGGTAGGAGATAGATTGTAACAGTTGCAACAATATAAACACTTTAAATAGGCAAATCAATCATTTATTGATGCAGATCTGCATGTTACACCTCAAAGAGGGACAAATTAGGACACCAAAGGACAGGGGGACATTGACTTAAAGTGGACCAACACCCAGGATTTTGACTATCCTGGGTGTTGGTCCACTTAGGTGGGGCACCCCGATCGGGGGTGCCCCGCTGTGTGAAACCCCCCCGATCGCCGCAAAAACTCACCTCTCCCCGCTCCCACGTGACCTCGTCCGGCCAATGACAGCGCTCAGAGCCGCTCTGGTATGCCCGTCCAAAGCCGCTTGGACGCGCATACCAGAGCGCTGTCATTGGCTGCGTCTCTCGCTTCCCTCTAACAGGGAGCGCGCCTGCGCCGGCCATTCACAAAACGGCCGGTGCGGGAGCGCGCCCTGCTAGAGGGAAGCGAGAGACGCAGCCGCGTCTCGCGCATGCGCTGTTGGATCGCCGGTAAGGTAAGGATTGCGGGCCTCCTGGGGGGTTCCTCCCCGCGGGACATCCCGATTTCGGATGCCCCGCGGGGAGGGATCTGATCGGTCCGGGAATCTTATAGATTCCCGGGCCGATCCCCCCTGGGTGTTGGTCCACTTTAAAAAAGAGACAGTCCCTCCAAATGACTGGCTCTGGTACTACCAGCAAGCCCCTGGACCAGCTGTGTTGTATGTGTATGCTAAAGACTTCCTGATAAATCTGTACCTGGGAAGGTCCAAACCCACCTCTTCACACCATCAGTGAGCCATGCAATAACAAGACACTCACCCGTTAATAGTGGAACATGCAATTAATGAGAGAGCAGGTGCATTAATCATAGCCAAATCTGGTTTACTGCTTGCCACAGCCAGCACTGAGGTGCTACTACACTGGATCAAGACCGGGGTAGGGCAGGTAAAGTTTGTAGCCCATAAAAATTCTGCCCAACATGCAGCTTTCATGTTTTGCTTCCTCTGATCACCGCAGCATAGGGGCATCCCATAGGGGCATTTCTACCAATACACTCTCCCTAAATGGTCACTTGATTGGCTGTCATTGTAGGGAACTCAAAAGTGGAGAGTACTGGCAGACTGGCCTCAAGCTTGCCACACAAGGTTCACAAATCAAGATGAAGTCAAGTCTTTTAAGACTTTACATCCTTAAATGACAATTACAAAGTTCCAAAATGAATAAATACATGTAAAAATTCCTCCAGTGGCACCTGGTTTCTCTTTAGCATCGGAGCCACCACTTGTACCTCTGTCGATACAGCCTCTATGGCATAGACTGTATGTAGTGCTGCTACAGAAGAACAAGCCAGGACTGTTGGTGGAGAGCAGTGTATTGCTGTGCAGATTTAGCATTTGGGACAGGCACATGCTGGGATATGATCCAGATTAATCATAAACTAGTAACAAGGTCCTTATAACCCTTTTACCAGTTAAAATAGAATCTTAAACTTAGCTTACGAGCCCTATCTGGACATGTACCCCTACACTTGTCTGGTTACTAATCGATCCAGTGTGACAGCTTATAGACAGATACAGGAGTTAGAGCCTCAGCGCATGCAGAGCTGGACGATCCTCCAGTATACTCATATCGGGCTCCTCAGGTAGTAGGAGGGGGGAGTGCAATGCAGAATTCCGCTCATATTTCACAGGAAACCATTTCAGTTACTTTTTTATTCAACCTCCACTAAACTCCGATAAATAGTTGTAATTCCATCTAGTACACGGGCACGCACTGGGATTTTCTCACTGGCAATCCTCCAAATCCACCGCTATCCCAAGATCCTCCGCACACTGTATCGTATGACATATTTTCAACAATATTATTTATTCTGTCTCACATGTCAGCAAGAGGCGTGTGGCAGATTAACAGCATTTCCTACAACCTGCGAGATGAGTTCTTGCTAGCCACAGGTTGATTTTTCCAAATTATTACATAGATATGAACTAAACTTTAAAGCGGACCTTCACCCTGAATATGAGCCTATCTTATATGTTTCCCACACCCTGTACATACCGATTGCTTACATTAAAAATGATCCTACCTGCATCTACTGCATGTTATGAGCCTTTAAACATCCAAGATGGTGGCTCATTGAGCATCAGGCAGCCTGCAAACAAGAAGTGTCTTCTGACTGTGTCTCTCAGCATTCTGGGATTGCTGTTCTTTCCCTGAGCCTAGCTCTGGAACCTCGCCCCCTGTACTTTATCCCGCTCTCCTCTCCTCCACATATCCTAGGGTCCTGAACAGATTTGAAGCCCATCAGGGGAAAGAATAATAAGAAGTCACTAAAAACGTAAAATATATTCATTTTAGATGGCGTGGAATATGTTTTTAGGGGTTAGGGCTTTTCATTAAATCATGCTGAAGGTTCGATTTAACGGCACAGGGATTAGCAGCACCTAACTGCAACACTATAGTCCAAGCAGGCTTTTTACTGAAGAGAGGCATCCCAGTGACGGATTGCATAGACATCTAAACTTCGGGTTAGGGTCCTTGCAGACGTGGAACCTCATCGACCCCTAGGTAGGTCCGCTTTACCCACTAAAGGTGCAATTCTTTCTATTGACCGTCTTAGAGGATTTACTTTGGATGTTTAGGTTTCCTACTAAATACAAAAATACAATTCTGTGATTACTCACCTGTAGAATTGTTATTATGAGTATACAGTACGTCCTGCTCCAGATGAGGATCATTACACTTGGGTATTACTCTGCCAGATGGCGCTGGACTGCAGAGACCGCGAAATTGGCTCCTCCCGGCCCCTCAAATACCCGGGACCTCCCACAAATCCCCAGCATTGAAAAGCAGTTAACGAGAAGCCGGGAGAAAGAAAACAAAACCAACTAGTAACTATAACAATGATAACAATCACCATACAAGGGATCCAGGATAATGCAAAACCAAGGGTGGGTTGGAGCAGGACGTACTGTATACTCATAATAACAATTCTACAGGTGAGTAATCACAGAATTGTATTATTCTTAGTATACAGTACGTCCTGCTCCAGATAAGAATCATTACACTTGGGACATCCAATAGCAGTGTCCATAAAGTAGGGTGGGATCCCCAAAGGTAACAGCAGACAGGTCAGACCACTGCCGCCTGCAGAACCTTGCGGCCAAAAGCAGCATCAGCTGAGGCCCTAACATCAACCTTGTAATACTTTGAAAAAGTATGAACAGAAGACCAAGTAGCGGCCTTGCAAACTTGTTCAACAGAAGTCTGATGCTGAAAAGTCCAAGAGGCACCAACAGCACGAGTGGAATGAGCAGTAAGGAGGAAGGGAGGATACTTCCCTTTAGCTGAGTAGTCCTGAATCACGGCTTGACAGATCCATTTGCTGATAGTAGATTTAGCAGGAGCCAACCCCTTCCTGTGACCAGAAGGGACCACAAAAAGGGCATCAGCTTTTCTGAATGGAGCAGTAGCCACCAGATAGTACTTCAGACACCTAACCACATCCAAGGAATGCAAGACCCTCTCCTTAGCGTTACTAAGATTAGGGCACAAGGAAGGAAGAACAATGTTCTGATTCAGATGAAAGGCAGACACAACCTTAGGCAAAAAATCTGGCTTGAAGCGAAACACCACCTTGTCCTGGTGTCTCTCATAGTAGGGGGACTGGTTGGAAAGCACCACCAACTCAGACACACGCCTAACAGAGGTGATAGCCACCAAAAAGACAACCTTGAGAGTAAGAATGGCCAGGGCAGCCTCCTGCACAGGTTCAAAGGGAGCACCCTGCAAGGCAGACAAGACCAAGTTCAAATCCCAAACAGGCAACATAGGCTTAGGTGGGGGACGCACATGAGTAACCCCCTGGAAAAAAGTCCTGATCAGAGAATGCTGGGCAAATGACCTCTGGAAGAAAACAGCCAGGGCAGAGACATGACCCTTCAGAGTACTGAGTTGGAGCCCGTCCAACCCATGCTGCAGGAACTCCAGGATCCTGGGAATAAGAGAACACACGAAGGGGGCACGCCAAACCCTATAGTAAATGGAAGAAGAAGACTTCTTTCTAGCCTTTATCATGGTATCAACAACAGAGGCAGACAGCCCCTTCTCCATCAAGATGGAGGTTTCAACATTCCCCTCACTGGGGCCCAATTGCAGGAGCGGGGGAGTAGGTGAAGCCGAGTGAGGCGCAGAGCTGGGAAGCGAAGCAGGCAAACCAGCTTGAAGCGCAAGGACACTTTCAGCGTGCGGCACACACTGACACTGTTACTCACAGGGGATACCCCGCACATGGAACACAGCCAAAGGAAACTGAGGGAACACAGTCCCCAAACTACTTACCTCCTCAGAAGCTAGGACAGAAACTCCGCATCCCTATTAGGCTCACCATAAAGCATATGGCCGGCTACCCTTTGTGTTACAGGGTCTGCGGCTGGGAGATCACCCGATCTGGGAGGCAGTGAGGGTCCAGAAAGGGATGGAAATAGACTTGCAGGGCCGCAAGCTTGGTTGCCCCGCTCACTTGCGCAAGAGAGAGAGCCATCTTCTAACTTCGCAGTTCCACTGCAGAGGAAACACTGGGGAACTCTATGGTTAAGCCTGTTTTATAGGGAGTCGGAACAAGCCACAGCTTTTCTGCAGTACCACTGCGCCACCTTGTGGCGGAATACTCCCAACTGTTATGAATACCGAAGCGGGCCGTGCCATGCAATAAGAAAATTTCATTTTTAATCTCATCTGACCAGAGCACCTTCCTCTATACCAAGGGTGCTCAATGACTTCTTGTAAAGGTCCATTTACAGGCATCCGGTGAGAGGTGAAGGTCTGGGCAGGGGGCTGTTGCTGCAGTGTTTGTGTGTACCTTGCAATGCCAGGGAGCCATGACACTGGCAGGGAGACTAAGCACTACATTGACAATCAAGTAAACGGGTCAGGGCAGGGGTCTGGAAATTTGGTGCCGATGTCCGCATTTAGACCCTGGTCCGCTAGTTGAGTACCGCTACTGTATACATTTGGGAAACCTTCCTTGTGCCTTTCAAACTCAAAACCTGTCTTCCTGTTTTTGCCTGTAAATAAAGGTTTTTTCTTGCCACTTTTTCCTAAAGCCCAGCTCTATGGAGTGTACGGCTTATTGTGGTCACATGAACAGACACGCCAGTCTCTGCGCTCCCTCTTTCATTAATGCCCTCTTGGCTGGTCTGAGAGTTTTGGTAGGCGAACCCTCTTTTGGTTTGTTGTGGTACCATGTTCTTTCCATTTGATGATAATGGATTTGATGGTGCTTGTATATTTTGTTTTATAACCCAAGCCTGACTTATACCTCAACAACTTTGTACCTTGGTCTTTATAAGGTTGATTAGTTAGTGGTGCCCCTGGATTAATGGTATTGCAGCCACTGGGGCCTTGTTGAAAAGGTGTATTTATACGGACAGATCATGTGACTCAAGTGGACTTCGGTTCATCAAGCATGTGACTCCTGAAGGTAATTAACAGAACTTTTTAGGGGATTCATAGCAAAGGGGTGAAAACATATGCACATGCCAATTTTCCTCTTTTTTTATTCCAAAAGAAATGTTGATGTTTATATATTTTTCTCATTTCAGCTCACCAAATTAGACTATTTTTGCAAATACATCACATAGAATTCAGATTCAAAAACATTTAAAATACAGGTTGTTATGTAAGAAAACAGAAAAAACTGAAAAAAAGCCAAGGGGGTAACTACATTCGCAAGTCACTCTACATACAGGACAAGACACAGAGGCTTTGGAGGTGCAGAAGTTTGGTATACCCCTGCCTACGTCTAATTATTGTCGCAGGTGATACAACTGTAAAAGGGCCCACAGAGGTGGGGGTCCAGGTCCTGTGGTAAAAGGCCACTTTCTGACCACCCTCATAGCCTCTCAGGGTGCAGCAGCTTGTCTATGGCAGGACATCTCTCACGTGGCAGGACACCCAGAAGCGATATAATAATGCAAAGCCACACTGCCTATGGGGATGTATGGGGGATGCCACTGTGCATATGGGCAATGGGATGGGGAGGTGCCACACTGTCTATGTGATGGGGGGATGTCACACTGCATATGGGGAATGGGATGGGGGAATGCCACACTGCCTATGGGAATGGGATAGGGGGTATGCCACACCGCCTATGGGAATGGGACGGAAGAATACCACAATACCTATAGGAATGGAATGGTGGGTATTCCACACTGCCTATGGGAATGGGATGGGGGAATGCCACACTGCCTATGGGAATGGGATGGGGGGAATAGCACACTGCCTATGGGAATGGGAGGGGGGTGCCATACTGCCTATTGAAATGGGAGGAGAAAATGCCACACTGCCTTTGGGAATGGGATGAGGGAATTGTACACTACCTTTGGGAATAGGATGAGGGAATTGTACACTACCTTTGGGAATAGGATGAGGGAATTGTACACTACCTTTGGGAATAGGATGAGGGAATTGTACACTACCTTTGGGAATGGGATGAGGGAATTCCACACTGCCTCTGGGAATAGGGTGACGGAATGCCACACTGTCTGTAATGGGGTGTTTTAGAACACCATTTGGTTTAGAATCTATTTTTCTTATTTTCCTCCTCCAAATCCTAAGCGCGTCTTATAGGACGAAAAATACGGTACTGCAAAAACATAGGTATGGATAGGCCCTAAAACCTCCCTTCTTGCTATTACAGTGCTTGGTCAGGCTGCTGGACAAATGTAAACTGGGCCCTGAAGGTAGGGAAACTGCACCGGGGTCTCACGCCATACCCTCTTTCTTTTACAACAGTCGTGATTTCATTAGTCTAGAAGGTTGCGTCATTATACAGCACAGGCCGTGACATTTACAGTATAAACCACTGAGGGGAGAGAGAAGATCTGAAGATGGAAGTTCAGGAAATGTTTTGGAAGAAAAACGGAGCCTCAGCAGAGAAATGTAATGAATGCACTTCGCATAACTTCATGTGGGGAATCATGTTTGTTTGCACAATGTCAAGAAGTCTGCGCAGGGCCCCAGCCGATTCACTAAACCGGGAGGAGTTCAAACAAGGCCGCCGCGGCTCCCAGCTTCAATAGAGACACTTCACAATGCAAATACTGAATCACCTTGTGGGCTACTAAAGAAGGAAGAGGTGAGCTAATGAGCCATTTCTAGCATTGCTGCAGAGAAGTAGGGAGCAGTATAATTGCCGGCACTGTAATGGGGAATACACTGCATGACTAATTAATTGTCTTCCCATCTAGATCGGCCTCACTCACTTAATATTTATGGTAGTGTGAAGTGGAAACGTCTAAGAATAACAGCAGCTCAACCAAAAAGCAGCAGGCCGCACAGGCTTCACAGAACAGGACCTGCAAGCGCTGAAGCATGTCACCCGCAGAAGTCATCTGTCCACACTGCCTCTGGTAAGCACAAGAACTGCTCAGGATGAGGAGAGGGGAGGGTCAGGTTATAGTTACATTCAAACTTAATATTGCCTTTCAAAGCTGAACAAAACCCTGGCTGGCCCTGGATTGGAAAAGACACCAAGCCCGGCCGCAGGCCTTCTCATGGGGCATCCCAAATGGGGATGTCCACACGTGTGTCCAGACCATAAATGATGACAGCCAATCACATTGCATTTTGCCAGTGGAACAAAGAGTAGGTAGGAATATCTCAGTCTGCAGAGTATGCACGGGGATACATCATCAACCTGGATGCCCCCTTGCACCAAGCTGAATGCCAATCAACACTCATTCTAGAGCAAATAATTGTTGAACCACCTTAAAGGGATTAGCCAGGCTAATTGTAAAAACACAGCATTGTTTGTGTACCAGCCAAGCAGAAGATTAATGTGAGTGAACTGCTAAAAAAAATGTTGTTGTTGCTGAGATCCAGTCCTTTTTCTTTAGTCCAGCACTTCGATCTTATTTATTCATGACTGCCTTTTTTAGCACTTGAAGGTGGACCTACAAAAAGAAAAAAAACAGACCCACAAAGAGGGAGTAGCTATCCTCCGCTGCACACAAAAGAATTGGTCTGTCCCACACAGTCTAATACAAGAGGTGGGAGTTACGCAAATAATAATAATAACTGTTTTTACACTGGAGCTATGAGCCCAGCACAACAGGTATAGAGGATGGTACACACAAAAATGTGGCTGAAAGGTTGGCTTCTGTCCATGGCAGCATGCCAGCTCCTTTGCCATTTGGAACAGGTCCGGTGCGCTTTCATGGGGTGCCAGGGGCACCCCCAGAAGAAGACCTGATCTAGTGTCTTCGGGCATGCAGGGCGCTGGTCTATAGTTTGCTCCAGCATTTCCTCTTCCATTTCCTTTATTGTCTGGCTTTTATACCTTTGGATTGTGGCATCTTCCATCTTCTCCTTGCGTCGGAACATGGCTCTTCATTTTCAAGAGGATGGAGTAACAGGCTGATGATGTAGCCTGAACTGCATGAAGGATGTGCCAGGCGTGGCTACCCTCAGCTAGCCAACACACATGCCAGGAAGCACAGTGTTACCTCCCTAACCTGGAGATGTGTTGCAGGAGCACCTTTTGTTAAGGGGAGACGATGAAGAAAAAAAGTCACTATAAGAAAAACAAAGTTGAAGATGCCTATGTCAGGCTCAGGTGAATTAGTTTACAGGACAATTGGGCAGATTTGGGAATTTACTGGTTTGAGAGTCGGGGTGCAGGACAAGGAGGCAGCTCTCAGACAGCCAGCCAAATCCTCCCTTGAGGCCATAGCAGAGGTCACTGGCTGGGAAGCAGGTGAGTGGCTTTAGCAAACTGGAAACAAGTACACACAAAACAAACAGCCCATCTACATAACCAAAAGGGCAATCTGCCAACCAACCAGGACGTAGGAGGTCTAGTACTGGACAGAAAGCCTATAACCTACCCACTTGTTCAGCAGAGCCCAAAATGCAGGAGGGTACACTAGGCCCTCAGCAGTCCCGTGATGTTTGACTTGGGAAAAGGGAAACAGAGGGCAGAATGTACAGAGCAAAACAGACAATGGAGGGCCTGGGCCCAATACAGACAATGGAAGATCTGGGTCTCATTACAGCCAAAAGAGGGTCTGGGTGCCAGTGCAGACCACAGAGGGCCTGGGCCCAAGTATGGACAATAAAAGGTCTGAGCCTCAGTACAAACAACGTGCGCCAGTATAGACAATGAAAGGCCTGGGTCCCAGTAAAGACTAAGAAATGTGTAGACCCCAGTACAGACTATGGAGATCATAAACCCCAATACACAAGATATGTGAGACACACTGGGGCTAGAGAGAAACACATATAGGGAAGACAGTAATCCGGGACACAGGAGAAGAGCAAGGAAGATGTAAGTTCCAAAGTCCTGGTTTGGGAGTTTGAGGAGTATCACCAATCGGGATAACCCCCCCAGACATGAGCAGCAGCACTGCACAATGTGGCATCACTTTAAGAAAAATACCATTTTGTGAGTACTCACCTTTAAAATGGGTATTATGAGTGTGTCATACACCCCGCTTCCACCATTCATGACATCTGGGTAGTCTCCAGTAGAGGGCGAACTTCTGCAGAGATGAATGCAAAAAAGAAAGCTCCTCCCGGTCCATAAATACCTGGGACCTCCCACTAATCCCCCAGTGTATGATAGCAGTAAGAGGACCAGGAAGAACCAATATAACAACAAAAATAAAAAAGGTTCACCATATAAAGGATCCGGAATACAACAAGGGTGGGGTGAAGCGGGGTGTATGACACACTCATAATACCCATTTTAAACGTGAGTACTCACAAAATGGTATTCTAAGTGTGTCATACACCCCGTTTCCACCATTCATGACATCTGGGACATCGAATAGCAGTGTCCGTCATGGGTGGGAACCGACAAAAAACAGGAAAAAAATGCACCAACTTAAACCACTGCAGCTTCATCCATGGTCACCGTTTCCCAACAAGGGGCCAGAAAAGACCACTGAAGTGACTGCCGAACCCTGGGAGACATCCAGAAGGACTGATCCAAAGACTGATGACATCTGTCCCAATGCAACAACAGGTGAAGCTGGAGCGACCTCATGTGGAACTGGGCAAAGGGGACTGCCTCGAAGGAAGCCAACATCAAACCTACCAGCTTCATCCCCATCCGGATAGAGGGGCAACATTCCGCCTGACGGAAGGAAGAAGCTGAAATCAGCAGGTCGTCCAGATACGGCACAATGCGAATGCCCTGGGCCCTGAACAGGGCCATTATGCCCACCAGAACCTTGGTGAAAACCCTTGGTGCTGAGGTCAGTCCGAATGGGAGGGCCACAAAGTGAAAATGAAGATCCTCCACAAACCTGAGAAATCTCTGGTGCGCTGGGAAGATTGGAACATGCAGGTAAGCATCCTTGATGTCTATGGACGTCATAAAATCCCCTTGACGAAGGGAATGGATGGCAGAGCGCAGAGTCTCCATGCAAAACTTCTTGGTTCTGATGAACCTGTTGAGAATTTTTTGATCCAAACAAGAACAAGGGGGACCGCACCAACCGTTTTCAATTCACAATTATAAACCAGTGTGCTAACAGTACAGGGTTGAAACAGACTAACCTGTTGAATATATAGAGCAAAGAATGGGGGTTCCACATTACCCTCAAAAAACCCTGCTTGTACAGAAGCACCACTAACAATAGTCAAAAATGTAAAATATAATCAATTTTATTCATGTATCTACAATTATGTTACAACAATACTATACAACAATCTTTAAAACACCATTAAAAGACATATATACACAACAAGAAATAAAGAGGAGAGGGAAAAGGTGGGGGGGGAGGACCAAAAAACCATCAAAATGACTTTGCGTAGGAAATTCCAAGCGGGGCTTAGAGGACCCGAAAAATTCCCCTTTTTTTGAGAGGGGCCGCCTCCGGTGGGGCAATGTCCAAAACCTCCAGGTTATGGGCCAGAACTTTAGAAGTGTCAACGGCATCCCCCAGCGCCTGCCCAACACCATTATCACACAACTGCACATCATCAGATTCTGATTCCTCAAACAACTCCCCCTCTGACCACTCATCCTCATCAAAATCCAAAGCCGGCCATACCGGCGATAAATGTCTCTTCTTGGCATGGGCCTTTTTGCCCACTGCGCCAGAAAGAAATCTCTCAATGCTGGCCAGGCGAGCACAAACATCAGAGTGCGACTCCCCACTAGTGACGATGTCACTTGGGGAGCAGATAAGACGGGGAGGGGTAGGCGATGAAGCAGGCGGTGCTGACCCAGAAGCCTGGGAAGCAGACTGCCGCGATATGGCCTTTTGAGAACATGGAATACAAATTAGCACATTCTCCCCATAAGGGATACCCCACAACCCACACACGGCCGGGATTGTCCCGAAGGAAGCCCAAGCCCAATGTCCTGCGGAGCCTCCATATGGTGATATTTTGGGGTAGTCGCAATGACCCTAGGGAATTAAGCTGGTAAGCAACCCTGGGATGCCCCTTTAAAGTTCCAGTGGGAGGATTTGGAAAAGGTGTAATTTAAAGCTAGGGACCCTAGGACCGGGAGAACCCCCTAACATGCAAAACACAGGGAGTCCTCCTGAAAGACACAAATGAAAGGGGACCCATCAGCCAACACTCATACATTACCTAATACTATAATATATATATATCTATATCGATACATCTATATACACAATGGGGTCGATTCAAAGAAACATGTAACAGCTTTGATTTTGGTGCCAATCATCCTATTTTTCCCGTACGCTCGTGCGCTCGTATGAACTTGCGAGTGATTCTATAAGCAAATACGTTTCTATCCTAAAATGTACGTCCGTTCGTATGGCAGTTCGGGAATCAGACCTATGTCAGTTTCCATCCTGAATTTTCCGTTTCATTTCTCAGGTTGCAACATTGGTTTTGCCCTTTTTCCTTTTTTGTCTGGACGTAAATCCTTCTGATCTTGCGGCTGCGCAATACAAACTTACCTCATTAAAGTGCATTCTAAATATTTGGTCTTTTATTTTTCTTTATTTCTTTCATTTTGTAGTAACCAACCATTAATGAATGCATTTGCATAAGTAAATCTTACTTTGTTTATTTTTTAGTTAACTTGCATTTTTTATTTGTGGATTTAATTTTAATATTTTGGCTTCAAATGGTACAACTTAAAATTTTTTGTGTGGTTACCCACACCCTCTACATACAGATTGCTCTCAAATATAAAAAAACACCCAGCAACTTCTGCATGTTATGAGCCTAGAAACAGCCAAGATGGCGGCTCAGGTATTATCGGGCAGCCTGCAAACAGAAAGGGCCTTGTGACTGTGTTGCTCTGCATTCTTTGATTTCTGACCTTTCCGTGCCCCCAGCTCTACAGCAGTAACCCACATCCTGCACTTTATCCCGCTCTCCTCTCCTCAGTAAGTGTGATGCATCTGACCAAAGATGAGCTAAAATAATTAAACAAAGCAAAGGTAAACAACTACACCAATAAATTCAAACTAAAAATATTATTCTAGTACATCAATTTAAAAATAAATAACAAAGGACATAAGTTTCTTTAATTAACGCAAATATATGGATGTATTGCAAAATAAAGGTTTACATGCAAAGGACTAATTAAGGTCCACATTAAAATGCTTTTATAAGGCATACATGAAATGTATTGAATCAGGTATGCATTGCCATACAATTTATGGCCTCGGCCATGCTGATACATGCAGTTCATTGGAGCTCAAGACGCGCAGACTCCTCCACATAGCCAAAAAACCTGATCAAGAACAGCAATCCGACTGCTAAAAGGTGTCGGCAGTGGCTTTCTTTTAAAACGTATTTAGAGGTTGGAAAACTGCTCTCTGAATTACACGTAAACACATCCGATTATCCTAAATTTTACGTTTTGATCTTAAGTTTTACGTTTGGAACCTACAATTTAGGAACGAACTTGCGATGATCGTAAGAGCGTATACAAAATCGTACATAGGCTCGTGCGAGTCGGAAATGGCCAAAAAAACTGGAAAAAATGACTAACACCCACCCAAACTTACGATTCTCGATCCGAAATCAATTAACTTTTGCTCTTTGAATCGAGGGGAATATGTACAATAAGGACAACGCAGCCCCCTGCGGAGAGGGGTGCTGCCATAACAGGAAGAGAGGGGAACCACAGGGCACTCACAAAACAGCGGAGTCCGCAACAGCAACAGGAACAAGATGGCCACCGGAGCCCAGCACAGCCTTGCCTGGAGGGAGTGAAGAGAAGAAGAGGGGCGGGTCAGCGCAGAACGCGCGCTCGTTAGGCCATGCCCCCCTCCCGCAAGTTCAGGCCGTGGGCTGAGCCTCAGCAAGGCGCCAAAACGAGGGGGAGGGGCGGGCTGCGGCCGCGCCGAGGGCCCGGCCCCACCCCCCAACACGCAGCCTGAGGGGGAGATGCTCCCTCTGCTAAACCCTGCACAGCATGGTGCAGACCCACAGCAAAGTGACAGTACACCGCAACATGCGCACACACACACAAACACACACACTGTAAGCACCCACACAATAAAGAAATGTGAGGGACAAGCCTGCCCCCCCCCCCAGCCGGAGGGTTAAGGAAGGGACCCGGAAGGTGGGGGATCCGGAACCAGAGTCTGGTGGACGGATACGGCAGAAGGGACAGGGCATCCCAAACCGGGGTCACCAACCCGGACACCGCCTACCCCTTGCAATGGGGTCTCACGGAGGAGCAATGCTCCTTAAACACCTACAAAGGTGTTGCCTACCCTCACCAGGACCTACAGCCAAGGCTGGGAGGCTCATACGGGACAATGGAATAAGGTCCAGGCAGAAATAGGGGCAAGAATGGCCGGGCGTGAACCCGGCTTTCCTGCAAGGAATAGAAGCCTTCATCTTCTGACTTGCTCGTCGCTCTTGCAGAGAAGGAACTGGGGGATTAGTGGGAGGTCCCAAATATTTATGGACCGGGAGGAGCTTCTTTTTTGCATTCATCTCTGCAGAAGTTAGCCCTCTACTGGACACTACCCAGATGTCATGAATGGTGGAAGCGGGGTGTATGACACACTTAGAATAACTCTGCATTTTACCATAAGTGTGATATGTTACAGTATCTACAGCCATTTTTCTTCTATACATCAGCTTAACTCATTAAAACCACTAAAGGCTCCTCCTCTTGAAAAACCTCCTCCTGCAACACAAGATGGCAACCCACAACAAAACAATAAATTGAGGAAGGGTCACAGATATAAATGTTACTTTCCTCTCCTCTGGATTGAAGGGAAATATTCAGCTTCTGGAGGTAGCCAGGTCGTGGAGAGCTCATGAATTTTTTAACAGAGGATCTTCACCGTGCAACCGAGAAGATGGTTTAATAAACACACATTAGTCTGCAATTAATGGCTGAATTACTACTTCCTGAGAGCATTTGAGACCTACTTTACTGTGCTGATGCAATGTCTAATTTGCACTCTAACATTAGAAGGAAGAAGGCTTGTGATTTATAAGAGCAACTAAAAGATGGCAGAATCAGAGGTGGTGGTGAGAATACTTCCAGGGTATACAAAAAAGAACTGCTACAAAACAACTCCATCAATTAATGGCATTAAAAATGAATTTAAAATACCATTATATATATATATATATATATATATATATATATTGTAAGCAGTCAGTAGGATTGGTCCTGGATGGGATATATGTGTCACTGAGGCTGAGTCCCAGGTAAAGCTACTGACCAGCAACAGCTAGGTTGCCAAGCAGTTTGTTTAAATTGTACTTCTGGGTCCGGGATTTAGGAGTGGCTGTAGAGTCTGGGTGGGATAGCCACTCCCGTATTCCAGTCCAGGATTCACATACTGCTGGCTGAACACTCAGGTGTGCATCTAAGTTGATATTAAGGGAAAAGCTGTTGGATTTCAGGGTGACAAAAAGAGATGGAGCAGGAGGGAGCTAACCCCAATGCTCTGCTGGAAGCTGAAGAGAGACGGCGTCTGTACGAAAGCCTGTTACTGGGCGAGCTCTGGAATTATGTGTTTGACTTTTTGCTGAAGAAAGCATGATTTGTTTGATGGACTTTTGAAGCAATGCTGAACTGGTGACTGTTCGTGAGAATAAAAATTCTGTGTTTGCACAAAAATACAATTCTGCGAATACTCACCTGTAGAATTGGTATTATGAGTATACAGTACGTCCTGCTCCAAATCTAATACTTACACGTGGGATATACTCCGCCAGATGGTGCTGGACTGCAGAGACATCGAAAATAGGCTCCTCCCGGCCCCTCAAATACCCGGGGACCTCCCACAAATCCCCAGCATTGAAAAGCAGTTAAAGTGGACCAACACCCAGGATTTTGACTATCCTGGGTTTTGGTCCACTTCGGCGGGGCACCCCGATCGGGGGTGCCTCGCTGTGTGAAACCCCCCAGAAACCCCAATAAACTCACCTCTCCCTGCTCCCACGTGACTGCCCGGTCCAATCCCCGCCAACGTCCAGGCGGGGAACAGGAACGTCCAAGCGGCTTCCGCCGCCGCCGCCTCCCTCGCGTCACTTTCGGCGCGCGCGCGTGCCGGCCATTCACAGACAGCCGGCGCGGGGGCGCGCACGCCTAGAGGGGCGCGAGGGAGGCGGCGGCGGCGGAAGATAAGGTAGGTGATTTGGGGTGTTTGTGGGGGTTTCACCCCGCGGGACATCCCGATCTCGGATGTCCCGCGGGGTGGGAGGTGATCGGCCCGGGAATCTTATAGATTTCCGGGCCGATCACCTCTCGGTGTTGGTCCACTTTAATGAGAAGCCAGGAGAATAGAACAATCCAAACTATCAACTATAACAATGATAAAAATCACCATACAGGGGATCCAAGATAATGCAAAACCAAGGGTGGGGTGGAGCAGGACGTACTGTATACTCATAATACCAATTCTACAGGTGAGTATTCACAGAATTGTATTATTCTTAGTACGTCCTGCTCCAAATCTAATACTTACACGTGGGACATCCAATAGCAGTGTCCATAAAGTAGGTTGGGATCCCCAAGAAAAATCAGCAGCAGACAGTTTAAACCACTGCCGCCTGCAGAACCTTTCGGCCAAAAGCAGCATCAGCTGAGGCCCTAACATCAACCTTGTAAAACTTTCAAAAAGTATGAAGAGAAGACCAAGTAGCGGCCTTGCAAACTTGTTCAACAGAGGCCTGGTGCTGAAAAGCCCAAGAGGCACCAATAGCACGAGTAGAATGAGCAGTCCAACTCTGCCTGATGTAGAGACTGGGAAGTGATGAGTATGTCGTCCAGATAGGGAAGCACGCCCTGACATCTGAGCAGAGACATCACGCCAGCCAGCACCTTGGTGAACACCCTGGGAGCTGAAGTGAGGCCGAAGGGCAAGGCCACAAACTAGTAGTGGTGACCCATCAGTGCGAACCTGAGGAACCTTTGATGACCTGGGAACACAGGAATATGAAGGTAAGCATCTTTGATGTCCACAGAAGTCATGAAATCCCCTTGGCGCAGGGAACTGATGGTAGAGCGCAGAGTTTCCATGCGAAAGCGCCTGCCCCTGAAAAATTTGTTGAGGATCTTCAAGTTCAGGATGGGCCTGACTGACCCATCTTTTTTGGGTACTGTGAATAGATTGGAATAAAAGCCCTTGCCTTTTTCTCTTAAGGGGACCTGGCAGATGACCCCCAGCTCCAGGAGGCCTTGCACTGATTGCACTAGCTCCTGAGCTGACACAGGGTCCTGAAGAATCCGGGATCTGATGAATCTTGGAGGGGGACAGGCAGCAAATTCCAACTTGTAACCGGAGGACACTACCTCCTGAATCCACCGATCTGAGACATGAAGCCTCCAGACGTGAGCGAAGTGCTGCAGCCGTCCCCCCACCCGGATGGGTGAGGGCGCCCCATCATGCCTGAGGGGACTTGGGAGAGGATTTTGCTTTGGGACCCCAGGAGGAGCCAGGACGTCCACATCCTCTGCCCCTACCCCAGAAATCTCCCCGGGCCCCAGGAAAGGAAACCCCCCCTTCCCTGTCTGGCACCACGGTAAGGGGAGGAGAAGGAACCCTGACCCTGAAAGGGGCGAGATTGCCGCCTGCGCTGGGGTAACCTGCCTCCCTTAGTAAAAAGGTCCAGGCGGTCCCCAAACAGGCGCAGTCCTTTAAAGAGAAAACCAGTGAGGGCCTTCTTGGCAGCATTGTCAGCAGCCCACTGGCGCAGCCAAACCGAGCGGCGTATAGCCACCACGAGGGCAGAAGTTCTGGCACACATTCTGATGGTGTCATCCAATGCTGAGAGTACAAAATTTACAAAAACATCCCAACTGGAGAGTGCATTGAACACCTCACAAGGCAAATCATCAGGGGCACTATCAAGCATATTTCTGATAAGGGTCCTAGTGGCCACAACAGTATTGGCAGAGGCACAGACCGGGCGCAGCGCCGTCCCCGCACATGCAAAGGCATGGGACGCCAGCTGGTAAATGCGCCGGTCCTCAGCATCCCGCAGGGTAGTGGAGTCAGGGGAATGCATGACAGAGGTGTTAGCCCTAGGATCGGGGCATCCACCTGGGGGGGGGGGGGAATGACCAACATTTAACCCCCTCAGCAGGAAAGGGATACTTCCTATCCCAACTTTTTGGAACCCTGGGAAGTTTACTGGGGCGCTCCCATTCCTTGAGTACAAGGTTATGGAAATGTGCCTGCTCGTGAAATTCCAAACGTGATCTTGCTGTATGGAAAAGCTCCCCTCTTTGCCTGGGAGCCGCAACAGGGAGAGAGATAGACAGAACCTCAAAAATCTGGGTCAATAATCTGTCAGTGTCATCCGGGGCCCAGGGGTCAGAGCCAGAATCGTCATGACCCCCCCCCCCCCCCGAAGAGCGCGAAGCCAGAACGTGCAAGCAGCCAACGACGGCGCCCCAGCGCCTGAGGTAATGCCGCCGCTGAGCACGGAACTAAGTCAAGGTGCGGTGGCGGCAATTTTAAAAAGACAGTAAAGGCAAGTCAGCGCGGTGGCTGACACAAGGCTAAACAGCATAAAAAGAGAGTGTAAATCACAGAATGCATAGCATACACATTTACACACACACACCCCCTTTTCCCCCGAAGGCTACAAGGAGAATGAGGGAGGACAGCGGCCACTTAAACAGGGCCCACCGATAGGCAGGGGTAAGGGGCAATAGTGCGGGAGGGGCATCCCATAGAGGCTCACCATAAGCCTGAACCGCCTACCCTTTGGTGGGGGATTGCGGTGGAGCAGCGCTCCTAAGCACCTAACAGCGGTGCTGCCTACCATCACCCGACCAGCGCAGCCAAGGCTGGGAGGCATATTACTAGTGGAACGGGTGGGAATAGTCCTACAGGGCCACAGGCTAATAGCCCCGCTCACCTGCGAGTAGAGAGACATTTCTCGTCCTTCGCAGCCAGACTGCAGAGAAATTCTGGGGATTTGTGGGAGGTCCCCGGGTATTTGAGGGGCCGGGAGGAGCCTGTTTTCGATGTGTCTGCAGTCCAGTGCCATCTGGCGGAGTATATCCCACGTGTAAGTATTAGATTTGGTGCAGGACGTACTGTATACTAAGAATAACTCTCAGTGGCTGCCCACAATATATACACACACATTTTATTAAAGAGGAATAACACACTGGAATTTCACTTTCCCATGTGTTGTTCCTTGTGCAACAGCATCCCAAATTGGGATGCCCCGCTGTGTGTATCCCCCCATACACTCTCCTACTACTCCCACGGTGCAAACTCGGACGAGAACAAGTGCACTGATTGGCTGAGAAGCTCACTCAGGCAATCAGCGCAGTCGCTGTCACTCAGCTCCCTCTGGCGCTGCTGATGGCTAAGCACCCAAGTGGCTCTAAGAAGAGACGAGTGCACCTCCAGCCGCATCCTCCATTCACCTTGCAGCTGTGGCATGCACACGGAGCTCATTCTGAAAGGCCAGATGCAAGCACGGCTAGAGCTGAGCGGTGATGCAGCCGCAGCGCAGAGACCCTTCGGGGGCTCATGAGAAGGTGAGTGGATCTGGTTATCTGTGGAGTTCCACACTGTGGGGCATCCCAATTTGGGAAGCCTCAAGGACAGGAACTCGGATGGCCCAGTAGCCTTTTAGACTCCCTCTGAAGTTCCTCTTTAAGAATATATATATATATATATATATATATATATATATATATATATCTTTCTTTCTTTTGGCAGGGGGGCTTTAGCTAATCAGTGCAGGTCACCTTGTGAAAGACGCATTTAGTGGAGCAGGTAAAGGCTTCCCTGGATCTGACACTTCAGCTCTAAGGAAAGCGCAATGCTTTTCTGTGGTTTTGAGCAGAGTCTGTGGACTCTCAGATCCCAACTGAATTCCCTAAAGTAAAGTGGAAAGGCCTGCATTGAGACAGCAGAAGGGACACAGCTAAGGTCCATAGGTAGAAGTGGAGTTACCTGCCATTAAAGCGGTCCCTCACTCTGAATAAGAGTCTATCTTATATGTTTCCCACACCCTGTACATACAGATTGCTCACATTAAAAATCATCCTACCTGTATTTACAGCCTGCTAAGAGCCTTTAAAACATCCAAGATGGAACATCAGGCAGCCTGCAAACAGGAAGTGCCTTCTAACTGTGCTGCTCTGCATTATGGGATTGCTGACCTTTTCCTGACCCCAGCTCTGCTCTGTCTGAGCAAAGCACAGCTATAACCCGCCCCCCTGTAATTTATCCCACTCTCCTCTCCTCAGTAAGTGTGATGCTTCAAGATGGCGGCGCCCGTATCCTAAAGTTCTGAACAGAGTTGCAGCCCAGTGGGGGAAAGAATAGCAAGTAAGTGACTAAAAACTTAAAATATATTAATTTTAGATGCTGGGGAATCGTTTTATAAGGGTTTGGGCTTTTCAATAAATCATGGTGAAGGTCCGGTTTAAGGTGGACAAAAGCTCATATAAACTGTCTCTCTTTAAAAGATTTCCCTTGGGGCATCCCGCAGTGGGAAACCACCTGGATTACATGGCAAGCATCCCGAAACGCGGACCATAAACCTGATCTTGTTCTGCACGATTTTTTGACATAATACAATTTTATTTGCTTATGAACATTAATACTTGGATTAATGCGGTGTCTCCGCGGACCGCGCACCCGCCCGACATGGGTAGCCTTTCGAGTGCGGCAGCCATCAGCAATTTTCTTTATTTTACATGGCAAGCATGTCTATAACATTCGATCGATTCCCTCCCGATGGAGAGAAGGAAGAATTTCCTATTTTGCAGGGTGATTTCAAAGTTTGACAAGGGTGAAGGGTGGTAAAAACTGGGTGACTCCCTAAAAGAAAACGGGAGACTTGGCATTCTCAGAGCGACTGAAGAAACTAGAACAGTCTGGCCCTCAACAGAGATTTAGAAGGCATTATAAGCAGCCCGAACTAAACAACTAAACTAAACTGAAGAGCTCTCAACACCACAGAGAGACCCGTCCCAGCATGTTCCTAACACACACCATTTCATTAACATAACTTATTAATAGCTGCTGAGGTTTTTTCCAAGTGATTGTAGAGAGCAGCTCTCCTGCATCAAACATTAGCGGCTACATTACAACAGAGGGAATAAAATAAATAAATAGGCAAAAATCAAGTTCTAATTAAAAAATAATACAAAAATAAGAGGGCTTAAAGTCAATAAAAGGTCCTCTCCTGTGCACCAATTCCTCCTTTAAACCGGACCTTCAGCGTGATTTAATGAAAAGCCCAAACTCTTAAAAAACGGTTCCCCAGCATCTAAAATGAATATATTTTACGTTTTTAGTCACTAACTTATTATTCCTTCCCCCACTGGGCTGCAACTCTGTTCAGGAATTTAGGATACGGGTGCCGCCATCTTGACTCAGAAGCATCACACTTACTGAGGAGAGGAGAGTGGGATAAGGTACAGGGGGGCGGGTTATAGCTGTGCTTTGCTCAGACAGAGCAGAGCTGGGGTCAGGTAAAGGTCAGCAGTACCAGAATGCAGAGCGACACAGTCAGGAGGCACTTCCTGTTTGCAGGCTGCCTGATAAGATGGCGTCTTCCATAAGCCGCCATCTTGGATGTTTAAAGGCTCATAACATGCAGTAGATGCAGGTAGGATGATTTTTAATGTGAGCAATCTGTATGTACAGGGTGTGGGAAACATATAAGATAGACTCTTATTCAGAGTGAAGGTCCGCTTTAAACATAGAAGAATATATAAAATATACAGTCCACATAAAAATACAGAAAAAACGCATTAAAGTGTGACAGAACCTTTTTTTGAACCCCCTGCGTCCGCCACCTGTCCTCACCTGAGGACCTGTGTTTTTTTTTTCCACCGCCAAAGCCACGCCGCCTGGCAGTTTTGCGGCTTAAATATAGACAGAACATGGAAGGACACATTAAAAAACATTAAGACAAAACAGAACGCTAGAGGGGAAACCCATAACAATGGCTTATAATATTACCCAATAAGGATAAATAAATATATCAAATCAAATTAATAAATAGTTTAAATACAAATGGCGAGCTAGATCTCTATGTGAAGCCAAAATATACACAAAAAGTGCTAAAGTGCTGGCATGTGCCATTAAATAAATACTATTTAAAAAAACAAGTGTATCAATACTAGTAAAACCTAAACAAAAAACAGTGAATTCATCATAAACCTTTAAGCATACAAAAACAAAGTGCCAATTGATCAAAAATGTGTTCTAACCGCCATGATTCAATCAAAAACCATATATTAGCATATAAGTAAAGGATTACATCACCAATCTAAAAAGCCTCAAGGGTCCCCGCACAGCAGCCCGACAACGACGCGTTGCGTGGCCAATTGCCACTTCGCCAGTCAACTGGATGCATCCCCGGTTTCCCTGTAGAGAGGGTACTACCGGCCTATCCGAATGGCTGGAGCCGGAGGCCGTACATGCGCCGTAGGACCAGGGAAAGGTGAGTAGGAGTGGGTGACCTGAGGGGTTTCCCCGACTGGGTGCCGATTGGATGCCCTGCTCTGAGTGCCCAGGGGGGCAAGGACCAAAACTCGGGTTAGTCAAAATCATGGGTTTTGGTCCACTTTAACCATTACTGTTAATTACATGAACGCCTCAATATTAAGCCTGTCAAGATAGAAATAGGGATTTGGGTATTTTATTTTGCCTTCAAAAAATACTATTTACCTGGCTGAAGTGGTGATTATTGGTTATTGGGCGGCTCATGGCCCTGATCTGCAGGTCTGAAAAAAAGTCCATGAAAGTAGACTTTCCCTTTGAAGGGACTGTCAGGAGCTGCATCTTTCATTCAGCCTGCTTAATATTACTCAATAGCTCCCAGTGAACTCTATCCCTTCTGCTGGGCCTCCTTAGCAGCAGAGCGGGAATTATCCATGCGTGTTTCAATAGGAGGGTCCTTTCAGATGTCAGTTTATTTTGGGGACCCTGAAGAATGAGTCGGCAGAAGAAAGCGATTTCTTTAGGGTTTATCAGGGAATGCAAGCACACACAGCAGGGCATCCCATTTTGGATGCCCCAGGGGGAGAGGGAATCGATCTATAAGATTCCCGGGCAGATAGAGCTGGGTTTTTTCACTATCCTGGGTTTTGGTTCACTTCCGCGGGCACCCCGATGCGTGAAACCCCTCCGATCGCCCTAAATTACTCACCTCACCCCGCTCCTACGCGAGCGCTCGTCCAATCAGAGCACTCAGAGCCGCTGTGGTATGTACGTACAAGGGACGGACAACCACAGCGGCTCTGAGCGCGCTGGATGCCGCCTCTCGCGCTTCCTTCTAACAGGGAGGGCACCCGCGCTGGCCATTCACAAACGGCTGGCGCGGGTGCGCGCCCTGCTAGAGGGAAGCACGAGAGGCGGCCGCGGCCCGCGCATGCGTCGTTGGAACGGGGAGAAGGTAAGGTTTGTGGGCGTCCTGGGGGGTTTCACACAGCAGGGCATCCTGATTTCGGATGCCCCACGGGAGGGAACTGATCGGCCCAGGAATCTTATAGATTCCCGGGCCAATCAGCCATGGGTGTTGGTCCACTTTAAGTCTGTTGCCTGTGTCTTAGCCAACCAGATGATTGCAAGGAAGGAAGTCTCTGATGTGTACATTTAATGCACCAGTTGATGTGCATTCCTAAGGTAAACACATTGTTGCTAGGGAAAATGGTTTTCTTTTATAACACAAAGGTGCAAACAGATAGAAAATAAAAAAAATAACAGATAAGCTTAACACATTAAAGACATCATTTTGGCACACAATAATAAAAACTTTACAAAATGCCATCGGAAGTGGAATTACCCTGCTGAACAGTTTTCAAACTAAAACCACAGGTCAGCATGTGTGGCCTCAGCCATTCTCTTTTCAGTCAGTCAGTCAGTCACGCAATGGCCATGCCTCTAACACACAGATAACAAAGCCGTATTATTCAGCCACTTGTCACACCAAGCACATTTTCTGTGAGGGGGAGAAGGGAAGCGGCCGCCATTGCGATTGTTCTGTGTCACATGGAGAGAGACGGCTTTATCACATGTAACATATATACACATTAGGCCCAGCGCTCCATACATGCTGGCCTAGGACATTCCTTCATAGAGGCTTATCTCATGTCCTCTACTCCCAGCGACAGCTGGCAAACCAGCTCCACAAATCCTCTAGGTTAAGTGCTGAGCTGAGCGATGGCCGACCCTCCCCCTTTACCAACAGGGAAGGGCACTCGAAAATTCCTCTCACTTTCCTGCTGAGGCGGCTGCTACCGCTGGAGACACGACTCCAAAGCAACAAAGTGGCTGCTTATTGCTGTGACAAAAGAACATATTCCGCTGGCTTTACAGAATTCCTGCTCCAGAGCAGAGCTGCTTGTCCTTGCTGAACTTCATGAAATAAACCGCTAATGATCATTAAACTGGACCTTCAGCATAATTTAGTGAAAAGCCCAAACCCTTAAAAAACTATTCCCCAGCATCTAAAATTAATATATTTTATGTTTTTAGTCGCCTTCTTTTTATTCTTTCCTCTGATGGGCTTTAAATCTGTTCAGGACTCTAGGATATGGGCTCCGCCATCTTGCCTCAGAAGCATCACACACACTGAGGAGAGGAGAGCAGAGAAAAGTGCAGAGGGGGAGGTTATAGCTGTACTTTGCACAGGTGGAGCAGAGCTGGTGTCAGGAAAGGGAAAGCAATCCCAGAATGCACAGCGTCATAGAAGACACTTCCTGTCTGCAGGCTGCCTGATGCTCCATGAGCCACCGTCTTGGATGTTCAAAGGCTCAGAATAGGAAGTAGGTGCAGGTAGGATGATTTTTAATGTGGGCAATCTGTATGTACAGGGTGGCAGAAACATACAAGATATGCTCTTATTCATGGTGAAGGTCTGGTTTAAAAAGAAAAAGACACAATTTTCACTTTTTAGGAGTTACCACTTACAAAACAAAAGTAAATGTCTTTGATGAAAGTATTAGGTATTCTCCTGGCAGTATTTCTGGCAGGCAGGGTCTGGTCTGGCAATGGTCACTTCAGGTACTGGAGATAGTTAGAACATATTTCATGTTTGTGGGGGGGGGGGGGTTGGCATGCATGGGTTCACTCCTCAGTCATTGTCATCTCAGATTGGTATGGCCCAAGGAGTCCCCACCCTGTATTCCAGGAGCAAACTGTGGCTGTGCCCCTGCTGTTTGTGGCTCATGGGCATAGATTAAACCGGACCTTCACCCTGAAGAAGAGCCTATCTTGTATGTTTCCCCCACCCTGGCCCACATTAAAAATCATCCTACCTGCACCTGGTGCGTATTCTGAGCCTTTAAACATTCAAGATGGCGGTTCATGGAGCTTCAGGCAGCCTGCAGACAGGAAGTGTCTTCTGATTTTGCCGCTCTGCATTCTGGGATTGCTGTTGTTTTCCTGACCCCAGCTCTGCTCCACCTGTGCAAAGCACAGCTATAACCTGCACCTCCAGGACTTTTCCCCACTCTCCTCTCCTTAGTGTGCGTAATGCTTCAGAGGCAAGATGACGGCGCCCATATCCTAGAGTCCTGAAAAGAGTTGCAGCCCAGCGGAGGAAATAGAAAGTGACTGAAAGCTTAAAGTGGACCAACACCCAGGATTTTGACTATCCTGGGTCTTGGTCCACTTCGGTGGGGCACCCCCGATCGGGGTGCCCCGCTGTGTGAAACCCCCCCGAACCCCCCGAACTCACCTCTGTCAGCGGCGACGGACAAGCCGCGGACAAGCGGCTCCTCCGCCGCCTCCCGCGCGTCCCTGTTGACGCGCGCGTGCCCGCGCCGGCCATTCACAGACGGCCGGCGCGGGCGCGCGCACGACTAGAGGGGCGCGAGGGAGGCGGCGGCGGCCGGCCGCCGCCGAAACTAAGGTAAGGAGTTTGGGGGGTTTGGGGGGGTTTCACCCCGCGGGACATCCCGATCTCGGATGTCCCGCGGGGAGGGAGGTGATCGGCCCGGGAATCTTATAGATTCCCGGGCCGATCACGGGTGGGTGTTGGTCCACTTTAAAATATATTAATTTTAGATGCTGAGGAATAGTTTTTTATGGGTTTGGTAATGCTGAAAGTCCAGTTTAATTCTGAGTTAAAGTGGACCAAAACCCAATATTTCACTATCCTGGGTTTCAGTCCATCTCCCTGGGGCACCCTGTTTTTTTCTCTGTTAAACCAAGCTGTTTGACGTCTATACTTATACATAACAATGTGCAGCTGGAGAGTCTGAACGGAATCCCTGACGCACACATCGGCAGCATGCAGCATCACTTGCATCCTTTGGCCGTGTACGGCTACGCACAGCCATGCAGTTGTGGCGGGCATGACTGCGGACAGCTGAAAAAGGATGCGAGTGATGCCAGATACGCATACATCAAGAGAGAAGAATTCCGGGTGAACACCTGGGTTTCACACGCCGGGGCATAACAGTTCGGGATGCCCCAGGGAGAGGGAATTAGCCAGCCCTGGGGTCTCAGACTCCAGGGCCGGTTTTGGTCCAATTTAAGCAAAGGGAAAATGGTGCTGCCATGCCTAACTGTGATGCTTTCAGGGCCAAACTCTTGTTTCAGAGCTCCCACTCTTGTATTATATTCATGGAAAATATAGGCAATCCCTTGGGTTCCACACAGCTGGGGCACCCCAAATTGGGATGCCCTTGGGGGGAGGATTTTCACCCAGCCCTAGGTTCTGTAAGACTCCAGGGCCAGATGTTATGGATTTTGGTCAACTTGAAGCCCTGTCTTTCCTGTCAATATAAATATATATCTTATCTTATCTAATAATATCTTGCTATAGTCCCTAGTAAGTGGAGGACAGCAGTTAAACATAGATTGCACTTGGGGGTACACAAAGGACACATTACAGGTGACAGAAGGAGGGCCAATGCAAGGTAGGGGTCCCCATCCTGTATCTCAAGAACCACCAGTGCCTTGCCAGCCCGTGTGTGTGACTCATGGGCTGAGATCAATCCAAAGTTACCCAACTTGGCAGCTTTCAGGGCTAAACTCGGTTTCAGAGCCTCTACATTTGTATCAAGACTGATTCAACTGGAAAACCAACTGTGGTGCTGGAAGCAGCAGACACATGTAAGTTAGGATGTTTCTCAGAATGCCATTTAGTGGGTTCTATGGGGGCCTATAGCCTGAAACACCTGTCCACAGGTAAGAAGTGATGGTAGTGTAGATATTGGAAGATATTCTCAGGCATAGCATGCCCAGCCAGAACTTTACGAACTATATGAGATATCACAAACACATAAAGGGATGATGTGTCCACCTACTCATCAGGAATAATAGTTCTAGGCGGTTCTTGGTCTGTATGTGTCATATAAATACTTTCTGTGTAAAGTAAACCCCCTTTCCCTCTGATATATTATATTTACATGATATATTATACATATATACATATATATATCATATAGCCTAAAGCTGGCTACCTACTCCGAAACCTGACTTTCATTGCTGATCCGAGCATCTAGTTTTGTAGCATCTTTTACAGTCTTAGATAAAGCTTCTAATTAGAGCTGAACGTTTGTTTTAGTCAATTTGCCCAAGAAATCGGAACTTAAACCCAACCTTCAGCATCATTTAAAGTGGACCGTCACCCAGTGGTGATCGGCCCGGGAATCTATAAGATTCCCGGACCGATCACCTCCCTCACCGCGGGACATCCGAGATCGGGATGTCCCGCGGTGAGGGACCCCCCCCAAAACCCCCAAAAAACTCACCTCATCGCTGCCGCCGCCGCCTCCCGCGCGCCCCTCTAGGCGTGCGCGCGCCCGCGCTGGCCGTTTGTGAATGGCCGGCGCGGGCGCGCGCACTGTCAGAGGGGCGTGCGGGAGGCGGTGGCGGACGCGCTGTGCTGTCCGCAGCTGTCACCCGCTTGTCCGTTGGCGCTGATTGGTCAGCGCGGCCACGTGGGAGCGTGGTGAGGTGAGTTTTGGGGGCTTTCTGGGGGGTTTCACATAGCGGGGCACCCTTAAATCGGGGTGCCCCCCTGAAGTGGACCAAAACCCAGGATAGTCAAAATCCTGGGTGTTGGTCCACTTTAATGAAAAGCCCAAACCCTTAAAAAACTATTCCCCAGCATCTAAAATTAATATATTTTACTTTTTTTAGTCACTTACTTTTTATTTTTTCCCCCGCTGGGCTCCAACTCTGTTCACGACTCTAGGATATGGGCACCGCCATCTTGCCTCAGAAGCATCACATATTAAAGCGGACCTTCACCCTGAATAAGAGTCTATCTTATAGATTATCTTATATATGTTTCCCACACCCTGTACATACAGATTGGTCACATTAAAAAGTCATCCTACCTGCATCTACTGCATGTTATGAGCCTTTAAACACCCAAGATGGCGGCTCATGGAGCATCAGGTAGCCTGCAAACAGGAAGTGTCTTCTGACTGTGTCGCTCTGCATTCTGGAATTGCTGTCCTTTCCCTGACCCCAGCTCTGCTCTGTCTGTGCAAAACACAGCTATAACCCCACCCCCTGTACTTTATCCCGCTCTCCTCTCCTCAGTATGTGTGATGCTCCTGAGTCAAGATGGCGGCGCCAGTGTCCTAGAGTCCTGAACAAAGTTGCAGCCCGGTGGGGGAAAGAATAATAAGTGACAAAAAACTTTAAATATATTAATTTTAGATGCTGGGGAATAGTTTTTAAGGGTTTGGGCTTTTCATTAAATCATGCTGAAGGTCCGTTTTAAGGAGATGAGAGGGCTGGAAAGTTATAGCTGTTCTTTGCACAGACAGAGCAGCGCTGGGGTCAGGAAAAGGACAGCAATCCCAGAATGCAGAGCGGCGCAGTCATAAGACACTTCCTGACTGCAGGCAGCCTGAGACTCCATGGGCCGCCATCTTGGATGTTTAAAGGCTCAGAAAAGACAATTCTGTGAGTACGCACCTGTAGAATTGCTTTTACTTTGCATGGCACGGCCTGCTTCAAGAAGTCCTTACGTATGGGATATTCCGCCACAAGGTGGCGCAGTGTACTGCAGAAGAGTTGTGGCTCCTCCCGGCCCCATATAAAACAGGAATCACCATAGACCTCTCCAGTGTTGACAAGCAGTTATAAAAGAAGCCGGGAGATAATAAAGTTAAAAAATGTAAAAAAACCCAACTAACTTGAAACAATCACCATAAAGAGGCAACCAAGAATAACGATAACAAGGGTGGGGTGAAGCAGGCCGTGCCATGCATAGTAAAAGCAATTCTACAGGTGAGTACTCACAGAATTGTCTTTTTCCTATTGCATGGCACGGCCTGCTTCCAGAAGTCCTTACGTATGGGACATCCAACAGCAGTGTCCGTAAGGTAGGCTGGGATCCCCAAAATGTAGCAGCAGGGGATTCAAACCACCACCGCCTGAAGTACTTTGCGGCCAAAGGCAGCATCAGCAGAAGCCTTAACATCAACCTTGTAAAACTTGGAAAAGGTGAACAGAAGACCAAGTTGCGGCCTTACAAACTTGTTCAACAGAAGCTTGGTGCTGAAAAGCCCAAGACGCACTAATAGCACGAGTGGAATGAGCAGTAATCCTAAAAGGAGGAACCTTCCCCTTAGCAGAATAGGCCTGCTCCACCGCCTGACGGATCCACTTGCTGATAGTGAATTTAGCAGGAGGCAAACCCTTCCTAGGTCCAGCAGGAAGAACAAAAAGAGCATCAGATTTTCTGACTCAGTAGCAACCAAGTAAAACTTCAGAGCTCTGACAACATCCAGAGAATGAAGAGTCCGTTCCTTAGAATTAGCAGGGTTAGGACACAAAGAAGGTAATACCGGATTGAGATGAAATGTCCGGATTGAGATGAAAAGCAGACACAACCTTAGGTAAAAAATCCGGCTTAAGTAGAAACACCACCTTATCCTGATACCGCTCAAAATAAGGAGGTTTGATGGAAAGCGCCGCCAGCTCAGAAACTCGCCTGACCGAAGTAATGGCCACCAAAAAGGCCACTTTAAGAGTCAGAATGGGCAACGCAGCCCCACGGATAGGCTCAAAGGGAGGACCCTGCAGAGCAGACAACACCAGATTCAGGTCCCAAACCGTAGCATAGGCTTACGTGGCGGACGCACATGAGTAACTCCCTGGAAGAAAGTCTTAACCAACCGGTGATTGGCAAAGGATCTTTGGAAAAAAATTGCCAGAGCTGACACCTGTCCCTTGAGGGTACTAAGTTGAAGGCCCGAATCCAAACCATGTTGCAAAAATTCCAGAATCCTGGGGAAGCGACATGAACTCACACCAGGCAATGTAAGCATGCCAGACCCTATAGTAGATAAAGGACGAGGACTTCTTCCTAGCCCGAATCCTAGTAACAACAACAGAAACCGGTACCCCATTGTCCATCAAGATGGAGGTTTCAGCAGCCAAGCGTTTGTAAATTGGGATGGCGCAGCTGTCCCTGAGTGAGAAGATCTGGATCCTTGGGCAAGACGTACCGATCTACTGCCAACTGCACGACGTCTGCGAACCACACCCTCCTTGGCCAACAGGGGGCCACCAGGATGGCTGGTACCCCCTCCTGGGCTATCTTGCGCAGCACCCTGCCCAGCAGAGGAAAAGGAGGGAACACATAGAGGAGCCGAAATTCAGTCCAAGGCATTGCTAGCGCATCCGTGGCGAAGGCCAGAGGATCCTGTGACAGGGAAACAAATCTGGGAAGCTTGTGATTGTGGCGGGATGCAAACAGGTCCACATCCGGCTGACCCCAGCCGTGACACAGGGAGTGAAATGCCTCGTTGCCGAGGGACCATTCCCCAGCCAAGACGTCCCCCTGCTCAGGGAGTCTGCTTCCTGGTTCTCCACCCCTGGGATGTAGACTGCCGAGATGCAAGGGACATTCTCTTCCGCCCAAGACAGTATCAGGGACACTTCCTTGAGGGCTCGCTTGCTCCGAGTCCCTCCCTGATGATTGATGTAGGCAACTGCCGTCTGGTTGTCCGAGCGGATCTGAACAGCCCGACCCTGAAGGTGTGTGGTCAGCTGAGAAAGTACCAACCTGATCGCCCTCAGTTCCAGGACATTGATGGGAGCATGGGCCTCCTGGGGGCCCCACCGACCCTGGAACTTCAGAGACTTCCAAAAGCCCCCCCAAACGGTGGGACTGGCATCTGTGGTGACAGTCTCCCAGCACAGAGGCAGAAAGGTCCTGCCCACTAGAAGTTTCCTTGAGTCCAGCCACCACGAGAGGGACTGTCTGGCCAGTGGGGACAGCAAATTCCTGATCCAGGGACACAGGGTCCCAATCCCAAACTGACAAGAGGTGCCACTGAAGAGGTCTCATGTGAAACTGAGCAAAGGGGACCGCCTCGAAGCAGGACACCATCAGGCCCACTAACTGCAGCCCCTGGATTGCCCCGAAGGACCCCCCGAGCACGCCATCCCCAGAAGCCTCCATATGGTGATTAGCACAGGCGCAATAGGCCAGCACAGGGTAATGGCTAATAAAAAGCCACCCGGGATGCCCCCCCAAGGGATGCCCCCAGAAGCCAGTAAGGGGGAGATGAGGGGGGGATAAGGAGTAGAACCGGGAGAAACCACAACCCACAGTTGTCCCGCCTGAAAGACATAATAACATGCACATAAGCATCCCGCAGCACATGCCCCAAGGAAACAAAACCCCCGAAGGGGACTCATGGACCAAGTAGACTGAAGGATTGCCAAGCCGCCAGACCACAGGAGGAAGCGACACAAGAAGAAATCACCACCGCAGCCCAGGGAGGAAGAGGGGCCCCAGACGCGCAGCAGACGCAAAATGGCGCCGGCGGAAGCACCTCGAGGTGCGGCCCGCGGGGGGACAACGCGATACGTGTCTTCCCCCGGCCCCCGAAGAACGCGAAAACGGCAGCACCACAATGTAATAAACGCTTCACAGTTATAACGCCGCCCGCCACGGAGCATAGTACAAGCGGCAACGGCGGCGAAAAACCCAGTTAAAAAATAGTTAAAACACTTGCCGTTACCACCCGCCCCCCCCCGAACACACGTCGGGGAGAGGGGGGGGGGAGGAGAGCGAGCAGGCAGCAGCAAGAGCCAGGCCAGGGATGGGGTGGGGTGGAGAAGGGGGGGACCCCAGAAACCAGAGAAACAAGGCACACAGTCCTCACCCCCTCAGAAGCTAAGACAGGAACTCCGCATCCCTCAGTAGGCTCACCATAAAGCCTATGGCCGGCTACCCTTTGTGGTACAGGGTCTGCGGCTTGGAGCCGCGCTCCTTGAGCACCTGACCCTATTGCTCCTCTACCCTCACCCGATCCGTCAGCCGAGGCTGGGAGGCACAAAGGGTCCGGAAACGGGTGGAAATAGACCTCACCTGCGCAACATAAGAGCCATCTTCTATCTTCGCAGTGTCACTGCAGAGAAAACACTGGAGAGGTCTATGGTGATTCCTGTTTCTATATGGGGGCAGGAGGAGCCACAACTCTTCTGCAGTACACTGCGCCACCTTGTGGTGGAATATCGCATATGTAAGGACTTCTTGAAGCAGGCCGTGCCATGCAATAGGAAAAATGCAGTAGATTTAGGTAGGATGATTTTTAATGTGGGAAATCTGTCTGTACAGGGTGGGTAAAAATTATAAGATAGGCTCTTAATCATAGTAAAGGTCCGGTTTAACGAATCAATCACCTTGCTAATCAGCTCTGGGTGATGTCCAGTGTGACCCACACTGTTCCCTTCCTGCGTGACCCACTCCACTCTGCAAGTTGTCCCACGTTGGTCATTGCTTCCCTTTGCTCTGCAGTAGACAGAGCACACCAGAGCTCCTGTCACAGGGTTCTTTATACCTGGAGGAGTGAGGTGATGCCATTGTGACAGGGGGAAGCCCTCACTCGTAATGGCATGGCTGCAGAGCAGAGAGCGGCGTGTTGGGCATCAGCTGGCAGTGTGGGACACCCTACGGCGATGAGTGCAGGCTGTCTGGCATGAGGATCAGTGTCGTTTGCCTGGCTGTAGAGCAGGGAATGGACATTACCCGGCACTGGATAGAGAGGCAACATGTAATTCAGGAAAAAATTCAATCACCACAAATCCCAAGAAGTTCAGGTTCACGTTTAATCGAACGCAAATTAGCAAATTCTAAATCATTTAGTAATAATTTAAGTGAACCTAACAATAAAAGGTCTCCAGTCTGAGCAAATATTGGTACACACCATCAGTGCTCACACATACTCTGGTCCCTACACTATAAGGTTCTCTACCCGCCTGGCAGCGGCCATTATTCAATGTAAATGTGACATCCATGCCAACGCTACACATATCCTGTGACATACAGGGGTGGGAACGGCAATCATCAATATAAAAGTTATTGCAACCAGAAGACACTTTTAATTAATATGCACAAAATAAATTTGATTCGATTGCTGTGGTTGGAACATTTCCCAGAGTCTGATAGAAAAGGCATCTTAAAAATACAGCGGGTGCCAACTTATTTCTGTCCGTTTTGGAAGGAGTCAAATATGTAATCTAATCTATATCTAATATAGGAATCTATCCTAGTCAGTGCCATTCACCAACACATTGTTCACAGGGTGCAACTCTGATGCAGATGGGTGGACTTCCAGTCAAAGATCACCCTCGTGATTTGGGATGCCCAACCAGCAAGTCCAAGACAAGGGAAGAGCTATTACCATTGTGTTCCTTCTTTGCTAGCAGCTGTGCATGTGGACCATGTGACTGCCAGTAATTTGAGGGTAGGCCTACACAGTGCTGTGTGTCTGACTAACAAATGGCTGATGGGGTTCATGTGGGACACTAGACTGGCTGCCAGCAGTGAGGGAATTTGTAAGTGATATGTACCTCTGCCAGGTTTGGGGCTTCTTCTGCCCCCCCCCTCTTTAAAGTGGACCAAAGCTAGGGATTTTCACTATCCTGGGTCTTGGTCCCTGCCCCTGGAGCACCTTGGTTTGGGGTGCCCGGCTGTATGAAACCCTGCCGTTCGCTGGGCCTACTCAACTCTTCTCGGTCCAAAGCCATGCATATTACTGTGCAGCTAGAGAACTGAATGGAATCCCCAGCCACAAACATTAGCACCACGCGGCACACTCACATCCTTATGTTGTGCGTGTCCATGCACAGCCGAGGAGGGATGCGAGTGATGCCGACACCAGCCGTGCATGCACCATGGGCTGGGAGGAAAGGTAAGAATTGCAGGGGAGGTTTCACACAGCAGGGCATCCCGAACTGGGAAGGAAACAGCCAGTCGTAGAGTCTCAGACTACAGAGAGAGTATTGTTCCACTTTGAGCAACTCTAAATAATTAAACAATAGTATACCACTCTTTCCTACTGACTTATATTTAGTTTGGTTGCCAGCACACTGTTTGCACTCCTTCCACGCACAGGTTCTCTAGGAAATATCTTTGGTGTCGCATGGCATTCAGTCACTACACACTACTAAGATCTTACGCATTGCGTGTACAGTACATAGAGAGGCAGTGCCTCCTTGCTCTATGATTCGAAGGCAAGAGGTAGCGATAGGGTGACTTGGTTAATATGGATATAAAACTGGGCCTCAACCTCTCTCATGTGCTGCAGGTCCAGCTCACCAAGTGTGATAAAACATAACATTTAATGTAACATTTTAAAATATAGCATGACCTGTGTGGAGTGGATATCCTGGGCTCCCCATTCAAAGGTAACGCGTTTCGGGGTTACCTCACCCCTTAATCCTACCTTTACCTTTACCAACCTCTCTCATGCATGCCTAAATATGTTAGAGCCCAATATACTTGAGTATCTCAGTGGGCAATGCTCTTTTTTTTGCCAAGCATTAACATCCATATGTACATCCCAGTGCCAATGGTGCGTCTGGAGGATGCTTCTCATTGGGGAGCTTTGCCAGTATTACTTAGTATTAGTAAAAAAAAAATGGGAAAGGTCTGCTTCAACACTTCCCTGCAGGTTTTTATCATTAGGAGTTCAATTCCACCTTAAACCAGTACTGTAACATTAAAAACATGCTAAAAAACATTTTAACAGGCCCATTAATGGATTAGGACTCTAAACAATATTTTACTGTGCAGAAAAGGACTACAGTACACATCCAAACTGTTTTCAGCTACTTCCCCGTCCACCCAAAGAGGTCACATGGGAGCAATGTTTACCCCACTATCATTGGCCTCTTGGCCTTATTTAAAACCAGTGGCACCCCCGACATGACAGTACAATGACAATCCAGGTTTTTATGCAGAAACTCTAATAAAGAATGAGCCAATGTACCTTTCTGTTACTCTTGAGCTGTCGGTTGACCCATAGTGATGTAGCCAGTGGAAATGTGAATCTCAGACATTATTTCATTGGCTAAAATAAAACACAGAGCAGAGGAACATTAAATCGGGGAGGCAACTTAACAAGAACCACACAAAACAAAGGTGATACATAGGGGTAGGTGGTATCTTTCCTACACCCCCCCCCCTTACAGAGAGTTTTATACATCATATGGTACAGAAAACAAAAAGCCAGTAAGTCTGTCACTTTAAAAGAAAAAAAGATAACATTATAAAAAGAGTAGCTCAAATCCTAAGAAAAAGGCAAGACACGGAGAAACTCATCCCTCAGCTATTTAAATATAATGAAAATTATAATGAATGCTTCATTTGTATGTGGGCGACCATTTGGCCCCTAGAAAATTAAAGATGGGGGAGGGGGTTTCCAAGCCTTGGTGATGCCTTATTGTAATTGTCCTCTTTCCCACCCAAAAAATGTGGGAGATATGCATACCTTTCAGGGTGGGAAAGAGGGACAATTTTTAAATTAAGCCACACCCCCCTCATTGAAGAAAAGATAGGAGATAGGTTGTAACAACACTATAAACACCCTTGAATAGGCAAATGAATCGTATTGGTGCAGATCTTCATGTTACACCTCTAAGAGGGACAAATGATAACGAGGGACAGGGGGACATGGACTTCAAAAAGAGACAGTCCCTCCAAATCAGGGACAGTTGGGAGGTATGGGTATGCTGGTCTGCCCCCATATGCTCCATAAGAAAAAACCTGCTCCAAAAGGTGAAGAGAACTGTGTTTAAGCCCGCTTTAGGAAATGTATCTATCTGTCATTAATAAATCTACCAGCATAGATTAGTAAGAGAGGCCACCAAGAAACATGGCCATTCTGAAACGCTACAAGCCCCATTAGCTGAGCCTTAAAGTGATATTTTATTGTTAGACCATTGTGTTGGGTTACGTCTGGCAGTGTACTAAACATGTTATCGTTAAGTTGAAAAAAAATGGCCACGATATCAAGATTTACAGTTTCGCCTCATGATTTCTCTTCTGAAGCAGGTAGGTGTGGCCCCTGAAGCTGTGATATTGCATTATAATCAGCATAATGGGTGTGGTAGCGCTGGGAGCTAGAGCACTTGCCAGGAGGAGGCTGGATGGGGAGGAGGGGTTCCCTGGGTTGTACTGGCATCTGAGAGTGCCATTCAAGCCATCAATACAGAGGGGGGCGTGGTCTGGACTAGCTCCTTGAGCTAGTATTGGTGGACCACATTGGCAGGGTAGGGCACTAAAGGAAGTGTATTTTATCATTCAGGGCACGGAGCTGAGAGGAGGTACAGTACTGGAGAAATGCTTGGCAAGGTAAGCTGCGAAACATCACCTCATCATTTTTCTTCTGGTCGCAGCCATCTTGGAGCACCCAAGAGGCTTCTCTTTTCCTAGCATCCTAGCTGTGCAACTGCCTGGACTTAAACTGGACCTTCAGCATCATTTAATGATAAGCCCAAAACTTTAACCTAAAATTAATATTCCTTACGTTTTTAGTCACCGCCATCTTGCCTCAGAAGCATCACATGCTGAGTATAGAAGAGGGGGCAAAAGTACAGGGAGCGGGGTTATAGCTGTGCTGGGGACGGCAATCCCAGAATGCAGAGCGGCACAGTCAAAAGACACTTCCGATTTGCAGGCTGCCTGAGACTCCATGGGCAGCCATCTTGGATGTTAAAAGGATCAAAAAATGGAGTAGATGCGGGTAGAATGATTTTAATGTGGGCAATCTGTATGTACAGGGTGGGGGAACATATAAGATATGCTCTTATATAGGGTTAAGGTCCGCTTTAACAGAATGGAAAGAGTAAAGGGGGTGGGAGTAGCTCCATCACTATTATTTATACAAAATGATTATTATTATTCAGGGCCTGGGAACCAATTTACCGAATGGAAAGAGTCTGGAAACCCAGCAGCATTTTCTCATTGTAGGCTAATGGCAGGAGGCCACTGAGGTGGGAAAATCGACAACGGCAGGAGTTCCAAAAATACAACTCTGTGAAGTACTCACCTGTAGAGTTGGTATTATATGCAGACAGCACGTCCTGCTCCAGACATAGTCCTTACATGTGGGTATACCTCCGCCTTCAGCGCCGTGCACTGCAGAATCATGAAGAAAACAAGCTCCTCCCGGCCCTACATATACCGAGGGACCTCCCACAAATCCCCAGCATTGAAAAGCAGTGAGAGAAGAAGCCAGGAGGAAAACAACCACCCAGAGACTGGCAATAATATCCAAGATAATAATCACCACACAGGGGATCCAGAACAAAGTGAATCAGGGTGGGGTGGAGCAGGACGTGCTGTCTGCATATAATACCAACTCTACAGGTGAGTACTTCACAGAGTTATTCTAAGCAGACAGCACGTCCTGCTCCAGACATAGTCCTTACATGTGGGACATCCAATAGCAGTGTCCATACGTAGGGTGGGATCCCCATGACAAAAGGCACAGCCAACCAAAACAGCGCTATCGCCTGTAACCTTGCTACCAGGAGCAACTAGAGCAAAGCTCTAACTTAAACCGGACCTTCACCATGATTTAATGAAAAGCCCAAACTCTTAAAAAACAATTCCTCAGCATCTAAAATTTATATATTTTACATGTTTAGTCACTAATTTATTATACTTTCCCCCACTGGGCTGCAACTCTGTTCGGGAATTTAGGATACGGGCGCCGCCATCTTGACTCAGAAGCATCACACTTACTGAGGAGAGGAGAGTGGGATAAGGTACAGGGGGGCGGGTTATAGCTGTGCTTTGCTCAGACAGAGCAGAGCTGGGGTCAGGGAAAGGTCAGCAGTCCCAGAATGCAGAGCAGCACAGTCACTTCCTGTTTGCAGGCACTTCCTGTTTGCAGGCTGCCTGCAAAAATGGCAGCTTCCATAAGCCGCCATCTTGGATGTTTAAAGGCTTATAAAATGCAGTAGATGCAGGTAGGATGATTTTTAATGTGAGCAATCTGTAGGTACAGGATGGGGGAAACATATAAGATAGACTCTTATTTAGAGTGAAGGTCCGCTTTAACTTATGAAGCCTTACAAGGCTAATGAAACACGAGCAGAGAACTAGTCAGCCTGCTCAACAACCAAGTGCAGAAGGGCCAAACCAAGCATCGGTAGAAGAGATCCAAACCAAGAGAGAAGGATGAATCTCCCTTAACAAGCAGGCCAAAGTAACAGCCTAACCATGCTACTAACGATAACAGGGTAGCCATGGCAACCATAGAACCTTTCCCTTCAGGGAATACGAACCCTGGTCTCGGCGAGACCAATGTAATACTGAACACGAGCTAACAAGGCTCCTCAAGAGCCAACATGATAATCAGGAGCTCATAAGGGCAACCAGCCAAGCAAGACCAGTCCAACAGACTCCCATACTCATGGGAGTAACCAGATCCTGCTGCAAGCAGGATGGTGACGTCTATAAGCTCAACGGGCATAGCCCCAACCCTGGACAGGAAGCAGTCCAGAGGTTCCCAACGCCTATTGAGGGATACAGATCCCTTTTAAGCTCAGAGTAAGCAGAACACCAGTCCAAAAACCATAGGTTCTGGAATCGAGAAGAATAACAACCCTCCGCCTGGACTCAAGCTTGGTGCAAGGCGGACACATCCTCACCAGACGGTGTACAGATATAAAGAGCTGTAAAAAAAAAATATAAAAAGGACTAGGCTAAGAAAGCTGTCTCCTATGGCACGCCCCAGACTGAGGCATCCGCCCCAAAGGAGTCATCTGAGGCAGGGAGCAGTTCAGACAAGAACCTGAATAAGACCCAGGGAAACCCTTAGCAGGGCAACAGGATAAGCAACCCCCCCCCCCCCCCAAGGGAGCTTAGAATTCTCTGGGGAATGCGCCTGAGCCACCCCTGAGGAAAGCTCAACGCCGAAGCTTGAAACTAGTCTCTACCGAGGACAAACAGGGCGTGCCCTGGAACCTCTCAAGGAACTGAGTTGGGAGACCAACTCCAGCCATGCCATAAGAACTCTAGTACCCATGGGTAAGACCTCATTCCATAGGGAATAGAGAGCTAGTCCCAGCCATCCAACTAGGGCGCCAACTCCCAACATAGCTGGTAGAAAAGGGAGAAGAATAAAAAAGGGAGGGATGTAGACCCAACCCTCCAAAAAGAAGAGACACCCGGAGGGAACATTTCTGATAGGGTGAATAACGATCGTCCAAACCCTGTGAAGGGAATGACGTAGTAAGGAGCCTAACTAGGCATAACAGCCCACGTGAGAGGGCACACAGTACAACTGTCTCCAGCAGAAAATTCGAACCAAACCACACAGGGCCACTCATGGCCCCCAGTGCAACAGTTCACCCTTGCCACCTAGCAGGGTGTAAGAAGGGTCAGACAAAGGGTAGAATACCCGGACAAAAGGCCAGACTAGGTCACCGTGACCAAGGCCAGAGAGTCCTGGGCCAATCACCCAGGGCAACGAATTAGGACCTTAACCAGGACAGAGTCTCTGTAACAGTCACAGGGCCACGGCCCCAACCAGTAGGCTCATTGAGACACTAGGGAAGGCCCTCCCAGCACAGTAGGACAGCCAACGAGCCAATACCAATGAAGCGCAAGGAGTGTAAAAAACCTCCACTGGATCAGAACCAGACCCTACAAGAAGGGTCAACCTGTTCCGAAACCTTCTCGGATAAAAGCTGGGACAGGCCACTGACCAGACAGACCAAGAGTCCCCAAGAGACAAGGCCTAAGGGAAACAGACCAGCAAGCTAGGGCCCAACAAGGCACAATGTGATGACCTACCAATGGTATGAAAATGGGCCCCCCTAAAGGGGCCCCCCTTAGGTACCTCAGGGAAATTCATAAGGAATAGAACCCCTTTAGTGATGTCCATCAACAACTTCCATGAGTAGACCAACCAGAAGGGAACCCCCATAAAAACAGGGGGAAGGAACTGAGCTATTTCCAGGGGTGTTGGAACCCCATCCAGGATAAGTAACCCAATGTGCCGCAGGCCCCAGGGGCATCTGGGAAAAGGAACAGCCTCGGGCCGCCAGCAATAGGCCCACCAGCCGCAAGGTGAATGTAATGAGATTACACAGAGGGCAAGGCCCCTTCCATACCAAGGCACCCAAATCAGAAGGGAGGGTTGAACCTGGACCCATCTAAATGCCACCCCGTAGGGAGAGAATGAATCAGATTACACCAAGTAATAGATGTGCCTAAGCACCAATCCAAAAGACTCCAAGAGAGCCCCAAGTCAAAGTAGAAACTAGTGCGGACAGTTCCGGTGAATGAGCATGAAAGCGCTCCCATACTCGCCTTGGCGAGCCATCTGGGAACAGGGGAGGGACCCCAGATGAGACCCTAATATAAAGAATGGTCCTGTAACACCGGCTGGAAAAAAGGACCAGGCGTCCAGAGGGAACAAGGGACCGAAGGGGAAAAGGATCCTTGCAGGCATCAAGAGGTTCACTTGACAAGGGCGTCTGCGGCCCAACAGATGAATACCAAGTAGGCAGAGCCCGTGGAACCTAGATGCCCGGTCTAGACCGCCGGATCTAGGCAGACTGCGTCATCCCGGGCGAAGAGCAGAGTGAATGCAATTATCAGCCAAGGCCAACCTAAAAGAAGGCCCAGACCCTCCAGGCCAAACTCAACCTGTGTCCAATCACTAAAGGATACAACGGGGACTAGAATACCCCTGGCTAATTTTGAAGGGAACTGCCCAGAACACTCCATTCTTTCAAAAACCACGTCCAGGAAGGTCATCACCTGCCATCGCCCGAACGAAGCATGGCATCCTGCCATAAGAGCCAAGTGCTGTGGCAGCTCCCTCGCCCTGCCAGAGGTCCCAGGGCGATGCCTGCCTCCCCTGGAACGAGCTTCCACTCCAAAAAGTTGGAAGCACACTTCTGGTTCTCTTTTAACAGAAACATAAGGAGGGGGCGAGGGGTCCCCGCCCCTGGGCTGCCTGGCTGACCGTCTGCGCGAGGGTGCCTTACCCTTTTTGCCAAAAAGGTCCAACCTGGCCCCGAATAAGCGACGTCCTCGAAAGGGAATAGCAGTAAGAACCTTTTTAGTGTCATTGTCAGCCCCCCACTGTCGCAGCCAAAGCAGGCGACAAATGGCCACCACAAGGGCAGAGGTTCTAGCACACATTATAATGGTGTCATCCATAGCTGAGAGGATAAATCTCACAAAAACGTCACAATCTGACAGTGCGTTGAAGACCTCACAAGGGAGATCCTCCGGCTGTTGGTCAATTATCTTCCTGAGCAGCGTCCTGGCGGCCACCGAGGTAACAGCCGCAGCACAGACCGGGCGCAGAGCCGTCCCTACACTAGAAAAGGCATGGGAGGCCAATCTGTCCATGCGCAGGTCCTCGGCATCCCGAAGGGTGCGAGAGGGTGAGGCCGCCATGAAGGGAGGGTTAACAACCCCAATAATTGGAGCATCCACCTCTGGAGGAACTGACCATCGTTCAACCAAATCCTGGGGAAAGGGGTACTTCCAGTCCCAAACCCCCGGAACCCCTGTGAGTTTACAAGGGGATTCCCATTCTTTAGATATAAGATACTGGAAATGATCCTGATCCAAGAATTCCAGGCGCGGCGTCGTCGTGTGGAAACTCTCCCTCTTGGGCTTAGGAGACTCTCCCCGGGGAGAGATGGACAGCACTTCAAAAATCTTAATGAGTAACTCATCAGTTTCACACAAGCCCCAGGACTCCGGGCCAGAACCGTCGCGGTTCCAAGACAACTCATCTGAAGAACTGGACCCTGAGAACAGATCACCATCCTCGGACTGATCAAGATCCTGCATAGCGGCAGGTTCTTCGGTTTCAGTGGAAAACCTATAGCTAGGTTGCGTCAGGGATCGTTTCTTCCCAGCGCCCAAGCGCTCTGCCAAGCCTGACATAATATGCTCCGCGGTGGGAAGCTTGCGCGGCACTACTTGCTGGTCATCCCCGCTCGAGTGCGACTCATCAGGAGTGAGATTCAAGCCCGGGGAGACAGGTGTATTGAAGCGAGGTGCAGCTACTGGTAAGCCTGATTGCAGGGCCAGCGCTTGTTCAGCACACGGTCCGCAGACCAGTGCTCTGTCAGCGTCAGCGTGGGGTTGTCTACACATGGTACACAGCCGGTCTTGTCCCCGCGGGACCCCGGACACCAAATTCTGAGATGCCTCCATATGGTGATTAATCTAGGTAATATGCCGGAAGGGATTTATGCTGTAAGCAACCCTGGATGCCCCAATACCCGCTGGGAATGTGGGAGATTCTAATATAACCCCGTGAGATATATATATATCAGGCCGGGAGAAGCCACTGGAAGCTTGACGTCTGAAAGACATAAGGGGAAAAGAGGGTGTCAGAGCCATGCGCAGCACAAAAAGAAAATTAAACGAACGCCCGTGAGGGCACTTACAACAACCAAAGGAGAAGGAGGATCGTGACCACGCACGCGCGGGAGACCGACAAAATGGCGCCAGCGAACCTCGAAGGGCGGGCCAGAGCTATAGGTGACGCGGAACGCACCAAACCAGACCACGCCCACCCCGGAGAGCGCGAAGCTCCGCGGAACAAGACAGGAAAAGAACAGAAATAAACGCCATGGTGTCGCGAGACAGAGCCGCCTTACGCGCCAAGTCACATATTTTAAAGGCGCTGCGGCCAACATAAAAATAAAGTTTAAAGCGCGGCTCTGACCCCCGGAAACTGATAGGGCTAAGGCAAGGCGTGTGATATGGCAAGATTAGGCCAACGTACGCAACCCCCCCCCCCTCTTTTTCCCCCCACTAACGGGGGGAACTAAGGAAGAAGGTGACCCAGCACTCGGGGTTCACCGCTACATGGGGCGTGGGGCAAGGTGCGGGAGGGGCATCCACTATGAGGCTCACCATTAGCCTAACCCGCCTACCCCATGGATGGGGATTGCGGTGGAGCATGGCTCCGTAAGCACACTAGGTGCTGCCTACCTTCACCCGACCAACGCAGCCCAGGCTGGGAGGCATGTTACTCACAAAGAGGACTGGTGGAAATAGTCCCGCAGGGCCTCGGGCTGTCAAGCCCAGCTCGCCTGCGAGAGCGTGATACTTCATGTCTTCGCAGTTTCAGCACTGCAGAGGAATCTGGGGATTTGTAGGAGGTCCCTCGGTATATGTAGGGCCGGGAGGAGCTTGTTTTCTTCATGATTCTGCAGTGCACGGCGCTGAAGGCGGAGGTATACCCACATGTAAGGACTATGTCTGGAGCAGGACGTGCTGTCTGCTTAGAATAAGATAAATACATTTTTATGTACACCAATCTGAATTGTCCTTGGGAGGGACACATACGAGCTCTGCTTCTGGTAAGGGTGTTGGTCTGGATTAAGAGCAGAGTCCTCTCTCAGCAGGATGGCACGTGTGCCTAGATCACCGAGCTGGCTGGATTACAAACCTTAGCTAACCAAGTTCACATAAAAATATTTCAGCCGAGTGTTTAGCCGCTTGGCCGGCGCGGAGCTCCTAGATGCCGTGTGATTGGTCATGGCAGCGCTTGGCGGTCAGATTAGGAAACTAGTAAAGCTTTGTTTCCATAAGTGTGTGTGTTGGAGTGGATGAAGGCACATGCTGCAGTGTAAACAAGCCAGCTCTGTCCCCCACATCAGCCTTACAATACACAGCTCGCAGCAAGTGCCGTGATCCAAGACTCTGCCAAGAGCTCAAGTGGCATCTTATTTCACCCGTACGGCTCCACATGCACATACCCGCCTCACACACCACTGATTGGCCCACCACTTTTCCTGGATACACAAACATCAGCGTGATGCCATTCATTATTCTCTTGCGCAGCACTGCAATAGCAGGCTTCTTGTAATGGTTACAATGGCGGCATTATAGGAGCTCCATTAATGCTGCTGGCTGGCTGGGCCTATAATAAGCTAAAACACAGCTCAAGATAACCACAGTGAACGGATACAGACCTCGACTGGGATGCCTCTGTGTCCTTATGCTTCATTATTGCTGGGAGCAGAGGCCCTTGATCAAAAAAGACAACCTAGAATAAAGCCCAAGAGACAAACATTTTTTTTTAAAGTGGACCAAAACCCAGGATTTTGACTATCCTGGGTTTTGGTTCTTGCCCCCGGTCTGGGGTGCCCCGCTGTGTGAAACCCCCCAGATCGCCGAACCCAATTCACAGTAGGAGTCCTAATGTGAGTCTTTTGGATTGTGGCTATTTTATTGTCAATTGTTTTGGATCGGAGTGCTGAGGAGGTGGTCCCTTGTGTGTAGTCCACTCTCCTCATTCCGACAGCAAAACCCTGTTACTATTATTGGTTTATTAGTGTTTAGGTCATCTATTAATAGGATATATTATTGAGGGATCTAATATTATACTATATGCATATTACTTTCAACCAGACAAGTATCCATTATACTGTGACTCTACATCAGTGTCCGGCCGCCTGGCTTGTCATTGCCTTTTTGTGAATTAATTGATTATTTATAATAAAATTAGTCATTTTTGGATGTATATTTATTAGTTGATATTATTTGGGGTGCATAGTGAATCTCCCCTGTGTATTTGCCTCCAGTTCTAAAAAATAGCACGTATTTCCACCATCAAGGCCATGCCCAAACAGAATATTTTAATCGCGGAATGACTGATCTCAAGAATGCCGACTGATGTAAACAGCCCGGGGATTGGGTTCACACCCCAGCCTATCTGAATAGTTGGGCACAGGAGCGTGCAACACCCACAGGGAAGCCAGGGATGGGGCCATGGAGAAGTGTTGTAAAAGCTGCCGGGTAAAGCTGAGTTTACGGATGCCATGGGAGCAGGCTTGTGGCCAGCCCTGGAGTGGCGCTTTAAAGCAGGCCAACAGTCAAAAGTGACCTAAAGTGGACAAAAACCCAGGGTTTTGACTATCCTGGGTTTTGGTTCTTTGCCCCCAGGACACCCTGATCTGGGGTGCCCAGCTGCGTGAAATCCCCTAGGTCACACAAACAAACTCATATCTTCCCGGTCCTACGACGCATGCACAGCCGCTCGTACAGTCAGTGTGCTCAGATCCGCTTGAACCCCTTCGTCCAGGAGCTGGTCTAATGTGAGAGGATCTGCATCCCCTGCTACCTTCTAACATGGACCATGCCCGTGCCGGCCATTCACAAATGGCTGGCTCGGGCATGCATCCTGCTAATGGGATAGCGGGAGTGCGGCTGCTCGCGGAAATGCGCCGTTGGCCCGCGAATGAAGACAAGTTTTCGAGCGACCTGGAGGGTTTCACACAGCGGAGTACCCCTGATCGGGGTGCCACTGGGGGGGAGCAAGTATGCCTGACCTGAAGTCTCAGACTCCAGGGTGGGTTTTGGACCTCTTTAGACCAGACCAAAATAACAAACAGTGCTCATATGCATTCCTCCTCAGGGCAATTTAGATTGCTGCACATAAAAATTAATTTACCATTCTCTAACGCCTATTGTAGTAAATTTTAGACACAAAATGGCAGCATATGTATTTGCAGGCCACCTGCAAACAGGAAGTGCTGCTGGGCTTCCTGTTACTGTGCATTGTCAGCTATGTCAGTTGAATCCAAACAGCGGCATGGCTGAGATGCTGGGAGAGGAAGCTCCAAAATGCCTGTTACCTTTCTTATCTGTGTCAGGCTGTTGGGTATGAGTATGAGGAGATGTATATACATCATCTGAATGACTCCTCCTTCAAGAATAACTTTCCATTGGACAGAGGCAGCACAATGACAGCTACCAACATGGACACCAAATCCAAATCAGCCAATTTACATTTCATCCCCACTTTTTCTCTAGGAAAGCTTTCATCACAGGTTCCATCTTAGACAGCACCTAGACTTGAGTGGTGGTTCCAGCCTTGGCAGACAATGGAGGAAAAAAGCCTGGTCAATTCTATGGGAATGTACAGGTCTGAAACCCAAGTACAGGCGCTAGCCAATAGGAATGCACATATTGATATATTTTACATTTTTAGTCACTTACTTATTATTCTTTCCCCCATCGGGCTGCACCTCTGTTCAGGACTCTAGGATACGGGCGCCGCCATCTTGACTCAGAAGCATCACATACTGAGGAAAGGAGAGCGGGATAAAGTACAGGGGTCGGGGTTATAGCTGTGCTTTGCACAGACAGAGCAGAGCTGGAGTCAGGGAAAGGACAGCAATCCCAGAATGCAGATGACACAGTCAGAAGACACTTCCTGTTTGCAGGCTGCCTGATGCTCCATGAACCACCATCTTGGATGTTTAAAGGCTCATAACATGCAGTAGATGCAGGTAGGATGATTTTTAATGTGAGCAATCTGTATGTACAGGATGTGGGAAACATATAAGATAGGCTCTTACTCAGGGTGAAGGTCCGCTTTAATACCGAGAGACATCTGCATCATGACAGGTAATATTTTAAAATTCGCCAATTCATGTCTCAGAGGAGCTATAGAACTTTAAACAGCATTTTGTATATTGCTCCTCTTTCCTTGTCAAATATTTGACTCTCGTGCATCAATAAGCGACACATATAATCAGGAGGAAGAAAAAAAAATGACAACGACTTCCCCAGAGATGCAATGCTTACCATTACTTTATTCAGCAAACAGATCAAAACAAATATTTCAGCTGGCTGGTGCACTGAAATAGAACGCAAACACAGAGCGCTGCCGGAAGAATGACAACCAATAAAATACCCGCTCGCCAAAATCCTTGCCGTCCACATCTAGAAGCCCACAGAAACGATTGCATGGAAATCTCCGGAGAACTAAGGAGCCAGAGGGTGGACACTGTAAGAAACGGGGGTCAATGTGCTACCTGCCTGGAGGGCCGCAGTCAGTTAGGCTCCGCCTCCCGGTCATGCCACCTGGATAACCAGAAAGTAGAAGCAGAAGATGGTCCAGGTAACATAAGGGTGAGGAGATTCCCACAGGGCACAAGGTGCCCTTGTTTTTTATTTACTCTGTTTTGATGGCAACATAGATAAGCGGTCTTAAAGTGGACCAAAACCCAGATCGATCGGCTTGAGAATGTATAAGATTCCCGGGCCGATCGATTTCCCCCCCAGGGCATCCAAAATCAGGATGCCCCACGGTGTGAAACCTCCCAGGTCGCCCCATTCACTTACCTCATTTTCCCAGTACCGTGGCGCGTCTAAGAGCAGCGGCCACATCCCGCTATCCCTCTAGCAGGGTGCGTGCCCGCGCCAGGCATTTGTGAATGGCCGACGCGGGGATGCTCCCTGTAAGAGGGAAGCGGAGGATGCGGCTGTTAGACGAGCCATGGGACCGGGAGGAGGTAAGCTAGTCTCGGCGTCCGAGGGGGGGGTTCACACATCGGGGCACCCCTGATTGGTCCAAAGGACAGTCCAGTTTAAATAAGCCCTGTGGTTCATGGGAGCAGCCATGATGGGATTACCTACAGCTGATGCCCCATTGTCTTCTATTGAGGTGTAGGAGACAAAGCTTCATGGCTGCTCCCATGAACCACAAGAGTTATTTAGATGGGACTGTCCCTTTAATGGCCAGTCTGGGAGTCTAAAAGATCCCCTCTCCCTGCGGCCGCTGTGTGAAGCACTGGTGATTGCCAAGAAAACTCACCTAGCTAGAGATCCACGGCTGCATCATCGCCAGGGCCGGCCTTAGGGTATATGTCACCCTGTGAAAGATTTCAGGATGGCGTCCCTGGACGCACACAACAAATGGAAAGAGAGCAACAGAGGAAATAATAAGAAATGGGGCAAGAGGGAATGCATACAAAGACTGAAAGACAGAGAAGTAAGAGAAGGGTTTTTAAACCTTGAAAATAAAAAAGAAATGCCCCCCCCCCCCGGGAGGGGGACCCTATGTAGTTTTTATTTTTAATTAACCCTTTATGTTCTGTCACCCAGCAGCTATAAAAGGCTTCCAGCAGGTGAGCAGAAGCCAGTGATTGCCGAGGGACACAGTGCTCCAGGATGGATGGGAGGTAAGTATTAAAAAAATATATATTTTTTTTTCTCTTTGCGTGTGGTGTCTTTTTTATTTACATTTAACCCCTTGTGAACTGGTAAGGGGTCCATGAGACCCCTATACCAGTTCACAAGGCTGGGGGCTGGCAAGTCACCTGCAGCTAGCGGGTGACTTGCCATTAACCCCCGGCACCCCCATTACCTGCCTCCCCAAAGCCCGGGGGGGGGGGCAGAAGAGCCCGTGGCCACAGACTACGCGGGCTTGTAGTCTGCAGGGCCAGGGGCCACAAAAGCTGGCCCCTGCGCCCTGTTTCTACAAGCCCTGCATAGCTGGTCCCGAGCTGGTTACTTTGGGTAAGGGGGACCCCATGTCAATTTTTTTTAAGGGTTTTTAACCCTTAAAAATCCCCCCAAAAAATGGGGTCCCCCCCCCCGGAGGGGGGACTCTATGTCATTTTTTTTTTCGATTTAACCCTTTGTAGTGTGGATGGTAGTTGTATTTTATTTGTAAATGTTATAAAGTACTTGTTTCAGTTAGGGGGGTCTCCTGGGCAGGAACGGGGGGCTACCGATAAATATGTGGTACCGTTCTAATCGGTAGAAATGGGGCTTTCACATGCAATATGGTTTTCTTTAATAAAATACATTTTTTATTTAAAATAAAAGAGTCAATTTTCTAAAAAAATTGTATTTATTTATTTTTTTTTTTTCTAACTTAATAATATTGTAAAAAACAAAATAAAATTTACAAACAAGACATTTCATGTTAAAACCTAAACTCTGCTGCAAAAATATATATGCATAATTTTCCTGAAAATTCCAGCAAAAATGGCGCAAAACATGGCGCAAAATGGGGAAAAATGACCTCTCAACAGAGGGTGACAAAATCTCAAGTAGGCTGGCAATTAAAAAGGTTAAAAGTAGCTATGCATGTTGGGTATTGTTCTGTTCGGGGGACCTTGCGCTTTCAGACTTAGCTTGTTTTTTCTGGTTTGCATATTTATATTTTAGGAAAAGGTGTTTTTTATTCAGCTTTTTTATACATTTTTTAGGGAAACCCTGCGCAACCAAAGAATTCTTATAGGGATTAATTCCAGAGCCCACTACAACCAGCTGGGTATGCTTAGAAAGCTTAACGTGTACTTTCAGGGAATATATGGTTTATGGGGGATATTCCAAATATAAAAGGTTGTTTTGGTTGAAAAATCGCAAGATGCACACTTTGTCTGCAGAGCTTAAATTTTCAAGTAAAATTACCTTTACGCACATGCTTTACTTTGGGGTGTTTGGCAACTCTTCCCTTGACAGTAGCAATGCATGTTGGGTATGGTTCTGTTTGGGGGATGTTGCTTTTTCGGATTAAACTTGTTTTTTCTCGTTTGTATATAGTTTTTTTAGGAAAATGTGGCTTTGATTCTGCTTTTTTATCCTTTTTTTAAGGAACCTCTTTGCAACCAAAGAATACATTGAGGAATTTCTTCCAGAGAATAATACAATTCTGTGATTACTCACCTATAGAATTGTTATTATGAGTATACAGTACGTCCTGCCCCAGATAAGAATCATTACACTTGGGTATTACTCCGCCAGATGGCGCTGGACTGCAGAGACCGCGAAATTGGCTCCTCCCGGCCCCTCAAATATCCGGGACCTCCCACAAATCCCCAGCATTGAAAAGCAGTTAACGAGAAGCCGGGAGAAAGAAAACAGAACCAAACTAGTAACTATAACAATGATAACAATCACCATACAGGGGATCCAGGATAATGCAAAACCAAGGGTGGGGTGGAGCAGGACGTACTGTATACTCATAACAACAATTCTACAGGTGAGTAATCACAGAATTGTATTATTCTTAGTATACAGTACGTCCTGCTCCAGATAAGAATCATTACACTTGGGACATCCAATAGCAGTGTCCATAAAGTAGGGTGGGATCCCCAAAGGTAACAGCAGACAGGTCAAACCACTGCCGCCTGCACAACCTTGTGGCCAAAAGCAGCGTCAGCTGAGGCCCTAACATCAACCTTGTAAAACTTTGAAAAAGTATGAACAGAAGACCAAGTAGCGGCCTTGCAAACTTGTTCAACAGAAGCCTGGTGCTGAAAAGCCCAAGAGGCACCAATAGCACGAGTAGAATGAGCAGTAAGGCGGAAGGGATGATTCTTCCCCTTAGCAGAGTAGGCCTGAATCACAGCCTGACAAATCCATTTGTTGATAGTAGATTTAGCAGGAGCCAGACCTTTCCTAGGACCAGAAGTGACCACAAAGAGAGCATCAGTTTTTCTGAATGGTGCAGTAGCCACCAGATAGTACTTCAGACACCTAACCACATCCAAGGAATGCAAGACCCTCTCCTTAGCATTACTAGGATTAGGGCACAAGGAAGGAAGAACAATGTTCTGATTCAGATGAAAGGCAGACACAACCTTAGGCAAAAAATCTGTCTTGAAGCGAAACACCACCTTGTCCTGGTGTCTCTCATAGTAGGGGGGCTGGATGGAAAGCACCGCCAACTCAGACACACGCCTAACAGAGGTGATAGCCACCAAAAAGACAACCTTGAGAGTAAGAATGGCCAGGGCAGCCTCCTGCACAGGTTCAAAGGGAGCACCCTGCAAGGCAAACAAGACCAAGTTCAAATCCCAAACGGGCAACATAGGCTTACGTGGGGGACGCACATGTGTAACCCCCTGGAAAAAAGTCCTGATCAGAGAATGCTGGGCAAAGGACCTCTGGAAGAAAACAGCCAGGGCAGAGACATGACCCTTCAGAGTACTGAGTTGGAGCCCCAGCCCCAGCTCCAACCCATGCTGCAGGAACTCCAGGATCCTGGGAATAGAGAACACACGACAGGGAAGAGACCTAGACTCACACCAGTCAATGTAGGCACGCCAAACCCTATAGTAAATAGAAGAAGAAGACTTCTTTCTAGCCTTTATCATGGTATCAACAACAGATGCAGACAGCCCCTTCTCCATCAAGATGGAGGTTTCAGCAGCCAGGCTGTCAAAGCCAGAGTTGGTAAATTGGGATGGCGTAAGTGACCCTGGGTGAGCAGGTCTGGCACCCTGGGCAGAGCGTACTGATCTACTGCCAACTGCACCACGTCTGCGAACCACACTCTTCTTGGCCACCTGGGGGCCACCAGGATTGCTGGCACCCGCTCCTGAGCTATCTTGCGCAGAACCCTGCCCAACAGGGGGAATGGAGGAAAGACATACAGGATCTGAAAGTCCTGCCATGACATTGCTAGGGTATCCGTGGCCAAGGCCAGAGGATCCTGGGACAGGGAGACAAAGGCCGGGAGCTTGTGATTGTGACGGGACGCAAACAGATCCACATCTGGTTGGCCCCAACGGTGACACAGAGATTGAAACACCCTGTCGCAGAGGGACCATTCTTCCAGGCGAGAGGTCCCCCTGCTCAGAGAGACTGCCTGCAGATTCTCCACCCCCGGAATGTACACAGCTGATATGCAGGGAACATTGTCCTCCGCCCAGGCCAGGATCATCGACACTTCCTTGAGGGCCCCCTTGCTCCGGGTCCCTCCCTGATGATTGATGTAGGCAACCGGCAGGCCAGCCCCGAAGGTGTTGGGTCAAGTGAGCCAGAACCAACCTGATCGCCCTCAGTTCCAGAATGTTGATAGGCGTGTGAGCCTCCTGAGGGCCCCACCGCCCTTGGAACTGCAGGGACTTCCAGAAACCCCCCCAACCTGTCAGACTGACATCCGTGGTGACCGTCTCCCAGCAGGGGGCCAGAAAGGATCTGCTGAGGAAGAAAAATCCTTGCCTGAACTGTATCCAGATTCATTCCCAGGAAGGGTGTCACCAAGGAGGGAGACAGGGAAGATTTCGGATGGTTGATCACCCAGCCAAAAGACTCCAGAGTGGACACTACCAGCTGAGTATCCAGCTCTGCCTGTTGGAGGGACTGAGAAGTGATGAGAATGTCATCCAAATAGGGCAGCATGCGAATGCCCTGAGACCTGAGCAGAGACATCACTCCTGCCAGCACCTTGGTGAACACTCTGGGAGTTGAAGTGAGACCGAAGGGCAATGCCACAAATTGGTAGTGCTGATCCTCCAGAGTGAACCTGAGGAACATTTGATGACCTGGAAAAACAGGAATATGAAGGTAAGCATCCTTGATGTCCACAGAGGTCATGAAGTCCCCTGGATGCAGGGAACTGATGGCAGAGCGCAAAGTTTCCATGCGAAAGCGCCTGCACCTGACAAATTTGTTGAGGATCTTCAAGTCCAGGATGGGCCTGACTGACCCATCTCTTTTGGGCACGGTGAAAAGGTTGGAATAGAAACCCTTTCTCCTTTCTCGTAAGGGGACCTGACAGATGACCCCCAGCTCCAGAAGGCTTTGCACCGCCAGAACTAGAGCCTGAGCTGACATCTGATGAATCTTGGGGGCGGCCAGGCAGCAAACTCTATCTTGTAACTGGAGGACACTACCTCCTGAATCCACCGGTCTGAGACATGAAGCCTCCAGACGTGAGCAAAATGCTGAAGCCATCCCCCCACCCGGATGGGTGAGGGCGCCCCTTCATGCCTGCGGGGGCTTGGGAGAAGACTTAGGCTTGGAGCCCCAGGATGAGCCAGGGCGTCCACGTCCTCTGCCCCTACCCCAGAAATCTCCTTGGGCCCTGGTAAGGGAGACCCCACCTCCCATGTCTGGCTCCACGGTAGGGGGAAGAAAAGGAGCCCTGTCCCTGAAAGGGCTGGGACTGCCGCCTGCGCTGGGGTAACCTGCCTCCCTTAGCAAACAGGTCCAGGCGGTCCCCAAACGGGCGTAGTCCTTTGAAGGGAAAACCAGTGAGAGCTTTCTTGGCAGCGTTGTCAGCAGCCCACTGGCGCAGCCAAACCGAGCGGCGTATAGCCACCACAAGAGCAGAGGTTCTGCCACACATCCTAATGGTATCATCCAAGGCAGAGAGGACATAGGTCACAAAAACCTCACAATGAGAGAGTGCATTAAACTCCTCACTAGACACATCATCAGGAGCAGCATCTAGGACACTCCTAAGCAGGGTCCTAATAGCCACAGCCGTAATGGCAGAGGCACAGACCGGGCGCAGCGCCGTCCCCACACAGGCAAAGGCATGGGACGCCAGCTGATCAATACGCCGGTCCTCACCATCCCGCAGCGTAGTAGAGTCAGGGGAATGCATGACAGAGGCGTTCGATAACCCTGGGACCGGGGCATCCACCTCTGGAGGGGATGACCAACGCTTCACCACATCAGCAGGAAAGGGATACCTCTTATCCCAACTGTTAGGGACTCCGGAAAGCCTGCTGGGACGCTCCCATTCCTTGAGAACGAGATTATTAAAATGGGCTTGCTCAGGAAACTCTAAGCGTGGCTTAGCAGTATGAAACAATTCCCCCTGCTGCCTGGGGGCCGCAACCGGGGGAGAGATAGACAGTACCTCAAAAATCTGAGCCAACAGCCTATCAGTATCATCTGGGGCCCAGGGGTCAGAGCCAGAATCATCATGACCCCTGGGCCTCTCATCGGATGACTCCGAGTCAGAGAATAACTCCCCTTCTTCCAAAGGAGTATAACCAGACAGTTCCAAGAACTCATCAGCCTCCATAGGGAAAAGAGTGACATCAGGCATCAAGTGCCGCTTCTTAGCAGAGGCCTTACGCGCCAAGGTATTAGCAAGCAACTTCTCAACACTAGCCAGTCTGGAAGACACATCAGGCTGAGAATCCCCACTTGTATGCAACTCAATGGGAGTCAAATTCAAGCTTGGGGGATTAGGTGACGCCATACGAGGCGCAGGCCCAGCTACTGGTAAACCAGGCGCAGGCCCAGCTACTGGTAAACCAGGCTGCAGCGCAAGCACCTGCTGGGCACAAGGTATACAGACCCGCACATTGTCAGCACTAGTAGGGGACACCCCACAAGCTACACACAGCCGGGCTTGTCCCGAAGGAACCAAGAGCACATTATCCTGAGACGCCTCTATATGGTGATTATAGCGGCACAATAGGCCAATAGAGATTCACGCTATAAAAGCAACCCGGGATGCCCCAATAACCTGCTAAGGAAGTGGGAGTAATTTACACACTAGGCCTCACAAGTTTAATAACTAAATAGAGGGAGTAGGGCCGGGAGAAACCAATAGAGTTCGACCCGTCATAAGCGAAGAGAGCCCCATAAGTGACATGTATAATGACATAGGGTAAATAAAGCCGCCCGCGAGGGCACTCACGGACCACGGTAGGTAGATGCCAGCCACGCAGCAGCAGAAAAATGGCGCTGGGTATACCTTGAGGGGCGGGCGGCGGAGACAGTGACATGGAACACGCCATCCGCGCCCCCCCCCCCCCCGAAGAGTGCGAAGCAGCACACGTGACAAGCAGCCAATAACAGCGCAACAGCGCCTGAGGTAATGCCGCCGCCAACCGCGGAGCACGGTGCAAGCACACGCGTGGCGGAATATTCAAAAACGCAACCAGTGCAACCAAGTCAGCGCGGAGGCTGACACTAACCAGAAGTACATAAAACAGTGAAGCACCAAGGCATATACACCCCCCCCCCCCCGAGAGCTACAAGGGAGAGTGAGGGAGGGCAGCGGCCACTTAACATAGGGCCCACCGATAGACAGGGGCAATAGGGCGGGAGGGGCCTCCCATAAAGGCTCACCATAAGCCTATACCGCCTACCCTTTGCTGGGGGCCTTCGGTGGAGCAGTGCTCCTAAGCACCTGACGGCGGTGCTGCCTACCATCACCCGACAAGCGCAGCCAAGGCTGGGAGGCACAATAATAATGGATCGGATGGGAATAGTCCTACAGGGCCGCATGCTAATAGCCCTGCTCACCTGCGAGAAGAGAAAGACATCTTCTTGTCCTTCGCAGTCCAGACTGCAGAGAAATTCTGGGGATTTGTGGGAGGTCCCGGGTATTTGAGGGGCCGGGAGGAGCCAATTTCGAGGTCTCTGCAGTCCAGCGCCATCTGGTGGAGTATTACCCAAGTGTAATGATTCTTATCTGGAGCAGGACGTACTGTATACTAAGAATATATAGTTTGTTGGGGGTATTTCAAATGTAGAGGGTTGTTTTTCTGGAAAAACTGCAAGGTGCGCATAGCATAGTTGTATTTTATCTGAAAATCCCCTAAAGCGCTGTTTTAGTTTGGAGGAGTCTCCTGGGCAGGAAAGGGTGTCTACCTATACATATGTGGTACCGCTGTGACCGGGAGAAATTGAGATTTCACATGCAATAAGATTTTATTGACAAACTTACATTTTTTTATTACAAAAAAAACACTATAAATTGTAAAAAATGACAAACAAGACATTTCATGTTAAAGCCCAGACTCTGCTGAAAAAACAATATATAATTTTCCTGGGAAATCCCTGGAAATCCCTTCAAAAATCACATTTGAACATGGGGAGGGCATAATAGTGCAAAATAGTCTGGCAACAAAGGGTGACAAAAAACTCCAGGTAGGCTGGCACTTAAAGGGTTAAACTAAAGTGCTCTGTCCTTCCAGCATCTGTTCTAAGGATGTTTAATGGTTTATTAATCAGGAATGTCAGAAGAGGGGGTAAGCAGGTCATTGGCTGTAGTTGCTACCCTGCCCCTTTTGTTTTAAAACCAAGGTTCTGTTTTGAAGCAACCCTGCTGTCCTTTATAGGTAAATCATCTTCTTGAAGTACACTTGAGGACACAGCTTTTTATGTGATATATTTCAAGTGATCAAGGAAATTACTCATACAACAAACTTGAACTCTAAAAAAACAATCAGCAATATCTGAAAGGGAGATGGAAAAATATGTTTACAGGCAGTAAATGAAATTTTCTTTTACACTTCAAGATACAGTTTGGTTCTTATGTTCCATCTTTATGGAACGTCCCAAAGCAGTAAGAACAAGGGCGTATCAACAGAAAGAACAAGAGGACGCTGGCACCTGCAGAACACGTCGGGAACTTCGAAAAGGTACAAAGCACACATGCTCAACCTGAGGCCCGGGAGCCACATGTGACCCTCATAAATATTTGGTGTGGCCCCTGGCCTGCTGTGGGGAATGTGGGAGGGGTTAATAGAACTGATATGTAAAGGTAGTGAAATAGGATGGGCAATTTCACAAAAAGCGATATACAAAAGGAACATTGGCATATAAATGTGCCAGCTGTGGCTTGGAGGCACGTGGTAACATTCATTGTATGACATTCCCCCCTGGGTGAAATCTTTGGCACAATAATTTGTTAAAGCATTGGTTGAAGCTTAGATAGGTTGAATATTGGGAAAATGGTTAAGATGTGGGACTGATGGGGGAAGACTATGAAGCAAGAACCTATATATTTAGAGGTCAGCCAATTGGCATGGGTTTTACTAGAGTGTGGAGATTGTTACATATGAATGTAAGGATGTGGTGGAAGGACATAAAAGTGGAGGGTGTGGAGACAGTGGGCATGCTGATTGTTGTAGAAAATCTTCATTATGCTATACCAAATGAAACCATTCTGAATCTTTACATTGTGACCAGCAACCAGGTTTCAAGTCATTAAAGTGACCCGTGCTCAAAAGGTTGAGCACCCCTGGTATAAAGACCAGATGGTTGCTTTGCATACCACCCTTGCCCAAATATGAAGGACTCTCTTATACCCTTCAAGATACCGCTTTGTCCTTTTGCTTCATCTTTAAGGAACGCCCAAAGCAGTGTGAACAAGGCCACATCAACAGAAAGAACAAGAGGACTTGCCAACTGGCCAGAAGCTGGCACCTGCACCTAAAGACCAGATAGCGGCTTTGCATACCAGCCTTTCAGAAGCCCAATTATAAAGGATCCTTCAGCAATGGAGCAGAAAGGAAGGAAAAGGCACCTGACTTGACCTGATATGAAGCTTAGATCTAGGAATAAAGAGTAGGCAACTGCCCCATGTTGTCAAGACTAAAGGCCAAAAACTGAACTGAGCAAACTGCACTGCTGTGATGAACTTGAATGTGATAAAAGTTGGCCTGAAGTGTAAGGGGGCCTTAGTAGTAGGTAATAGCAGAGGTGTAGTTAGGCTTTATGACACCCGGGGCAAAGATTTGGAATGGCACCCCCCCCATCTGTTCTCAGGCCCACCTTTGGCGCCCCACCTGCCCCGCTGCACCCGGGGCAAGTGCCCCTCCTGCTCTCCCCTAGCTACACTCCTGGGTAACAGTGAGAATGGGCAATACTAGGAGATCTTTTATGGGTAGTTTAATACATTAAAGTGGGTGCATGTGAAAATCAGCAACAAAATATATACAAAAAGTATATAGGCCTTGAGGCATTTGGGATTGACAGTGTCCTCATAAGGCTAAGTTGTAGCAAGCTGTACCAGGAGGATCGAATTATAATTGACAAAAAAAGACAAGGAGAACATTGTATGTTTCGGATATAAAGGTTGGTAGCAGGTAGATGCAAATGGTAAAGCTAACGTATAACAGGAGACGTGGACTGGTTAAGATATTTTAATACTAGTTTCATCTGGAGGAGTAGTAACAGGAAGGTTATATAAGTGTTGGAAGATATTGGTACCTAAGGGTTTACAGTTGGTCCTATAGCGGTTGAAATTAATGCTTTCATTTGTTGAAGGCCTCACTGGTAGGAGCTCATGTATTCAGACCTGGAAAGGGAAATTTGTTTAAAAGGAGATTTAGTGGAAAGGGGAAACGGGGGCACAGGGCAAGAAGAACTAGTCCAAGCTTTCATGAGCCCCATGACCTTGTCAGAAGAATAGATATTTGAAAGACATACACCTGTTGATAAAATTGTTGGTACCCTTCAGTTAAATAAAGAAAACCCCACATTGGTCATTAAATATCAGACATTGCTTTCGAACTGTGGTTCAACAAACATTTTAAGAACAAACTAATTCTGGAATTCCATCTTGATGGAGGCCAGCATGTCTGACTGGCACTGAGAACCAAGGTGCTTGTTTTTGGCATACAGACAGAGGGGCTGCAGGGAACAAAAGGAGAATATAGTCAAATTGTCTATCTTTAATAAAAGGATACAAACAATTTTGTCTACCCGTGTCATCTCCCTAAAGAAAATCCTCGGTGAAACTGTGGGATGGTCCATGTCTAGAACAGACACGATTGTAGGAGGAATAAAAACACACACACACACAAGGAATAGCACTATATAAAGTACAAACATACAAAACCGACAGTTAAAAAAAAAATAGATATAAAAGGAGTAACAAGCCCCCTGGGGAAATTAGAATGTCCAACAAACAATAATGTAAATATCAAATCGCCACTAGGGAAGATGAACAACACTTCCCCAAATAAATAATGTTATATGGCTACTTGCGGTAGATCAATATAAACTGTTGAATTCATAGGGTGACAATTAATATATACAAGTGCTTGCACAACCAATTCACCTCTCTAACAACAACCATGTGAACAATATACATCTAGGTCCAACTTACACAACTATACTAACCAATGCAGAGCAATTAAGTTTTTACAAAAACAAAATACCCCTAAAACACATTTGAATCCAATATAGTACGTGTCTAGATGAGAACAGCGATTCAGGATGGCCTCCCTAAGTACTGTGATTTCCATGCGTTACCTCTCTGTACCTTCCACCAACCACTTCAGAGACATCCAATATAAGTTGAGAGAATCAGGGAGGACTGGAAATAGTTCACAATCCACCCAAATCTTCAGAGTCTTCACTAAGATTCCTGGACCTGAGGCTTTGACCTGGAATGGAGAATACAGCAAAAGGTCTTTCAGGTCCGGGATCAAATAAATTCCCTGCCACTGCGGTGCTACCATGAATACTGGAAGAGTTTGGTAAAAACCCAAAACTGGTATAGCTAGAAACTGGAAGTGCTGGTTACCCTCTACAAACCTCAGGTACCTCTGATAAGCCTCCTTGATCTCTAGCCTGGCCATAGATTTTCTGAGAATAAGGGGTGATAAGATATCCTAAAGTACTGGCTACACAAAAAGACGCTCACATGCTTTAGGTCCATGATTAAGCAAGTCCAGAAGTCTATAGCATCCAATAAAACATACTGATGTGTCTTTAGTGCCTTGATAACAGACCTACGCTGCAGAACCCATTCAGGAAAAGTTTGTACCAACAGCCAAAAGTCTCCTGTCTTGACTTAGGTGCTGGGTCTTTATATTTTTTTTGTTAGAGATTTCTGTGTCTAACAATGGTTGTTGCACTTTCAGCTGCCAGCTGGAGCTGTGTTTGTGCCAGGGGAGGGGGGGGGGGGCATGAGACTGGACTTCGGCATTAAAGTGGAACAGCCACCTGCATGGCCGGCCCTTGTGGGGATCCTGATTCAGGATGCCCTGCGATGTGCCCCCAAAGATCACCCATATTCGCTCATCTTTATCGGGACTCCTACGCCTCACTTCTAGCCCGCATCCCCTACACCCCTGTAGCTGAGGTGTGCTCCTGTGTCAGCCATTCAATTAGGCTGGGGGCGGGAGCATGCTGCACATCAAGGGAAACCGGGGATGTGGCCTGCTCCTGCTCCCTTCTGCCGTACTCTCTGCTTAAACAGGGTCATATGCCGATCATTAATATGCACAACATATGGTACCGATTGGAAGAGAGCTTGGGGCGGGGGGTGTACATACAGTGGGGCATTTCCTTGGGTAAGGACCAAAAACTCGGGATAGTGAAAATCCTGGGTTTTGGTTCTCTTTAAGACTACCATAGGCTGGATGCATACCATTGTATGAGCGATGGACTGATATGTATGAGCGATGGATTATAATCTGATCACACGGAGATCTTCTGACACCTCACCTCTCACGATAATGAGAGCGCCTCTAAAGCTACGCTCACACGCATTTTGATGTGTTTAAGAACATGTTTTTTCACGTCTGTGTTAATGTTAATGATTGTTTTCAAAAGTATTTGTATATTTATACAGAGGTGCAGTAGTGGACGCCTGGGGCCCGCCAGTAGAACTGACTCTGGGGGCCCACTCCAAATTGAGATGTGAGTATTACATGCTTATATTTAGGGCCCAGGCACAGAAACTTATGTCAAACTGTACTGTCTCTAGGTGTGTGCACTGGGGATGCCACAAAGAAGATGTACCTACTTAAAAGTGGACCAAAACCCACCCTGGAATCAATGAGACCTCAGGGCAGGCATATTCACTTCCCTGGAGCCCCCAATTGGGGGTGTCCCCTGTGTGAAACCCCCCCAGGTCGCCCAAAGACTCACCCTCATTACTGGTCCAACGGCGCATGCGCAAGCAATGCCCGCATCCCCGCTATCCCTTTAGCAGGGCGCGTGCCAGGCATTTGGGAATGGCGGGCACAGGCATGCTCCCTGTTAAAGGGTAGTGGGGGATGCGGCCACCAGCACAGATCCACTCGCATTAGAAGAGCTGCTGGACAAAGGGGCTTGAGAAAATCCGAGAGCACTGATTGGACAAGCGAAAATTTTAAAAAACAGATAAGCTCAGCATATTGAAGACATAATTTTGCCACATAATCATGGAAACTTTTAAAAATGCAATCGAAAGTGGAATTACCCTTTAAAAAAGTGCTATCATGTCTTGTAGGTGGTCTGCCAGAAGGGAAAAATGCTGTATTTGGCTACCTAAGGACTCCAGGATGAAGTGACATGGCCTTAATTCAAAAAAGAGTTGAAAAAAAAAATCACTTTAAAAGAAAAAAGCCTGATAATGTCACTGTTACTGAATCACCAGCTAAGAAGACAATGGAACTTATTTTACTTCTAAGAAAAGTAGCAGTCATTTTACCCATTTTTTATTTTCATTGTAGTAAAAAGTACCATTGACTCCCATTGTCTTTTTTTTACCTGGTGATTTAGTAACCGTGATATTCTCAGGCTTTCTTCCCATAAAGTGAATTTTTTACTCCCAAGAGAATTTTTTCAATTCTTACTGAATCGAGGCCTGTGTCTTTAATTACCGGTCCTTTGAGGGGCTGCTGGTAAGGTGCTTCAGGGGGACCTGGAGTCTGGTCAGTATGGGAAGCCGGGTGGGTCCTGTCGGCCAAATACTTCAGTCCAGTATTGATCCAGGCCAGGAGTTCTACCAAAGAAGTAATGAGCCTCGGATGGCTGCAGATGTTGGATGGGTCTGGGAGAAAAGAGCTGGGATGTCTGGCGGTCTGTACTCCAGTATCAATTGGTATTTGTAGCATCTTTCACAGGTGACCCATAATAGCCTGTGTATTATAATTATATTTGATTCCTCTTGTCTAATTTTTACCATGTACAGCACCACAGAAGATGATAGCGCGGTTCTTTAGGTCTGTGACCCAACAGCTTTATCCTCACTTCCTGTTTGAGCTGGGATGTCTGGCGGTCTGTACTCCAGTATCAATTGGTATTTGTAGCATCTTTCACAGGTGACCCATAATAGCCTGTGTATTATAATTATATTTGATTCCTCTTGTCAAATTTTTACCTTGTACAGCACCACAGAAAATGATAGCACGGTTCTTTAGGTCTGTGACCCAACAGCTTTATCCTCACTTCCTGTTTGGTCACTACAGACAGGAAATGGATTTAACAAAGAACTAGTAGTAGTCAGCTGTAGCTAGTGAGCAACACAACAAATGGTGACACCCATGGCTGGAATTTCTAAGCAGGGTTTGTAGCCTGAAACTTAATAAAGGTTAATCTCATCCTTCCAACTATAAGCGTGCGCAGGGATTCGAGCCATGACGCTGACAACTGAATATAGGCCGATCACTGTGCGCTGGGTCTCTGGATTGTATGGAGGGTCGCTGCTATACAGCAACATTATATACAGTCTACAATTACAGTGCAGGTCTGTATTTTCTAAAACACATGTAAAATTATTAAAAAAAGGCAAGCCTGATTGTCTCGGGCTACATGTTGAACTTTCCTAAACTTCAATCCGTTCAAAAAGACCCTGTAGTTCCGAAATTATTAAGAGAAACAGTGGGTGTGGAAATAGCGATGTGATGTAAGCACACTGTGATGCGTGTGACAGGAGAGAGGAGGGCAGGGTTTCAGAGCTGCATAATAATAATAATAATAATAAATGATGAGGGTGGGTTATATTACATTTATAGAAAAGAAAAACTCCAAATTTGAGAGGCGTGCAGCCAGCATAAGTGTGTATTAAAGTGAAACACCACATTATAATGCAAGGAAGGGCATTCATGTGCCGTTGCCCATAGCAATAGCAACCAAAACATCATCCTATATATTACAATAACTACATACAGCTTGGAAAGAAACAGGCTGTGCAGGAGAAACATTATATACAGTAGGAAGTGTTTGTGTTGCACAGTGTTCTCTGACACGTTTTATGCAATCTGTGTACCATATAACAGTGTAATGAAGGCTGTCGCCCCTAGCAACCAAAACATAATCCTATATATAATAGTAACTATATGCTGCTTGGAAAGAAACACATTGTGCTGTGCAGGGGTAACATTGTAAGTAACTGTTCTTGCACAATGTTCTCTGACCCATTATATGCAATCGGTGTGCCATATAACAATGTAACAAAGGGAGTTAGGTGCTGTTGCCCATAACAACCAAAACATCATCCTATATATAATAGTAATTATACGCTGCTTGGAAAGCAACACATTGTGCTGTGCAGGGGTAACATTGTAAGAAGTAACTGTTTTTGCACGATGTTATTGGACACGTTATATGCAATCTGTGTGTAATATAACAGTGCAATGAAGGGCAGTCATGTTGCCCTTAGCAACCAATACATCACCCTATATATTATGGTACCTATAAAAAAAAAAAAATCAGGCTGTGAAGTGGTAACAGTTCTTGGATACATCAAATTTAATCTATGTGGGATATCACAGCGCAATAAAGGACAGTCATGTGCAGTTGCCCATGGCAACCAATCATCCTATATATAACATGAACTATATAGAACTTGGAAGGGAACAGGCTGCACAGGGGAAACCTTATAGGAAGTGCATGTTGCAAAATGCTTTCTGACACATTATAAGCAATCTGTGTTTGATAGAAGAGAGCAACGATGACCAGTAATGTGCAGTTGCCCATAGCAACCAATCATCCTATATATAACATTAACTATATACAGCTTGGAAAGAAACAGGCTGCGCAAACTCGTTGCAAAATGCTTTCTGACACACTATAAGCAATCTGTGTTTGATATAAGAGCGCAACGATGGCCAGTCATGTGCAGTTGCCCATAGCAACCAATCCTATATATAATTAACTATATACAGCTTGGAAAGAAACAGGCTGCGCAAACTCGTTGCAAAATGCTTTCTGACACACTATAAGCAATCTGTGTTTGATATAAGAGCGCAACGATGGCCAGTCATGTGCAGTTGCCCATAGCAACCAATCCTATATATAATTAACTATATACAGCTTGGAAAGAAACAGGCTGTGCAGGGGAAACCTTATAGGAAGTGCTCGTTGCACAACGCTTTCTGACACATTATAAGCATAAAGCGCAATGAAGGCCAGTCATGTGCAGTTGCCCATAGCAACCAATCATCCTATATATAACATTAACTATATACAGCTTGGAAAGAAACAGGCTGTGCAGGGGGAACATTATAGGAAGTACTCGTTGCAAAATGCTTTCTGACACACTATAAGCAATCTGTGTTTGATATAAGAGCGCAACGATGGCCAGTCATGTGCAGTTGCCCATAGCAACCAATCCTATATATAATTAACTATATACAGCTTGGAAAGAAACAGGCTGTGCAGGGGAAACCTTATAGGAAGTGCTCGTTGCACAAAGCTTTCTGACACATTATAAGCATAAAGCGCAATGAAGGCCAGTCATGTGCAGTTGCCCATAGCAATTAATACATCATCCTGTATATAACAGTAACTACATACAGCTTGGAAACAAACAAATCAAGCTGTGCAGGGGGAACCTTATAGGTTTGATATAAGAGCGCAACAAAAGCCAGTCATGTGCAGTTGCCCATAGCAATTAATACATCATCCTGTATATAATAGTAACTACATACAGCTTGGAAACAAACAAATCAAGCTGTGCAGGGGGAACATTATAGGAAGCGCAGAATGCTGACACATTATACGCAATCTTCATTTCTGTAAAGTGCACGCCACATGTATAAAGGGAGGGGGGGGGGGCTGCCAATCTATCGCCCCGACCACCAATTGGTTGGAGTTCTGGCATAGGGAATCAGCGACACCAGGATAGCAGCCATGGGGTAAAACGTACCTTTAGCAAGTTTAACCTCTTAGAAGCCGGTGGCGATAGGGGCAGAGCTCCATCTTGGAGCGGCTGCGGAGCAGATTGAGGGGCCGAGCAGCTAAGAGGATTTGCAGAGAGCGCCGCAGCTACATGCACAGGTTACAGCTCCATCAAGACTGAAAGACTAACTGCGATTGAAAGCCAGCAGGGGGGGGGGGGGGGGGCATTCTCTAGGATTCCCAGTGGATCGCATTCACTGTTTCCCCCCCCCCTAAGAGGCTGCTGCTATCTCTATATAGCTGCTGCGATATTGTGCTTTTGGACACTGATTAATTAATGAACTGGACATAAAATAAAGGCTGGGCTCCTTGTGCTGTGTGTCTTTAAGCTGTGAGCTAATGTGCCAGTGTCAGGGATGTGATTGGGAGAGCTGGGTACCACCTCCTGCATCTGCCTCCAGAGTCACATTACACAGCCTGTGGGAAGGCGAGGGGCTGGGAAGCCACCACTGCTCCCTTATGTAACCACTGCCCGCCCGCCCGCCAGGCGCTAACTGGTTAAAGACAGCTTCCACACAGCCAAACCACTTTACACCTCTCAGCTCCTAAACATGTTCAACGTGGGCTGATTGGATAATTTATGCTGATGTTCTGCGCTGCCTCCACGCACGGTGACAGGCTGCTGCCGCTCCACACATTGCCATGGTCATAGACCCAGAAACTGGGCATGAGAATACTAGCAGGGTGCAGCACCCCAACCTCTGTGTCACACAGAGAGCTCCGAGCTGGCTCAGCAAGTCTCCTCCATTTCTCTTTCTCTCTATTGCACCTTTCATCCATAATTCTCTCCTCTATTGTCAGCATTCTCCTCCTTTCCCTTATTGCACTTCCCTCCCTATGAAGCCATGCTTTTGGATTTTCATTGGCTACAACTTTCTTTCTTTTACTTTATCACTGGAAGGCCGATTCATTAATAGCGCCAGGTAGCGACAGATGAGCGCCAGTAGCGTTATTTTCACAGCGCCCGCTAGTAGTCGCTGTGCTTGGCCGTTGTTCGGTTGTTGACAGCGACTCGGTCGGTTTGCCGTAATGTTGAATATTGGGTGAGGAGTCGCTGTTTGACAGGTTCCGCGCTGTATGGGAGCGCATGATAGCGAATGGCCATAGCGACCGGCTCCCAGCATATTCATTAACAAATGACGCTCCAAAAATTCTCTCGCAGTGAAATGCTTGTTTAAACCCCAGAGCGCTGGCGGCGATGGGTTAAAAGTAGTTTTTTAACCCCCAAACAACCATATTTTTGGAAAAAAAAACAAAAAAACATGTTTTTCAAAACATTTAGTAATATGAATACATTAATATCAGACCTGTAATATCAATTCTGCACAATTTTTTTTTTTTAACCTTAAAAAAAATATCTAAAATGGCAGAAGTGGTAACAGAATTTGACATTTAAAAAAAAAAAAAACATTAATAACAATTAATTATGAATATTTAAAGATTGTTCCATTGAAATGCATTGGAGAGCGCCAGGTAGCGAGAGGTCATACCTGTCGCTGTTCAAGGTCGCTCGCTGGTGCTGTGGGCTGAGGCTGGAATAATGATGAATGATTCGCTATCTGGCGCTCTGTCAGTCGCTAAGCAGGATCAGCTTGATAAATGTGTGATTGCGGAGGGGAGCCGGCGTTCTCGTGGCGGTGAGCGTCATTACCGCCCGCTCACCATTCGCTACCTGGCGCTATCCCTTGTTAAATAAGGGCCTTAGTCTTTATATTAATTCATTTCCATTTCTTTTGCACCTTGCATCCTTTATTCTCTCCTCTACTGCCAACATTATCCTTGTTTTCCTTTTTCCACTTTCCTCCCTATGAATCTATGCTCTTGGCTTTTTATTGGCTACCACTTTCTCACTTTTACTTTATCGCTTAGTCTTTATATTATTTCTTTTCCATATCTCTTTCTTTTTTAAACCTTCCTTCCTCTATCTCTCTATTCCACATTCTCTATATCTCCCTCTTATCAACTTTCTTCAAACATTCTCCCTTTTCTTTTCTTCACTTTGCATTTTCCACACATCCCTTCTTCACTTTCACCTTTCCTCCATTTCTCTCTCTCTTTTATTTCTCTCTTTTGCACCTTGCATCTATTATTCTCTCCTCTACTGCCAGCATTCTCCTTGTTTTCCTTTTTCCACTTCCCTCCCTATAAATCTACACTCTTGGCTTTTTATAGGCTACAACTTTCTCACTTCTACTTTATCACTTAGTCTTTATATTAATTCATTTCCATTTCTTTTGCACCTTGCATCCTTTATTCTCTCATCTACTGCCAACATTATCCTTGTTTTCCTTTTTCCACTTTCCTCCCTATGAATCTATGCTCTTGGCTTTTTATTGGCTACCACTGTCTCACTTTTACTTTATCGCTTAGCCTTTATATTATTTCTTTTCCATATCTTTTTCTTCTTTTAAACCTTCCTTCCTCTATCTCTCTATTTCATATTCTCTTTATTTCCCTCTTATCACCTTTCCTCAAACATTCATCCTTTTCATCTTCTTTTCTTCACTTTCCACATCCCCCTTCTTCACTTTTACCTTTCTTCCATTTCTCTCTCTCTTATTTCTCTTTCTATCGCACCTTGCATCCATTATTCTCTCCTCTATTGCCATCATTCTCCTCGTTTCCCTTGTTGCACTTTCCTCCCTAGGAATCCATGCTCATGGCTTTTTATTGGCTACAACTTTCTTTCTTTAACTTTATCGCTTAGTCTTTATATTAATTTTTTCTATACTATTTTCTTCTTTTAAAGGAAGGATCCTCTATCTCCCCATTCTCTATATCTCCCTCTTATCACCTTTCTTCAAACATTCTTCCTTTTCTTTTCTTCACTTTCCATTTTTCACATCCCCTTCTTCGCTTTCACCTCCATTTCTCTCTCTCTTTTATTTCTCTCTCTCTCTTTTGCACCTTGCATCCATTATTCTCTTCTCTACTGCCAGTATTCTCCTTGTTTTCCTTTTTCCACTTTCCTCCCTATGAATCTATGCTCATGGCTTTTTATTGGCTACCACTTTCTCTTTCTTTTACTTTATCGCTTAGTCTTTATATTGTTTATTTTCCATATCTTTTTCTTCTTTTAAACCTTCCTTCCTCTATCTCTCTATTCCACATTCTCTATATCTCCCTCTTATCACCTTTCCTCAAACATTCTCCCTTTTCATCTTCTTTTCTTCGCTTTCCATTTTCCACATCCCCCTTCTTCACTTTCACCTTTCCTCAATTTCTCTCTCTCTTATTTCTCTCTATTGCACCTTGCATTTATTATTCTCTCCTCTATTGTCAGCAATCTCCTCGTTTCCCTTGTTGCCCTTTCCTCCCTATGAATCCATGCTCTTGGCTTTTTATTGGCTACAACTTTCTTTCTTCTACTTTATGGCTTTATACTAATTATTTTCCATTTCTTTTTCTTTTTTTAAAGTGGACCAAAACCCAGGATTTAGACTATCCTGGGTTTTGGTCCTTTCCCTTGGGCACCACGATGGGGGATGCCCCGCTGTGTGAAACCCCCCAGATCGTATAAGCCAACTAACCTCCTCCCAGTCCTTCAACACATGCATGGCTGTTCGTCCAATCAGCGCGCTCGGAGACGCTGACATCACTTAGGCCCTTATTTATGAAGGAATAGCGACAGGTAGCGACTGGTGAGCGGCCGGTAATGACGGGCCCCGCCACGAGAACGCCGGCTCCCCACCACAATCACACATTTATCAAGCCAATCCTGCTTAGCGACTGAGATAGCGCCATATAGCGACTCATTCATCATTATTCCAGCCTCAGCCCACAGCGCCAGCGTCCGACCTTGAACAGCGACAGGTATGACCTCTCGCTACCTGGCGCTCTCCAATGCATTTCAATGGAACAATCTTTAAATATTCATAATTAATTGCTATTTTTTTTTTTTTATGTCAAAAATTCTGTGACCACTTCTGCAATGTTAGATTTTTTTTTTAAGGTAAAAAAAATGTACAGAATTGATATTACAGGTCTGATATTAATGTATTCATATTACAAAATGTTTTGAAAAACATGTTTTTTTTTTCTTCAAAAAATATGGTTGTTTGGGGGTTAAAAAACTACTTTTAACCCATCGCCGCCAGTGCTCTGGGGTTTAAACAAGCATTTCACAGCGCGAGAATTTTTTGAGCGTGATTTTTTAATGAATATGGTGGGAGCCGTTCGCTATGGCCATTCGCTGTCATGCGCTCCCATACAGCGCGGAACCTGTCAAACAGCGACTCCTAACCCCGTATTCAACATTACCGCACACCGACTGAGTCGCTGTCAACAGCCGAACAACGGCCAAGCACAGCGAATACTAGCGGGCGCTGTGGAAATAACGCTACTGTCGCTCATCTGTCGCTACCTGGCGCTATTAATGAATCAGCCTGATTGTCTAAGCCTTCGTCTAAGGTCAGCAGTCGCATCCCCCGCTACCCTCCAATGGTCATTCACAAAGGCCTGGCGCAGGCCCGCGCCCTGCCAGAGGGATAGCGGGAATGCGGCCGCGGCTCGCGCATACGCCATTGGACAGGGAGACAAGGTAAGTGTACGGGGCGACCTGGGGGAGGGGTCACACCGAGGAATTTTGGATGCCCCGGGGGGAGGGAATCGATCGGCCTGAGAATCTTACAGATTCCAGGGCCGATCGGCATGGGTTTTGGTCCACTTTAAACCTTCCTTCCTCCATCTCTCTTTTCCACATTCTCTATATCTCTCTTTTCTCAAACATTCTCCCTTTTCATCTTCTTTTCTTCGCTTTCCATTTTCCACATCCCCTCTTCTTCTTTTCTTCACTTTCACCTTTCCTCCATCTCTCTCATTTATCTTTCTTGCACATTGCATCCATTATTCTCTCCTTTATTGCCAGCATTGCCTTGTCCCCATTCCTCCCTAATAATTCATGCCCTTGGCTTTTCACATACTACGTCTTTCTTTTTACTTTATTGCTTAGTCTTTATCTTAATCCTTTTCCATTTGTCTTTTTTTGTCTTCTTCTTTTAAACTTTCCTTCATCATCTCTCTTTTCCACATTCTCTACATGTCTCATCATCTTCCCTCAAACATTCTTCCTTTTTATCTTCTCCCTATCTTCTTCTCTTTTCACATTATTTTCTTCTCTTTCCATTTTCCACATTCATTTTTTTCACTTTCACCCTCTCTCCATCGCTTTCTCTTTTGCACATTACATTCATTTTTCCTCCCCTCTACTTCCATAAATTCCCTTGTTTCCCTTTTTGCACTTTTCTCTGAATTAATTCATGTTCTTGGATTTTTATTGGCTTCATCTTTCTCTCTTTTACTTTATTATTTAGTCTTTATCGTTTTCCACAATTTCCACCTTCTCTATTCTACACTGTCTGTTCTTTTAAACCTTCCTTCTTCCATCTCTCTTTTCCACATTCTCTACATCTCTCTCTCGTCACCTTTCCTCAAACATTCTTCCTTTTTATCTTCTCCCTATCTTCTTCTCTTTTCACATTATTTTCTTCTCTTTCCATTTTCCACATTCCCCCTTCACTTTCACCCTCTCTCCATCGCTTTCTCTTTTGCACATTACATTCATTTTTCCTCCCCTCTACTTCCATAAATTCCCTTGTTTCCCTTTTTGCACTTTTCTCTCTATTAATTCATGTTCTTGGATTTTTATTGGCTTCATCTTTCTCTCTTTTACTTTATTATTTAGTCTTTATCGTTTTCCACAATTTCCACCTTCTCTATTCTACACTGTCTGTTCTTTTAAACTTTCCTTCTTCCATCTCTCTTTTCCACATTCTCTACATCTCTCTCTCATCACCTTTCCTCAAACATTCTCCCTTTTCATCTTCTGTTGTTCACATTCTTTTCTTCTCTATTTGTACATTCCCTCTTTTACTTTCACCTTTCCTCTATTTCTCTCCCTCTCATCACCTTCCCTCCAACCCCACCCCCTTTTAATTTTCTCTCCATCGTCCTTTCTTATCACCTTCCCTCTCTCTATTTCCACATTTCTGCCATTTCCTTCACTTTTTTCTTCCCTAAATTTCTTTCTAACATTCCTTGCACCTCTCCGCACCTTCCCTCCTACTCATTTCCTCTCCATTGCCCTTTCTTTTCACCTTCCTTTCTTCTATATGTTTCACGTGCTTCTATTTCTCTTTTTCCACATATTCTACCTTCTCTTTTCCACATCGTCTCCTATTTAAAACCCTCCTTCCTCCATCTCTCTTTTCCACATTCTCTATCTCTTTCCTTCAAAGCCTCCATTTCATCTTCTCACCATCTTCCTCTCTTTTCACCTTCTTTTCCAATTTTCTACATTCCCTCCTTCTTCACTTTTACCCTCCATCTTGCTTTTCAATATTCCCTACATCTCTTTCTCTCAACGCCTTGCCTCCAACGTCCTCCCTTATTCATTTTCACTCCATTGTCCTTTCTTTTCACTTTTGATTGCTTCGATTTTAATTTCATTTCACCTTTCTTTTCTATTTTTAACATTCCCTACATCTCTGATTTGCACATTCCACCCCTCATCTTTAATAGTATGTTCCCTCCATCTCTCTCTCTCTCCTTTCCCCTGTTTTTCAATTCCCTCTCTTTGGGTTGATTCAGAGTTCTGAATTCTCAGTCTTTTTTTAGAAGAGAAAACGGGCATTGACTTTCATTGGTTTACCTTGGAGCCGATTCAGAGCCCCCAAAAGGAGCTTTCAATCTGTTTCCCTCCCAAACTTACTGTATAGATGAATCCATAGAGCCAGAAAAATACCATTTTGTGATTACTCACCTGTAAAATGGGTATTATAAGTATGTCACACACCCCGCTTCCACTATTCATGACATATGGGTTATGGTCCAGTAGAGGGCGAACTTTTGCAGAGATGACTAGAAAAAAAGGAAGCCCCTCCCGGTCCATAAATACCTGGGACCTCCCACACAATCCTCAGTATAGGAAAGCAGTAAGGGGACCAGGAAGAGCCAAAAAAAACCTATTAACCAAAACAAGGTTCACCCTATAGAGAATCCAGAATGCAATAAGGTCGGGATGAAGCGGGGTGTGTGATATACTTATAATACCCATTTTACAGGTGAGTATTTCACAAAATGGTATTATTCTAAGTATGTCACACACCCCACTTCCAATATTAATGACATGTGGGACATCCAATAGCAGTGTCCAACATGGGTGGGGATCCCAAAAGGCAACAGTGCACAAATTTAAACCACTGCAGCTTGCAGAACCTTGCGGCCAAAAACAGCATCCGCTGAGGCCCGCACATCAACCTTATAAAACTTGGAAAAAGTATGAACAGAAGACCAAGTAGCAGCCTTACAAACTTGTTCAACAGAAGCCTGGTGCTGAAAAGCCCAGGACGCACCAACAGCACAAGTAGAAAGAGCAGTGATCTGAAAAGGGGGAGCCCTCCCCTTAGCGGAATAGGCCGCAACAATGGCCTGACGTATCCATTTACTAATGGTAGACCTGGTGGGCGCCAAACCCTTCCTGGGCCCGGAGGGCACCACGAACAAGGCGTCCGTCTTACAAAAGGGAGAAGTAGCCACCAAATAGTACTTCACACAACGAAACACATCCAAAGAGTGCAAGACCCTCTCCTTGTCATTGCTAGGCTTAGGACACAAGGAAAGGAGAACCACCTCCTGATTAAGATGAAAGGCAGAAACCACCTTAGGAAGGAAATCTGACTTAAAGCGAAAGACCGCCTTGTCCTGGTGTCTTTCAAAGTAAAGGGCCGGAATGGACAGATCCGCCAACCAGAGACACGTCCCAAAAAGGCAACCCTTTGTGTGAGCATAGAAAGTGCAACATCCTGCACCGGCTCAAAAGGAGGCCCCTGGAGGGCCGACAGAACCAAATTCGAATACCAAACAGGCAACAAAGGCTTTCGAGTGGGTCGCACATGAGTGACCCCCTGGAAGAAAGTCTTAACCAAAGGATGAAGAGCAAAGGACTTTTGAAAGAAGACCGCCAGAGCAGAGACCTGCCCTTTCAAGGTACTAAGCTGGAATCCCAGGTCCAGGCCGTGCTGAAGAAAAAACCAAAATCCTAGGAATCGAAAAACACCCTGCAAGGCAAGGCCCTAGCCTCACACCAATCAATATAGGACAAGTCCTGTAGTAGATGTTAGAGGAAGATCTCTTCCTAGCTCTAACAAGTGTCTAAATCACCGCATCAGACAAACCTTCCTCCTTTAGAATGGAGGTTCCAGCAGCCACACCGTCAAAGCCAGCGTTTGTAAATTGGGGTAACGAAGTTGACCTTGAGTGATCAGATCCGGAAACAGGGGCAACCTGAACTAATCTACCACCAGCCGTATGACGTCTGCGAACCGCACCTGTCTTGGCCACCTTGAGGCCGCCAGAATTGCTGGCGCACCCTCTGGGGCAGCTTGCACAGCACCTTGCCTACCGTGGAGAAGGAGGTAAACAGATACAGAAACCCCAGATCCCTCCAGGCAAGAGACATGGCGTCCGCTGCCAGGGCCAGAGGATCCTGAGACAGAGACACAAATGCAGGAAGCTTGTGATTGTGACGTGAGGCAAAAAGATCCACCTCCGGAATCGCCCACTTGAGACAGAGGGACAGGGATACCTTATGGTTGAGCGACCATTCCCCTTGGCGAGATGATCCCCTGCTCAGGGAGTCCGCCTCCATGTTTTCCAATCCCGGAAGGTACACTGTTGAGATGCATGGGACATTGCTCTCCAGCCATGCAGGAATCAGAGAAACTTCCCTGAGGGCACTCCTGCTGCGAGTCCCTCCTTGGTGATTGATGTAAGCGACTGCAGTCCGATTGCCTGATCGAACCTGAACCGGTAAACCCTGGAGGAGAACCGAATGGCTCACAGCTCCAAGACATTGATGGGGGTGTGAGCCTCCAGAGGACCAGAGGACCCCACAGCCCCTGGAACTGATGTTCCCTCCAGAAACCCCCCCCAGCCCGACAGGCTGGCATCCGTGGTGACCGTCTCCCAACAAGGGGTCAGAAAAGACCTGCCCCTCAGAAGATTCCTTGGTTCCAGCCACCACTGAAGAGACTGCCTAACCAGAGGAGACATCAGAAACGACTGAACGAATGACAGCAGGTATCTGTCCCAAGCCAACAGAAGATGGAGCTGGAGCGATCTCATGTGAAAATGAGCAAAGGGATCCCACCAGCCTCATCCCTAGCCGGATAGACGGCCGCGGGTTTGGACAAAAGAAGACGGATCAGGTCCAGAACCATCTGCACCCTTGACAAAGGCAAGAACACCCTGGTATGAATGGTATCCAGATAAATGCCCAGAAATGAAAACTCCCTTGAAGGGGAGAGAGAGGACTTGGGGTGGTTGATCACCCATCCAAACCTCTCCAGCGTAGTCACCACCGTCCTGGTGTCTATCTCCGCCTATCTGAGAGAGAGATGCCGTAATGAGAAGGTCGTCCAGAAACGGCACAATGCGAATGCCCTGGGCTCTGATAAGGGCCATTATACCCGCCAGCACCTTGGTGAACACCCAAGGTGCCGAGGTCAGCCCGAACGGGAAGGCCAAAAAAAACTGAAAAATGCTGATCTCCCATCACCAACCTAAGAAATCTAAAACATGGCTTCCCACACGCATGTGTGTGTCCTCCTTGCGCAGTGAGACTGCTAATCTTGTCCTGTTCCACTCAGGACTCTGGTGTGCTGGAAAAATCGGCACATGAAGGTAAGCATTTTTGAGGTCTATGGACGTCATGAAGTCCCCCTGACGAAGAGAATTGATGGCCTACTGTGTGAAACCCTCCGGGACACTAACAGCGCATGTGTGGCCGCTCATCCAATGAATGGCAAAGTCATGGCAGACGGCTCTGATTGAATGAGAGCCTGTATGCGCTGTTGGACTGGGGAAAGGTGAGTGATTACCGGCACCCTGGGGGGTGTTCCCGAATCGGGATGCCCCAGTGGAAAGCCAGTGGCCAGCCCTGGAGTCTTTTAGATTCCATGGCGACCGCTACTGAGTTTTGTTCTGCTTTAAAACTGACCTCTTCCAGGACTGGGTCCACCAGCTGCTAGTCCCAGACCCAGGTAACTGCCAACAGAAGCAGTGGATCTGTCAGTGAATTAAAGATATGGGATCACTAACGACAAGGGACTGCACCAGGGAATGGTTCAGCGAATCCTGCGTTATTTTGTCCACGTTAAAGTGGACCAAAACCCAGAGCGATTGGCCCAGGACTCTATAAGAGTCCCGGGCTGATCGATTCCCTCCACCCCGGGGTGTGAAACGCGCCAGGTCGCCCCATACACTTACCTTGCTTCCTTGTCCAACGGCGCGTGCGCAAGCCGCGGTCACATCCCCACTATCCCTCTAGCAGGGCACATGCCCGCTCCAGGCATTTGTGAATGGCCGGCACAGGCATGCTCCCTGTTAGAGGGAAGCGGGGGATGCGGCCCCCAGCGCATTCGGAGCCTCTGGCCTTAGACGACGTGACATCAGCGTTTCCAAGTGTGCCGATTGGACGAGTGGCTGTGCATGTGCCGTAAGACCGGGAAGAGGTGAGTTACGCTTGGCGATCTGGGGGTTTTGGTCCACTTTAATGTCTTCCCACATATGCCCACCAAATTAGATGGGCGCATATCTCTCTCTCTACCAGTACAGATAGGTATGGATTACTGCTCTAGCAAGGTGCGGGGTGAGAGAATCTGTGGAGCAGCGCCCCCGGCAGGAGCTGTTCTGCTCTTCACCTGGCTGAGGTGAAACCCAGGAAAGCCTGACACAGAAACACACAGGCCTACTTCCACAATAGAAACTCGGCAGCTCGCGTGAATAGAAAGCGGGTGTGTACACACTGTGCACGCCCAAGGGATACGACATAAAAAGGCAGCTTTATTATAAGAGGGGTGTGTGATGCCTCGCCCGGCACTGCTACGCGTATCACTGCGGGGTTTCACTCAAAACAAGAGGGTCAGTCATCCCAGACCTGCTCAGGAAACACAGGGCCACAAAGACTTTTGACTGTTAATTAGATAAATATAAAAGAGAAAAAGAGGCATGAAGTCGAGCGCTGCCCCCGGCTTACCTCCATGCTGACTGGAAGCGGCAATCTTCTATTTAAGCTTAAAGAGGACCTACACCCTTCAGGAAGAATCCTGATTTAACGGAAACACTAAACTAACTCAACCTAACTTAACTCGTGCCATCAGTTAGCCCTGCTTATATTTATCTAATTGACAGTCAAAAGGCTTTTTGGCCCTGTGGACCAAAACCCAGGATTTTGACTACCCTGAGTTTTGGTCCTTTCCCCTGAGGCCCGATCAGTTGTGCCCCACTGTGTGAAACCCCCCAGAACGCTGATGCCAACTCACCTCTTCCCAGTCCTACAGCGCATGCGCAGCCCGCTTGTCCAATCAGTGCGCTCGGAGCCCCTGACGTCACGGCATCTAAGCCTTCGTCTAATGCCAGCGGCTCAGAGCATGCTTTCCCTTTAACAGGGAGCGTGCCAGCGCTAGCCATTCACAAATGCCTGGCACAGGCACGCGCCCTGCTAGAGGGATAGTGCGGATGCGGCCGTGGCTCGCGCATGCACCGTTGGACTGGGAAGCAAGGTAAGTGAACGGGGCGACCTGGGTTTCACACAGCAAGGCATCCCGAATTTGGATGGCCCGGGGGGAGGGAATAGATCAGTCTGGGAATCTTATAGATTCTCGGGCCAATCAGTGTGGGTTTTGTTCTACGTTAAAGATATTCTCTTTCTGGCAGAGCTCCATCCAGTGAGGGGACACACATGTGGAATCCTCAGCTCCTTCATTGGGAGACATGCAAGAGGAACAACCACCCCTCTCGAATCTATAAGACTATTGAAGCGATGGTCCACCTCTTTATAGGTCATCCAAAAGGGGATGCCCTGCTGTGTGAAAACTGACGGTTCGCCCGGTCTACCTCTTCCATGAGCCCGTGCTCAAGCACTCCTCTTGCTAGGCGCGCGCGCACCGGACCTTTCTGGAGGGCCAACTCGGGCCCGTCCACAGCTAGAGGCTTGGGCAAGGATGTGGCTGACAGGGCTTCCTCTATTCATATTTCCTTTGCCGCACTAAGCTCAGAACGGCAAAGGAAATCTGAATGGAATGAGCACTGCTGACTGGCTGATTGGCCCGCACATGCGACGTGGGAAAAGGTGAGTTTACGGCCGATCCGAGGGCATACACACAACAGGGCATCCCAAACTGAGATGCCTCCATCAGCAAAAACAACACTTAGGTTTTGCTCCTCTTTAACTGGAGAAAAAAGCTCTTCCCTATCTCTCATCATACAGTGCTTAAAGTGAAACCCCTTAAGATCGCAAATATACTCAGATTGCCAGCCATCCCAAAATGCGTGCACAGGATTTAAACACATCCTCAGCATTCATATAGGTTGGGGAGCGTGCAGGTCAGCCATGGGGTACCAGGTCTCTATGTCGGGCTCCAATGCATCAATCTATTGTATGTGGCATACGGCTCTGATTGGAAACTGTGATTTGGTCGAGGTTCCACACCAGTCTCAAATTAGATGCCCCAGGGACATGGACCAAAACCTGGAATGGTCACAGTTCCAGGTTTTGGTCCACCTTAATGCCCAATTTTGGCTTCCGAGGGATCTTTAACTGTAGAGACATCCTAAAATGGACTGCCCTATAGGCAACTGTACAAAGGGGACCAAAACAGTACTCACCGCCGTGCATATTTATGCCTGTCAATGAGTCCTTAAAGTGGACCAAAACCCATCTCGAAGGGCCTGGGAATCTATATCCAAAATCGAGATTCCCCGCTGTGTTAAACGCCCCAGGTCACCCCATACACTTACCTTGCTTCCTGGTCGAACAGGTGCAAGACGTGGCCGCATCCCCGCTATCCCTCTAGCAGGGTGCATGCCCGTGCCAGGCATTTGTGAATGCTGCTCCAAGTACGCGGATTAGACGAGCGGCCGCACCAGGAAGAGATGAGTTGCGCTCGGCGACCTGGGGCACACCTGATCGGGGTGCCCCGGGGGAAAGGACCAAAACCCAGGATAGTTATTGCTGGTTGTGCCTTCTGCTGGTTGATCCCCTCTGCCAGCAACCATTCAGATATGCTAGTGGGGGGGAGGGGCACGTATCAGATCATGTATTAGCGTAGCGCTGGGGATGGGGCAGAGACCTGGGAATGTCCCATGGGATAGATCACCTAGGTGAGTATACAAGGAATTCTGGGGGTTTTACACAGTGGGGCATCCCAAATCTGGTTGCCCCGAGGACAAGCTGTAACCTGGCCCTGGAGTCTGACTCTAGACTCAGGTTAATAGAGTTTTGTTGTTCTTTTAAGGGACCATAAAGTCATTTTTGACTCCGTCCACTTAAAAGAAAAACAGTTTTAAGACATTTTGACAGTGCAAGGTGGACCTCTATTTTGTCTTAGATTCTGAAAGACTGAGGCAAGATTAGGACTATTTTATGAACTCAGAACCCCCGCTCCTCTACATACCTGTGCCAGCCATTCTGAAATGCCAAGCAAAGGTAGACATCCACAGCTAAATAATTGCGGGCATGCACCATGGCATCAACAGCTATTTGAGTTTTTTTGTGATCTTGTGGGTTTCACACAGTGGGCCACTCCGAAATGGAATGCCCCTGGAATAGGGAGTCTAGAAGACTCCAGGGCTGGTCAAAATGGCTGGTGTTTGTTTGCTGACCTCTCCGGGCCATGCAATCCAGCTGTGCACACCCAGCATCAACCATTTGGGTATATGCTGGTAGGGGTATGTGGATAATGGGCAGTGGATAGAGTGGGGTAGGGGGTGCTGGCCAAGGGGCCAACTCATGCACCATGGTACTGGAATGGGTTTCACACAAATCCGGATGCCCCAGGTGCAAGCTGTAACCTGGCCCTGGAATCTTTTAGACTTTAAGTTTGCTCTAAACTAAATAGAACCAAATCCCAGACTTAGGCCTCGATTCACAAAGAGTTGAAAAAGATTCTCATGGTAGTAAAAAATGTAATTCATGAGAAAAAAGCCTGAGAATGTCACTGTTAGTGAAGCACCAGATAGGAAGACAATGAAAGTCAATGTCACTTTTTACTACAGAGTAAAAAGGAGTAAAAAGTCCAATAACCTTTTCAAGAGTAAAAAGTGCTATCAACTTTCATTTTCTTTTTATCTAGTGACTAAAGGTGAAATTCTCAGGCTTTTTTCTCATGAATTGAGTCTTTTTCGACCATTAGATTATTTTCCACTCTTAGTGAATCAAGGCCTAAGTCTGGATTAAACCCCTTCCTAGGGAGCATTCCAATTCGGGATGCCCCACAGTGTAAAACCCGCTGGCCACCCTGTATACTCATTCTGGGGTCTCTGCCATGTCGGCTGTATGTGCCCTCACCAGGGAACACAAAATGTGCAGAGCAGCGTGGCTCTGTGGGATACCGAAACAAGAGGTTGGGGGTTTACACTTCAGATCAAGACGCCCCTATGAAAGGGATCAGCTGGGACCACTTGACATCAAAAGTCGACTAAAGCAGGTTATAAAATGGCATAAGTCTAAATTTAAATATTTTATTTTTGATTCGGAGTAGCCCTTTAATTCCGTGAAATGCCCTCCAAGCCACAGGCGTTGAGTTGTGAGTGAAATATTCCTGCACTCACTGACTCCCAGAATCCTCAGACATATCTGTGAAGGGTGTGGTGTAAAATACTTGTCATCTGCGCTGTGCTGCGAGTAAATGACACAGCGCGCCACACTGCAGCCGGTGGATCACCCCACAGTAAACAACACACAAGACCAGACCGATGGCGATCAGCTCACTGCGTAGCTTTCCTCCGGGCCTGTGACTGCAAATTCCACAACATCCCTTCTAGAAACACCTCCATGTTTACCAAGGGCCACATTAGCCTTATGGTTGCCTTCAAACAAATGCAAAATAAAATGCTTCAAATGGAATTCAACATTATTGGGGTGGTGCAGCTCCCTCCCTCCTCTGAACCCCCCCCCCCCACACTATTTGGGTGGAGTCGGGTAATGAGAGGAGGGTTCACTTATACACCTGAATTGAATACAATTCCTGACAAGCATGTGGTTTATTCTCCTGGCAGGAATAAAATCCAGTGTATCAGGGGGGACAGAACATGTCACCCCTGATTTCCTCGTCCTATTAAAATAAAGCAACCCTGGCTGGACATTTCTTGATGCCGGGTGTATAAGTGACCCCACCCTATTTTTCCCTGCCCCGGAGGCATCTGGACTTTGGATGGCCCGCTGTGTAAATCCCCCGATATCACCCAGGAAATCAGAGGATCAGAGCGCACTACTACTACCAGCCTATCTCGATGGCAGGGGTGCCACAGCCCAGCATGGCATCCTGACCTGTGATGCCCCAGGGGGAGGGATTGAATCTGAAAGCAGAACAGAGCTTAAAGTGGACCAAAACCCCCGGATTTTCACTATCCTGGGTTTTGGTCCTTGACCCTGGGGCACCCCTATCGAGGATGCCCTGCTGTGTGAAACCCCCCCAGATCGCCAAAACCAACTCACCTCTTCCCGGTCCTACGACACATGACTCAGAGCCGCTGACGTCACATCGTCTAAGGTGAGTGGCTCCGACACGCTGACAGCCGCATCCCCCGCTTCCCTCAGGAATTTTATGATAAATACATATCATAAAATATTATTGGCATATATTTTGTCTATTATTTGCCTTATGTAATAAAAATATGCTTATGGTATATATACTCATTTCAATGACATTACCGGTATCCCTAGAGGGATAGCAGGAATGCAATCGAGGCTCACGCATGCGCCGTTGGACCGGGAAAGCAGGTAAGTGAACGGGCGACCTGGGGGGTTTCTCACAGCAGGGCATCCCAATTCTGGATGCCCTGGGGGGAGGGAATCAATAGGCCCTGATATCTTATAGATTCCTGGGCCGATTGCCATGGGTTTTGTTCCACTTTAAAGCCCCCCCGATCTAGGGCTGAGCGACTCCCCTTCAGGGAATGCACCAGCCTGTGCTATGACATCAAGGAAGTGGCGTTTGCTGTGCTGGCGACTGCTTGGGACCGGGAGATGGCTAGTCCTGTTGCAGGGTTGCATGAGCTGCTGATAGGGAGACCGGTCAGGGAGGGAAAAGCAGGTGACTTGGCATCTCTGAGCATGATGGACACAAATCAGGGCCCATAAAGGCATGACAAGAGGAGTCCTGACCCCAACCCTATTGAACACCTTCCAGAATCTTGTAGAACCCCCCCCCCCCATCACCAGAGGAGGACCAACCCCATAATAATGATGAGACCGGACCTTCACTGCATCTACTGCATTTTCTGAGCCCTTAAATATCCAAGATGGTGGCACATGGAGTCTCAGGCTGCCTGCAAACAGAAAGCGTATTCTGACTGCGCCGTTCTGCCATCTGGCACCCCAGCTCTGCTCTGTCTATGCAAAGCACAGCTATAACCCTGCCCCCTGTACTTTATCCTGCTCTCCTCTCCTCAGTATGTGATGCTTCTGAGGTGGCAGTGCATATCCTAGAGCCCTGAACAGAATTGCACCCCAGTGGGGGAAAGAATAAGTAAGTAAGTTACTAAAAACATAAAATATATTCATTTTAGTTGCAGGGGAATAGTATGTTAAGGGTTTAGGCTTTTCATTAAATTATGCTGTAGGTAAGTGTTGGATCCAGCATGAATACATTTGATGGATACAGTTGTGGGGAATAAATGGAGATTTTGTGCTGGATGAAAGCCCACATGGTTATCACGACGCCGCCTTAACACTGCTTAACACTGTCACAGCTCCTACAGAAAAGGTTGTTTGTCCAGTTTCCCACTGCTGAAAGCCACAGGTTACCTCATGTTTAGAATGTTTTCTAAATGCTAATGTCTAGAAAACACATTTCATGGACAAATACAATGAAATCTCAGTGCACACAAAAGCGCTTAGAAATAAGAACAAACTATTCTGAGAAAAAATAAATCCCCAGAATAAAATGCCCTGCAGTAGCCTTTTAGGGCTATTGCTCCTTTTTTTTTTTTTTTAAAGTGGACCAAAAACCAGGATTTTGACTATACTAGGTTTTGGTCCTTTCCCTGGGGGGAAGGGTGCTCCGCTGTTTGAAACCCCCCCCCCAGATCGCTGCAGCAACTCACCTTATCCTAGTCCACCGGCACGTCTAAGAGCAGCGGCTCTGACGGCCGCATCCTCCGCTTCCCATCGGATCGGGGAGAGGTGAGTTTAACTGTCCAATCGGGATGCCCCCAGGGAATAGAAAAAAACCCGGTAAAGTCAAATTACTGGGTTTTTGTCCTGCATTAAAGGGACTCTGTAGGCAAAGAGCATAGACTGTCATTCAGAAGCTCACCTCATCATGACTGTGCTCTCCCTTCCTGTCAGCACACAGCTGCTGCTGTAAGTGGGAACAAGGCAAAGAATAGTGGCACACCCCCTGCATTCCTTTGCCATAGACCACCAATCATAATGCTCTCCTGGTGGTCTATAGCTTCGCCCTCTTTGTCAGCTCAAAACAATAAGCTCACTACTGTTTTGCAGCCAGCACTGCCTTGTGCCTTCCACCCTTAAAGCGGACCTTCACTCTGAAATAGAGTCTATCTTATATGTTTCCCACACCCTGTACATACAGATTGTCCACATTAAAAATCATCCTACCTGCATCTACTGCATGTTATGAGCCTTTAAACATCCAAGACGGCGGCTTATGGAAGCCGCCATCTTATCAGGCTGCCTGCAAACAGGAAGTGCCTCCTGACTGTGCTGCTCTGCATTCTGGGACTGCTGAACTTTACCTGACCCCAGCTCTGCTCTGTCGGAGCAAAGCACAAATATAACCCGCCCCCCTGTACGTTATCCCACTCTCCTCTCCTCAGTAAGTGTGATGCTTCTGAGTCAAGATGGCGGTGCCCGTATCCTAAATTCCTGAACAGAGTTGCAGCCCAGTGGGGGAAAGAATAATAAGTTAGTGACTAAAAACGTAAAATATATTAATTTTAGATGCTGGGGAACTGTTTTTTAAAAGTTTGGGCTTTTCATTAAATCACGCTGAAGGTCCGGTTTAATAAAGGAACACTAGAGCCTGCACCATTGAGTGTGAATGAGAACTGATTGCTGGTGTGTAACAACTGATTCTGACCATTGTGTAAGAACTATGTTAATAGTTCATAAATACATATCATAAAATATTATTGGCATATATTTTGTCTATTATTTGCCTTATGTAATAAACATATGCTTATGGTATATATACTCATTTCAATGACATTACCGGTATATAAATATATGTATATGTGTGGGGGTGTGCATATGGTGATGAGAATGCCTGTGTCTTGGGCTCTTGGAGACCCCGTCCATTATGGTGATTATTATGCAGCATCACAGAGCCAAAGGACCATGCCCACTTTCTTTTTTGAAAAACCATAAGGTGAAACTGTAAACCCCCAATTTTTTACAGTGGCAAATGTAGTCCGACATAATAGTCTAACAATTACCTTTGCCTGCTGTATCCATTTAAAACAAGAGATGTGAGGCAGTCTTAAAATGCATCTCCAGTCTAATTGAGGTCTATCCCCCCCCCCCCCAAAAAAAAAAACACCCAACAGTAATTTGTATTGTTGTACTACAGTGGGCTGAGGGAACTGTAGCTATATTTTTATCCAGCAGCCACAGCACATGTAGCATGGCTCGGACTGGCTCACCAGAAAACTGGAGGAATCTCCATTGGACCCAGGCATGTGCAACAGGGGGGTGGCCACTGCAGGGCTGGGATGTCATGAGTGGACCTAGATTGCTGCTGCCAGGCTCGCAATGGCACAAAGAGCAGCAGGATAGGTCTCATTTGTAGGACATGGGCCAGAACTCTAGGTTTTATGAAGTGGACCAAAAATGGCTGCCCTCGCCCTGGTCGCTTTGTGAGACAAGCATTACTTACCTGTTTCTAACTGTCGTTCCATAAGATGGTGAAAGGAAGGTTTATTTAGGATACCTGTGTTTAAGGGTGGGCCCCTAGAAAGATTTCCTCTGGTGAACTTAAACCGGACCTTCAGCAAGATTTAATGAAAAGCCCAAACTCTTAAAAAACGGTTCCCCAGCATCTAAAATTAATATATTTTAAGTTTTTAGTCACTAACTTATTATTCTTTCCCCCACTGGGCTGCAACTCTGTTCAGGAATTTAGTATACGGGCGCTGCCATCTCGGGTTATAGCTGTGCTTTGCTCAGACAGAGCAGAGCTGGGGTCAGGTAAAGGTCAGCAATCCCAGAATGCAGAGCAGCACAGTCAGGAGGCACTTCCTGTTTGCAGGCTGCCTGATAAGATGGCGGCTTCCATAAGCTTTTTAAAGGCTCATAACATGCAGTAGATGCAGGTAGGATGATTTTTAATGTGAGCAATCTGTATGTACAGGGTGTGGGAAACATATAAGATAGGCTCTTATTCGGAGTGAAGGTCCGCTTTAAGATACTTTCATCCAACTCAGAGCCTGGCGATCCGTTGCTGCACTGATTGGGTGACTATCGATTCACTTTCCGCCCTGCACATGCTGAAAGACGAACTTCCATCATTCAGCTCCTGGCAGGTGAAAGGACCTTTAACAGGTCCACTTTATTCTCTGCCTCTCTGTTTATTCTGTCCTCTGGTTTTAGCGCCAGCCTCCAAGCACCCCACGCTGAATTCAAATCAGTGAGGGACATTCTTGAACTGACACGTTATGTGCCCCAACACCCCCCAGCAGTAGCAGAGATGCGCTAAGCAAGGCTAGGAAAGAAGCAACCTGTTGGCACTGCAGGACTCCGTGAGATTGAGCCTGCGGGTTGACAGGTAAGCTCCCTTTGGGGAGGGTTTGGCAACCTAGACAGGGACTTATTTCATATTTAGTGCAGTATATTAATAATAAAATGGCCATCCTCCTATTTAAGCTGACATGAAATTGTGACCCACAGAGAGGCAGCAGGAGGCAGGTGACAGTCATTACCCATCACATAAACCTCTCACAGCGGCACTGCCTATAATTAGGAACCGGCTGGACAGCATGTAATTTCAACTGACGTGCTAAAGAGGAGCATTATACACATCAGGGACCCAATAGATGAACGGCCCAGACCAGCTTTTCCAGCAGGCCAGGGAGGATCTGTACTAATAAGCTCATCCCAAATAAGAATATATATATATATATATTTATATACACACACAGATTTAAAGTCACACTTTAGTCCAAAAACATTCACTGCATTGGAGGGGGAGCGTGCCATACTTCCTGTAATGATGGGGGGGTGGGATGCACAATTGTCCCCTCTGCACAGTGGTGTAGAGGAGGAGGGAGAGGCGCCTGGCGTGGGACTGGGCTTGGGCAGCCTGGTAAGAGTCTTAGCACCGGACTAACCTGCGCGGGTGAAAGGTGAGTATAGTGTGACTATGGCTTCGGGCAGCTTGGTAAGAGTCTTAGCACCGGACTAGCCTGCGCGGGATGAAAGGTGAGTATAGTGTGACTATGGCTTCGGGCAGCCTGGTAAGAGTCTTAGCACCGGACTAGCCTGCGCGGGGTGAAAGGTGAGTATAGTGTGACTATGGCTTCGGGCAGCCTGATAAGAGTCTTAGCACCGGACTAACCTGCGCGGGTGAAAGGTGAGTATAGTGTGACTATGGCTTCGGGCAGCTTGGTAAGAGTCTTAGCACCGGACTAACCTGCGCGGGTGAAAGGTGAGTATAGTGTGACTATGGCTTCGGGCAGCTTGGTAAGAGTCTTAGCACCGGACTAGCCTGCGCGGGATGAAAGGTGAGTATAGTGTGACTATGGCTTCGGGCAGCCTGGTAAGAGTCTTAGCACCGGACTAGCCTGCGCGGGGTGAAAGGTGAGTATAGTGTGACTATGGCTTCGGGCAGCCTGATAAGAGTCTTAGCACCGGACTAGCCTGCGCGGGTGAAAGGTGAGTATAGTGTGACTATGGCTTCAGGCAGCCTGGTAAGAGTCTTAGCACCGGACTAGCCTGCGCGGGATGAAAGGTGAGTATAGTGTGACTATGGCTTCGGGCAGCCTGGTAAGAGTCTTAGCACCGGACTAGCCTGCGCGGGATGAAAGGTGAGTATAGTGTGACTATGGCTTCGGGCAGCCTGGTAAGAGTCTTAGCACCGGACTAGCCTGCGCGGGATGAAAGGTGAGTATAGTGTGACTATGGCTTCGGGCAGCCTGGTAAGAGTCTTAGCACCGGACTAGCCTGCGCGGGATGAAAGGTGAGTATAGTGTGACTATGGCTTCGGGCAGCCTGGTAAGAGTCTTAGCACTGGACTAGCCTGCGCGGGATGAAAGGTGAGTATAGTGTGACTATGGCTTCGGGCAGCTTGGTAAGAGTCTTAGGACCGGACTAGCCTGCGCGGGATGAAAGGTGAGTATAGTGTGACTATGGCTTCGGGCAGCTTGGTAAGAGTCTTAGCACCGGACTAGCCTGCGCGGGATGAAAGGTGAGTATAGTGTTTGTTTTTTGACTAAAGTGTGACTTTAAAGTGAACCAAAACCCAGGATTCTGACTATCCTGGGTTTTGGTCCTGAGCAGCTCAGAGCATGCTGGCTCCCGCATCCCCTGCTTCCCTATAACAGGGAGCGTGCCCACACCGTCCACTCGCAAATGCCTGCCATGGGCACACGCCCTGCTAGAGGGATAGCAGAGAAGCAGCCATGGGGGAGAGCATATGTTGTTGGACCAGAAAGGAAGGTAAGTTTATGGGCAGCCTGGGGCGTTTCACACAGCGGGGCCTCCCAATTTTGGATGCCCGGGGGGGGGGGATTGCCATGGGTTTTGGTCCTTTTTAACGAATTATTACTGGTAAGAAAATACTGTTACTTTAACAGGAACAAAATCTGGGATTTTGACCATCCCAGGTTTTGCTCCATCCCCCATGACATCCCCCAGATCGCTATCAGCTCACCTTTCCCCGGTCAAACGGTACATGTGCGGGATCTTATCCAATCAGAGTAATTTGCCATGCCTATGCAAGCAGACGCACATCATTTGTAGTTAAGATAGTTATTTGACATATGAAATGTTTTTTTTTTTTAATTATTAGCTTGCATTTGCACTTTTGGATATTAATGAATTGTTATTTGCACTGAGACACTGTTTAGCACTTTATTGGTATTAACTTGAGAGGACCCTAATTAAATGAGCAGTTGGGCTGGCTCTATTTGGTTTTAATTGTCTTGTGTGTATAGGTATTTTTAAATATGTTAGTTGTTGTATTAATAAATTGATTGATTACGAAGTGAGGTGGTGTCTTTGTGGACAATGTCTGCTCTCCACTGTTTTGTTGATACTGTATCCCAACCCAGTGTGAAGAAAGGGAGAGCTCAAGTAAGCAATAACTTGCAGGCAGAACCGAATGAAAACCCTCCAATCCCTATCAATCCGATAAAAACTGAAGCTGCTTCCTGGAAAATGTATTTAAAGCGGACCAAAACCCAGATTTAAACTGGCATCCCCTGAATTGCACCCCCCATGAGGAGCACCTTTTGCCAATTTTTAGTGCTCCTGCTTCATTCTAATCCCACATAAGGACCTTTGATTTAGCTGTAAAGCTCTGCCTCCTCCATTCATTACCATTGTTGTGTGTGGCAATGATGTCATAGCCACACCTATGCAATGACTGATCCCCTGCCATCTTACAGATGGGAACAGCAAAAAATATACAGGCTGATTCATTAATAGCGCCAGGTAGCGACAGATGAGCGACAGTAGCGTTATTTTCACAGCGCCCGCTAGTATTCACTGTGCTTGGCCGTTGTTCGGCTGTTGACAGCGACTCAGTCGGTGTGTGGTAATGTTGAATACGGGGTTATGAGTCGCTGTTTGACAGGTTCCGCGCTGTATGGGAGCGCATGACAGCGAACGGCCATAGCGACCGGCTCCCAGCATATTCATTAACAAATCACGCTCCAAAAATTCTCGCGCTGTGAAATGCTTGTTTAAACCCCAGAGCGCTGGAGGCGATGGGTTAAAAGTAGTTTTTTAACCCCCAACCCCCAAACAACCATATTTTTAGAAAAAAAAAAAAAAAACATGTTTTTCAAAACATTTTGTAATATGAATACATTAATATCAGACCTGTAATATCAAATGCACAATTTTTTTTTTTTTTTTTAGCTTAAAAAAAAAATCTAACATTGCAGAAGTGGTCACAGAATTTTTGACATTAAAAAAAAAAAAAAAATTAATAGCAATTAATTATGAATATTTAAAGTTATCTCCATTGAAATGCATTGGAGAGCGCCAGGTAGCGAGAGGTCATACCTGTCGCTGTTCAAGGTCGCTCGCTGGCGCTGTGGGGTGAGGCTGGAATAATGATGAATGATTCGCTATCTGGCGCTCTGTCAGTCGCTAAGCAGGATCAGCTTGATAAATGTGTGATTGCGGAGGGGAGCCGGCGTTCTCGAGGCGGTGAGCGTCATTACCGTTCGCTCACCATTCGCTACCTGGCGCTATCCCTTGTTAAATAAGGGCCAAAGTGTTCCAGGACGATTTGAAAAGAGAAAATATCCATTTCTAGTTCTATACCTGAAGAAGGGAATAACAGCAGGGGCTTTGGCCAAATGTATTTCGCAAGTTCGGTGGGTTTTGGTCTGCTTTACAAACACATTTTTTGCTCTATAAGATGCCCCCCCCCCTAATAACTTGGATGAAAATGTTAGTGTGTCTTATTAAGAAACAAAAATAAAATTACACACAAAACACTATTTGATTCAGACTATTTATTTTTTCCCTCTAAACCCTAGGTGCGTCTTATAGAGCAAACACACTGTAAATAATACCTGCACAAACTGGAGAAGTCCAAAAGGTTTTGCACAGTAGACCTAATAGCAACTCAAATCTGCTTCACAAAGGCCTGGTGACAGAAGGCCAAGAGGGACCCTACTCACTGGCACTGGCAGTTTCCTCCACCAATTTGTTGAATTTACTCTTCAGATTTGCGCACCTATTTCTGCCCTTTAAACATCCTATAAATCAAACGCCAGAGACAGTATGGTGCGCTAAAATGGCACCAGCGGAAAATTTCAGGCGCAAGTAGGCGCATTGGCAAATGCTAGTGCACAAATTGGCGTAAAAACAAATGTGCATACCATTTTTACGACTATAAATCAGACGGAAGACGGACTTGGCGCTCCAAAAAACGTGCACATTTTCAAAGCCCCTCATATTGGGCTCAGTCCGCCTGCTGCCAAGGTAGAGGCGCAGCATGGCGCATACCTGTATGGGACAGCAGCCGCACCAGAAGATGGAAGTAGGAAGGTGCAGATTTTTTTCCTTCTCGCACTGAGCACTATTTTGTCTAGAAACATGTGACTAGCATAGAGCAGCACAAGCTCCCTGGTATAGACGCTGTACGCAGGGGTATAGACACTCCACACATATTGTGGATCATCATCTCCAGAGAAATGTGACTGCTGGGGATAATGTTTCCCTCCTAGGCAGACAAGATCAAATATTATACCAGGCAGTCGTAATGGAGACGACACTAAGCTAATATTATAAAAAAGAATTTCCTTTTTAAAGTGGCCCAAAACCCAGCACTATTGGCCCAGAAATCTATAAGATTTACAGGCCGATTGATTTCCTGCCCCCGGGGCATCCAAAATAGGGATGCCCCCGCTGTGTGAAAGCTCCCAGGTCGCCCCGTTCACTTACCTTTCTTGGGTTTTGGTCCACTTTAAACAAAACAAGAGTGGTCCAATTTATGAGACATTAAAGAGGACTCGTTCTGTGAAAGACATTTTTTTTTCAAAGCCGAAACAACTGCAGAGCCCAACAGGGATAGGGGTGCTTAGAGGGTTTTGTTCCGCTTCAAATCAGAAAATCAAAAACAGAACAGTGCAGATGAGTAGCCAGCTGTCTGTACATCATACTGTAGGTCCTCCTGAAGACACTATGAGTAAAGGCCATGGTGACCAACATTGGAATCAGTGGTCAGTGAATAGAAAAAAAATGTGCATCAGCACATCTTAACTGAAAAGAGCAGGTCTTTCTTCTATGCCGGCAGTGTTCAAATCCTCCAATATTGGCAGTGTAATTGAGGGTCCGGGCGGTGGAGATGTGCTGGACAAAAGGTGAGTATAGCTGGTTTGTTCCTGGGCAATACCTTTAGAACGGACCATCAGCATTATTTAATAAAAAGCCCAAACCCTTATAAAACTATTCATCGGCATCTAAAATTAATACACTTTACGTTTTTAGTCCCTTTTTATTCTTTCCCCCACTGGGCTGCAACTCTGTTCAGGACTCTAGGATACGGGTGCCGCCATCTTGCTTTAGAAGCATAACATACTGAGGAGAGTGGTGCAAAAGTGCAGGGGGGGGGGGGGCAAGTTATATCTATGCTTTGCTCAAACAGAGCAGAGCTGGGGTCAGGAAAAGGACAGCAATCCCAGAATGCAGAGCAGCACATTCAGAAAACACTTCCTGTTTGCAGGCAGCCCGAGATGGGCCACCATCTTGGAAATTTAAAGGCTCGGAAAATACAATTCTGTGAAACTCACCTGTAGAATTGTTTTTGGATACATCCAGTCCAGGTTGTCCCAAAATGATGACATGTGGGTGTTCGTCCCTAGGAGGCGCTCGACTGCAAGATCAAAGATACAGCTCCTCCCGGCCCCCTATAAAGGCAGGTGTATCTCTATCATTCTCCAGTGGTTAAAAAGCAGTAATCACAAAAAAGAGGACAGGCCGGGAGGCTTAAGAAACCATGTTACTTCACATAGCTTCAGCTTGTACTCTCTCTAAGCAAAAAAACTAGAAAAAACAGTGTCCTATGAACAAAAATGGTTGATCACCATAACAGGCAAGCAGGACATAATGAACACAAGGGCAGGGTGGGACGAACTGGACTGGACGTATCCAAAAACAATTCTACAGGTGAGTTTCACAGAAACTATTTTTCCCTACATCCAGTCCAGGTCGTCCCAAAATGATGACATGTGGGACATCCAAAAGCAGTGTCCATTTGGGCAGAATCCCCAGTGCGGAACAGCATGTAGCTCATTTCACTACCGCCTGAAGCACCTTTCGGCCAAAAACAGCATCAGCTGAGGCCCTGACATCCACCTTGTAAAAGTTTTGTAAAAGTATGAAGTATGAGTATGAAGTATGAGGCCCCAATAGCTCTAGTAGAATGAACTGTAATACAAAAAGGGGGTTCCTTTCCCTTGGCAGAATATGCTTGCACCACCGCCTGTCTGATCCACTTACTGAGAGTGGACTTGGCTGGTGGCAAACCTTTCCTAGAACCTTCTGTTAGGACAAAGAGCAAATCAGATTTCCTGAAGGAGTCAGTCGCAGCCAGGTAATACTTTATGGCCCTGACCACATCCAGGGCATGGAGGGTCCGTTCTTTGGAATTAGTCAGTGCTGGACACAAGGAAGGTAAGACAACTTCCTCATTAAGGTGAAAGGGAGAAACAACCTTAGGCAAAAAAATCAGGTTTAAAGTGAAAAACCACCTTATCCTTTGTCGCTCAAAATAGGGAGGCTTCATACAAGGCGCAGCCAGCTCTGATACACAACGCACCAAGGTGATCGCCACCAAAAAGACCACTTTGAGAGTCAAGATAGACAATGCAGCTTTGCACAATGGTTCGAAGGGAGGACCCTGAAGAGCAGAAAGTACCGTATTTTTCGCCCTATAAGGCGCACTTATTTTTCCCCAAAAGTGGGGGGAAAATGTCCTTGCGCCTTATCGGGTGAATGTAAAAATAAAAAAAATAAAAACTCACCAGTTCCCGCGCTCCCGTGTTGCCTGCCACACTGACAGGGCCCAGAAGAAGACAAAGGAGCGGCGGGCGCTGTGTCTGGCCCCGCCGCTGTCATCGCTGCCGGCGATCGCAGCGGCGGGGCGGGACACAGCCCGCCGCTGCTTCTTATGGTCAGCTCAGTGAATCGGGTGGGCGTGGCCTGTGCCGACACTGACGCGGTGCAGGCCATGCCCACCCGCTGAGCGGAGAGGTGTCAGAGGAAAGGTAAGTTTTACTTTTTTTTATTTTTACATTCGCCCGATAAGGCGCAAGGACAAGGACAGCCTATGGAAATGGGGGGAGGGGGGATGCCACACACCAATGGGAATGGGGGAGAGGGATGCCACACAGCCAATGGGAATGGGGGGAGGGGGGATGCCACACAGCCAATGGGAATGGGGGAGAGGGATGCCACACACAGCCAATGGGAATGGGGGGAGGGGGGATGCCACACACCAATGGGAATGGGGGAGAGGGATGCCACACAGCCTATGGAAATGGGGGGAGGGGGGATGCCACACACCAATGGGAATGGGGGAGAGGGATGCCACACAGCCAATGGGAATGGGGGGAGGGGGGATGCCACACACCAATGGGAATGGGGGAGAGGGATGCCACACAGCCAATGGGAATGGGGGGGAGGGGGGATGCCACACACCAATGGGAATGGGGGAGAGGGGGGATGCTACACTGCCAATGGGGGTAGGGGTATGCCACACAGCCAATAGGAATGGGGGGGGAGGGGGATGCCACACAGCCTATGGAAATGGGGGGAGGGGGGATGCCACACACCAATGGGAATGGGGCAGAGGGATGCCACACACCAATGGGAATGGGGGAGAGGGATACCACACAGCCAATGGGAATGGGGGGAGGGGGGATGCCACACACCAATGGGAATGGGGGAGAGGGGGATGCTACACTGCCAATGGGGGGAGGGGTATGCCACACAGCCAATCGGAATGGGGGGAGAGGGGGATGCCACACAGCCTATGGAAATGGGGGGAGGGGGGATGCCACACACCAATGGGAATGGGGGAGAGGGATTCCACACAACCAATGGGAATGGGGGGAGGGGGGATGCCACACACCAATGGGAATGGGGGAGAGGGGGATGCCACATAGCCAATGGGAAAAGGGGGAGAGGGGGATGCCACACAGCCTATGGAAATGGGGGGAGGGGGGATGCCACACACCAATGGGAATGGGGGAGAGGGATACCACACAGCCAATGGGAATGGGGGGGAGGGGGGATGCCACACACCAATGGGAATGGGGGAGAGGGGGATGCTACACTGTCAATGGAGGGAGGGGTATGCCACACAGCCAATGGGAATGGGGGGAGGGGGATGCCACATAGCCTATGATAATGGGGGGAGGGGGATGCTACACGGCCTAGAATAATGGGGGGAGGGGGATGCCACACAGCCTAGGATAATGGGGGGAGGGGGATGCCACACTGCCTATGGGAATGGTGGGGCACACTGCCTATATGGGGAATGGGAGGGGGAATGCCACACTGGGTATACGGGGAATGGGAGGGGGGAGAATGCCACACTGCCTATATGGGGAATGGGAGGGGGGGAACGCCACACTGGGTATACGGGGAATGGGAGGGGGGAGAATACCACACTGCCTATATGGGGAGTGGGATGGGACAATGCCACACTGCCTATATGGGGAATGGGAGGGTTGGGAATGCCACACTGCCTATATGGGGAATGGGAGGGGGGAATGCCACACTGGGTATACAGGGAATGGGATGGGGGCATGCTACACTGTCTATGGAATGGGGGCATCCCACACGGCCTATAGGAATTGGATAGGGGAATGCCACACTGTAAGGGTGCTTTTTTGGCTTAAAATATTTTTTTTCTTATTTTCCTCCCCCAAATCCTAGGTGTGTCTTATGGGCAGGTGCGTCTTATAGGGCGAAAAATATGGTACTAAATTCAAGTCCCACACCGGTAACACTGACTTACGCGGTGGCCGGACACGGGTGACTCCCTGGAAAAAAGTTTTGATCAACATATGGTTGGCAATGGATCTCTGGAAAAAAATGGCTAAGGCCAAGACCTGACCCTTGAGGGTGCTCAGCTGGAGACCCAAGTCTGAGCCGTGTTGTAAAAACTCCAGAATCCTAGAAATAAAAAATATGCGGCAAGGGAGACTCGCACCAAGCAATGTAGGCGTGCCAAACTCTAGTATATCATGGACGAAGATTTCTTCCGTGCCTGAATCATGGTATGCACAACCGTGGCCGACAATCCCTTTTCCATCAGGATTGAGGTTTCAATAGCCAGGCCGTCAAAGCCAGCGTCTGTAAATTGGGGTGCCGCAGCGACCCCTGGGTGAGAATCCCTGGGTCGTCGGGCATGATGTAGCGATCTACTGACATCTGAACTATGTCCGCAAACCAACTCCTTCTCGGCCAGCGAGGAGCCACTGGGATGGTTGGAACCCCTTCCTGGGCTATCTTGCGCAGCACTCGGAGCAAACGGAGGAAATGCATACAGAAACTTGAACTCTGTCCAAGGAATCGCCAGAGCGTCTGTGGCAATGGGCAGAGGATCTCTTGAGAGAGAGAGGAACCTTGGAAGCTTGTGATTGTGTCTGGACGCAAACAGGTCCACGTCCACGTCCGCCTGACCCCAGCGGAGACACAGAGCGTGAAAGGTCTTGCCGTTGAGAGACCATTCCCCCAGGCGCGAGACGCTCCTGCTCAGGGAGTTTGCCTCCAGGTTTTCCACCCCGGGAATGTAGACCGCCGAGATGCAGGGAACATTCTCCTCTGCCCAAGTCAGAATCTGGGTTACCTCCTTGAGGGCTCTCTTGCTCCGAGTCCCGCCCTGGTGATTGATGTAGGTGACAGCCGTCTGATTGCCTGAGCGAACCTGGATCACACGACCCCTTAAATGGGGAGTCAAGCGCAGAAGCACCAACCAGATCGCTCTTAGTTCCAAGAGATTTATGGGTAAGCGGTTCTCCTGCGGACCCCACTGACCCTGGATCTTCCGAGTCAGCCAAACGCCTCCCCAGCCTGTCAAACTGGCATCCGTGGTAACTATCTCCCAATGGGGAGTCAAGAAGGACTTGCCTACCAGCAAGTTCTGAGAGTCCAACCACCACAAGAGGGACTGCCTGGCCAGCTGGTCAGCAGGTTCAATTGTAGAGGTCTCATGTGAAATTGGGCAAAGGGCACTGCTTCGAAACAGGACACCATTAGGCCCACCAATCTCATCCCCAGATGTACAGACGGCCGCTGACAGGACAGTAAGGCCTGCACCTGCGTATGGAGACCCAAAACCCTCTGCTGAGGCAGGAAAACCTTGACCTGAGCGGTGTCTATTGTCATTCCCAGGAAGGACCGCACTGTTGCAGGAGTGACAAAAGACTTGGGGCAATTGATTACCCAGCCGAAGGCCTCCAGGATTGACAATACAGTCCGAGTATCGCTCTCAGCCTGCTGAAGGGACTGGGCCGCAATCAGCAAGTGGTCCAGATAGGGTAACACACGAATGCCCCGACTCCTCAGGATAGCCATGATGCCCGCCAGCACCTTGGTGAACACACGGGGGGGCCGCCATGATGCCCGCCAGCACCTTGGTGAACACACGGGGGGCTCCTGCTCCGCCGGAAACCGTCGTCGACGGCGGGAACGGCGGCGAGGCGGGCTCACTTGATGTCGCACGCCGCAATCTGTCTACACGTGCTGCGCCCGCTCTTTGTGTCCAGGCGGCGCATTGTTGGCCAGGTTCCAGGCACCTCGTTTGGGGGTTACCCTATATACACAGGGGGGAGATCTGATCTATTTCTAGTCAAGGTAATTTGTTTTTTAAATATATCTTTTTTGTTTACTATCAAATGAGTGTTTACTTGTGGTTTATTTAGTGTGATGTAGATTCATATTTTGATCATAGTAAAATATAATTCATCACCATTATCTTATGATATTGATAGGCACCTTTGAAATGATTATGTCCCCATATATTTTTTGTACCACATAATGCCCCAACTCTTTGTTCTTGGTCTTCCCAATCTGCACAATTGTGCCAGCCAGTAATTTAAAATGAGTATTTATTAAACTTTATTATTTTTAGATTTGCCACTGGGCTATGCTGTGCTAAATGTCCCAGCTATTGGGCAACTGTACCACTAAGCTGACAATTTTCTATGGGCCTTCCAATCCAGGAGTATCGTGTATAATCACAGAGCAGGTATCTTATGTCTAAATGACTGACATGTGAGTTAAATTATATACATTGTTATATTTATCTGTATCTTATTTATTGTTTTTTCTGTTGTTTTTGTATTTATATTTTATGCATAGTACTAAAAATAAAGAATACGATAGAACGAATAGACGGGCGCTGAAGAAGCCTGGTGTACAGGCGAAACTAGTCCGCCCTACATTTGGAAAAGAGTGTGGAATATTTTGCCTATGGATGGAATTCAATGTATGGTACCAATAGGGCTGTTAATTGCCAGGCATGCAACTTTGTAATATGGTGCTTTACAATCTGAGCATCACGTTATGTGTATTCATGTGGCATTCCTCTATCATGAGCTATGCCTTTTAATATGCTGTAACAATTAAAAATATTGTTTTTAGTATATTTATGTGTAAAATAGTTTACTTTACGGCGGGGTTAGACAAACCGGAGCCATGGTGCTTATCATCAGGGGTACCCAATAACCCCATGTTTTTTACATTGCTGTCTATTTGGAATAAAAGCCCTTGCCTTTTTCTCTTAAGGGGAACTGGCAGATGACCCCCAGCTCCAGGAGGCCTTGCACTGCTTGCACTAGCTCCTAAGCTGACACAGGAGGAACCTGAGGAATCCGGGATCTGATGAATCTTGGAGGGGGACAGGCAGCAAACTCCAACTTGTAACCGGTGGACACTACCTCCTGAATCCACCAGTCTGAGACATGAAGCCTCCAGACGTGAGCGAAGTGCTGCAGCCGTCCCCCCACCCGGATGGGTGAGGGCGCCCCATCATGCCTGATGGGGCTTGGGAGAGGATTTTGCTTTGGGACCCCAGGAGGAGCCAGGACGTCCACGTCCTCTGCCCCTACCCCAGAAATTGCCCCGGGCCCCAGGAAAGGAAACCCCCCTTCCCTGTCTGGCACCACGGTAAGGGGAGGAGAAGGAACCCTGACCCCGAAAGGGCCGAGATTGCCGCCTGCGCTGGGGTAACCTGCCTCCCTTAGAAAAAAGGTCCAGACGGTCCCCAAACAGGCGCAGTCCTTTAAAGGGAAAACCAGTGAGGGCCTTCTTGGCAGCCTTGTCAGCGGCCCACTGACGCAGCCAAACCGAGCGGCGTATAGCCACCACGAGGGCAGAAGTTCTGGCACACATTCTGTTGGTGTCCTCTAATGCTGAGAGGACAAAATTTAAAAACATCACAACTGGAGAGTGCATTAAACACCTCACAAGGCAAATCATCGGGGCACTAACAAGCATATTTCTGATAAGGGTTCTAGTGGCCACAGCAGTAATGGCAGAGGCACAGACCGGGCGCAGCGCCGTCCCCGCACTTGCAAAGGTGTGGGATGCCAGCTGGTCAATGCGCCGGTCCTCAGCATCCCACAGGGAAGTGGAGTCAGGGGAATGCATGACAGAGGTGTTAGATAGCCCTAGGATCGGGGCATCCACCTCGGGGGGATGACCAACATTTAACCCCCTCAGCAGGAAAGGGATACTTCCTATCCCAACTTTTTGGAACCCCGGGAAGATTACTGGGGCGGTCCCATTCCTTGAGCACAAGGTTATGGAAATGTGCCTGCTCGAGAAATTCCAAACATGATTTTGCTGTATGGAAAAGGTCCCCTCTTTGCCTGGGAGCCGCAACAGGGAGAGAGATGGACAGAACCTCAAAAATCTGGGTCAATAATCTGTCAGTGTCATCCGGGGCCCAGGGGTCAGAGCCAGAATCGTCATGACCCCTTGGTCTCTCATCAGATGAGCCTGAATCAGAAAAGAGCTCCCCTTCATCAGACGGGGTATAGCCACAAAGATTCCAGAAATCCTCAGTTCCCATAGGGAAAACAGTGACATTAGGCGTCAAGTGCCGCCTCTTAGCAGGGGCCTTACGCGCTAAGGACTTAATCAACTGCTCAACAGTAGCCAGTCTAGAAGACACATCAGGCTGAGAATCCCCACTAGTATGCAACTCAGTAGGAGTGAGGTTTAAGCTTGGGGGAGTAGGTGAAGTGAAACGAGGTGCAGCCACTGGCAGGCCAGATTGCAATGCAAGCACCTGCTCAGCACAGGGTACACAGACCCGCACCTTGTCAGCGTCAGCATGAGGCTGCCCACACGCTACACACAGCCGGTCTTGTCCCGAAGGGACCCCGGTCACATTATCCTGGGATGCCTCCATATGGTGATTATAGCAGCGCTATACGCCGATAGGGAATAACGCTATATAGCAACCCCGGATGCCCCAATAACCCGCTAGGAAAGTGGGAGTATTATTTTTACAAGGCCTACAAGTTATACACTAATACAGGGCCGGGAGAAGCCAAAAGGGTTCGCCCCGCCTGAAAGACATAAGCAGACAGGACCTGTAGGCACACAGTAACAAAAGTGAAAGATATAAAGCCGCCCGCAAGGGCACTTACGGACGGCCAACCAAGCAGGTTAAAGATGGCGTCGGTATACCTCGAGGGGCGGGCCGGTGTCAGCGATGACGCGGAGCGCGGCATAGACAGGCCCCGCCCCCCCGAAGAGCGTGATGCCAGAATGTGCAAGCAGCCAATGATGGTGCACCAGCGCCTGAGGTAATGCCGCCGCTAAGCACGGAACCGAGTCAGCGCGCGGCGGCGGCGGCTGCGGCAATTTTAAAAAGACAGTAAAGGCAAGTCAGCGCGGCAGCTGACACAAGGCTAAACAGAATAAAAAGAGAGTGTAAAACACAGAATGCATAGCATACACATATACACCCCCCCCCTCTTTTCCCCCAAAGGCTACAAGGAGAATGAGGGAGGACAGCGGCCACTTAAATAGGGCCCACCGATAGACAGGGGCAAGGGGCACTAGTGCGGGAGGGGCATCCCATAGAGGCACACGATATGCCTGTACCGCCTACCCTTTGGTGGGGGATTGAGGTGGAGCAGCGCTCCTAAGCACCTAACAGCGGTGCTGCCTACCTTCACCCGACCAGCGCAGCCAAGGCTGGGAGGCATATTACTTAGTGGAACGGGTGGGAATAGTCCTACAGGGCCGCAGGCTAATAGCCCCGCTCACCTGCGAGTAGAGAGAGACATTTCTCGTCCTTCGCAGCCAGACTGCAGAGAAATTCTGGGGATTGTGGGAGGTCCCCGGGTATTTGAGGGGCCGGGAGGAGCCTATTTGCGATGTCTCTGCAGTCCAGCGCCATCTGGCGGAGTAATACCCAAGTGTAAGTATTAGATTTGGAGCAGGACGTACTGTATACTAAGAATATGGAGTAGATGCAGGTAGGATGATTTGTAATGTCGGTAATCTGTATGTACAGGGCGTGGGAAACATATAATTTTAATCCGGACCTTCAGCATCATTTCATGAAAAAAACAAACCTTTAATAAACTATTCCCCAGCATCTAAATGAATATATTTTACGTTTTTAGTCCCTTACTTTTTATTCTTTCCCGCCACTGGGCTGAAACTCTGTTCAGGACTCGGATACGGATAAGGATATGGGTTCCTCCATCTTGCCTCACATACTGAGGAGAGGAGAGGGGGGAAAGTGCAGGGGACGGATTTATAGCTGTGCTTTGCACAGACAGAGCAGAGCTGGGGTCACGAAAAGGACAGCAATCCCAGAATGCAGAGCAGCACACTCAGAAGACACTTCCTGTCTGCAGGCAACCTGAGAATCCATGTGCCACCATGTTGGATGTTTAAAGTCTCATAAAATGCAGAAGATGCAGGTAGGATAATTTTTAACATGGGCAATCTGTATGTAAGGGTGGGGGAATATATGATAGGCTCTTATTCAGGGTGAAGGTCCGCTTTAAATTGACGTAAGGATGCTTTAACCATCTATCAGTTTTGCCCAAGCTGTGTGTTGAGAGAAGGAGCTTAGGCCCTGTTTATACCATAGTTGGGCAACGCAGTCACAACCCCAAGGAAAATGCTGCCCATTATTTTTAATGATCTAGTTTACATATATACGCAGCATATAAATGTGAACTGGCTGATTAAATATAATGGATAGGTGTGAATAGAGCATTATAGTTTTGCCTGTGCAGAATGCTGGCCCTTGGCGCATTTTGGAATATTTTTTTCTTTTACTTGGATGGTTACAGGATGAGGAGGCTTTAGAGAGGTGATGTGTTCTGGCACCCGGGGCAAAGATTCTAAATGCTGCTCTCAGGCCCTCCTCTAGCGCCACCTGACCAGCTGCACCCGGGGCAAGTGCCCCCACTGCTCCCCCTTAGCTACGCCCCTGTGATGTGTTATTAGTATAGTACACACCTTTATTAATTAAACCCCTATTCCATTAATTGCCAAATCAAGTAGCCAATATTTAAGCATATATAACATATAGCAACATAATAATAATAGCCCCTTGCCCAAACCATGGGCCCTGCTCACCCCCCCCCCCCCTTGTCTTCTTGCTTCCAGTCAGTACCGCCAGCCGAGTTGAGAGCGCGCTCTGGCATTTACATACTTGGGTACAGAAAGAAGAACTTCCTGGCGGGTATGTAGGTCACACAGAGGTGATTTACTAGGCTGCGAGTGCAGAAGACACACGGGCCTTCATCTGTGCTCTCCTGCAAGACAGATTGGAATGGCGGAACTCCGCTTTCAGGTCTAATAAATGAACACACTGTGGCCTCATCATTCCGCTCTGCAGCTGCCGCATCTGCAAACTGCATCATAGTGTGACATTTTATGGTATGGCCCAAATTAAGATACATGAAAAGTCGCTATATATATTTAAGAATGGCGGCAAATGGATGAGGCTATCTCGGTATTAGAGGGAATGTGACAGAACCTTTTTTACCTTTCCGTGACTGAATTATTCCCTTTGCCAACACTCTATTCTCTGCATGGATGCTGGAGCTACTAAACTCTCTGGGTTTGCCCTTTTTTATTTTTTAAGGGTAACAGCAGTTAAAAAAAAAAATATATATATATATATATATATATATATATATATATATATATATATCTCTATAAGATTCCCGGGGCGATCAAATCCCTCCCCGCGGGGCATCTGAAATCGGGATGCCCCGCTGTGTGACACCCCCCAGGACGCCCCATTCACCTTACCTTACTCCAGTTCCAACGGCGCATGTGCGGGCCGCGGCCGCATCTCGCGCTTCTCTCTAACAGGGCGCGCGCCGGCCGTCTGTGAATGGCCGGCACGGGCGCGCTCCCTGTTAGAGGGAAGCGCGAGATGCGGCCACCAGCGCATCGGGGTGCCCCGCGGAAGTGGACCAAAACCCAGGATAGTAAAAATCCTGGGTGTTGGTCCACTTTAAAGTGTAGCTGGGGATGCGGCCGCCAGCATGCTCAGATCCGCTCGCCTTCGGCGAGCCTCTGGATGAAGAGACGGGCGCAGATCAGAGTCCGCTGACTGGATGAGAGGCTGCGCATGCGCCATAGGACAGGGGAAGGGTGAGTGAGATCGGCAATCTGGGGGCTTTCACACAGCGGGGCTTCCACGATTGGGGTGCCCCGGGGGCAAGGCCCAAAACCCAGGATGGTCTTTAAAGTGAACCAAAACCCAGGATAGTCAAAAGTTTGACTATCCTGGGTTTTGGTCCATTCCCCGAGGGCACCCTGATGGGGGGTGCCCCGCTGTGTGAAACCCCCTAGAACACCTGAACGGACTCACCTGTTTCTGGCCCCACGGCAGGTCTAAAAGCAGCGTGAGTTGGCGGGCGAGATCTGGGGGGGGTGCTTCACGCAGCAGGACATCCCCGATCGGGGTGCCCCGGAGGCAAGGACCAAAATCCAGGATAGTCAAAATCATGGGTTTTGGTCCACTTTAAGTGTGACAGTTGTATGGCTCAAGTCAATTTTTGACTAGACTTTTGCCCTAAAAAATTCTTACCCAGCGCCATCCTCTGAGTTAAACTGCCTATTATCAGCATTACAATACGCCACGTTTCAGTGAAGGGAGAACAGATATTTACTTTACGGGGAGACGGGACATTCTATTATGTCTCTGGCGGAAGCCCGAGCTCCGCTGTGTAACCTGACTTTACCTTTTACCGATGCTGCCGTCACATCGCACAAGAGCATAAACACCAATGCATTCTCCGCCAGACGCGCCTCCTGAACAGTAGCTTTCAGCGTCTCTGTGTAAGGAATCAGCACTCGTGTTGCATACGGCCATTGATCAGACTTTCACTTTAACAAGATGGGCCATGGGTGGCACATGCCAGGACCTGGAATGCAGAGTCATGCCAAGTCATGTGCACCTTTCATCAGCAGAATGACACAGTCTGTTTAATGATTGTGTTGGAATGATGTGAATTTGAATGGATAGATGGAAAGCAACCCGTTACACTTGTGACAGGTAGAAAGCCTGATCCTGCCCTGCAATTCTACATCAGGACTGGCCTGTAACTCCTATTAGGCACTAGAGGGCCTGCCCCTGATCGCTGTAATTCTCCTTCAATGCTGGCGAGGGGGTGGGCACTCTGTACAGAAGCTAATGTTGGCACCTTGTGTGACAGGTCAATTACCCAATCCCTGGAGTAGCGCAGTCTAGTTCTGGTGTTAATGCACTAGTGTTGTACGAGCGGTGGCAGACATGCACAACACCATAGATGTGCAGGAGACTGAGGAGTAGGTGGCAGGACCCAGAAATGAAGACACAGAAGCACTATCGAGGACAGAGAGGTCACGGGGACTGGAGGTGGCAGAGAAGCTCATCACCACCTGGCAAGGCACTGCAGGTAAACTGCAATACATGCACTTCACCTGCGCCACTCACATGCATCTATAGGCTGCAATACGCTTGTGCTTTCAGGCAAAACGCTGTATATGCAGCAGTTTTCAAAATGAGCACAGGTGGAAAATTGTGATAAGACAATTCTGTGAGTACTCACCTGTAGAATTGCTTTTACTTTGCATGGCACAGCCTGCTTCAAGAAGTCCTTACGTATGGGATATTCCGCCACAAGGTGGCGCAGTGTACTGCAGAAGAGTTGTGGCTCCTCCCAACCCCATATAAAAACAGGATCACCAATAGACCTCTCCAGTGTTGACAAGCAGTTATACAAGAAGCCGGGAGGTAATAACTTGGAACAATCACCATAAAGAGGCAACCAAGAATAACGATAACAAGGGTGGGGTGAAGCAGGCCGTGCCATGCAAAGTAAAAGCAATTCTACAGGTGAGTACTCACAGAATTGTGAAGCACGGCCTGCTTCAAGAAGTCCTTACGTATGGGACGTCCAAAAGCAGTGTTCGAAAGGTAGGGTGGGATCCCCAAAAAGTAGCAGCAGGCAGTTCAAACCACCACCGCCTGAAGTACTTTGCGACCAAAGGCAGCATCAGCAGAAGCCTTAACATCAACCTTGTAAAACTTGGAAAAGGTGAACAGAAGACCAAGTTGCGGCCTTACAAACTTGTTCAACAGAAGCTTGAAAAGCCCAAGAAGCACCAATCGCACGAATGGAATGAGCAGTAACCCTAAAAAGGAGGAACCTTCCCCTTAGCAGAATAGGCCTGCTCCACCGCCTGACGGATCCACTTGCTGATAGTGGATTTAGCCGGAGGCAAACCCTTCCTAGGTCAAGCAGGAAGAACAAAAAAGCATCAGATTTCCTGAAAGACTCAGTAGCAACCAAGTAAAACTTCAGAGCTCTGACAACATCCAGAGAATGAAGAGTCCATTCCTTAGAATTAGCAGGGTTAGGACACAAAGAAGGTAATACAATGTCCTGATTGAGATGAAAAGCAGACACAACCTTAGGTAAAAAATCCGGCTTAAGCCGAAACACCACCTTATCCTGATGCCGCTCAAAATAAGGAGGTTTGATGGAAGACGCTGCCAGCTCAGAAACTCGCCCGACAGAAGTAATGGCCACCAAAAAGGCCACCTTAAGAGTCAGAATGGGCAACGCAGCCCCACGGATAGGCTCAAAGGGAGGACCCTGCAGAGCAGACAACACCAAATTCAAGTCCCAAACAGGTAGCATAAGCTTACGTGGCGGACGCACATGAGTAACTCCCTGGAAAAAAGTCTTAACCAGCCGGTGATTGGCAAAGGATCTTTGGAAAAAAATTGCCAGAGCTGACACCTGTCCCTTGAGGGTACTAAGTTGAAGGCCCGAATCCAAACCATGTTGCAAAAATTCCAGAATCCTGGGGATAGAAAACACCCGACAAGGGAGAGACTTGGACTCACACCAGGCAATGTAAGAATGCCAGACCCTGTAGTAGATAAAGGACGAGAACTTCTTCCTAGCCCAAATCATACTATCAACAACAGAGGCCGGTAACCCCTTATCCATCAAGATGGAGGTTTCAGCAGCCAAGCCCTTAAAGTCAGCGTTTGTAAATTGGGATGGCACAGCTGTCCCTGAGTGAGAAGATCTGGATCCTTGGGCAAGACGTACCTACTACCAACTGCACGACGTCTGCGAACCACACCCTCCTTGGCCAACAGGGGGCCACCAGAATGGCTGATACCCTCTCCTGGGCTATCTTGCGCAGCACCCTGCCCAGCAGAGGAAAAGGAGGGAACACCTAGAGGAGCCGAAACTCAGTCCAAGGCATTGCTAGCGCATCCGTGGCGAAGGCAAGAGGATCCTGTGACAGGGAAATAAATCTGGGAAGCTTGTGAGTGTGGCGGGACGCAAACAGGTCCACATCCGGCTGACCCCAGCGGAGGCGCAGGGAGTGAAATACCTAGTTGCTGAGGGACCATTCCCCCAGCTGAGATGTCCTCCTGCTCAGGGAGTCCGCCTCCTGGTTCTCGACCCCCGCAATGTAGACCGCTGAGATGCAAGGGACATTCTCTTCTGCCCAAGACAGTATCAGGGACACTTCCTTGAGGGCTCGCCTGCTCCGAGTCCCTCCCTGATGATTGATGTAGGCAACCACTGTCTGGTTGTCTGAGCGGATCTGAACAGCCCGACCCCGACGGTGTGTGGTCAGCTGAGAAAGAACCAACCTGATCACCCTCAGTTCCAAGACACTGATGGGAGCATGGGCCTCCTGGGGGCCCCACCGACCCTGGAACTTCAGAGACTTCCAAAAGCCCCCCGAAATGGTCAGACTGGCATCTGTGGTGACAGTCTCCCAGCACGGAGGCAGAAAGGTCCTGCCCAATAGAAGGTTTCTTAGGTCCAGCCACCACGAGAGGAACTGTCTGGCCAGTGGGGACAGAGCAAATTCCTGGTCCAGGGACACAGGGTCCCGATCCCAAACTGACAAGAGGTGCAACTGAAGAGGTCTCATGTGAAACTGAGCAAAGGGGACCGCCTCGAAGCAGGACACCATCAGGCCCACTAACTGAGGGATGGGGACACAAGAGCAGAGCCCGTGCCTGCTTCTGAAGGCCCCCCACTTTCTGCTGAGCAGGAACACCTTGACCTGAGAGGTATCCAGAGTCATGCCCAGAAAGGACCTCACCAAAGATGGAGACAGTGAAGACTTGGGAAAGTTAATCACCCAGCCGAAGGACTCTAGAGTGGAAGCCACCACCTGGGTGTCCTGTTCGGCCTGATGAAGAGACTGAGCCGCAATCAGAATGTCATCCAGGTAAGGGAGGATGCAAATGCCCTGATTCCGCAGCAGAGCCATCACCTTGGTGAACACCCGAGGCGCTGAGGTGATACCAAACGGTAAAGCCACAAACTGGTAATGCTGATCCTCTAGAGCGAACCTCAGGAATCTCTGATGATCTGGAAAGATTGGTACATGAAGATAGGCATCCTTGATGTCCAAGGTGGTCATGAAGTCGCCCGGGCGAAGAGTACTGACAGCCGAGCGTAGCGTCTCCATGCGAAAGTGCTTGAACCTGACAAACTTGTTGAGACCCTTCAAGTCCAGGATGGGCCTCAGAGACCCGTCCTTCTTGGGAACTGTGAAAAGATTGGAGAACCCCTGACCCCGTTCCTGGGAAGGCACCAGGCAAACGACTGAATCCAACAGACGTTGTACCGCAAGGCGCAAACCCTGAGCTGATTTTGAGACATCCGGGATCTGAGGAATCTTGGGGGCGGCCAGGCTGCAAATTCTATGTTGTAACCGGAGGACACCACCTCCTGAATCCACCAGTCTGAGACGCGGAGCCTCCAGATGTGAGCAAAGAGCCGAAGCCACCCCCCCACCCGGATGGGTGAGGGCGCCTCCTCATGCCGGAGGGGCCTTGGGAGGGGGTTTGGGCTTGGAAGCCCATGAGAGACCGGGACGACCACGGGATCTGCCACGGCCCCGAGAAGAGGGAGCCACAACCTCTTCTGGGAGCACGAAAGGAGAGGAGGGTAGCGGAGGGCCCCCGAAAAGGCCGAGGCTGCCTCCTACGCTGAGGTAGTCTACCATCCTTGGCTAGAACATTCAGACGCTCACCAAAGAGCCGCAGCCCTGCAAAGGGGAGCCCAGTGAGAGCCTTCTTAGCAGCAGCGTCAGCTGCCCACTGACGCAACCAAACAGAGCGGCGCATAGCCACCAAAAGTGCAGAGGCCCTACCACCCAGCTGTAAGGCATCATCCATGGCAGTAAGGATAAAGGCAACAAAATCTGAGCAAAGCAAGAGGGTCCTATAATCCTCCCCCCCGTAGCGCCATCACAGAGATGCTTGAACTGTTTCTTAAGGGCAATAGCTGTAATGGCAGCGGCACAGACCGGACGCAGCCCAGCCCCCACACAAGTAAAAGCATGGCAGACCAGTTGATCCATGCGCCGGTCCTCGCTGTCCCGCAGTGTAGTAGTGTCAGGGGAAGGCATGACCGAGGTGTTAGACAGCCCTAGAATGGGAGCGTCCACCTCAGGGGGACATGACTATCGCTTGACCAGGTCAGTAGGAAAGGGATACCTCTTATCCAACCCTTTGGGCACCGTGAGCAATCTATTAGGATGTTCCCACTCCTTGAGCACCATAGTAGTGAAATGGCCCTGCTCAGGGAACTCCAGACGCTGCTTATCAGGACGAAAAAGCTCACCCTGCTTCCTCTTATCCCCCTCAGGGGGGACAATGTGCAAAATTTCAAAAATGTGAGACAACAGACTATCAGTGTCCTCAGGGAACCATGATTCCTCCCCGGACGCAGACCCAGGGTCACTGTCGTAACCCTCCTGCTGGTCCCCAGAGGAGTCCTGGGAAAGTTCCCCCTCCTCTAGGGAGTAACGGCCACCAAAAGCATCAATTCCCTCATCCTCCTCAGGAAAGAGGGAGGGCGAGGGAGCCAGATGCCGCTTCTTGCCAGAGGCCATCCTTGGAACAGACCTGGCAAGCTCCCTTTCAATGCTGGCCACACGGAGTGCCAGATAAGATTGTGACCCCCCTGCTAGTATCCCCCTCACTGGGGGTTAAATGCAGGCGCGGAGGGGTAGGCGATGCCGAAGGTGGCACAGAACTGGGAAGAGAAGTGGGCAGCCCAGCCTGGGCCGCAAGGATACCTTGGGCGCACAGCACGCACACCGCAGCACTGTTACTCAAAGGGGATACCCCGCACATGGCACACAGCCGGGATTGCCCTGAAGGACCCCCGAGCACGCTATCCCCAGAAGCTTCCATATGGTGATTAACACAGGCGCAATAGGCCAGCACAGGGTAATGGCTAATAAAAAGCCACCGGGATGCCCCCAGAAGCCAGTAAGGGGGAGATGAGGGGGGAGGATAGGGCGTAGAACCGGGAGAAAACACAACCCACAGTTGTCCCGCCTGAAAGACATAAATAACATGCACATAAGCATCCCGCAGCACATGCCCCAAGGAAACAAATCCCCCGAAGGGTACTCACGGAGACCGAAGGGTCGCCAAGCCGCCAGACCACAGGAGGAAGCGACACAAGAAGAATCACCGCCGCAGCCCAGGGAGGAAGAGGGGCCCCAGACGCGCAGCAGACTCAAAATGGCGCCGGCAGAAGCACCTCAAGGGGTGGGCCGCGGGGGGACGACGCGATACGCGTCATCCCCCGGCCCTGCTCCCCGAAGAGCGCGAAAATGGCGCTCACGTGACCGCCACGGAGCGTAGTACAAGCGACAACGGCGGCGAAAACACAGTTAAAAAACAGTTGAAACACTCGCCGCGTACCACGCCGGGGAGAGGGGGGGGGAGAGTGAACAGGCAGCGGCAAGAGCCAAGCCAGGGATGGGGGGCACCAGAGAAACAAGGCACACAGTCCCCAAAACACTCACCCCCTCAGAAGCTAGGACAGGAACTCCGCATCCCTAGTAGGCTCACCATAAAGCCTATGGCCGGCTACCCTTTGTGGTACAGGGTCTGCGGCTTGGAGCCGCGCTCCTTGAGCACCTGACCCTACTGCTCTACCTTCACCCGATCCGTCAGCCGAGGCTGGGAAGCACAGAGGGTCCGGAAACGGGTGGAAATAGACATGCAGGGCCGCAGACTTGGTTGCCCTGCTCACCTGCACAATATAAGAGCCATCTTCTATCTTCGCAGTGTCACTGCAGAGAAAACACTGGGAAGGTCTATGGTGATTCCTGTTTTTATATGGGGCCGGGAGGAGCCACAACTCTTCTGCAATACACTGCGCCACCTTGTGGCAGAATATCCCATACCTGAGGACTTCTTGAAGCAGGCCGTGCCATGCAATAGGAAAAAAGTATTTATACTTCAGACAGGGCCGTATTTCCTATTAGGCAAACCTAGGCCTGTGCCTAAGGCAGCAACCTGCCACCTGACGTGGATGAGAGCCCGCGTATGTGCCTTTGGAGTGGGGAAAGGGGAGTTTTTACGGGCACTCTAGGGGGTTTCACACAGTGGGGCATCCCGAATCAGGCTAATAAGGGAAAAGCAGCGGGCAGCCCTGGAAATTTTTATTTTAGATTCCAGCCTGGCTGCTGATAGGCTTTGTTCCTCTTTAAAGTGGAGCAAAACCCACGGCAATCTATAAGATTCCCAGGCAGATCGATTTCCTCCCCCCAAGGCATCCGTAATCGGGATGGCCTTAGATGAAGGCTTCGACGATGTGACATCAGCAGCTCACAGCACGCTGATTGGACGAGCGTAGGACCGGGAAGAGGTGAGTTAACTTCAGCGATCTGGGGGATTTCACATAGCGGGGCACTCCCGATCAGGGTGCCCTGGGGGAAAGGACCAAAACGCAGTATAGTCAAAAGTGCGCCCATTGGATGAGCAGCTGTGCATGCGCCGTAGGACTGTGAAGAGGCGAGTTCATTCGGGCGACCTGTGGGTTTTCAAACAGCGAGCACCCCCCGATTGGGGTTCCCAGGGCAAGAACCAAAACCCATGATAGTCAAAATCCTGGGTTTTGTTCCACTTTAAGACTCCAAGGGCTACCAGCCAGGGTTTTGTTCTGCTTTAAGTATCAGGATTGAACGCTTTAGATTTATATTATATATATTTATTACAGATAAGTCCATTTTCTATACTTTATGTTGTGCTGACAGCTATGAGCAGAGCTTCTGATGGGACAGGAAGTGAGGTGACATCTCCGCAGAGGAATTGATAAAAAAGCCTAAAAACCAAACTATCCACTACATTAGAACCATAAGCTGGTGTTCCCCTTAAAATAATTAGTCACAACCAGATGAGAGGTTCAATCCAGAGGTGTGTGGAATCAGCTGGCTCCTGGCTTGCCATTTACTATTCAGCGCATCATACTAGTGATGAAGGCAGAGCGCAGGCGTGACGTCGCGCTCATCTCCCCCTCCCTCATACTGTGAGAGTCGGTGTCCCGCTAATCTGAGCTTCCTGTGTGACAGAAAACAAGTGCAGGCTGACTCACAGCAGGGAGCGGCCTGACATTCTTCTGACATAACATGCTGACAGACACGCGTTTGGCTTCTAGGTTACACCAGCCTGCACTGTAATCAAATTAGAGGAATCGCGTTACCCACACTACCTGCAGCCGTTTCATGTCCAACTCCAGGAAGATCACCTCAGAACCTCCCTGCAACCCATTTATGTCATGCCATTAGACTATAGGGTCAACAAATACTATCAGGGCCAATTTAGGGTTCAGAACTCATAATCTATGGAAAGACTTTTGTCAGTTTATATATAAATCCGACGAGGGCCCACATCGATGTATTACTGCCATTGTTGCATCCAGAGACTTACAGAGGTCCTCAAGGAATAAAAGGCTATGCACATATAATCCCAGTTGCTCAGTATAGTTCCCCAGCCTCCTAGTGTACAGATTAGTGTAATTTGAAGGCTAGTAGATCAATTACAATTGTGAAGAGAAAGCTGCATAGGGAGCAACCCCGCCGGGTAGCCAACCTTACACCACTAAAATGCTATTGCAGGTCCTGATCATATCCCAATCAGACTATCGCAACATTTGCCTCTGTGGTCTACCCCAAAGAACAGACCAGAACCCCTCCAATCTATTTTCAACCCTGCTGCTCACCTCATCCTCCTCTTGCTTCCTAGTGTTGCTTGCTCATCCTCCTCTCCTCCAGCTTCCTCAGTGCTGCTCATCTCATCCTCCTCTCCTCCTGCTTCCTTAGTGCTGCTCGTCTCATCCTCTGCTTCTTCTGTTTCCTCAGTGCTGCTCATCTCATCCTCCTCTCCTCTTGCTTCCTCAGTGCTGCTCGCTCATCCTCCCCTCCTCCCGCTTCCTCAGTGCTGCTTGCTCATCCTCCTCTTCTCCTGCTCCCTCAGCGCTGCTCATCTCACCCTCTTCTCCTCCTGCTTCCTCAGTCCTGCTTCTCTCATCCTCCTCTCCTCCTGCTTCCTCAGTGCTGTTCATCTCATCCTCCCCTCCTCCTGCTTCCTCTGTGCTGCTCATCTCATCCTCCTCCGGCTTCCTCAGTGATGCTCGTCTCATCCTTCTCTTCTCCTGCTTCCTCAGTGCTGCTCGTCTCATCCTCCTCTCCTCCTGATTCCTCAGTGCTGCTCACCTCATCCTCCTCTCCTCCTGCTTCCTCAGTGCTGCTCGTCTCATCCTCCTCTCCTCCTGCTTCCTCAGTGCTGCTCATCTCATCCTCCTCTCCTCCGGCTTCCTCAGTGCTGCTCATTTCATCCTCCTCTCCTCCGGCTTCCTCAGTGCTGCTCATTTCATCCTCCTCTCCTCCGGCTTCCTCAGTGCTGCTCATCTCATCCTCCTCTCCTCTGGCTTCCTCAGTGCTGCTCATCTCATCCTCCTCTCCTCCTGCTTCCTCAGTGCTGCTCATCTCATCCTCCTCTCCTCCTGCTTCCTCAGTGCTGCTCATCTCATCCTCCTCTCCTCCTGCTTCCTCAGTGCTGCTCATCTCATCCTCCTCTCCTCCTGCTTCCTCAGTGCTGCTCATCTCATCCTCCTCTCCTCCTGCTTCCTCAGTGCTGCTCATCTTATCCTATACAAGACTTAGCAGTAGAATCCCCCTGGCAAGAGTAAGTAAATACTGGCCCCTATCCAACAATGTGCTCTTAGAGGGGAAGTCAAGACAATTACAAGCATTCATCATGTATACCCTACTATCATCACGGTTAGCTGGATACAGTAGCCAGGTGACACTCTAAAATAAACCTCCAGTCCTCCTGCTTCCTCTGTGCTGCTCATCTCATCCTCCTCCGGCTTCCTCAGTGATGCTCGTCTCAGTGCTGCTCATCTCATCCTCCTCTCCTCCGGCTTCCTCAGTGCTGCTCATCTCATCCTCCTCTCCTCTGGCTTCCTCAGTGCTGCTCATCTCATCCTCCTCTCCTCCTGCTTCCTCAGTGCTGCTCATCTCATCCTCCTCTCCTCCTGCTTCCTCAGTGCTGCTCATCTCATCCTCCTCTCCTCCTGCTTCCTCAGTGCTGCTCATCTTATCCTATACAAGACTTAGCAGTAGAATCCCCCTGGCAAGAGTAAGTAAATACTGGCCCCTATCCAACAATGTGCTCTTAGAGGGGAAGTCAAGACAATTACAAGCATTCATCATGTATACCCCACTATCATCACGGTTAGCTGGATACAGTAGCCAGGTGACACTCTAAAATAAACCTCCAGTCAAAAATAAATGAAGGGCCACTTACAGACCAGACCAGAAACTCCCAAACTGGGATGCCCTGCTAATTCAAGATCAAATTAAAGCCTGGAATTGGGCAAAATAACAGAAAGTCCCAATCGAGGGAGACTCCACCTTTTCCTTATTGGTTATAAGGAAAATCCTTGGGGGCGTGGCCGGACATGAACGGCTGAGGACGTGTTTCAGGGACGGACGAAATTTAGCCATTTTTCCAACCTTTTCAGCCAGATCCAGAGCCCTTAACCTGATGGCGAAGAAGAGGAAGGGGCATCACCATCAACCCAAACTAAAAAAATAAGAACTTACCTGACGGATCGTAGGAGGAAGGAGAGCGGGACCCAGGTGTCCAAGATGGCGGTGGCGACGAGGCGGGAGGCGCCAGACGAGCGTGGCATGCTGGAGGAGATCAGAGGAGCAAGCTCCGAGGAGGCGTCATCGGCAGCCCACAGTGCAGCGTCGGCGGGTTTGACGAGACCGCAGGACAGGAGTCCTGTCGGCGAGGCATCGAGGAGCGGCGGGAGGGGCAGCGACGCTCGGCGGGTGACGTGCCGAGGCCCCAAGATCGCGGGCGGGACAGAGCCGTCTGAACCGCTGGCCGCAGAGCCGCAAAGAACGGCCCACGCTCCGGAGACCGAGGCACCGCAGGTGCGGGCGGTGGGCCTCGGAAGACGCCGAACATGCAGCTGCCAGGGGGAGGATGGGGGCAGAGCGGCCCTCAGCGAGACTCTCGCGGGCTGCGGAGACGGCTCTCTCCCCCAGAGTCCCCCCTCCCTCCCAACCATTGTGAACCCTACATAAGGGCAGGACAGCGGGGGCAGAGTGCAACTCCCGGGGGAAGGTGGGGGGCAGATACTCAGGAGCCAGGCGGCTGGGGGTCCTCGGAAGGGGGATCCCCCTCTAATATACAGCGCATGTGCGGTCCCACAGTTGGGTTGGATGGGGAGGGCCAGCCGGATGAGATGGGGCGCCCGGCTTGGAGTAACACCTCGTCACCCCCTCGTTCAGCCTGCATGTCAGCCAGGGACCCTGACAGCCCGGCATCTCCAGGGGACTGGGTTATGTCCTCTGCTACCCACCGGGGTCCGACATCTCCCTACATCAACCCACCAAGCCCAGACTTGGTGATCCGCGCCAGAGGCCCACCGTCAGGGGAATGGGTCTCTCTGGGAGGGGACATTCAAAGTGGAATATGACCACTTAGCTTTGGCGGACATCAAGTCAGAAATTAAAGCACTCCCCACTAAGGCGGACCTGGAGGCCTTCATATTGCGAGTAGAGAGCACCTTTAAGAAGGACATTCTAGATCTGCAAAATTCTGTGGAAAACTTGGACTCTAAAGTGGCTGGCCTGGAGCAGTCGCAGCAAACATCCCTGCAAACAATAGAGGCCCTGGAGAGAAAGATGTCTTGCCAACAATCCCTCTCCCAAGCCACGATTCTGCACCTTGACGATCTGGAGAACTGGAGCCGTCGTAACAACATCCGGGTGAGAGGCCTGCCGGAGGCTACTGGGCAGGAGAAGCTTCAGCACACAGTCACTGGCATCTTCAATGATCTCCTGAACTGCCCTCCAGATTCAGAAATCGTGATGGATCTTATCCACAGGGCGCTCGGTCCCAAACCTTCTGATCCCAGCCATCCCGTGATGTGCTATGCCTACATTACTTCCAGGTGAAGGATGAAATAATTAAGAAGGCCTGGGAAAAAGGCCAGATAAGCTTTGACGGGGCGTCAATACAGATATTTCCGGACGTTTCCAGAAGATCCCTACAGATGCGTTGCCTCTTGAAACCTCTACTGGCAAAATTCAGGAGAGCGGGGCCTCATATCGATGGGGTTACCCATTTCACCTTTTGATTCGGAGGAATCAGTGTGTATTCGCCTTGCGTTCTCCGGAGGACCTCCCGGAACTGTTTACTTTTCTGGACACCCCTCCGATGGATGTTCCCAACTGGCTGGACATTCCACCCCCTCCCACCCCTCAGGCCCTGAGGGGATGGCAACCGCCCAGACCGCGCCGCGAGAGGAGATCCGGCCCAGCGAGAGGAGGGCAGCGCCCTGCCGTCCCTTGGACAACGAGATATAGAATTCCTCTCTGAATGCCCCTGATATCCTTAACATAACAATTTTTTCCTCCCCTTAGGCTCTCATACCCATATTATGGTTATGTTGATTGCCTCTCTGAATGCACCTGACTTCCTTTGCATGATAATTTTTCTTACCTCTCAGGTTCTCATCGCCTGGTCATGCTCAAGTAGACTGTTTAACTGTCTGCTCTGGGCACCACCCACATAACAGTTCTAGCCCCTAGCGGGTTCTCGTTGTTGGGGGGTGGCTGGATGGGGTCCTGGGGGGGCTCCGTGCGCCTCGGCCGGGCGACCGCCGGATTTAACCTTTGGACCTGTACTATTGTCATGGCGTCCTCCAACCAGCCTTCCTGGTTAATCTGTTAGGGCCTTACTGTCCCGCCTCTCTTCCGTCCCGTGCGCCTGGCTGGGGTGGGCGCGCCCCCGCTCTGACCTTTGACCATTCGATGAGGTTATGTTTATGTTTTTGTATTGGCTCTATTGGTTGTTATGACCCGTTGTCGCTGCACTCCACCAGGTGCAGATATCGATGTGGTCCTAGTTGATTTATGCTGTGGCCGGCCGAGGGGACCTCCTCGTCCCGTTCTGATTCACCGCTCACCCACAGTAGGCCTGTGCCTCACCTCCACGACGCCGCTTGGTGGGGGGGGCACACGTTTGGAACAGTGTTTTGTTCCCATACAGGTGGCGTGCCTTAAGCATCCACTGGTAGTTAATTCTTCGTTCTCCTTTCTTTCTTCTCTCTCTCCTTATCCTTCGTGCTTTACCCTCTTGTGTCCTCCTTACCCTCTGTCCCACCCCCTTCCTCCCTCTCACCCACCCCCCCGCCTCTGATACGTGGACCGCGCGTCTGTCACTAAAAGCTGACCCAGAGGTTCCCCTCTGCGTGCAAGCATGTCCAAAGTAAAATGCACTTCCCTCAACGTCAAGGGTCTGAATTCCCACTTTAAGAGATCCTCCATCCTCAGGGAACTGAGGCGCATGCACACTCAGATTGCTTTTATACAAGAAACTCACCTCAAAGTTGTCAGGTCCCATAATCTCACTGACCGTCACTTTAAAACTCAATATCTTTGCCCCTCACCTGACTCAAAATCTAGGGGGGTCGCCATCGTCCTGGCAGGGTCTCTACCCTGGACACACCTCGAGACTCTCGCAGATCCTGAGGGAAGGTTTCTCTTTGTGAAGGGAACACTTTACTCCCTAAAAATTACTCTAGCAACATGTTACTGTCCCAACTCTAAATCAACACAAGTTTCTCCATTCCACCCTAGAGAAACTTGTGACCTTTGCTGAAGGGGTTATTCTGGTGGGGGGGGGATTTTAACATAGTCTTGGACCCTGGGTTGGACACCTCTAGGGGGATCTCACACTTGCCCTTCTCTATGCTTAAAAAAATCAAGGCCCTATTCCACAGAAACCAGTTGATGGATGCATGGCGGACCCTCAATCCAAGGGAGAGAGACTATACGTTCTTCTCTGCACCTCATAACTCTTACTCGCATATAGACTTCTTCCTGATCCCACATAGGTTTTTGCACCTGGTAGTTAGCATGGACATAGGCCAGATAACCATCTCAGACCACATGCCTGTTTCAGTTACCCTCTACATCCCGGACACCCCACCCCTCAGAGGCCAATGGAGACTTAACAACTCACTTACAGGACCCTGAGGTCAGGGCCGATATTCACAAGGCCATCGCTGAATTCTTTTCCGTAAATATCACGGAGGGGGTCCCACAGATGGCTGTATGGGAGGCCCACAAGTGCGTGGTCAGGGGCCTGCTAATTAAACATGGGTCGCGCCTTAAAAAACAATGAAACTGGCAAATTGCTCAGCTGACTCAGGAGATACTGGATATTGAAGTTAGGCACAAGCAGACATTAGACAAGGCCCTTGGGGCCCGACTGGTGTGCCTCCGGGAGTCTCTTAGAAACATCTGCCTCGCTGAAGCTAAAAAATGCGCGGCTAGGAATCAGAGTTTTTTCTATGAGTACGCCAATAAGTTGGGTAAGGCCCTTGCGAGGGCGCTGAGAGCCCAGCATGGGAGGAATTTTATCCCAGTTATCCAGGATTCCAAGGGGAGCAAGAAACACCTGACGGCGGACATAGCGCAGGCCTTCAGGGAGTTCTACGAAGGCCTTTACAATCTGCCCCAGGAGTGTACGCCCAATCACTTGAACCGTGTTGCTTCTTCCATCCGGGAGTCCGGGCTCCCTAGGCTCAAGAAAGAGGTAATTAGCGCCCTTGAGGGGGAGATCGAAATGGATATCTGAGGGCAATTAAAGGCACTAAGCCAGGCAGGGCGCCGGGCCCAGACTGTTTTAACCTGGGATATTACAAGGAGTTTGCCGAGTTGCTTGGCCCTCAGTTTATTGCTTCCTTCGGCTCCCTGAAGGACGGTCGCCCGCCACCTAGAGACACTCTCCGAGCACACATCGCGTTCATCCCGAAGGAGGGCAAGGACCCGATGCAGTGTGGCAGCTACAGGCCCATTTTTTTATTGAACTGTGACCTGAAGCTATTCAACAAGATTATAGCAGACAGACTGGCGCCTCTCATTCCCCATCTTGTCCACTGGGATCAGGTTGGCTTTGTCCCTTCGAGAGAGGGTAGGGACAATACCACAAGGGTCATTAACTTGATTTATCAGGCAACCCTGGGGGGGCTGGGTACCTTGCTCCTCTCGACGGACGCGGAGAAGGCGTTTGATAGGGTCAGCTGGGATTTTTTTATTTGCGACCCTTAGTCATATCGGCCTTGGGGAAAACATGACCCATTGGATAAAAGCCTCCTACTCATGCCCCTCTGCATCCATCATAGTAAACGGGCTCCCCTCCAGGCCATTTAACCAATCAAATGGGACACGTCAGGGATGCCCGCTTTCACCCTTGATTTTCATCTTAACACTAGAACCATTCTTACGCACTGTCAGGAAGAATCAGGACGTTGCCGGGGTACAAGTTGGTCATGTAAAACACAAAGTGGCAGCGTATGCCGACGACCTAACCTTTTTTATCACTAAGCCAGAAACGACTCTACCCGTTTTGCTGGCGGAGCTCCGAAACTTCCAGGCAGTGTCAAACTATAAAATGAATTACCAGAAATCCTCGGCCCTTAATATTAATCTCCCCCCCAAAAGGCTAGAGCAAATCTCAAAGTCTTTCCGTTTTAAATGGGAGAGGGAGGCGGTGACATACCTAGGAACACAAATTCCAGCCCAGCCCCAGAGGATTTACGGTCTCAACTTCCCCCCGTTGCTGAGAAAAGTGGAAAAGGACCTTCGGAAGTGGAACAAGGGTGCATTCACCTGGTTTGGCCGGGTGAATATTATTAAGATGAACATTCTTCCTAGAGTACTATATCTCTTCCAGGCCCTTCCAATAGAGGTCCCCCACTCGTTCTTTAAGCGACTTGCAGGGTTGTGTTCAAGCTTCGTTTGGGCTGGGAAATCACATCGCCTGGCAGCGCCCCTCTTGTATTGGAAAATGTATCACGCTGCTGCACATCTGGTCAGGGTGGTCGATTGGTACAGGCATCCAAAGCTGAAACAATGGGCACAAATTGAACAGGAGGCCTCACCTGCCACCTGCCTTCCTGCCAGATCCAAGTACTCAGTAAACACTCAACAATAGGCCCCACGAGGAGGGTAGTGGCTAGGGTTTTTCCGAAGCTGGACATCTCTCCCACCCCATCACCATTAACCCCGGTGATAGGACACCCAGATTTCCCGGCGAGCCAATCTGATGGTGTTTTCCGGTCTTGGGCACAGCGGAACTGCTTTAGGATCCTGCATATGCGCGAGGGGGGCAGGTGGTGTGGGGCGGAGGTTCTGCCTGCTAAACATTCGCTGCAGCCACTCAATTTCTGGCGGGCCTTTCAGTTGTCACACTACCAGAGATCTGTTGACCAGCTGGGCGAGGCCGACAGACCATTGACACCCTTTGAGCGAATCTGCTCCGGGGTGGGCCATTTTAGAGGGGCTCTGTCGTATGCCTATTCCCTGCTTATCAGTCCTCCGGATTCGTTTGTGCCCCCTTGCGTGGGGGGATGGGAGAGGGAGCTAAAAAGAAACTTCTCAGTGGAGCAGAGGCGGGCTATGTTTCAGCTGGCTCACAAATCTCAAGCAGATACTAAGAAGCCGCCTATAAAATTCTGTCCTGCTGGTATTATGTGCCGTCTAGGCTGGCAAAGATGTTTCCCTCTTCCAGCCCCCTATGCTGGAGGTGCTCGTGTGAGAGGGGCACCATGATCCATGTTTTCTGGGAGTGCACTGGCCTCACTAAATTCTGGGGTAACGTCCGGAAAATAGTGCTACACTTGACTGGGGTTGATCTGGGAGAAGACCCGGCCAGCTACCTCCTCAACCTGGCCCCCACCTCTATAAGTAAGAGGGGCAAATCCCTTCTGACCCCACTGCTGAATGCTGCAAAGACATGTATTCCAGCGTGTTGGAAGTTGCCCGATCCACCTTCGACAGCTATGTGGCTGTCGAGGGTAAGAGATATAAGTAGGATGGAGGAGCTGACGGCCTCAGTGAAAGGAACCCTAGACAAATACAGGAAGATGTGGAGCGCATGGGATCAGTTTACTTTCTCGGCCGATTACCTTGGCTTTCTTTAGGAGTGATGCCAGGTTAATGCAGAGCGTGTCTCTCCCCTCATACCACATTTCCCAGCTCCCCCCCCCCCCCCCATCTTTCTAGCCTTCCCCTTTCTGTCCTCTCCTTTTCACTCTCTCTACTTTTCATGCTTTCTGTTTTGTCATGTGTTATGTACTTAGTTGTTCTGTTCTTGCATAATTTAAAATAAAATGTGGGGGCTTGGGTTGCGGACTAGGGCTTACAAATTTAAATTGGCAATTGCCGGGTGTAAGTGCCTCTTTGTGTAGTGGCATTATTTTGTGTAATCTCACTGTGTATTTTCAATGTGTTTAACGATTTGCCATTTGTATACTGTTGAGGCCTGTCTGTAATGTCTCCTTAATAAAAATTACAATTTAAATAAAATAACAGAAAGTCCCATGTCCTTGCCAATAGAGTTCGCTGGGCAAGCACAAGCAGTGCCATAATACCTGGCAAGCTATTGGTTAGAATAATATTAATTGCAAGAATGTGGACCAGGTGCATCTTCATTAAGTGTCCTTAACGTGCTGAGCTCATCTAGCAATTATTTTATTTTGTATTTTTCCCATGTTAGCAAACGGGAAAGATAATGGAGCTGGACTGATCCTCCTGCCACCTTCTGAGCTCTTAGAAGTCTTTTAGATATTAGAGTGGGGAATGCAGGCCTTTGGTGTAGGCCCCTCTAGGATCATGTGCTGAGAGAAATATATATATATATATATATATATATATATATATATATATATATATATATACACACACAAAGTCTATATAGATAACTCCACAGGACAGATGTAAAAGTGCTATTAATTTTCACGTTTCAACTTTATTTTATGTCATTTGGTGATGGAAACATTGCACCAGAATAGAAGATTTTTCTGAACACCGGTGGTGAAAATAAATTGCACTTTTTGTATATAGACCTTGTCTATATATATATTCTTTCAGCACATGTAATGAACTGATGTGACAACAGTTCCATACTCCTAGCGGTTGGACATTCACTTATTTATTTATGTGGTTACATGTGTATTTTATAATTAATTAGCGCGGTCTTAGAAATATTAATATGTTTCACGATTCCTTCTAGGATCATGTCATGTCTGTGCAATGGCCGCCGATGGGTGCGTGCAGAGAAATGATGAGCGCAATTGAGCACTTACCTCATTGCTGCAGCACCCCCCGACATCCCTAAACCCATGCTACGGCTCTTGTTTATGTGTCAGGAAATTACAGTAATTTAGTCATATTTTTTTCTACAGCCTATCATAACAGCATTTAATTTTCACAGGGGGCCTACAAAGGGGGCTTATTAGATGTAAGGAATAATAATTAATAATAAGTGCAGCAACATACAAATAACTCTATTCTGGGTTAAATCCTTTTCTTGGGGGTTAAATCCTTCACTCTCCCAAATGAAGATGCAGTATAAAGCCCCTGGTTTCCCTGTATAGTCACCTCAGTTCTCTATCCCATAGCACATGTGCAGGCTGGAGGCATCCCCACTCTGCGCGCCTGTGTTACCCAGCAGACTTGAATGGGATGCACAGACCGGAGAGAGTGGGGCTGCTGTGCGATGCAGATAAGCTTAGCAGCAGCTAAGGCGCAAATTTACTGAAGGACATGCTAAGAAATCTTTTAAAGTTGACCAAAACCCAGAATTTCGACTATCCTGGGTTTTGGTGCCCCGCCGTCTGAAATCCCCCAGATCGTTGAGCGCAACTCACCTCTTCCCGGTCCTACGGCACATGCGCGGCCACTCCTCCAATCAGCGTGCTCGTCAAGTCGTCTAAGCCTTTGTCTCCAAGGCCAGCGGCTCCAAGCGTGCTGGCGGCCGCATCCCTCGCTTCCCTCTAACAGGGAGTGTGCCTGTGCCTGCCATTGACAAATGCCTGGCGCGGGCACGAACTCTGCTAGAGGGATAGTGGGAATGCGGCCGCTGCTCGCGCATGCGCCGTTGGACTGGGAAGCAATGTAAGTGAAAGGGGCAACCTGTTTTTTTTTTTTTTTTACAGCGGGACATCCCGATTTTGGATGCCCCGGGGGGGGGGGGGGGGGGGGGGGAATCGATCGGCCCGGGAATCTTACAGATTCCCGTGCCGATCGTGCAGGGTTTTGGTCAATTACTGCCTCTAGATTCGTTAGGACTCTAGGGCCAGTGCTATCCCTCTCCTTGGGGCAACCTGGTTTAGGATACCCCACTCTGAAATACCCTGGTTCACCTTGCTTACTTACCTCCCTGGCAAGTCCATGGCAGCATTCCTCCGGCTGATGCGCGCATCCGTGCCTGGCCTATCTGAACAAGTGATGCGGGTACTCACATCCGGCTGAAGGGATGCCGATGGCCCTCACCATTCTGTCTTAATGTGTTTCTCTTCCCAGATGTAAAATAAACATTTGTGTTACAATTGTGCCCCCAGACCTGTGATTTACTCATCAAGTTCCCTATATTCCTCTGACTCTGTCGGTAAAGTAGGGGTGTCTTTCTTACCATTCAGTAAAGCTCTTAGTATCCTTTCTTACTACAACTCCCAGAATCCTTCCACTGTAACAGATGAGCTCATAAGCATTTGTGGCTAAACAAAGCAGCAGTAATTTACCCCACCAGCTGATAACGCTGCCATTAACCATTTAGCTACTGGAACACAAGAGGTTGAATTAGAGCAGAGGGGGTAAATACTCCCCACAGGTAAAACCGGAAGGGGGGCAGCAGATCGATGAGGTTTGGGGAAGGTTCTAACCTTCCCCGATGTTCCTCTTTAAAAATGCCATTGTAAGTGGAATCACCCTTTAAATGTCACACCAGAGAGGTGTGACAATAGAAAAAAGAGGACAAAAAGATGTACCTGTAAACTCTTCCTGAACCTTTGACAAGAATGCAATGTATATCCAGCGAGTGTCAGACCTGGGAAAAGAGGAGCAAACTGTGAGGAAACTAGAGGCATTACAGATATTTTTTAGAATATATATAATATATATTTATATTATATACATATATTATTTAGAATAATATATATTCACACATACACAGTGCATTACCTAATTCAATAAATGTCAGGCTGCTGCAGTGCCCACACAGGATGGAATCTACAAGAATGAATACAAGCGGTTACATTTACATTAATATATATATATATATATATATATATATATATATATATATATATATATATTACACACACACAGATAGAAAATATATTTAAAAATCTAGCGAGATATATGTAAGAAGGGGTGAGAATACCGGCAGCCGATGCCACACAGTACGCTCCCAATGTTCTCAAGTACCTTACACACAACTTAAGTAACTTCCCAGCATGCTCCAAAACCAGTTATGTTACATACTCCTGGATGTGTTACAAAGACATTTACAGGAAGGAGCGACACAGTGTGACAGTCCATTATCACAGAAGGTATGCCTGACAGGAACTGTACTTTAAAGCAGACCTGCACTGTCACCAACATGGGAAGCAGAGGAAAGTGTGCTTGAGCTAATGTAACGGAGCACAGCCATGGATAACAGTTGATGGCACAATAGGAGATATTTCCATATTTTAAGCTCAAAGCTGGTGCAGCTGGGCCTGGGTATAATTGGAATAGCAGATTTCTTGTTGCCTGTGTGCTGCAGCTTCCAATCCCCTGTCACAGAAAAATCAGCCAGTGAAATAGGCACATATGTGTCGATTCAGAGCTGGGGGGGTGACAGGAAGAAGAGGCTTAGATAAAGAGACTAACTGTCCTTTTAGGGTGTGGGTCCACTTTAATTCTTGCAGCACAAGTTATGACTGTTATGCCCCTTTCACACCTAGCCGTTTGCATTGGAAATGCAGCTGCAGAACTTTTCCAGAGCAAACGCAGCTCCATAGAAGTCTATAGCAACGCCAGCAAAACCCAACACAGAGCAACACAGTGCAATGCAAAAGTAGTAGCAGTAGTGTAAATGGAGCCTAACTCAATTTAATTGACTGAAAGAAAGCAGCAGTCCAGGTAAAGTGGAAGCCCCTGGTGCTAAGGAAGGGCAGGCGGCTTACAATAAAAAAAAAAATCCTTACCTCGTCCGGGATCCTGGCGCTGTCATCTTGAATCTGCTGCACAGAACGGCTTCTCCTACCCACTGCCCCTGCCTGTGGGGGGTTACCAGGTGACTGGACTTCCCCTTTAAAGTGGACCAAATCCCAGGATTTTGGCTATCCTGGGTTTTGGGGGTGCCCCACTGTGTGAAACCCACCTGATTGCCGATGCCAACTCACCTCTTCCCGGTCCTATGGCGCATGCGCAGCCGCTCGTCCAATCGGTGCGCCCGGAGCCGCTGACGTCACATTGTTAAGCTTCGTCTAAGGCCAGTGGCTCAGAGCACGATGGCGAACGCATCCCCCGCTTCCATCTAACAGGGAGTGTGCCCGCGCCAGCCATTCACAAATGCTAAAGGGATAGCGGGGGAATGCGGCCACTGCTCGTATGTGTATGGGGCGACCTGGGGGGGGGGGTTTCCCACATTTTGGATGCCCCGAAGAAGGGAATCAATCGGCCCGGGAATCTTATAGATTCCCAGGCCGATCGGCATGGGTTTTGGTCCACTTTAAAGTGGAGCAACACCCAGGGGTGATCGGCCCGGGAATCTATAAGATTCCCGGGCCGATCACCTCCCTCACCGCGGGACATCCGAGATCGGGATGTCCCGCGGTGAGGGACCCCCCCCCAAAAGCCCCAAAAAACTCACCTGATCGGTGGGCCGCCTCCCGCGCGCCCCTCTAGGCGTGTGCGCGTGCCCGCCGTTTGTGAATGGCCGGCGCGGGCGCGCGCACTGTCAAAGGGGCGCGCGGGAGGATGCGGCGGCGGACGCGCTGTCTTGTCCGCAGCTGTCACCCGCTTGTCCGTGGCTACGTGGGAACGTGGTGAGGTGAGTTTTGGGAGGTTTCTGGGGGGTTTTACACAGCGGGGTGCCCCCCTGAAGTGGACCAAAACCCAGGATAGTCAAAATCCTGGGTGTTGGTCCAAAAAACTGGATTCCCCTGCTCTCTCTTCCGCAATAGGCCTAATACGGGCAGTAAAAAAAATGCTTATCCATTTCCTGGTGCCTCTTCTGGGGATACCAGTGAGGCTGGAGAGCTTCAGTGAATCAGAGTCGCCCAATCCCTGCACTGCGTGTCACATAATGCCAAATCGGCCTGGGAACCAAGCGGGTGACAGTTTCAGCAGGCCCGAAATCTAAAAGATCCCAAATCGAGGTGCCCCGCTGTGTGAAACCCCCCAGGGAGACTGTAAAAACTCACCTTCCCATGCTCCAACAGTGCATGTGCGGGCTCTCATCTAATGAGAGCCACCTGCTGGGACCACGTCATTTGGCAGGCAGCTCTTATTCTTTACATTCAGATTGGCTGAGATGGGAGTGCGCACAATGCTGCATGTGTGCTGTGCTCGTGCTCCCGCCCAGTCTATCTGAATGGGCTCATAAGCAATCAGAGCTCCCCGCCAAATGCTCCCCATTCAAGTCAGTGAGAGCTATCTGCCAAATGATGGGGCTTTCACTGGCCGAGAGCATGCGCATGCACCCTTGAAGAGTGGGAAGGTGAATTTTCACTGGGGGAATGGAACTAAACCTGCAAAAGTAAAATTCATGGGTTTTGTCAGTAATGTTTTATATTTTATTGCCCTATTTGAGGTATCACCCAGGAAGGGTGGGAAGAGGGTGCTGGGCTGTGAGGTGTCTGGGTCGGTTTAAGTAAATATTAGTTTGAAGGTTGGTAAAAGTTTTTGGTCCTATTAAAAAAGAAAAAAAAACACCTTCGGCCCCACCAGTTAAACTGCCATCGAAGAAACTGAAACTTTGGTTTTAAAGTTTGTTTCCTTCAGTTTCCTGGTGTGCGCTCGCTGTCTTGCTTGTACAGTGAATAGAGCAGTGATGAAGGCGGGGCGGAGTCTGGTCCACCTATTGCCTTGTTTTAGGACGGGGTATGTTCTGGGCCTAAAGGAAGCAGCCGTAGTGTAGATAAAGGGAGTATACCTTTTTTGTTTTTGCCCAGACAGGGCCTTTAAAGTGGACCAACACCCAGGGGGGATCAGCCCGGGAATCTATAAGATTCCCGGGCCGACCAGATCCCTCCCCGCGGGGCATCCGAAATCGGGATGTGTGAAACCCCGCAGGACGCCCAGAAACCTTACCTTATCCCCGTTCCAACGGCACATGCGCGAGCCGCATCTCGTGCTTCTCTCTAGCAGGGTGCGCACCCGCGCCGGCCGTTTGTGAACCCCTGTTAGAGGGAAGTGCGAGATGCGGCCTCCAGCGCTCAGAGCCGCTGTGGTTGTCCGTCACTTGTCCTTACATACCACAGCGGCTCTGATTGGACGAGCGCTCGCGTAGGAGTGGGGTGAGGTGAGTTTTTTAGGGCGATCTGAGGGGGTTTCACGCAGCGGGGCACCCCCGATCGGGGTTCCCCGCGGAAGTGGACCAAAACCCAGGATAGTGAAAATCCTGGGTGTTGGTCCACTTTAACCGCCGGCCTACCTAGAGATTTTGTCACCCTCTGCTGCCAGACCATTTTAACCCCCGCCTGTCCCTCATGGGTTTAAAGTGGAACACACGGCAAGCTGGACTTCAGCCACAACAGATGTCTTGCTGCATGTAAAATATCACAGGGTGTGTGTATAGTCTGTAATGTTTAATCAGTCCAAGCTAAATTCTCTCACTGAGAATCATGTTGGACTAGTTTTCCAGGAGAAGGACCAATGGCCCATAAACCAGGTCTGACCCCTCCCACTCTTTCCTGATTGGATAGCAGTGTTTGGTTTTCTCTATAATTAATATAGAGCCTTCAGTTCACAGAAACTATCTTAAAGGCTATTTGAGGAGCTTTAGGTCTCGCAGTTGAACTTGGAGGAGACATTTAAGGTCATATATGAATTTTGCTGACTTATTTATGCAGAATGGAGGACCAGCTCTCTAATAACTTGTCTCTCTGCAGTTCAGCTTTAATCCAAACGTGGCCAGCATAGTAAATAAAGCGGAATACTTGATAATCTGATGGTTCAGCACTCTGTATGTCTGGGTGATGGCACTGTCCACAGCAGAAGCTCAGGGACTGATCTGCACATGGAGGACACGCTGCATATACAGGGTGGACAGATGTCTGTCACTTCCATGGCTGTGGATTCCCAGCATTGCTTCCTTACCACATTCAAACTGTCTGATTATTACGCAAGAGATCAGCAGCATATCGAGCCCAGACAGTCAGGCTGGAGATCTGGATTCACTTATAGGGAAGGCATTTGCTTCAATTCTCTACCCGCCCTGGTGTCACAGCCCTAGGCAATATGGAAACCTCAATGGCCAATTATTTTACACTAGGGATTACCAACAATCAAGACAGCCCCTATTATACCTTCAATACTTCTTATTTATTATTCATAAATCGAAAATAATATTGTATAAGGGGGTGCAGGTATTTATCTGGCTCCCCCATTTCCCCTAGTTGTTATCCAAAAGAGAACATTCAGTATTATTCAAGACTAAGAAAAGTGCAACTGCCATTATAGCTGCACAAGGCCAGCGCCAGCATAACAGTCAGCATGCAGAGTCCCACTAAGCACCCCATAACAGGCAGTGTGCAGAGTCCCACTAAGCACCCCATAACAGGCAGTGTGCAGAATCCCACTAAGCACCCCATAACAGGCAGTGTGCAGAATCCCACTAAGCACCCCATAACAGGCATCATGCAAAGTCTCACTAAGCACCCCATAACAGGCAGTGTACAAAGTTCCACTAAGCACCCCATAACAGGCATCGTGCAAAGTCCCACTAAGCACCCCATAACAGGCATTGTGCAAAGTCCCACTAAGCACCCCATAACAGGCAGTGTGCAAAGTCCCACTAAGCACCCCATAACAGGCATTGTGCAAAGTCCCACTAAGCACCCCATAACAGGCATCGTGCAAAGTCTCACTAAGCACCCCATAACAGGCATCGTGCAAAGTCCCACTAAGCACCCCATAACAGGCAGTGTGCAGGATCCCACTAAGCACCGCATAACAGGCATTGTGCAAAGCCCCACCCCATAACAGGCAGAGTGGCAGAACCTTCATGAATAATCACCCCATAACAGTCAGCATGCAGAATCCCACTAAGCACCCTATAACAGGCAGTGTGCAAAATCCCACTAAGCACTGCATAACAGGCAGTTTGCAGAGTCCCACTAAGCACCCCATAACAGGCAGTTTGCAGAGTCCCACTAAGCACCCCATAACAGGCAGCGTGCTGAGTCGACTAATTACCCTATACCAGGCAGCATGCACAGTTCCAATAAGCACCCCATAACAGGCAGTGTGGCAGAATCTCCCCCAACCACCTCATTACAGACAGTGTGCAGAATGCCCCTCCAATCACCCTATAACAGTCAGTATGCAGAATCCCCCCCCCCCCCCCGATCACACCATAACAGGTAGTTTGCCCCCCCCCCTCAATCACCCTGTATCAAGCAAAGTGGCATATTTCCCCCAATTCCCCAGTAAGAGGCAATGTGCATAATCCGCCAACCAATCACACCATAACAGGTAGTGTGCACACCCCCTAATTGCCCTTTATCAGGTCATGTGGCAGAATCCCCCCTATACCAGACTGTGTGCATAACCCTTCAACCCTACTGCCATGTCCACTAACCCTACCAAAGTTTCAAAGCCGCTGTGTCCTGCATCTGTTTGTCCTACTGCAGCCCTTTGGAACCAGGGCTGCAGAAGGAGGAGCAGATGCAGAAGAACAATTAGTGGCACGGAGTAAAGGTAAGGTAAGCAGACTTTTCTTTTACATGCACTATAAGATGCACCACTTTTTGAGGGAAGAAAGTGTCTTATGGAGAGAAATAATACCTTATTTGGGACAGGGATGGACTCAGCTCCTCCCTAAAACGTAACCTTTTATGAAGCAGATAAAAATCCTGCCAAAGTAAAGCCATTATAACTAAAGGAAACAACTGCCAGGTTTCCGCTGCTTGGAACTGATGTTACGAGTTTCTGGCCTCTGGAGCCCTTAAATCATACATTCCTTATGATCAGCACAACCAGCAAGATAGAGATTTTATCTGTTTCCACATAAAAAGGTTAGAAGGAGATAAAACCTTCTCTAAATGGCTGCAGTGATGTAAAGATCAGCATGGCTGCAGTGTGCCCATGTGATATTGTTTCTCCACACAAGGCAGGCTTCTCAGCAGATTGAGGTTTTGCTATAAGCATCACACACCAATTAGCCTTAGAAAAGGGATCAGCATGTCGGTCATGTTACACACACTCACATGCAGAATCAACAGATGCTCAAAGGGATAAGTGTAACTATGTATCAATGTAAGTCAATGGCCTCGGCTGCGCAGTTGTTTACAATGCTGATACAATGTTTTAAGAGCTTTCTAAACGCTGATGAGTTGTGGCAAGACGGGCGCTTCCAACCTGTTCAGGAACATATATATCAAATCAGTCTTAGTATGTATTAAGTATGAATGGCCGCTGATCAGCTTCACCACAAGCCCTCTGAGAGCAAAAATGTCAGTACTTACCCTAAAATGTATTTCTTCAGCTTGGGGGATGCAGGGGCTCAGCATCTTCAAATCTAACGATGGTTGTGGTGCAGTGTCACCAGGAGTGTGAACACCATTACAACAACCCATCCTTAGAATTGAACTCCCACGTCCTCCAAGCAGAAGAAACAACATTTTTTATATAGCGATGACTTTTCCCATCCCAGGAAAAGAGGATTTTTCCTTTAAACGGTCATAACAACAACAACCCATCTCAGCATCTGTGCTTCGTTGGAAGCAATTAACCAGCTTGCTGTTTTTGCAGATGCTTTTTTAATACTGTCTGGCCAGCAATACAAATGGCATCAGCTCGTGGCGGCAGAAGGGTTAACACTGTCATTAGGCTTAGCCATTCTCCCAGCCCGCAATATTCCCGTAATATACTGACCTTGGAACTAGTTTCATTGCAAATCTGAAAAGTTGAATTATTTGCCTTGCTCTGATTAATGATTAATTAATGTCTTCAGCTCTTACCCAGCTAATGCAAGCTTGAAGGCTTTGGGAGAGATAAAACCTCTTTCGCTAATTAGCCCTGAAACCCAATTAAAAGATCCATTGTACAGACAACTTGGAGCAATTTCAGAATTTGTTTAGTTTACTGTACGGCATGTTTAAAGCATTCGCCTCCGAATCGGGCATTTTTTTTTTTATTATTTTCAATCGGGTCTTTCGTCCACTCGGGATCATTACTCTGAATGGAGGTCATATGAGCAGATTTGCTGCAACAAAGCCTGACATGTCTCCATGCTTTAAGCCAAGACTCCAAAAGCCACCACCACCACCGCCTTCTAACAAATCCATTAAAGAGTCTCTGAGCCGGCAGCATTTGGCTCGCTGCCTCTACAATTAGTCACTAGCAATTACCAGCGCTCTCTTCTCTTGCAGAATCTTCATTTAATTTACATTAAAAGCGACTTCTCATCAACATATAAATAACTCTAATTTTATTCCCCCATTTTCTTTTGAAATCCTTACCATATGTTTAAAGCGCTCGAAAATTGGTTCTTTTTTATTTCAGGGGGCTTATAGCAATTTTACTTTCACTTCTGCTCATAACTGGCTGAAGATAATTGTCGGGAGAGGGTGGGGATGAGGAGGACGACATTTCAAGAAGCACTTTGTCAAACTCTTGACAGAACGGCAGCAGACATGTTTATTCTACCGAAAGGGAAACCGACGATTATACATAGGTGATGAGGATCCCAGTATAATGTCTCTTTATGCCAAGTAAGAAGGATCATAGGACTCTTTATAATGGGAACATGTAAAAAGGTGCTGAACAATGGCATGCAAACACTGTGAGGAGTATGGGGGAGCATGGCAAGAATCCACAGGGAAACCAACAATTATACATAGGTGAGGAGGATCCCAGTATAATGTATCTTTATGCCAAGTAAGAAGGAAGTTTTTTGTAAACTCCATATATATAGGGGGGTGAGGTCATCAATCATGAGTAAAACAGATGAACATCCCAGTTCATAGGACCCTTTATAATGGGAACATGTAAAAAGGTGCTGAACAATGGTAAGCAAACACTGTGAGGAGTATGGGGGGGGCATGGCAAGAAACTGCAGGGAAACCAAGAGGTATATAGGTAATATGGAGAACCACAGACCATATAGTAATGGCCACTGATCGTCTACAACATGCAGTGCGCGTACACCAGGGGATACTTAATATTTAAGGTTGCACCAACAGGGGTGGCCTAACTGGACTGGTATATTATTTTTAAAGTAAAACCTTTCTTGCCTCAAAAAGTGCTACAGTGTCCATTAACTACTTACAGTGGAACAAAACTCAGCTCGATCAGCCCAGGAATCTTTAAGATTCCCGGGTCGATCGATTCCCTGCTTACTTTCTGGTCCAATGGCACATGCGCGAGCCGCATCCCCGCTATCCCACTAGCAGGGTGCATGCCCGTGCCAGCCATTTGTGAATGGCTGGCGCGGGCACGCTCCCTGTTAGAGGGAATCGGGGGATGCGGCCACCAGCACGCTTGGAGCTGCTGGCCTTAGACACAGTCTTAGATTGGACGAGCAGCCGCGCATGCGTCGTTATCCCGGGAAGAGGTGAGCTTCTTTGGCCGATCTTGGGGGTTTCACACAGCGCGATCCCCCCCCCCCCCCCAGGGGAAAGGATATTCAAAATCCTGGGTTTTAGGCCACTTTATTTTGCTAACCTTAATAATAGATCTCCTCCTTGGGGTACTAGGGGGTAAATGATCATGGTTAGGGGTGACTTGGCGTAAGAAGGTTGAGAACCACTGGGCTACAACTACTAAACTGAGCATAGGTGCCCACATTATAAGAGGAGGAAATTATGGTTCCATGTTAGGTTTAGGTGGTTTAGCCTCTTTGGGGCAGTTGGTTTATTTCTCTATGCAATTTGGGAAGCACCACTGAGTCGCCCGATCAACTCATCTCTTCCACAAACCCACTCTGCGCCTGCATCCCCAGTATACTTCTTGCTAAGCACATACCCGAACCAAGAATTTTTGAATGGTCGACACAGACACAGAAAATCTGAATGGACAATGAGGAAAAGGCGAGTTTACAGCCGATCCGGGGGAAAACAAATTGCTGGGCATTCCAAATCAGGATTTCCTGCCAGAGAGGAATAAAACCTTCCAAAAAGTACATTTCTTGGGATTTTTTCCTCTTTAAAGCAGAATTCAAGTCAGAAAACAAACTCTTCGGCCTGACAAACTTTCCTGGTGCCGAGGCAGGACCTATGCGGCTGCTGCCCATGGTTATGGCACCGGACTACTGGGGTAAGGTTTTTTTTGCTTTGTAACCCCCACCCCCCCCCCCCCCCCCCGGGTTTTGACTGGAATTCAGCTTTAAAGGGATTGACCTGTCAAACTGTAAATTAATTTGCTAGCTATTGCTATCTTACCTGATGCAGTGTCAGTCCCATGCTGTCTTTTTGGCTTTGGTCACTGAAAAGGAAGAGGACCCTCTCTGTTAGTGGTAGGCTCGAACGAAGCCCTCCACACCATCACTCAAGCTCAGCTTACCCTGATGCGATGCGCACAGAGTGCTTGCATCACTCAGCCCTGACAGTCCCATCACAAGAGGACAGCACAGGAGGAGAACATTCACATCCATTTTTAAAAATGAAAAAAAAAAAATACAATTCTGTGATTACTCACCTGTAAAATTGATTTTACTTTGTACAGCACAGCCTGTTTCATTTCAATCATTACTTCTGGGTATTCCGCCACAAGGTGGAGCAGTTGACTGCAGAAGACTTGTGGCTCCTCCCGGCCGTATAAAAAGCCAGGAATCACTCATAGACCCCCAGTGTTGACAAGCAGTTATGCAAGAAGCCAGGAGATAAACCATGATAGAAGAATACACAGCCCCAAAAAGGCTAACTCTAAAACAAATCACCAAAAATAGGCAACTAAGGACAACGATAACAAGGGAGGGATGAAACAGGCCATGCTGTACACAGTAAAATCAATTCTACAGGTGAGTAATCACAGAATTGTATTTTTCCAAGTGTACAGCACGGCCTGTTTCATTTCAATCATTACTTCTGGGACATCCAATAGCGGTGTCCTAAAAGTAGGGTGGGATCCCCAATAAGTAATGGCAGGCAGTTCAGACCACTACCGCCTGAAGCACCTTGCGGCCAAAAACAGCATCAGCTGAGGCCCTAACATCAACCTTGTAAGACTTATAAAAAGTATGAACAGAAGACCACGTAGCGGTCTTACAAACTTGTTCAACAGAAGCCTGGTGCTGAAACGCCCAAGCAATAGCCCTAGTACAGTGAGCAGTAACACGGAAGGGAGGTTCCTTCCCTTTGGCAGAATAAGCTTGTACCACCACCTGTCTAATCCACTTGCTGATAGTAGATTTGGCTGGAGGCAAGCCCTTCCTAGGTCCGGAATGAAGAACAAAAAGAGAATCAGACTTCCTAAAAGGCTCAGTGGCGACCAAATAATACTTGAGCGCCCTGACCACATCCAGAGAATGAAGGTTCCGTTCCTTGGAATTAGCAAGGGCAGGACAATAGGAAGGTAAAACAATGTCCTCATTGAGATGAAAGGCAGATACAACCTTAGGTAAAAAATTCCGGGTTAAGACGGAACACCACCTTATCCCGATGCCGCTCAAAATAAGGTTTCATGGAAAGTGCCGCCAGCTCAGAGACTCGACGCACGGAAGTAATAGCGACCAAAAAGGCCACCTTAAGAGTCATTATGGACAGTGCAGCATTGCACAAGGGCTCAAAAGGAGGACCCTGTAGAGCAGACAACACCTAGTTTAGTTCCCAAACCGGTAGCAGAGGCTTATGCGGCGGACGCACATGAGTAACTCCCTGGAAGTAGGTCTTAACAAGCCTGTGAGCCGAAACCTGTCCTTTGAGGGTACTAAGTTGTAGACCCGATTCCAGACCATGCTGTAAAAACTCCAGAATCCTGGGAATGGAAAATTCCCAACAAAAAAGAGACTTGGACTCGCACCAAGAAATGTAAGCATGCCAGACCCTGTATTAGATAAAAGACAAGGATTTCTTCCGAGCCTGAATCAAGGTATTGACGACAGAGGCCAGCAAACCCTTGCCCATCAAGATGGAGGTTTCAGCAGCCAAGTCGTTAAAGGCAGCATTTGTAAATTGGGATGGCGCAGCTGTCCCCGCGTGAGAAGCTCTGGATCGTAGGGCAGGACGAACCAATCTACTGTCAACTGTACGACGTCCGCAAACCATACCCTCCTCGGCCAGCGGGGGGCCACCAGAATGGCCGGCACCCCCTCCTGAGCAATCTTGCGCAACACCCGACCCAGCAGAGGAAAGGGAGGGAATACATAAAGGAGCTGAAACTCCGTCCATGGAATTGCTAGCGCCTGGGTCCTGTGACAGTGAGACAAACTTTGGAAGCTTGTGATTGTGACGGGACGCAAACAGGTCCACGTCCGGCTGACCCCAGCGGTGACACAGGGCGAGAAAAATCTTGTAGCTGAGGGACCATTTTCCCAGGCGAGACGTCCCCCTGCTCAGGGAGTCCGCCTCCTGGTTCTCCACCCCCGGGATGTAAACAGCCGAAATGCAGGGAAAAATCTCCTCCGCCCAAGACAGTATCAGGGACACTTCCTTGAGGGCTCGCTTTCTCCGAGTCCCTCCCTGATAGTTGATGTAGGCAACCGCCGTCTGATTGTCCGAGCGGACCTGTACAGCACAACCCCAAAAGGTGGGGGGTCAACTGGGAGAGGACCAACCTGATCGCCCACAGCTCTAGGATATTGATGGGTGCGTGGGCCTCCTGGGGGCCCCACCGAGCCCGGAGTTTCAGACACTGCCAAACTCCCCCCAGCCAGTCAGACTGGCATCCGTGGTGACAATCTCCCAGCGTGGAGGCAGAAAGGACCTGCCCACCAGAAGATTCCTCAAGTCCAGCCACCAGGATAGGGACTGTCTGATCGGAGGGGACAGAGCAAATTCCTGATCCAGGGACTCCTGATTCCGAACCCAAACCGACAAGAGATGTAACTGAAGAGGTCTCATGTGAAACTGAGCAAAGGGAACCGCCTCGAAGCAGGACACCATGAGGCCCACCGACTGCATCCCCTGCCGAATGGAGGGGTGAGGACACAACAGCAGGACCCGTGCCTGCATCTGAATGCCCTCCACCTTCTGCTGAGGGAGAAATTCCTTGACCTGAGAAGTATCCAGCATCATGCCCAGGAAGGACCTCGCCAAAGACGGATGTAGTGAAGACTTGGGATAATTGATCACCCAGCCGAAGGACTCGAGAGTGGAAGTCACCACCTGAGTATCCCTCTCGGCCTGATGAAGACACTGGGCAGCAATCAGAATGTCGTCCAGGTAAGGAAGGATGCGAATGCCCTGATTCCTCAGGAGAGTCATGACGCCAGCCAGCACCTTGGTGAAAACCCGAGGAGCCGAGGTGATACCGAAAGACAAGGCCACAAACTGGTAGTGTTGATCCCCCAGAGTGAACCTCAGGAACCTCTGGCGACCTAGGAAGATCGGCACGTGAAGATAGGCATCCTTCATGTCCACCGTGGTCATGAAGTCGCCCGGCCGAAGAGAACTTACGGCCGAACGTAGTGTCTCCATGCGAAAGTGCTTGAACCTGACAACCCTTTTGAGCCCCTTTAAGTCCAGGATGGGCCTCAGGGAGCACTCCTTCTTGGGCACCGTGAACAGGTTGGAGTAGTACCCCCGACCCTGTACCTGAAGAGGTACCTGACAAATTACTCCTGGCGCCAGAAGACGTTGGACGGCCAGGTGCAGTCCCTGAGCCGACACAGGGTTTTGGGATATCCGGGATCGGAGGAATCTTGGGGGCGGCCAGGCTGCAAACCCTATCTTGTAACCGGAGGACACCACCTCCTGAATCCACCGGTCTGAGATGCGAAGCCTCCAGACGTGAGCAAAAAGCCGAAGCCGTCCCCCCACCCGGGTGAGGGCACCTCCTCATGCCTGAGGGGCCTTGGGCTTGGTCCCCCAGGAGAGACCAGGGCGACCGCGGGATCAACCTCGGCCTCAAGAGTCTCTGCGACTACCTGAGAAAGGGGGGACACAACCTTCCCTTGAAGGATGAAAGGAGGAGGAGCCTGCTTTCTACACTGGGGGAGCTTACCATCCTTGGCCAGAACATCCAGACGCTCACCAAAAAGACGGAAAGCCGTGAAAGGAAGCCCAGTGAGAGACTTCTTAGCGGCAGTATCAGCAGCCCACTGACGCAACCAAGCCACCAACAGGGCCGAGGCCCTACCGCCAAGCCGGATGGCATCGTCCATGGCAGCCAGCACAAATGCAATAAAATCAGAGCAAAGCAAGAGGTCCTTATAATCCTCCCTGTTCTTACCAGACCTGGCGGCCTCAGCAAGACACCTGACCTTGTTTTTAATGGCGATAGCCACAATGGCTGCGGCACAGATCGGGCGCAAACCGCCCCCACAAAGGTAAAGGCATGACAAGCCAACTGATCCATACGCTGGTCCACGCTATCACGCAGCGTGGTAGTGTCGGGGGATGGCATGACCGAAGTGTTAGAACCGGAGCGTCCACCTCAGGAGGGCACGGCCAGCGCTTAACCAAATCAGCCGAAAAAGGATACCTTCTATCCAACCCCTTGGGCACCGAGGGTAACCTATTAGGACGTTCCCACTCTTTAAGAACCACATTTGAGAAATGGCCCTGTTAGGGAACTCCAAGCATTGCTTGCCAGGGCGGAAAAGCTCGCCCTGCTTCTTCTTCGCCTCCTTAGGGGGGGGGCGATGTGTAATGTATCGAAAACCGCAGACAAGAGTCTATCGGTATCATCCGGGAACCAGGTATCCTCATCAGAGGAGGACCCTAGGTCACTATCGTAACCGTCCTGACGATCCCCAGAGGAGTCCGAGTCACGGAAAAGCTCCCCCTCCTCCGGGGAGTCACGGCCGCCATACACATCAAGGCCCTCATCCTCCTCGGCAAATAGGGACAACGCGGCGTCAAGGTGCCGCTTCTTGCTAGAGGCCTTGCCCGCCGCCGGTCGGGCCAACTGCCGCTCAATGCTGGCCATGCGCAGTGCCAGATCTGATTGCGACCCTCTGCTAGTATCCCCCTCACTGGGGGCTAAATGCAGGCACGGAGGAGTAGGGGACGCAGTAGGGAACACAGGACTGGAAAGAGAAGCACTCAGCCCAGCCTGATCCGCAATAATACTTTGGGCGCACGGCACACAAACCGCGCCGCCACCACTCAAAGGGGATGCTCCGCACATGACACACAGCCGCGGCTGCCCCGAGGGGCCCCCAAGCTCGCTATCCCCAGAAGCGATATGCGTCATCCGTGGTGCTGCCCCCAACAAAGGGCGCGAAAACGGCCCTCACCTCAGAGAAGGCGCCACGGGACGGGCCGCACCGCCGCAGCACAGTTATAGCGCCTCCTGTCGCGGAGAGTAGTACGCCTGCGGCGGCGAAACAGGCAGAACAGCGCGCGCTGCCACCCGACTACCACCTCCCCCTCCCCTTCGCCCCCGACAACGGCCACGCCGGGGAGAGGGGAAGGAGGGAGAGGCAAGAGGACAAGGCGGGAAGGAGGGCAGCAGCGGAACGGAGCGGGGGGGGGGAGGGGTATGAAGGGAAGGGCAAGGGAAGCACCAAAGAGCCCGGGACAATAACCCCCCCCCCCCCCGAGTAAAAGCACAACTCACCCCGAACACAGTGACACACAGTCAGCAGGGTCTCCCCCATCCCTCTATAGGCTCACTAAACACCTATGGCCGGCTACCCTTCAGTGCATAGGGTCTGCGGCCTGGAGCAAAGCTCACTGAGCACACGACCCAGGTGCTCCCCTACCATCACCCGATCCGTCAGCCGAGGCTGGGAGGCAAGAGGGTCCGGAAGTGGGTGGAAACAGGTTTGCAGGGCCGCAGGCTTGGTTGCCCCGCTCGCCTGCGAAACATAGAGAGCCATCTTCTGGTCTTCGCAGCTGCAGAGAAACACTGGAGGTCTAAGCGATTTCTGGCTTTTTATACGGCCGGGAGGAGTCACAAGTCTTCTGTAGTCAACTGCGCCACCTTGTGGCGGAATACCCAGAAGTAATGATTGAAATGAAACAGGCCATGCTGTACACTTGGAAAAAAGAACCTTTCCATGTGTCGCCCTACACAATGGGAATTCTTTTGAGTGTGCCTGGCAATTACTTTGTCCAGCCATAGACCAACAGCCTTGTACAGTTGGAAAAGAAAACTCTTGCAGGCATGATACTGAAGCATTGTCAGCACTTACTTTTGCTCTTGCATCTGAGCAGCCGCCACACTGATTTTCTCCTGATCATTTTGGAGCTTTCTTTCCCAGCATCCTAGCTGTGCTGCTGCCTGGAGTCAACAATAAATGAAAGCTCGAAAGCCAGCCACACTTCCTCTTTGCAGGTAGCCTGCAGCTCCATGGGATGCCATTTTAGTGGTAAAATTGACCACAGCAGGAGTTACAAAAAGGTCAATGAATTTTTTTGTACGCTGAGAGCCGCTGGCCTTAGACGATGTGACGTCCGCAGCTCCGAGCACACTGATTGGACAAGCGGCAGTGCATGTGCTGTAGGACCGGGAAGAGGTGAGTTACCTATCTGGGGGGTTGACACAGTGAGGAACAAAACTCAGGATAGTCAAAAGCCTAGATTTTGGTCCGCTTTAAGAAAATCTGTACTCTGACACCACTATGTTTTCATGCCTGTCCTCTGATTCTATGGGGTCTGGAGCCAGTTAAAAAGCTGCTGGAAAAAAATATTGAGGTATCTCCAAGCATTGCTTATCTGATTATTTTATTATTCAAAAGTCACTGACCCTCCCCACCCAGTGTTAGCAGCAGATACTAGGGCCAGTGTGACAGCACCCAATCTGGTTCATTCAACTAACCCATGTGGTTTATGTGTTTAGAAAGTCTCTCTCTCTCTGCACCCTGAAGCTGAACACTGGGTGCACAAACATGGCATCGGTGCCCACGAGTTACAGTGTTTTCCGGCCAATGGAATCTTAAAACTATGGACTAGAAAGAATGATTAAAGTCATTGTCTTGGCCGACTAAAAAGTATTCCTATTCTGTAAGGTGGTGTAATGTGGCAATGTTCTAATGTTTTCTATTTTCTGAAGCTATATTGCCAGATAGTATAGTATTACCTCCTGTCCTCTGTGATTGTGGCAGGGCTGATGCATGTACACTGTGTGTACTGCATTGAAGTGAGCTAGGATTGATACTAGCCTGTCACTAGCAGAAGGGGGGTCAACCTGACACGAGCTTTAGGATTGTATTGGTGGTCTGGATCAGAGGGGGACTGCATCAAGTAAGCTGCCAGGCATTCGATTTTAACGTTTGACTGGTCAATCCCTTTAAAGACAAGGGGTTACTATTGTATGCTATAAAATGATATTTTTTTCACTAAAAGCCTGCTATAAAGTGATTGGATAGTCAAAAGTTAAAAAATAAATATCAGTAGTCGAGTTCCTCCAGCGTTTTCCTTCCTGCCATGTCATTCTACTTAGTGAGGAAATCACCTCCTCGTTCAGGTTTCAGTCTCCATCCCGCTGGCCTGGTCCTTTAATCGACCTTCAGTGGACTGAGAAAACTTTTCTGTCTCTTAACTCAATTGTAAGCAACTAGACAACTAAAGACTGTAACAGCAGAGACAAATGCTGCTTCCTTTCTCTGATGGATGCATAGTGAGCATAAACATGATAATTAAGGTGCAGCAGCAACAATGATGGTCTCCCCCTTTGACCTCTGAGCCCTGACAAAGCATGCTATTTTCCAGCTTCCATCCTATGCGCTTCCCAGGAATTTGATTGTCACAAGTTCCCCTTAAACTGGCTTCCGTTTAGAAGAGGCTCGCTACTTGGCCCAGAAAGAATCCCAGGATCTGGCAAGTGGGCTTATCAGCCGCCACATTTGAGATCAGCCAACTGGTAATCTCAAATCTGCCACCTGAGCGTGGCTACCATTAATGTAATACAAACAAGAGGGGTGCCCCAACTGCAAAGGGGGATATACGGTAACCAGAGACTAACAAAGGCACTCTATTAGTTATAATTCATCAAATTTATTGAATTATCACAATTTCATATCAAAACACATTAAAAACTGTTAAAAGCATGTAGCACATATGTAAACTGCCATCAACTGAGGGGCGAGGGGCTTAAATTCGAATATGCCCAGTGGGGGACCCTAATATATCGATAAACAATTAATAATACTATATTTACAAATCAAATCATAAAGTGTCAAGTGCTTCCGAAGTGCATTAGATCCCAATATATATACAATCATAACAGTGCAAAAATTGCTGACAAAGAGGTAGGTGCAAATCACAGACAAAATACATAGAAAATTGTCATCTTACTTCCCAAATAAAGTGCCATGTGCGGACCACCGCTGGGACCCCCGAATCGCTGCAACTCAAGCTTCCATTAAGAAAGAAACATCATCCGGGGCACCTGGGTGGGGAGTTCTGGGGACCTGGAGGGTTTTGGTCCACTTAAATAAATACATAAAAATATGCTAGTTAATGAGAGGAGGGGTTACTTAAATCCCGCCAAGCTTCTTCTACTGGTAGGAGAGATTTTGTCACAATCTTTTGCCAGACAGTTTTTAAACCGGACCTTCAGCGTGATTTAATGAAAAGCCCAAACTCTTAAAAAACGGTTCCCCAGCATCTAAAATTAATATATTTTAAGTTTTTAGTCACTGACTTATTATTATTCTTTCCCCCACTGGGCTGCAACTCTGTTCAGGAATTTAGGATACGGGCGCCGCCATCTTGACTCAGAAGCATCACACTTACTGAGGAGAGGAGAGTGGGATAAGGTACAGCGGGGCGGGTTATAGCTGTGCTTTGCTCAGACAGAGCATAGCTGGGGTCAGGAAAAGGTCAGCAGTCCCAGAATGCAGAGCAGCACAGTCAGGAGACACTTCCTGTCTGCAGGCTGCCTGATAAGATGGCGGCTTCGCCATCTTGGATGTTTAAAGGCTCATAACATGCAGTAGATGCAGGTAGGATGATTTTTAATGTGGACAATCTGTATGTACAGGGTGTGGGAAACATATAAGATAGACTCTTATTCAGAGTGAAGGTCCGCTTTAAGCATTTTGAACTGTATATGTTTAGCTGTGATTTTTGCAGGAAAATTCTATACAGTTTTTTAGGGCAGAGTTTGGGCTTTACCTTGAAATGTCTTCAATGTCATCTTTTTCAGAGCTTTCTCAATATTTTTTGGTGAAATACGGTAGGTGACAAAAAACTGGTAGCTTTTTAAACCATTTTGCGCTGTAAAATCCCCATTCCTCTCTATTACAATGATGCCATTAAGACCCCCGTTGCTGCCCAGCAGACACCTCAACCGAAAAAGAGCACTTTATGAGAATTTCAAGTAAAACTACTATGCGCACATCAAGGATCAAATGTTTTTTTTTTTTGCAATATATCTTTATTACATTTTTTAACAATACAAAGTACTGTGTACAGTTCTGGGCACCTGTGCTTAAGAAAAACATATCAGAACTGGAGCGCGTTCAAAGGAGGGCAACTAAGCTAATAAAAGGAGTGCGGGGGCTAGAGTACCCTGAAAGATTGTTTAGTTTGGAAAAGAGATGCCTGAGGGGTGATCTAATAACTATGTATAAATATATTCGGGGTCAATACAAAGATCTGTCCCACAATCTATTTATACCCCGGAGTGTAACCATAACCTGTGGGCATCCACTAAGGTTAGAGGAAAGGTGCTTTCTCCACCGACATAGGAAGGGATTCTTCTCTGTAAGAGCAGTGAGACTATGGAACTCGCTGCCAGAGGAGGTAGTAATGAAGGATACAGTAAAAATGTTCAAAAGTGGCCTGGATGGCTTCCTGGCATGTAATAACATTTCCAGCTATGGCTACTAGACCACTGGAAGGAGATAAACAGGCTAAACTGGATGGACTAAAGCAGCCTTACATACTATATAAAGATTCAAGAGAAAATACAGCGCACAGGGCAAACATGACAGCACCATACCAAATACCTTACACCAACCTAGGGCCACAAGACTTAAACGCTTATTTTACTTTTTAAAAAAACAGTGTGGAGATCTCCAGCAAAACCAAACCGGGCACCAGCTATGTGGGCTGGTGGACCAGGATGCAGAGGCTGGGTGGCCCCAAAGGCTACCAGCAGCACACATAGTCCACATTGGCACCCCCCTGGCCTTTGGGGATGCAGGTAATGGGGTAGTTTTGTCACCTGCTTGCTGTCAGGTGACTTGCCAGCCCCTCCTGCCTAGTGAATTGGTATAGGGGGTCTCATGGACCAGTTAACAAAGTTTACCTGTTTTTTATTAACTCCTTACCTCCTTTGGTCGCCGGGTGCTGTCCCACACAGTCGATCTATAGCCGCGGGGCAGAAGATCTGCCCTGCTCACAGCTTCCGCTGCTTACTCCCGCTGCAGGGAGGGGCCTTTTAGTGTGATAGAGTGAGTTGACATGATCTCACTCACTGGTATAAAAGGCTCCTCCCTGCGGAGGCAAGCAAGATGCCAGAAGTCATGTGTTCTCTGCCCGGCTGAAGACCCCAGCCCAGCGGAGGCCCACCACAGGATAAGGACCCCCCCTGGTGCTGGACCCTGGATGAGGGTAAGATCCTTAAGGGCGTGAGACATACAGAAAAGGCCGGCGAGCCACAGGTTGGGACCCCTTCCATATTGCAAATAAACATACCAGCTCCAAAAAAGTAAGACCTTTTATGCAGGCCCTAAAGATCTTGAACTCCTGTACCCTGGAGGATCCTAAGCAGCTGCCACGTGTGGCTCACATGGCAGTGATGTACCACTGATGTCAGATTTTGGAGCTTTTTCAGCTTTGGGACCCCAGGCACTGCGCTGAATTTTAAGCAGACATGTTTGATAAAAATGTTTTATAATAAGAAAATAAACCACTGGGCTAAATAACTAATTCTAAAAGCAAACCTTCCTACCACACGTTTCCCATTTGTCTGCTGGAATCATTCCCATGGAACACAAAATTGCCAGGGTCACAGCAATTGGCAGCAATTTTCCCTCCGCGCTGATGACGAGACCCATTGTCAGAAGGAAAACTCACTGTGCCTTCATATGGTTACTATTTAGCAATTTCATGTGAACTCCTAACCTTGCCTGTGCTTCCTAGTAGCCTGCCCAATGGAACAATGCACTTCCTATCCAGCCCGGTGACATCACACACTAATTAAAGCCCATCTCTACACAGAAATGTATTCTTTACCTCCAAAACTAAAATAGGCATGTTACTTACCTGCACCAAGCCCAAATGCTGCAGGAGGTGATGCCCTTCTTGGATGAAAGTTTGGGTCCTCTTCAGCACACCTGAGGCCCGGGCATAGAACAGTTGAAATAAATGCCTAAATTTGGGATTTAGTTGCTAAAACTCATGCCTAGTTCTAGGTAAGATTCTTATGCCCCTGTTTGTGTGAAACCCCCAGGATCACCGGAAATCTTACCTCATGTTAATAGTGTCGCTTTAAAGCGGACCTTCAGCATAATTTCATGAAAAGCCCAAACTCTTAAAAAACTATTTCCCAGCATCTAAAATTAATAGACGTTTTTATTTGCTTATTTTTATTCATCCCCCCACTGGGCTGCAACTCTGTTCAGGACTCTAAGATACGGGCGCCACCATTTTGCCTTAGAATCATCACATACTGAGGAGAGGAGAGTGTGGCAAAAGTGCAGGGGGCGGGTTATAGCTGTGCTTTTCACAGAGCAGAGCTGGGGTCAGGGAAAGGACAGCGATTCCAGAATGCAGAGCAACACAGTCAGAAGGCACTTCCTGTTTGCAGGCAAATCCAGGGGTGACAGGTCCCCCCAATTTTCACCTCCTTCTATTAAAATAAAAAAAAAAATCAAGCCTGGCTGGATATTTCTTAATGCCGGGTCTATAAGTGACCTCTACTCCAGCCATCCAGCATATTTATATGGATTTTTATCATTGGGCCATTTTTTTGCGAGTGTGTTTGCACTTTTCACTTTGGGTGGCACATTTTTACAGTGTGTTTTAATCACAGGAGGCTTCAAATTAATGAATTCAGCAATGTGACATTTTTTTCTCTCTTTTTTTCTTTATTCAGCGCCATTTTTAGCTGTGTGAATTATTTACAGTGGACCAAAACCAAGGAGATGGACTATCCTGGGTTTTGGTCCTTGCCCCGCGGTGTAAACCCCCTCCCACCAGGTAGCCAGATCTCACTGCACAGCCCTCTCATCCAATCAGCATACTCGGATCCGCTCCCGCCCCTTCATCTCGTTTAAGGTGAGTAGATCCGAGCATGTTGGCAGACACATCCCCCACTGCCCTCTAACAGGGAGCGTGCCTGTGGCGGCCATTCACAAATGCCTGGCTCGGGCACTCACCCTGCTAATGGGATAACGGGGATACAGCCGCAGCTCGCCCATGCGCCGTTGGACCAGGAAAGAAGGTGAGTTTTCGGACGACCTGGGGGGGGGGGGGGGGGGTTCACACAGCGGGGCATCCAGAATTGGGGGGAGGGAATCCAGCGGCCCTGGAATTTTATACATTTTAGGGACAATGGGGCGCGGGTTTTGGTCCTCTTTAAAAAAAAAAAAAAAATATGCACAGCTAACAATGGTGCTGAATTGCACTAAAGAAAAAAAATCATAAAAATGCAATTTTCACAAAAAAGTGAGCAAAACAATGTAATCATCTGTAGTGTGTCACATGACAGGCGATGATCAATAGAAGAAATAAGAGGGAGAGATGCTGTCACAGAGCCACTTAGAGACATTCTTCACAAGATGCCTTTGTGACACAGAGAATGGGCCTGATGGTGTTTGGAGGGTCCCTCCACTAATCCCTCCGCTTCTTGAAGAGCCGCCTGTAATGATGCTAAATGTCAGATGTGTAAGCTGCACACACTGGAGGAATAAAGCCGATTTACAGGAGTAAAACTTCTAAACAAAGATTTATTAGCTCCTGAGAGGCGGCACGTGACTGGAAGACTCCCTACATGACCTGCCCTGTGTCATTACACTTTAATAGCCTCTTATCTGCCGAGAGCTGGGGGATCCCAACATCAGCACCATTTACTTTTGTAGATTAGAAGGGAGGACACCTATTAGTAGCATGCTGTACAGCAGGGCCCTGCTGACTCATTAAAGTACAAGCCTGGCAAAACTTTTTTTTTTAAAGCAAAAAAAAAAAAACCCAAAGACAACGCTATCTATTTTGTTCTCCCGCCTCAGGTACATTACCATTTGGATTTTTAAAAAATTTTCACCAAGTATGCCATTGATTTCTGACAGGATATAATTGTTCTAAACTAGCTGTTTAATCCCCCCTGCTCGCAATCTCATGCTTGGAGCAATTAGAGCCTGTTTAAAATAGTGCCAGAAAGAAGATCTAATTTCAAATTATTTTCCCCAAAATTTTCCTTTAAAGGCTAAATTGTTTGTATTTTTAGCTTATTCATTACCAGCACACTAAAGTTGATACTTTTTTTTTTTTTTAATTTTCCATGTGTTCGAGGTTGGTTCACTTTAACTTTCTTTTTAACTGATATTATTATTTTTCTATTATTATTATTATCTATTATTTCTTTTAATGGATGTTTTCAACCCCAATATGGAGATCACTGCTCGCTCCATTCTGCACACCACTGCTGACCAACCATCAGGTCCTCTAGCTGAAAATAGTTTCATTTTCTGCAGAGGGGCATCCCAAATCTGGATGCACTCTAAGGAATATACCTAGCAATTTGAAAGCCTTTTTCACTTAATACCGATGGAAACCCATGTCTGGGTCCACCGCTTATCTTTCGTCTATTGGCTCTTTTAAAAGTGCTTCTGTGACAAGGTGCAGCCGGCCGGCCGCATCCCCAGCACACTGTTCGGGCGTGCACTCCCACAACCAGCCACTCAGAAACTGAGAATCCAGGGAATGCGGTGCCAGTGGAGATCACGTCCTGGACCCGTCGGGATCAGGCAAGATCACCAGGGCTGAGGGTTTTCACACAGCGGACCATCCGGTGTAGGATGACCCGGGGGTAGGCCAGCGCCCAGCCGCAGGGTTTTTTTTCACCCCCTTTAAAGGTGTTCTTAAATGAAGTACTACTTGCGCGTTTCTGATTTCCTAAGTAGCACCCATTAAAGTGGACCAAAACCCAGGGAATCTATAATTTGTATGCCCCGCTATGTGAAACCCCCAGGTCGCCCCACTACACTTACCTTAATCCCAGTCCAACGGCGCATGTGCGAGCCGCCGCTGCGTCCCCACTATCCCTCTAGCAGGGCACGCTCCATTAGGGGGAAATGCGAGATGCTACCGCCAGCGCGCTCAGAGCCGCTGAGCTAAGACTTTGCTCAGACGTGCATAGCTCAGCGGCTCCAAACACGCTTATTGCACGAGCGGCCGTGCATGCGCTGTAGGACCACGGTGAGTTGATGCAGGCGATCTGGGGTGCCCTGGGGGAGTGGACCAAAACCAAGGATAGTCAAAATCCTGTGTTTTAGTCCACTTTAAAGAGGAACATATTCAATTTCACTTTCCAGTGCATTGTTCCTCTAATCCCTAATTGGGATGCCCCGCTGTGTATACCCCCCCCCCCCCCAGGTCGCCCCGTTTCACTCACCTTCCCTCCGCTTCCATGGCGCAGACTCACCATGGGACTCAGACCTCAAAAGAACTTGACTTTACATTCCTCCCCTACAGCAGATCCCTGGGTGTTTACAGCCATACACCGCTTCCAAAAGTAAACTGGTGGATAGGTGACATTACAGTGAATGGAGCCATCAGAAAAGCCACACTCCTCTATTTCCCTGTTTAAGCCTATTGCAGATTTGTTTTCTTTTTTCATGCATGCAGCAACGGTCTGTCTAATAAGAGTTCCAAACCAGAAGGGGGCGTTGGCTCAAGACAACCTTTAGGTTCTGGTCATTGATGCACTTCCTGTTTGAACAGGTAGTTGGAGTACATTTCCACCATCAGGACTCACAAAAAAAATCAAAAAGAGGGTCTGCATGGTCAAAATTAGCAGGAAAAAGTGTGTAGTATAAAGACTTACTGGCTATGTTAAAGCAGACTTAAACCAGGAAATACAAGCCTATAGCTGTTGGGACCCAAGCTACCTTTTTGAGGTCTAGGTTATGTTGCAGATCTAGACCCTGAAATGTAAGTCGGTCCCTGTTGGAACCTAAGCTACCTCTTCTGTCAGGTCTGGGCCATGTTAAAAGTATACATAGGCCCTGAAATGGACATTTATCCATGCTGAAAAAGATGGGACCTCCTCCCTAGACAATGTTGCAGAGCTAAACCCCCGAAATGGAAACCCACTCTTCGCTTTGGTCTCCCTATAAAAAGCCCCTCTGAACCCAGATCACATCTATCTCAGGTTGCCCCATCTGGCAGCACAACTGCCCTTCATTGGGGAACTGGACTCCAATGCACATACTGCTGACCAACAACACCCCTCCTGTTAGCGGAAGACACAGGATTTAGGTAACCAGGAAAAAGGCGATGAGAATTGGGGAAAGGTGATGTTTGTATTTATTTTAGTCCAGTTCTGGCTTTAACCAGCTCAGCTACTCAGTTCGGCTGATCCTAGTTTTGATCATGTATAGTAAATAAAAAGTAAAGCTAAGGTACTAGTCTATAAAACATGGTCTTCAAGGTTCACCATACCTCCCTCTTTCACCAGCCCAAAAAAAGTAACTCTCAGGCTCTGTTCACACATCTGCAAATCCTGTGTGTCTCTCCTCCATTTTCTGCGACACGCTCTAGATAACATATGATCAACCTGTGGCCCTCAAAACCATCTGATGTGGCCCCTGACCTGCTGTGGGGAAAGTGGGAGGGTTAAATAGAACTGGTGTGTAAAGGTAAATAGAGGCTCAGTAAGAATGGGGGAGTAATATAGGAGGGGCTCCTTGCCAAACAGAGGTGGCAGTGGCAGCTTGGATGAATGTGGTGACATTGATAGGGCAACACTACCCCTGGGTGACATCTATTGCACAATAACATGATAAAGAGTTTTTTCTATATGTAAATTGTATGTTTAGCATTGGTAGGTGTTTAGATGGGTTAAGTATTGGGTCATACAGTTACGATTTTGGACTGATGGGGGGAGGACTATAAATATGGGACCCATATATTTGGAGAGGTAAGGCAATCACTGTGTGTATTGTAGCATGTGGGAATTGTTAGATAGAAATGTGATAATGGGGTGATAGGGTGGAAGGACCTTTGAGTAAAAAAATCGATGGCATTTGTGGAGTGGGTTATGCTATTTAAAATGAAACCTTTGAAACTGCCCACGCTGTTAGTGGACCAAAACCCACGGAGATCAGCCCAGGAATCTATAAGATTCCAGGGCCGATTGATTCCCTCCCCCCAGGCCATCCAGAATCGGGATGCCCTCTGTGTTAAACCCCCCAGGTCACCCATGAACTCACCTTCTTGCCCGGTCCAACGGCGTATGCGCAAGCTGCTATTCCTTTAGCAGGGCACGTGCTTATGCCAGGCATTTCTGAATGGCTGGCGCAGGCATGCTCCATATTAGGGGGTAGCAGTGGATGCGGCTGTCAGTGCGCTCAGATCTACTCATATTAGATGAGCTCCTGGACAAAGGGGCTCTAATGGATCCGAGCACGCTGATTGGACAAGCGGCCGCACATGCATCGTAGGACCGGGAAGAGTCAAAATCTTGGGTTTTGGTGTACTTTAAAGAGGTTGAGCACCCCAGCTCTAGATGACGTATCAGGGTGACATTTGCCCCTCCTTTACTTTTTATTTAACTATGACCATCCAAGTGTGGTCACACACACACCTACTCCTGTCCCTCAGCACTGCCAGCATGAGGAAACCTGGAAAGCCACAATGCCCGCACTTGCCGGGCTCACTCATGTTGGGAGTGCGAAGGAGCAGGGAGAGCCAGGAGACCGCACTTGAAAAGTCTTCCAATCACTTGACCACTGTGCCAACGTTACTTAGATTAAAAAGAAATAACATGCCATAAAGAAGAACATATATTAGTAAAGCCCGCGCCTATGTTGGAGGTCTGCACAGTGCGATGTTGTGTGTGGTGAGACAGACACATTCCTGTCAGGCCTGCAAGCAATTACATGTAATGGGAGAATCCCTCACCTGACACATGAGCGCTCAGCCTCACACAGGCAACACACACCACCCCAAACACTGCAATAACTATACCGAGAGGCAACGGTCAGCATAACCATTACTTTCCCAAGATGGGTAGAGGATAGCTGGCTCATTATAGCCATCAATGTACTTTTACATTCACGTGATCCTCCTACTGGAGCAGTTGGCAGTGTGTTCTGTGGCTGCCTGCCCAGGAGCTTGATGTGATCAGAAACCTCAGCTGGCTGGGAGGCTATGGGGGCAGTGCTTTCTGCTTGTGAGGGAAAGCCTGTCCTAGGGCACTGTTTCTCAACCTGCATTATGCATAACCCTTGGGGTACACAACCGTGTTCAGGGCCACACCAACAAGGGGTATCTGACTGGTCTGGATTATGATTTTAACAGTGAAATATTACCCCTGCTTGCTTTAAAAGTGCTACAAGGCCTCCAGCCTACTTATTTTGGTACTATTTATAAGTCATCACTCCCTTTGGGGGTACTTGGTCGTTCATTCTAGTCACTAGGGGGTAATGGGCATAAAAAGATTGAGAACCACAGCTACAGGGTAACCTTCCTTTGTAAGCCGTAGGAAAGGAGAAGGGTGAGATTGGGCGACCTGGGGGGGGGGGGGGGGAGGGGGTGCCCAGGTTGAAAAATACCAAAACCCAGGCTTGTAAAAATCCTGGTCCACTGGTCTGGAAGCTCCAATATGGATTACTCCACAGTTTATGCAAGTGAACAAGTCTGACTATGATAACAGTTGGAAGCTTCTGCGCATGCAGCATCAGGTAGACCCCTACTGGAATTAGCAGACTGCTCTAACCTTAAACCCATTAGGGCATTTATGCAAATATGCTGGGGACAGTGGAGGTATTCAGGAGACTCATTTGGGGAAATAATATTACCTGTGTATTGAAGGTGTGTGTGTGTGATAGTTTCGACCCTCTGAAGTATCATTCGAAACAACCATTTGAAGCCTCTGAAAATTATTATGTTCCTATATTATAGATCTTGGGAAAAGTGTCAGTTCTGTGCAACATTTATAGTGATTTCTGCTGACTCTGCAAGTTTTGTGGGCAAAAGGTAGAAAAGAGAAATCATTTTTTAAAATGAAGGTATAGTGGTGAAATGTTTCTTTTTCCAAGGTCTATAATATAAGAACATAACATTTTTTCAGAGGTCCTGCGATTGGCCGCCAGGCGGCCACGTGAGCTGTAGTTGCGTCCTCTGTGCCAGCCACCGGCAGGACCTGCCCACGTGACCGCCCGGTGGCCAATGGCGGGACCCCTTTCCTGACGATGTAATGAAGGTGAGTTTTATGAGCATTCTGTGCGGTTACCTCGAGCTTCTTGTTATCAGCAGACAGAGGGACCAACATCCGTTAAAGTGAAAATGGGTGTTGGTCCAGTTTAAGCCAATTCGGGGCATTAGTCTGCAGTGACCATAGACTGTAAAAAAACAGGGTATTAATTAAAGTGAAACTTTTCTTGGTTCCCTCCATCCGGCTCCCCACCCAGAGTACCTGCAGGTGATCCTTCTTCCTCCACCTTGCCTTTATTTTTGAATAATTGGGCATTTTGCCCTCAGTAGCCCCAGCTGCCCGTCAATTTTGCAATGTGCTGATTGGTTGATCTAAAATTTTATGGGTGACAAAGACACTCCCACTGACTGCATCCAGTTCCCTTGCAGTCTGAATGGTTGGCCACCAGAGTGCGCCTCAGTAAAGAAACGTAAAGAAAAGTGCTTGGGGCGGCAGTCTCTCAGAAACTGGGAGTTCTATTTTAAAGTGGAACCAAACCCACCAGCAGCCGGTCTGGAATCTAAAATATTCCAGAGCCGGCCGCTGGCTTTTCCAAATTGGGATGCCCTGCAGTGTGAAACCCCCCCCCAGGGGCCTTTAAAAACCTTTCCCCACTCCAACGGCACATGCACGGACTCTTGTCCAGTCAGCACCCTTTGCCGTGTTTACTTCCTTTGGCAAAGAGCTCTGATTGTTGTAAACCCGGAGTGTGTGCAGCTGCATCCCTGCATCCAGTGCATGTGCTCCCGCCCCAGCCATTTAGATTGACTGGGGGAGGGAGCACGTACACAGTCAGGGATTCAGGGGATGCATTCAAGTCTATGGGAGACACCTGGTCTTGGAAAGGGCAATTGTACTGGTCGCACTGGGGGGGATCTCACATTGTGGGGAATCCCAACCCGGGGCCAAATTCAAAGTCAAATTTCCTGGGTTTTGTTCCGCTTTAGGTCAGGCCAGATCTCTTCATTGGGGTCATAGATGACAAAAGAAAAACTAAATGGAGTCTAAATTTCCCCCACTCTGCTGTACACACACAGTAACATCAGCAACAGCTGTCTCTCTTTTTTGGGGAAAGTTTCCAATCTTTTCTGACACATGATTGACGGAGCAGAGGAGTGAAAGGAAGATCATAAATATTTTAATGACACTGGATTCCTGCCGATAGTCTTCCTATTTCCAGCGTGAATTGCTTCCAGACACTAGTGACGTGCAGGTAAAAAGAATTCTGCACGGGGAGGTCTAAAGCGGCTGCATGTGTAGAGGAAAATGGCGTCCTTCGCAGGAATTACAATACAATGTGGCAGGATACAGGGGGCTACCTATTACCTGGAAAGTATAACCACATGTAATGTATCACATCAAAACAAAGTTGTAGTCAGCTCTACCTGAGCAATGATATAATCCTAGCAAGAATGAAGCACAATGCCAACGTCGGCTGCGAGCGCTCACCTCGTGTCCAATATAGTATAGTAAAATGAAGCCAGCCAGTATGTGCCGTAATAAAACTTCCAATTTTATTCCAATGTGTTTAAAAAGTCCATCCAAACCAAGGCGAAAAAAAGCATTCCAAAGGTAAGTCCCAGTGTCAACGCGTTTCGGACAAGCAGTCCTAACTCATGACATAGAGACTTACCATACACAAAAAATGTAAATAGGATAACAGAACCAGTTGCAATCAGACACCTGCTAATTAATTACATACACCTGCTGATTCAGAATAGCCAAAGAGTCATGATTCATTATTACCTAATTGAATAGGATAATCCTTGCCCTATAACAAGATAAAGTATGTTTAAGCCTACCGTGTCCGTAGATAGAAGACCTCCCCTTATTAGTAGAGAACCGGGGGTGACCCCAGACATGGGCTGAATCCCACTGCACCCACACTGTTATTTTCTATTGGCCAGGTCTATTGGTCTATGCACTGCATTACACCATGTGGCTTGTTTAATGCAATGCAACAGCAGCACACGCCAACATAATATTACAGCACTGCAGGCAAAGCACAGCTTTATGTCTATATGGTATAGAATGGGTGTCATTCTGGACTCCTATCTCTCATTCACTCCCTAGCCACCTCCTGTCTTCTCAGACTTAAAAATATCTCCAGCATCCGTCCATTCCTCTGCCACTAAATGCTAGTGCACGCCCTGGTCAAAACCTGACTGGACTACTGCAACACCCTCCTCTGTGGTTTGCCAACAAACAGGCTGGCTCTCCTCCAATCTATTCTAAACTCTGCTGCTCGCCTCATCCACCTTTCGCTTCTCCAGCGCTGCCCCCCTCTGTCAATCCCTTCACTGGTTACCTGTCTCACAGTTCAAAATTCTAACACTAACCTACAAAGCGCTACCAACCCAAGCACAACCTCTGCTCTGCTTCTGACATTTTCCTGTCCTCCTCCTTGGTCACCTTCTCACACTCCCGCCTTCAAGACTTCTCCCGTGCCTCCCCACTTCTCTGGAATGCACTCCCCCACTCAATCCATCACTCTCCGTCACTCCAAGCCTTTAAAAGTGCCCTCAAAACACACTTCTTCAGTCAAGCATATAACCTGGCTTAAGCAACTCCTATAACCTTCAAATGGCACATGCAGCCCAACTCAAGCTCTACCACTTGTGATCCCTCCCCTTTGTCTCCCTGCCCATCCTTAAACTGGACCAACACCCGTTTTTTCTTTAATTGGTGTTGGTCCCACAGTCCACTAATCAAAACAAGCTTGGGGGGGTCATCCAGAATGTTGGAGCCCCTCCTGAACGCCCGTAATCCTCACCTTCACTACGAGCCAGCGTAATGAAGCTGGTGGTGGGATCACGAGGGGCAGGTCTTTCCTGGGGCTGGAGCCGATCGAGGGTGCCCCGCTGTGTGAAACCCCCCAGATAGCCGATGCCAACTGACCTCTTCCCGGTCCAACGACGCATGTGTGGCCGCTCGTCCAATCAGCATGCTCAGAGCTGCTGACGTCACATCGTCTAAGCCTTCATCTAAGACCAAAGCACGCTGGCACCTAAGCTCCAAGCACGCTGGCAGCTGCATCCCCTGCTTCCCACTAACAGGAAGCGTGCCTGCGCCGGCCAATCACAAATGCCTGGCGTGGGCATGCTCCCTGCTAGAGGGATAGAAACAAGATAAGTGTATGGGGCGACCTGGGGGGTTTCACACAACTGGTCATCCCGATTTTGGATGCCCCATGGGGAGGGAATCAACCTGCCCCGGAATCTTACAAATTCTGATAGGCATGGGTTTTGGTTTGCTTTAACCCTTCTAGTGCCAGTTACGTGAGTCTCACGTAATTCAAGATACAGACTTGGACTCTATCCATCTTGGAAGCTTGTGATTGTGATGGGACGCAAACAGGTCCACACCTGGCTGACCCCAGCAGCGACACAGGGCGAGAAATACCTTGTTGCTGAGAGACCATTCCCCCAGACGAGACATCCTCCTGCTCAGGGAGTCCGCCTCCTGGTTCTCCACCCCCGGAATGTAAACCGCCGAGATGCAGGGAACAGTCTCCTCCGCCCAAGATAAGATCAGAGACACTTCCTTGAGGGCTCGCTTGCTCCGAGTCCCTCCCTGATGATTGATGTAAGCAACCGCTGTCTGATTGTCCAAGCAGACCTGCACAGCACGATCCCGAAGGTGGGAAGTCAACTGGAAGAGAACCAATCTGAACGCCCTCAACTCTAGAATGTTGATGGGCGCATGGGCCTCCTGGGGACCCGACTGACCCTGGAACTTCAGTGACTGCCAAACTCCATGGTGGCATCCGTGGTGACAATCTCCCAGCGCGGAGGCAGAAAGGACCTGCCCACTAGGAGATTCCTCGAGTCCAGCCACCATGAAAGGGACTGCCTGGCCAGAGGAGACAGAGCAAATTCCTGATCCAGGGACTCCTGATTCCGATCCCAAACCGACAAGAAATGTAACTGAAGAGGTCTCATGTGTAACTGAGCAAAGGGAACCGCCTCGAAGACACCATGAGGCCTACCAACTGCATCCCCAGACGGATGGAGGGATGAGGGCACAGCAGCAGCACCCGCGCCTGCATCTGAATGCCCTCCACTTTCTGCTGGGGGAGAAAAACCTTGACCTGAGAAGTATCCAGTGTCATGCCCAGGAAGGACCTCGCCAAAGATGAAGATAGTGAAGACTTGGGATAGTTGATCACCCAGCCGAAGGACTCGAGAGTGGACGTCACCACCTGAGTATCCTTCTTGGCCTGATGAAGAGATTGAGCAGCAATCAATAGGTCGTCCAGGTAAGGGAGAATGCGAATGCCCTGGCTTCTAAGGAGAGCCATGACACCCGCCAGCACCTTGGTGAAGACCCGAGGGGCCGATGTGATACCGAACGGCAAGGCCGCAAACTGGTAGTGTTGATCCCCCAGAGCGAACCTCAAGAACCTCTGGGGACCTGGAAAGATCGGAACGTGAAGGTAGGCATCCTTGATGTCCACCGTGGTCATGAAGTCGCCCGGCCGAAGGAAACTCACAGCCGAGCATAAGGTCTCCATGCGGAAATGCTTGAATCTGACAAATTTGTTGAGACCCTTTAAATCCAGGATGGGCCTCAGGGAGCCGTCATTTTTGGGGACCGTGGACAGGTTGGAGTAGTACCCCCGACCCTGTTCCTGAAGAGGTGCCGGGCAAATCACTCCGGAAGCTAGAAGATGCTGTACGGCCAACCGCAGGCCCTGAACCGCCACAGGATTTAGAGAGATCCGGGACAGGAGGAATCTTGGAGGCGGCCAGGCTGCAAACTCTATCTATATGGTATAGAATGGGTGTCATTCTGGACTCCTATCTCTCATTCACTCCCTAGCCACCTCCTGTCTTCTCAGACTTAAAAATATCTCCAGCATCCGTCCATTCCTCTGCCACTAAATGCTAGTGCACGCCCTGGTCAAAACCTGACTGGACTACTGCAACACCCTCCTCTGTGGTTTGCCACCTCCTGAATCCACCGGTCTGAGACACGCAGTCTCCAGACGTGAGCAAAAAGCCGAAGCCGTCCCCCCACCTGGTCGGGTGAGGGCGCCTCCTCATGCCTGAGGGGCCTTGGGGGAGGGTTTGGGCGACCACGGGATCTGCCTCGACCCCAAGAGCCTCTGCGACCACCTGAGAAGGAGGACCCACGACCTCCCCTTGAAGGGTGAAAGGAAGAGGATCCCAAAAGGGCCGAGCCTGCTTCCTACGCTGGGGGAGCCTACCATCCTTGATCAGAGCATCAAGACGCTCACCGAAGAGACGAAGTCCAGTGAAGGGAAGCCCAGTGAGAGACTTCTTAGCGGCAGTTTCGGCCGCCCACTGACGCAACCAGACAGACCTACGCATAGCAACCAACAGGGCCGAGGCCCTACCGCCTGACGGCGTCATCCATGGCAGATAACACAAAGGCAATAAAGTCAGCACAAAGCAAAAGGTCCTTATAATCCTCCGTTTTCTTGCGAGACTGGGCGGCCTCAGTCAGGCGCCGGACCTTCTTTTTAATAGCGATGGCCACAATAGCCGCAAGGGCACAGACCGAACGCAAACCGGCCCCAACAAAGGTGAAGGCATGACAAGCCAGCTGATCCATATGCCGGTCAGCGTTATCACGCAAGGTTGTGGTGTCAGGAGACAGCATGACCGAAGTGTTGGACAGCCCCAGGACAGGAGCGTCCACCTCAGGGGGACACGAACAGCGGCGAACCAAATCAGCCGAGAAGGGATACCTTCTATCCAACCCCTTAGGTACTGAGGGTAACCTGTTGGGGCGATCCCACTCCTTGAGAACCATATTGGAAAAATGGCCCTGCTCTGGGAACTCCAAGCGTCGCTTGTCAGGGCGGAAGAGCTCACCCTGCTTCTTCTTTGCCACCTTAGGGGGAGCAATGTGAAGAGTATCAAAAGCAGCCGACAAGAGCCTGTCGGTATCACCCGGGAGCCAAGTATCCTCGTCTGAGGAAGACCCTAGATCACTATCATACTTGCCATGACGATCCCCAGAGGAATCCGAGTCACAGAACAACTCCCCCTCCTCCGGGGAGTCACAGCCGCCATAAACATCAAAGCCCTCGTCCTCATCGGCAAAGAGGGACAAGTCCGCGTCTAGGTGCCTCTTTTTGCTAGAGGCCTTGCCCGCGGCCGGCCGGGCCAGTTGTCGTTCAATGCTGGCCACGCACAGCGCCAGATCCGAGTGAGACCCCTGCTAGTTTCCTCCTCGCTGGGAGCTAAATGCAGGCGTGGGGGAGTAGGTGATGCTGCCGGGAGGACAGGGCTGGGAAGAGAGGCGCTCAGCCCAACCTGTTCCGCAATGACACTTTGGGAGCACGGGACACAAACCGCGCCGCCCCCACTCAAAGGGGATGCCCCGCACATGACACACAGCCAAGCCTGCCCCGAGGGGCCCCCAAGCTCGCTATCCCCAGAAGCCTCCATATGGTGATTATCAAAAAAGGCACAGTCAGCCAACACGGTATAAGGGCTAATGAAAGGCCCACCTGGGTTGCCCTTCAGAGAAGAACAGTGGGGGGGGGGGGGGGGTATGGGACTGGGAGAAACCACAACACTGCTAACCCGTCTGAAAGACAAAAGCACGACATATAAATGAGCATCCCACAGCACATGCACCACGTGGAATATAAAAAACCTGGAGAGATATGCCATGCTTTTGCACTAACTGTTCATAAGACATCAGCGCCCCTCCAGAGAGTATCTGTGCTAATAATGTAATTCCCAGATTCTTCCAAAAAATTGTATCTGGAAGGGACATCAGCTCGGGCAGTTTAGGGTTATCCCACAGAGGCGTATTAGGGGACCATTCTAAGGAAGGACTGGGGGGATCCCCACGCCTGCAAACCTTACCTGAATCCTGGTCCAATGGTGCATGCACGGGCCGCATCTCACGCTTCTCTCTAGCAGGGCGTGCTCCCTGTTAGAGGGAAGCGTGAGATGCGACCGCCAGCGTGCTTGGAGTGGCTGAGCTAGGACGTCCCTTTGACGTGCATAGCTCAGCGGCTCCAAGTGCGCTGATTGGACGAGCAGCCGCGCATGCGCTGTAGGAGCAGGGTGAGGTGAATTTTATCGGGAGTTCTGGGGGGTTTCACATAGCGGGGCACCCCCGATCGGGGTGCCCCGGGGAAGTGGACAAAAACCAAGGATAGTAAAATCCTGGGTTTTGGTCCACTTTAATGTAAGAAAAAAGGACATCGGGGTGACAGACTCTCAACCCTGCCAGATGAAGAAAACAACAAGCTTGGCCAAAGTTTTATTCAATTCGGGTTTATAAGTGACCCCTCCTCTTATTAGCCAAGGTGTTTATATGGGTTATTCATATTACACAGTTTCGCAATAGTGCTCCTTTAATGAGAAAACTACAGCCAATTAAAAATAATAAATATTAAAAAAAATAAGTAAATAAAGAACATCGTCCCACACCCGTCTCCTCCATCAGCACTCCCTATGGCTACACAGCCGCGCACAGCTCCAGCGCAGAACCATCCAACTCCTCACAGGCCCAAATGTTTGTGCCGCCTGCCACCGCTCCTTGCCTTCATTTATCAGGAACCTGTGTCATAATCACACAGCCCGATGCTGAACACCATCACACATCAGGCCGCCGCCGCTAATGGAAAACAGAAATATCTCACGATCGCTATTTGAAAACCTCTTGATTTTATCATCCAAAGCATCTTAAGTAGCACGACCACAACACAGGAGAATAAGCTGTAACACAGGATGCTGCGTGTCAGGGAGTGTGCATCCCCAAAACGCATGGGCAAGATAGACCCCAGAAAACCTCTCAACCCTCATAATCCTCCTCACCTCTCACACAAATTATTTTTAAAGCATAACTAAATCCTCCCTGGTTAATCAAACTACTCCCACTGCCCCTAAGCTCTAAATTTAGGGGATACTCCCCTATTCTACATGGAGCTCTGTATGATGGAGGACACGAAAGAACTGCACACTGCAGTGGAACACACCTCCTATTGGAGGAGGTGAAGCTGCTGCACATGTTTGCAGCTGTCCTCTGTGCCTCATAAGTGTAATGCATAAGGGGGTAGGTTAGGCTACTTTAGTGGCCCTGTGGACCAGGCTTCCCCTTGGCAGGTAAAAACATAAAAGAAATACTCACCTTTGGTCCTGGGCAGTTGATCTGTCCTAGGCTGGAAGGATTATATGAAACTTACCACCGCCCGAGATCCAGCTGCCGCATCTACGGTAAAGGACCCCCCCCCCCATCCGTGCGATCACCTTAAAGGAGCACTATCACAAAATTCTGTAATATTAAACATCCATATAAACACGTTGGATAATGAGAGGAGGGGTCCTCCGAACTGAACTCCTGCCAAGCTTGTGGTTCATTCCCTCATGGTAGGAAGAAACACCAGTGGTGACAGGTTCAGTCTATCAGGTGTGACAGAGCCTGTCACCCGGAATGTCCCTTTCCTTCTATTAAAAGAAAGAAAAACAAGCCTGGCAGGATATTTCTTGAATGTCGGGTGTATAAGTGACCCTCTCCTCCCACCATACAGCAAATTTATATATTTTTTTATTCAATGGGCCATTTTTCGCGATAGTGCCCCTTTAAGTCCCTTTTACCAATCGCTCCCAGGGCACCCGAACTTGGCATAACCACACGGTTGACTTTTCCTAAGACTCCTAAGAAGGGTGCAGAGGTGATCCACTTACCTTACCGATGCTCCCGCGCCGCCGGCCGGTCTCTCGCAGCTCTGGTTTGTGAAGACAGGAGCTATGCTTCTGGCTGACAGGTGGGCGTGGCCTGTGTACGGTCAGTTCCTATTGAAAACAATGTTATTGGAGTGCGGGAAACTGATTGGCAGCATGAGAGCGCCCATTAAGATAAGCGCGGATTATCGTTGCACCCTGGAGCCTCAGGAAAAGAGAAACAAGTCCCATCGGCAAAGGACCAAAATGCAGGAGAGTGAAAATCCCAGGTCTCATTGCTCTTTAAAGGAGCACTATCACAAAATTGTGTAATATTAAAAACCCATATAAACACGTCAGCTAATGAGAGGAGGGGTCACTTAACCACCTGAACTGAATAAAACTCCTGCCAAGCTTGTGGTTTTCTTCTCCCGGTAGGAAGAAAATTCAGGGGTGACAGGTTTAGTGCATCGGGGTGACAGAGCCTGTCATTCGTTTTCCTCTTACTTCCATTAAAATAAAAAAAAAAAAAAACATGCCTGGCTGGATATTTATTGATGCCGGGTGTATAATTGACCCTTCCTCCCTCCATCCAGCATATTTATATGGATTTTTATTATTGGCTTATTTTTTCGCTATAGTGCTCCTTTAAAGCGGACCTTTATCCTCAATAGGAGCCAATCTTGTATGTTTACCCTACACTGTACATACAGATTGCACACTTTAAAAATCATCCTGCCTGCACCTAGTGCATATTCTGAGCCTTCGAACATCCAAGATGGTGTCTCATGGAGCATCAGGCAGCCTGCAGGCAGGAAGTGTCTTTGGACTATGCTGCTCTGCATTCTGGGATTGATGTCCTCTTCCAGACCCCAGATCTGCTCCACCTGTGCAAAGCACAGCTATAACCCGCCCCCCTGCACTTTACCCTGCTCTCCTCCCCTCAGTGTGTGATGCTTCTGAGGCAAGATGGCGGCACCCGTATCCTAGAGTCCTGAACAAAGTTGCAGCCCAGCGGAGGAAAGAATAATAAGTAAACGACTCAAAAACTTAAAATATATCATTTTAAATACTGGGGAATAGCTTTTTAAAGTGGACCAACACCCAGGATTTTCACTATCCTGGGTGTTGGTCCACTTCTGCGGGGCACCCCGATCGGGGGCCCCGCTGTGTGAAACCCCCCAGAAAGCCCCAAAAAAACTTACCTCACCGCCGACGGACAAGCGACGGAAAAGCCCCCCTCTCGAGCCCCCCTCTTACAGGGAGCGCGCCGGCCATTCACAAACGGTCGGCGCAGGTGCGTGCCCTGCTAGAGGGACACGCGGTGGCGGCCCGCGCATGCGCCGTTGGAACGGGAGAAGGTAAGGTTTGTGGGCGTCCGGGGGGGGGGGGGTTTCACACAGCGAGGCATCCCGATTTCGGATGCCCTGCGGGGAGGGAGCTGATCGGCCCGGGAATCTTATAGATTCCCGGGCCGATCAGCCATGGGTGTTGGTCCACTTTAAGGGTTTGGGCTTTTCATTAAATTATGCTGAAGGTCCGGTTTAAGTTTGCTAAAATTAAGTATGGAGCTGTTTATGTCGGGCGACATTGTCCCCCATCAGCTGGAGGTCTGCGATGAAAAGATCACAACCAAACCGAGCTGCACCTACCAAGCTGTTATCCACTGGGATATTAAAATGTGGCGCAAGAAGCGACTCCTCTGCGGACTGTGCACCGCTCAGTGTGTGCACTTCCTGCTCCACATTTTTATACAGCAGATTGTGGCTTGGTAAATGCAGTTCAGACAAGGGTTGCCTGTGGCACATGTTAAAACAGCACTGGACCGCAACTTGGTAAGTTCGGGGCTTGGGTGGGGAGGTTCGGCCGTTGATTCCAAACTGGGATGCCCCTTAGAAATCATAGTGCCCAAACCAAAAGCCAGATATGACTTTTGGTTTACTTAAGCTTAGCCGATCCTACATTTAAAATACCCACAGTGCCCTTCAGGGGTGTTGCAAACCCATCATGTCCCAGTTTTTAGATGCTGGACCACTAAAATGCCTAAAATCAGGCAATAAAAAAGTTCCCTCTGTGTTCCTGTGGCTCTTGTGAACAGAGCTGGGCACAATGAACCTTTTTGCCCACCATGAAGGGACAAACAGCCGGAGTGTCATGTTTTTGAACAATTTTAGGGCGATTTAAGAGGACAGGCATCACAAAGCATGGTGTTGGGGGGCAGTGGTCCTATGAACCCCTTATTATTATTATTATTATTATTTTCCAGCCCGTGCGTGATACTTTGCCATGATTTCTCCTCTTCTCTAAAAGCCTCACAAGCGACAGAGAACATGGAGGCTGGCAGGAACAGGCTTGCGTTCATAAAGGCAAACCTGACGCCAAGAGGCTGTGTCCCTCTGCTGACCTGGAGTTTATTCACCAATAAAGTCCACTTATCAATCTAATTTAGCCAATAAAGTGAATGGCTTATGGGAGCACGAAGCCGGCATCTTTCACCATGGACACTGATGGGAGCAGCGAGCGCCGGCGTCTTCTCCTCACATCTGTCACTTATCAGAAGAAGGAGAATAGTAATATTGCAGATGGGCTCACCTGATTGTTAAAGCATAGCGGAATCCATTTATACCTCACCGATAGGGAAAGAGGCTGCAATAAAAGTACGCTCCTGCCATGACTGAGAGCTGCAACATTACTAAAAAAATGGCCCCTTCTTCAAATCGCTCCATTGTGCATCTGAGACGTGAAACAATGAAGATCAGGGAGATGTCTATTAAAGAGACAGTCCAGGCAATGGCAATAATAAAGCAGCAAGTGGCTCACCTAAAGAATTTTCCATGTTCCTCATTTGCTGCACAAGCGCTGTAGGTGCTGTAGAAAGTCTCGAAAATTTGCATCTTTTCATTCCACCCCTCCACGACCACACTCCAAATGTGATTGCGCACAGGCGACCACATTTATAAGGTATAAATACTGTGAGGTTAAAGTGGACCAAAACCCACAGAGATTGGGCAGGGAATCTATAAGATTCCCGGGCCCATAGATTTCCTTCCTCGGGGCATCCTGATGCCCCGCTGTGTGAAATCCCCCAGGTCGCCCATACACTTGGCCCAATGGTGCATGGGCGAGCCGCAGCCGCATCCCCCCTATCCCTCTTTAGTATGGGCACACGTACCAGACATTTGTGAATGGCAGGCGCAGGCACTCTCCCTGTTAGGGGGAAGCGGAGGATGCGGCAGTCAGCGCGCTCGGACGCGCTCGCCTTAGACGAAGAGACGGCAGCGGATCCGATCGCGCTGTCCCCGTAGGACAGGGAAGAGGTGAGTTGGTTTCGGCGACCTGGGGGGTTTCACACAGCAAGGGAACCCCGATCGGGGTACCCTGGGGGCAAGGACCAAAACCCAGGATAGTCAAAATCCTGGGTTTTGGTCTACTTTAATAATCCCCTCAAGGGAACAAGTGTGGGTCAGAGTACAAGTGTGGGTTTTCAAAAGACTACATGCGTTCCTTTGTTATTATAGACCAAATTTTTATAAATGTTTGCATGCAAATTAAAGTGGAATAAAACCAGGGTAGCCGGCCAAAAGATACCAGGGGCGGCCGCTGGCCTTCCCCTAGGGCATCCCCCAGGTGTGAAACCCCTGTTTACAACTGAGAGCAGCCGCATCCCCTGCTTCCTCGGGCTGGATACGTGCTCCCACCCCAGCCATTCGGACAGGCTTGGACAGAAGTGCGCCGCACCGTTGGGGTTGCAGCCGCTCTTGCTCCCTATTGATGTCCGAATGACATAATCACGGCAAACATCTCTCATTGGACAAGAGCCTGCACATGAGCTATTGGATCCTGGAATAGCGGACGCTTGTCCAATCAGTACTTTGAGCCGTGCATTAAGCCATTGATTTGGACAGCGTATCAGCACAGGGAGTAGCGACCAACTATGACTAAGGACTGGACATAGTCCGAAACGCGTTAGCGGGTCGTCTCAAATATTCATTATCACCAGGACCATTGTAATTTACGGATTTGAAAGGTTTGCCAACATATGTAATTTGGAGATGCTTTTAATTTAAATAATACAATAAACATTTTAATGTATGGAGTGCAGACCACCTACTTCTTCAAGTGGCAACCACATCCCCAGCTCCCCTGTGGAGCGCGAGCACAGCTGCATCGATACCAGTGATGTGTCAGTGGCTCGAGATTAAGGCGAGGGGCTGGGGCAAAGGTAAGGGACTTACGGGCAATCTGGGTGTTGTTCACGCAGTGGGGCATGCTGAATCACGAAAAGCGGTGATTGGTCCAGTCTAAATGTAACTCGCCAGGAAGGGACAAAACCCAAGAAAATGAAATTCCTGGGTTGTGTCCCCCTTTAACTTTAGGTCCACCCACAAAATGCACACAGGTAGCTACTTACTAGTAATATTTAGGCCCAGAGCTTGCCCTTTAAAGTAGACCCAACACTAATACGATGTGATTTATATTCACTGCGCAAACCCTCCCCCAATGCTGAGTAATAAAGCCATTTTCAGGCTTCTTATGGGCTGGTCCATTGAGCATATAGTAATGCCCCAGGACAATGGTGCGAAATAGACCTAAAATGTCTTATTTATATTCTTATAAAAACATTGTTGGCCCAGTCAGGATTCTTGTTATTGAAGGTAAAGCCCGGAAATATGGACATTCTGGGTGTAGGTTGCGTTCTGGATGGACAGCAGGCCATGTCTTCTGGAGGTAAACAATGTCAGCTGCTCATGCATAGCCAATATGAGCACCGCCGTCAGGAGAAACAGAAAAAAAACATGGCTCACACTTCCAGAAATAACATTTTTCTGACACAGGAATACACAACAATAAATGAATCAATTAATCCAAGTTTCCAGTCGGCCGGGCTGGGGGCCCCTCGGTAAATATTCAGCAGGTGAATGGGCAGCTCCCTTGAATGAAAGCATGTGAAAAGCAGCGAGACAATGGCAGTGTGTGAAAGAATGCCGGGCCCTCTCACAGAGTAATGGCCGCTGTCAATCATGCCCAGGGTGCAAGGGCCGAGCAGGATTTTCACATGGACATCATTGGGTCTTGTGGAATCCGATTACCCCAATCTGTACACGCGCACCAAATAAAGATCTGGTCACTGATCTGCAGAGAGACACAGACCAACCAGAGCCAGCACTGCGCCCGATTCAGGCCGTGCTGGATACAGTTACGCATGGAGGTCAGCATGGAGACTTTCATTCAACAGGTGATGCCCACTGATAATATAAATTCTACTAAAAATATTAAAGAGACAGAAAAGTCAGGGGAAGCAAGGATGCATGACCTGCAATTTGAAACAAAGAACTCATTTTTTGTGCTATAATCAGGGCACCCCCACTCCCTCTCCTATGTACAGAAAGGAGGGAGCTAGGGATGCCACTACTACCTGTGCAGCCACCAAGAGGGCCCCAGAGGTGAGTATAGCCTGATTCAAAGTGTGGTGCAACCCAAACAGACATGGCCCCTTGCATGACATACTGTAATTACTAGCTAGCCAAAGTCATTCAAATCAGGTTTTGTTCTTCTTTAAAGGGACTGTAAACCCAATGCCAATAATTAGCAAGCTCACCTGATGCCTAGCCCATGTGGCTCTCCTCCATTTCCAGCAGAACAGTGTAGAAGCAGTCCTCCAGGACCACACAAAAAAGTGGTCCTACGGCTGCTCTGTCACTTGGAGCTCCCAGTGTGAGCAAGCAAGGCAAGTCACAGTGGCCCCACATCTGTCTCTGACAACAGCAGAGTATGTTTAAGAAGGCTGCACCATGACGTGCTCCTCCCAAATCAGCCATGACCCAGAAACAAAATGCAAAGAAATCAGTTTCTCCGAGAAAACATAAGGTATTTACATACAATCAGAGATTTTCAGGTGCTTTAAAATGGCACGTTATTAACTTTTCCCAAGGGGGATAAGATGGAAGAGAGTTAGGGTTTGCCTGAACAAGGTTTTAAAGTAGACCTTTAAAGTGAAATCTTACAGATTTCCAGGATGATCGATTCCCTCCCCCCGCTGTGTGAACCCCCCCCCCCCCCCCCAGGATGCCCATACACTTACCTCGAATTCCTGGTCCAATGGCGCATGCGTGAGTTGCGGCCACATCCCCGCTAACCCTCTAGTCCGCACCAGGCACTTGTGGCCAGTGTGGGCACACTTCCTGTTAGAGGGAAGCGGGGGATGCGGCCACTAGCAAGCTTGGAACCACTGGCCTTAGACAAAGGCTTAGATGATGTGACGCCAGCGGCTCCGAGGACGCCGATTGGTTGAGAGGCCACACATGCACCAAGGACCAGAGGACAGTTGCGCTCGGCATTCCGGGGGGTTTCAGACAGCGTCAAACGTGGTGCCCCGGGGGGAAACGACCAAAACCCAGGATAGTCAAAATCCTGGGTTTTGGTCCACTTTTAAAGTGGAGAGAGAGTTAGATGGGAGAGAGTTAGGGTTTGCCTGAACAGGGATTTTAAAGAATACTGTTTTTTTTTTGCACTACAGACTTATAAAAGGCAAAAAAAGTACAAACCAATCGTATAACAACTAAGGGAAAAAAATGAAAAAACAAAGCCCTTTACATATACTTCCACAGGCCATTAGGCACAATAGCGCCTGTAATGAGGCAATAGAGCCAAAGTGAACTTTCCCAGGGAAACGGCTCAGTCATTTTATTCAAACACACCTCGGATATAAAATAATAGCGATGTAGGTGTGGGTCGGGTCACTGCATCTGAAACAAATGAGCGCATAGTGTATAGAACGGCATCACATAGCGAGCAGGAAAAGCTGCGTTTCCTTGATGTAAAGGAATCGGTTCACAAAGGACAAGCGCAGCAGATTTGTATCGCTTCCAAGCTCCGATACGTCTCAGTTCGGCCGCCCGCTACTTCATCACACAGAGTTGAATTCAAGTTCACAAAATAGGCCGAGCACGTGCCAGGATTTACAGTAACCGCCATAGAAGTAGATCACTGCGTTATCCCCACATAGACCTACAAAACACAGGCCCAGAGAATGGACTGCACTACACAACACAGGCCCAGAGAATGGAGAGCACTACACAACACAGGCCCAGAGAATGGAGAGCACTACACAACACAGGCCCAGAGAATGGAGTGCACTACACAACACAGGCCCAGAGAATGGAGTGCACTACACAACACAGGCCCAGAGAATGGAGAGCACTACACAACACAGGCCCAGAGAATGGAGAGCACTACACAACACAGGCCCAGAGAATGGAGTGCACTACACAACACAGGCCCAGAGAATGGAGTGCACTACACAACACAGGCCCAGAGAATGGAGAGCACTACACAACACAAGCCCAGAGAATGGAGTGCACTACACAACACAGGCCCAGAGAATGGAGAGCACTACACAACACAAGCCCAGAGAATGGAGAGCACTACACAACACAGGCCCAGAGAATGGAGTGCGCTACACAACACAGGCCCAGAGAATGGAGTGCACTACACAACACAGGCCCAGAGAATGGAGAGCACTACACAACACAGGCCCAGAGAATGGAGAGCACTACACAACACAGGCCCAGAGAATGGAGAGCACTACACAACACAGGCCCAGAGAATGGAGAGCACTACACAACACAGGCCCAGAGAATGGAGTGCGCTACACAACACAGGCCCAGAGAATGGGCCTCGCCCCCCGAAGAGCGTGAAGCCGTACACGTGACAAGCAGCCAATAACGGCGCACCAGCGCCTGAGATAAAGCCGCTGCCAAGCGCGGAACACAGTGGAAACACATGCGGAGGAAAATTTAAGAAAGAGAATCAGTGCAACCATGTCAGCGCGGTGACTGACACCAATCATAATAACATAATACAGTGAAGCACAAAGGCCAATACACACACACACCCTCCCCCGAGGGCTACAAGAGAGAGCGAGGGAGGACAGCGGCCACTTAACAGGACCCCACCGATAGACAGGGGCAAGGGGCAATAGTGCGGGAGGGGCATCCCATAGAGGCTCACCATATGCCTATACCGCCTACCCTTTGGTGGGGGATTGCGGTGGAGCAGCGCTCCTAAGCACCTGACAGCGGTGCTGCCTACCATCACCCAACCAGCGCAGCCAAGGCTGGGAGGCAAATTACTAATGGAACGGGTGGGAATAGTCCTACAGGGCCGCAGGCTAATAGCCCCGCTCACCTGCGAGAAGAGAGAGCCATCTTCTTGTCCTTCGCAGTCCAGACTGCAGAGAAGATCTGGGGATTGTGGGAGGTCCCTGGGTATTTGAGGGGCCGGGAGGAGCCTATTTTCGATGTCTCTGCAGTCCAGCGCCATCTGGCGGAGTAATACCCAAGTGTAAGTAATCTATCTAGAGCAGGACGTACTGTATACTAAGAATATAGTGCCGCCCGCCGCGGAGAGTTGTACAATGCGTCACGGCGGCAAAGCAAACAGTAGTAAACCGCAATAAAGGCACATTGCAGCACACAAACAGATCCCCAGTGCACCCCCGCCAGCAGCATAGAGAGCCATCTTCTATCTTCGCAGTCCGACTGCAGAAGGAAAACTGGGAATTTGTGGGAGGTTCCTGGCTTTTTATAGGGCCGGGAGATGCCACAAGTCTTTCTGCAGTCCACAGCGCCACCTTGTGGCGGATAACCCAGACGTAAGAAATTAGTGAAACAGGACGTGCTGTATACTTGGAAAAATGCACTGCAATCAGGAGACCCGGGAGAATTCCCGGTGGGCAACACCGCTTTACGGCTGGTTGGACTGTTACTCCTAAAGCCCCCCTCTGCCTCTCTAGTTTCACCCTAGCCCCTTGTGCCTCTCCCCACTGTACTGCCAAAGCTAGGGAACACCAGCGTATAACCATACTATACCCACCCCTGCCATATTATCTGCCTCTACAATACTATGGATTCAGTACGTTATATCCACCCCTGCCAATAGGCCTCAGCCTTGTGCTTACTAGGTAAACTGGACCTTCTGCATCATTTAATGAAAAGCCCAAACCCTTAAAGAGGAACATCATGGGAGGTTAAAACCTCACCCAAGCCTCAACGATCTGCCCCCCCTTCGGTTTTACCTTAGGGCATTCTTTACTCACCTTGCCAAGGGATCCCTTTTTCTAGGTCCCTCAGTTTCCAGGCGACCTTCCAAAAGGCGGCACCATCTTACATCCCATAAGGCACTGCGTGTAGCCCCAGATCTCGCGTCTGCGCAGTGTCCATGAATAGGATGCAATGAGGCCTCCCGATATCCCTGCGAGACTTTGCTGATCAGTGCAGAACTTTGAAGAGCACGGCTCTGTCACTAACAGACAGCTAAACCAGCATGGGGGGGCAGCGATCAGGCCCTGAGGCAGCAGGTCATGGCAACATCCAAAAGGTAAGTGGGAGCCGACGGGGTGGGGCCGATTGGGGAGGAGGAATCGGCCTTTTTTTATTTTTGGTCCGACGTTCCTCTTTAAAAAACTATTCCTCAGCATGTACAATTAATATATTTTAAGTTTTCAGTCACTTACTTATTATTCTTTCCCCCACTGGGCTGTAATTCTGTTCAGGACTCCAGGATACGGCCACCACTACAGAAGCATCACATGCTGAGGAGAGGAGAGGGGGAAAAGTGCAGGGGGGGGGGCCTGATATAGCTGGGCAGTGAGTGTAGATCCGTGGGTCAGGAAAAGGACAGCAATCTCAGAATGCATAGCGGCATGGGCCACCATCTTGGATGTTTAAAAGCTCAGAAAATGCACTAGGTGCTAGTATGATAATACAATCTGTATGTACAGACAATATAGGCTCTTACTCAGGGTGAAGGTCCAGTTTAACAGTCCAGGAAATAAATTGGGATGCCTCAGTGGGAATGTCGCAGGCTGGTCATGGGCTGGCCAGGGCTGGTAAAACCCCAGTCCAATGTTTGGCTCAAGTCTGGCACGGAGGAAAATGAATATTTATTGTTCATTGGATACAAGTGGCTGAATGGACCTCCACTTTAAGGGAAAACCGCAAACCAGTATTCCAACTATGCATGCGCGGGCAACCAATGCGCAATAAAGCATTGGCATGCATTCGTTGAGCCCGCTCCATCCACCAGTCATTCAGCTATACATAGTGCGAGTGTGTGCATGGGATGCCAGAGGAGGCCCGGGCATGTGCTGTTAGATCAGTAGTTCGAGCATTTTACACACAGAGAGATCCCAAATTTCCGCTAGGGCATAGATTTCATCCATCTTGTAGTATCTTTTACGTCTCCAGGGGGCTTCGCACAGCGGGGCATACGGTATAGGATGCCTGGGGGCAGGCTAGCGCCCGGGCATGGAGTCATTTCGATAATTGGTCCACTTTAAACAAAATCTGCGACATTCCATTTAGCAGTGTGATCAGAATATACGTTTCTTTTTAAAGCGTACCTTCACCCTGAATAAGAGCATATATTTTATGTTTCCCCCACCCTGTACATACAGATTGCTCACATTAAAAATCATCCTACCTGCATCTACTGCATGTTATGAGCCTTTAAACATCCAAGATGGTGGCTCATGGAGCATCAGACAGCCTGCAAACAGGAAGTGTCTTCTGACTGTGTCACTCTGCATTCTGAGATTGCTGTCCTTTTTACTGACCCCAGCTCTGCTCTGTCTGTGCAAAGCACAGCCATAACCCCACCGCCTGTACTTTATCCCGCTCTCCTCTCCTCAGTATGTGTGATGCTTCTGAGTCAAGATGGCGGCGCCAGAGTCCTGAAGAGAGTTGCAGCCTCGTGGGGAAAAGAATAATAAGCAAGTGACTAAAAATACAATTCTGCGAGTACTCACCTGTAGAAATGTTTTTGTAGTATACAGCACGTTCTGTTTCACTATATTCTTTACGTCTGGGTTATCCGCCACAAGGTGGCGCAGTGGACTGCAGAAAAGACTTGTGGCATCTCCCGGCCCTATTAAAGGCCAGGAACCTCCCACAAATTCCCAGTCTTACAAAGTAGTTAGACAAGAAGCCGGGAGAATAATAATGAAGTAAACCCCAACCAAACTTTTGAACAAATCACCATACAGAGGTAACCAAGAATAATGATAACAAGGGATGGATGAAACAGGACGTGCTGTATACTAAAAAAACAATTCTACAGGTGAGTACTCACAGAATTTTATTTTTTTTGTATACAGCACGTCCTGTTTCACTAAATTCTTTACGTCTGGGACATCCAAAAGCAGTGTCCGTAAAGTAGGGTGGGATCCCCAAAGAGCAACGGCAGGCAGTTTAAACCACTGCCGCCTGAAGAACCTTGTGGCCAAAAGCAGCATCAGCTAAGGCCCTAACATCAACCTTGTAAAACTTAGTATGAACAGAAGATCAAGTTGCGGCCTTACAAACTTGTTCAACAGAAGCTTGGTGCTGAAAAGCCCAAGAGGCACCAATAGCACGAGTAGAATGAGCAGTAAGGCGAGTAAGGGAGGTTCCTACCCCTTAGCAGAATAGGCTTGCACCACCGCCTGACGGATCCACTTGCTGATAGTGGATTTAGCCGGAGGCAAACCCTTCCTAGGTCCAGAAGGGAGAACAAAAAGAGCATCAGTCTTCCTGAATGATTCAGTAGCAACCAAATAAAACTTCAGAACCCTGACCACATCCAGAGAATGCAGTGTCCGCTCCTTGGGATTAGCAGGATTAGGACACAAGGAAGGCAAGACAATGTCCTGATTGAGATGAAAAGCAGACACAACCTTAGGCAAGAAATCTGGCTTAAACCGAAACACCACCTTGTCCTGGTGTCGCTCAAAATAAGGAGGTTTGATGGAAAATGCCGCCAACTCAGAAACACGCCTAACAGAAGTGATAGCCACTAAAAAGTCTACCTTAACCCTTTTGTTGCCAAGCCCGTAACACCTACGTGCTGGCTTGGCTGGGCCTTGGCGTGGGGGGTCGGATGGCTCCAGGAGAGCCCCCGGAATAGGCCGCCCCCCCCCCCCCCGCTTCTGCAGCAGCAGCTTCTAACTGTAAAAAAAAAAATAAAATAAAAATGACATTCACTTACCTGTGTGTGCGCTGGCTCCCGCTGTCCCTCCTCTTCACCTGGGGGGCCTCCGATCCCCCCCCAGGACTTACCGATCTTCAGGAGAGAGCCTGGGAGGCTCTCTCCTCTCTTCTTCTCGATGGCGGCCGCCATCTTGCCTCTAAGCCCCACCCCCTTGGGTCTTATGGGGGCTTATGAAGTCATCCCGGCCCCGAACGGGCTTCAGCTTTCTCAGCTTCTCAGATGCCGGTGATCGGCGCTGGGGAAGGAGGTGACAGGAGATCCTCTGATCTCCTGCCTTCTCCTTCTCTGGATGCCGATCACCGGCATCTGTCAGCTGAGCGGCGAGGGACAAGAGCTTGCAATCGAAGGTAAGTACAGTAAAAAAAATTTTTTTTTTTTCTAATAAAATACTTTTTATTATTGTGTGGTGGTTTTTTTTAACAGTTAACCCTTTGTGAGCTGGTAAGGGGTCCATGAGACCCCTTATACCAGTTCACAAGGCTGGGGGGGTGGCAAGTCACCTGCCCTAGCGGGTGACTTGCCATTAACCCCCGCACCCCATTACCTGCCTCCCCAAAGGCCAGGGGGGGGGGCAGAAGAGCCCGGGCCCACATAGGCTATGTGGGCTCGTAGGCTGCAGGGTGGGGGGGCCACCAAAGCTGGCCCCCCCACTCTGTGCCTACAAGCCCCCATAGCTGGTCCCGGGCTGGTTACTTTGGGTAAGGGGGACCCCACGTCATTTTTTTTTTTGGATTTTTAAGGGTTTTTAACCCTTAAAAATCCAAAAAAAATGGGGTCCCCCTCCCCGGGAAGGGGGACCCTATGTCATTTTTTTTTTTTAATTAACCATTTGTCATCCAGCAGCTATAAAAGGCTTCTGGGCAGGAAAGGGTGTCTACCTATACATATGTGGTATCGCTGTAACCGGGAGAAATTGGGGTTTCTCACGCAATAAGATTTTATTGACAAACTTACATTTTTTATTACAAAAAACTCTACAAATTGTAAAAAAATATTTTTTTTTATTTTTTTTCACACATTTCACCCAAAAATATTGAGAATACACCTAAAAAATACAAACAAGACATTTCATGTTAAAGCCCAGACTCTGTTGAAAAAAACAATATATAATTTTCCTGGGAAATCCCTGGAAATCCTTTCAAAAATGACAGTTGAACATGTGTAGCGCAAAATAGTGAAACATCGTCTGGCAACAGGGAGTGGCAAATGCTGCAGGTAGGCTGGCAGCGAAAGGGTTAAGAGTCAAAATGGGCAAAGCGGCCTCACGGAGAGGCTCAAAGGGACAACCCTGCAGAGCAGATAATACCAGATTCAGATCCCAAACTGGTAGCATAGGCTTACGTGGCGGACGCACGTGAGAATCCCCCTGGAAAAAAGTCCTAACCAAACGGTGATTTGCAAAATATCTTTGGAAAAAAATTGCCAGAGCTGAAACATGACCTTTGAGGGTACTAAGTTGAAGGCCCAAATCCAAACCATGTTGCAAAAATTCCAGAATCCTGGGAATAGAAAACACCAGACAGGGAAGAGATTTGGACTCACATCAGACAATATTAGCATGCCAGACCCTGTAGTAGATAAAGGACGAGGATTTCTTCCTAGCCCTAATCATGGTATCAACAACAGAGGCAGGCAACCCCCTTTCCATCAAGATGGAGCTTTCAGCAGCCAAGCCGTCAAAGCCAGCGTTTGTAAATTAAGATGGCGCAGCTGCCTCTGAGTGAGCAGGTCTGGATCCTTGGGCAGGACGTACTGATATACTGCCAACTGCACGATGTCTGTGAACCACACCCTTCTTGGCCAACAGGGGGCCACCAAAATGGTTGGCACCCCTTCCTGGGCTATCTTGTGCAGCACCCTGCCCAACAGAGGAAACAGAGGGAACACAGAGGAGCCGAAACCCCTTCCAAGGCATTACTAGTGCATCCGTGGCGAAGGCTAGAGGGTCCTGTGACAGAGAGACGAAGAATGGAAGCTTGTGATTGTGACAAGACGCAAACAGGTCCACATCCGGCAGACCCCAGCGACAGCACAGTGAGCGAAACACCCTGTTGCTGAGGGACCACTCCCCCAGCCAAGACATCCCCCTGCTCAAGGAGTCTGCCTCCAGGTTCTCCACTCCCGGGATGTAAACTGCCGACAGGGGACATTCTCTTCCTCCCAGGACAGTATCAGGGACACTTCCTTGAAGGCTTGCTTGCTCCGAGTCCCTCCCTGATGATTGATGTAGGTAACCGCCGTCTGGTTGTCCGAGTGGATCTGAACAGCCCGACCCCGAAGGTGTGGGGTCAACTGGGAGAGAACCAACCTTATCGCCCGCAGTTCCAGAATGTTGATGGGAGCATGGGCCTCCTGAGGGCCCCACTGACCCTGGAACTTCAGAGACTCCCAAAAGCCCCCCCAACCTGTCAGACTGGCATCTGTGGTGACAGTCTCTCAGCACGGGGGCAGAAATGTCCTGCCCACTAGAAGATTCCTTGAGTCCAGCCACCACGAGAGGGACTGACCAGAGGGGACAGAGCAAATTCCTGATCCAAGGACACAGGGTCCCGATCCCACACTGACAAGAGGTGCAGCTGAAGAGGTCTCATGTGAAATAGAGCATAGGGGACCGCCTCGAAGCATGACACCATCAGGCCCACCAACTGCATCCCCTGCCAAATGGAGGGATGAGGACAAGAAAGTAGAAACCGTGCCTGAGTCTGCAGGCTCTCCACCTTCTGCTGAGGCAGAAAAACCTTGACCTGAGATGTATCCAGAGTCATGCCCAGAAAGGACCTCACCAAGGACGGAGACAGTGAAGACTTGGGACGGTTGATCACCCAACCGAAGGACTCGAGCGTGGAGACCACCATCTGGGTATCCAGCTCGGCTTGATGGAAGGACTGAGACGCAATCAGAATGTCATCCAGATAAGGAAGGATGCAAATGCCCTGAAATCTCAACAAAGCCATCACCCCCGCCAGCACCTTGATAAAGACCCGAGGAGCCGAGGTAAGACCGAACGATAAGGCCACAAATTGGTAGTGCTGATGCTCCAGAGCGAACCTGAGAAATCTCTGATGACCTGGAAAGATTGGAACATGAAGGTAAGCATCTTTGATGTCCACAGAAGTCATGAAGTCGCCCAGCCGCAGGGTACTGACGTCTCCATGCGAAAATGCTTGAACCTGACAAAAATACAATTCTGTGATGACTCACCTGTAGAATTGTTATTATGAGTATACAGTACGTCCTGCTCCAGATAAGATTCTTTACTCTTGGGTATTACTCCGCCAGATGGCGCTGGACTGCAGAGACCGCGAAATTGGCTCCTCCCGGCCCCTCAAATACCCGGGACCTCCCACAAATCCCCAGTATTGAAAAGCAGTTAACAAGAAGCCGGGAGAATGATAACAGAACCAGCCAGTAACTATCAACAATGATAATAATCACCATACAGGGGAACCAAGGATAATGAACAAAGGGTGGGGTGGAGCAGGACGTACTGTATACTCATAATAACAATTCTACAGGTGAGTAATCACAGAATTGTATTATTCCTAGTATACAGTACGTCCTGCTCCAGGTAAGATTCTTTACTCTTGGGACATCCAATAGCAGTGTCCATAAAGTAGGGTGGGATCCCCAAAAAGGTAACAGCACACAGATCAGACCACTGCCACCTGCAGAAACTTGCGGCCAAAAGCAGCATCAGCTGAGGCCCTAACATCAACCTTGTAAAACTTTGAAAAAGTATGAACTGAAGACCAAGTAGCGGCCTTGCAAACTTGTTCAACAGAAGCCTGGTGCTGAAAAGCCCAAGAGGCCCCAATAGCATGAGTAGAATGAGCCGTAAGGCGGAAGGGAGGATTCTTCCCCTTAGCAGTGTAGGCCTGACTGATCCATTTGCTGATAGTAGATTTAGCAGGAGCCAGACTCTTCCTAGTACCAGAAGGGAACACAAAAAGAGCATCAGTTTTCCTGAAAGGTGCAGTAGCTACCAGATAGTACTTCAGACACCTAACCACATCCAAGGAATGCAAAACCCTCTCCTTAGCGTTACTAGGATTAGGGCACAAGGAAGGTAGAACAATGTCCTGATTCAGATGAAAGGCAGACACAACCTTAGGCAGAAAATCTGGCTTGAAGCGAAACACCACCTTGTCCTGGTGTCTCTCAAAAGTAGAGGGGCTGGATGGAAAACATCGCAAACTCAGAAACACACCTAACAGAAGTGATAGCCACCAAAAAGACAACCTTGAGAGTAAGAATGGCCAAAGCAGCCTCCTGCACAGGTTCAAAGGGAGCACCCTGCAAGGCAGACAAGACCAAGTGTAAAATCCCAGACAGGCAACATAGGCTTACGTGGAGGAAGCACATGAGTAACCCCCTGGAAAAAGGTCCTGATCAGAGAATGCTGAGCAAAAGATCTCTGGAAGAAAACAGCCAGGGCAGAGACATGACCCTTCAGAGTACTGAGTTGAAGCCCCAGATCCAAACCATGTTGGAGGAACTCCAGGATCCTGGGAATAGAGAACACACGACAGGGAAGAGACCTAGACTCACACCAGTCAATGTAGGCACGCCAAACTCTATAGTAAATGGAAGAAGAAGACTTCTTCCTAGCCCTGATCATGGTGTCAACAACAGAGGCAGACAGCCCCTTTTCCCTCAAGATGGAGGTTTCAACAGCCAGGCCGTCAAAGCCAGAGTTTGTAAATTGGGATGGCGTAGATGTCCCTGAGTGAGCAGGTCCGGAACCCTGGGCAGAGCGTACTGATCTACTGCCAGCTGCACTACGTCTGCGAACCACACTCTTCTTGGCCACCTGGAAGCCACCAGGATAGCTGGCACCCCCTCCTGAGCTATCTTGCGCAGAACCCTGCCCAACAGGGGGAATGGGGGAAAGACATACAGAAGCTGAAAATCCTGCCATGAAATTGCTAGAGCATCTGTGGCCAAGGCCAGAGGATCCTGGGACAGGGAGACAAAGGCTGGGAGCTTGTGATTGTGACAGTACGCAAACAGATCCCCATCTGGTTGACCCCAACGGTGACACAGAGATTGAAACACCCTGTCGCAGAGGGACTACTCTCCCAGGCGAGAGGTCCCCCTGCTCAGAGAGTCTGCCTGCAGATTCTCCACCCCCGGAATGTACACAGCTGAGATGCAGGGAACATTGTCCTCCACCCAGGACAGGATCAGAGACACTTCCTTGAGGTCCCCCTTGCGCCGGGTGCCTCCCTGATGATTGATGTAGGCAACCGCCGTCTGGTTGTACGAGCGTACCTGAACAGGCCGGCCCCGAAGGTGTTGGGTCAAGTGAGCCAGAACCAACCTGATCGCCCTCAATTCCAGAATGTTGATGGGCGTGTGGGCCTCCTGAGGGCCCCAGCGCCCTTGGAACTGTAGGGACTTCCAGAAGCCCCCCCAACCCATCAGACTGGCATCCGTGGTGACCGTCTCCCAGCAGGGGGCCAGAAAGGATCTGCCCGCCAACAGGTTCCTGGAGTCCAGCCACCACGAGAGAGACCACCTGGCTAGGGGGGACAGAACAAGGACCTGGTCCAGGGACGCAGGATCCTTGTCCCATTCTGACAAGAGGTGGAGTTGCAGAGGCCTCATGTGAAACTGGGCATAAGGGACCGCCTCGAAGCATGACACCATCTGGCCCACCAACTGCATTCCCTGCCTGATGGAGGGATGAGGGCAAGATAGCAGGAACTGAACCTGCGCTAGCAGACTGTCCACCTTCTGCTGAGGAAGAAAAATCCTTGCCTGAACTGTATCCAGATTCATTCCCAGGAAGGGTGTCACCAAGGAGGGAGACAGGGAAGACTTGGGATGGTTGATCACCCAGCCAAATGACTCCAGAGTGGACACTACTAGATGAGTATCCAACTCTGCCTGTTGGAGGGACTGAGAAGTGATGAGAATGTCGTCCAAATAGGGCAGCACGCGAATGCCCTGAGACCTGAGCAGAGACATCACTTCTGCCAGCACCTTGATGAACACTCTGGGAGCTGAAGTGAGACTGAAGGGCAATGCCACAAATTGGTAGTGCTGATTCTCCAGAGTGAACCTGAGGAATCTTTGATGGCCTGGAAAAACAGGAATATGAAGGTAAGCATCCTTGATGTCCACAGAGGTCATGAAGTCCATTGGACGCAGGCAACTGATAGCAGAGCGCAAAGTTTCCATGCAAAAGCGCCTGCACCTGACAAATTTGTTGAGGATCTTCAAGTCCAGGATGGGCCTGACTGACCCATCTCTTTTGGGCACGGTGAAAAGGTTGGGATAGAACCCCTTGCCCCTTTCTCGTAAGGGGACCTGACAGATGACCCCCAGCTCCAGAAGGCTTTGCACCACCAGAATCAGAGCCTGAGCTGACAAGGGGTCCTGAGACATCCGGTATCTGACAAATCTTGGGGGCGGCCAGGCAGCAAACTCTATCTTGTAACCGGAGGACACTACCTCCTGAATCCACCGGTCTAAGACATGAAGCCTCCAGACGTGAGCAAAGTGCTGAAGCCGTCCCCCCCACCCGGATGGGTGAGGGCGCCCCTTCATGCCTGAGGGGGCTTGGAGGAAGGCTTAGGCTTGGAGCCCCAGGATGAGCCAGGGCGTCCACGTCCTCTGCCCCTACCCCAGAAATCTCCTCGGGCCCCAGTAAAGGAGACCCCTCTCCCCTGTCTGGATCCACGGTAGGGAGAAGAAAAGGAGCCTGGGCCCTGAAAGGGCCGAGACTTCCTCCTGCGCTGGGGTAACCTGTCTCCCTTAGCAAAGAGGTCCAGGCGGTCCACAAATAGGCGCAGCCCTTTGAAGGGAAAACCAGTGAGAGCCTTCTTGGCAGCGCTGTCAGCTGCCCACTGGCGCAGCCAAACCGAGCAGGGTATAGCCACCACCAGGGCAGAGGCTCTGCCACACATCCTAATGGTATCATCCAAGGCAGAGAGAACATAAGCAACAAATACCTCACAATGAGAGAGTGCATTAAACTCTTCACTAAACACATCATCAGGAGCACCATCTAAGACACTTCTAAGCAGGGTCCAAATAGCCACAGCTGTAATGGCAGAGGCACAAACCGGGCGCAGCGCCGTCCCCACACAGGCAAAGGCATGGGACGCTAGCTGATCAATACGCCGGTCCTCACTATCCCTCAGTGTAGTAGAGTCAGGGGAATGCATGACAGAGGTGTTAGACAAACCCAGGATTGGGGCATCCACTTCTGGAGGGGATGATCATCGCTTTACCACATCAGCAGGAAAGGGATATCCCAACTCTTAGGGACTCCGGAGAGCCTGCTAGGACGCTCCCATGCCTTGTGCATGAGATTATTAAATTGAGCTTGCTCAGGGAACTCTAAACGTGGCTTAGCAATATGAAACAATTCCCCCTGCTGCTTAGGAGCCGCGACCGGGGGAGAGATAGACAGTACCTCAAAAATCTGAGCCAAAAGCCTATCAGTATCATCTGGGGCCCAGGGATCAGAGCCATCATCATGACCCCTGGGCCTCTCATCAGATGACTCCGAGTCAGAGAACAGTTCCCCTTCTTCCAAGGGGGTATAACCAGACAGTTCAAAGAACTCTTCAGCCTCCATAGGGAAAAGAGTGACATCAGGCGTCAAATGCCGCCTCTTGGCAGAGGCCTTACGCGCCATGGTATTAGCAAGCAACTTTTCAACACTAGCCAGTCTAGCAGACACATCAGGCTGAGACTCCCCACTGGTATGCAGCTCAATGGGAGTCAAATTTAAGCTTGGGGGAGTAGGTGAGGCCATACGCGGGGCAGGCCCAGCTACTGGTAAACCAGGCTGCAGAGCAAGCACCTGCTGGGCACAAGGTACACAAACCCGCACATTGTCAGCACTTGTAGGGGACACCCCACACGCTACACACAGCCGGGCTTGTCCCGAAGGAACCCCGAGCACATTATGCCGAGATGCCTCCATATGGTGATTATAGCGGCACAATAGGCCGATAGGGATTCACGCTATAAAAGCAACCCGGGATGCCCCAATAGCCCGCTAGGGAAGTAGGAGTAATTAGCACACAAGGCCTCACAAAGTTTAAAGACTAAATAGAGGGGGTAGGGCCGGGAGAAACCAATAGAGTTTGACCCGCCTGCAAGACATAAGCAAAGAGAAACCCATAAGCGACATGCATAGGTGACATAGGGTAAATAAAACCGCCGCGAGGGCACTCACGGACCGCGGTAGGTAGGCGGCAGTCATGCAGCAGGAAGAATCCAGAAAAAATGGCGCCGAGTATACCTCGAGGGGCGGGCCGCGGAGACAGTGACGCGGAACGCGCCATTCGCAGGCCCTGCCCCCCGAAGAGCGCGAAGCCGCACACGTGACAAGCAACCAATGATGGGGCAGCAGCGCCTGAGGCAATGCTGCCGCCAACCGCGGAATGCAGTGGAAGCGTGCGCGGTGGTGGCATATTCAAACCGCAACCAAGACTGTGCGGAGACAGAACTAAAAGCAACCAAGCACACCAACCAAGTGAAAGCACAAACACGCACACACACTCACCCCCCCCCCCCCCCCGAGAACTACAAGGGAGAGCGAGGGAGGGCAGCGGCCACTTAACAAAGGGCCCACCAATAGACAGGGGCAAGGGGCAATAGTGCGGGAGGGGCATCCCATAGAGGCTCACCATATGCCTATACCGCCTACCCTTTGGTGGGGGATTGCGTAGGAGCAGCGCGCCTACGCACCCGACAGCGGTGCTGCCTACCATCACCAGCGCAGCCAAAGCTGGGAGGCACATTAACAATGGAACGGGTGGGAATAGTCCTACAGGGCCGCAGGCTAATAGCCCCGCTCACCTGCGAGAAGGGAGAGCCATCTTCTTGTCCTTCGCAGTCCAGACTGCAGAGAAAATCTGGGGATTTGTGTGAGGTCCCGGGTATTTGAGGAGCCAATTTTGCGGTCTCTGCAGTCCAGCGCCATCTGGCGGAGTAATACCCAAGAGTAAAGAATCTTATCTAGAGCAGGACGTACTGTATACTAAGAATATAAAGACGCTTCAAATCCAGGTTGGGCCTCAGGGACCCATCCTTTTTGGGCACAGTGAACAGATTGGCGTAGAAGCCTCTGCCCCTTTCCCAGAAGGGCACCGGGCAGGTTACAACCAATTCCAAAAGGCTACCCCGGCCCCAAGGGTCTGTATGTGTTCCCGCAAATGGTGCACCCCGGACAGACCTGGGAGCACGGAAGGAGGGGAGGGAAGAACCAGCCCCCCGAAAGGGCCGCGGCTGCCTCCTACGTTGAGGCAGCCTACCATCCTTGACAAACAGATCCAGACGCTCACCAAAGAGCCGTAGCCCAGTAAATGGGAATCCAGTGAGAGCCTTCTTAGCAGCATTATCAGCCGCCCACTGACGCAGCCAAACAGAGCGGCGTATAGCCACCAAAAGGCCAGAAGTCCTACCACACATCCTGACCGCATCATCCATAGCAGAAAGAATAAATGCCACAAATTCATAGCAAAGCAGGAGGGATCTATACTCCTCCCCCCTATTGGCATCCGAGGCATTATCCAGAAGGCACTTGAGCAGCCCTTTAATAGCAATAGCCGTGATGGCAGAAGCGCACACAGGGCGCAGCGCAGTCCCTGCCCAAGCAAATGCGTGACAGGCCAGCTGATCAACATGCCGGTCCTCACCATCCCTCAGAGTAGAAGTGGCAGGGAAATGCATGACCGAGGTATTGGACAACCCAAGCACGGGAGCATCCACCTCGGGGGGACACGACCAGCGCTTAACCACATCAGCAGGGAAGGGATACCTCCTGTCTTGGGCACTGCGGACAATCTGCTAGGACGTTCCCACTCCTTGAGCACCAAATTATTAAAGTGGTTCTGCTCAGGGAACTCCAAGCGTTGTTTAACAGTGTGAAAAAGCTCACCCTGCTGCTTTTTAGCCGGCACAGGAGAGGTAATACATAGCACTTCAAAAATGTGAGCCAACAGCCTATCAGTATCCTCAGGAGACCATGGATCTTCTCCAAAAGGAGACCCAGTACCGCCATAAACCTCCTGCCGTTCCTCAGAGGAATCAGAGAAAAGTTCCCCCTCTTCTAGGGGGTAAAGGCCAGGGAAACAATAATGTCCCTCCCCTCATCCTCCTCAGGAAAAAGGAAAACAGCGGGAGTTAAATGCCGCTTCTTGCCAGAAGCCTTACGGGGGGCAGGCCCAGTAATATGTCTTTACAGGCTGGCCACCCGCAAAGCCAAGTCATAATGTGATTCCCCGCTAGCATGTCCCTTACTAGGGGTCAAATGCAGGCGCAGGGGGGGTAGGTGATGTAGAAGGGGGCGCAGAGCTGGGCAGCGTAGCAGGCAACCCAGACTGCAGCGCAAGTAACTTCTGGGCGCAGGGCACACATACCCTGACACCGTCACTCACAGGGGATACCCCACACGCGGCACACAGCTGGGCTTGTCCTGAAGGAACCCCAAGCACATTATCCCAGGAAGCCTCCATATGGTGATTAGCATAGGCCCAATGGCCAGTATAGGGTTAAGGCTAGCAAGAGCCACCCAGGATGCTCCCCTCAACCAGGGATGCCCAGACGCCCGCTAGGGAAGGTGGGAGATGAAAGGGGGGAGGGCCGGGAGAAACCACAGTCACGGTTATCCTGCATGAAAGACATACCGTAATAAAAATACATAAATATCCCATAGCGCGGCTAAATAGCAATAAAACACAACCCCTAAGGGGACTCACGGACCAAGAGGGCCGATTGCACCAAGGACCAGACCGGAAAAGCAGCGCGCAGCAGCAGCGTAGAAACAAGGGCCCCAGCACACCACGGAATCAAAATGGTGCCGCAGCGGACCTGGAGTGGCGGGCCGCGGAGGTATGACGCAGAAAGCGTCATCCGCGGGACCCGTCCCCCCTGAAGAGCGCAAAATCGCCGGTCACATGACCCACCAGCGTCATGACAGCGCAGTGAATCGCCTCAGCTCATATCGCCGCCCGCCGCACACAGCGGCGAGCGCACATCAAGACAGTGACAAAGCACAGCTAAACAAATCAAACACCTCTCAAGGCACCACCGCCTACCCCCTCCCCCACCCGGAGAACTCCTCAGGGAGAGAACGAGGGGAAGAGAGCAGCGGCAGGGGCGCCCAAGGCAGACGTTGGGAGGGAGTGGGGGGGGGGGCACAAAATATACCTGATAGCAGGGAAGGGCATCCCAAAGAAGGCTCACCATAAGCCTGAACCGACTACCCTTGTATGGTATAGGGATTGCGGTTTGAGCAGCGCTCCCCGAGTACCTGACCCTGGTGCCGTCACCCGAACCAGTCAGCCGAGGCTGGGAGGCAGTGGGTCCAGAACGGGTGGAAATAGTCCTGCAGGGCCGCAGGCTGGTAAGCCGCGCTCGCCTGCGCAATATAGAGAGCCATCTTCTATCTTCGCAGTCCAGACTGCAGAAGGAAACTGGGAATTTGTGGGAGGTTCCTGGTCTTTTATAGGGGGCGGGAGATGCCACAAGTCTTTTGTCACCTTGTGGCGGATAACCCAGACGTAAAGAATTTAGTGAAACAGGACGTGCTGTATACTTGGAAAAACGTATATATTAATTTTAGATGCTGAGGAATAGTTATTTAAGGGTTTGGTCCTTTCATTAAGTCATGCTGAAAGTCCGGTTTAAGGGGGTTTACCCGGTTGGAGAGTGTGCAACCCTTCCTGTGCTCCCCCTGTACCTGGTGTATTGCAGTGTCATTATCCAGTGAGCGACATATGGGAGACACGTGTGGCAGTCGGGAGCTCTCCTAGTGACGGCACCAGCTGGACATGTAACCCGGAGCACTTCTATCCAGCGTAATGCCGGGAATAATGAAGCGTGTGCAGCGGCAGATGTCGGCATCAGAAAGGAACAAGACAGGTGTGACTGGGGCTACATTTGGGAACACAATTGGTAGCGCACATCAGACCTTATGCCAATCTGCACTCGGCCCTCGGGGCCAGGGAGCACACAACACGACACTGCCGGGTGCCTTTTACATAATGCAGGAGGGGGATCATCCAGATCCCATCCCCGGCGCATAAATTTATTATTATTAACATGTCAGCTTTTTCTAAAACCCGGGCTTTCATAAAAATGGAAATATGCAGTGTGTTTTGGAAACGCATATCTATATTTATCTGTAGATTGTAAGCTTGCAGGGGCAGGGTCCTCCTCCCTACTGTACGCTTGTATCAACTTCTGACCCACAATACTGTACGTTTTATAAGTGTATTACTCGCCCTCAGATCAGGAGTTCAATAGAAGGTATAAAGCTTCTCCAAGCCAAGCGAGAGAATAATGGGCTGCCCCAGTCTCACCTGATACACAGATATCGCCCATCTACAGGCTGGGATGTGGAAGTACAGCTTCAGATACTAGGGCTGCAGGAGAGAGAGGGAGGGAGGGAGCAGGTAAAGGTAGGTTTTGGTCCATTTTAACAGTTATAAATATTTATTAAACTTCTCAGAGAGCAACAGATTTGCAGGCTACAGCGTTGCCAGGTTCGCCTAGCCCAAGCTGTCTAAATCCTGTCCATGTATCATGCCAGCCCCTGATTATTACATACAATCATGCAAATTCTTCTTCCACAGATACTTCATTCCATCTATGAAGGAACTGCAAGCACCAGCATGCCCCGCCATTCATAACTGCATTGCACTCTAAGATTCACAACTACTCAAATAAGAGGCCATGCTGGGGATCTTACTTCCCCATTACATAGGCACTAAAGACGAGGGAGTAAATAATGATGTTCAACTTCAAGGATTTGCCTAGTGATTAAAGAGGAACGCCGTGTCACTTGGGGCATCCCAAATTGGGAGTAATTCCCCAGAGTAATCTCCTGGATTCCAAGATCCCCTCACCCGATCCTGGAGACCTTGCCGCGTCACCTCTCACTGTACGCACACCCCACGAAAGCCTTCGTTTTACTAAAACGGAACACGGCTGCTTAGCCACTGACAGGGCTGAAGGCAGCCAAGTGAAACTGAGCGTGCTGATTGGCTGAGCGCACCGCTCAGCCATTTAGCTTGGTTTTGGCCAGTCCTGCGCCGTGGGAATGACAGGAAGGTTTGCGAAATGGGCGACCTAGGAGGAATACACAAAGTGGGGCATCCCCCCCCCCCCCCCCCGAGAGGCACAACACACCTGAAAGTGAAGTTCCTGTGTGCTGTTTCTTTTTAAAATGATAGTGTAGGCAAAGGCAATTGTTACACCATTGTGTTGGGCTACATTTAGCGCTGTCCTAAACTTTTTTTCTGTTTTTAAATTGAGATATCGGGGTTTACAGGTTCAACCAATGACATTCTCTTCTTCATCCCATCCTCCAATCAGCTCAGCAGAGCGGGACAGGATTGCTGGCCCCTCCCTTCTCCCACCCCTCCTCCTCACATTGCAGAGCAGATTCTCATGCAGCATCACAGATCCAAGGCACACGCCCACTTTTTTTCAGAAGAGAAATCATGAGGTGAGAATGTAAACCCCGATATCTCGGCCATTTCTTCTTCAATTTAAATATGGAAAACAGTTTAGGACAATGCTGAATGTGGCCTGACTTAATAGTGTAACAATTACCTTTACCTGCAGTAGCACTTTAAAGAGCACCAACACCCAGGATTTTGACTATCCTGGGTTTTGGTCCACTTTCCCTATATGAAAACGGCGTCATCCAAGGCAGAGAGGACAAAATTTACAAAAACATCACAACTGGAGAGTGCATTAAACATCTCACAAGGCAAATCATCAGGGGCACTATCAAGTATACTTCTTAGCAGGGTCCTAATGGCCACAGCACAGACCGGGCCCAGCGCCGTCCCCACACATGCACTCCCAGATCTCCCGAAAAAACTCACCTCACCCCGCTCCTAAAGGCGCATGCGCAGCCACTCGCTTAATCAGCGCACTCGGAACCGCTGAGGTATGCGTGTCAAAGCTCAGCGGCTCCTAGCACGCTGGCGGCCGCATCTCGCACTTCCCTCTAACAGGGAAAGCGCCTGCACCGGCCATTTACTGCTAGAGAGAAGCACGAGATGCGGCCTGCGCGTGCGCCGTTGGACCGGGATTCAGGTAAGGTTTGCGGGCGTCCTGGGGGGTTTGCACAGCGGGGCATCCCGATTTAGGATGCCCCATGAGGAGGGATTGGATCGCCCGATCCTGCAGGGTGTTGGTCCACTTTAAGCAGTTACCAAACGTATATGTCTGAGGAGGCAATGCAGCAAGTATCACAATGATATTTTAGATTTAGGTCCACTTTAAACTGGACCAAAAGCAAAAAAATGTTATGTTCCTTTTAAAGATAAGATTTTATATATCCTGGGTTTAGGTTCTTGCCTCCCAATATGGGATGCTCCACTGTGCTAAGCCTCCCTTGATCCCCCTCGTACGTGCATGGGGAGCATCTGGATGCCCCTGTGCCTATCACAATGAGCATTTTAGGGTGTAGGGCCACTTTAAGCACCTTATGATGGGTGGGAAAGAAGTAATTGCACACTATAGTGAAGCATGTCTTCTACTGGATGAGTGGTGAATTTCACACGTGTGTAGCTATTAACCGTCCCACAATGCAGCTCAGCTAGGGAAAAGTCAGTATCTCTCTAATGCAGGGCTTTCTGATCGCATGAGGGGAAATAGGTTAGTTTAGTGGCCCTGTAACCCAGGACCCACTCTGGCACATAGTACCCGGGAAGAGCGTATGGACGCTTTAAGAGCTGAAATAGAGATGGCTGGTATTATAACTGCCATAGGCTACAAAGCGAGGGGCCTCGCCCATAGATTTAGGCAGGGGCACAAGACACCCACTTCATCCTTCCAGCCACCCACACAGTCTGGATTTGGGTGGCTGCTCAGAAGATAGACATGACAGCGGCTGAAGAGAGCGGGCCTGGCAGGGCTGTACATGTTACACGCAGCTACAGTGTCACCATGCTATAAACACGGATTGCGCGTGTAACCCAACCCCACTCTGCTTCTTCAGGGCTTCTGCCGCAAGTGCATTGGGTGTCAGATCAGATTGGCCGCAAGTCTATCAAGTCTGGGCACACCAGCAATATTTATATCAACTATTGAAGCACAAGGGTTAAAGCAGAACAAAACCCAACCAGGCTGGCTGCTGGCCTTCCCGTGGGGCATCCCAATTCGGGAGGCAACTGTGGACCCCCCGGACACACATGCACACATAGCATAGCAGAGAAATATAGACACAAACTTCTCCCCATCAGAACAGAAGGAGAAGCCTGTGTCGGGGAGAGCCAGGCTTCCCATACATGTAGAGGTCTGCTTTAAATACGTTGGTTATACAACGATAACCCAAAGCAACAAATTCCATAGGGAATAGAGAGACTTATTATCCCAGTTCTTCTTTTTGGGTTAATTGAGCAGTTCTCTCGGAAATCCCTTTCAGCTAATGTCTAACCACAAATCCCATAAAAAAAAAAGGATTGAAAATACAAGAAATGTCCTACCATCATACAAGCAGTAACAGTAAAGCATTTACAATAAGCTGACTTACATCTTAGTAACTTTGCCACCTTAAAGTGGACCAAAACCCACAGCGAATTTACAGGATTCACGGGCCGATCGATTCCCTCCCTCCAGGGGCATCCAAAATCAGGATGCCCCGCTGTGTAAAACCTCCCAGGTCACCCATAAACTTACCTTGTTTTCCGGTCCAAAGGTGCATGTGCGAGCTGCATCCCCGCTATCCCCCTAATAGGGAGCGTGCCCCCGTCAGGCATTTGGAATGGCCGGCGCAGGCACGGTACCTGCTAGAGGGTAGCGGGGGATGCGGCAGTCAGGGTGCTCGGAGCCACTTGCCTTAGACGAAGGCTTAGACGGACGGACGTCCGCCCACCAGTGCCCATTTTCAGAAGAGCATAATTTAATCTTAAAAATCATCTGCTGAATTTAGGTATGCTTTAAAATCGCAATGCCAGCCCACTTCTCCAACAGTATTTCAGACCCTGAATACTCACAGGCTGGCAACAGCTGGCAACGGTCACTTTACACAGCAGAAGTATGGCTCCACATAGGCTTCGGTCAAAACACATGGAATAGCTACAGCTGGTGCTGGTCACCATACAGGGCAGGTCTATGGCTGGTGCTGGTCACCATACAGGGCAGGTCTATGGCTGGTGCTGGGCACCATACAGGGCAGGTCTATGGCTGGTGCTGGGCACCATACAGGGCAGGTCTATGGCTGGTGCTGGGCACCATACAGGGCAGGTCTATGGCTGGAGCTGGTCACCATACAGGGCAGGTCTATGGCTGGTGCTGGGCACCATACACGGCAGGTCTATGGCTGGTGCTGGGCACCATACAGGGCAGGTCTATGGCTGGAGCTGGTCACCATACAGGGCAGGTCTATGGCTGGTGCTGGGCACCATACAGGGCAGGTCTATGGCTGGTGCTGGGCACCATACAGGGCAGGTCTATGGCTGGTGCTGGGCACCATACAGGGCAGGTCTATGGCTGGTGCTGGGCACCATACAGGGCAGGTCTATGGCTGGAGCTGGTCACCATACAGGGCAGGTCTATGGCTGGTGCTGGGCACCATACAGGGCAGGTCTATGGCTGGTGCTGGGCACCATACAGGGCAGGTCTATGGCTGGTGCTGGGCACCATACAGGGCAGGTCTATGGCTGGTGCTGGGCACCATACAAGGCAGGTCTATGGCTGGTGCTGGGCACCATACAGGGCAGGTCTATGGCTGGTGCTGGGCACCATACAGGGCAGGTCTATGGCTGGTGCTGGGCACCATACAGGGCAGGTCTATGGCTGGTGCTGGGCACCATACAGGGCAGAGCTACGGCTGGCACCAGTTGCCATACACAGCAAGACTACAGCTGGTAACAATACATGGCATAGCTAGGTCTGATGTTGGTCACTATACAGTGTGTAATACAGATGCCATTGGGCACCATACATGGCATAGCTAGGGCTGATGTTGGTCACTATACCACTATACAGTATGTAATACAGATGGCATTGGGCACCATACACCGCATAGCTAGGGCTGATGTTGGTCACTATACAGTGTGTAATGCAGATAGCATTGGGCACCATACATGGCATAGCAAGGACCGATGTTGGTCGCTATACAGTGTGGACTATAGATGGCATTGGGCACCATACATGGCAAAGCCAGGGCTGATGTTGGTCACTATACAGTGTGGACTACAGATGGCATTGGGCACCATACACGGCATAGCTAGGGCTGATGTTGGTCGCTATACAGTGTGGACTACAGATGGCATTGGGCACCATACATGGCATAGCTAGGGTTGATGCTGGTCACTATACAGTGAGGATTACAGATGGCATTGGACACCATACAGGGCATAGCTAGGGCTGATGTTGGTCACTATACAGTGTGGACTACAGATGGCATTGGGCACCATACACGGCATAGCCAGGGCTGATGCTAGTCACTATACACTATGTAATACAGATGGCATTGGGCACCATACACCGCATAGCTAGGGCTGATGCTGGTCACTATACAGTATGTAATACAGATGGCATTGGGCACCATACACCGCATAGCTAGGGCTGATGCTGGTCACTATACAGTGTGGACTACAGATGGCATTGGGCACCATACACGGCATAGCCAGGGCTGATGCTGGTCACTATACAGTGTGGACTACAGATGGCATTAGGCACCATACACGGCATAGCTAGGGCTGATGTTGGTCGCTATACAGTGTGGGCACCATACACGGCATAGCTAGGGCTGATGTTGGTCGCTATACAGTGTGGGCACCATACATGGCATAGCTAGGGTTGATGCTGGTCACTATACAGTGAGGATTACAGATGGCATTGGGCACCATACAGGGCATAGCTAGGGCTGATGCTGGTCACTATACGGTGAAAAATACAGATGGCATTGGGCACCATACATGGCATAGCCAGGGCTGATGTTGGTCACTATACAGCGTGGGCACCATACAGGGCACAGCTAGGGCTGATGTTGGTCACTATACAGTGTGGGCACCATACAGGGCACAGCTAGGGCTGATGTTGGTCACTATACAGTGTGGGCACCATACAAGGTACAGCTAGGGCTGATGCTGGTCACTATACAGTATGGGCACCATACAGGGCACAGCTAGGGCTGATGTTGGCACCATACAGGGCATAGCTAGGGCTGATGTTGGTCACTATACAGTGTGGGCACCATACAAGGTACAGCTAGGGCTGATGTTGGTCACTATACAGTATGGGCACCATACAGGGCACAGCTAGGGCTGATGTTGGCACCATACAGGGCATAGCTAGGGCTGATGTTGGTCACTATACAGTGTGGGCACCATACAGGGCATAGCTAGGGCTGATGCTGGTCACTATACAGTATGGGCACCATACAGGGCATAGGGCTGATGCTGGTCACTATACAGTATGGGCACCATACATTGCACAGCTAGGGCTGATGTTGGTCACTAAACAGTGTGGGCACCATACAGGGCATAGCTAGGGCTGATGCTGGTCACTATACAGTGTGGGCACCATACAGTGCATAGCTAGGGCTGATGTTGGTCCCTATACAGTGTGGGCACCATACAGGGCATAGCTAGGGCTGATACTGGTCACTATACAGTATGGGCACCATACAGGGCATAGGGCTGATGCTGGTCACTATACAGTATGGGCACCATACATTGCACGGCTAGGGCTGATGCTGGTCACTATACAGTATGGGCACCATACATTGCACAGGTAGGGCTAATGTTGGTCACTATACAGTGTGGGCACCATACAGGGCATAGCTAGGGCTGATGCTGGTCACTATATAGTATGGGCACCATACAGGGCATAGCTAGGGCTGATGTTGGTCACTATACAGTGTGGGCACCATACACGGCATAGCTAGGGCTGATGTTGGACACTATACAGTGTGGGCACCATACATGGCATAGCTAGGGCTGATGTTGGTCACTATACAGTGTGGGCACCATACAGGGCATAGGGCTGATGCTGGTCACTATACAGTATGGGCACCATACATGGCACAGCTATGGCTGATGCTGGTCACTATATAGTGTGGGCACCATACAGGGCATAGCTAGGGCTGATGTTGGTCACTATACAGTGTGGGCACCATACACGGCATAGCTAGGGCTGATGCTGGTCACTATACAGTGTGGGCACCATACAGGGCATAGGGCTGATGCTGGTCACTATACAGTATGGGCACCATACATGGCACAGCTATGGCTGATGCTGGTCACTATATAGTGTGGGCACCATACAGGGCATAGCTAGGGCTGATGTTGGTCACTATACAGTGTGGGCACCATACACGGCATAGCTAGGGCTGATGTTGGTCACTATACAGTGTGGGCACCATACAGGGCATAGCTAGGGCTGATGTTGGTCACTATACAGTGTGGGCACCATACATGGCACAGCTAGGGCTGATGCTGGTCACTATACAGTGTGGGCATGTTATGTGCAGCCATTAGCTGCTGTACAGTAATAATACACAGGGCGCAGAATGTGGGTCACCACATGGAACACAGAGAGGTTGACCAACTCCAGCTCCTCATTTAACTGTCTGGAACAGTTACCGAGAGCAACCAATCAGGTGTAAGCTTTAAAAGGAAGCCAAGAACCTGATTGGTTGTTCCGAGCAACTGAACCAGGCTAGATAAATGTGCCATGAGCGTGGTCCAGCAGTAAATGGAGATGCCCCCTCATGAGGCCTTTACCTCAGGCCGCCATAGCCCACCCTCATGCTTACCGGATCAGCGCAGGGGAGCCCGGGCTTCCCGATAGCAAAACGCTGCCAGCGCCGCCATGTTCCTCCTCCGGCAGCGCAGTCCGGCTTGTTTATCCCGGGATCCTCCTCCCCCGCCTCATGGCGCCTCCTTCTCCTCCCCTCAGACATGGCTCCCTTTCCCGGGGACACCCACCGCCCAGCACACGTTAACCGGCGCCCACCCGACCAAACATCCGCACAGCTCACAATAACGGAACGGCACAACTGAAGGAGAAGCGCCATGAGGGAGACACGGGGGCCGCCATTTCCCCTGCTGAGCTGTTAGGCAAGTGGGAGCATTGGTCACAGCATAGGATGGAAGGGACATGGCGGGGTGGAGGGGACCCCACACTCATATCCTACATTACACCTATAATCATAAAAATCCAACTTTCTCTGCTTTGTAACCATGGCAACAGTATACAGTCCGTACAAGCAGGATGACAATGCCTGTCCCCAGTGCCATAACTACACCTGACGGGTCCTGGTGCTTCATAAATTAAATGGGGCCCTTTTAATCAGGGCCAGCTCCAGGTTTCTGTGCCCCTCTGCAGTGTGGCAAAACACTCCACCTATGGAAGTAGCATGTATGGTGAATATTGCTAAGAAAAAAGTGCAGGATTCACAGAAAAAGAAATAGAGGAAATGAAAGAAAGAAGAGAAAAAAGTGAAGGAATGACAGAAAGAATAGACGAAATGACAAAGAAGAAAGCAAGAATGAAAGAGAGAGAGAAAAGGAATATAAGGAAAGAAGAAAATACTATATCAAGAAGACAAACAAAATAAACAAGGAAAAAGAACAAAAGCATAGAGTGAATGACAAAAAAAGAATAAAAGGAATGACAGAAAAAAGAAAACAGGCCTATACAGAGATAGATGAAAGAAAAAGATATGAAAAGGGGGGAAAGAAAAGAAATGGCAAAAGGAACTGATGAAACAAAGAAACAATAGATGTGAACATAGAGGATAGAATAGAAGGAAAGAAAGAAAAGAATAGAATGTAAAAAAACAAAGAATAGAAAGACTCGGGTGTACTTACCCCCGGCCCGTAGCACAAGGGGGCCCGACACAAGCTACCCGCACCTCTAATGAATGTACACTCGGCGACAGCATCATTTTTACCTGTCCTCTATGCACGTGTTACTGCTCCTGCTGATGGGGGCCTTGCTATGGCAGGGGCGTAACTGGGGGGCAGGGGGTACGTCTCCTGGGTGCATCAGGTCAGAGGGGTGGCGGCAAAGGGGAGTCTGAACACAGGTGGGGGGGGGGGGGGGGCATGTCATATTTTTGCCCAGGGTGTCAGAAACCCTAACTACCTTTCTGTTTTATGTGGTCCCATAGGGGCAAATGGTGCTTCCTTTCTCTAAATGATGCCAATTGAGCACAACTGAGATAAATAAGGTGGAGGAGCAACAATGATGGGGACCCCCTGTGCAGTTGCACCCCCTATAGTTATGCCCCTGCCTCTCACTTGTCACAATGGCTACATTCAAGCTGCTCTTGTGCTGTTTGGGCTTCCAGATCTGGAACCCCCCTCTCCAGTGCCTCTGTGGCTGCCTTTTGCCTCTCTCTCTCGAGGGCAGTAAGGTTTCTGTTTGCATTAGGGTATGCTTAGTGGTAATAAGCTGCCAGGCAATGACTGTGTAAGACGTGAGAGCACAATTCAAACCAAAGCAGTGACGGGGAAGGAGATGCGGCATAGATGAACAAGTTCATAGAGTTCAGGATACATCTCAGAAAACAAGAGCGGGAGGCAGGTGCCTGGGTTCAAACAACTGAGCAGCACCAGTGGCGTAACTGAATGTGATGGGGCCCTGGTGCAAATGTTAAATAGGGCCCTGTCATGGCTAAAATATTTGTAAAACATTTTGCTGTTTTTCAACTATGTGTATTGCTAACATGTGAGAATTGATATATATATATTTGTTGGGTGTGTTGTGGTAAGACATAGGAGTTGAGTTTGTGGAGACAGTGGGTATCCTGATTATTGTAGAAAATCTTCATTATGCTATTCCAAATGAAAACATTTTGCACTGCTCAACCACAACAAGATGGCTGCCCCCAGGGCCAGAAGCACTGAGCAGGATTTGGGCAATGAGTGAGTTTACATTGTCTGAGCATTGCCCCTAAGGTGATTGCTGGTGTTTCAGATAATCACTTTAAAGAGAAATAAAACCTGGCACTTTCACTATCCCCAGATTTGGGATGCTATGTGACCCCCCCGATCACCCATAAAAATTGACCTTTCCCCAGTCCTATGGTGCATGCACAAGCTTTTGTCCAATCAGCTTATATGCTGTGCAGTACGGCTTAGCAGCAAAGCTCGGCAATAGTGAGCGCCTGCATCCCGAGTATCCTTTGGATGTGGGCACATTTCCACCCTCTAGACTATATGAATGGCTGGGTCGCCGGAGCATGTCTCAGCTTAAAGATGCTAGGGATGCGGCTGTGATTGTTTACTTTGCAGTGGGAGCCAAGGAAGAGGTGAGTTTTTCAGCGGGGGGGGGGGGGGGGTTACACATCCTGATTGGGGATGCCCCAAGGGGAAGGTCAGCCCTGGAGTCTTTTAGACTCTAGGTCTGGCCACCTAGAGTTTTGTTCCTCTTTAACTGATTTTAACTGAAGAAGGCTTACTGTAAACATGACCAAGAGTCAAAATAGTTGTTTGGTCTGGACAGCAGCTTTCTTAGGGGCATTTTAGGATGCTTACAGTTAGAAACCCTAAAGCCCTTTTCTGGTCTAGTTTGAAAGGGGGCTAAGGCATTAAAGTCCTTTCCAGGGGTATCTCAATTTGGGATGCACCTTGTATGAAACACTCAGGATCACCTGCAGGGCGATATATTCTTTCTTAATAAATTGCCAAACATTCCATGTGCATCACAATCTATTTTGATTGGTTGGGAGCCCCAAGAATGAGGGTTCTCACATACAGGGGTGCTGCAAATCAGGATATACCCGTTAAAGAAAAACTTCAGTGAACTATAACACCCCCGCCCTTGGTGCTGAGGGGCCTGCTCCACCGTCGACCCCTTTCCTGGGTGCCGCTATCTTGGTAGTAAAACACAGAGCTGCATCCCCTGGTGGCGGAAGCGGCTTTCTATCTTTTCCTACGACAGACGTGGGAGACCAGGAGCAGCGGCGCAAGCCCCTGGTTTAAGCTAAGGGTTTTTTCTTTTTTTTTTTTTTTTTTAACGCCCCCCCCCCCCATCCAGCCTCAGCGCCAGTGTAGGGTGGGTGGGCAGGGTTATACTGTTCCACTGTAAGCAAAGCAAAACCCAGGCAGGGTGCAGAAAACAATAGGGTTTGTCCATTTTGAGTTCCTAAAGGTGCTGCACCTATAATATAGAGCTGGGACCTACCACCAAGAGATGAGCAGTTAGTCAAACCTTGAGTCAGACATTCTATAGGAGGCTGTGGAAAAAAACACACAGACTTATTGCAGCAGACCTAACTTTATTTTTTTTGGGAAGGGGCACATACTTTCACCATCCCCCGTTCTCAACTGGCTTGAGGACGGTAAAAATGAAAAGCAGGAACAGCCTCTAAGGAGGAGCGGGCATTTGTGATCTCAGCACTCCCTCTTTTGGTAGGTGGAGAACATCATTTCACATTACAAAATAGGGTGACCGTTAAAAAAAAAAAAAAAAAAAAAAAAAGTGACATTCTTTAGGTTTCAAATCTGAAGTTTTCAAGGTTACGTCACACACGTTTTTGTTCTTTGGGACATGGGCCTAACTATAGAAAGGGAAAATATTCCATGGTTTATCCAAAGGCAAAAAATACATTTCTGTGATTACTCACCTGTAGAATTGGTATTATGAGTATACAGTACTTCCTGCTCCAAATCTAATACTTACAGTTGGGATATACTCCGCCAGATGGCGCTGGACTGCAGAGACATCGAAAATAGGCTCCTCCCTGCCCCTCAAATACCCAGGGACCTCCCACAAATCCCCAGCATTGAAAAGCAGTCAAGGAGAAGCCGGGAGCATTAAACAATCCAAATTATCAACTATAACAATGATAACAATCACCATACAGGGGATCCAAGAAAATGCAAACCAAGGGTGGGTTGGAGCAGGACGTACTGTATACTCATAATACCAATTCTACAGGTGAGTAATCACAGAATTGTATTATTCTTAGTATACAGTATGTCCTGCTCCAAATCTAATACTTACAGTTGGGATATCCAATAGCAGTGTCCATAAAGTAGGGTGGGATCCCCAAGAAAAACAGCAACAGGCAGTTTAAACCACTGCCGCCTGCAGAACCTTGCGGCCAAAACCAGCATCAGCTGAGGCCCTAACATCAACCTTGTAAAACTTTGAAAAGGTATGAACAGAAGACCAAGTAGCGGCCTTGCAAACTTGTTCAACAGAAGCCGGGTGCTGAAAAGCCCAAGAGGCACCAATAGCACGAGTGGAATGAGCAGTAAGGCGGAAGGGAGGATTCTTCCCCTTAGCAGAGTAGGCCTGAATCACAGCCTGACGAATCCACTTGCTGATAGTAGACTTGGCAGGAGCCAAACCCTTCCTAGGACCAGAAGGGACCACAAAAAGAGCATCAGTTTTCCTGAAAGGTGCAGTAGCCACCAGATAGTACTTCAGACACCTAACCACATCCAAAGAGTGCAAAACTCTCTCCTTAGCATTGCTAGGATTAGGGCACAAAGAAGGAAGAACAATATCCTGTTTCAAATGAAAGGAAGACACTACCTTAGGCAGAAAATCAGGTTTGAAACGAAACACCACCTTGTCCTGGTGTCTCTCATAGTAAGGGGGCTGAATGGACAGCGCCGCCAACTCAGACACACGCCTGACAGAAGTGATAGCCACCAGAAACACAACCTTGAACGTAAAAATGGCCAAGGCAGCATCCTGCACAGGTTCAAAGGGAGCACCCTGCAAGGCTGACAGAACCAAGTTCAAATCCCAAACAGGCACCATAGGTTTACGTGAGGGATGCACATGAGTGACCCCCTGGAAAAGTCCTGATCAGAGGGTGCTGAGCAAAGGACTTCTGGAAAAAAATAGCCAGGGCAGAAACCTGACCCTTCAGAGTACTGAGTTGGAGCCCCATCTCCAACCCATGCTGCAGGAACTCCAGAATCCTGGGAATAGAGAACACACGACAGGGAAGAGACTTAGACTCACACCAGTCAATGTAGGCACGGCAAACCCTGTAATAAATGGAAGAGGAAGACTTCTTCCTAGCTTTAATCAAAGTATCCACAACTGAGGAAGACAGCCCCTTCTCCATCAAGATAGAGGTTTCAGCAGCCAAGCCGTCAAAGCCAGAGTTTGTAAATTGGGATGGCATAGTGAGCCATGAGTGATCAGATCTGGCACCAAGGGCAGAGCGTACTGATCTACTGCCAGCTGTACACTCTGATGAAGTGGCAGTAGGAGCTTGCCACGCAACGTGTCAGTGGTGCTGGCATGCTGGGCTTTGTGGTGGATTAGGACTTTGTTATGCGGTAATGTAAATTGCCTTTTGATCTTATCTTAAAGTGGACCAACACCCAGGATTTTGACTATCCTGGGTTTTGGTCCACTTCGGCGGGGCACCCCGATCGGGGGTGCCCCGCTGTGTGAAACCCCCCAGAAACCCCAAAAAACTCACCTCTCAACGCTCCCACGTGAACGCTGCAGCCAATCCCCGCCAACGTCCAGGCGGGGATCAGGAACGTCCAAGCCGCTTCCGCCGCCGCCTCCCGCGCGTCACTCTCGGCGCGCGCGCGCCCCCGCCGGCCATTCACAGAGGGCCGGCGCGGGCACGCGCACGTCTGGAGGGGCGCGCGGGAGGCGGCGGAAGCGGTGGCGGATCAGGTAAGATGTTTTTGGGGTTTCTGGGGGGTTTCAACCTGCGGGACATCCCGATCTCGGATGTCCCGCGGGGTGGGAGGTGATCGGCCCGGGAATCTTATAGATTTCCGGGCCGATCACCCCTGGGTGTTGGTCCTCTTTAAAATTATGTTGAATCAATGATTATTGTGATAGTATCTCTGTCATTTATGCCCTGGAGCCTCTCACCTCTTCCTTGCTTTTTTGCACCTTTCTGCACTTAGCACTTTCACTCTATACACTTATATTTGGTATAGTGATATTAGCTCTTCCTCACTCAGCTCTTAATTGCTGTTATTCTAAGTATGTCACACACCCCGCTTCAAGATATTCATTACCTGTGGGTAGTATGGTCCTGTAGAGGGCTTCTGCAGAGATGATTGGAGGAAAGAAAGCCCCTCCCAGTCCATAAGTACCTGGGACCTCCCACTCATTACCCAGTCTTCATCTCTGCAGACGGCGAGCAAGCAGCAGATGATATCTCCTCCTTGCACAGGGGGACTTTAAGGTAGCTGGGTCTACTCCCGGCCTATATATATTTTTATTTCCGTTCGGACTCTTTATTCCCTTTATTAATATATAGCTATTTAAATGCCTCCCAGTCTTGACTGCTGTCCGAGCGAGGGTATAACAGCACCTCAGGTGCTCAGGAGCTATGCTCCACTGCGACACCCTATAAAGAGGGTAGGCGGTTATACCGGGTTGGTGACTCCGGTTTGGGATGCCCTGTCCAAGAGTTTAATTTTCCCCTTAAATGGCCTATTCCCCTTTTTTAGTTGTGTGGAGGCCTCTTATTCAGCTTCTGGTGTTTTTTCTTTGGGGGCGCCTGGAAAATAGATTTGAAATGTTTGTTTAAAATGTTTACTTTTCTGGTATGAATAGTTATAATGTAAACTTGTTGCAATCTTTTTTGCTGACAGACATTTTTACCTCAGAGCTGAGGGGAGGATTTCTCCCCTCACGCTCTTCAGTGAGGGGGCGGGGCCGGGCCTTCGGTATGAGGCCGCAGCCCGCGCCCTTTAGGAGTTTGGAGCTGGTAGCGTGACCGAGCGGGGAGCAGCTCCGCTTGTTATGCGGGCTGCTACCGGCTCTATTATGTGCCCGGTGCCGCGGCTGCCTGCGGCAACGGTGCGCGAGTGTTAATGGAGGGGAGCTTCCCCTCACGTCTGACAGACACTGTGCTGGGTTTTTTTCCTCAGAGCTGAGACAGGTGCTGGATTTTACCTCAGAGCTGAGGGGAGGATTTCTCCCCTCACGCTCTTCAGTGAGGGGGCGGGGCCGGGCCTTCGGTATGAGGCCGCAGCCCGCGCCCTTTAGGAGTTTGGAGCTGCTGGGCGGAGCCTTGCAGCGCGCGATTCACGCTGGTCACGCACCCCTGCTGCGTCTCCCGCTCTGATCTGTGTTACCTCAGGCAGAGGACACAGTGTATTGGCGCCCAAAAACTCAGTGAGTGGCCCTGCGGCCGTTGCTTATCTGTACATATTTGCATATATATATGTATATATATAGGTATAATAGATATAGGTTTATATAGGGAGAACCTCTTACTGTCTTTTTCTATGTTTTTCAGGCTGAACTGCCAGGAATTTTTTCAGGTTTCTCCTGGTCCTAGAGTACCTGGGTACTTTTGCTATTTATTACAAAACCTCCCACTTGGACAATATAAGGGCATCCCAGGTTGCTTAATAGCGTAATTCCCTCACTCATAGCGACTATTCAAGTTCACCTTATGGAGGCATCCCAAGATTCCGGGCTCCCCTCGGGACAATCCCGGAAGTGTATGGGTTGTGGGGTATCCCTAACAGGGGATGATTTTTTCCTATGTATATCATGTGCACAGCAGACTATTACACGGCAGTCCGGTCCCCAGGCATCTGGGTCAGCGCAGCCGGCTTCATCCTCTCCCCCTCCCACTTTGACCCGTGCCCCGTGTGAAATTGCCACGGGGGGGCAGTCGCAATCTGATGTGTGTGCCAGGTTGGCCAGTATTGAAAAATTCATTTCCTCCACGGTTGCCAAGAAAGCACCGGCTAAGAGGAAGCATTTATCACCTGTTAATCATTTTGAATATGATGATGACGAGGACGGCCTGGATTGGTCAGATTATTCCCCTCTAGAAGAAGGGGAATTATTTGAGGATTCAGATATTTCTGATGATCAGCAATTTGTTGGTGCTGATTCCGATCGGAGCTCAGGGACTTCCTTGGATACTCCTAATGTTCTGACTCAGATGTTTGAGGTGCTTGCTATCTCGCCTCCGGCGGAGGTTCCTCAACAGCAAGGGGAGTTTTATGACGAATCCAAGCCGCGGTTGGAATTCCCTAATCAAAAGCATTTTGATAATATTATTTCTAAGGAATGGGAAAGGCCTGCCCGGCTCCCAGGCATTCCCCAAAGTTGGGATAAGAGGTATCCTTTTCCAGTGGATACGGTTAAGCGCTGGGCGTCTCCCCCCGAGGTGGACGCCCCTATTTTGGGGTTATCCTACTCAGCCGTATTGAACAACCCTGATTGTTCCTCTCTTAAGGATGGTGAGGATAAACGCATTGACCAGATGGCTTGTCATGGTTTTGCCAGTATTGGGGCAGCAATAAGGCCTGTTTGTGCCTCATCGCTGTTGGCGGTGGCTACGAGAAAGGTGGTCAGGCACTTGTTATCCTCCTCCGGTTTGAATCCGGACAGTGAGGAATTTCGTGAACTAAAACAAGGTGAGGGGTTTTTGTCCTTCATGGTGGCCGCTTTGGATGATTCCTTGATGATGAGTAGTAGAGCCTCTGCTCTAATGGTTACTATCAGGCATTCAATTTGGTTACGCCAGTGGGCGGCTGACTTTGGGTCAAAAAAGTCACTAACAGCTCTTCCCTTCGTTGGGTTACGGCTCTTTGGAGACAAGCTGGATGCCGTGGCCAAGGGGGGCAAACTACCTCAACGCAAGAAGCAACGTCGCCCCTTTCGAGGAGCGTCTTCCTTCACTCCTTCCTTTCGGGGATCTAGAGCAGGAAGAGGTTTCGCCTTCCCTTCTACAAGGGGAAATTCCTGGAATAGGGGCAGAGGACGTGCCCGTTCAGGATACAGTTGGGGCTCAAAACCCAAACCCGTGGCCAAGCCCGCTCAACAATGAGGGGGCGCCCTCACCCGTGTGGGTGGGGGGACGGCTACAGCACTTCTCCCAGGTCTGGAACCGAGAGGTCTCGGACAGGTGGATCAGGGAAGTGGTGTCTTCCGGCTACAAGCTGGAGTTCGAGTCCTACCCTCCCCCGCGTTTCCTCAGGTCTCGGACAGGTGGATCAGGGAAGTGGTGTCTTCCGGCTACAAGCTGGAGTTCGAGTCCTACCCTCCCCCGCGTTTCCTCAGGTCTCGGGTGTCCCCGGAGGCACTGGCTGCGCAGCAGCTCCAGGCGGCAGTATCGAGTCTTCTGGAAATGGCAGTCATTTGCCCAGTTCCCTCATTAGACCGGGGTCGGGGTTTTTACTCAAATCTGTTCACGGTCCCCAAAAAGGATGGCTCCCTCCGGCCCATACTGGACCTAAAGATTCTCAACAAGTTCGTCAGACTGCGAAGGTTTCGCATGGAAACGTTGCGCTCGGCTATTCATTCTCTTCGTCAGGGGGACTTCATGACGTCCATAGACATTCAGGACGCTTAGCTCCATGTTCCCATTTTTCCCGCACACCAGAGGTTTCTGAGGTTCGCGGTGGAGGATCGGCACTTTCAGTTCGTAGCTCTTCCCTTAGGTCTCACCACAGCTCCAAGAGTTTTCACCAAGGTGCTTGCTGGGGTGATGGCTCTCCTCAGAGCGCAGGGGATTCGCATTGTGCCATATCTGGACGATCTCCTCATCATGGCACCGTCATTCAGCCAGGCAGAATTGGACACCAGGACGGTAATATCCACTCTGGAGAGGTTCGGCTGGGTGATCAAATACCCCAAGTCCTCCCTACACCCGTCCATGACAGTATCCTTTCTGGGAATGTCTCTGGATACAGATCTGGCCAGAGTTTTCCTTCCTCAGTCCAAGGTTCGCTCATGTCCATGCCTCGACCGTCCATCCGTCTAGGGATGAGACTGGTGGGTTTGATGGTGGCCTCATTCGAGGCGGTTCCCTTTGCTCAGTTTCACACAAGGACACTTCAGCTCCATCTGTTATCGGTCTGGAACAGGTCTCCTCAGTCACTGGGTCATCTTGTTCAGATGTCTCCCCGGGTTCGCCGCTCGCTTCGGTGGTGGCTGAACTCAACCAACCTACTGAGGGGCAGATCCTTTCGGACTCCTCAGTGGGAGATAGTCACTACGGATGCCAGCCTCTCAGGATGGGGGGGCTTTTGGAAGGATCTGCAAGTTCAGGGTTTGTGGAGTCCCCTGGAAGCTCACGAGTCTATCAATGTTCTGGAATTGAGGGCCATCAGGTTGGTTCTTTGTCATTTGACTCATCAACTGCGAGACTTGCCGGTCCAGGTCAGGTCGGACAATCGGACGGCGGTGGCCTACATCAATCACCAGGGAGGAACCCGCAGCAGGAATGCCCTCAAGGAAGTGTCTCTGATCCTGGACTGGGCAGAGAGACATGTCCCGTGTATCTCAGCAGTTTACATCCCAGGTGTGGAGAACACGGAGGCGGACTCTCTGAGCAGGATGTCAGCCCGCAAGGGGGAATGGTCTCTCAATCCCAGGGTCTTTCACTCAATTTGTCTCAGGTGGGGGTCACCGGCGGTGGACCTATTTGCCTCCCGTCACAATCAAAAACTTCCGGCTTTTGTGTCTCTGGCGAAGGACCCACTGGCTCTCGCGACGGACGCCATGTCCCTGAACTGGAGGGATCTGGGGTTTCTGTACCTGTTCCCTCCGTTTCCCATGGTGGCCAGAGTAGTGCGCAAGCTTGCTCTGGAGAGAGCAACAGCAATTCTGGTAGCTCCAAGGTGGCCAAGACAGGTCTGGTTCGCAGACGTGGTAAGGTTGTCAGAAGATCAGTTCGTTCTGCCCCTGCTGCCAGATCTGCTCACACAGGGTCATCTTCGTTACCCCAATTTACCAACGCTGGCTTTGACGGCGTGGCTGCTGAAACCTCCATCTTGAAGGAGGAAGGTCTTTCTGACGCTGTTATTCAGACTCTCATTCGTGCTAGAAAGAAGTCTTCTTCATCCGTGTACTATAGGACTTGGAGGTCTTATATTGATTGGTGTGAGGCTAGGGCCTTCCCTTGTAGGGAATTCTCTGTTTCTAGAATTTTGGAGTTCTTGCAACATGGTCTGGACTTAGGGCTCCAACTCAGTATTCTGAAGGGGCAGGTGTCTGCCCTGGCGGTATTTTTCCAAAAGTCTTTTGCACTACATCCTTTGGTTAAGACCTTTTTCCAGGGGGTTATGCATGTGCGGCCTCCTAGGAAGCCTTTGATTCCGGTTTGGGATTTGAATTTGGTTCTTTCTGCGCTACAGGGTCCCCCCTTTGAGCCCTTGCATGATAGTCCTTTGTCTTCCCTTATGCAGAAGGTGGCATTTTTGGTAGCTATCACTTCAGTTAGACGTGTTTCTGAGTTGGCGGCTCTGTCTATTCAAGCTCCATATTTTGAAAGACATCAGGATAAAGTGGTTTTCCGTTTTAAGACGGACTTTCTTCCTAAGGTGGTTTCGTCCTTTCATTTAAATCAGGATATTGTTCTGCCCTCTCTCTGTCCTAACCCCAGCAATGACAAGGAGAGGGTCCTGCATTCTTTGGATGTGGTTCGTGTTGTGAAGTATTATTTGGTGGTAACGTCTGCCTTTCGCAAGACTGATGCATTCTTCGTGGTGCCTTTTGGGCAGATGGATCCGTCAGGCCATTGTAGGGGCCTATTCTGCTAAGGGGAGAGATCCTCCCTTTCGTGTTACTGCTCATTCTACTCGTGCGGTTGGGGCCTCCTGGGCTTTTCAGCACCAGGCCTCTGTTGAGCAAGTTTGCAAGGCCGCTACCTGGTCTTCTGTTCACACTCTTTCAAAGTTTTACAAGGTTGATGTGCGGGCCTCAGCGGATGCTGTTTTTGGCCGCAAAGTTCTGCAGGCTGCAGTAGTTTGAGTTGTGCTTTATACCTTGTTTTTGGATCCCCACCCTTTATGGACACTGCTATTGGATGTCCCACAGGTAATGAATATCTTGAAGCGGGGTGTGTGACATACTTAGAATAATACCATTTTGTGAATACTCACCTTGTAAAATGGGTATTATAAGTATGTCACACACCCCGCTTCAACCCGCCCTTTGGATTCTGCATCCTTCATATGGTGAACTTTGCGTTGTTATGACTGATATTTGGCTCTTTCTGGTCCTTTACCTTACTGCTTTCTTTAGACTGGGTAATGAGTGGGAGGTCGCAGGTACTTATGGACTGGGAGGGGCTTTCTTTCCTCCAATCATCTCTGCAGAAGCCCTCTACAGGACCATACTACCCACAGGTAATGAATATCTTGAAGCGGGGTGTGTGACATACTTATAATACCCATTTTACAAGGTGAGTATTCACAAAATGGTATTTTTATTACTTCCTACTCACTCTATACATTCCCATCTTTTGTTGCACATATCACTAGCACAGACTAAGTGTGAGACTCCAGGGCATTTTTGCAGATTTTGCACATTATTTATTTGATAATTCTATTATGTATTCATGAATATTCATACTAGTCCGTCATACATTCTAGCCCATGCATATATGTTTTTAATTGAATTTAAAGTATGTGTTTTGGCTATTACTAATAAAAGTTTTGAAATATTAATAGATTTGTATATCTGTTGAGCGGCTGACTTTGGAGGCCCTGCGGTCTGTGCTGGCAGCCCTTATTTTTGATATACTGCCAGCTGTACCACGTCTGCGCACCACACTCTTCTTGGCCACCTGGGGGCCACCAGAATTGCTGGCACCCCTTCCAAAGCAATTTTGCGCAGAACCCTGCCCAGCAGGGGAATTGGGGGGAAGACATACAGGAACTGAAAGTCCTTCCATGACATTGCTAGCGCATCCAAGGTCAGGGCCAGAGGATCCCTGGACAGAGAGACAAAAGCTGGAATCTTGTGATTGTGGCGCGACGCAAACCAGATCCACATCTGGTTGGCACCAACGGTGACACAGAGATTGAAACACCCTGCTGCATAGGGACCATTCTCCCTGGCGAGAGGTCCCCCTGCTCAGAGAGTCCGCCAGGCGATTTTCCACCCCGGGATGTACACAGCTGATATGCAGGGGACATTGGCCTCCGCCCAAGTCAGAGACGCTTCCTGGAGGGCCCCCTTGCTCCGGGTCCCTCCCTGATGATTGATGTAGGCAACTGCCGTCTGGTTGTCCGAGCGCACCTGAACAGGCAGGCCCTGAAGATGAGTAGTCAAGCGAGCCAGATCTAACTTGATCGCTCGCAGCTCCAAGACATTGATAGGTGTGTGGGCCTCCTGAGGGCCCCACCTCCCCTGGAACCGCAGGGACTTCCAGAAACCCCCCCAACCTGACAGACTGGCATCCGTGGTGACCGTCTCCCAGGAAGGGGCAAGAAAGGATCTGCCCCCCAACAGGTTCCTGGAGTCCATCCACCACAAGAGGGACCTCCTGACCAGGGGGGAGAGCACACAGACCCCGTCCAGGGACGCTGGGTCCTTGTCCCATACAGACAATAGGTGAAGTTGCACCTCAAGTGGCCTCAAGTGGAACTGAGCATAAGGGACCTCTTCGAAGCACGCCACCATCAGGCCCACCAGCTGCATCCCCTGCCTGATGGGGGGGATGGGGACAAGCTAGGAGGGACTGAGCCTGTGCAATCAGACTGTCCACCTTCTGCTGAGGAAGGAAGATCCTTGCCTGAACTGTATCCAGAATTATTCCTAGGAATGGAGTTACCAAGGAAGGGGACAGTGAGGACTTGGGGTGGTTGATCACCCATCCAAAAGACTCCAGAGTGGACACCACCAGCTGAGTATCCAACTCTGCCTGATGTGGAGACTGGGAAGTGATGAGGATGTCGTCCAGATAGGGAAGCACGTGGACGCCCTGACATCTGAGCAGAGACATCACGCCAGCCAGCACCTTGGTGAACACCCTGGGAGCTGAAGTGAGGCCGAAGAGCAAGGCCACAAATTGGTAATGTTGATCCATCAGAGCGAACCTGAGGAACCTTTGATGACCTGGGAACACAGGAATATGAAGGTAAGCATCTTTGATGTCCACAGAAGTCATGAAATCCCCTTGGCGCAGGGAACTGATGGCAGAGCGCAGAGTCTCCATACGAAAGCGCCTGGCCCTGACAAACTTGTTGAGAATCTTTAAGTCCAGGATGGGCCTGACAGAACCATCCTTTTTGGGTACTGTGAATAGGTTGGAATAAAAGCCCTTGCCTTTTTCTTTTAAAGGGACCTGGCAGATGACCCCCAGCTCCAGGAGGCCTTGCACTAGCTCCTGAGCTGACACAGGGCCCTGAGGAATCCAGGATCTGATGAATCTTGGAGGGGGATCGGCAGCAAACTCCAACTTGTAACCGGAGGACACTACCTCCTGAATCCACCGGTCTGAGACATGAAGCCTCCAGACGTGAGCGAAGTGAGCGGATGGGTGAGGGCGCCCCATCATGCCTGAGAGGGCTTGGAAGAGGGTTTAGCTTTGGGACCCCAGGAGGAGCCAGGACGTCCACGTCCTCTGCCTCTACCCCAGAAATCTCCCCAGGCCCCAGGGAAAGACACCCTCCTTCCCTGTCTTACACCACGGTAAGGGGAGGAGAAGGAACCCTGACCCCGAAAGGGCCGAGGTTGCCGCCTGCGCTGGGGTAACCTGCCTCCCTTAGCAAAAAGGTCTAGGTGGTCTCCAAACAGACGCAGTCCTTTAAAGGGAAACCCAGTGAGGGCCTTCTTGGCAGCGTTGTCAGCAGCTCACTGGCGCAGCCAAACCGAGCGGTGTATAGCCACAACGAGGGAAGAAGTTCTGGCACACATTCTGATGGTGTCATCCAATGCTGACAAAATTTACAAAAACATCACAACTGGAGAGTGCATTAAACACCTCACAAGGCAAATCATCAGGGGCACTATCAAGCATATTTCTGATAAGGGTTCTAGTGACCACAGTAGTAATGGCGGAGGCTCTCCCCGCTCCCACGTGGCCGCGCCGTCGGACAAGCTGATTGACAGCGACGTACAAGCAGCTTGCCCGTCGGCGCCTCCCGCGCGTCACTCTTGACGTGCGCGCGCCTGCGCCGGCCATTCAGAGACAGCCGGCACGGGCACGTCTAGAGGAGCGCGAGTGAGGCGGCGGCGGCGGCGGAAGCAGCGGCTGGAGAGTTAAGGTTTTTCGGGGGTTTTGTGGGGTTTACACCCCGCGGGACATCCCGATCTCGGATGTCCCGCGGTGTGTGAGGTGATCGGCCCGGGAATCTTATAGATTCCCGGGCCGATCACCTCAGGGTGTTGGTCCACTTTAAGCTTGGGGGAGTAGGTGAAGTGAAACAAGGTGCAGCCACTGGCAGGCCAGATTGCAATGCAAGCACCTGCTCAGCACAGGGTACACAGACCCGTGCCTTGTCAGCATCAGCATGAGGCTGCCCACACGCTACACACAGCCGGTCTTGTCCCAAAGAGACCCCGGTAACATTATCCTGAGATACCTCCATATGGTGATTATAGCGGTGCTATACGCCGATAGGGAATAACGCTATATAGCAACCCTGGATGCCCCAATAACCCGCTAGGGACGTGGGAGTATAATTTTTACAAGGCCTACAAGTAATATACTAAAAACAGGGCCGGGAGAAGCCAGGAAGGGTTCGTCCCACCTGAAAGACATAAGCAGACAAGACCTTAAGTACATCATAACAAAAGTGAAGCAGATAAAGCCGCCCGCGAGGGCACTTACAGACCGCGGTAGGTATGAGTCCGTCGCGCATAGGCCAACCAAGTCAGAAAAGATGGCGTCGGTATACCTCGAGGGGCGGGCCAGTAACAGGGGCCCCGCCCCCCCGAAGGGCACGAAGCCATAAGGCCAACAGCCAATGATGACGCCCCAGCGCCTGAGGTAATGCCGCCACCAAGAGCTGAACCAAGTCAGCGCGCGGCGGCGTTAAATTTAAAAGCAATAAAGACAAGTCAGCGCGGCAACTGACACAAGAATAAAGACATGTGAAAGGTGAAAGCACAGACTTCATAACCTACATATCTATACACATACACCCCCCTCTTTTCCCCCGAAGACTATAAGGAGGATGAGGGAGGACGGCGGCCACTTAAATAGGGCCCACCGATAGGCAGGGGCAATAGTGCGGGAGGGGCATCCCATAGAGGCTCACCATAAGCCTGAACCGCCTACCCTTTGGTGGGGGATTGCGGTGGAGCAGCGCTCCTAAGCACCTGACAGCGGTGCTGCCTACCTTCACCCGACCAGCGCAGCCAAGGCTGGGAGGCATATTACTAGTGGAACGGGTGGGAATAGTCCTACAGGGCCGCAGGTTAATAACCCCGCTCACCTGCGAGTAGAGAGCCAATTTCTCGTCCTTCGCAGCCAGACTGCAGAGAAATTCTGGGGGATTTGTGGGAGGTCCCTGGGTATTTGAGGGGCCGGGAGGAGCCTATTTTCGATGTCTCTGCAGTCCAGCGGCATCTGGCGCAGTATATCCCAACTGTAAATATTAGATTTGGAGCAGGATGTACTGTATACTAAGAATATACCATTTTGTGATTACTCACCTGTAAAATGGGTATTATAAGTATGTCACACACCCCGCTTCCACTATTCATGACATATGGGTTATGGTCCAGTAGAGGGCGAACTTCTGCAGAGATGAAAGCAAAAAAGAAGCCCCTCCCGGTCCATAAATCCCACACATTCCCCAGTATATGACAGCAGTAAGGGGACCAGGAAGAACTAATAAAACATTCTTAACAATAAAAGGTTCACCATATAAAGGATCCAAAGGGGGGGATGAAGCGGGGTGTGTGACATACTTATAATACCCATTTTACAGGTAAGTAATCACAAAATGGTATTATTCCAAGTATGTCACACACCCCGCTTCCACTATTCATGACATATGGGACATCCAATAGCAGTGTTGGTCATGGGTGGGGATCCAAATACAGCAAAAAATGCACCAATTTAAACCACTGCAGCTTGCAGAATCTTGCGGCCAAAAACAGCACCCGCTGAGGCACGCACATCAACCTTATAAAACTTGGAAAAAGTATGAACGGAAGACCAAATAGCAGCCTTACAAACTTGTTCAACAGAAGCCTGGTGCTGAAATGCCCAGGAAGCCCCAACAGCACAAGTAGAATGAGCAGTGATCTTAAAAGGAGGAACCCTCCCCTTAGCGGAATAGGCCCCAACAATGGCCTGACAAATCCATTTACAAGGCGTCCGTCTTACAAAAAGGAGAAGTAGCGACCAAATAGTACTTCACACAACGAACCACATCCAAAGAGTGCTAAACCCTCTCCTTGTCATTGGTAGGCCTAGGACACAAGGAAGGGAGAACTACATCCTGATTGAGATGGAAGGCAGAAACCACCGTAGGAAGGAAATCTGGTTTAAAGCGAAAAACCACCTTATCCTGGTGTCTCTCAAAGTAAGGGGCCTGAATAGACAGAGCCGCCAACTCAGACACGCCGAACAGAGGTAATAGCCACCAAAAAGGCAACCTTTTGAGTGAGCACAGAAAGTGCCACATCCTGCACTGGCTCAAAAGGAGGCCCCTGGAGGGCCGAGAGAACCAAATTTAGGTCCCAAACGGGAACCAAAGGCTTTCTAGGGGGCCGAACATGAGTGACCCCTTGGAAAAAAGTGTTGACCAGATGATGCAAAGCAAAGGACCTTTGAAAAAAGACAGCCAGGGCAGAAACCTGACCCTTCAAAGTACTGAGCTGGAACCCCAGACCGTGTTGTAGAAACTCCAAAATCCTAGGAATCGAAAACACCCTGCAAGGTAAGGCCCTAGCCTCACTGGTAAGGGGTCCAAGAGATCCCTATACCAGTTCACAAGGCTGGGGGGATGGCATGTCACCTGCGACTAGCGGGTGACTTGCCATTAACCCCCGGCACCCCCCATTACCTGCCTCCCCAAAGGCCAGGGGGGGCAGAAGAGCCCGTGGCCACGGGCTATGCGGGCTGGTAGCCTGCAGGGCCAGGGGCCACAAAAGCTGCCCCCTGTTTCTACAAGCCCTGCATAGCTGGTCCCGGGCTGGTTACTTTGGGTAAGGGGGACCCCATGTCATTTTTTTGGATTTTTAAGGGTTTTTAACACTTAAAAATCCAAAAAAAATGGGGCCCCCACCCTGGGGTCATTTTTTCCCCTCAATTTAACCCTTTGTAGTGTGGATGGTAGTTGTATTTTATTTGTAAATGTTATAAAGTATTTGTTTCAGTTTGGGGGTCTTCTGGGCAGGAACGGGGGGCTACCGATAAATAAGTGGTACCGTTCTAATCGGTAGAAATGGGGCTTTCACATGCAATATGATTTTCTTTAATAAAATACATTTTTTATTTACATTTTTTTTACTTAATATTGTAAAAAACTTAATAAAATTTACAAACAAGACATTTAAAGTTAAAGCCTAAACTCTGCTGCAAAAAAAAATATGTATAAATTTTCCGGAAAATTCCAGCAAAAATGTCGCAAAATGGGGAAAAATCTCAAGTAGGCTGTCAATTAAAAAGGTTAAAAGTAGCTATGTATGTTGGGTATTGTTCTGCTCGGGGGACCTTGCACTTTCAGACTTCACTTGTTTTTTCTTGTTTGCATTTTAGGAAAAGGTGTTTTTTTTATTCAGCTTTTTTATACATTTTTTAGGGAAACCCTGCACAAACAAAGAATTCTTTGAGGGATTAATTCCAGAAAGATGAGCCCACTACAACAAGCTGGGTACTCTTAGAAAGCTTAACATGTGTACTTTCAGGGAAAATATGGTTTATGGGGGATATTCCAAATGTAAAGGGTTGTTTTGGTTTGTCTGCAGAGCTGAAATTTTCAAGTAAAATTATCGTTACGCACATGCTTTACTTTGGGATGTTTGGCAACTCTTCCCTTGACAGTAGCAATGCATGTTGGGTATCGTTCTGTTCGGGGGATGTTGCTTCTTCAGATTTAACTTGTTTTGTCTTGTTTGTAAACGGCCGTTCGGGAGGATGGCGGAGATCGAGCGCGGCAGGTGGATTAGACCGACGCCGCAACAGGAGCGTAAGTACCCATACGGGTGATTTATTTTCAGGTGTTTGTAATAATTACTCTTTTCAGTAGATTAAGTGGTGATGTTTGTCTATAAATGAGTAGTCTCTTCATTCAAAATTTGTCATGATTAAGGGCGCGAAGCCCGAAACGCGTCGACGCATTCAGAGATGATACACTGCCTGTTTTGTATTTGATGTTGCCCAAAGGAGCATTTTAAATTATCTCCATTAAACTGGACGTTTTATCTCAATCACGAAGGCTGGCCGGACTCTTTGTTTGCTACTACTACTTGTGGAGGTGAGCTCTCTTTCTCGTGCTGCCTTACCGTGGGGAGTGGGGAGACACATCTCAAGCTGGCATATACGTCTATAGTAACTTGTTTGTAAATTGTTTTTTTAGGAAAATGTGGCTTTGATTCTGCTTTTTTATCCTTTTTTTTAGGGAAACTCTTTGCAACCAAAGAATACATTGAGGGATTACTTCCAGAAAACTATGGCCACATCAACAAGCCTGGTACACCTAGAAAGCTTGAGGTGTGTACTTCCAGGGAATATATAGTTTGTTGGGGGTATTTCAAATGTGAAGGGTTGTTTTTCTGGAAAAACTGCAAGGTGCGCATAGCGCATATCACAGTTGTATTTTTTCTGAAAATCCCCTAAAGCGCTGTTTCAGTTTGGGGGAGTCTCCTGGGCAGGAAAGGGTGTCTACCTATATATATGTAGTACTGCTGTAACCGGAAGAAATTGGGATTTCACACGCAATAAGATTCTATTGACAAACTTACATTTTTTATTACAAAAAAACACTACACATTGTAAAAAAATAGATTTTTATTTTTTTATTTTTTTGCACATATTTCACCCAAAAATATTGAGAATACACCTAAAAAATGACAAACAAGACATTTCTGGGTTAAAGCCCAGACTATGCTGAAAAAAATATATCATTTTCCTGGGAAATCCCTTCAAAAATCACATTTGAACATGGGGAGCGCAAAATAGTGCAAAATGGTCTGGCAACAAAGGGTGACCAAAACTCCAGGTAGGTTGGCACTTAAAGGGTTAAATATGCATGCCAAATAGTTTTGATTGGAGGAGAGCTCGCACATGCACCGTAGGACCAGGGAAAGGTGAGTTTGTATGGGCCCTCTGCGGTGTCACAGCGATTCAGGATGGCAAGCTTTGTAAGAAAAAAAAAAAAAAAAAGTTAGGAGCTACTCTTTAGATCCCACTATTTATTTACGGGGGGGGGGGGGAGCGGCTACACTGTATATACAATTCTGCAACATTTCAGATCCATATTATACTGTGAAAATCAGTCATTAAGCTTTGGGTGATAGTTTCACTGCCATTCATCTTTATCATCTCCCTCATAAAAGGTGATTAAAACAGACGTCTTCAAATATAATTATGCTTGCTTTTGATAGATTCAACAGACCGGCTTCATGGAAGTAGTCTGGAATATATTACATTACCCCCAAGTCATCAGCAATGACACTAATTGTAAATGTGATGTTAGCACTGTAATTTTTGTCACTTTATTATGAAAAGCAGAAAGAAAGCAATTGCATGCATGATGAATAAGGGGGGATGTTTGTACCAACAAAACAGGTAAACACATTTAAACATGCCTTAAGGTGACCAAACAGCCAAGACAAGACAAGAGGGTCCCGGAACTAGGCAGGGGATATCCTGACGTGGCATGCCAGTGCTGGAAGCTCCTCCCCCTCACTGTCTAAATTCAAGGAGCTTCTGATCTTATAGGCGAATCTCTATCAAAAATAACTGAAGGCCCTCTACCACTGCCATCCTGGAGCACCCTAGTTGAGGAAGCCCCCACTATTTAAGCATTCCTTGGAAGCCCGAGGGGCAGTACTCCTTACCCCCAACAGCATGGTTGTGCTCTACATGACTGCCGATGTAGAGCACAGTGAAGTTCCAATGCAGCGCAATGCATGTCCAGTGAACCCAACTAATTGCTGATGGCAAGGGTGTATGCAGACTGCAGCTACATAGCCCAGGACTACTGAAAGGTGAATATTAAAGCACAATGGGCCTTAAAGTGGACCAACACCCAGGGGGGATCGGCCCGGAAATCTATAAGATTCCCGGACCGATCAGATCCCTCCCAGCGGGGCATCCGAAATCGGGATGTCCCGCGGGGAGGAACCCCCCAGGAGGCCCACAATCCTCACCTTACCTGCGATCCAACGGCGCATGCGCGAGACACGGCCGCGTCTCTCGCTTCCCTCTAGCAGGGCGCGCTCCCACGCCGGCCGTTTTGTGAATGGCCGGCGCAGGAGCGCTCCCTGTTAGAGGGAAGCGAGAGACGCAGCCAATGACAGCGCTCTGGTATGCGCATACCAGAGCTGCTCTGAGCGCTGTCATTGGCCGGACGAGGTCACGTGGGAGCTGGGAGAGGTGAGTTTTTGCGGCGATCGGGGGGGTTTCAGACAGCGGGGCACCCCCGATCGGGGTGCCCCACCTAAGTGGACCAACACCCAGGATAGTCAAAATCCTGGGTGTTGGTCCACTTTAAAGGTATGTCTAAAGCGGAGGTCCAGTCTTGGTGTAATCCCAGAAAGACTTAAGTTAGTTACCTGGTAACTTATTTTCTAAACATCTGAACGGGCAGCATACTCATGAGACCTCATGTCTCCGCCTCTAGGATCGAACACGTGATCACCAGAAATGTGAAACCCCTCCTCCCAGTCTCCAGTTGTTCTAGAGATTTGAAAAACATATAAAGACAGAACAAAACAGTAATGGTGATTAACCATGAAATACATTCAATGGTATCTTGACGGAGGGAAATTTGTATGCTGCCTGTTCTGATGTTTAGAAAAGAAGTTATCAAATAATTAACTTAAGTTTCTCAAAACATCCTCCGGGCAGCATACTCATGAGAGATAATCGAGATCTACCTCTATTGGGTGAGGAATGCAGCTCTAAGCACACTCCTGCCAAAGGACTGATCCTGTAAGGTCAGCAAGTCTAAACAGTAATGCCTAACTAAAGCCTTGGCTGAAGACCAGGCTTTACAAATCTGTTCAATAGAGGCCCCAGCTTGCTCCACCCAAGATGTAGAGACATATCTCATCGAGTGAGCTGTAATCTTCCCTGGAACCTGAAATCTATGATAGGCCATACTAATAGCGCTCTTCATCCAACGTGCCAAAGTTGACTTGGATACTCAATAGCCCTTCCTCAGTCCTGAGAATGAAATGAACAGGCTATTTGCCTTCCTCCAATCCTAAGTCTGATGAAGATATTCTAGAAGACATGCTCTGACATCCAAAGATTTATCCACAGAAGAATCTTTACTGTCCACTGAAGGAAGAACAATCTCCTGAGTTCTAAGTCAGAAGATATCTTTGGAAGGTAGCAGAGATCCACCCTTATTACCACCTGATCCTGAAAAATCTGAAGAAAGGGGTGACGACAGGATAATGCTTGGACACCACAGACTCTGCATGCCGAAGTAATTGCCACTAAAAACAGAACCTTCCAGGTGAGGCATTTAATAGGATAGTCTTGAATCGTTCAAATGGAGGAGCTGTCATTGCTGTGAAGAATTTAGCTAGATCCCATTGAAGTACTATCTGCATGCGGACTGGCTTAGATCACCCTACGGCTAAAAGAAAACATCTGACCAGTGACAAAGATGGTAGTCTTTTGTCCAGGAAAACTGACAAAGCTGCCAGCTGTACCTTGAGAGTACCAACACTGAGACCCAGAACAACTTCCCTGTGCTGGAAGTCAAGGACGACCGGAAGGTTAGATGACAATTTCCCATTCTGAATCTTCCATGTTTTAAAATTCTTCTTGTCACTTCTTTCCTACTTGAGAGGGTCTTGATAACCTTCTTCGAAAACCCCTCTCTCAGAAGCAAGGCGATTTCATGGTCAAACACCACTTCTGGGGATCCGGACAAAGCATTGGTCCCTGGGAAAGCAGTTCCAGCCTTGTTGGAAGCTCCAGGGCTCCTGTATGGACCAAGTTACAAGAGTTGAGAACCATGTTCTCTCGGGCCACCAGGGAGCCAGAAGCAGAACTGTGGCAGGCTGACTAGCTAATTTGTTCAATACTTGAGGAAATATCTGAAATAGAGGAAACGCATAGACCAGGCTGAATGGCCAATCGTGTGGCTGAGAGTCTACTCCCAGAACCGGAAGGATATAGAGAAAAAAATAAAACTTCTTCGGCTTGTGTTTTTTCACTAATGCAAAAAGATCCACTTATGGAGTCCCTCTCTGAACACATATCTGATTGAATATTTCCTGATTTAGGGACCATTCTGACTCCAGCAATGAAGTGCGACTTAGGAAGTCCGCTACTTGGTTCAAACAGCCCTTCAGATGAATGGCTGATAATGACAGCAGGTTTTGTTCTGCCCAAAGCAGAATTTCTGTTGCTGCTGACAACACTCAAGGAGATCTTGTCCCTCCTTGACGATTCAAGTATGCCATCAGTGTTGCATTGTCCGTTCTCATCTGAACATGCCGACCTTTCAGATGATGCGAGAAAGCAAACAGGGCCTCCTTTACGGCTATCAATTCCCTCAAAGTTTGAGGAAGACAGTCTGAGCGCTTTGGATCACAAGCCGTAAGGGCCCCGCAATGGGCTCCCCATCCCCAATAGGAGGAATCTGTTATGTTTCTGTCCCTGGGATCTCTCCAGGCAGGCTGCTGACAAATCTGTCCTTGAACAGCCACCATTCCAGTGACTTCTTTACTGGCCTGGGAACTTATATTGTCTCTTCCAGGGATCCCGGACATCTGCTCCTGTTGTTCATGACCTGCCGCTGGAGGGTTCTTAAGTGCAATTGACCCCATCTTACTGCTCGAAATATTGAGGTTAGATACCCCAGGACCTTCATCGCCTGATGCACCGGAGTTGTCTGACTGGAGCAAAAGGATTGGACTGCTTTCTGGAGGGTCTTTATCTTTTGGGGAAAAGAAAATATTCTGAAGGAGAATATTGATCTCGAACCCTAAATATGCCATGACCTGGGACGGAACTAGACTGGATTTCTTGTTTTTCAGCACCCACCCTAAACGTAACAACTACTTTGTTACCCAGAGATCCTGAAGTAACTTTTCTCTGCTTGGGGCAAAGAGTAACAGATCGTCCAAATAAGCTATTATGTCGACCTTTCTTTGCCTTAAATATGCCAAAGGTTCATTTAGAACCTTGGAAAAAGTCTGAGAGCTGCATCTAGGCCGAAGGGAAGACAGACAAATTGGAAGTGAAGAGTTTGGTTCCCCAACCTTATCGCGAATCGCGGAACCTGCCAATTAGCATCCTTTAGGTTTATGAAAGACCCAGGAGACAACAAACTCCTGACTGAAAAATACAATTCTGTGAGTACTCACCTGTAGAATTGATTTTGTAGTATACAGCAAGTCCTGTTTCACCAAATTCTTTACGCTTGGGATATCCGCCACAAGGTGGCGCAGTGGACTGCAGAAGAGACTGTCTACCGGCCCTATAAGAGGACAGGAACCTCCCACAAATTCCCAGTGTTACAAAGCAGTTAGACAAGCCGGGAGAATAATAATGAAGGAGACAAGAAGCCGGGAGAATAATAATGAAGGAAACCCCAACCAAACATCTGAACAAATCACCATACAGAGGTAACCAAGAATAATGATAACAAGGGAGGGGTGAAACAGGACGTGCTGTATACTACAAAATCAATTCTACAGGTGAGTACTCACATAATTGTATTTTTCCAAGTATACAGCACGTCCTGTTTCACCAAATTCGTTCCGCTTGGGACGTCCAAAAGCAGTGTCCGTAAAGTAGGGTGGGATCCCCAAAGAACAACAGCGGGCAGATTAAACCACTGCTGCCTTTAGAACTTTGCGGCCAAAAGCAGCATCAGCTGAGGCCCTAACATCAACCTTGTAAAACTTGGAAAAAGTATGAACAGAAGACCAAGTTGCGGCCTTACAAACTTGTTCAACAGAAGCCTGGTGCTGAAAGGCCCAAGAGGCACCAACAGCACGAGTGGAATGAGCAGTAAGGCGGAAGGGAGGTTCCTTCCCCTTAGCAGAATAGGCTTGCACCGCCGCCTGATGAATCCACTTGCTTATAGTGGACTTAGCCGGAGGCAAACCGTTCCTAGGACCAGAAGGAAAAACAAAAAGAGCATCAGTCTTCCTGAAAGATTCAGTAGCTACCAAGTAAAACTTCAGAACCCTGACCACATCTAAAGAATGCAGAGTCCTCTCCTTGGAATTAGCAGGATTAGGACACAAGGAAGGCAAGACAATGTCCTGATTGAGATGAAAAGCAGACACAACCTTAGGCAAGAAATCTGGTTTAAACCAAAACACCACCTTGTCCTGGTGTCGCTCAAAATAAGGAGGTTTGATGGAAAGCGCCGCCAACTCAGAAACACGCCTGACAGAAGTAATGGCCACCAAAAAGGCTACCTTAAGAGTCAAAATGGGCAAAGCGGCCTCACGAAGAGGCTCAAAAGGACAACCCTACAGAGCAGACAACACCAGATTAAAATCCCTAACTGGTAACATAGGTTTACGTGGCAGACGCACATGAGAAACCCCCCTGGAAAAAAGTCTTAACCAAACGGTGACTGGCAAAAGATCTTTGGAAAAAAATTGCCAGAGGTGAAATATGACCTTTGAGGGTACTAAGTTGAATGCTCAAATCCAAAACATGTTGCAAGAATTCCAGAATCCTGGGAACAGAAAACCCCCGACAGGGAAGAGATTTGTACTCACACCAGGCAATGTAAGCATGCCAGACCCTGTAGTAGATAAAGGACGAGGACTTCTTCCGTCAAATTGGGATGGCACAGCTGCCCCTGAGTGAGCAGATCTGGATCCTTGGGCAGGACGTACTGATCTACTGCCAACTGCATGATGTCTGCGAACCACACCCTTTTTGGCCAACAGGGGGCCACCAGAATGGTTGGCACCCCTTCCTGGGCTACCTTGCACAGCACCCTGCCCAACAGAGGAAACGGGGGGGGGGGGGGGACACAGAGGAGCCGAAACCCCTTCCAAGGCATTGCCAGCGCATCCGTGACAAAGGCCAGAGGATCCTGTGACAGAGAGACAAAGAATGGAAGTTTGTGACTGTGACGTGAAGCAAACAGGTCCACATCCGGCTGACCCCAGCGGTGTCACAGAGAGTGAAACACCCTTACGCTGAGGGACCACTCCCCCAGCCGAGACATCCCCCTGCTCAAAGAGTCTGCCTCCAGGTTCTCCACTCCCAGGATGTAAACTGCCGATATGCAGGGAACATTCTCCTCCGCCCAGGACAGTATCAGGGACACTTCCTTGAAGGCTCGCTTGCTCCGAGTCCCTCCCTGATGATTGATGCATGCAACCGCCATCCGGTTGTCCGAGCGGATCTGAACAGCCCGACCCCGAAGGTGCGGAGTCCACTGGAAAAGAACCAACCTTATCGCCCGCAGTTCCAGAATGTTGATGGGCGCATGGGCCTCCTGAGGGCCCCACTGACCCTGGAACTTCAGAGACTTCCAAAAGCCCCCCCAACCTGTCAGACTGGCATCTGTGGTGACAGTCTCCTAGCACGGAGGCAGAAAGGTCCTGCCCACTAGGAGATTCCTTAAGTCCAGCCACCACGAGAGGGACCGACTGACCAGAGGGAACAGAACAAATCTCTGATCCAGGGACACAGGATCCCGATCCCAAACTGACAAGAGGCGCAACTGAAGTGGTCTCATGTGAAACTGAGCAAAGGGGACTGCCTCGAAGCAGGACACCATCAGGCCCACCAGCTGCATCCCCTGCCGAATGGAGGGGTGAGGGCAAGAAAGTAGAGACTGTGCCAGCGTCTGCAGGCTCTCCACCTTCTGCTGAGGCAGCAAAACCTTGACCTGGGATGTATCCAGAATCATGCCCAGAAAGGACCTCACCAAGGACGGAGACAGAGAAGACTTGGGATAGTTGATCACCCAACCGAAGGACTGGAGTGTGGAGACCACCATCTGGGTATCCAGCTCGGCTTGATGGAAGGACTGAGACGCAATCAGAATGTCGTCCAGATAAGGAAAGATGCAAATGCCCTGAGATCTCAACAGAGCCATCACCCCCGCCAGCACCTTGGTGAAGACCTGAGGAGCCGAGGTAAGACCGAACGGCAAGGCCACAAATTGGCAGTGCTGATCCTCCAGAGCGAACCTGAGAAATCTCTGATGACCTGGAAAGATTGGAACATGAAGGTAAGCATCTTTGATATCCACAGAAGTCATGAAATCGCCCGGGCGCAAGGTACTGACTGCCGAGCGCAGAGTCTCCATGCGAAAATGCTTGAACCTGACAAATTTGATGAGGCGCTTCAAATCCAGGATGGGCCTCAGGGACGCATCCTTTTTGGGAACCGTGAACAGATTGGAGTAGAAGCCTCTGCCCCTTTCCTGGGAAGAAACAGGACAGATGACTCCCAAATCCAAAAGGCTTTGGACCGCAAGCCCTGAGCTGACAGGGGGCTTTGAACCATCCAGGATCTGATGAATCTTGGGGGCGGCCAGGCTGAAAACTCTATCTTGTACCCGGAGGACACCACCTCCTGAATCCACTGGTCTGAGACGCGTCTGCAAACGTGAGCAAAGAGCTGCAACTGTACCCCCACCCGAATGGGTGAGGGCGCCTCCTCATGCCTGAGGGGGCTTGGGGGAAGATTTGGACTTGGGACCCCATGAGAGACCAGGTCGACCACGGCCTCTACCCCGGCCCCAAGGGTCTCTATGTGCCCCCGCAAATGGTGCACCCCGACCGGACCTGGGAGCATGGAAGGAGGGGAGGGAAGAACCAGCCCCCTGAAAGGGTCGCGGCTGCCTCCTGCGTTGAGGTAGCCTACCATCCTTGGCAAACAGATCCAGACGCTCCCCAAAGAGCCATAGCCCAGTAAAGGGGAAGCCAGTGAGAGTCTTCTTAGCAGCATTATCAGCCACCCACTGACGCAGCCAAACAGAGCGTCGTAAAGGCCAGAAGTCCTACCACACATCCTGACCGCATCATCCATAGTAGAAAGAATGCCACAAATTCATAGCAAAGCAGGAGGGATCTATACTCCTCCCCCCTATTGATCCGAGGCATTATCCAGAAGGCACTTGAGGAGCCCTTTAATAGCAAGAGTCGTGATGGCAGAAGCGCACACAGGGCGCAGCGCAGTCCCTGCACAAGCAAATGCGTGACAGGCCAGCTGATCAACACGCCGGTCCTCACCATCCCTCAGAGTAGAAGTGACAGGGGAATGCATGACCGAGGTATTGGACAACCCAAGCACGGGAGCATCCACCTCGGGGGGACACGACCAGCACTTAACCACATTAGCAGGAAATGGATACCTCCTGTCCCAACTCTTAGGCACCGCGGGCAATCTGCTAGGACGTTCCCACTCCTTGAGCACCAAATTATTGAAGTGGATCTGCTCAGGGAACTCCAAGCGTTGTTTAACAGTGTGAGAAAGCTCACCCTGCTGCCTTTTAGCCGGGACAGGAGGTGTAATACACAGTACTTCAAAAATGTGAGCCAACAGCCTGTCAGTATCCTCAGAAGACCATGGGTCTTCTCCAAAAGCAGACCCAGCACCACCATAAATCTCCTGCTGCTGCTTAGAGGAATCAGAGAAAAGTTCCCCCGCTTCTAGGGGGTACAGACCAGAGAAACAGCGGGAGTAAAATGCCGCTTCTTGCCAGAAGCCTTACGGGGGACCGGCCATATGCCTTTCCAGGCTGGCCACCCGCACTAGCATGTCCATCACTAGGGGTCAAATGCAGGCACGGGGGGTAGGTGATGTAGAAGGGGGCGCAGAGCTGGGCAGCGTAGCAGGCAACCCAGAGTGCAGCGCAAGTACCTTCTGGGCGCAGGGCACACATACCCTGACACCGTCACTCACAGGGGATACCCCACACGTGGCACACAGTTGGGCTTGTCCCGAAGGAACCCCAAGCACATTATCCCCGGAAGCCTCCATATGGTGATTAGAGTGGGCACACTGGCCAGTATAGGGTTAATATTAACAAGAGCCACCCGGGATGCCCCAAAACCCTGCTAGGGAAGGTGGAAGAAGGAAGGGAAGAGGGCCGGGAGAAACCACAGTCACGTTTATCCCGCCTGAAAAAGACATAAAACCACACATAACATTCCCCTAATGTGGTGACAAGAGCACAATACAACCCCGAAGGGGACTCATGGACCAAGAAGCCGATCGCACATCCAGGGAGGCCAGCAGCGCGCCGCAGTACCACAGATCAGGAGAAGACAAACTCCAACCAAAATGGCGCCCGAAAGGACCTTGAGGGGCGGGCGCAAGTACCTTGCGGAGGTATGACACAAAAAGCGTCATCCGCGGGACCCGCCCCCCCGAAGAGCGCACTAAAAGGCATGGCACAGAGATGTAGCTTAGAGCCAATGTCACCTAAGTTTTCAGCCACAGGGTCCTGTGGACCGAATTAGTCAGTGCCTTGATTTGGGCCAAAAATCTGACCGTCGCATCTGACAAAAATGAAGCTGCTGAAAAAATACCATTTTGTGAATACTCACCAGTAAAATGGTTATTATTGGTGTGTCACATACACCCCGCTTCCTGTAGTAATAACGTTCGGTTAAACCATCTTCAGATGTCATTGCAGAGAGAGATCTTGAAACTGGTCCCTCCCAGCCTATATATACCCACTTAATCCTCTGTGTAATTGAAAAGCAGTAAGACAAGGTACCAGAAAAATTAACCCTTAATAAACGTATAGGTTCACCAAATAGAAGAAGAGAAAACCAGGATACTAAAAAGGGCGGGTGAAGCGGGGTGTGTGTGACACACCAATAATAACCATTTTACTGGTGAGTATTCACAAAATTGTATTATTCTTTGTGTGTCACACACACCCCGCTTCCTGTAGTAATAACGTTCGGGACATCCAAAAGCAGTGTCCCTAAAGGGTGGGTATCCAGCAGGAAGATGAAGCATAACTCAAACCACTGCAGTTTGCAGAACCTTGCGGCCAAAACACAGCATCCGCTGAGGCTCGCACATCAACCTTGTAAAACTTTGTAAAAGTATGAACCGATGACCAAGTAGCCGCCTTACAAACTTGTTCAACACAAGCCTGGTGCTGAAAAGCCCAGGACGCACCAATAGCACGAGTAGAATGAGCAGTGATACGGAAGGGAGGAACTTTTCCCTTAGCCGTATAGGCGCCAATAATGGCTTGACGAATCCATTTACTAATGGAAGATTTAGCTGGGGCCAAACCCTTCCTAGGCCCACAAGGTAGAACGAAAAAGGCATCAGTCTTACGGAAAGAAGACGTAGCACGCAAATAAAAATTAACACAGCGAACAACATCCAAACAGTGCAAAACCTTCTCCTTGTCATTCTTGGGTTTAGGACACAAGGAGGGAAGAACAATGTCCTGATTCAGATGGAATGCAGAAACAACCTTAGGAAGAAAATCCGATTTGAACCGAAATACCACCTTATCTTGATGTTTCTCAAGGTAGGGCGCCTAAATGGACAAGGCCGCCAACTCAGAGACACGCCGAACCGAAGTGATAGCCACAAGAAAGACTACCTTCTGAGTCAAAGTGGAAAGAGCAATGTCCGACAAAGGCTCAAAAGGAGGAGCCTGAAGAGCAGACAAAACCAAATTCAGATCCCAAACAGGTAGCAACGCCTTCCTAGGAGGCCGCAGATGCGTAACCCCCTGGAAAGTCTTGACCAACGGATGAAGCGCAAAAGCCTTCTGAAAGAAAATAGACAAGGCAGAAACCTGCCCCTTTAAGGTACTAAGCTGGAGACCAGCATCCAGTCCAGAGTGAAGAAAATCCAGAATTCTGGAAACAGAGAAGACTCTGCAGGGCAAAGATCTAGCCTCACACCAATCGATGTAAGAACGCCAGGTTCTATAATAGATAGCAGAGGAAGACCTCTTTCGAGCACAGATAAGAGTCTTAATAACTGAATCAGAAAGACCCTCCTCCTTTAAGATGGAGGTTTCAGCAGCCAATCCGTCAAAGCCAGCGTTGGTAAATTGGGGTAACGCAGCCGACCCTGAGTGAGAAGATCCGGACGCAGAGGCAGCTCGAACTGATCCACTGCCATCCGAACGACGTCCGCGAACCACATTCTTCAATTCGAGAATGGCGGGGACCTTTTCCAGAATCAACTTTCTTAACACTCTTCCTAGCAAGGGAATCGGAGGGAACAGATACAGGAACCCCAGTTTCCCCCAGCTCAGAGACATGGCATCCACAGCCAGAGCCAGAGAATCCTGAGACATTGATACAAAAGTCGGAAGTTTGTAATTGTGACGAGAGGCAAACAGGTCCACCTCCGGTGTTCCCCACCGAAGACACAGAGCCTGAAAAACCTGAGGATGGAGAGACCATTCCCCCAGACGGGAGGAGCATCTGCTTAGAAGGTCCGCTTTCGTGTTTTCCACCCCCGGAATGTAAACTGCCGACAGGCAAGGAACATGAGCCTCCGCCCAGGTCAGAATCAGGGAAACCTCTCTGAGAGCTCCCAGACTGCGAGTCCCTCCCTGATGATTGATGTAGGCAACCGCCGTCCTGTTGTCCGAACGCACCTGAACCGGAAGGCCCTGGACATGGTGAGTCAGAAGAGAAAGAACCAGACGGATAGCTCTCAGCTCCAGAACATTGATGGGCAAGTGAGCCTCTCGAGGACCCCACTGCCCCTGGAACTGAAGATCCTTCCAGAAGCCCCCCAACCCGAAAGGCTGGCGTCCGTGGTGACAGTCTCCCATAGAGGAGTCAGAAAGGACTTGCCCTTCAAGAGATTGTTCGAAACCAACCACCACCGAAGAGACTGCCGGACCCGGGAGGAGAACTGGAAGGGTTGGTCCAATGAAAGTGGACAACGGTCCCAAGACGCCAACAGATGCATCTGAAGCGTCCGAGTGTGAAACTGAGCAAAGGGGACTGCCTCGAAGGAGGCTACCATCAACCCCACCAGCCTCATCCCCAGACGGGTGGAAGGTTGAGGATTGGAGAGAAGAAGCCGAACCAAATCCTGAATCAAAAGTATCTTCGACTGAGGTAGAAAAACACTGTGCTGACAAGAGTCTATTGTCATCCCCAAGAAGGACACCACCCTGGCCAGAGTCAGGGAGGACTTGGGATAGTTGATTACCCAACCGAAGCTTTCCAGTGTAGAAACCACCATACTGGTGTCCTTCTCCGCTTGATTGAAGGAAGGAGCCATGATGAGAAGGTCGTCCAGGTAAGGCAAAATTCGAATGCCTTGAGTTCTGAGAATGGCCATCACCCCTGCTAGAACCTTGGTGAACACCCTTGGCGCTGAGGTAAGACCAAACGGAAGCGCCACGAATTGAAAATGCCAATCCTCTATCATGAAGCGCAGAAAACGCTGATGGACCGGGCAGACGGGAACATGCAGATAAGCATCCTTTATGTCTATGGACGTCATGAAGTCCCCCTGCCAAAGAGAAGTGATGGCCGAGCGCAGAGTTTCCATGCGAAACTTCCGTGGACGAATGAACCTGTTGAGGAACTTCAGATCCAGGATAGGGCGCACCGATCCGTCCCTCTTGGGCACCGTGAAAAGATTGGAATAGAAACCGAGACCCAATTCCAAGGTTGGCACCGGATGGATGACCGCCATATCTAGAAGATTCCCTACCGACACTCGGAGTTCTTGAGCGACCAAAGGATCGGTAGGTATTCGGGACTTGAGAAATCTTGAGGGAGGAAGGGACTGGAACTCCAGTTTGTAACCGGACGACACCACCTCCCGAATCCATCTGTCCGGGACCGCCTGGACCAAAGTCTGGGAGAAGTGTCGCAACCGTCCCCCCACCCTCACGGGTGAGGGCGCCCCCTCATTGCTGAGCAGGCTTGGGCGTGGACTTAGGCTTAGAGCCCCACGAATGACCGGAACGGCCGCGGCCTCGCCCCTGGAAGCAGGAAGGGAGGCCCCTCTGCCTGCCCTGGCACCCCGAAAGGAAGGATTGAAAGAAGAGGTTCCTCGAAAAAGACGCCGCGGCTTCCTGCGCTGAGGCAACTTGCCTCCCTTGGTGACTGAATCCAACTTGTCACCAAACAGGTGTAAACCCAGAAAAGGAAGAGCTGTAAGTGATCTTTTAGCACCGCCGTCCGCCGTCCATTGACGGAGCCACACTGACCGCCGAATAGCAACCAAAAGAGCAGATGTCCTGCCACATATGGCCATAGCATCATCCTGGGCGGCCAGAACAAAAGAAGCAAAAGACTCACACAATTGAAGAGAGGTAAACTCCTCACATTCCGGATCAAGATCCGCGTACAAATTTTTGATCAAGGCTTTAAGAGCCAATAGGACAATGGACGAAGCGCATAGCGGACGCAAGGTCGAACCGGCACTGATGAAACCATGACGAGCCAGTTGATCGATTCTACGATCCTCAACATCCTTAATTGTAGTAGTGTCTGGTGAATGCAGCACTGAAGAATTAGAGAGCCCCAAAACCGGTGCATCAACGCCTGGGGGTACCGTCCAAAGTTTGACCAATTCCTCCGAAAAGGGATACCTCCTGTCCCAATTAGCCGGGGAGCCAACAAGGCGGGTCGGCTGTTCCCATTCCTTAAGCACAACCCTTTGTAGCTGACCAGGGAATGCTAAACGCGGCTTAGGCATCTCAAATAGCTCACCCTTAGGCGGAGGGACCGCCGCCGGAGGATCTAGAGACAAAATTTCAAAAACCTTGGAAAGGATAGAAGGATTATCACAAGACACCCCAGTAGTCAAATCTGCCGAAGTATCAGTCAACAGGGGAGCATCAATATCATCCAAATCTTCCAAAATTTCCCCTTCTTCAGGCAAAGGACAATCTGACCAGTCTAACACCTCTGCTGCCTCCAAGGCAGGAGTCAGAGAAGGAGAATCAATGTGTTTCCTTTTAGCCGTAGCCTTATGAGCTACCTGTGCAGACAACAACTTCTCAAGAGTGGCCACTCGAGCGCACAACTCAGATTGCGAATCCCCAGCTGTGACAACATCACCCTGGGTCCGGAATAAAAGTGGAGGGGCAGGAGACGACTGAGGTTGCGAAGAGCCAGGAGCCGGAGTACCAGACTGGCGCGCAATATTCTGCTGTGCGCAAGGAACGCACAAAACGACATCATCCCCTGGGAGTGGGACCCCACATCCCCCACACTGCCTAGATTACCCCAAAGAGCCATTTCCGGTATCATTGGAAGCCTCCATTCGGTGAAACTTTTTTGGAATTCGCAAAGCCCAGGGATTTATGCTATAAGCTACCCGGGATGCCCCTTATTCATTAATTAGAGTCTCGGGAGTGGGAGGATTTTTTGTAACCCAAAATAAGACTAGCCAGGTATATCAGACTGGGAGACCCATGCAGCAGGGGTATCCCAAATCTGGAAAGACAGAGAAAACACTGTAAAAATTCATAAATAAACCGCACATGCACACAGAGAAAAAACAATATTATCCAATAAAAAAAAAACAAATATATATATAAATATGAGTTAAAATAAATATGGTCACATACAGTTGAATCATGCTGCTGCCTGAGTAAAGGATCAAGCATGAGAACAATGCATAATGAAAAGAAAACCACCATGGCTTATTATAACTGTACAAAAAAATCTCCATTCTATACTTATATGGACCACAGCATAAAGTCCCCAAATGGGAATAAGGACTTATTGAATGCGATATAGAAGACAAGGAGCTATAATAAAAGACCTTTTTTAAGTGACCGCAGCAGAAGAGGCAGCAAGAACAGAGCACAGAAATCACCTCAGAGGCCGGTGCGAGCGTTCCCACAGCTGAGAGAAGACAGGCAGGCAGAGAGCGCGCGCGAAGCGCTCTTACCCCGCCCCGCCAGCCAATCACCGCACAGCACCGGCCCCTTAAACACAGATTTACCTCAGAGAGGTAAAAAAAAAAAAAAAAAAGGCGGCAGCGCCCTCAGAAAAAGAAAAAAACAAAAAACCGGACCCCGTCTTAGCTGGGAACGCCCCACACAGACACACACACAGTTTAAAAGACGCACACACACAGACACGCGCGCACCGACGCCCACATATATCAGGACCAAAATTACCTCAGGATAAAAAGAGTAGCATAAGGCAGAAAAGACCCCTCACCTCCCCCCCCTCCCCCCTAACGGACTTCCCCACCAAAAAGGGGAGTCCCTGAGAAGGAGAGAAGAGATATGGGGACAACGGGACGGGGCATCCCAAAATCCGGGTCACCAACCGGATAACCACTCTGCCCCAATAATGGAGACTAGTGGAGGAGATAAGCTCATTACCCAGTCAGCAGCCGAGGCTGGGAGGCTTCCGATAATTACAAAATACATGTAAACAAGAACTGGGCAGAAATAGACCAGGGGGGGGTGCCGGGGTGTAACCTACCTGTAAGCAGGAGACCTCTTTCTTCTGTCTTCTGTCTTGACGCATCTTGCAGAGAGAGAACACTGGGGATTAAGTGGGAGGTCCCAGGTATATATAGACTGGGAGGGGCCAGTTTCAAGATCTCTCTCTCTGCAATGACATCTGGAGATGGTTTACCCGAACGTTATTACTACAGGAAGCGGGGTGTGTGTGACACACAAAGAATAAGAATAGACAAAGCCTTCAGGATCTCTTCCATATCTGTCTGTTTCCCTAAACAGGTCTTAAGCCACTGGAGCCAGTAATTCAAATTTCTTGCAACACAAGTGGAGGCTATAATCGGTTTTAGGGAACAGGATTCAGCCTGCCAGGCTCTCAGGGAATTCCATATTTTCATCTAAAGGATCTTTAAGGATACCAAAATCCTCAAAGGCCAGATCTAACCCCTTGGAAACTTTAGCAAAAAGTGTGTCTAACTTAGGGCACTTATCCCAAAACAGCGAATCCTCCTCAGAGAGGGGATATCGCCTCTTAAGGTTCCCAGACTTAAATGCCTTCCTAACCGTGTCCTCCCATTTATTTAGGATAGCCTTAACTTAACTATGAAGGGGAAAAGACAAGGGAACTTCTGGAATGAAGTCTGGGTAAAACCCATCATGCTTTGATTTAGGGCCAATACTCTTCTCTTCAATGCCTTTGACCCCGAGTTGGCTTTAGACACCTTCAACGCTGCTTAGGGGGGCTTAGTCTAAAATTAAACACAAATAAAAGGGAGGGGGGGTCGTGGTTACTCTAGCTTCAATTTATCCCTTAAGAATGTAAAATAAATGACTCACTGGAGCAGAGCTGAACCTCTTCTTCCCAGACGCCAGAGTGACCAATGGATTGGAATCTGGATTGTGTTGACCAGGAGAAAAACTTCCTAAAGATGTAGTCAAAAGGGGCAGCGGTGCAAGACCACAGGCGAGGTAGGATTTTTTTTTTTAACCCCAAAACTGGACTTCTGCTTTAACTAGATGAGCATCCCAAATCACGAAACCCCAGATGGTTGGGGTCTTATCAGACCTTCAGTCATTTTTTGATATGTACACTTTAATGCATCTCTCATGTTAAATGCTTAGAGTGGAACTTAAAGGAGCACTATAGCGAAAAACAGCCCAATGATAAAACTCTTTATAAATATTCTGGATGAAAGGAGAATAAGTCACTTATACAAACGGCATAAAGAAAAATCCAGTAAGGCTTGTTTTTTATTTTGATAGAAGGAAGAGGAAATTAAGGATGACAGGCCTGGTCACCCCTGATACATTAGACCTGTCACCCCTCGATGTTATTCCTACCATGAGAGAATAAACCACAAGCTTGTTGGCACTTTGATTCAGTTTGGGTGTATAAGTGACCCTTTTTCTCATTAGTCGACGTGTTTATATGGATTTCTAATATTACACAATTTCACGATCGTGCTCCTTTATCTTGCACTCTCTCAATAAAGCCACATTAAATTCAGTTCTCCAACATGGGCAATTGTCCAGGACCTTTACCACCAAAGGGGCCCTTGGCCTCTGTCCCCAATGCTCGCTATTGTCCAAGGTGTCAGGGTGCAGTGTAAAGCTTAATGATATCCAATGTAGTAACCCTACTAGCTTTGGCAGAATTCTTTTTTATGGCCAGCAATGATCCCTTTCCCTCAGTGTTTCTTCTGCAGCGTCCTTCTCACTCTCCATCCTTATGCCTGGTTTCATAGCCGCTTTGCTGCTAGTTTTGCCACAACTAGTCCTTTAACCTGTTAGTTCAAACAGTAAGTAAAAAAGAAAAATGTATAATTTTAGATTGGTTTTATTACAAAATGTCCATTTTGTTATCATGAAAAATACTTTTTTTTGGGAGGAAAAATATATTTTCTTGGCTATATTCCTCATGAAGAAAAGAAGAATCTTCATAGAAAATCATACAGGTATCTGACAATATCAAAGTTCACGGTCCTATAAAAAAAAAAAAAGCATAAAATGTAATTTCTTCAATGACAAAACCAATAGTCACTTTACACCCCCACATGAGATATTATCCATTGCAGCCCCAGCATGCCATTTTTTTTAAATCTCTTCATTCATGCGGGCACACCCGACCCAGCGGCAGCATGCACAGACTGACCACACTGAACCAGCAGCATGCACTATGGTGGGTCATGGCATATATCCCCTGCTCCAATCAGCAAGGGAGCCTGACCCCCTTAGATAAACTCTTACTTGCTAGCTATACGCCGAGGCGCAAGTGCCCAGTGCAATAACTTACAATAAAGGGATAGTATATTAAAGTAGAACAAAATCCCCCAACCCAAGTACCTGCGACAAGTGGGGGCCCCCACCAAGGGTACGCCCACACGGCACTTTTGAGAATGCAAATTGGTGATCCAAAAAGTGCTGGGTTACCCGAGCCATCCGGCTGGCCGCTTCCCTGTTCAATTTGGAGTGCTCCTGTCCCCAGCCTATCTGAATGGCTGGGCATGGGAGCGCGCCACAGCATCGCAGGAGCTGCCTGTAAAGGCGAGTATATCAGCAACCCTGAGAGTTTCACACAGCAGGGCATCCCACACTTAGGATGCCTTGGAAGCAGGCTAGAAATTAGATCTGGAGTCTTAAAAGTTTGGGATGCCCCAAGAGAATGAAACAAAGCCCAGGAAAGTCAAAACCCCCACTTTAAGGGGGTTTTGAGCCACAGTGGACCAAGGCCCATTTCCTGACAGCTCTGTAAACCATAACATTACAGGGTTGCTCGATTTCTTCTCCTCAGGGCATCCAGATTCAGGATGCCCCGCTGTTTGAAATCCCCCAGGTCGACCGATAAACTCACTTTCTCCCCCGCGTAGGACAGGGAAAGGAAAGTTAAATAGGGTGACCTGGGGGGGGCGGGGTTTGTTTCACACAGTGGGGCATCCCTAGTCAGGCTGCCAACGAGCAAGGAGCAAAACACTGGATTGTCAAAAGCCAGGGTTTTGGTCCACTTTAAGATTTCACATCACTTTTTTGAGAATCTCGTGAATCCATCATGAACACCTTTCCCAAATTAACAAATTAAAAATCTTCAAATTGACCAGTGTAAAAGGAATTTTTACATTGAGTACACTAAAATTCTCCTAATATCTATTCTGAGGCACAGGCACTCCTCAGCTGACCAGGATGGACTGAAAAAACTAAAAATTCCTGCCAGCGCATAAACTTTGCCACCTCCTCACTTGCCCAGTGGTAACAGATGTGTAGAATAAGCTGTTAGAAAAAAAAAACTATTTGCACCCCAATGTCAAATTGTAACAAAGAAAAAAATACAATTCTGTGAGTACTCACCTGTAGAATTGTTTTTGTAGAATACAGCACGTCCTGTTTCACTTATTCCTTACATCTGGGTTATCCGCCACAAGGTGGCGCAGTGGACTGTAGAAAGACTTGTGGCATCGCCCTATAAAAAGCCAGGAACCTCCCACAAATTCCCAGTGTTACAAAGCAGTTAGACAAGAAGCCGGGAGAACAATAATGAAAAATCGCAAAATGAACATTTGAACAAATCACCATACAGAGGTCACCAAGAATAATAATAACAAGGGAGGGATGAAACAGGACGTGCTGTATACTAAAAAAACAATTCTACAGGCGAGTACTTACAGAATTGTATTTTTCCAAGTACACAGCACGTCCTGTTTAACTTATTCCTTACGTCTGGAACATCCAAAACCAGTGTCCGTAAGGTAGGGTGGGATCCCCAAAAAGCAACGGCGGGCAGTTCAAACCACTGCCGCCTGAAGAACCTTGCGGCCAAAAGCAGCATCAGCTGAGGCCCTAACATCCACCTTGTAAAACTTGGAAAAAGTATGAACAGAAGACCAAGTTGCGGCCTTACAAACTTGTTCAACAGAAGCACAAGCTCAACAAGACACACCAATAGCACAAGTGGAATGAGCAGTAAGACAGAAGGGAGGATCCTTCCCCTTAGCAGAATAGGCCTGCGCCACCGCCTGACGGATACACTTGCTGATAGTGGATTTAGCTGGAGGCAAATACTTCCTAGACCCAGAAGTGAGAACAAACAGAGCATCAGACTTCCTAAAAGTCTCAGTAGCAACCAAAGAGAACTTCAGAGCCCTGACCACATCCAGAGAATACAGAGTCCGCTCCTTGGAATTAGCAGGATTAGGACACAATGAAGGCAAGACAATGTCCTGATTGAGATAGACACAACCTTAGGCAAGAAATCTGGCTTAAACCGAAACACCACCTTGTCCTGGTGTCGCTCAAAATAAGGAGGTTTGAAGGAAAGCGCCGCTAGCTCAGAAACTCACCTTACAGAAGTAATAGCCACCAAAAAGGCTACCTTAAGAGTCAAAATGGACAAGGCAGCCTTACGGATAGGCTCAAAGGGAGGCCCTTGCATAGCAGACAACACCTGATTCAGATCCCAGACTGGTAGCAAAGGCTTACGGGGTGGACGCACATGGTAAAAAAAACACTGGAAAAAAAGTTTTAACCAGCCGGTGATTGGCAAACATGGCCTTTGAGGGTACTAAGTTGAAGGCCCAAATCCAAACCATGTTACAAGAATTCCAGAATTCTGGGAAAAGAAAACACCCTACAGGGAAGAGACTTGGACTCACACCAGGCAATGTAAGCATGCCAGACCCTGTAATAGATAAAAAGACGAGGACTTCTTCCTAGTCCTAATCATGGTATCAACAACAGAAGCAAGTAACCCCTTTTCCATCAAGATGGAGGTTTCAGCAGCCAAGCCGTTAAAGCTAGCGTTTGTAAATTGGGGTGGCGCAGTTGTCCCTGAGTGAGAAGATCTGGATCCTTGGGCAAAACGTACCGATCTACTGCCAACTGCACGACGTCTGCGAACCACACCCTCCTTGGCCAACAGGGGGCCACGAGGATGGCTGGTACCCCCTCCTGGGCTATCTTGCGTAGCACCCTGCCCAGCAGAGGAAAGGGAGGGAACACAGAGGAGCCGAAACTCCGTCCAAGGCATTGCTAGCGCATCCGTGGCGAAGGCCAGAGGATCCTGTGACAGGGAAACAAATCTGGGAAGCTTGTGATTATGGCGGGACGCTAACAGGTCCACGTCCGGCTGCCCCCAGCGATGACACAGGGAGAGAACACCCAGTTGTTGAGGGACCATTCCCCCATACAAGACGTCCCCCTGCTCAGAGAGTCCACCTCCTGGTTCTCCACCCCCGGAATGTAGACCGCTGAGATGCCAGGAACATGCTGTTCCGCCCAAGACAGGATCAGGGACACTTTCTTGAAGGCTCGCTTGCTCCGAGTTCCTCCCTGATGAATGATGTAGGCAACCGCCGTCTGGCTGACTGAGCGGATCTGAACAGCCCGACCCCGAAGGTGAGTGGTCAGGTGAGAAAGAACCAATCTGATAGCCCTCGGTTCCAGGACTTTGATGGAAGCATGGGCCTCTTGTGGGCTCCACCAACCCTGGAACCTCAGAAGCCTCCCCAACCGGTCAGATCGGCATCTGTGGTGACAGTCCTCCAGCACGGAGGCAGAAAAGTCCTGCCCACTAGAAGGTTCCTTGATTCCAGCCACAACGAGAGGGACCGTCTGGCCAGAGGGGACAGAGCAAACTCTTGATCCAAGGACACAGGGTCCCGATCCTAAACTGACAAGAGGAGTAACTAAAAATGTCTCATGTGAAACTGAACAAAGGGGACTGCCTCGAAGCAGGGCACCATCAGGCCTACTAACTGCATCCCCTGACGGATGGAGGGATGAGGACATGATAGCAGAGCCCGAGCCTGCATCTGAAGATCCTCCACCTTCTGCTGAGGAACACCCCGACCTGAGAGGTATCCAGAGTCATGCTGAGAAAGGACCTCATCAAGGACAGGACAGAGAAGACTTGGGAAAGTTGAACACCCAGCCGAAGGACTCCAGAGTGGAGGTCGCCATCTGAGTGTCCTGCTCGGCCCAAGGAAAGGACTGGGCCACAATCAGGATGTCGTCCAGGTAAGGAATGATGCGGATGCCCTGGATCCGTAGCAGAGCCATCACTCCCGCCAGTATCTTGACAAACACCCGAGGTGCCGAGGTGATACCGAAGGGCAGAGCTGGTAATGCTGATCCTCCAGCGTGATCCTTGATGTCCACAGTGGTCATGAAGTCGCCCGGGCGAAGGGTACTGACAGCAGAGCATAGCGTCTCCATACGAAAATGCTTGAATCTGACAATTTGTTAAGTCCCTTCAGATCTTGTAACCGGAGGACAATACCTCCTGTATCCACCGGTCTGAGACGTGAAGCCTCCAGACGTGAGCAAAGAGCCGAAACCATCCCCCCACCCGGATGGGTGAGGGTGCCCCTTCATGCCTACCATCCCTACCAGCTGTAGCACCATCAAGGAGACGCTTGAGACTCTTGAGGGCAATAGCAGTAATGGCAGCGGCACAGGTCAGATGCAATCCAGCCCCCACACAGGTAAAAGCATGGCAGGCCAATTGATCCATGCGCCAGTCCTCACCATCCCTCAGAGAGGTAGTGTCAGGCATGACCGAAGTATTGGACAAGCCTTAACAAGATCAGCAGGAAAGGGATACCTTTTATCCAACCCTTGGGCACAGCAGGCAGCCTGCTAGGACGTTAAGTACCAAAATGGTAAAATGTTCCTGCTCAGGGAACTCTGGACGCTGTTTACCAGGGCGAAAGAGCTCCCCCTGCTTTCTCTTAGCCACCTCAGGGGCAGCAATGTGCAATATATCAAAAATATGTAAAAAATACCATTTTGTGAATACTCACCTGTAAAATGGGTATTGTAAGTATGTCACACACCCCGCTTCAAACATTAATCATTAGACTTGGGTTACTCCACCAGCAGGTGGCGACGTTGCAGAGAAGTCTTGAAAAACGAGCCCCTCCTGATCTATAATACCTGGGACCTCCCACTTATCTCCCAGTTTTCAAACAGCAGTAAAAACAAGGTACCAGAAAAAAAACCATTGGTAACCCTCAACTGTAAACGAAGCTTCACCCTATAAAGAATCCAGGATACCAAAAAGGGCGGGTGAAGCGGGGTGTGTGACATACTTACAAATACCCATTTTACAGGTGAATATTCACAAAATTGTATTATTCTAAGTATGTCACACACCCCGCTTCAAACATTAATCATTAGACTTGGGACATCCAAAAGCAGTGTCCAGAAAGGGCGGGTATCCAACAAGGCCATAATGCAAAACTCAAACCACTGCAGCCTGCAGAACCTTGCGGCCAAACACAGCATCCGCTGAAGCCCGCACGTCAACCTTATAAAACTTGGAAAAAGTGTGAACAGAAGACCAAGTAGCAGCCTTACAAACTTGTTCAATAGAGAAATGGTGCTGAAAAGCCCAAGACGCCCCAACAGCACGAGTAGAATGAACAGTGATACGAAAAGGGGGAACCTTCCCCTTGGCAGAATAGGCCCCAACAACAGCCTGACAAATCCATTTGCTAATGGAAGACTTAGCGGGAGCCAAAACCTTTCCTAGGCCCACAGGGCACCATGAAAAAGACATCAGTCTTATGAAAAGGAGATGTAGTAAACAAACAGTACTTCACACGGCGTACCACGGCCAAACAGTGCAAACCCTCTCCTTGTCATTCCTAGGCTTAGGACACAAGGATGGAAGAACAATGTCCTGGTTAAGATGAAAAGCAGAGACCACCTTAGGAAGAAAGTCTGGTTTGAAGCGGAAAACCACTTGTCCTGATGTCTCTCAAAGTGAGGAGCCTGAATCGACAAGGCTTCCAACTCCGAAACGCGCCGAACCGAAGTGATGGCCACCCAAAAAGGCAACCTTCTGAGTCAGAGTAGAAAGAGCAATATCCTGCAAAGGCTCAAAAGGAGGAGCCTGAAGAGCAGAGAGAACTAAATTCAAATCCCAAACAGGGATCAAAGGCTTCCTAGGAGGCCGCAGATGCGAGACCCCCTGGAAGAAAGTCTTGACCAAAGGATGAAGCGCAAATGACTTTTGAAAAAAGACAGACAAGGCAGAAACCTGCCCCTTCAAAGTACTCAGCTGAAGACCAGAGTCCAGCCCTGATTGAAGAATTCCAAAATCCTAGAAACAGGGCAAAGATCTAGCCTCACACCAATCAATATAAGATCTCCAAGTCCTATAGTAGAAGGTAGAAGAGGACCTCTTCCTGGCACTAATAAGAGTCTAAAGAACAGAATCTGAAAGACCTCCCCTAAGATGGAGGTTTTAGCAGCCAGGCCGCCAAAGCCAGCGTTGGTAAATTTGGGTAACGCAGTTGACCCTGTGTGAGAAGATCCGGCCGAAGAGGCAGATCGAACTGATCCACCGCCAGACGAACGATGTCTGCGAACCACACCCTCCTTGGCCACCTTGTAGCCACGAGAATGGCGGGAACCCCTTCCAGGGCCAGCGTTCGCAACACCTTGCCTAGCATGGGGATCGGAGGAAACAGATAAAGGAACCCCAGGTCCCCCCAGCTCAGGGACACGGCATCCACTGCCAGAGCCAGAGGATCCTGAGAAAGCGACACGAATGTCGGAAGCTTGTAACTGTGACGAGAGGCAAAAAGATCCACCTCCGGCGTCCCCCACCGGAGACAAAACGACCGAAACACCTGGGGGTGGAGAGACCAATCCCCCCCGGCGGGAAGAGCACCTGCTCAGGAAGTCCGCCTCCGTGTTTTCCACTCCTGGAATGTACACTGCCGAGATGCTAGGGACATGAGTCTCCGCCCAGGCTAGAATCAGAGACACCTCTCTGAGGGCACTCAGACTGCGAGTCCCTCCCTGGCGATTGATGTAAGCAACCGCCGTCCGATTGTCCAACCGAGCCTTAACCGGCAAACCCTGTGAATGCTGTGTTAAGTGAGACAGAACCAACCTGATGGCTCTCAACTCCAGAACGTTGATGGGCAAGTGGGCCTCCAGAGGACCCCACCTCCCCCGGAACTGAAGGTCCTTCCAGAAACCTCCCCATCCTGACAAACTGGCGTCCGTGGTGACAGCTTCCCAAAGAGGCGTCAGAAAGGACCTGCCCCTCAAGAGATTGTCCGAGACCCTCCACCACTGTAGAGACTGCCTAACCCGGGAGGACATCCGGAAGGACCGATCCAACGACTGCGGTCGCCGGACCCAAGATGCCAACAGATGAAGCTGAAACGTCCTCGTGTGAAACTGAGCAAAGAGAACTGCCCCGAAGGAAGCTACCATCAACCCCACCAGTCTCATCCCTAGCTGGATGGACGGGCAAGGATTGGAAGGAAGAAACTGCGCCAAGACCTGAATCAAGAGAACTTGATTCTTGTGTTGGCAAGAATCCAAGGACATCCCCAGGAAAGGCACCACCCTGGCCGGAATGAGAGAGGACTTAGGATAGTTGACCACCCAGCCGAAACTTTCCAGAGTGGATACCACCGTCCTGTTGTCCATCTCCGCTTGACTGAAGAAAGGAGCCATGATGAGAAAAACGTCCAGATAAGGCACAATGCGAATCCCCTGAGCTCCAGGAAGGGCCATCACGCCCGCCAACACCTTGGTGAACACTCTCGGAGCCGAGGTAAAGCCGAACGGAAAAGCCACAAATTGACAATGCCGATCTTCCACCATGAAGCGAAGAAACCTTTGGTGAGCCGGAAAGATAGGAATATGAAGGTAGGCATCCTTGATGTCTATGGACGTCATGAAGTCCCCCTGCCGAAGAGAATTGATGGCAGAGCGCAGAGTTTCCATGCAAAACTTCCGGGGACGAACAAACACGTTGAGAAACTTCAGATCCAGAATGGGACGAACCGACCGGTCCTTCTTGGGTACTGTGAAGAGATTGTTATAATACCTGCGGGAGGGAGGGACCGGGCAGATGACTGCCATCTCCAGAAGATTCCTCACCGCCGCCAGGAGCCCCTGCACGGCCAAAGGATCTGAGGAAACACGGGAAAATCCTGAAAAATCTTAGAGGACGACGGGACTCGAACTCCAGCTTGTAACCGGCCGACACCACCTCCCGGATCTACCTGTCCGAGACCGTCTGGTCCAACACCCGGGAGAAGTGTCGCCACTGTCCCCCCACCCGCAAGGGTGAGGGCGCCCCTTCATTGCTGAGCGGCCTTGGCAGCGGGCTTGGGTTTGGCACCCCGGGAGTGACCGGGGCGGCCACGGTCTCTACCCCTGATCCAGCTTGCACCCCTGGAGGCCGAAAAGCCCGCACCTCTGCCAGCTCTGGCTCCCCAAAAGGAGGGATTAAATAAAGGGCCGCCCCCCGGTCTTGTGCTGAGGTAACTTACCCCCCTTGGCAACCGAATCCAATTTCTCACCAAACAGGCGCAAACCCAGAAAGGCAAGAGCCGTAAGCGACTTCTTAGAATTAAAGTCAGCAGTCCATTGCTGCAACCACGCCAACCGTCGGATAGTCACCGACAAAGCCATGATCCTGCCACACATCACCATGGCGTCATCCTGAGCGGCTAGGATAGACGAAACAAAGGACTCACAACTTTTGAGAGCAAGGAACTCATCCCAAGTAGGATCAAGGTCCGCACATAAATCCCTGACAAAGGACCTAACCGCCAACACCAAAAGTGCCGAAGCACAAACAGGCCTCAAAGCCGAACCCGCACAGGTAAAACCGTGGCGAGCCAGCTGGTCAATCCGGCGATCTTCTCCAGCCTTAAGGGTAGTCGTGTCAGGAGAATGCAACACCGCCATGTTAGATTGCCCCAAAACCGGAGCATCAACCTCGGGAGGAAAAGCCAACGCTTCACCAAGTCCGCCGGAAAAGGATACTTTATCCCAACTCGGCGGAACACCAACGAGACGCGTAGGCTGTTCCCATTCCTTAAGGACGACATTCTCAAAATGTCGTTGACTGGGAAACTCCAAACGCGGCTTGGCCACATCAAACAACTTACCCTTAGGTGGAGGAACCCTTGGTAGGGCTTCAGAATAAGTCCTCCCCCAAAAGGGGAACTAGGAATCCCCCAGGAATGCACCTGAGCAGACCCTGAAGAATGCAAACAAAGGAATTGGATCAGGTCTCGTAATAGAAGAACAGGTCAGGCCCCAACCATAGACCGAGTCAAGTAGTGAGCCCATACCAAACACTGCTTGTAGGACCCTTGTAGGGTGAAGCCTAATCTAGGCGCAACCAGGAACTAGAGGGTGGAGCAGAGTAGAGCCCCGGTTTTGCCGAGTTCCATCCCACAACCGCTTTCGTGAAGGAACAGGAGGGCCTGATAGGTCCCCTGGTAGATGCCCCTTGGTGCCGTGTGAGACATCACACCCTTCCAGAGCCCAGTGCGTACAAGGGCGCAACAGGGGGCTTAGCTTAAGCTTCAACAGTGTCAATGATCACCAATACCCAGCAGTAGAGGGCTCAATATTCAGAAGGCTCCTTGGAGTCTAGAAAGAAATCCGAACACGCCACCAGCGGCCAGAGGGCCCCTGGAACATGGGGCACAGACAGCCCTGTCAAGGGCGCCAGGCCGAAAGCTTATGGTACAGATGCCACACCCCCCTAGGTGTTAGGCTGATAGACTCCCTCATCCTAGAAGGGAGAGAGAGGGGCAGACCCGCTCAGGGGCCCCAGTTTCTATATGATAATGGTGTTCTGCAGGGAAGCCATACCTGACAGGCCCAGTTAAGCCTGCACCAATGCCCGAAGAAGGGCATGGAACCATAGTCCTCCTAACCGACTCAGGGAAGGACCACCCAGCAAACACCATTCCATCTCTGGAGGAACTACCTAAAGCCACCAGAGCGAGGTAGGATGCCTCCTGATAGAAGTAAGGTGCTGTGGCCATCCCCTCACCCAGGTGGGTGAGGGCGTCCCATCATGCATGAGGGTATTCAGGGAAGGAAAAGGTCTTAGCCCAACCGGAGGGCCCCGGGGATTGAACGTCACTCCTGGGACAGGATACCGAACCAGACCCAGCAGGGGGCAACCCCGGTTCCTGCTTAACAGAATGATATGGAGGAGGAGGGGTCTCCCTGCTCCGCAGGGGGGGGGGGGGGCGCAACGGCCGCCTCTGACTGGGTGGACAGTCCTGTTTCGCAAATAAGTCCAGACGTGCCCCAAACAGGCGATGCCCTCTAAAGGGAAGCCCCGTCAAGATCCTTTTAGCGTCATCGTCTGCCCCCCACTGACGAAGCCAGAGCAGGCGACGTATAGCTACTACTTGGGCAGAAGTCCTAGCACACATTTTGATGGTATCATCCAAAGTCCAAAGGATAAATTTAACAAAAATATCGCAGCTAGAGAGTGCGTAAAACACCTCCCAGGGTAAATCTTCAGGCTGATGCTCCAGTATCTTTCTTATAAGAGTCTTAGCGGCCACTGCCGTGATAGCCGCGGCACAGACAGGGCGCAGCGCCGTGCCAGCACAGGTAAAGGCATGGGAAGCAAGCCTATCGATACGCCGATCCTCGGCGTCCCGCAGGGAGCTGTAAGCCGGAGATGTAAAGGAATGGGGGGTTAGGGACCCCAATAATCGGAGCGTCCACTAATGGGGACGAGGACCAAATATCTACCATCTCGGGGGGAAAAGGGTATTTCCAAACCCAGTCCTCCGGGGTCTTTTGAAGAGCAGCGGGACATTCCCACCCTTTAAGTACAAGAGCATGGAAGTGAGCCTGCTCAAGAAATTCCAAGCGCGCAGGCGCAGTATGAAAGCGCCCCCCTCTCGGCCTGGAGACCGCACCGGGAGGCGAAACAGACAATACATTAAAAATCCTGAGTAACATCCCGCCAATATCAAGCTGGTCCCAGTCATCCTGACCAGCATCATCCTGACCCCTCGGTCTCTCGTCAGAGGAGCCTAGGTCAGAGAACAGGTCCCCTTCTTCCGACGTGGCACAGGCCGAAGATGCGGGAGTACAAGGCCATTGTCTATCTGGGCCGATCCGGCCAGACAAACCTTCCACAATCTGGGCCAGCGTGGGCCGTCTAGGAGAGGGATCTATTTGTAACTCACCACTTGTACAAGACTCAACAGGAGTGAGGTTTAGGGAAGGGGAAAGGGGAGAGAAGGAGCGAGGTACAACCGCAAGCGTCGCTTGCAATTCCAGCGTCTGTTCAGAACATGACGCGCAGACCCGTGCCCCGTCCGCCTCAGCATGGGGGAGACCGCACGATATACACAGCCGGTCCTGTCCCAGAGGGACCCCGGTAACACAATCCTGAGATGCCTCCATATGGTGATTGTTTAAATATAGGATGTCGATAGGGATTTATGCCGTAAGCAACCCTGGATGCCCCAACTACCCGCTGATCAATGTGGGAGAATTTGGGAAGGCCCGCTCCTTATACGTATGAGTATAGCAATGTATACGTATATAGTCAATATATGGATAGGTAAATAGGTATATATGTATATGAGGCCGGGAGAGGCCACCGGGAACTCAGCGTCTGAAAGACACAATGGGAAAGAGATGTCAGGAACATGCGCAGATGGGCAGACAATAATGAGAGGGATTCGCCCTCAAGGGCACTTACAGGTCAGGTGGAGGAGGAAACCGCCACAACGCGTGCGCGTGAAGCTAACCAAAATGGCGCCCGGCGAAGCTCGAAGGGCGGGCTAAATACTCCGCCGTGACGCGAAGCACGCTGAACTAAGGCCCCGCCCATTCTAAAGAGCGCGAAGCTCTGAAGTAAAAAATAAGGCAAGGATGCAACCAGCAGGCCTAACGTACCACAGAGCGGACCGACAATAAGCGCGGGCACCGCAGCAACAATATTAAGTGGCAATCAAAGTAAAAAACACACAGTGGCAGCCGAATAAAGAGCAAGCAGCGCAGCCCTGACATCGCTGAGCTAATAAAGGGCAGAACAGAAGCCACGAGCGTGACACACCGGTACACTGGGACCGCCACACGCGTACCCTCCCCCCCCCTTCCTTTGGACGGGGAAAAGGGGGAGAATGGCGACCCGATAATAGGGTCCAGCACTACGCGGGGTACGGGACAATAATGCGGGAGGGGCATCCCTTGGAGGCTCACCATCAGCCTAAACCGCCTACCCTATGGTTAGGGAATTGCGGTGGAGACTAGCTCCATAAGCACACCAGGTGCTGCCTACCTTCACCCGACCCACGCAGCCCAGGCTGGGAGGCATAAATTCACAATGAGGACGGGTGGAAATAGTCCCGCAGGGCCTCGGGCTGTCAAGCTCGCCTGCGAGAGCGTGATACTTCATGTCTTCGTAGTTTCAGCACTGCAGAGAAATCTGGGGATTGTGGGAGGTCCTCCGGTATGTGTAGGGCCGGGAGGGGCTTGTTTTCTTCATGATCTGCAGTGCACGGCGCTGAAGGCGGAGGTATACCCATACGTTATGAATATGTTCTGTAGCAGGCTGTGCTGTATGCTTAGAATATGTCTCTGCTCCGGAAACTCTAGGCGTTGCCTATCAGGGCAGAAAAGTTCACCCCGTTTCCTTTTTGCCGCCTTAGGGGGAACAATGTGCAAGGTCTCAAAAACCGCTGACAACAGTCTATCCGTATCATCGGGGAGCCAAGTGTCCTCGTCCAAGGAAGGCCCAATGTCACTGTCAAAATCTCCCGGACGTTCCCCGGAGGAGTCAGAATCGTGGAATAACTCACCCTCCTCCATGGAGTCACGGCCGCCAAACGTATCAAAAACATCATCATCATCGGCAAGGAGAGGAGAAGCCGGTTCCAAATGCCTCCTCTTACTAGAGGCCTTGCCGGCGGCCCAACTGCCGCTCAAGGCTAGCCACGCGTAGCGCCAGGCCAGAATGGGACCCCCTACTAGCTTCCCCCTCGCTGGGGGCTAAAAGCAGGCATGGGGGTGTAGGCGATGCCGCAGGCAGGATAGGACTGGGGAGAGTAGCGTTCGCTCCATCCTGATCCGCAATGACACGCTGGGCACAGGGGACACAAACCACGCTGAGACCGCTCAAAGGGGATGTCCCGCACATGAGACACAGCTGAGCCCACCCTGAAGGGCCCCCAAGCTCGCTATATGGTGATTATAGCAATAGCAAAAATAAGCCAAACACGGGCGGTCAGGGCTAAGGCCCCACCCGGGGACAGGGTCCCCTAACAAAAAAAAAGGGGGGGGGTTGGGGGGAGGACTGGACTGGGAGAAACCACAAGCAAGGCAAAAGAAGAAGGCCCATCTGAAAAAATAAGATAAAAGGGGGCCAATGAGCATCCCACAGCACATGCACAGCACCCGAGCAACACATGATACAATAAAAAACGGGACCGGACTCACGGACCAGCGGGCGGGGGGGGGGGGGGGGGGGGGGGTAGGGGGTTTTGGGACTCCCAAATCCTTGACCAGGAATGAAGGCAGCGATCGGGCAGCAGGCAGGAGCAAGGGGGCGTCCGTGTGGGCACACACGCACCGGCCCAACAGCAACACAAGGCAGAGGAACCGCAGCCAAGCGCAGGAGCCACCCAAAATTGCGCCGTTCACCAAGAACCTCGAGGGGCGGGCCACGCAATGATGACGCAAATCGCGTCATCACGTGGCCCCGCCCCCGGCAACGCGCAAAGTCTCCGGCCGCCAGGGAGACAAAAAATGGCGCCCGGAGGGGACAGAGGAGGGGGGAACACCCCTCCTCAAGTAGCCCCCGCCGCGGAGCGCAAATGCGCCCGCAGTGGTGGGGCAGTGAGTCGGCCGCCAGAACGCGTGGAGACACACACACAGCTAAGATGGCAAACTAAGTGGAGCAAAACACAGACACATGTGCCGCAAGTCACAATGACAAGTAATAAAGCATGTGGGATAAACAATCCAGAGTGGTTCCCCCCCCCCCCATCTAGGCTTACCATTAGCCTATGGCCGGCTACCCTTTGGTTACAGGGTCTGCGGCCCAGAGCATAGCTCTAAGAACACCCGACCCCAGGTGTTCTCCTACCTTCACCTGAACCGTCAACCGGGGCTGGGAGGCAGAAATGGGTCAGGAACAGGTGGGAATAGGCCTGCAGGGCCGACGGGCTTGGGATGCCCCGCTCTCCTGCGAATAACCAGAGAGAGAAAATCTTCTGTCTTCGCAGTCATGACTGCAGAAAAACTCTGGCTATTCTGGGTAATTCCTGCCCTTTTTATGGGCCGGGAGGAGCCACAAGTCTTCCTGCAGTCGACTGCGCCACCTGGTGGTGGATTACCCAATTGTTAAGGATTAAAGATGAAGCAACCCATGCTGGATACCAGAAAACATGACTTTTATGGCATCAATAGAAAACAATGCAGTTGCAACAACATGGGGTGGTAGCTGTGCCCCAGAATGGATAACTGGAGACAGAAAAGGTTTGTGTACTCAACAGAAAAATGTGTTCTCTCTTTCAATCCACTCTAGGGCACAGGCATTCGTAGGGCATCCCAAAGATGTCCCAAACTGGGTGGAAGCCACCAACAATAAGAAAAACAACCAACTGCATCAACTGTGAACCTGAAAAAACAGCTAAAGAAAACAGGTGGCAAATTCACAGACCTGATCCAATGAAGCCTGAGGACTTCTGTACAGTGAGTGGTAACATTACACCTACAGACATTTGCCTTCACCACCAGTTCCAGGATACATTTGCTAAAAGGGCAATTTGGCAGCTGCCAAGGCCTTTGGCACCACAAATCTGTCTTATGCCACGATTCTGTGGCGGCCCCCCAACCACATCCAAAAAAGTAAAAGCCTCTTTGTGGTGAGCTGGCCTTGGGCATAAAGACGGAAGAATGTACTCATTCAGATGAAAAGCCAACACTAGAGGCAAAAATAAATCATCCCCCCCAAACAACAAATATCCTCGTCACGTGCAGGAACAAAAATGCACACTACACCGACAAGGCAACTAATCCACTAGAAGAAAAAACACTTTCAATGTCAACAGTGACTCTGGCCACTAAGAAACACACTCAAAAGGGCTCACATGCATCACAAAGAGAACCAAGGTCTCCGTATGGAGCTGGAGCCTATACACCACTATACCCTGCAAAAAAAAAAGCTTCTAAATTGTTCTCTGCTAAAGGGAACTGAGCCAAAATCTTTCATAGCTGAAACTTGCTTAAAGTAGAACAAACCCCAGTCAGGCCACTGGCCTCCCCCCCAGGGCATCCCAAATCGAGATGACCCACTGTTTAAACCCCGCCTCTCCTGATGTCCTGCAAAACTCACCTTCTTCCTGGCTTATTCACCTATGTAAATACCAGAAGCCATTTCCCCAGCATCTTTGGGCTGTGCACATACTCCCATTCCCAGCCATTCAGATAGACTGTGGACGGGAGTGCGTGCACTGCTGGGGATGTGGCCACTCGCGCTCCCAATTGTCATAAACAGAGCCAAGTGCAGAGCATTAAAAATGCATGGCAAATGGCTCTGACTGGATAAGAGTCCATGCACCATAGGACCAGGGTAACATGTTTTCTGGGCATCCCAAACAGCGGGTCATCCCAAACTGGGACGCTCCGCTTTAAGGGTGCTTATCATCCAGACCTTTCTGAAAGAAAATCCAGTCCCCAGGAAGGACCTTAGTCCAGGTAGTACACATTTTACATTTATTTTTAAAGAGGAACTATAGGCAATTCACCACTTCCTCATTCATGGTGTTTAGCAGTTAATCACATGACCGCTGGTGACCAATCTGAATCTGTGGGCTTGCACATCCAACCTGAAATGATTCCGTTGGTCACATGATCAAACCAAACCTTCAGCATCATTTAATGAAGAGCCCAAACCCTTAAACTATTCCACAGCATCTAAAATTAATATATTTTATGTTCTTAGTCACTTATTCTTTCGTTCGCTGGGCTGCAATTCCAGGATATGGCCGCCGCCAATCTTGCTTTGCACAGACAGAGCATAGCTGGGGTCAGGAAAAGGACAGCAATCCCAGAATGCAGAGCGGCATAGTCCGAAAAATACAATTCTGTGAGTACTTACCTGTAGAATTGTTTTTTGTGGTGTCCTGTTCAGGTCGCCCCATTTCTGACAAGTGGGTTATGTGACAGTGACTGCAAGATGAAAATCGTGGCTCCTCCCGGCCCATATAAGGCACCTGTCTCCTAAAAAATCTCCAGTGGTTGAAAAGCAGTAAAAACATGCCGGGAGGCCAGAAAACATGTTACTTCACATAACTTCAGCATGAACTCTCTCAAGAAAAAAAAAAACAGTACAACAGTAATCACCATAACAGGCAACAGAAGATAACGGAACAAGGGTGGGATAGAGCGACCTGAACAGGACACCACCAAAAACAATTCTACAGGCGAGTACTCACAGAATTGTATTTTTCCTGGTGTCCTGTTCAGGTCGCTCCATTTCTGACAAGTGGGACATCCAAAAGCAGTGCCCAAAAGAAGGGTGGGATCCCCAAAGAGCGACAGCATGTAGTTCATGACACTACCGCCTGAAGTACCTTACGGCCAAAAACAGCATCAGCTGAGGCCCCAACATCAACCTTGTAGAACTTCGTAAAAGTATGAACTAAAGACCAAGTAGCGGCATTACAAACCTGTTCAACTGAAGCCTGGTGCTGAAAAGCCCAAGAGGCTCCAATAGCTCTGGTAGAGTGAGCCGTGATCCGGAAAGGGGGTTCCTCCCCCTTGGCAGAGTAAGTTTGCATCACCGCCTCTCTGATCCACCTGCTGAGAGTGGATTTGGCTGAAGGCAAGCCCTTCCTAGGCCCGTCAGGGAGGACAAAAAGAGAATCCGATTTCCGGAAGGGTTCCGTAGCAACCAGGTAGTACTTAAGGGCTCTGACCACATCCAAGACATGGAGGGTCCTATCCTTAGAATTAGAAGGCACGGGACACAATGAAGGCAAGACAATAGGGTTGATTCAGAGCCCCTCTCATCATTTTTATGGAGGTCTTGCTACCGAACGAAAAATCATGCAAAAATGAAAACATTTCACACTAAAGTTCTCGCAGAAAAAAAGGCTCTGCTGAATCAGACGAGGGGAAAAAATGAACGAGAATGGAAATTTTCATGCAAAAAAAAAAAAAAAAAAAAAAAAAAAAAAAAAAAAAAAGGTGAGAAAGGGGCTCTGAATCAACCCTAATGTCCTCATTGAGATGAAAGGCAGAAAGGTAGAAAATCCGGTTTAAGTCAAAACACCACCTTATCCTGATGCCGCTCAAAGTAAGGAGACTTCATACAAAGTGCCGCCAGCTCTGAAACGCAACGCAGCGAAGCTACCAAAAAGACCACCTAAAGAGTCAGAATAGATAAAGCCACATCGCACAAGGGCTCAAAGGGAGGGCCCTGGAGAGCAGAAAGCACCAAGTTCAAATCCCACACCGGTAACATAGGCTTACTCGGTGGACGTACATGAGTTACTCCTTGGAAAAAAGTCTTGATAAGTCTATGATTGGCGAAAGATCTTTGAAAAAAAATAGCCAAGGCCGAAACCTGACCCTTGAGGCCACCCAGCTGGAGACCCGAACCCAATCCATGTTGTAAGAACTACAAAAACCTAGAAAAGGAGAATGTGCGACAGGGAAGACCCCTGGACTCACACCAGGCAATGTAAGCGTGCCAGACTCTGTAGTAAATCATGGAAGATGATTTCTTCCGAGCCCGAATCACGGTACGCACGACCGTGGCAGACAGCCCTTTCTCCATCAGGATGGAGGTTTCAGCAGCCAAGCCGTCAAAGCCAGCGTTTGCAAATTGGGGTGGTGTAGCAAACCCTGAGTGAGAAGCCCTGGATCGTCTGGCATGACGTAGCGATCCACTGACATCTGAACTATGTCCGCGAACCAACACCGCCGCGGCTGAGGGGCCACCAGAATGGTTGGCACCCCCTCCTGGGCTATCTTGTGCAGCACTCGACCCAGGAGTGGAAATGGAGGAAAGGCGTAAAGGAGCCGAAACTCCGTCCAAGGAATTGCCAGAGCGTCCGTGGCGAAGGCCAGAGGGTCTCTTGACAGGGAGACGAACCTTGGAAGCTTGCGATTGTGTCGGGACGCAAACAGGTCCACGTCCGGCTGACCCCAGCGGCGACAGAGCGTGAAAGATCTTCTTGGTGAGAGACCATTCCCCCAGACGAGAGACCCCCCCCTGCTCAGGGAGTCTGCTTCCTGGTTCTCCACCCCGGGAATGTAAACCGCCGAGATGCAGGGAACATTGTCCTCCACACAAGTCAGGATATGGGACACCTCCTTGAGGGCTCGCTTGCTCCGAGTCCCACCCTGGTGATTGATGTAGGCGTTCTCCGTCTGATTGTCCGAGCGGACCTGGACTGCACAACCCCGTAGATGGGGGGGTCAAACGAAACAGAACCAACCGGATCGCTCTCAGCTCCAGGAGATTGATAGGCACATGAGTCTCCTGCGGGCCCGACTGGCCCTGGAACTTCAGCGATTGCCAAAAACCTCCCCAGCCGGTCAGACTGGCGTCCGTGGTGACAATCTCCCAAGAAGCAGTCAGAAAGGACCTGCCCACAAGAAGATTTCCAGAGTCCAACCACCACGCAAGGGACCGCCTGGCCAGAGGAGACAGAGAGAATTCTCGCTCCAAGGACTGCTGTGTCCGATCCCAAACGGTCAAAAGATTAAATTGAAGAGGCCTCATGTGGAACTGAGCAAAGGGCACAGCCTCGAAACATGACACCATGAGACCCACCAGCTTCATCCCCAGACGGATGGATAGTCGCTGGCACGACAGTAAAGGTCCGCGTCTGAAGACCCTCCACCTTCTGCTGGGGGAGGAAAACCTTGACCTGAGAGGTGTCCAACATCATGCCCAGGAAGGACCTCACCAATGAGGGAGTGATCGAAGACTTGGGGTAATTGATCACCCATCCGAAATCCTCGAGAGTGGACAATACCGTCTGGGTGTCTCTCTCGGCCTGCTGAAAAGATTGAGCAGCAATCAGGAAATTGTCCAGATGGAGAAGGAAGAACACGAATGCCCTGGCTCCTCAAGAGGGCCATAACGCCCACCAGCACCTTGGTGAACACCAGGGGGCTGAGGAAATCCCAAATGGCAACACCACAAACTGGTAGTGCTGATCCTCCAGCGCGAACCTCAGGAACTTCTGATGTCCCTGGAATATAGGGATGTGCAGGTAAGCATCCCTGATGTCCACCGTGGTCATGAAGTCGCCTGGCCGAAACGAGCTCACCGCGGACCGTAAGGTCTCCATGCGAAAGTCTGAATCTGACAAACTTGTTGAGACCCTTCAGGTCCAGGATAGGCCTCAGAGTACCGTACTTCTTGGGTACCGTGAAAAGACTGGAATAGAACCCTCGACTTCACTCCGGGTGCGGTACCGGACAAATCACCCCGGACAGCAGAAGGCGTTGAACAGCCATTCTTAGACCCTGCGCCGTCAATGGGTTCTGGGATATCCGTGACTGAAGAAATCTTGGGGGCAGCCAGCTGCCAGCTCTATTTTGTAACCGGAGGACACCACCTCCTGAATCCACCAATCCGAGACGTGCAGTCTCCAGACGTGAGCAAATAGCAGAAGCCGTCCCCCCGCCCGAATGGGTGAGGGCGCCTCCTCATGCCTGAGGGGTCTTGGCAGGGGGCTTGGACTTGGATCCCCAGGAATCTCTGCGGCCACCTGAAAAAGAAGAGCCTCTTCCTCCTCGAAAGGAGCGAAGAGTAGACAAGCCCCGAAAGGGCCGCACAGGCTTCTGTCGCTGAGGGAGTCTCCCATTCTTCGTCAGGAGATCCAGACGCTCCCCGAATAACCGAAGCCCCAAAAAGGGGATACCAGTGAACGATTTCTTGGCCACGGCGTCGGCCGCCCACTGCCGCAGCCAGATAGAGCGACGGAGCGCAACCAGCAGAGCCGAAGCCCTGCCGCCAAGCTGGACGCTATCGTCCATGGCCGAGGCTATAAAAGCAATAAAGTCTGCGCAGGCTAGGAGATCCTTATACTCCTCGGCCCACTTGCGCAATCTGGCGACATCAACAAGGCATTTCAACTTCTTAATGGCTAGGGAAACAATGGCCGCGGCACAAACCGGGCGAAGGCCAGCACCCACAAAGGAGAAGGCGTGACAAGCCAGCTGATCCATGCGCCAGTCAGCAGGGTCACGCAAGGAAGCAGTATCAGGTGACGGCATAAACGTGGTATTGGAGAGCCCTAGAACCACCTCCACCCGTCCACCTCTGGGGGACGGGACCAAAGGCGAATCAACTCCTCAGAGAATGGATACCGTCTGTCCAGGCCCTTAGGCACCGACGGCAATTTATTAGGCTTCTCCCATTCCTTCAAAACCATCTTGGAGAAGTGGCCTTGCTCAGGAAAAACAAGACACTGTTTCTCAGGCCGAAATAGGTCCCCCTGCTTCTTTTTGGCCACCTTCGGGGATACAATGTGCAAGGTTTCAAATACCGCAGACAACAACTTCTCCATGTCATCGGGGAGCCACCTGTCCTCGTCCGAGGAAGACTCAGGGTCACTGTCAAAGCTACCCGGTCGGTCCCCTGAGGAGTCGGGAGTCATGAAACAACTCACCCTCCTCCATGGAGTCTCGGCCACCAAAAGCCTCATAATCATCATCAGCAAAAAGCGAATAACCCGGTACACAAACGGCGCTGCGACCGCTCAGAGGGCATGTACCACACAAGAGACAGAGCTTAACCCGCCCTGAGGGGAGCCCTAGCTTGCTATTCCCAGAAGCCTCCATTATGGTGATAATAGCAGAAAAACTCGGGTCACAAGGCACTAACAGCCCAAACCCGGACAATCCCCAATTTGTCTCTCTAAAGTCCCTTAAAAAGATGGAGACTGTAGAGAGGGGGGGGTGAATGAGACCGGGAGGAACCACAACTCTGAGTAAAGTGGGACCCGTCTGGAAGACACAAAGGAAGCGCATGCACAACAGAAGAAAAGTAAAGGCTGGTGACTCACGGACCGCACCACGGATAGGGAGGCCAGGAGCAGCGACCAATCTGGGAAGGACAGCGCCCGCAGCGAGGGGACCGCCCGGTGAAGTCAGGAAGGAGAGGAGCCCTGCAGAGCACACGCAGCAGGCAATGGCGCTGAGCAGCGGTATCTGGCACCTCGAGGGATGGGCCGTGCGGCGATGACGCGGAACACACCCCTCCCGCTGTGCGACAGAGAGAGGTTCTGGCGCGAACTCTGGGCGCCAAGAAGGCGAAATGGCGCCCGGACAGCAGAGGAGGACAGGCAGGGGAGGCATCGCCCCTCCCCACCACGGAGGTCATTTCACTCCAGTGAACTCCTCCGCCCCCAGGACACTGCCCGACGCCCCCTGCCGGGGCCCGCGGTCCCCTCCCCTCCCTCACAGCATGGGCGGGAGGAGAGGAGAAGGAGGAGGTGAGTAAAGAAGTAAAACATGTAACCAAAAACACACACATACAAAAAATAAAATAAAGCTTGTGGGTGACATGCGGAATAAATGGTCTCTAAGTGGTTCCTCAAGCCCCCCCCCCCGGATATAGGCTCATCAATGCCTATGGCCGGCTACCCTTCGGGAGAGGGTCTGACCCTCGGCGTTCCCCTACCGTCACCTGTTCCGTAGCCGAGGCTGGGAGGTAGTAAGGGTCCCCGGAAGAAGGTGGGAATAGGGCTGCAGTGGCCGACAGGCTTGGGATGCCCCGCTCGCCTGCGATATCCATAGAGAGAGATAGCACCATCTGCAGTCAGACTGCAAGAAGAACTCTGGGGATTTTTGAGGAGACAGTTGGCTTATATGGGCCGGGAGGAGCCCCGATTTTCATCTTGCAGTCACTGCGCCACCTTGTGGCGGATAACCCACTTATCAGAAATGGAGCGACCTGAACAGGACACCAGGAACACACTTCCTTTCTGCAGGCAGGCTGAGAATCCATAGACCGCCATATTGGATGTATAAAGGCACAGAAAATGCACTAGGTGCAGTTTGGATGATTTTTAATGTGAGCAATCTGTATGTACAGGGAGGAGAAAAATACAAGATATGCCCTTATTCAGGTTGAAGATCCGGTTTAACTGGCATTTTGTGCCATACATGATGAATGAGGAAGAGGTGACTTGCCTATAGTTCCTCTTTAAGACAGTGCCTTGACAACCATAATCAATAGCCTGTCATGAAAGATCTCTGTTCTGAAGGACTCTGGTCTCCAGCCAGGCCATCAAAATCTGTAGACTGGGGTGCCACAGAGGAGCCTTTGACAACAGGTCTGCACAATCAGGAACATGCCAAGGTGGACCTTTGGCCAGACTAGTATGGTCAGACCGCCCCCAACCATACATTTTTCAACAGCCATTTAAGGAGCAGGAAGGGATGAAATGCATAAACGGATTAGAAGGTAACTAGCTGAACAGGTTCCACTAGGTCACTGGCGCACAACTGTCAAAGCTAGCAGAATCCATGGTCAAGCTGCGCCACCTTCTGGCTGTGTCCAAAATCTGTTACCAAAATCATCATAATATTGACACCTCATTTAAATACGCATGATGTCTAGGAGTGGAGGCTCTTTGAAACCCTGTGCTGCTGCTTCAGTCGCACCCTCCTGACCTTGTTAACCAGTGACACAGTGAAGATAAAGCAAAGAGCTAACCCCACCATAGAAAAAATACAGTTTTGTGATTACTCACCTTTAAAACGGATATTATAAGTGTGACATACACTCCGCTTCAATACTTCTTGACAGTTGGGTTATTCTCCAGTAGAGGGCGAACTTCTGCAGAGATGAATGCAAAAAAAGAAGCCCCTCCCGGTCCATAACTACCTGGGACCTCCCACCAATTCCCCAGTGTAAGATAGCAGTAAAGGGACCAAGAAGAATCAAATATAACAACACTAAACAAAAAAACAATGGTTCGCCATATAAAGAATCCAGAATACCAAACAGGGTGGGTGAAGCGGAGTGTATGTCACACTTATAATATCCGTTTTAAAGGTGAGTAATCACAAAACGGTATTATTCCAAGTGCGACATACACTCCGATTCAATACGACAGTTGGGACATCCAATAGCAGTGTCCGTCAAGGGTGGAAACCATAAACAGTAAACAGTAAAGAATGCACCAACTCAAACCACTGCAGCTTGCAGAACCTTGCGGCCAAAAACAGCATCCGCTGAAGCCCGCACATCAGCCTTCTAAAACTTGGAAAAAGTATGAACAGAAGACCAAGTAGCAGCCTTACAAACTTGTTCAACAGAAGCCTGGTGCTGAAAAGCCCAGGATGCACCCACAGCACGAATAGAGTGCGCAGTGACCCTAAAAAGGGGGAGTCCTCCCCTTAGCAGAATAGGCCCCAACAATGGCCTGACGAATCCATTTGCTAATCGTAGACTTAGCAGGTGACAAACCTTTCCTGGGCCCGCAGGGCACCACGAAAAAAGCGTCCGTCTTGCGGAAGGAAGAAGTAGTCACCAAATAGTACTTCACACAGCGGACAACGTCCAAATTGTGCAAAACCCTCTCCTTGTCATTGTTAGGCTTAGGACACAAGGAAGGGAGAACAATATCCTGATTGAGGTGGAAAGCAGACACCACCTTAGGAAGGAAATCCGGCTTAAAACGAAAAACCACCTTATCCTGGTGTCTCTCAAAGTAAGGGGCCTGAATCGACAGAGCCGCCAACTCAGAGACACGCCGAACCGAGGTAATCGCCACCAAGAAGGCAACCTTCTGATTGAGAACCGAAAGAGCAATATCATGTAGCGGCTCAAAAGGAGGACCCTACAGAGCCGAAAGAACCAAATTCAAATCCCAAACAGGAACTACAGCTTTTCGAGGGGGCCGCACATGCGCCACCCCTTGGAAAAAAGTCTTAACCAGCGGGTGTAAAGCAAAAGACCTCTGGAAGAAAACCGACAGAGCAGAAACCTGTCCTTTCAAAGTACTAAGCTGGAAGCCAAGGTCCAGATTATGCTGAAGAAACTCCAAAATCCTGGGTACAGAAAAAAACCTGCAAGGAAAGGCCCTAGCCTCACACCAATCAATATAGGACCTCCAAGTCCTATAGTAAATGCCAGAAGAGGACAGCTTCCTAGCCCTAATCAGGGTCTGAACGACCACCTCAGACAAACCTTCCTCTTTCAAGATGAAGGTATCAGCAGCCAGGCCGTCAAAGCCAGCGTTTGTAAATTGAGGTAAAGTAGATGACCCTGGGATAGCAGGTCCGGCATCAAGGGAAGCCGGCACTGGTCTACGGCCATCCTTACGATGTCTGCGTACCAAACCCTTCTTGTCCACCTTGGAGCCACCAGAATCGCTGGTGCCCCTTCTAGAACCAGTTTGCGAACTACCCTGCCCGGCATGGAGACAGGTGGAAACAGGTACAGAAAACCCAGGTCCTTCCACACCAGAGACAAGGCATCCACTGCCAAGGCCAGGGGATCCTGAGAAAGAGACACAAATGCCGGAAGCTTGTGATTGTGCCTCGAGGCAAAGAGATCCACCTCCAGAGTCCCCCACTTGCGGGAAAGATCCAGAAAGACCTCGGGGTTGAGAGACCACTCTCCGTGGCGAGAGGACCCCCTGCTCAGGGAATCTGCCTCCGTATTCCCCACCCCCGGAATGTAGACTGCCGAAAGGCAAGGAACATTGCTCTCCGCCCAGCGCAGGATCAGAGAGACTCCCCTGAGGGTACTCCTGCTGCGAGTCCCTCCTTGGTGATTTATGTAGGCCACTGCCGTTCGGTTGTCCGAACGCACCTGAACTGGAAGACCCTGTAACTGTGGGGTTAACCGAGCCAGATGCAGAAGAATGGCTCGGAGCTCCAATACATTGATGGGGGTGTGAGCCTCCTGGGGACCCCACACCCCGCTGAACTGATGACTCTTCCAATAACCTGCCCAGCCCAACAGGCAGGCATCCGTGGTAACCGTCTCCCAACAAGGGACCAGAAAGGATCTGCCCTTCACCAGATTGCTCGAGTCCAGCCACCACCGAAATGATTGCCGAACCCTGGGAGACATCTTGAAAGGCTGATCCAATGACTGTGGGCTCCTGTCCCAATACGTCAATAGGAGAAGTTGAAGAGATCTCATGTGAAATTGTGCAAACGGCACCACCTCGAAGGGAGGACACATCAGGCCCACCAGTTTCATCCCCTGTCGGATAGAGGGACAAGGACTGGCCAGAAGAAGACGGATCAGGTCCTGAATCCCCTGCACCTTGGTCTGGGGCAGAAACACTCTGGCCCGACTGGTATCCAGATTCATGCCCAGAAATGAAATCACTCGAGACGGGGAGAGAGAAGACTTGGTGCGGTTGATCACCCACCCGAACCTCTCCAGGGTCGACACCACCACCAGTTCTGCCTGCTGAAGGGAAGAAGCAGAAAACAACAGATCGTCCAGATAAGGCACAATGCGAATGCCCTGAGATCTGAGCAGAGCCATTACGCCCGCCAAAACCTTGGTGAAGACCCTCGGTGCCGAGGTCAGACCGAAGGGAAGAGCTACGAATTGATAATGTTGATCCCCCACCGCAAATCAGAGGAATCTCTGATGTGCCTGAAAAATCGGAACATGCAGATACGCATCCTTGATGTCTATGGATGTCATAAAATCCCCTTGGCGAAGGGAATTGATAGCCGAGCGCAGAGTCTCCATGCAGAACTTTTTGGCTCTGATAAACCTGTTGAGAACCTTGAGATCTAGAATGGGTCTCACCGAACCCTCCTTTTTGGGAACCATGAAAAGGTTGGAGTAGTAACCCCTGCCTCTTTCCAATGGAGGCACCGGGCATATAACCCCCATGTCCAGAAGGCTTTTCACTGCCAACAGGAGCCCCTGTGCAGCCTGAGGGTCCGAGGGCACCCGAGACCTTAAGAATCTTGGGGGCGGCCAGTACTCGAACTCCAGTTTGTACCCGGGAGGAGACCACTTCCAAGATCCAATTGTCTGTGACCTCCCGGGCCCAGACTCGGAAGAAGAGCCGCAGCCGTCCCCCCACCCTTACGGGTGAGGGCGCCCCTTCATTGCTGAGCCGGTTTAAACGGCAGGCTTGGCTTGGAAACCCAGGCAGCCGCGGGATGTGCCCGACCTCTGCCTCTGTTCCAGGACGAGCCCCTGACCCCTGAGAAGGCCAGACCCCTAGACGCTCTGGCCCCTCGAAAGGAAGGAGTGAACAAGCCCGCCCCCTGAAAGGGCGGCGCTGCTTCCTCCACTGAGGTAACTTACCGCCTTTAGCAACAGCATCCAATTTATCTCCAAACAGCCGCGCACCCAAGAAGGGGAGAGCTGTGAGTGACTTCCTGGCTCCAATGTCCGCTGTCCACTGATGGAGCCAGACCAGTCTGCGCATGGCCACCAGCAAGGCTGACGTCCTACTACACACGACAATGGAGTCTTCCATCGCAGCCATGACAAAATCCATGAACAATTCGCACTTCTTAAGTATAGCGAACTCAGCGCTAGCTGGATCCAGCTGAGCGTTATTCAGCCAGTCTCTGATAAAAGACCTGGTAGCAAGCGACACCAGGGCAGATGCACTAACAGGCCGCAGGGCCGAGCCCACGTTGGCAAATGCGTGGCACGCCATTTGATCAAGGCGCTTGTCCTCGCCATCCTTAAGGGAGGAGGCGTCAGGGGTGTTCAGTACAGAAGAGTTGAACTCGGGAGGAGAAGACCAGCGCTTGACCGCCTCCACCGGAAAGGGATACTTCTTATCCCATCCCTGAGGCACACCAGGGAGCCGACTGGGCCTCTCCCATTCCCTAAGTATCAGCGCATCAAAATGACCCTGAGTAGGGAATTCCAGATGGGGCTTGTAGGGCCCCAAAAAATTCCCCCTTCTTAAGAGGGGGCGCCTCAGGTGGATCAATATCCAACACCTCCAATAAATGTGACAAAACAGTGGCTGTATCAACGGCATCCCCCAGCGCCTGCCCGACATTGGAATTCCCAGGCTGACCATAGTCAGCCTCTGAATCCTGATACAATTCCTCCTCCTCTAGCGGGGAATAATCGGACAAGTCAGCGGACTCATCGTCAGTGTCCCACAAGGGCTGGGCCGACGACAACTGTCTCTTTTTAGCCTGGGGCTTCTTGCCCACCGTGCTAGCAATCATTTTCTCTATGCTGGCCAACCTAGCCCAAACATGAGAAAGCGACTCCCCACTAGTACCAATGTCACTTGGGGTACGGATCAGGTGGGGATCTATATCTCTCTCTCTATAATATATATATATATATATATATCTTATTATTATTATTATTGTTTATTTATATAGCGCCATTAACTTCCGTAGCGCTTTACAAGTTAAGAATACAGACAAGGTAAAACATATAGCACAAAGAACAATACAAAATTAGATGCCACAGGTTAAAACCAAGTGTTGTGAGCACAGGAGACAATAGGGAGGAGTGCCCTGCCCTTGCGAGCTTACAGACTAAAATATATATATATATATATATATATATCTCTATCTATATATATCTCTATCTATATATATATCTCTATCTATCTATATATATCTCTATCTATCTCTATCTATCATATATCTATATAAATATTACGTATATACCACCGAGCAGCCATACAGAGCAAATAAAAGGCATATAGACACACACAATTGTATGTAGCCCACGGGCACAAATAACGCCCGGCGACATGTACAACAATAAAGTGCATAAGCCGAAGTATCCAGCTAAGGGAGCCCCGTATGGGGCACTCACGGGCCAGTATGAAGATGGCATCTCTTCGGTGGAAAGGGTGAAGGAGGCGGGCCAGCGCGGAGCACGCCAGCACATGGCCCCGTCCCCTTCCGACGCGGGATACACACCCAAGCCGCACTTCCAGGCGATAGGGCTGGAGCCGGCCGACGCAGCCAACTGAGGGAAGTAGAAGGTCGCTCTCCCCGGCCAATATGGCCGCGGAGCCGACCATAAGAGAACCGGCCCGCCGCCGCACGAGAGCGTGCGTGCGGGACAAGCAGTAAACACACACACACACACACACACACACACACACACACACTATAAAAGGTCAGGCAGCCAGCACCCCCGGAGGAGAGTAAAGGGACCCAGAAGGGGGAGAACCCTGCCAGATTCCGGCCCTAAGCCTAGCGCGACGGAGCATCCCACACCAGGATCACCAAAACCTGGATAACCGCCTACCCCATAGTGAGGTCTCACGGTGGAGCGGTGCTCCTACTTCACCCATAGGGTGCTCCTACCTGTACCAGGACCCGCAGCCTAAGCTGGGAGGCTCAATACAGGGACAATTTAGGAGGGTCCTGGCAGCAATAGGGACGAAAATGGCCGGGCGCATACCAGACTTACCTGCAAGTAAGAGAAGCCTTCATCTTCTGTCTTGCTCTCTCCCTGCAGAGAAGACAACTGGGGAATTGGTGGGAGGTCCCAGGTAGTTATGGACCAGGAGGGGCTTCTTTTTTTGCATTCATCTCTGCAGAAGTTCGCCCTCTACTGGAGAATAACCCAACTGTCAAGAAGTATTGAAGCGGAGTGTATGTCACACTTGGAATAGAGTGCCTAGCATAGAGATTAAGCACTTGCTTGTCCACTGCATTCTTAGGCACTATCTGAAGTAGGAATAACAGCGTATCTACCTAGACACGAAGTGGGGAAGCCTGTCTCCGGAGGGAAGGCCCACTTCATTAACCTATTGCGCCTATAAAAGCAAACAACCTCACAATGAAGCACAAGGCAGCCCCCAAGTCACTCTGGGGCTGACCCTTGCATAGGTTGGAACCAGTGTCTCAGTTCTGAGACTGGCACCCAGGACACACAACTGACCTTGGCATGATGATGTGTGCCGCAGTTACTTTCTAAGCGCCAGACATAATATAACTGGAGTGACCAGATTCAATCAAGCAATCTCAATGACAGATGGCACCCAGAGATCAGCAAGGGCAAAGCTAAGACCAAAACACTGCCCCTCTGCTTGTGAGGAAACACCTCCTTGTCAATCCTTTCGGCCCCAACAAAAAAGGAGATCCTCAGGTCCTTGCATAAAAAGTGACACTGCCAAGGACCAGGAAGTTAACAAAAAAAAGTTAAATAAAACCAAGAAAGAACTTAAAAAATGATCACAGTCTAAGCAGCAATGTCCTATCTAGTTTAGAATTAAAGGCACACTGGGGGAGCAAGGATGCAATTCAACAGACACAAAAGAACAAAAAGGTACTAAACTTTTGTCCCCTGCCACTGATCAGTGCTAGTGAGGCAATCAGCCAATCATCTGATTACTTGCTGCAACACACAACCTTGCGCTGTCTGGGGCCAGAACATGGGCTTGTGCCAGGTTTGCAACTTGCCATCAATCACAGGTGTAGTGCCACACCCTCTCCATTCATTGCAAAGGAGGTATCAGACTGAGGCCCAACACGCCCCCCATTGTAGTGGTCTTGCCCCTGTGGCTGATGGCGGGCGCGTGGCCCAGAACAGAAGCACCAGCGATTGGAGTTTGAGGCCCCAGATGGCACGGGATAATGGGCTGTGTCGCAGGCTTGGATCCAGTAATCAGGCGAGTTGCTGATCACCGGACTAGCACGATCAGTGGCAAGGGACAAATGGAAGTACCCTTGCGTTTTTTTTTTTTTTTTTTTGCTGAATCACTTTAAGATGCGCTAGGAAGTGTCCATCATGGTCAGCAGGGGAATAATGTAGTAGTAGTAGGGGAGGGGGAAGAGGAGGAGGAAGAGGAGGAAGAAGAGGAGGAAGAAGAAGAAGAGGAAGAAGAGGAAGAAGAAGAGGAGGAGGAAGAAGAGGAGGAAGAAGAGGAGGAAGAAGAGGAAGAGGAAGGAGGAGGAGGAAGGAGAGAAAGAAGAAGGAGGAGAAAGAAGAAGAAGGAGAAGGAAGGAGGAGAAGGAAGGAGGAGAAGGAAGAAGGAGATGGAGAAGAAAATTCTCCAGAACAGATTATCTACAGGAATATAAAATGCAAGATACACCTACCTCGCTACAGCCCGGATAAAATCCAGAGATACAGTACATTTATATTTAGGTCCATCAAGTTGATCATCATGGCCAACCAGTGTCAGCAGCTGAAGCGTCACGAGTGAAGAGATCTAGTAAAAGAAACACGACAATGTCCCAGACAGCAGCAACTTCATTACATGGCAATGGCCATGACACAGTGGAAGGCTTGGTATTCTTCCTTCTACTTACCTGTGTGAAGATGTTTGCAGTGGGAGCCACTCTGCTGTCTACAATGCTGTACAAAATGGCCAGGAGTCTATCCAGAGGGAATGGCTTTGGGCCAAGTAGATGGTTGCTGGTCTACAAACAGATTTTTAAAAAATGTCATAAATAAAACAACATTGGCAGTTGCAGCAAACTCTGAACTTTCCCACATCTGATCTGCACAACAGTTCCCATTTGTGTGAGACACCAGTACCTTTTCATTGAAAATGGCTGCCCCCCTCCCCCCATACTTACTGCTCGACAGGCTCCATTTATAAAAGCCACTGACCCAGTGCAAGCTTTGTAGCAGTGAAGGGCAGAAAAGCTGAATGGTCTGCAACTTCCAAGATAGCTACTTCTGTATTTAGTTTAACACAAGGGTCACACTTTCTGCTTTAAAAAGGGAAGCAACAGGTAAGGATTTTATGGTGTTGGAGGACCTGGAGGACCCCCCTGAGCCTGTCACCATGCAGCCCTGCACCCATTTGCTAGGAAATGGGTGTGGGACCACTTTCATTTTTCCCTTAAAGCAGACGTTCACGCTGAATAAGAACCTATCTTTTAGGTTTCCCACACCCTGTACATACAGATTGCTCACATTAAAAATAATCCTACCTGCATCTACTGCATGTTAAACATCCAAGATGGCGGCTCATGGAGCATCAGCCTGCCTGCAAACAGGAAGTGTCTTCTTACTGTGTTGCTCTGCATTCTGGGATTGCTCTCCTTTCCCTGACCCCAGCTCTGCTCCGTTTGTGCAAAGCACAGCTATAACCCCACCCCCTGCACTTTATCCCGCTCTCTTCTCCACAGTATGTGTGATGCTTCTAAGTCAAGATGGCAGCACCCGTACCCTAGAGTCCTGACCACAGTTGAAGCCCAGCAGGGGGAAAGAATAATACGTAAGTGATTAAAACCTTAAAATATATAAATTTTAGATGCTGGGGAATAGTTTTTTTTAAGGGTTTGGGCTTTTGATTGAATTATGCTGAAGGTCCGGTTTAAGACCCCCCCCCCCCCCAATCCCCCTGTGTACAGATTGATGGACAACATTTTATTTAGCTTTGCCGATTGGCTAATCAGCTAGGTTCTCTCCTAATAATGGTGTCAGACCGGAAACAGCTAGGCTGTCAACACATTGATTACTGGGAGGCTAGGAAAATTGCCGCAAAGAGAGGGGCCGATGGACGTTACTATAGTTTTGACGACACAAGCTCAGTGCACATGAATGGCATGCAACGTTCACTGTGCAGGCGCAGGATTTTGCTCAGCATCAAGATGGGGGCGTCTGCTGATCAGCAGAGAAAGCGGCATGGTGAAAATAAATAGGAAAGTATTCATGTTTATTATGTTTTATGCCAAAGGGAGAAGACATTTTGGGGGAGTTTTAAATTGCTCTTTCAGAGGGTGTTGGAGCAGTTTAATGTAACTTGTGTTGTCAAGTGCAAGCAACACTAGCAGAATATCCCATCTATGGCGCATGTGCAGATGACATATTAGAGTTGGCTACATACATGGATGATATCTGCTTCTGGCACAACTCATAGTCTGGTAATAAGGAAGAACCAGTGTGCATTTGGTCTGCAGTGTTCTTCCTGTCGCTGTCCTGCTATGTGTCTATGTTTTAACGGTTTCTAATGTGACATCCACTGTATGCTGAATGGTTAAAGCGGACCAACACCCTCCCCTGATCGGCCCGAGAATCTATAAGATTCCCGGACCGATCAGCTCCCTGACTGCGGGGCACCCCGATCGGGGGTGCCCCGCTGTGTGAAACCCCCCCCAGATCCCCGAAAATCCTACCTGATCCTCGTTCCAGCGGAGCATGCGCGGGCCGCCGCCGCCGCCTCCCGCGCGTCCCTCTAGCAGGGCGCGCACCCGCGCCGGCCGGGCGCGCGGGCGCACTCCCTGTAAGAGGGACGCGCGGGAGGCGGCGGCCCGCGCTCAGCTTGTCCGGCGCTGCCTTTCCTTGTCCGTCGGCGGTGATTGGACGAGCGAGTCACGTGGGCGCGAGTTCAGGTGAGTTTTCGGCGCTTTCTGGGGGGGTTTCACACAGCGGGGCACCCACGATCGGGGTGCCCCGCGGAAGTGGACCAGTACCCGGGATAGTAAAAATCCTGAGTGTTGGTCCACTTTAATTGTGTATGACATCTACGTATCTATGACATTTCTTTGGAGATGCTGTTTCAATTACCTTTTCATGCTTCTTCAGAAAATCAGTTTTCTTAATTTTTCCATGATGCTATACAACAGATAAAATTGTAAGCAGTAATGCCAAATCAATATATACTCAAGGAAACATCACAAAGTATTAGACAAATCTACTTGCATATATTTTGTTATATTACAACACATGCTCCGTTCACTGAAATAAAAACTAAAACAAACATTTTATGTTCTCTTTATTCACTCCTCAGGAATTCTGTCCTCCTCCTGGTCACCTCCTCAAACTCCCACCTTCAAGACTTCTTCCATGCCTCTCCACTTCTCTAGATTGCACTCCCCTGCTCAATCCACCGCCCTCCAACACTTCAAGCCTTTAAAAGTCCACTGAAAACTCACCTTGTCAGACATGCATATAACCCTGCTTAAGCATTAACTTCACCAGACATATGCCACCACACTCAAGTTCTACCACTTGTGATCCGGCCACTTTCTGTCTGCACCTTCATCCTTTAGACTGTAAGCTTGCAAGGGCAATGCTCCCTTTCATATTGTCTCTTGATATCACATTTGGTTTGAACTTTGTAGCATCTAGTTTACAATGATCCCTGTATAGTATGTTTTACCTTGTCTGTAAATATACAGCACCAATAATAAAACATTTATCTTAGACCTAGTATAATTTTTAAAATACAAGACAGACATTTTGAGCATTAGGGGGAAGCCTAATAAATTGGGAAAAGCAACAGACATGAGGTTAATTGGGGAGGCCACACAAATATGTCCTGGCAGCAAGGGTTCTGAATGATTGTCAGTATCAGAATAGAGAAATAGTTTAGCATACCAATTAAATAATTATTTATTAGTATACTTGCACGGGTGCTATGTCTAATTTGGAGGTGCATTTCACCCCCTAAAAACCCATAGGAACTATATTAGAAAATTAAGACATGCACACCAAAAGTGATGCTTGTATTATTTTTTGCAAAAAAAGTTATAGTTCATACAACAATTAGTAAGGCATAATTCATTAGTTCAATAGTAAAAGTATTACTGTAGGAAGCTATCCCCTGGGTCTGTGATTCAAAGAACTATTGTAATGTGGTTAGAGTCTTCCACAAAAGGGAGGTGCTGATGAGGTAATGAATCACAGAATCACCACAAAAGGATGTCCCCTAGCCAATAGCAGTAGAATGAAATACAGAATGAGGGATATATACACAGTATAACAGAAGCAATAATACAATTCTGTGAGTACTCTCCTGTAGATTTTTTTTTTGACGGTGTCCTGTTCAGGTCGCTCCATTTCTGACATGTGGGTAATCCACCACAAGGTGGCGCAGTGACTGCAAGATGAAAATCGAAGCTCCTCCCGGCTCCATATAAGGCAGCTGTCTCCCGAAATTCCCCAGTGGTTCAAAAGCAGTAAAACAGACATCACGGGAGGCCAGGAAACCATGTTACATCACATAGCTTCAGCATGTACCCAAGGACTAAAGCCAAATACAACAGTAATCACCATAACAGGCAAAAGGAGATAACAGAACAGAAGGGTGGGATGGAGCGACCTGAACAGGACACCGTCAAAAACAATTCTACAGGTGAGTACTCACAGAATTGTATTTTTCCCAGTGTCCTGTTTAGGTCGCTCCATTTCTGACATGTGGGACATCCAAAAGCAGTGTCCAAAAGAAGAGTGGGATCCCCAGAGAGCAACAGCATGTAGTTCATGACACTACCGCCTGAAGCACCTTACGGCCAAAAACATCATCAGCTGAGGCCCTAACATCAACCTTGTAAAACTTTGTAAAAGTATGAACAGAAGACCAAGTAGCGGCCTTACAAACCTGTTCAACCGATGCCTGGTGCTGAAAAGACCAAGAGGCACCAATAGCTCTGGTAGAGTGAGCTGTGATCCGAAAAGAGGGTTCCTTCCCCTTGGCAGAGTACGCTTGTACCACCGCCTGTCTGATCCCCTTGCTGAGAGTGGATTTGGCTGGAGGCAGACCTTTCCTATATCCTGAAAGATTCAGTAGCAACTAGGTAGTACTTAAAGTGGAACAACACCCACCGATGATCAGCTTCCTGCCTGCAGGGCACCCCGATCGGGGCCCCACTGTGTGAAACCCCCCAGGACGCCCGCAAATCCTACCTGTTCCTCTTTCCAACTGCGCATGGGCGGGCCGCCGCCTCTCGCGCATCCCTCTAGCAGGGCACGCACTTGCGCCAGCCGATTGTGAATGGCCGGCGCGGGCACGCTCCTTGTAAGAGGGACGCGCGAGAGGCGGCGCGCGCTCTCACCTTGTCCGTCGACGGACCTCGCTTGTCCGTTGGCGGTGAATGGTGGAGCGAGTCACGTGGGAGCGGGATCAGGTGAGTTTTTGGGGCTTTCTGGGGGGTTTCACACCCGATCGGGGTGCCCCGCGGAAGTGGACCAACACCCAGGATAGTGAAAATCCTGGGTGTTGGTCCACTTTAAGGGCTCTGACCACATCCAAGGCATGGAGGGTCCTCTCCTTAGAATTAGAAGGCGCGGGACACAAGGAAGGTAAAACAATGTCCTCATTGAGGTGAAAGGAAGAAACAACCTTAGGTAAAAAATCAGGTTTAAGGCGAAAAACCACCTTATCCTGATGCCGCTCAAAGTAAGGATGCTTCATACAAAGCGCCGCCAGCTCTGAAACGCGACACACCGAAGTGATAGCCACCAAATCAGAATCAGAATGGATAAGGCAGCATCGCACAAGGGTTCAAAGGGAGGACCCTGGAGAGCAGAAAGCACCAAGTTCAAATCCCACACCGGTAACAGAGGCTTAAAAGGTGGACGTACATGAGTAACTCCTTGGAAAAAAGTCTTGATAAGTCTATGAGTGGCAAAGGATCATTGGAAAAAATACAATTCTGTGATTACTCACCTGTAGAATTGTTATTATGAGTATACATCACGTCCCGTTCCGAAAGATATCCTTACACATGGGTTATTCATCTTCAGATGTCACGTGACTGCAGAGCAGAAAAAGTGGCCCCTCCCGGCCCATATATACCGAGGCACCTCCCACAGAACCCCAGTATTTAAAAAGCAGTTAACAAAGGCCGGGAGAATATAAACAACAATCACCACGAAGAGGTAACAATAACAACAAGGGTGGGGCGGAACGGGACGTGATTTTTACTCATAATAACAATTCTACAGGTGAGTAATCACAGAATTGTATTATTCTTAGTATACATCACGTCCTGTTCCGAAAGATATCCTTACACATGGGACATCCAATAGCAGTGTCCGTAAGGTAGGGTGGGATCCCCAAAAGCAACGACAAGCAGTCTAATCTACTGCCGCCTGCAGAACTTTGCGGCCAAAAGCAGCATCAGCTGAGGCCTTAACATCAACCTTGTAAAACTTAGAAAAGGTATGAACAGAAGACCAAGTTGCAGCCTTGCAAACTTGTTCAACAGAAGCCTGGTGCTGGAAAGCCCAAGAGACACCAATAGCACGAGTAGAATGGCGGCGGAAAGGAGGTTTCTTTCCCTTAGCAGAATAGGCCTGAATCATGGCCTGATGGATCCACTTGCTGATAGTGGATTTAACAGGAGCCTGGCCCCTCTTAGGACCAGACGGAACCACAAAGAAAGCATCAGTCTTCCTAAAGGATTCAGTAGCCACCAAATAGAACTTCACAGCCCTAACTACATCAAGAGAGTCTAACACCCTTTCCTTGGGGTTACCAGGGTTAGGGCACAAGGAAGGCAACACAATGTCCTGATTGAGATGAAAAGCAGACACAACCTTAGGCAGAAAATCAGTTTTAAAGCGAAACACCACCTTTTCCTGGTGTCGATGGAAAGCGCCGCCAATTCAGAAACTCGCCTGACTGAGGTAGTAGCCACCAAAAATGCTACCTTGACAGTGAGAGTGGACAAAGCCGCATCCTGCAAAGGTTCAAAAGGAGACTCTTGCATGGCAGACAAAACCAAGTTCAAATCCCAAACAGGTAACATGGGCTTGCGTGGAGGACGCAAATGAATAACGCCTTGAAAGAAGGTCTTGACCAGATAATGCTGAGCAAAAGATCTTTGGAAAAAAACAGCCAGAGCAGAAACATGGCCCTTCAGAGTACTAAGCTGAAAACCCAGATCCAAGCCATGTTGTAAAAATTCCAATATCCTGGGAATTGAGAACACCCGACATGGAAGTGACCTAGACTCGCACCAGTCAATGTAAGCACGCCAAACCCTATAGTAAATGGTAGAAGAAGACTTCTTCCTAGCTCTGATCATGGTATTAACTACAGAGGCCGGCAACCCTTTGTCCATCAAGATGGAGGTTTCAGCAGCCAGGCCGTCAAAGCCAGCGTTTGTAAATTGGGGTGGCGCAGCAGCCCCTGAGTGAGCAGGTCTGCCACCAGGGGCAGGACGAAACAATCTACTGCCAGCTGTATGATTTCTTAGAACCAAATTCTACTTGGCCAACATGGGGCCACCAGAATGGCTGGCACCCCTACCTGGGCTATTTTGCGCAGCACCTTGCCCAGCAGAGGAAATGGAGGAAAAACATAAAGGAGCTGGAAGCTCTTCCAAGACATTGCCAGAGCATCCACTGACAGGGCCAGGGAATCCTGTGACAGGGAGACAAAGGCTGGAAGCTTGTGATTGTGACGGGACGCAAACAGGTCCACATCCGGCTGGCCCCAACGGAGGCACAGAGAGTGAAACACCCTGTTGCTGAGGGACCATTCTCCCATGCGAGAAGCCCCCCTGCTCAGAGAGCCTGCTTCCAGATTCTCCACCCCCGGAATGTACACAGCCGAGATGCAGGGAACATGGTCCTCTGCCCATGACAGCATCAGGGATACTTCCTTGAGAGCCCTCTTGCTCCTGGTTCCTCCCTGATGATTGATGTAGGCAACCGCCGTCTGGTTTTCTCAGCGGATCTGTACCGCCAGACCCCGAAGGTGCGTGGTCAGATGGGAAAGCACTTACTTTATTGCCCTCAGATCCAGAATGTTGATTGGGGCATGGGCCTCCTGAGGACCCCACTGCCCCTGGAATTTCAGGGACTTCCAAAAGCCCCCCCAACCAGTCAGACTGGCATCCGTGGTGACCACCTTCCAGCAGGGAGTCAGAAAAGATCTGCCCACTAGCAGATTCCTTGGATCCAGCCACCATGGCAGAGACCGCCTGGCCAGAGGGGACAGTAAAAATACCTGATCCAGGGACCCTGTGAGGCCTCATGTGAAACTGAGTGTATGGGACAGCCTCGAAGCTGGACACCATCAAACCCACCAGCTGCATTGCCTGTCTGATGGATGGATGAGGGCAAGACAGAAAGAGCTGTGTTTGTGACTGAAGACTCTCTACCTTCAGCTGAGGGAGAAAGACCTTGACCTGAGATGTATCCAGAGTCATGCCCAGAAATGACTTTACCCTGGAAGGAGACAGGGAAGATTTGGGAAGATTGATCACCCAGCCAAACGTTTCCAGAGTGGATACCACTGTCTGAACGTCCATCTCTGCTTGTTGCAAAGTCTGAGAAGCTACAAGAATGTCATCCAGGTAAGGAAGAATGCGAATGCCCTGAGATCTCAACAGAGCCATCACTCCTGCCAGTACCTTGGTGAACACCCTGGGAGCAGAGGTAAGACCAAATAGCAGAGCCACAAACTGGTAATGCTGATCTTCCACTGCGAACCTGAGAAATTTTTGATGGCCTGCAAAAATTGGCACATGAAGGTAAGCATCCTTGATGTCTAAAGAGGACAAGAAGTCCCCTGGGCGAAGAGAATTTATGGCAGAACACAGAGTCTCCATGCGAAAGTGCCTGAATCTGATAAATTTGTTGAGGAGCTTTAAATCCAGGATAGGCCTGACGGATCCGTCCTTTTTGGGGACAGTGAAAAGATTGGAATAATAGCCATTGCCCCTTTCCCGCAGAGGAACAGGGCAAATGATCCCCAATTCCAGTAGGTTTTAGACAGCAAGACACAGACACTGAGCTGACAGGGGGTCTTGAGCCATCCGGGATTTTATGAATCTTGGGAGTGGCCAGGCTGCAAACTCTATCTTGTAACCGGAGGAGACTACCTCCTGAATCCACCGGTCTGAGACAAGGCGTCTCCAGATGTGAGCAAAAAACCGAAGCCGTCCCCCCACCCGGATGGGTGAGGGCGCCCCTTCATGCCTGAGGTGGTTTGGGGGAGGATTTGGAGATAGACACAAGGTACAAGGGAAACCCCACAATCAGTATAGAACCGGCCTTGTCCCGAAGGAACCCCGGACTCATTGTCTTGAGAAGCCTCCATATGGTGATTATCGTGGCTCAATTGGCCAATTGGGAATAATGCTAGAGCAAACCCGGGATGCCCCAATGCACCGCAAGGGAAGTGGGAGGATTTAAGGTATTAAAAAAAAAATTCCCTCAATCAAATGTAAAGGCCGGGAGAAACCACTATTTCTATAGGCTGAAAGACATAAGAGGATCTCGTAAGACATATATATAACGTAGGAGTATTAAGAAAAGATAGCCCGCGAGGGCACTTACAGACCGCGAAAACGGAGACGCCAGCTACGCAGCACCACCGAGACAAGATGGCGCCCACATACACCTCGAGGGGCGGGCCGCGGAGGAGTGACGCAAAAAGCGTCCCTCGCCCCGCCCGCCTCCCTCTGAAAAGCGCGAAAAGACGCGCCCACGTGAATGACTGCGCCGTTAGCGCCTGCGGTAAATGTCCCCGCCATATGCAGAGCGGTGTACAAGAGTATCAGATTAAAAGAAAACAGTGCAACCAATTTAAACGGAGATCGCTGCATAACGCGCTCCACATAAGCGGGAGCATAACAAATGGTGCCACATAACACAATATATATATATATATATATAATATATATATATATAAAATATATATAAAATATATAAAATATATATAAAATATATAAAATATATATATATATATATAAAATATATATAAAATATATAAAATATATATATATATAAAATATATATATATATATATATATATATATATATAAAATATATATATATATATAATATAAAATATATATATAAAATATATATATATATATATAAAATATATATATATATATATATAAAATATATATATATATATATATAAAATATATATATATATATAAAATATATAAAATAAATATATAAAATATATATATATAAAATATATAAAATATATATATATATAATATATATATATAAAATATATAAAATATATATATATATAATATATATATATAAAATATATAAAATATATATATATATAATATATATATATAAAATATATAATATATATATATATATATATATATATATATATATATATATATATATATATATATATATATATATATATATATATATATATATATATATATATATATATATATATATATATTACCCCCCCCTTCCCCTATGCGGCGGAGCACAGCTCCTTAGCACCTAAATATGGTGCTGTCTACCTTCACCCGAACACTACAGCCGAGGCTGGGAGTCAGTACAATAAAGACAGAATGGGTGGGAATAACTCCACAGGGCCGTAGGGCCATAAGACCCAGCTCACCTGCCTGAAATAGAGAGAGCCACTTTCTCGTCCCGGCAGTCCGAGACTGCAGAGAAAATCTAGGGGTTCTGAGGGAGGTGCCTCGGTATATATGGGCCGGGAGGGGCCACTTTTTCTGCTCTGCAGTCACGTGACATCTGAAGATGAATAACCCATGTGTAAGGATATCTTTCGGAATGGGACGTGATGTATACTAAGAATAAATAGCCAAGGCCGAAACCTGACCCTTGAGGGTACTCAGCTGGAGACCCAAGTCCAATCCATGTTGTAAGAACTCCAAAATCCTTGAAAGGGAGAATGCGCGACAGGGGAGACTCTTGGACTCCCACCAGGCAATGTAAGCATGCCAAACTCTGTAATAAATCATGGAAGAGGATTTCTTCCGAGCCCGAATTATGGTACGCACGACCGAAGCAGACAGTCCTTTCTCCATCAAGATGGAGGTTTCAGCAGCCAAGCCGTCAAAGCCAGCGTTTGTAAATTGGGGTGGCGAACCAAATTGGGGTGTCCGCGAACCAACACCGCCTCAGCCAACGAGGAGCCACCAGAATGGTTGGCACCCCCTCCTGGGCAATCTTGCGCAGCACAGACCTAGGAGCGGAAAAGGAGGAAAGGCATAAAGAAGACGGAACTCCGTCCAAGGAATTGCCAGAGCGTCCGTGGCGAAGGCCAGAGGATCTCTTGATAGAGAGACGCACCTTGGAAGCTTGTGATTGTGTCGGGACGCAAACAGGTCCACATCCGGCTGACCCAAGTGGTGACACAGAGCGTGAAAGATCTTGTTGCTGAGAGACCATTTCTCCAGACGAGAGGCCCCCCTGCTCAGGGAGTCTGCCTCCAGGTTCTCCACCCCGGGGATGCAAACCGCCGAGATGCAAGGAACATTCTCCTCCGCCCAAGTCAGGATCTGGGTCACCTCCTTGAGGGCTCGCTTGCTGCGAGTCCCGCCCTGGTGACTGATGTAGGCGACAGCCGTCTGATTGTCCGAGCGGACCTGGACCGCACGACCCCGTAGATGGGGGGTCAAATGAAACAGAACCAACCGGATCACTCTCAGCACCAAGAGACTGAAAGGCAAATGGGCCTCCTGCGGACCCCACTGGCCTGGAACTTCAGGGAATGCCAAAAACCACCCCAGCCGGTCAGACTGGCGTCCGTGGTGACAATCTCCCAGCAAGGAGTCAGAAAGGACCCACCCACTAGAAGATTTCTGGAGTCCAACCACCACGAGAGGGACCACCTGGCCAGAGGGAACAGAGAGAACTCCTGCTCCAGGGACTCCTGTGTCCAGTCCCAAACGGTCAAAAGATTCAATTGAAGAGGCCTCATGTGGAACTGAGCAAAGGGCACAGCCTCGAAACATGACACCATGAGACCCACCAGCTTCATCCCCAGACGGATGGACGGTCGCTGGCACGACAGTAAGGCCCGCGTCTGAAGACCCTCCACCTTCTGCTGGGGGAGAAAAACCTTGACCTGAGAGGTGTCCAACATCATGCCCAGGAAGGACCTCACCAATGAGGGAGTGATCGAAGACTTGGGGTAATTGATCACCCATCCGAAATTCTCGAGAGTGGACAATACCGTCTGGGTGTCGCTCTCGGCCTGCTGAAGAGATTGAGCAGCAATCAGCAAATTGTCCAGATAAGGAAGAACACGAATGCCCTGGCTCCTCAAGAGGGCCATAACGCCCACCAGCACCTTGGTGAACACCCGGGGGGCTAAGGATATCCCAAACGGTAGCACCACAAACTGGTAGTGCTGATCCTCCAGCGCGAACCTCAGGAATTTCTGATGTCCCTGGAATATAGGAATGTGCAGGTAAGCATCCCTGATATCCACCGTGGTCATGAAGTTGCCCGGCCGAAGCAAACTCACTGCAGACCGCAAGGGTCTGCGAAAATATCTGAATCTGACAAACTTGTTGAGACCCGTCAGGTCCCGGATAGGCCTCAGAGTACCGTCCTTTTTGGGTACCGTAAAAAGATTGTAATAGAACCCTCGACCTCGCTCCGGGTGCGGTACCGGACAAATCACCCCGGATAACAGAAGGCGTTGAACAGCCATTCTTAGACCCTGCGCCGTCAATGGGTTCTGGGATACCCGCGACTGAAGAAATCTTGGGGGCGGCCAAGCTGCCAGCTCTATTTTGTAGCCGGAGGAAACCACCTCCTGAATCCACCGATCCAAGACATGCAGTCTCCAAACGTGAGCAAATAGCAGAAGCCGTCCCCCCACCCGAATGGGTGAGGGCGCCTCCTCATGCCTGAGGGGTCTTGGCAGGGGGCTTGGACTTGGATCCCCAGGAATCTCTGCGGCCACCTGAAAAGGAAGAGCGAAAGGAGCGAAAAGTAGAGGAGCCCCGAAAGGGCCGCACAGGCTTCCGTCGCTGAGGGAGTCTCCCAAAGCCCCAACAAGGGAATACCAGTGAGCGATTTCTTGGCCGCGGTGTCGGCTGCCCACTGCCGCAGCCAGATAGAGTGACGGAGCGCAACCAGCAGGGCCAAAGCTATCGTCCATGGCCGAGGCTATAAAAGCAATAAAGTCCGCGCAGGCTAGGAGATCCTTATACTCCTCCGCCCGCTTGCGAGATCTGGCGATATCAACAAGACGTTTCACCTTCTTCTCGATGGCTAGGGAGACAATGGGCCGCGGCACAAACCGAAGGCCAGCAGCCACAAAGGTGAAGGCGTGACAAGCCAGCTGATCCATGCACCGGTCAGCAGGGTCGCGCAAGGAAGCAGTATCGGTGACGGCATAACCGTTGTATTGGAGAGCCCCAGAACAGGAGCATCCACCTCCGGGGGACGGGACCAAAGGCGAATCAACTCCTCAGAGAAAGGATACCGTCTGTCCAGGCCCTTAGGCACCGACGGCAATTTATTAGGCCTTTCCCATTCCTTAAAAACCAATTTTGGAGAAGTGGCCCTGTTCAGGAAACACAAGACTCTGTCTCTCAGGCCGAAATAAATCCCCCTGCTTCTCTTTGGCCGCCTTCGGGGGTACAATGTGCAAGGTCTCAAATACCGCAGATAACTTTTCGGTAGGGAGCCACAAATCCTCGCCCGAGGAAGACCCAGGATCGCTGTCATAGCCACCCGGTCGATCCCCTGAGGAGTCGGAGTCATGAAACAACTCACCCTCCTCCATGGAGTCCCGACCACCAAAAACCTCATAATCATCATCAGCAAAAAGCGAATAACCCGGCTCAATATGCCGCTTCTTACTCTCGGCCTTGCCGGCAACCGAGCGCGATAATTGTCTATGCTGGCCTCTCGGATCGCCAAATCCGTTTGAGACCCCCTGCTGACTTCCCCCTCACTGGGAGCTAAATGCAGGCGCGCAGTGTTGGCGAGGCCGCAGGTAGAATAGGGCTGGGGACAGAAGCGCCCGCCCTATCCTGCTCCAGAATAACGCTCTTGGCGCAAGGTACACAAACTGCGCTGAGACCGCTCAGAGGGCATGTACCACACAGGAGACAGAGCTTAACCTGCCCTGAGGGGGCCCCTAGCTCGCTATCCCCAGAAGCCTCCATTATGGTGATTAGTAGCAACAGGAATCGGGTTACAAGGCACTGACGGCCCAAACCCGGACAATCCCCAATTTAATCCCTCCAATAGGTCCCTTTAAGAATAGAGACTGCAGAGAGGGGGGTGGATGAGACCGGGAGGAACCACAATTCTGATCGGTAAAATGGGACCCGTATGGAAGACACAAGGGGAAAAACCATAAGCATCCCACAGCACATGCACGGAAAAGACAACAGAGAGAACTGGACTCACGGACCACAGTGGAACAGCGTCTGATCCTGGAAGGGCAGTGCAGCCAATCTCGAGGGATGAGCTCCAGATGCGTCAACCAGGAGAGGAGAGACCAGCGCGCTCTGTCAGGGCGCAGGCAGGCCGCAAGAGACAATGGCGCCGATCGGGGCCTGTTAGGAGCACCTCGAGGGGCGGGCCGCACAGCGATGATGCGGAATGCATCATCGCGCGGACCCCCCCCCCGCAGCGCGCGAACCCCGGGCGCCAGGGAAGGGAAAATGGCGCCCGGACACACCAGACGGAGAGGCAGCAGGAGGAGGCCCCTCCCCACCGCGGAGCGCAAGCTCACGCCCGCACAGCGAGGCGGGCAACCGCCAGTCGGCTCCCGCTGGGCCCGTGCCCCCCTCCCTCACAGCGCCTGACAGGAGGAGAGGTGAGGAGGAGACAGGAACGAGGGAGGTGAGTACAAGTAAAAATGGCAAAGACAGATAAAAACACACACACACAATACAATAAAGCTTGTGGGTGACATGAGGGAGAGAAAGGGTCCCTAAGTGGTTCCTCCTCCCCCCTAATAGGCTCACCATTGCCTATGGCCGGCTACCCTTCGGAAGAGGGTCTGCGGCCCAGAGAATAGCTCTGCCGAACGCCTGACCCTCGGCGTTCCCCTACCGTCACCAGTTCCGTAGCCAAGGCTGGGAGGCAGGATGGGTCCCCAGGAGAAGGTGGGAATAGGGATGCAGTGGTCGACAGGCTTGGGATGCCCCGCTCGCCTGCGATATCCAGAGAGAGTAATAGCACGATCTTCGCAGTCAGACTGCGAGAAGAATTCTGGGGAATTTTGGGAGACAGCTGTCTTATATGGAGCCAGGAGGAGCTTCGATTTTCATCTTGCAGTCACTGCGCCACCTTGTGGCGGATTACCCACATGTCAGAAATGGAGCGACATGAGCAGGACACTGGTAAAATATAGGCGACCGCCGTCTGGTTGTCGGAGTGAACCTGTACTGGCAGGCCCTGAAGGTGAGGAGTCAACTGTGCCAGCACCAACCAAACCGCCCTCAGCTCCAGTACGATGATAGGAGCATGAGCCACCTGAGGGCCCTCCAGTAGCCCCCCCAACCTGACAGACTGGCATCCGTAGTGACCGTCTCCCAACATGGTGTCAGAAATGATCTGCCCCCCAGAAGATTCCTCGAGTCCAGCCACCACAGGAGGGACTGCCGGACCAGAGGAGAGAGAACAAAGGCCTGCTCCAGAGACACGGGACTCTTGTCCCAGACTGAAAGGAGATGGAGCTGAAGGGGTCTCATGTGAAATTGAGCGTAAGGGACTGCCTCGAAGCAGGCCACCATCTGTCCCACCAATTGCATCCCTTGCCTGATGGAAGGACGAGGTCTGGACAGCATGAAATGAACCAGAGCTTGAAGAGAATCCACCTTCTGCTGAGGAAGAAAAATCCTGGCCTGAATGATATCCAGATTCATGCCCAGGAAGGGTGTCACCCGGGACGGGGAAAGGGAGGACTTGGGATAATTGATCACCCAACTGAACGTTTCCAGGGCAGTTACCACCGTCTGGGTATCCAAGTCTGCCTGCTGGAGAGAATGAGATGTAATGAGAAGGTCGTCCAGATAAGGGAGAATGCGAATGCCCCCGGCTCTGAGGAGGGCCATCACCCCCACCAGCACCTTGGTGAACACTCTGGGGGCTGAGGTGAGACCGAAGGGAAGTGCCACAAATTGGTAGTGCTGGTCCTCCAGGGCGAACCTGAGGAACCGCTGATGCCCTGGGAAGTCTGGCACATGAAGGTAAGCATCCTTGATGTCTATGGAGGTCATGAAGTCCCCCGGGCGCAAAGAGCTGACCGCGGAGCGCAGGGTCTCCATGCGAAAGAGTCTGGTCCTGATGAACTTGTTGAGAAGCAAGCTTTAAGTCCAGGATGGGCCTGATGGAACCATCCTTTTTGGGTACTGTGAAGAGATTGGAATAATAACCTTGACCTCTCTCCCACGGAGGGACCGGACAGATGACCCCCATATTCAATAGGTTCTGTACAGTCAGAAACAGACCCTGAGCTGCCAGGGGGTCTAGAGGAGACCTGAAGAATCTTGGAGGGGGACATGCAGCGAACTCTAGCTTGTAGCCGGAGGACACAACCTCCAGAATCCACCTGTCTGAGACCTGTAGCCCCCAGACATGAGCGAAGACCCGCAGCCGTCCCCCCCACCAGTAAGGGTGAGGGCGCCCCTTCATGGCTGAGCGGGCTTGGTGACAGATTTGGGCTTGGAGCCCCAGGAGGATCCGGGACGGGCACGGCCTCTGCCCTTGCCCCAGAAGTCTCCTCTGTGCCCCGCAAAGGATACCCCCCTCCCTGACCTGGATCCATGAAAGGAGGGAGTTAAGGACCCTGAACCCCGAAAAGGCAGCGGCTGTCTTTTGCGTTGGGGCAACTTACCTCCCTTAGCAAAAAGGTCCAAACGGTCACCAAAAAGGCGCAGCCCCTTAAAGGGTAGCCCTGTGAGAGCCTTCTTAGCAGCATTGTCCGCCGCCCACTGGCGCAGCCAGACCGAGCGCCGAATAGAAACAACCAGAGCCGAGGTCCTGCTACACATCCTAATGGTGTCATCTAAGGCAGAAAGAATATAAGCGATAAACCATCTCACATTGTGATAAGGCTCTAAATTCGGCACTAGAAGAATCATCGGGAGAGCCTTCCAAAAGGCCCTTGACCAGAGTCCGAATGGCCACTGCAGTAATAGCAGAAGCACAGACCGGGCACAGGGCCGATCCAGCATAGGCAAAGGCATGGGACGCCAGCTGGTCAATACGCCGGTCCTCACTATCCTTCAAGGTAGTGGAATCAGGGGAATGCACCACCGAAGTGTTAGACAACCCCAACACAGGGGCATCCACTTCCGGGGGAATTGACCAAAATTTAATCACATCCGAGGGAAAAGGGTACCTTTTATCGCATCCCTTAGGGACACCAGGAAGCCGGCTAGGCCGCTCCCATTCTTTAAAGAACCAGATTATTGAAATGTGCCTGTTCTGGAAATTCCAAATGTGGCTTTTCAGTACCAAACAATGCCCCCTGTTGCTTGGGTGCCGAAGCAGGAAGGGAAATGGGGAGCAATTCAAAGATTTGAGTCAAAAGTCTATGGGTGTCATCAGCATCCCAATGCTCTGAGCCGGCATCAGCACCAAGGTAATGCTGACCATCAGAAAATTCTGAATCCGAGAATAATTCCCCTTCCTCAAGTGGGGTATAGTCAGATAAATCAAGGAAATCTTCAGTCTCCAAGGAAAGGCTGACGCAGCAGGTGCAACGTGCCGTCTTTTAGCTGGGGCCTTACGGGCCGCAGAGCTAACAATCAATCTCTCAATGTTGGCCAGCCTGGAAGACACATCAGGCTATGACTCCCCACTAGTATTGATCTCACTGGGAGTCCTGATCAAGCGAGGGGGTGTGGGAGAAGACATGGTGGGCGCAGACCCAGACACGGGCAGCCCAGAGTGCCGCGCAGGGTACACAGACCTGAACATCATTGCTCACAGGAGATGCCCCACACACCCGGGCTTGTCCCGATGGGACTCCAAGCACAATATCCTGTAAAGCCTCCATATGGTGATTTTTGGTGGCACAACTGGCCAATAGGAATTACGCTGTACAGCTACCCGGGATGCCCCAAATGTCCGCTAGGATAGTGGGAGGATTAAATTATTCAGGCCTCTAATACAGTTACAGGGAGCAAATAGAGGGCACAGGACCGGGAGAAACCTCTAAAACAGTTGGATAAAAATATTAAATACAGGATCGCTGGGGCACTCAAGGACCGCAGAAGAGCTTGCAGTCGTCCAGGCAGCAGGGCAAGATGGCGCTGGAGGGCTCTGAAGGGGCGGGCCGCATGAGGAGAGCTGCGGAACGTGCACAAGCGCTAAGCCACGCCCCCTTCAGGAAGCACGGGGACAGACCAATAGGAGCCACCCCGCAGCCAATCCCAGCACAGCAGGCCCCGGAGTGACGTCACCGCTGACCGCGGACGCCGCAGGGCGTGCGAGTCAGCGGCGGGAGAATTTAAAAATTGACCCGGGGAGAGGAGAAGCGCTGTTAGCAGAGTGCCAGCACGAGTATGCCAAACGCAGCCACAGCAATGCTAGTACTGTGAAGCAAGCACTCACAAAAAACATACAGACACTCACCCCCCCCCCCCCCCCCGACAAACCGGGAAAGCAGGAGAAGAGGGAGTAGTAGTATGCCCATAAGGACACCCAAGAATGTCATAGAGGGCTAAGCGGATGGGGCATCCCAATTCAGGATCACCAAAAACCTGGACCGCCTACCCTTTGGTGGGGGATTTGCGGTGGAGCAAGCTCCTAATAAGGCACCTCTAATAGGTGCAGCCTACCATCACCCGACCACGCAGCCAAGGCTGGGAGGCAGAATAAAAGGTGGAACGGGTGGGAATAGTACTCCAGGGCCAGGGGCTATGAAGCCCGGCTCACCTGCGAGAAGAGAAGCCATCATCTTGTCCTTCGCAGCCCACTGCAGAGAGGACAAGAGAATAGTGTGCATTTCGGGGTGCCCCCTTTGTCAGAGCATCTCGCAATCAAAAAGCAGGGTGCATAGAGATGTGGCTTTTGGAGTACATGTCTAATTTTCTAATATAGTTCTGAATGATGGGCCCCTGGGTCAGTAAACTATATGTCATCCGCTCACAGGCTTTTGAACACACAATTTGGCATAAGTTGTAATCACTACAAATAGTAAAAACATTAAAATTCCAATTCTCAACCAGTTTGATTATAATCAACTTTCACCTACCTTGAGAAAAAACCTTTTATCTGTCCTGGCAGGATTAAAGGAAGCTAAATATCCAGCAATGAGTAAAAACTTGGAGTAATATGGCAGTTCCACATGGGCATGTGCTGAAAGCCCTAAAGATAGAGATTGTCTGCATTATTCGGCAAGTATTAAACAAGACAGGAAAATGATTATATATATATATATATATATATATATATATATATATATATACACACTTGGATTTAATTAGCCACTTTTTTTTCATATTTGTCTTCCTGTTCGTCCCTGCAAAACAAAAGCCAGCAGCTGCCAGCCTGGAATTGAAAAAATTCCAGGGCCGGCTGCTGGCATTTCCCAGGGTGTGAAACCCCCCAGGGAGCCAATAAAAAGTCACCTTTCCCCGCAACAATTGCACATGCGTGGGCTCTTGTCCAATGAGTTACAAGGTTTAGAATGAAGCCTGTGCACTGCCACATCCCCTGCGTCATGCACGCGCTCCCGTCCCAGTCATTCAGATAGTAAATGACCTAGTCAAAGCAAACAGGTCTCTTTGGGTAAGATTCCGTGAATAGCTCGCTGGAGCCTGGAAAGGTTTTTTCTGGCTTCCTAGAGGTTTCATGTGTAAATTAATGGAATAAACGAACACCCACTAAAAGGCTATGCAAAAAATCAAGTGATTTAATATACCGTATATACTCGAGTATAGGCCGACCCGAATATAAGCCGAGGCACCTAATTTTACCACAAAAAAATGGAACAAGTTATTGACTCGAGTATAAGCCGAGGCGGCTTTTTTCAATTGGAATTGGAGTTGACACACAGAAAGAGAGACACACACACAGAAAGGGACACACACACAGAAAGAGACACACACACACAGAAAGAGACACACACACACACAGAAAGAGACACACACACACACAGAAAGAGACACACACACACAGAAAGAGACACACACACAGAAAAAGACACACACACACACACAGAAAGAGACACAGACACACACACACACACACAGAAAGAGACACAGACACACACAGAAAGAGACACAGACACACACACACACAGAAAGAGACACACACACACACACTGTGGGTACCTGCTGCTGCCGCCGCTCTCAGACGCGCAGGTGTCGGGGGTCAGGGTTTGGCCGAGGTTACCCTGCAGAGGGGCAGCGGGTTCCCCCCCCCTCCCCTCCTCCGCAGCCGCCGCCGTTCTCATACACACACCAGCACTTCCTGGCTGTTGCGTGCTGGTCGTCGGTGGGCGTGCCCCATATGGCTGGCGTCCAATGAAAACATTGGACGCCGCCCATTGACGACCAGCGCGCAGCAGCCTGGAAGTGGCGGTCAGTGTGTGAATGTGTGTGCGTGTTTGTGTGTATGAGAGCGGCGGCGGCAGCAGCGGGTACAGCAGGGACCCGCAGCGGCTGCCCCTCACCCTCCAGCATCTGTTGGGTTCAGGGTTGCGGCCTTCCCTGGCAGTCCGCCCTTGGACTCGAGTATAAGCCGAGGCGGCTTTTTTCAGCCCAAAAAGTGGGCTGAAAAACTCGGCTTATACTCGAGTATATACGGTAAGTGCTCAGAAAGATATTTACAGATTTCCAGTCTATACACTATATATACAGAATTAATCCCTACATGGGATTGTGCAGATGTAAATCGCAGAACCAAGATATACAGAGCTCAAAAAATCCCTGGGGGTTTCACACAGCGAGGCATCCCTGGGGGCACGGAACAAAACACAGGAAAGTCAAATTCCCTGGTTTTGTTCTGCTTTAAGAGTGCCTCTAAGTACAGATTAAAAGCAACTCACATAAATAGCCTCAAAGGGCAGGAAGGAGGACATCCACAGATATAGTCCTTTGGTGTTGAAGTTAAAAAAATGCCACACATAAAATCTAAAAATATAATTAAGCATGCATATCTTTATCAATGATCAGGTCCTTACTTACCTTCCCCGCTGCTCCAGGAAATCCACTGTCCTCTTGCTGCACACACCCACAATCCTCAGCAGCAGCCAACTGGGAAGAAGAGTTTAGTAACCGGCCACCATTCCCGCCATGTCCTAAGGCAAAGCGCTCGGACATTGTAGATGCTCCTAGGCATCTACAATGAAGGATACAGCTTTAGAGACATAAGGGAGTGCATCCAAGATCTCCTCCTTGGGAGCTGCCCCCAAATCAGGTCACTCTTGAGACTGTCAATTCACATTTCTAAGACCTGTCGTTTGCAGTCTGTGGCAAAGGTTTTAAGAGAAAAGAGTCAGTGTCCCAGACCCTGTTAAGGAAAAGGTGTCTACTCGCTTGTCCATAGGGTCTCTGAGATTTCCCATGTCCTCAAATGACAGGTCTGATCTTTTAGACACCTGGGCTAAGGAGGCATCTACCCTGGGTGCCTTAGCCCAAGGTGTCATGTATGCTTCCTCAAAAGGAAAACTACGTTTTAGCGATCTTGGAAAGAAGAACCTAGCTTCAGGGTTCCTCCATTCCTTCGCATTCAATCCTTAACCCACATACAAAAAAATTTAGGGACCACTTTCAGGGTAGTACAGATGGCCTGAATAGGGTGCGGTGTGTCCTCCACCGAAAACCTAAACCTGGAACTGACAGCAGCTTCTAGTTTTGCTGATTGTTCTGTGTGCTATAGGAACCACTAGGTTCTGGACACCTGGCCTGAGCGACCTAAGGTAGCCTGGCCGGGGACAAAGAGGGTGGGCAAAAAAATGTATCAAGCCTAGATTTGTAGATGTATTATCCAACCCCCCTTTCAGGCACTCCAGAAACGTGACAATGTCCTGGAAACAACAAATGCATAGCTGGTTGTTCCATTTGTCACGTAAAGGCATTTGGTAGTTTGGGCAAGCTCGGTGGCGGTGCCCTATCCCTAGTTTCCTTAGGGCGTTTAGGCTCCCTAGCCGCCTTAGTGCACTTAGGCTCCTTGGGTTTGGCAACATTTTTCCTTCTCCTTTTCTTGAAAAAAGAAAAAAGTCTACAGACTACTAACCCAACCCGCCCCTCTCCTACAGACTACTAACCCAACCCGCCCCTCTCCTACAGACTACTAACCCAACCCGCCCCTCCCCTGCCCAACTAAACAAACAGGATAGAGAGGAACAAAAAGAATGCACCGATTCCAGGGAATCTCCGCTGTCCATAGCCGCTGTGACGAGGTTGCAGGCTGCCGCTGACGTCATGCTCCCATTGCTGCAGACAAACCGCACAGTAACCTAGGCCCGACCTGACATCGTTTTTGGTGCTTCTAAGATGATGGTCACATGCTCCAGGTGTGTTCAGCGCACAATCCCTGCCCCTGAATTCTAGCAGGAAACAACACACCTGGAAGTATTGTGTGGGGTGCCCGGCACCCGACCTGGACCTACACCTGTGCGGGGGAGTGCAGGGAAAAAACACATTTCTCCCAATCCAGCCTCCAATAAAAAAAAAATCTTTTTTGGAGGTGCAATACTCTTCCTGGAACCCAACCAACAGCCAAAGGGTGCAGGGATTATAAGGGGAATACTAAAAAGAGGGATATGGCCCTTCCATTAATCCTCAATCCTAAACCACTACTCTATCACGTTTCCTGGCAGAAAACACAAAAACACTGAGGGGAAGGGGTAGCCGTCCTGGTTGCCGCCTTGGGAAAATAAAATAAAAACATCCTGAGACACCGGCAGAAGAATAAGGAACCCCTCGATCTGGGTTCATACACTACACACGCCCACCTCCAGGCTGGAGTCCAGAACAAAGCCATGTATTCTGTTGGGAGTGGCGGCAAGCAAGCTGCCTGCCGGGAGAAAAAGTCTGATCTAGAAGTCTTTAGTAGAGTTTCCTATTAAATAGAAAAAGAGGTTCGAGGTAACAAGCAGGATACCATAAATATTTGCCGACCTTTCAGCTGTGATGCTTCCCTGTCTTCCTGTTGAATCCTTTCCCACTGTGAACTAAAGAGAAAAGACAAACTGTAACATATACTAAAGATTTAAAACGTTACATATTTGTGAAAGTTCAGGACAGTAAAGCTGTTGCCTAAATAGTATTAGTGATTCATATCAAATAATTATAAATAATGCTTGTCACATGCATGATATTTTATTTAGTTACTGTTCGTGGCAAAAAAAAAAAAAAAAAAAAAAAAAAAACAGAACAGTGCAGATTCATACCTTGAAATCTCACGGAGATAAACGGTCTGCATGGCCCTCTTTAAATGCGGTTCAATATTTCGCCACAGTTTATGTGAATCACTCTCCTTTGCTAAAAAAAAAAACCCACAACATTACATAAACTGTGTAATTACATTATGGACAATGTTTAAAGATGGGGATGCTATTGCTCATGACATATCTACCTAGTTTTTAAACAGGAAATTTATAAAGCATAAGGAGACTGTCCCCGCCAGCCCAATGGCACTGCATGTCTTTGTTAATCCAAGATGTGAATAGTTTGAATGGAGAAAATATTCCTCACAGGTAAATCTAACATTATAAGACAGATAGGATTATTTGACCCCTATTTACAGATTTACATTCAGGCCTGAATCAGCATACCTTCCCCTCTGATTACTGGTTCACAGAATTTTGAAAAGTTTAGTGCAGCCTGTAAAAAAAATATCATGTCAAACTACCATTAGTACTAGACATTAATATAGGCAGAAAATCCAAAGTTAATGTAACACCATTTATAGTCTAAAGCAATACATTTCAAGTGGACCAAAATCGCTCCCCCCGGGGCATCCTAAACTGGGATGCCCCACTGTGTGAAGCCCCCCGAGCCCATGGCGCATCTGTGAGTGGCACCAACATCACTTGCTTCCCTCCTCGGCCGTGCGCAGCCGCACCCACCGCAAATGAATGGCTCTGCGGGGTCGCACACAGCCGAAGGGAGGCGAGTGGTGCAGGCGCCGCTCAGAAGTGCAGCTAGGAATCAAGCCGGCTGCTCTAGCAATGTTAAAAACAACAAAAAATGTGTAAATTGAGCCACAAAAATTAAGATGAAGAAAAAGCAAACCATTAGCAGCACATATATTAAGCACGAATGCGCAAAACAAACAGGGCAGTGAGGGAGGGGTTAAAGAGAACATCGGGGACAAAACATTTGGAAAAGCAACACTGGAGGTGACTTGGATTCAACACCTAAAATTTATGAGAAACAAGCACCTATAAAACAAACAACATCTAAATATTTCTCCCCTTTCTTTAACTTTTTTGAGATTGCGAATTTGTCTCTCCAGCTTTTGTTTCTTAGGGGAATCTCTATTCTCCATTTAGGAGTGTATTCCCCATCACCTGACATTCGCCAAACCATGCAGATTCCTTGGCGGACGGTTTGGTGTTTTTTGTGCTCCGACCATAAAATTGGCCCTTATGTGATGTGAGCCACTGGAAGCTGATCTAAACTGCGTAGACTTGCTGAATCCGCTTGTACCTTTTACTGATGTTCTGGGGTGACTGACACCAGGCTTGCACTCAGTCAGTCAGGAACTGAATGTGTTAAAGCGGACCAAAACCCAGGATATTGACTAGCCTGGGTTTTGGTCCTTGCCGCCCCCCCACCGATCGGGGATGCTCCGTTGTGTGAAATCCCCAAGGTCACCCGAACTAACTCACATTTCCGCAATCCTACTGGCCATGCACGGCCTCCCATCTGATCAATGTGCACGACTGCGCTGATGCAGACTCGACTAGGCTCGTCTAAGGAGTCCAGCCATTCACAAATGCCTGTGCGGGCATGCACCCTGCTAAAGGGATAGCAGGGATGGGGGATTGGACCGGGGGGAGAAGGAGAGTATACATCGGGGGTTTCACACAGCGGGGCATCCCGATTCTGGGCTATTATGTATTATTAAAGATTCCAGGGTTCGATCGATGTGGGTTTTGGGTTTGGTAAGTCGGACAGGCTTGGGATTTCCTTTGTTTTCCTTTGCATTATTATTCGTACAGCCTGATCAATAGAACTGGCTGAGTTCAGTTAAAACTACACCACCGTGTGGAGTCTCCTTTTGTGCTTGCTGTGAAGAGCCAATCCCATTACACCAGAAGCTTTTGAATACTTTTACAGCTAAACAAAACAAACCAGAAGCCAGCCTGAAATCCAAAGGAATCCAGGGCCAGCCACCGTCTTTTCTGGAACTGGAATGCCCCACTGTTTGAAACCTCCCAGGAAACCCGAAAAAAAACTCACTTCGCCATGTTCCAAAGGCGCATGCACAGGCTCTCGTCCAAGGAGAGCCGCCTGCTGTGACAATGGCATTCGGCAGCTGGCTCTGAGTGTTTACAATAGGAAGCGTGCGCTGCCACATCCCTGCCATCGTGTGCGTGCTCCCGCCTCAGACATTCAGATAGGTTGTGTCGGGAGTGCGTGAACTGCCAGGGATGAGACTGCGTGAGCTCATCATTGATTTAAATGAGAGCCGCCTGCCGAATGATGTTGTCAAGAAAAGTGGCTCTCATTGAAAGAGGGCCCGCACATGTGCCAATGTAGAGTGGCGAGTTGAGTTTTTCAGCCTTCTTGGGGAGGGGTTTCCTGGTGGCACGGAACAAAACAAGGGTAAGTCAAATTCACAGGTTTTGTTCCGCTTTAAGAGTTACTGCACTGATCCACTGAGACTCCCTATACTGTATCCTGTGCTGCTTGCATTCTAAACCCTGTAGTCTCAGCCAATCCTGTCCTGACCTCTCGCTGGTTGTGCAGTGCGAGTCCATCCCCACCCACATCCTCACTTCTGCCACATCCTGCCCTCAGGACAGCAACTTAGTTAAACCCAGCGTCATCTTCAGGGTCAAACTTCTGTATCTGTATCTAAGAAGCCCGCAGGACTTCAAACATATAGACATCATCAGGTACCACATTCCAAAAATCTTCTAAACAAATTCTGAGTCTTACCAAATGTCTAAACTCTTTAACGTCCCTGCAGACAGTATAGAAAACACCCAGGAGAATATTGATGTATGATGCATAGAACTCTGCCGAGTACTCTTCAGGATAGTCACTAGCCAGTATCTTCTGAAGCTCCACTGTACAGAGAAAAGACACATGCATGATCATCATACCTTTACTGTTTTTTTGTAAAATAAGGCCATATCATCCCAGCATGTGCATATAAAAGTCCATATTCTTGCTACAAATACTGTAACAGAAGGTTAGTATAGCACACATTAAGATAACACATGCACAGAAGATTTAATTTTGTATTCTAAGCCCTACGGAGAGATTTTTTGAGAAAGCTTATGCTATCCAGCAAAGAGTGGGGGAACTGCACAAATGCAGCACAGCACAGCACACAGTTGTGTATTGCATTGTGCCTATGTTGCAGTGTCCTACAGTGCCAGACTACATGTCGTCCGAAGCAGAACTGCAGTTTCCTGTCCCCTGGCCGCAGCGGTGGCACTAACTGGAGGAATACCCCACTCTGGTGCAAGCAGCAAGAGACCTTAGGAAAGGAGGCACAGGCACATGCACAAGCAGAAGGCCTGGGAGGTGGCAGTGGGTATCAGCAAGGAGAAGGGATAGACTTGTGCAGCAGTTGCAGGATCTTGGACGATGAATCACTTTTTATTTATGGAGCAAATCATGCTTGAGTTACAGATTGCAGCAGATCAGGTTGGGGGACAGATACAGGACAAGTCTGCAGCTTTATCACTGTACCACTTGTAAGCACGTCACGTACCAACTGTTTGCAACCCCTGGTCTAACCAACTCCTATTGTTCACAGGAGCAGCCATGTTAGAATTAATGCCACACCATTGTCTTCTATTGAATCTAGGAGACAATGCTCTACCACTCCCTTCTCCTCTTAGTAGAAGATAGCCATACCTTTGCTGTAGTCTGTAAAGTACAAAGTTACTGGCTCAAGGCATCCTGTGTTTGGTCGGAATGTTTCCCACACTATTTCAGTCAGGAATATCACTGTCACATTACTCTTCGTCTACAGATGGGGGAAAAAAGATCACTAAATCAGTTTAGAGCTATTGACAAAACAGGGATAAAAACTGCCATTATAAAAAAAGTAGTCTCCATTGTAATTAGAGCCTCAAAGCAGAACAAAACCCAGGATTTTGACTCCGGGGCCTATCCCGAATTATGGATTAAGGATGCCCCGCTGTTTGAAACCCCCAACTATGCCTTATAAAACTCACCTCTTCCCGAACCTTTAGTACATGCGCAGGCTCTTGTCCAGACTGTCGTGTACACTAAAATGACTGGCAAATGCCTCGTTTGTGGCGATTGGGAGAAAAAACGCGACGCAACCCCGGCAGCAGGCACGCTCCTGCCTCCTGCATATCCGAATAGCTGGGGGCCGGAGCATCTTCACAGCCTAAAAATACAGGTATGTTGCCGCCAGATGTTTACATCGCAAAAGCATCAAGAATTGGGCAAGTTCCATGGTGCCCTGGGGGGGGGGGGGGGATAGTTTATAGTTAAAAGCATTATTCCGATATTGTAGGGCCTTCACACAGTCAGCATACAGTACTATGGCAAATGGTCGACCCTCCCCAAGCCAAGTTATGCAACCATCTCTGGTGAGAAGCTTGCTGAGACCACTTGGGAGGGGGGGGGTATTGGTGGGATTTCCAATGTATTTGTCTGGACAAATACATTGAAGTTCAAGAGTTTGTAACAATTAACCCAACATTAAAATTTAAAGGAGGGAGTGGTCACATACACCCGGCATCAAGAAATCAGGATTTTATTCCTAACACGAGAGATTAAACCACAAGCTTGGTGGGAGTTCGGGTGTATAAGTGACCCCTCCTCACATTATCCTCCAGGTTTATATGGATTTTTTAATATTACACAATATCACAATAGTGCTCTTCTAAGCAGACCCCAGAAGGCCTGGTTTAATGTTTTTTCATTATTTGTAACAGAATTTTTTTTAGCTAAGCATTCAGTGAAATTGGATGTTTAAAATGTTAAAAGTTTTTTGTAAATAATTCACTTTCAACTGAAATAGGTGCCGACACCTACCATAGAAACAAATGTAAATGTGCAGCCCATTAACATTGGATCATTATTCTCTATCAGGTACTCAGTCTCATGTATGCAGGAACCAGGGACTGGAGAAAACCTCAGTAACAACGTGTTCTCCATCAAACAAGTGAGAATGCTGGCAGCTTACTCTTTGCCATTTACTGAATGTGTATCTGGGGAGAATGCCAGCTAGTGTAACAAATGTAAATGCTTACCAATTCCTGAAGCCTTAGGAAAGCTGGTAAAATGTTGGCTTCCATTTCCCGAAGACAATCTGCTTTATCCAATACCTGGTCAAAGAAAGATCAAACAAAAGGACATTGCAAAAGTTATATAAATGTGTTCTTGCTACAACTTACAGTCTACAACTACAACATACACTCTGTATGAGTACTGTATGTCAGAACAACATTTTTCCTCCTCATCTTCATCACCTTCAGGAAAAATAATGTCACCTCCTGTCTACAATATGTAGCCCTAAGTGTACCTCAAAACAAACGTCACAGTGGTGTAATACAAAAAAATCTGTAGCATTTAACTCGGAACAAAACTCTAATTTTGTACCTGTGGTGATACTTCTGGCTCGTGACCACACCCAACTGGCATTTTTGAGATTGAGGATTTGCTGACCAAAATCCATGGCTGATGGCCCTGGAATGTCACCCAGTAAACTCACCTTCTCCCCAGATCCAGCAGTAAGATGGTTGGATGAGAGGCCACGCATGCACCACAGGATGGGGGGGGGGGGGGAGGCATGTTAGACTGGGTGACCTTGGGAGTTTCACACAGTGGGGCTTCCTGATCAGGGTGCCTCGGGGGCAAGGAACAGAACCTGTGTTTTGTTCCGCTTTAAAAAGGAACCCAAGTTAGTTACCTGGTAACTTCTTTTCTAAACATCTGAAAGGGCAGCATACCACTGAGATATTAAGGCTCCGCCCCAAGGCAGGAACACATGACCATCAGAATACACAAAGCTTTAGCTCCTTCTCCAAACACCAGTAGTTTAAAGAGATCTGAAAAACAAAGGCAGACAAATCATCATCTGGTAAAAAGGCTGCCTGCAACACACTCCTGCCAAAGGACTGATCTTGTTAAGAGAGCAGATCCATGCGGTAATTAATAAAGGTCTTAGCTGAAGACCAGGTTGCCGCTCTACAATTCTTGTTGAATGAGCTGTGATCCGCCCCGGAGAAGGAGATCCGTTGTAAGCAAAACTGATAGTGCTCTTATATATCGGGCCAATGTTGCCTTGAAGACACGCTGACCCTTCCTGTGACCCGAGATGGAAACAAATTGGCCTTCCTCCAATCCTTTGTCGAAGGTATTCCAGCAAACAGGCCCTGACATCCAAAGACTTGTCTACATAAATCGTGGAAGGATCACTAGCCCCGATGGATAATCTCTTGGGTCCGATGAAAGGATCCACCCGTAATATTATCCAGTCCTGGAAAACTTGAAAAAAGGTGCGACAGGCAGCGCCTGTATATCACCGATTCTGCGGGATGAAATTATTGCCACCAAAAAGAGAGCCTTCCATGTGAGAAATGTAATATGAGAGCTTGACAGAGGTTCAAATGGTGGTGCGGCCAGAGCCAGACAAGATCCCATTGAGGAGCTAACTGCAAATGGACCGGTCTGGGACACCTGACAGCTAGCAAAAAGATGTATAAGATCTCTTATACAGAAAAAAATGAAAGGGCTTCTAATTGAACCTTTAGGGAACTGATGCCGAGACCCAGGTTGACTCCTTCCTGAGGGAAATCCAATACAACTAGAAGGGGATCTTTGATTACACACCTTCCAGGTGAGGAGCGTTTCCAGTTTTTCAAATAAATTTTTTCTGCTGGAAAGCAGAGTCATGATCACCCCCCTCAAAAACCCCTTTTACAGGAGCATCACGATCTCAGGGTCCAAAATGTCAGACGCCATTTCTGCGGATCCTGACAAAGCACTGGTCCCTGGGATAGGAGATCTGGTCTCACCGGGAGTTCCCAAGGCTCTTGGGCCGAGAGCATCCGAAAGTTGAAAACCGAGGTCTCTTTAGCCACCATGGGGCCAGCAATAGGATACAGGCTACAAATCCGATTGAACACCTCCTGGTTCAGTGACCACCCTGCTTCCTGATTTCAGCAAATTTTCAGGTGGATAGCCGATAGGGATAAAAGGTTCAGTTCTCCCCAGATTAGAATTTCCTTTGCTGCTTGTTGCAGGGCATATTACCTCGTCCCTGCCCAACGGTTCAGATATGCCATAAGTAGTTGCATTGTCTGTTCCGATTTGTACGCGATGACCCTTCAGGTGGGGAGAGAGGGCTAGCAATGCCTTCTTTCACAGCTATCAGATTCGATGAGGATAGGCTCAGTATTCTGGACCATTTCTCTTGAGCAGTATGGGATATGCAATGGGCCCCCCAACCCAATGAAGAGGCATCCGTCATCAATACCATGTCCTAGGGGTCCGACCAGGATAGGTCACTGACAAACCTGTGCTTGCCTTGCTACCAACTCCTTTACTAAATCTGGGACCTGTCCCAAGAGTTTAGATTGTGCAGCTGTAGAGTCCTTGAGTGTAGCTGACCCCAGTTTAGAGCGGGGGGGGGGGGGGGGACAAGGTCATTAGCACCAATCACTGCCATATCCAACATAAACTACTGCGAATGGCCAGTCTTTCCTCCCTGCCCCTGGGAGAGGAGTAACAAAAAAGTTCCTGGGAGGGACATGCATGAATTACATTAAAAAACCCTTCCTTAGTCCCCTGGAAATAAAGGTAATCCAGTAGAGTCCCCCACCAAATGGGGAATTGTTTTAACCGGGCACCTATTAAGGACCCAATGTCATTGCATCTTAAGGACTGACTGTTGGGTACCAAACAGAGCAGATGCTTTAAACTTGCCTCTTGTAGAAGCAGGAGGGGCCCCTCTAAACAAGTCCTTGTTAAGAAAGGGCCTCCTATAAGAGAACAAACTAGCAAAAAAAATAAAAAAGAAATAAATAAATATATATTAATCCTGAAATCCCTACGCTTAGTGGCAAGAGCCTTATTTCTGCTAGCAGACCTAACACTTTCTCTAGTTCTGGCCCAAGGAGGAACCTGTATCCACTGACCAAGTACGCAGCCTCAGAGTCCTTTGCACCGAATGGGTGAGGGCCACGGTCCGCGCCAAAAATCTCACCGATTCTGGCATCAGACAGAAAAGATGCCGCCGAGAAGAAGAAATCGGTAAAGCCTTCATAATCTCATTAATATCTGTTTACTTCAAGAGACATGATTTAAGCTGCTGGAGCCAATAATTAAGATTCCTGGCAACGCAAGTAGAGGCTGAAATTGGTTTGAGAGTACAAGATTCAGCCGCCATGCTTTTTTTCAAGCGAGAATCCATCTTCTTGTCTAAAGGATCTTTGAGGATACCAAAGTCCCCAAAAGGCTAAATTCACTCCCTTGAAGACCTTAGAAAAGGAAGCATCTAGTTTGGGGCATTTATCCCAAATATGTCAGTCTTCCTCAATAAATGAATAACGCCCCCCTAAGAGCCCCTGGTCTATTAACCTTCTTAACTGGATGGATGTGGAATGTCATAGGGGAATCAGGGACAAAATCAGGAAAGAACCCATTGGGGGGGCAACTCCTGTCATCAATGCCCATAGAAAGATGAACCATATGCAGGATATGGTAAATCCTCTGGAGGAAAAAAAAAGAATTTCACTGGGCCTGGACAAGGGCCCTTCTCGGAGTAGGAGCAAGGGCCCTCCTCCCCCTCAGAAAGGGGGGGATTAGAGACCTCTGACTCCAGCCCTCCAGAAAAAAAGAGGGAGTCTAGGGGATGCCCAACAAACTCCTTACGTCCAGCTGAGTCCTGTGGGGTCCTAAGATTAGCTTACTGGTAATGGAATTTCTGGTAGTCCCCCAGGACAGCTTAGCCGAGTAGCTCCTCCGACCTAAACAAGAAAAACAAATTGGACATGTTTAAATACCCCCGTCCTCTCCTCCTGGACCTCAGTGTTTTAACCACTCCGCATGACTGAGCTGAAATTGATTGGGGAGGTCCGCCAGATCATTTAGTTCTCCGTTAATATGTATTACGCTCAAGGGAGGTTACTGACTTTTCTATCCTGGTACAGATCGTCTCAGAGACTTTAACTCGCTTTATCTTGTGCCCCCCTGATGGCTTAGATATGCCACTACTGTGGCATTGTCCAAGACAATAAGAACATCTTGATTCTTTATTATGTGTTCGAAAAGGTTTACAGCTAACAGAACTGCCTTTAACTCCTGAAAGTTTGAAGACCTTCGGGTCATGGTGCCGGACCAGGTTCCCTGAACCTGGTAGTGAAGGGTATGAGCCCCCCAACCCTGCACACTTGCGTCAGTTGTGATACGGATTGGATTCAGCTGGTGCCAGGGCTTTCCCCTGGATAGATTTTTCTGATCCAACCACCATAGAGAGTACTGATGAACCGGATCTGAGAGCGTAACCGGACCGTGCTGAGGGCTGAAGACATAAGCCCCAAGAGAACCAGAATGTGCCTTTGGGAGACTCTGGGATGTCCCTGAATATAAGGGGACAGGGAGACAATCCTTTCGAACTTGGTTTACGGAAGGAAGGTTCTCTCTAGGGACCAGTCGATCTGACCCTAGGTAACATATATCTAACATTATAACAACAGATATCAGAAACCTCCTGTGAGCCGTAAAAATCAGGACATGCAGATACGCATCCTGGAGATCTATAAAGGCCATCCAGACACCCTGAAACAGGATACCCTTTATGGTAAAAATTAATTCCATAACGAAAATCTTGTATCTGCTAATCAAATTGGATTGCTTTAGGTTCAAGAAAAATCTAAACTTTCCCAACAGCTTTTGTACCAAGAATACGTGGGAGTAAAAACTCGTAAAAGTTCGTTTCAGATGCCTTGGAACCGGCAGGGCCTGTGCTTTCCCTGCTTTGGAACCGTGGGTTACTACAAAATGATCCTGTGGCCTTGAGACGAATTCCAGGTGAAGTCCATTCTCAATTGTCTGAAGAATGAAGGGGTTCTGAGAGAGATGCTATGCCAGGGCTGAACAAAAGACAGAAGTCTTGCCCCTACATGTCCTCCATCAGGACTGCTGTTTAGGCTGCTGGAGTAGTTTGACCACGACTTCCTGGATTCCAAACTTCGGAAATCGCGATGAGGAACTCTTAGCCTCTTATCATCTGAATGAGGTGTGGAGGGATGTTTCCTTTTAAACTTCTTCCCCACCACTGTAGAACAAGTCAGAACCTTCTCAAGTTCTGACCCGAACACAAGCTTACCCTCAAGTGGAATGCTACACAAATATCACTTAGACGACTTGTCCCCCTGCCAGGTCTTGAGTCAGCAAAGGAGCATCCACCTTAGGGAATTTAGCCCAAACCTCAATCTCTGAATCCTCTAAGAGAATCTCCTTTTGAAAGACTTAGGAAGGAAGAACCCGGGACTCCGGACTCCTTCATTCCTGAAAAATTATGTTCTTTGGCAACTGGTGGATCAGAAAACAAGGATCCTTCGTTTCCGATTCAATCTTCAGGGAGAATAAAATGCCCCCTAATTAGGTCCAGTGTATCCTCAAGGGAAAAATTCAACCTACTAGTATGGGAAGGAGGTCTGGAGGCGGATGACAGACTCGCCAGAAAAGGAACATCTCTCCTCTTCCTCATCTGAAGAAATCAGCCTCTCCTGGCTATCCCCTAGTCTTAGGTCAGAAGACAGAATTGACTGGGGTTCTGGCTGGGAAGAAGGCCTGGCCTCAGGACTCACACCAGTCACTTGGGCAATACGTTTTTTGTAGAAATCAAAAGTTTCAAAGAAACTCTTCATCGTGCATTGAAAGTTGCCCCTGGCTACCTCAAAGCAAGTTTTACATAGAAGCTTGGAAAAGCCCTCCGGCAAGGTGGCCTGAAAGTTTACACATAATCTAGGTTGGGCCAATTTAGTTTCCTTGTGCTCTTTCTGCTCTCTGGGTCCCTGGATCCCTTTCTGGAATCCTTCAATGGCTTAGAAACTTAGAAGCCTGTAGAGGAAAAAAGGTGGGATCCAAGCCCAGATCGTTTCCTGGGTCCTTCCCTGGAAACTCCCCAACTCTCTGGCAACAGTGGATCATCCAGAGCAAAAAAAAATAAAAAATAAAAAAAAAAGGGCGTAAAATCCAGCTTGTTTCCTAGGAGGAAACACAAAAACACTGGTGTCCAGGAGGAAGGGGTGGGATATTTAACCATGTCCAGTTTGTGTTTCCTATTTAGGAGGGAGGAGCTATTCGGCTAAGCTATCCTGGAGGACATTTGGGGAAATATTCCTTCAGAACTCATCATATCAGTCATACTGGGCTGATGTTCCTTACTCACGTCCTTATCAGTACGAGGCTTGCAAAGTGGCTTCCTATAGGAATCCAGTAGCTTGATTGGACACTTGGTCTAAAATACAAAAGGAGTAGTAGGCCATAAGGATCCCATATAACCTTCCAAACACATAACAATAATTCAAAGTAGCCCATAAAAAAGCTGGGCAAGAGCATGCCCATAACTAAAAAGGGAAGGCAGAGCTGGACCCCTTCTTCCCAGACTTAGCGCCCAACAGATTTTCTGTTTAAATTGGATCAATCAGGTTGGAAAAATGTTGATCCGCTGCAAAGTCTCCCATAGTAGATTATAGAGGAGTAGGGACTTGCAAGGATATCCTGCCTGGTCTGCCATTCTGAAGTCTGGTGTTGGGTAGAGGCACCCCTCCCCAAGCTCAATAAATAAGCAAGTACGGAGGTTCCTAATTGCCGAGTCTTTTAACCCTATAAAAAGGTAAAATTAGAGATTAGCAGAGTGCTTCCCCTTTGAGCCAGGAGCACGTGCATTAGCTGTATCTCGCAGCAGCGCCTGGCGCTGTTGTCATCGAGCTCCACCGGGTGGAATCACTCCGGCAGCCGATCCCTCCCCGCCTTCCATCAGGCTGAAAAAGTTGAGAGACGTGCAAGCATACTGCTGCCTGGCCCCAGCAAGCTCTACAGACCCGCACCAGGGGGGCAAAAACCTAATGCAGCCTGACCGCCCGCAGTCGTACATTCTGCCGGAACCTCACAAGCTGCTCGGCCGCAATACGGTATCGGAAGAGGGAGGGTGTGGTGGGGTGGGGACACGGAAATCCCCGCCCCCCCCATCAGACCCACAGCGACTCAGTCTACTTAGCTAAGCCCGTGGTTCAGGAGCTGGTGGTCTGGCTCCTGCCCCAGGCAGGAACACAAAGAACTGGTGTCTGGATGAGGAGCTAAAGCTTTTGTGTATTTTGGTGGTCATGTGTTCCTACCTTAAGGTGGAGCCTTAACACCTCAGTGGTATGCTGCCCGAAGGATGGGTCCACTAAACCCCATCCCACCCCCCCCACCCCCGACTAAAATCTTTCCATTTTTTAACCTTTACAATTACTTAATACTCAATTTCTGTGGACAAACCAGTGTGTCATGTGCCTACATGACGTGCCCTATTGGCTGCCGGTGGCCACACGGGCCATGAAAGCTGCATGAGTGTATGAACTAGGCACAATTTGGGGCTTCCATGATATCATCAGTGTTAGAAGACCTAAGTCCCCAGTCTAGAGATTTTAGTTTAGGCCGCCTAAACATAGCAATGCTACAGCAACATACATATACTCACAATGTAAACTGTTTCTGTATCCAAATTCTGACTTCTGACTGCTTTTGAATACAACCGAACAAACTCATTAAACGTGTCACATCTCTCATAGGATGAGTATTCGTTTTCAGGAGCCGGACAGTGACTGTACAGCTGGTTCAGGATCTCTTCAAATAGCAGACGAGAGGAGAAGCATTCCACACAATTTACAAACACGTGAGGCAGCTTTAAAAAAGGGCATTACAATTGATTATTGATAGACATACACACAAGCACCTTCTAGGCATGATGATGATAACATGATATTGTATAGAGCACTCCTGTTTCTCACACCTATTAACCAATTTACTTCACCAGGCGACCCCCTAGAATCAGGGTAAATTGTGTTGTGTGTGTTCTGCAGGACAGTGGGCAAGTGGCACATTAACTTACAGACAGGTGAGGATGTAAAGGTCCAATAAGAATAAGAGCCTTAAAATGTTCACTTACCTCTAGAATCCTTAGAACTTTCTGTAAGGTGTATGTTTTGCCAGTGCTAGTGTGACCATAAATAAAGATGGATGGAAAGCTTAGGTGAGAGCGCTAAAAAAAATAAAAAATGTAAAGTCAAACACCATTTCATCTCATATTTAAGAATATCAGGCTGATTCATTACTAGCGCCAGGTAATAGCAGATGAGCGCCTGTACAGCAGCGCTAAGAGCGACCGCTAGTGGTCGCTCTGATCGGCCGTGAGTCGCTATTACATAGCGCCTCAGTCGCTGTAGTAACATTGCCGGTACTGATGAATTTGCTGTGTGAGTCGCTATAACACCAGTACAGAGCTTTATGGGAGCGAACGGTAGAGACTGGTCAGTGTGAGCGACTCAAACCATATTCATCAAAAAAACAGCCTCACACAGCGCCAGCGCTCAAAATTGTGTCACTGTAGCCCAGAGCGCCAGAAGCTGTGTGATTAAATGTTTTTGAACACATATCCACTAGTAAAGCGAAAACACATGGAATGACATTGTTATTACATTGTAACCTGAACACTTTAATACCAGACCTGTAATGACAATTCTGCATACAAATTTCTGGCTGCAGCGCGGTATCCTCCAGTGTGTTGCTTCATCTAGCGGTCTGTGGCTTGGTGACCCTACGGTGTCCTTGGTCCGCGAGTCCCCCTTGGGGGGTTATATATTGGTCTCGTGGGGCATGTGTTGCGGGATGCTCATGTGTCTTTTTGGCGGGATACCAGTGGGTTGTGGTTCTCCCGGCTCTACTCCTTCCTCCCCCTCATCCCCCCCTTTACTGACTTCTGGGGGTATCCCGTGGGAGGGCATCCCGGGTGGCTTTTTGTATTGGCCTTTACCCAGCGCTGGCCTATTGTGCCTGTGTTAATCACCATATGGAGGCTTATGGGGACAACGTGCTTGGAGGTCCTTCGGGGCAATCCCGGCTGTGTACCGTATGTGGGGTATCCCCTGTGAGTGACAGTGTCAGGGTGTGCGTGCCGTGCGCCCAAAGGGTCCTTGCGCTCCAGTCTGGGCTGCCCGCTTCGCTCCCCAGCTCTGCGCCCCCCTCGGCATCGCCTACCCCCCCACGCCTGCATTTAGCCCTCAGTGAGGGGGATACTAGCAGGGGGTCACAGTCTGATCTGGCACTTTGTGTGGCCAGCATTGAAAGGCAGCTTGCTAGGCATGTTCCAGGTAGGCCTCTAGCAAGAAGCGGAACCTGGCTCCCACGCCTGCCTGGGTTACTGAGGAGCATGAGGAAATTGATCTTTTTGATGACTGTTACTCCCTAGAGGAGGGGGAGCCCTTCCCAGGCTCTGATTCCTCTGGGGACCAGCAGGTGGGCTGCAACAGTGATCCTGAGTCTGAGGATTCCTGGTTCCCTGAGGACACTGCTTATCGGTTGTCCCCCCCTTTTTGAAATCTTACACATTGTCCTCCCTGAGGTGGCTAAAAGAAAACAGGGTGAGATTTTTTGTCCTGTTAAGCAGCGTCTGGAGTTCCCTGAGCAGAGTCATTTGGGGGGGGGGGGCAGGGCTGTGGAGTCGGTAGATAAATGTTCCGACTCAGACTCCTCAGTTTTTTGTATTTCCGACTCCTCTGTATTAAATATGTGAAATGTATTTTATACATTCCTTGAAGGAAAAAAAGGCAACATACATGTCATTACTTCTAGCAGAGAGAGGTAGTTGGGCAGAAGCTGCCTTCTCCTTTCTGTGTGCTGATCTTCTGCTGAAGATAGGGCAGTGGGAGGATCCAGAAAGGGGCCTTTATTATAAAACATGATTTCCCTAGTAGAATCCCATAGTCATGTTTAAAGTTTTTATAGCCTTTTGACAGCAGTTTTTCCAATGGTACAGCTTCAGTCTTGAACTATTGATCCTCCATTCCCTTCACTTATACAAGTGTCTCTAGTCCTGCAAAAAACATATTTACTTAATCCCTTATCAGTGAGAGGCTAGGTTACCCATGGGTTCCCTGTAACAGTAGAACACAACACTATGCAAAGTATAAGTATTGCCGCTTCAAATTGTGCGTTGCGTGCCATATAGTGAAGCACATGAAAAGCATGCTTCTTCACGGTCACTTAACGTGTTCGTTTTGCGGTTACGTGAGGCACTGCATGCATTGGTCTTTATTCTTACAATAGAGAAGTCATTAATTATAACTTTTTGTGAATTGGGACATTTAAACTTGCTAAATCAAAATTTAGTAGGAGTCGGAGCATTGTTTGCCGACTCCGACTCCAGGTACCCAAAATTTCCTCCGACTCCACAGCCCTGGGGGGGGTCAGGAGTTATTTGCCTGGTGCCTGCCCAGGAACGAGGTTTACTCCAATCTGTTCACGGTCCCCAAAAAGGACGGGTCCCTGAGGCCCATCCTGGATTTGAAGGGTCTCAACAAGTTTGTCAGGTTCAAGCATTTTCGCATGGAGTCTCTACGCTCGGCGGTCAGTACCCTGCGCCTGGGCGACTTCATGACCTCAGTGGACATCAAGGATGCCTACCTTCACGTGCCAATTTTTCCAGGTCATCAGAGATTTCTCAGGTTCGCTCTAGAGGTTCAGCATTACCAGTTTGTGGCCTTTCTGTTCGGTATCACCTCAGCCCCTCGGGTGTTCACCAAGGTGCTGGCTGGTGTGATGGCTCTGCTGCGGAATCGGGGCATTCGCATCCTTCCTTACCTGGACGACATTCTGATTTCGGCTCAGTCTCTTAATCAGGCGACAAGGATACTCTGGTGGTGACCTCCACTCTCGAGTCCTTCGGCTAGGTGATCAACTATCCCAAGTATTCACTGTCTCCATCTTCGGTGAGGTCCTTTCTGGGCTTGACTCTGGATACCTCCCAGGTCAAGGTGTTCCTGCCTCGGAAGAAGGTGGAGGGCCTGCAGAAGCAGGCACGGACTCTGCTTTCGTGTCCCCATCCCTCCATCCAGCAGGGGATGCAGTTAGTGGGTCTGATGGTATCCTGCTTCACCTACCCTTTGCTCAGTTTCACATGAGACCTCTTCAGTTGCACCTCTTGGCAGTTTGTGATTGGGACCCTGTGTCCCTGGATCAGGAATTTGCTCTGTCCCAGCTTCTGTTGTTGATACCATGATTAAGGCTAGGAAGAAATCCTCATCTATTATCTACTACAGGATCTGGCATGCTTACATTGCCTGGTGTGAGTCCAAGTCCTTTCCTTGTTGGGTGTTCTCCATTCCCAGGATTCTGGAATTTTTGCAACATGGCTTGGATTCGCGCCTTCAACTTAGTACCCTCAAGGGACAGGTGTCAGCCTTGGCAATTTTTTTTTCCAAAGATCCTTTGCCAATCACAGGTTGGTTAAGACTTTTTTCCAGGGAGTTACCCACGTGCGTCCGCCACGTAAGCCTATGCTACCAGTTTGGGACCTGAATCTGGTGTTGTCTGCTCTGCAGGGTCCTCCCTTTGAGCCTATACATGGGGCTGCTTTGCCCATTCTGACTCTTAAGGTGGCCTTTTTGGTGGCCATTACTTCTGTCAGGCGAGTTTCTGAGCTGGCGGCGCTTTCCATCAAACCTCCTTATTTTGAGAGGCATCAGGATAAGGTGGTGTTTCGGATTAAGCCGGATTTCTTGCCTAAGGTTGTGTCTGCTTTTCATCTCAATCGGGACATTGTTCTGCTTTCCTTGTGTCCTAACCCTGCTAATTCCAAGGAGCGGACCCTTCACTCTTTGGATGTTGTCAGGGCTCTGACGTTTTATTTGGTTGCTACTGAGTCTTTCATGAAATCTGACTCTCTTTTTGTTCTTCCTGCTGGACCTAGAAAGGGTTTGCCTCCTGTTAAATCCACTATCAGCAAGTGGATCCCTCAGGCGGTGGAACAGGCCTATTCTGCTAAAGGGAAGGAACCTCCTTTTAGGATTACTGCTCATTCCACTTGTGCTATTGGTGCTTCTTGGGCTTTTCAGCACCAAGCTTCTGTTGAACAAGTTTGTAAGGCCCCAACTTGGTCTTCTGTTCGTACTTTTTCCAAGTTTTACAAGGTTGATGTTAAGGCCTCAGCGGATGCTGCTTTTGGCCGCAAGGTACTTCAGGCGGTAGTGACTTGAACTGCCGGCCGTTACTCATTGGGGATCCCACCCTACTTTTGCTTCATTGTTCCAAGTTAATTGGGTTTTTTACCTTTTTACATTTTTTACCTATATTCTCTCCCGGCTTCTTGTCTCACTGCTTGTCTACGCTGGGAACTCTATGGTTAATCCCATTTTTATAGGGGGCCGGGGAAATGCCACAGCTCTTCTGCAGTACACTGCGCCACCTTGTGGCGGAATAACCAACTATTATGAATACTGAAGCAGGCCATGCCATGAAAGAACAAAAACAATTCTACAGATGAGTACTCACAGAATTGTCTTTTTATATTCCAGGCCGGCTGCAGGGGAGCGATTGGTCCAGTTTAAATCTTGGCAGCATCCTATTCCTTTGCACAGAGAGGTTTAAATGAAGTGACACAATGTCAGCCACTCCGCCCATATGCGAACAAGATGGTGCAATCCCACAGCTCTGCTAACTCCTTACTGCTCCCATCTCCCACATAAATATATCTGTCAGTAACCTCTTAATTACTGCAGTTCCCCAAGATTGTTAAAGTGGACCAACACCCAGGATTTTGACTATCCTGGGTCTTGGTCCACTTCGGTGGGGGCACCCCCGATCGGGGTGCCCCGCTGTGTGAAACCCCCCCGATCACCCGGGAAACTCACCTCTCCCCGCTCCCACGTGGCCGCGGACAAGCGATCTGACAGCAACGGACAAGCGGCTCTTTCGCCGCCGCCTCCCGCGCGTCAAGAGTGACGCGCGCACGCCGGCCATTCACAGACGGCGGGCGAGCGCACGTCTAGAGGGGCGCGAGACAAGGTAAGGGGATTTGGGGCGTTTGGGGGGGGTTTCACCCCGCGGGACATCCCGATCTCGGATGTCCCGCGGGGAGGGAGGTGATCGGCCCGGGAATCTTATAGATTCCCGGGCCGATCACGGGAGGGTGATGGTCCACTTTAAGGCTTACTAAACAAAAGAGAATAAGAAAAAAAAAAGGCCATCTCAGTTTCTCTGAGACTGCAGGCTGAACTGGCCACCAGCAACTTTGACGATGAGGACAGTGTGCTCCAGACACATTTTTAAGCATCCACTGTTGATAAGCATATCAGCAGTGGACAGTCATGTTGTGCACCCACTGCTGTCAATCAGCGAGGGAGCCTGGGTGTACACTGGGCAACACTGAAGCCGTTCAGTCCACAGGATCAAGAATGCAAACAGACAGGTAAGTAAAGCTTAATAGGGCACTTTCACACCTCCCAGCTCAGTAGCGTTGGAGTAGAAATACTCCAACGTGACACAAGCGGGAAGATAATTCTGCCCATCGCTGATGCTTCCAGTCTTCTATCCAGAATATGCTGCAGCCATCTAATTCGCCACTGGGCCTTGTTGCTCAGTCTTTCTGCCACCGCCACCATCTGCTGATTCTTCCTACCACCACAGCCTTCACCCGCGGATCTTTCTGCCACCACCGTCTTTACTTGCAGGGTCATCCCTGACATCGCCACCTCCTTCCGCCAGATCTTTCTGCCACCACCGTCTTCACCTGCCTTGTCATCCCGTTCATCCTCTGGGTCTACCTGCCACCACCGCTGGGTCATCCCTGACATCACCACCTCCATCCATCCATCAGGTTTTCCTGCCAACACCCGCCAGGTCATCCCCAACATGGCCCCTTCATTCGCCGGGTCTTCCTGCCACCACCGGCTTTACCTGCCGGGTCATCTCCAACATCGCCGCCTGCATCAGCTGGGTCATCCTGCCACAACCACCGAGTCATCCCTGACATCGCCACTTACATCCATTGGGTCTTCCTGCCACAACCCCCTTCACCCTCCAGGTCATCCCTGACATCACCACCTCCATCAATCAAGTTTTCCTGCCACCATCATCGTCACCCACCGCGTCTTCACTGACATCGCCACCTCCATTCGCCAGGCCTTCCTGTCACCACTACCATCACCCACCTTCATCTGCTGGGTCTTCCTGCCACTGCCAACAATGATGAAGGGTCTTCTAACCACCATCTAAACCTCAGGTGTCAAACTCCCTTTTTAAGACCCAGCAGCAGGCCATGTTTTGTGGATCTACACACAGGTTGAGTAATTAGTGCTTAGTCAGAGCTATAAAGCCAGCCATGTGGAGATCCACAAAACATGACCTGGTGCTGGCCCTTCAGGAGGGAGTTTGATAACCATGATCTAAATCGCTGCAGGGTCTTGCTGCCTCCGTCCTCCAGGTGCCACTGGGGAACAGGATATAGACTGTGTCTATAGGGCCACCATCGCAGATGTGCACTGCAATGTGCTGGATTCCCAAACTGGTTATAGGGAAAGAGTTCATCAGTTGCTATGGAAACATTTTTCACTCTATTTTTAAGTATATATACTGAGCTAGGAGACAACTGGAAATCACACAGGAAATACACCACTCACCTCCCCAAACATGGCCAGCAGCATAGATAACTGGGAATCTCGGCAAAGCACATGATTTTCCAACTCCTTTAGCCTTTCCTCCGGATAAGGGAAAAGCTCTAGAGACGCCATGTTTCACATCAGCATATTACCTGCCAACAGACAAAAGGCAAAGGTAACAAGCTCACCCTTCACATTGTATTGGCCTTTGGCAGTCACATGGGGTGCCAGGCAGCAAGGGAAAGCAAGAAGTGGATGGATCATAACAAGTCCACCCTCTACACCCAATTGGCCGCTAGCAGTCATGTGGGTTGCCAGGCAGCGAGGGATCACAGAAGTGGTTGCATCATCTGATGCCACGGCAGCAAGGCAAGTGTATGAGGGGGCACCCCTACCCACACATGTAGCTGTATTGTGACAGCTCATGTATTAGTGGATCTGCCATCGAAGCACGAACCTGCTGGCATTCTCAGCACCCCTCCAACTAATGTACATTTGGATGGAGTGGCCAGTCAGATGGAAATCCATTCATTAAAGTGGACCAAAACACAGGATTTTGACTATCCTTGGTTTTGGTCTTGCCCCCCCGGCACCACGATCGGGGATGCCCCGCTCCGCCTGCAGTGACCCACAATCACTTAAAGTGGACCAAAACCCACTGAATTTGTGTAATACATTTGGCCAAAACACCTGCCAATACTCCCTTCTTAGAGTGTAGGACTAGAAATGAATATTTTCACTTTTTGAATAGTCCTGGAACACGTCTTTTTTTTGGCTGTCAATCAGTCATTACATCGGTGTGGCAAAATGGAGGAGGCGGAGCTTTACAGCTAGATTGAAGTAGTGGCAGTGAAAATTGGCAACAGGTGCTTTTCATGGGGGAGGAGCAATTCAGGGGATGCTAGTTAAAGTGGACCCCGGGGGGGGATCGGCCCGGGAATCTATAAGATTCCCGGGCCGATCAGATCCCTCCCTGCGGGGCATCCGAAATCGGAATGTCCGGCGGGGTGAAACCCCCCAGGAAGCCCACAATCCTACCTTTTCCACGTTCCAGCAGCGCATGTGCGTCCGCTGCCTCCCGCGCGTCCCTCTAGCAGGTGGGTGCGGGTGCGCTCCCTGTAAGAGGGACGCGCGGGAGGAGGCCGCGGACGCGCTCTGTTGTCCGGCGCCGGGGATTGGCTGCAGCGGTCACGTGGGAGCGGGGTGAGGTGAGTTTTCGGGGCTTTCTGAATCCTGGGTGTTGGTCCACTTTAAAAATATGGGTTTTGGTTCACTGTAAATTACCTTTCCGCCATGCACTCAGCAGGGGAAACCAAGGATGCCCCAGCTCCCTGTGCCATTACTCAGTCCTAACACTGTATGTCATCCCTTAGTATACATGGCATAAAGTGCCGATTGGATGAGAGCCTGCAAATGTGCCGTGGGAACCGTGGAAAGGTAAGTTGAATGAGTGATCTGGGGGGTCTCACGGTAGGACACAAACAGGATGCCTCAGGGACAATGACCTATCACCAGAATAGTGACAATCTGGCAGCTGTAAAGTGGACCCAAACCCTCCACTGCAAGTCTGTGCCAAGGCAGGTTCTGGTTCACAATGACCAAACTAGCCTCACTTGTCCCCTCACGGCATCGGTAAGTCCTGCATTACAGACATACTACCCCCACCCAACTCCACTAATGGATTGCCACATGTGATCCAATGGAGGGTATGCAGCGGTTTCCTGTCCCTGTCATACAGGGCACCAGGGAGAAAAGGGGGGCAGCTTCTGAATTCAGCGACAGCTTCTGGGGGCGAGGGGGTTTAGGTCAGCTTTAGCCACCGCAAGCCCCGGAGCCGATACAAGTGACACATACACAGCTCTGAACTCTTCAGCCCGCACAATGACGGGTGATGGTTACTCACGGGCACCGTGGCTATCCGGACCCTCGGCTTTCTTCTAGATGAAAAAGCGGCGCCTCAGCCTGCAGGGGGCGCTGTCTATTTAGGAAGTCGCTGCCTGGCATAGAGAGTAACATCATCCAGTGTCATCCAGAAACTCCCGCCACCAGGCTGCGCGTCACTTCCGGTTTCCTCTCACAGCACGTGACGAAGACACAGGCTGTGCTGCTCGGGTCTGTGGCCCCGGTTGCCCAGCTTATGTCGCCCTACAGAGAGACCTTTGTTCCCAATAGACTTGGCTGAGCCGCACTGTCAGGTAATGGTAAAGCAGGGGTGTCACTTGCAGAGATGCCAACATTGGAGAGCTGATATATTAAGCTTACAGAGTGACAGGTGTGGCTTGGAAGCTATTGGGGAACAAATATTGTGCTCAAAATGCGCCTAGTAAGTGGACCATAAAGCAGGATTTTGACTATGCTGGGCTTTGATCCTTTACCTTGGGACACCCAGATCGCCTGAAGAAACTAACCTCTTCCCAGTCCTACGGAGCATGTGTAGCTGCTCGTCCAATCAGCGTGCTTAGAGCTGCTGACATGCCATCTAAGACGGTTTCTAAGGCCAGCCCCCAAAAATACCATTTTGTGAATACTCACCTTGTAAAATGGGTATTATAAGTATGTCTCACACCCTGCTTCGGAAGTAGTCATTACACTTGGGTTATGTCCAGTAGAGGGCGAACTTCTGCAGAGATGACTAGAAAAAAAGAAGCTCCTCCCGGCCCATAAATACCTGGGACCTCCCAAGCACCTCCCAGTATAAGAAAGCAGTAAAGGGACCAGGAAGAGCAACTAAAAAATTTTACAAGAAACACAGTAACACCAAAAGGATCCAAGATAAAATCAGGGCGGGGCGAAGCAGGGTGTGAGACATACTTATAATACCCATTTTACAAGGTGAGTATTCACAAAATGGTATTATTCTAAGTATGTCTCACACCCTGCTTCGGAAGTAGTCATTACACTTGGGACATCCAATAGCAGTGTCCAAAAAGGGTGGGGATCCCAATAGGCAAAAATGCACAAATGAAAACCCCTGCCGCTTGTAGAACTTTGCGGCCAAAAAAGGCATCCGCTAAGGCCCGCACATCAATCTTACAAAACTTGTAAAAAGGTATGAACAGAAGGCCAAGTAGCAGCCGCACAAATTATTCCAGTAAAATGAAAAGGGGAACCCTCCCCTTGGCAATATAGGCCCAACAAGGACCAGACATATCTATTAAAAAAGGCAACTATGACAGCGCCAAAACCGTCAGGGGCCAGAGGGCACCCCAAACAAGGCTTCCTTCCCACAGAAAAACGAAGTAGCCAAGAAATAAAACGTCAACAGGGCCCTCAGCAGGGCCCTCTCCTCGTCAAAGCTAGACGAAGGACAAAGGGAAGAGGAACCACATCCTTAAAAAGATGGAAACACAGCGAACAGAAGCAATAGCCACCCAAAGGCAATCTGTTGTGTAAGCATAGACAATGCAGAACCCAAACAGACGCAAGGCTTTTTCTGAGGACAAAATGCCCTAGAAGACCACCAGGACAGAGGCCTGCCCCAGCAAAGCACTTAAGCTGGAGCCCCAGACCGTACTGATGAAAGTCCAAAACCTAGTGAACCAAAAAACACCTTGCAAGGCAAGGCCGTAGCCTCACACCCATCAATATAGGACCACCAAGTCCTGTAGACGAAGTTAAAGGAAGACCACTTCCCAGCCCAAACAAGGGTCCGAAGCAAAACATCAGACAAACTTCCTCTACGAAGATGGAGGAGGTCGCAGCAGCCACGCCGCCAAAGCCAGCGTTTGCAAACTGCAGAACGAACCAAACCTAGCTTGGCCACCCTGGAGCCACCAGCATTGCTGACGCACCCTCAGGAGCCAGCTAGCACACCACCTTGCCCACCACGGCGAAGGAAGGAAACAGGTACAGGAACCCCAGACCCCTCCAGGCAAAAGACATGGCGACCACTGCCGGAGGCCGAGGAACCTAAGACCAAAAACCAAACGTTGGGAGCTAGTGATTGCAACGTGAGGCAAGGAGAACCACCTCCGGAATCCCCCACTTGCAACAGAAGGACCGTAATACCTTGCGGTAGAAAGAAAAACTCAGTGTTATCCACTCCCGGAATGAATGCCGCTGATATGCATGGAACAGCTCTCCGCCCATGCAAAAACAGCGAAACGTCCCTGAGGGCACTCTAGCTGCGAGTCCCTCCTTGGCGATCGACGTAAGCGACCGCAATTCAATCGTCCAACTGAACCTGAACCGGCAAAACCTGTAAATGATGCATCCAGCATGACAGAATAAAACAAATAGCTTTGAACTCCAAAAACAGAGATGGGAGCAGGAGCCTCCTGAAGACTCCCCAGCCCCTGGAACCGAAAGTCCGTCCAGAAAAACTCCCTAGCCCAACAGGCTGGCATTCGTGGTAACCGTCACCCAACCAGGGCCAAAAAGGATCTGCCCCTCATCAGACCGCTAAGCTCCAGCCACCACTGAAGGAATGCCGGACCTTGGGAAACAGCAGAAAGGACCGAGCCAAGCACCAGGAACAGCCGTCCCAAGTCCGCAATAGACGGAGTTAGAGCGACCTTATGAAGACCAGAACAAAGGGGACTGCCTAGAAGGAAAACCACCATCAATCCCACCAGTTTCATCCCTAGCCAGAAAGAGAGGCGAGGATTGTCCAGGAGAACAAATATCAGGTCCTGAACCCTCTACACCATAGGGTGAGGAAGGAACACTCTGGCCTGACCGATTCATGCCAGAGAACATGGGGTGGGTGATCACCCAACCGAAACGTTCTAGCGGCGTCACCACCCTGAAGTCCATCTCCACCCGGCATAGAAAAGATGCTGTAATGAGAAGGTCATCCAGATACGGCACAATGTAAACGCCTCGGGCTCCGAGAAGGGCAATTATGCCCGCCAGCCCCTTGGGGAACACCCTTGGCACCGAAGACAACCAGAAAGGGAGGACCACAACTGAAAATGTCGATCTTCCACCCCAAAACCGAGAAATCTCAGGCAAGCGGGGTAGGATGGCACATAAAGGTAAACAACCGCGATGTCTATAAATGTCAGAAATCCCCCTGATGAAGGGAATAGATGACTGAACGCAGAGACTCCCTGCGGAACTCCTGAGATCTGATGAACCTGCAGAAAGGCCTCAAAAACCCGAATGGTTCTGATAGAGCCATCCCGTTAAGGGACCACAGCCCAGGGGTCCGAGGAAACCCGAAAACAGAGGAATCACCACTGAAGATAGAGAAGACAGCACCTCTGCAGGCTCTGGCACCGTGAAAGGAAGAATAGAGGAGCCTGCCCCCCCGAAAGGAGCAACGTCGCTTCTAGTGTGGTAGAATCCTACCTCCTTATGCCACTGACTCCAATATGACCTCAAAAATCCGCATACCCCGAAGGGTAGCCAATGTTAGCCGCCACCGGCGCAACCAGACAGAGCGTCGTATAACCACAAGCAAAGCTGAGGTTCCGCCATACAGACAAATAGTGTCATCCAGGCAGACAAGACCATGGTCAGAAACTTTACACACCGCAGAAACGCTGCCAAACCAGCACTGGCCAGGTCCCGCTGGGACCCCTCAACAGGCCCCAAACCACAGACCTGATAACCACAACCATGAGTACAAAAAAACAAACAGGCGGCAAGGTAAAACCCATGCCGGCAAGGGCATGTCAAGCCATCTGATCAAAACAACGGTCCTCACGATCCTTAATCGTGGAGGCGTCTAGAGAGTGCACCACAGAGGTGCTGGACAATCCCAGTACCAGACGCATCGACCTCGGGAGGAGATGACCAGCGCATCACCGCGTCCACCGGACAAGGATACCTCCTATCCCGTTCCTGAAGAAGTCGGGCACTCCTTACGAGGCAAAGAGGTCTCAAGCAAAAAATATATATATATTTTTTTTTTTTTTTTTTTTTAAACTGCGGAGGGGACTCCGCCAATTGAGGAATAGCAGACACCTCAAAGAAATGGCCCAGGAACTTGGGGGTAACAACAGCATCCCCAAGCCCCTGCCCGGCATCAGCATCCCAAACTGCTGATCCTCAGAGCCATCAGATTCCGCAAACAGGTTCTTCCGCAAGCGGAAAATAAACAGACCATTAAAGAGAATCATAAACATCAAGAAACGGCACTGCCATTGACAGATGTCTTCCCTTAGCCGAGGCCACCCTGGCCACAGAGCTAGAAAACAAATTTCCGGAGTTGCATCCAGCACAAACATCAGATTGCGACTCCCCACTAGTGACCATGTCACCTGGGGTACAGACAATTTAAGGTGGAGTAGGCGATGAGGCCGGCGGCACTGGCCCAGACGTCCGGGCCCCCAACTGCCGCGTTATGGCCTGCTGAACACATAGTATGCCCCAGCACAGTATCCCCAACAGGGGATACCCCCCAACCCACACACTGCCGGGACTGCCCCGAAGGAGCCAGAGCCCGGATCCAGGGGAGCCTCCAAACTGTGATACGTATGGTAGTCGCACTAACCCGCAGGAATTATGCTAGAAGCAACCCGGGATGCCCCTCAAGTCCGTCAGAGGGAGGATTTGCAACCCAAGGGGCCCCAGGACACAATGACTAGGGGGGCCGATTTGTAGCCGGAGCCTTCCGGGCCGCAAGGCTAGCAATCAATATCACAATGTTGCTCGTCTAGCGCAAACATAAATTGCGACTCTTACACTAGTGTCAGTGTCACTATGGGTCATATCCAGGTGCGGGGGTGTGGGGAACAAGACCAGCAGAGCTGATCCAGCTGCACAGGCCCAGATTACCGCGCAAGCACACACTGCGCACTTGGTACACAACTCTGCACATTATTACCCACAAGGGATGCCCCACATACCACACACAGCCGGGCTTGCCCGGAGGTGACCCCGAGCACAGCATCCTGGGAAGCCTCCATAAGGTGATTTTGGTAGTCGCAATGACCAATGGGAATTACGCTGTTGAGCTACCCGGGATGCCCCTTAAATGTCCGTTAGTGGGAGGATTTAATATAGGATAATACATGTTGATGGCAATATACCCCCTTAGTTTTGAAGGATAGGGCCACAGGACCGGGGGAAAACTAAATTAGGACGTCCCCCGGAAGACATAATAGGATAACCATAAGCAATCACCCGCACACCAAACATATACATATATATACACTACATCCATATAAAGATGCAACCCCCAAGGTCCACAGTATATGCCCAAGATGATCAATACTTGAAAAGCGTCATTTACATGAAAAACAATAAAAACAAATATACATATCTGTAGAAAAAAACAGTCCTCAGCCCACACGGGGGGGGGGGCACTCACCGACTGCACGTGAACCAAGATGGCGACTGGAGGTGGAAGAGAGAGCAAAGGGGGCGGGCCGCCTGTGTAGCGCGCCAAACGCTAGGTCGCGCCCCCTCCCAACACCGGGACCACAAACAGCCGGACGTCGACCGAAACAGCACCGGCCCTCCGCCGGAGACCGGCGCTAGAGGGAGCGAAGGGGCGGGCCGCCTGGGTAGCGCGCCGAGCGCTAGGCCACGCCCCCTCCCAACACAAGGATCACAAACCGCCGAGCTCCCCAGCCAACGCGGGAGCCGACCGAAGCATCACCGGTCCTCCGCCGGTGACCGGAGCTAGAGGGAGCGAAGGAGGCGGGCCGCCTGGGTAGCGCGCCGAGCGCTAGGCCACGCCCCCTCCCCAAGCAGGGAATCACAACCCAGCCGAGCTCCCCGCCAATGCGGGAGCCGGCTGCGACGTCACCAGCCCGCCGCCGCCATGGAAGAAGCGCGCGCGGGCCAGCGTGTGGAAAGAAAGAAACGCTGGCCATCGCCAGTAGTAACAACACACTACACACAAACAGTAAAACAGCACACATACACAATTAAAAATATATACATATACAGGCCACCCCAGCTAATCGGGAATAGGGAAGCAGGGAGGAATAAGCCCATGGTTACATGTGCTTGCCAAGTAAAGAGGGCTAGTAACGGACGGGGCATCCCATGTCAGGATCACCAACCTGAAGCCGCCTACCCTCTAGTATAGGGTCTCACGGTGGAGCATTAGCCCCTAAGCACCTAGGGTGCCATCTACCCTCGCCCGGACCAGCAGCCTAGGCAGGGAGGCAGGGTAATACGAAACAGAGATCCGGGTGGTAATAGAGAAAATAAAGGGCCGGGAGTCATCCCGGCTACCTGAAATCCCCCTGTGCAAGGAGGAGAAGTCATCTTCTGACTTGCTCGCCGTCTGCAGAGACTTATCTGGGAGGTGCTTGGGAGGTCCCAGGTATTTATGGGCCGGGAGGAGCTTCTTTTTTTCTAGTCATCTCTGCAGAAGTTCGCCCTCTACTGGACATAACCCAAGTGTAATGACTACTTCCGAAGCAGGGTGTGAGACATACTTAGAATAGTGCGATGTGCCCACATCCCCTGCTTCCCTCTAGCAGAGTGTGCCTGTGCCGGCCATACACAAATGGCTGGTGTGGGCAGTGGCCTGCAGATGCGCCGTTGGACCGGAAAAGTAGGTTAAACTGGACCTTCACCGTGATTTATTGAAAAGGCCAAACCCATAAAAAACGATTCCCCAGCATGTAAAGTTAAAGCGGTCCTTCACTCTGAAAAAGAGTCTATCTTATATGTTTCCCACACCCTTTGCTCAGAGCAGAGCTGGGGTCAGGAAGAGGTCAGCAATCCCAGAATGCAGAGCAGCACAGTCAGAAGGCACTTCCTGTTTGCAGGCTGCCTGATGTCCCATGAGCCACCATCTTGGATGTTTAAAGGCTCATAAAATGCAGTAGATGCAGGTAATCTGAGCAATCTGTATGTATTGTATGAGGGAAACATATAAGATAGACTCTTATTCAGAGTGAAGGATCGCTTTAATTGAACGGGGTGACCTGGGGGGTTTTACACAGCGGGGCATCCTGAGTTTGGATGCCCTGGGGGGAGCGAATTGGAACAAAACCCAGCAGCAGCCATCCTGGAATCCTAAAAGATTTCAAGGTTGGCTGCTGACTTTTCTCCGGAGCATCCTGAATTGGGATGTCCTGCTGTGTGAAACCCCGTAGGGTGCAAGTAGTAACTCACCTATTCCTGGTCAAATGGTGCACTTGTGTAATCAGAGCCTTTTGCTGTGTTTCCATCCTTCAGCAAAAGGCTCTGATTGTTTTCAATGGGCAGCATGCAGAGTGTATCCCCTGCATCCCTGCCAGCATGCATGCTGCTACCGCCCCAGCCATTCAAATAGGTGATGCAGCAGCTCTCCATTGAAAACAATCAGAGCCTTTTGCCAAAGGATATAGCATGCCAAAAGGCTCTGATTGGACTAGAGCCCGCACATATTCCATTGGACCAGGAAAAGGAGATTTTTACAGGGCAAACTGGGGGTGTCACACAGCAGAGGCACAGAACAAAATTTGGGAAAGTCAAATTTAAGTCGCTTTAAAGATGAAGACTGTGCTATGAATGAATGTTACTGGCAGCAAGCGTATACATTGCTGGGCAGTACTGCATACCTCCCTGATTTGGAGGGACAGTCCCTCTTTGGAGTGCATTTCCCCCTGCCCCTTGTTGTTCTTATGTGTTCCTCTTTGAGGTGTAACATGCAGATCTGCATCAATAAGTGATTCATTTGCCTTTTCAAAGTGTGTACATTGTTGTAAATGTTACAATCTAGTTGTGATGTCTTTGTGAATTTTGTCCTCTCTGCCTTGGATGACACCATTAGAATGTGTGCCAGGACATCTGCCCTCGTGGTGGCTATACACTGCTCTGTTTGGCTACGCCAGTGGGCTGCTGACAATGCTGCCAAGAAGGCCCTCACTGGGTTTCCCTTCAAAGGACTACGCCTGTTTGGGTACCGCCTGGACCTTTTTGCTAAGGGAGGCAGGTTACCCCAGCGCAGGCGGCAGTTTCGGGGTCAGGGCTCCTTCTCCTCCCCCTACCTTGGTGCTAGACAAGGGAGGGGGATTTCCTTTACTGGGGCCCGGGGAGACTTCTGGGGTAGGGGCAGAGGACGTGGACTTCCTGGCTCCTCCTGGGGCCCCAAGATTAAGTCATCTCCCAAGCCCCCTCAGGCATGATGGGGCGCCCTCACCCATCCAGGTGGGGGGACGGCTGCAGCACTTTGTTCACGTCTGGAGGCTTCATGTATCAGACCGGTGGATTCAGGAGGTAGTGTCCTCCGGTTACAAGTTGGAGTTTGCTGCCCATCCCCCTCCAAGATTCATTAGATCCCGGATTCCTCAGGACCCTGTGTCAGCTCAGGAGCTAGTGCAAGCAGTGCCCTTTGGTCTCACCTCAGCTCCCAGGGTGTTCGCCAAGGTGCTAGCGGGCGTGTTGTCTCTGCTCAGGTTTCAGGGCGTCCGCGTGCTGCCTTATCTGGACGACATTCTCATCACATCCCAATCTCTACATCAGGCAGAATTGGATACTCAACTGGTGATGTCCACCCTGGAGTCTTTTGGATGGGTGATCAACCACCCCAAGTCTTCACGGTCCCCCTCCTTGGTGACTCCATTCCTAGGAATGAATCTGGATACAGTTCAGGCAAGGATTTTCCTTCCACAACAGAAGGTGGACAGTCTGATTGCACAGGTCCAGTTCCTGCTATCTTGTCATCATCCCTCCATCAGGCAGGGAATGCAGCTGGCGGGCCTGATGGTGGCGTGCTTCGAGGCGGTCCCTTATGCTCAGTTCCACTTGAGGCCTCTGCAACTCCACCTCTTGTCAGTGTGGGACAAGGATCCAGCGTCCTGGACAGGGTCTGTGTGCTTTCCCCCCTGGTCAGGAGGTCCCTCTCGTGGTGGATGGACTCAAGGAACCTGTTGGGGGGCAGATCCTTTCTGACCCCTTCCTGGGAGACAGTCACCACGGATGCCAGTCTGTCAGGTTGGGGGGGGGGGTTCTGGAAGTCCCTGCGGTTCCAGGGGAGGTGGGGCCCTCAGGAGGCCCACACGCCTATCAATGTCTTGGAGCTGCGGGCAATCAGGTTAGTCCTGGCTCAGTTGACTACTCTCCTTCGGGGCCTGCCTGTTCAGGTGCACTCGGACAACCAGACGGCAGTTGCCTACATCAATCATCAAGGAGGGACCCGGAGCAAGGGGGCCCTCCAGGAAGTGTCTCTAATCCTGACCTGGGCGGAGACCGATGTCCCCTGCATTTCAGCTGTGTACATCCCGGGGGTGGAAAATCTCCTGGCAGACTCTCTGAGCAGGGGGACCTCTCGCCAGGGAGAATGGTCCCTATGCAACAGGGTGTTCCAATCTCTTTGTCACCGTTGGGGCCAACCAGATGTGGATCAGTTTGCGTCCCGTCACAGTCACAAGCTCCCGGCCTTTGTCTCCCTGTCCCAGGATCCTCTGGCCTTGACCGTGGATGCCCTAGCAATGTCATGGCAGGACTTTCAGTTCCGGTATGTCTTTCCTCCATTCCCTCTGTTGGGCAGGGTTCTGCGAAAGATTGCTCTGGAAGGGGTACCAGCAATTCTGGTGGCCCCTAGGTGGCCAAGAAGAGTGTGGTTCACAGATGTGGTGCAGCTGGCAGTGGATCAGTACGTTCTACCCATGGTGCCTGACCTGCTCACTCAGGGCTCCCTACGCCATCCCAATTTACAAACTCTGGCTTTGACGGCCTAGCTGCTGAAACCTCCATCTTGATGGAGAAGGGGCTGTCTACCTCAGTGGTTGATACCATGATAAAAGCTAGGAAGAAGTCGTCTTTTTCCATTTACTACAGGGTTTGGCGTGCCTACATTGACTGGTGTGAGTCTAAGTCTCACACCAGTCAATGGGTTGGACATGGGGCTCCAACTAAGTACTCTGAAGGGGCAGGTCTCTACCCTGGCTGTTTTCCTCCAGAAGTCCTTTGCTCAGCGCCCTCTGATCAGGGGGTCACTCATGTGCGTCCCCCACGTAGCCCTATGGTGCCTGTTTGGGATTTGAACTTGGTTTTGTCAGCCTTGCAGGGTGCTCCCTTTGAACCTGTGCAGGATGCTCCCCTGGCTATCCTTACTCTCAAAGTTGTCTTTCTGGTGGCTATCACCTCTGTTAGGTGTGTGTCTGAGTTGGCGGTGCTTTCCATTCAGCCCCTCTACTATGAGAGACACCAGGACAAGTTGGTGTTTTGTTTCAAACCTTAATGCCTAAGGTAGTTTCTGCCATTTATTTGAATCAGGACATAGTTCTTCCTTCATTGTGCCCTAATCCTAGTAATGCTAAGGAGAGAGTTTTGCACTCCTTGGATGTGGTTAGGTGTCTGAAGTACTATCTGGTGGCTACTGCACCTTTTAGAAAAATTGATGCTCTTTTTGTGGTCCCTTCTGGTCCTAGGAAGGGTTTGGCTCCTGCCAAGTCTACTATCGGCAAATGGATCCATCAGGCTGTGATTCAGGCCTACTCTGCTAAGGGGAAGAATCCTCCCTTCCGCCTTACTGCTCATTCTACGCGTGCTATTGGTGCCTCTTGGGCTTTTCAGCACCAGGCCTCTGTTGAACAAGTTTGCAAGGCTGCTACTTGGTCTTTTGTTCATACCTTTTCAAAGTTTTACAAGGTTGATGTTAGGGCCTCAGCTGATGCTGTCTTTGGCCGCAAGGTTTTGCAGGTGGCAGTGGTTTAAACTGTCTGCTGTTACCTTTTTTGGGGATCCCACCCTACTTTATGGACACTGCTATTGGATGTCCCGATAGTAAGTATTATATCTGGAGCAGTACGTACTGTATACTAAGAATAATACAATTCTGTGATTACTCACCTGTAGAATTGGTATTATGAGTATACAGTACGTTCTGCTCCACCCCGCCCTTGGATCCCCTGTATGGTGATTGTTATCATTGTTATAGTTACTTGTTTCGGTTGTTTTAATTCTCCCGGCTTCTCGTTAACTGCTTTTCAATGCTGGGGATTTGTGGGAGGTCCCTGGGTATTTGAGGGGCCGGGAGGAGCCTGTTTTCGATGTCTCTGCAGTCCAGCACCATCTGGCGGAGTATTACCCAATAGTAAGTATTATATCTGGAGCAGGACGTACTGTATACTCATAATACCATAATGCCCCCCACCTCGGTGCTAATGCTAAGCAATGCCATTGAGGATAATTGAGGAAGACAATACCTTGTCAATACACTGCAGGGGGTGTACAGGTAGCAGAGATTGGAGGAGGATTGCAGCATAGATTGGGTGTTCAGGGGGAATGACCAAGGTGGATAGCAGCACAGAATTCTCTTTCTCTACTGCACTCCTGCCCCTAATGCCCCCCCAGCCTAGACCATTTTTTTTAGTCTAATACCTGTCCTCCCATTGTCTCAATCCACAGTAGTCTGTGGTGCCACAATTGGGACATTTTGCCACTATTCGCTCTGGCGCTGATGCACAATCCCAGCACAGGTGGAGTAGGTAAGTATGCGATTGAACCCAAAAGTACCTGTAGGCGAGTATACGTATTCCTATGCCCGTCCATTCTGGGCATCCCAAATTGGGATGCCTTTCTGGAGTTAGGAAAAGTGTGGCCAAAAGACCGGCATTAAATGACCACACAGCCCACAGCATTAAACCAGACGAACAGCCTTGCACTGTTGGAAAAGAAAACATGCATGATACTGAATATCGGGAGCGAGGATTGTTTATATCGCAGAGGGAGCCACCAGAAAATGAGTTTTGCTGGGACCCGGGGGGTTTACAATGCGGGGATCACAATTTCCTAGGGGAAGGCCAGTGGCCAGTCCTGGAGTCTTTGGGTTTTGTACTTCTTTAATGCATGACACACAGCACTATGTACACACTGCCCCTAGCTTAACTGAATCGCTTGGAAAATGCTACTCACTGCTGTACTGCACATGTTGTTCAGAGACGGTGTGGCTGCTGCACATGTGCCCTTTGGCAACTGGGCCCCACTTGGGATGTAACTTCACAAGGATTAGGGTTAAAGCGATCTACTTAATTGTGGGGCATGCCAATTAGTGATGCCCCAATCCCGCGGGATTGCCTACAAAACTCACCTTTCCAGTGATCTCACATTGGTCGCATCCCGGGAATTTTAATGCTGAAAAGTGCTCTAGTGCCCAGCCATTTAAATCGGCCGGGGGCAGGAGTGTGCCCCAGACGGCAAACTGGGGATTCAGCTGCTCCTATTTTGCTATGTCGGGGCACTGTCCTAATTTACCACACACCCTATACCCTGTGACTGGACATGATATCTAGTCAAAGGAGGTAACATAGCAACATAGTATGTAAGGCTGAATAAAGACTTTAGTCCATCCAGTTCAGCCTGTTTAACTCCTTCCAGTCTAGTAGCCATAGCTGGAAATGTTATTACATGCAAGGAGGGCATCCTGGCCACTATAGATCTTCTTCCAGTGGTCTAGTAGCCATAGCTGGAAATGTTATTACATGCCAGGAAGGCATCAAGGCCACTTTTGAACGTTTTTACTGTATCCTTCATAACTACCTCCTCTGGCAGCGAGTTCCATAGTCTCACAGCTCTTACAGAGAAGAATCCCCTCCTATGTCGGTGGAAAAAGCACCTTTCCTCTAACCTTAGTGGATGCCCTCGGGTTATAGTTACACTCCGAGGTATAAATAGATTGTGGGACAGATCTTTTTATTGACCCCGAATATATTTATACATAGTTATTAGGACAGATCTTTTTATTGACCCCGAATATATTTATACATAGTTATTAGATCACCCCTCAATCGTCTTTTTTCTAAACTAAATAAACCTAACTTTGACAATCTTTCAGGGTACTCTAGCCCCCGCACACCTTTTATTAACTTTGTTGCCCTTCTTTGAACGTGCTCCAGTTCTGATATGTCCTTCTTAAGCACAGGTGCCCAGAACTGTACACAGTACTCCATATGGGGTCTGAACGGTGACTTGTACAGGGGTAAAATGATGCTCTGGTCATGAGCACCTATGCCCCTCCTGATGCACCCCATGATCCTATTTGCTTTGGCAGCAGCTGCCTGGCATTGATTACTACAGTTGAGCTTATTGTCAACTAAAACCCCTAGGTCCTTTTCCATTGTTTTACCAAGTGTTTGTTTATTTAGTGTGTAATCATGACACAGATTTCTCCTTCCCATGTGCATAACCTTACATTTATCTGTGTTAAACTTCATTTGCCATTTACTGTCCATGCTTCCAATTTATCTAAATTTGTTTGTAGCTGCCTGCTGTCCTCTTTTGTTTTAATTACTTTACACAGCTTAGTATCATCTGCAAAGATTGAGACTTTACTGTTTAATCCATACCCAATGTCATTTATATATATATATATTGAAGAGAATTGGTCCCAGAACTGACCCTTCTGGTACTCCACTAGTAACAGTGACCCAATCTGAGTGTGTACCATTGATAACCACCCTCTGCTTCCGATCATTAAGCCAATTTCCCACCCATCTGCACACGTTTTCCCCTAGTCCAAGCATTCTCATCTTTTGTACCAGCCTTTTATGTGGCACAGTATCAAATGCTTTAGAAAAGTCAAGATATATGATATCCAGTGACTCCCCCTGATCCAATCTTGAACTTGCCTCCTCATAAAAGCTGATTAGGTTTGTCTGGCAGGAGCGATTCCTCATAAATCCATATTTTGGATAAGGTCATTTTCCCCAAGGTGCTCCAGGATAGTATACCTTAACCCTTTAAGTGCCAGCCTACCTGGAGTTTTTGTCACACTCTGTTGCCAGACCATTTTGCACTATTTTGCACTCCCCATGTTCAAATGTGATTTTTGAAGGGATTTCCAGGGATTTCCCAGGAAAATGATATATTGTTTTTTTCAGCAGAGTCTGAGCTTTAACATGAAATGTCTTGTTTGTCATTTTTTAGGTGTATTCTCAATATTTTTTGGCGAAATATGTGCAAAAAAATAAAAACTATTTTTTACAATTTGTAGTGTTTTTTTGTAATAAAAAATGTAAGTTTGTCAATAAAATCTTATTGCGTGTGAAACCCCAATTTCTCCCAGTTACAGCAGTACCACATATGTATAGGTAGACACCCTTTCCTGCCCAGGAGACTCCCCCAAACTGAAACAGAGCTTTAGGGGATTTTCTGAAAAAATACAACTGTGATATGCGCTATGCGCACCTTGCAGTTTTTCCAGAAAAACAACCCTTTACATTTGAAATACCCCCCACAAACTATATATTCTCTGGAAGTACACACCTCAGGCTTTCTATTTGTACCAGGCTTGTTGATGTGGCCACAGTTTTCTAGAAGTAATCCCTCAATGTATTCTTTGGTTGCAAAGAGTTTCCCTAAAAAAAAGGATAAAAAAGCAGAATCAAAGCCACATTTTCCTAAAAAAACTATATACAAACAAGAAAAAACAAGTATAATCTGAAAAAGCAACATCCCCCGAACAGAACGATACCCAGCATGCATAGTTACTGTCAAGGGAAGAGTTGCCAAACACCCCAAAGTAAAGCATGAGCATAACGGTAATTTTTCTTGAAAATTTCAGCTCTGCAGACAAAGTGCGCACCTTGCGATTTTCCAACCAAAACAACCCTTTTCATTTGGAATATCCCCCATAAACCATATTCCCTGAAAGTACACATGTTAAGCTTTCTAAGCGTACCCAGCTTGTTGTAGTGGGCTCATCTTTCTGGAATTAATCCCTCAAAGAACTCTTTGGTTGCGCAGGGTTTCCCTAAAAAATGTATAAAAAAGCTGAATAAAAAACACCTTTTTTAAAAATATAAATATGCAAACAAGAAAAAACAAGCTAAGTCTGAAAGCGCAAGGTCCCCCGAACAGAACAATACCCAACATGCAGAGGTACTTTTTGGAGGTTTTGTCACCCTCTGTTGACAGGAAATTTTTCCCCATTTTGCGCCATGTTTTGCAACATTTTTGCTGGAATTTTCAGGAAAATTATATATATATTTTTTGCAGCAGAGTTTAGGCTTTAACATGAAATGTCTTGTTTGTAAATTTTATTTACCGTATATACTCGAGTATAAGCCGAGTTTTTCAGCCCACTTTTTGGGCTGAAAAAAGCCGCCTCGGCTTATACTCGAGTCCAGGGGCGGACTGCCAGGGAAGGCCGCAACCCTGAACCCAACAGATGCTGGAGGGTGAGGGGCGGCCGCTGCGGGTCCCTGCTGTACCCGCTGCTGCCGCCGCTCTCACACAAACACGCACACACATTCACACTCTGACCGGCACTTCCAGGCTGCTGCGCGCTGGTCGTCAATGGGCGGCGTCCAATGTTTTCATTGGACGCCGGCCATATGGGGCACGCCCACCGACGACCAGTGCGCAACAGCCAGGAATTGCTGGTGTGTGTATGAGAACGGCGGCGGCTGGCGGCTGCAGAGGAGGGGAGGGGGGGGACCCTGCTGCCCCTCTGCAGGGTAACCTCGGCCAAACCCTGACCCCCGACACCTGCGCGTCTGAGAGCGGCGGCAGCAGCAGCAGCAGGTACCCACAGTGTGTGTGTGTGTCTGTGTCTTTTTCTGTGTGTGTGTCCCTTTCTGTGTGTGTGTGTGTGTCTGTGTCTTTTTCTGTGTGTGTGTCTTTTTCTGTGTGTGTGTCTTTTTCTGTGTGTGTGTCCCTTTCTGTGTGTGTGTGTCCCTTTCTGTGTGTGTGTGTCCCTTTCTGTGTGTGTGTGTCTGTGTCTTTTTCTGTGTGTGTGTCCCTTTCTGTGTGTGTGTGTCTCTCTTTCTGTGTGTCAACTCCAATTCCAATTGAAAAAAGCCGCCTCGGCTTATACTCAAGTCAATAACATGTTCCATTTTTTTGTGGTAAAATTAGGTGCCTCGGCTTATATTCGGGTCGGCCTATACTCGAGTATATACGGTATTATTAATTTTATTTATGTAAAATTAGAAAATTACCTCCTTTATTTTAAATAAAAAATGTATTTTATTAGGGAAAACCATATTGCATGTGAAAGCCCCATTTCTGCCGATCAGAACAGTACCACATATTTATCGGTAGCTCCCTGTTCCTGCCCAGGAGACCCCCGTAACTGAAACAAGTAATTTTTAACATTTACAAATAAAATACAACTACCATCCACACTACAAAGGGTTAAATCGAGAAAAAAATATGACATAGGGTCCCCCCTCCTGGGGGGGGGGGGATTTTTAAGGGTTAAAAACCCTTAAAAATCCCACCAAAAAATGACATGGAGCCCCCCTTACCCAAAGTAACCAGCCTGGGACCAGCTATGCAGGGCTTGTAGGAACAGGGCGCAGGGGCCAGCTTTTGTGGCCCCTGGCCCTGCAGGCTACAAGACCGCATAGCGTGTGGGCCCGGGCTCTTCTGCCCCCCCTGGGCTTTGGGGAGGCAGGTAATGGGGGTGCCAGGGGTTAATGGCAAGTCACCAGTTAGCGCAGGTGACTTGCCATCCCCCCAGCCTTGAGAACTGGTATAGGGGTCTCATGGACCCCTTACCAGTTCACAAAGGGTTAACTGTGAAAAAAAAACACCACACAAGTAATAAAAGTATTTTATTAAAAAAAAAAAAAAAATTTTTTACTGTATTTACCTTTGATTGTAAGCTCCTTTGTCCCTCGCCGCTCTGATGACAGATGCTGGTGATCGGCATCCAGAGAATGGGGAGGCAGGAGATCAGAGGATCTCCTGCCACCTCCTTCCCCAGCACAGATCACCGGCATCTGACAGCTGAGAAGGCTGAAGCCGGAGATCGGGCCGGGATGACGTCATTAGCCCCTCCCCCAAGGGGGCTGCAAGATGGCTGCCGCCATCGAGAATGAAAGGGGAGAGAGCCTCCCGGGCTCTCTCCTGAAGATCTGTAAGTCCTGGAGGGGGATCGGAGGCCCCCCAGGTGAAGAGGAGGGACAGCGGGAGCCAGCGCACACAGAGGTAAGTGTCTTTTATTTATTTTTTTTACAGTTAGCAGCAGCTGCTGCTGCAGAAGCGGGGGGGGGGGCGGCCTATTCCGGGGGCTCTCCTGGAGCCATCCGATCCCCCGTGGGCACCAAATTAAAGAGGAGACCCGGCCGGATCCAACGAGGGGTCAGGTGAGTATTTATTTATTGCCCACTAGCAGGGGTAAATGCCAGGCACGTAAATTTTACAAGGCTGGCACTTAAACCGGACCTTCAGCGTGATTTAATAAAAAGCCCAAACTCTTAAAAAACGGTTCCCCAGCATCTAAAATTAATATATTTTACATTTTTAGTCACTAACTTATTATTCTTTCCCCCACTGGGCTGCAACTCTGTTCAGGAATTTAGGATACGGGCACCGCCATCTTGACTCAGAAGCATCACACTTACTGAGGAGAGGAGAGTGGGATACGGTACAGGGGGGCGGGTTATAGCTGTGCTTTGCTCAGACAGAGCAGAGCTGGGGTCAGGTAAAGGTCAGCAGTCCCAGAATGCAGAGCAGCACAGTCAGGAGGCACTTCCTGTTTGCAGGCTGCCTGATAAGATGGCGGCTTCCATAAGACGCCATCTTGGATGTTTAAAGGCTCATACCATGCAGTAGATGCAGGTAGGATGATTTTTAATGTGGCCAATCTGTATGTACAGGGTGTGGGACACATATAAGATAGACTCTTATTCAGAGTGAAGGTCCGCTTTAAGTGACGGAGAGGCAACCACGTAAATTTTACGTGGCTGGCATTTAAAGGGTTGAGAAACCTTCAAACCGCTTGCCCACCACAGATGTTGAGCTTACCGGTCTGTAGTTCCCAGGTTCCCCCCTAGATCCCTTTTTGAATATTGGCACCACATTTGCCAAGCGCCAATCCATCGTAACAGACCCTGTAGTTATTGAGTCCACAAATATTAGAAATAATGGCTTGTCTATTACTGTACATAACTCCCTTAAAACACGAGGATGTATGTTACAACAAAAAATATTTCTTTCCTCGTCCCTGGTTGTAATGCTTTCCAAAGGATGGTACCTTATAAAGGCAGCATTGTCTGACAATATGGGTTTTTTCAGTGTATGGAGGGCGTTCAGCGCTAGCGCTCTCCACTCACATGGAGGGAGATCGATAGTGCTGTGCCCTCAGGATGCTGCTGGCAGGGATTTTCTGGAGAGTATTTCACCTCCCCTCACTGTTGCAATACTTCGGGCTATGTGGCCAGCGTTGCGGTGGCCAGGTTTAAAAAAGTTTTCCCACCACTGAGGCTGCGCCTATTTGGCAAGTTTTAGATCGCTGATTGGCTGATAAGACCCAGCCAGCTTCCCTGTAGCCCGGGAGTACTCCTGCCCTCAGCCTCATCTGAATGCACTACAGCTACAAGAAATCCAGGAATGCGGCTGCCAACAAATGATGCCACAGGGAAAGACCGGTATGACTTTTGTGCAGCTTTAAAGCAGCTGTGTTTTTTTTTTTTTTTTTGTTATGTTCTGACTTCCAAAGTGCATTGTAATACATCAAAGGGGCAGTCCTGGTAAGGAAACAATCGTGACCGGAGGGTTGCAGATTTGATTCCTGGGCCAGGACATGACTGAAGTGCTCCTGACAAAGGCAACTGCTCTCCTGATTAGGACAGCCCACCACTCCGGGCATGCTTGGGTTTGTCTCACTGCATGGATGGATGGATTAAATGTGAAAATCTCCTATGTGTGCAGAAGCATACAATGGCCATATTTGTAACCCCCCCCCCCCCCAAAAAAAAGGAACTGTTGCTTATCCAAGGGCAGGGGTGGGCAATTATTTTTTCCATGGGGCCACATGAGAAACTAAAAATATTGTGGAGGGCCGGGCCAGAAGGCTGAACTAAATTATGCATAATATTAATGGTATTGTATTAATTATATTTCCCGCACCTCCATCCAGGCAAGATGGCGCCAGAGCCTACCTCCTTCTCCTCCCCTGGTTGGGCTCTTGGAAGGTTCCTCTTCTTCACTGTCGAGCGCCCGCCTGTCCCTCCTTGCAGCGGGTTGGCTTCCTCACTGAGTGAGGAAGGGAGAACGCGACAGACCCGACAAGCCGAGTGACCGATCGGCTGCTGCTTAAGTGATCGCCTGTGTACAGTGCGGGAGGCGCCGACCCGCTGCGAAGTGGGACGGGCCGGCTCCTCGCAGGCAGCACGAGCGGAGGGACTCTGCCAGCCAGAGCCAATCAAAGGGCCGTACAATGCCCAGGTCTGTCCAAGAGTATGGGGAGAAATCATATTGCAGCTTAATTTCATATGACTGTACATGATTTACTTATTATCTGTAAGAAGTGATTACTGTGAGACAGATAGCAAGTGTAGCCAAGCAAACCTTATATATAAATAGTCTTTATTAAATTTTCTTGCATCAATTTGAAACCACAATCCTGGTGTATAAAAAAACATTCATAGTTTCCTAGATGATTCATTATACTCTTCCCATGAGGGATAAGGTAGGAGGAAGTTAGTGTGTCTAGACAGGGACAGCATGTGTATATTTGTTTTCTGGAATCCAGCACGGGTTGCTTCATCTGTAATTCTTCACATTTGGGTAATCCGCCACCAGGTGGCGCAGTCGACTGCAGAAAGACGTGTGGCTCCTCCCGGCCCATAAAAGGGCAGGAATTGCCCAGAAACCCCAGAGTTTCTCTGCAGTCCTGACTGCGAAGACGGAAGATTTTCTCTCTCCGGTTATCCGCAGGAGAGTGGGGCCTCCTAAGCCCATAGGCCCTGCAAGCCTATTCCCACCTGTTTCCGGACTCTTCTGCCTCCCAGCCCCTTCTTATTGTGCTTGTGGTTTCTCCTGGTTCAGTACCCCCCTCCCTCCCCCAATTTTTTTGTTAGACGATCCCTTGGGGGCATCCCAGGTGGTGTCTGTTAGCCCCGTTCTCCCGTGCTGGCCTATTGTGCTTTACTGTAATCACCATATGGAGGCTTCTGGGGATAGCGAGCTTGGGGGCCCTTCGGGGCAGGCTCAGCTGTGTCATGTGCGGGGCATCCCCTCTGAGTGGTCGCAGCGCAGTTTGTGTCCCCTGCTCACAGAGTGTCATTGCGCTTCTCTCCCCAGTCCAAACCTGCCGGCAGCATCACCTACTCCCCCACGCCTGCATTTAGCCCCCAGCGAGGGGGAAGCCAGCAGGGGGTCTCATTCGGACCTGGCGCTGTGCGTGGCCAGCCTTGAGCGGCAGTTGGCCCGTCTGGCCGCCTGCAAGACCTCTAGTAAAAAGAGGCACTTGGACGCGGACTTGTCCCTCTTTGCCGATGATGATTACGCTTTTGATACCTATGGCGGCCGCGACTCCATGGAGGAGGGGGAATTGTTCCATGATTCCAACTCCTCCGGGGATCGCCATGGCGACTTTGGTAGTGACCCCGGGTTGTCTTCAGACAAGGACTCTTGGCTCCCAGACGATACTGATAGACCGTTGTCGGCGGTGTTTGATACGCTACACATTGTCCCCCCAAGGTGGCAAAGAGGAAGCAGGGGGGAACGGCCCAACAGATTGCCCTCGGTGCCTAAGGGACTGGATAGAAGGTATCCCTCGGCTGAGTTGGTTCGTCTTTGGTCTTGTCCCCCGGAGGTGGACGCTCCCGTCCTGGGACTGTCTAATACTTCTGTTATGCCGTCTCCTGACACCACTTCCTTACACGACAATTCTGATCGTCGCATGGATCAGCTAGCTAGCCATGCCTTCACCTTTGTGGGGGCTGGCCCACGCCCGGTCTGTGCCGCGGCTATTGTTGCCATTGCCATCAAGAAGAAGATTAGGCGCCTTGCCGAGGCCGCCAGATCTCGCAAGCTAGCGGATGAGTACAAGGAACTTTTGCTTCGCTCTGACTTTACTGCCTTTGTGTTATCTGCCATGGATGATGCCGTCCAGCTTGGTGGTAGGGCCTCGGCCCTGTTGGTTGCCATGCGTCGGTCCGTCTGGCTGCGTCAGTGGGCTGCTGACTCTGCTGCTAAGAAGTGTCTCACCGGGTCTTCGCCTATTTGGGGAGCTTCTTGATGCATTGGCCAAAGACGGTCGGCTCCCTCAGCGTAGAAAGCCTTCTCGGCCCTTTCGGGGGTCTTCTTCCTTTCTTCGCTCTTCCCGTGGGGGACGCTGCTTCTCCTTCCTAGGTAGCCTTAGAGGTTCTTGAGGACGAGGTGGATCCCGTGGCCATCCCGGTCTCTCCTGGGGATCCAAGCCCAATCCTCCCAACAAGGCCCCTCAGGCATGAGGGGGCGCCCTCACCCATCCGGGTCTTCGGCTCTTTGCTCACGTCTGGAGACAACCTGTCTCGGACCGGTGGATTCAGGAGGTGGTGTCCTCCGGATACAAGATAGAGCTGGCAGCTTGGTCGCCCCCAAGATTTCTTCGGTCCCGGATCTCCCAAAATCCTGTGACGGCGCAGGGCCTAAAGGTTGGCCGTCCAACATCTTCTGTCATCCGGAGTGGTTTGCCCTGTGCCTCTTCAAGAACAGGGTCGGGGGTTCTACTCCAATCTGTTCACTGTGCCCAAGAAGGACAGCTCCCTGAGACATATCCTGGATCTGAAGGGTCTCAACAGATTTGTCAGGTTCAAACATTTCCGCATGGAGACCTTACGGTCGGCGGTGAGCTCCCTTCGGCCAGGAGACTTCATGACCACGGTGGACATCAAGGATGCCTATCTGCACGCTCCTATCTTCCTAGGACATCAGAGGTTCCTGAGGTTTGCTCTGGGGGATCAACACTACCAGTTTGTGGCCTTACCGTTCGGGATCACCTCGGCCCCTCGGGTGTTCACCAAGGTGCTGGCGGGTGTCATGGCCCTCCTACGGAACCAGGGCATCCGCATTCTTCCTTACCTGGACGACCTGTTGATTGCTGCTCCATCTTTTCTTTAGGCCGAGAGGGATACTCGGATGGTAGTGTCCACCCTCGAGTCCTTCAGCTGGGTGATCAATTCCGTCGTTGGTGAGGTCCTTCCTGGGCATGACGCTGGATACCTCTCAGGTCAAGGTGTTTCTTCCTCAGCAGTCGTTCCCCCACCCCTCCATCCATTTGGGGATGCAGTTGGTGGGTCTCTTGGTGTCTTGCTTCGAGGCTGTACCCTTCGCCCAGTTTCACATGAGACCCCTTCAGTTGAATCTCTTGACCGCCTGGGATCGGAGTCAGGAGTCCTTGGAGCAGGAATTCGCTCTGTCCCCTCTGGCCAGACAGTCCCTCTCGTGGTGGTTGGACCCGAGAAATCTTCTGGTGGACAGGTCCTTTCTGCCGCCGTGCTGGGAGATTGTCACCACGGATGCCAGTCTGACCGGTTGGGGAGGGGTTTGGCAATCGCTGAAGTTCCAGGGCCAGCGGGGTCCTCAGGAGGCCCACTCGCCCATCAACCTCCTGGAGCTGAGAGCTATTAGGCTGGTTCTCTTCCAGTTGACTCCCCACCTACGTACGCGGTAGTGCGGTCCAGGTCCGCTCGGACAACCAGACGGCGGTCGCCTACATCAATCATCAGGGCGGGACTCGGAGCAAACGAGCCCTCAAGGAAGTGTCCCTGATATTGTCTTGGGCAGTGGAGACTGTTCCCTGCATCTCGGCAGTTTACATCCCAGGAGTGGAGAACCAGGAGGCAGACTCCCTGAGCAGGGGGAACGTCTCGCCTGGGGGAATGGTCTCTCAACAGCAGGATCTGCAATTCCTTGGACGGAGTTTCGACTCCTTTATGCGTTTCCTCCCTTTCCTCTGTTGGGTCGTGTGCTGCGCAAGATAGCCCAGGAGGGGGAACCGACCATCCTGGTGGCCCCACGCTGGCCGAGGAGGGTGTGGTTCGTGGACGTCGTCCAGATGGCAGTGGATCAGTACGTCATGCTCCAGAGCTCCTCACTCAGGGACAGCTGCGCCATCCCAATTTACAAACGCTGGCTTTGACGAGTTGCCTGCTGAAACCTCCATCCTGATGGATAAGGGATTGCCGGCTTCGGATTCAGGCTCGGAAGAAATCCTCTTCTATGATTTATTACAGGGTCTGGCATGGTTACATTGCCTGGTGTGAGTCTAAGTCTTTTCCTTCTTGCGCTTTTTCCATTCCCAGGATTTTGGAGTTTCTACAACATGGTCTAGAGTTGGGTCTACAACTGAGCACCCTCAAAGACCAGGTTTCTGCCTTGGCAATTTTTTTCCAAAGATCCTTTGCTAATCATAGGCTTATAAAGACTTTTTTCTAAGGAGTTACTCGTGTGGCCAACGTGTAAGCCTCTGCTACCGGTGTGGGATTTGAACTTGGTGCTTTCCGCTCTCCAGGGTTCCCCTTTCGAGCCCCTGTGCGATGCTGTTCTGCCTATTCTGACTCTTTAAGGTGGCCTTTTTGGTTGCTATCACTTCGGTGCGTCGCGTCTCTGAGCTGGAGGCGCTTTCCATAAAACCTCCTTATTGTGAGCGGCATCAGGATAAGGTGGTGTTCCGTCTTAAACCGGAATTTTTGCCCAAGGTTGTATCTGCCTTTCATCTTAATGAGGACATTGTCTTGCCTTCTTTGTGTCCTGCCCCTTCTAATTCTAAGGAAAGGACCCTTCATTCTCTGGATGTGGTCAGGGCGCTCAAATATTATTTGGTCGCCACTGAGTCTTTTGGAAGTCCGATTCCCTGTTTGTCCTTCCAGCCGGGCCTAGGAAGGGCTTGCCTCCAGCCAAATCCACTATCAGCAAGTGGATCAGACAGGCGGTGGTACAAGCGTACTCTGCCAAGGGGAAGGACCCTCCTTTCCGTGTTACTGCTCACTCCACTAGGGCTATTGGTGCCTCTTGGGCTTTTCAGCACCAGGCTTCTTTTGAACATGTTTGTAAGGCCGCTACTTGGTCTTCGGTTCATACTTTTTCTAAGTTTTACAAAGTTGATGTTCGGGCCTCAGCGGATGCTGTTTTTGGCCGCAAGGTGCTGCAGGCGGTAGTGACTTGAACTGCCTGCCGTTGCTCACTGGGATCCCATCCTTCTTCATGGACACTGCTGTTGGATGTCCCAAATGTGAAAAATTACATATGAAGCAACCCGTGCTGGATTCCAGAGAAATTCAATTCTGTGGTTACTCACCTGTAGAATTGATTTTATGGTAATCCAGCAGGGGTTGCTTAATCCCACCCTTGTTATCGTTATCCTCTTTTGCCTTGTTATGGTGATTTTTGTTGAGAGTTTTTTTTGGCTATATTTTTCTAACATGTATTGCCTCCCAGTTTCTTGCATTACTGCAATTTCAGCACTGGGACTGCACACAATGGAATCACCGCGCTCTATACCATGCAGGGGATCCAAAATACACAAGTATGTAGCTCAGGTGAGGGGTTAGGCAGCAATCCCTACAGTGGGTCATGTTTAAGATTCTAAATCGAAACAGGTACCCATCAAGCAGCTTTGTCATCAAGTAAGCTTTTCAAATATATTTCACATTTTGGTGGAACTTTTATAGGTCAAGGTCTCTCCTGTCCAACCCTAAGTTAGGATGGTTCTTGATGGTTTTGCTGGAGTCAGTAGCGTGTAAAAAAAAAAAAAAAAAAAAAACTGTACACCCAACAGCAATATTAGGGCAGCAATCAGATCACTTGATGTCTGTCCCATGTGCTTCTCCATTTCCTGCAGTGCTGGCTAGAAGCTGTAGCAGGAATTTAAGGAGGGGCACATCTTAATTTTATTTATCCCAGAGTACACAAAAAAATAAAATTTTGTGATTCTCACCTGTAGAATTGTTTTTTTTTTTCTCCTCTTCCACTCCAGGCCATCACAATTCAGAGGTGAATGGGTTAACACTCTTGACCAAAGGGCGTGACTGCAAGATAAAAATGTGTGGCCCCTCCCAGTCTACATATACTTCCAGATCCCCCTCCATCTCCAGTAATTATTTAGCAGTAGGACTCAGCCGACCGGGAGAAAGGAAGTCCACAAGAACATTACCCTTGTCTAAATAGGAAGAGAGCTAATCAGGTCAACCTTCTTAAGCTGAACTCGACCTTGTAAAACTTGGTAAACTTGTGCAGAGAGGACAAGGTTGTGGCCTTGCAGACCAGTTCTGCTGAAGCCTGTTGTTGAAAAGCCCAAGAAGAGCCGATAGCTCTGGTGGAACGGGCTCCGGTCAAAAATGACAGGACTGAACCTGATCTTTAAGGGTGCTAAACTGCAGCCCCTCCTCAAGACCCTTCTGCAAAAATTCCAAGATTCTGGAAAGAGAATATCTTTTACAGGAACCCCCACCCCCCCGCCTTCACACCAGGCAAAAAATCCTCTCCAAACTCTATAGTATATGCTAGAGGAAGCCTGCTTTCTTGCCTGAATCACGGTTTTAATGAACCCAGAAGACAGGCCCTTTTCTGCCAGGATGCTGGTTTCAACAGTCAGGCCGTTAAAGCACTGGAGAATTGGGGTGTAGCAGGGGGCCTTGTGTGAGCAGATCTGGTCGACTGGGCAGGTGCCAAGGATCACCCTCCGCCATTCTTACCAAGTTGGCAAACTAACTCCTCCTTGGCCTTATTGGGGTCAATCGGGGTGGTTGGGACTCTCGAGATTTACTTTTTTCAAAAAGCATCCAAGGAGTGGTAGCAGAAATAAGGCATACATCAGATTAAATGTTGACCAGGGAGACGTCGGAGCGTTTCCCTGGACCTTCCGATTGAACCAGGAGGTAAAGAGGTCTATCTCCAGGGTCCTCCAATGGTTGCATGGATCCTGGAAAATCTGGTGACAGGGAGACCATTCTTCCCGATCCAGCGTCTGCCTGCTCATAAAGTCAACCTGAAAATGTTCCACCCTGTGTGTGTAGACGGACAAAATGCAGAGGACATGGTTCTCTACCAGAAGCCATATTTGGGATACTCTCCCTGAGAGCTAAGCTGCTGTGAGTGCCTCCTCGATTATTGGTATAAGCCACAGCATTGTCTCTGAGTCTTGATGTGGAGACCCTCCAGGAGGAAGGCCCAAAGAGTTAGGGCCAGAAAGATTGCTCAGTTCCAGAAAATTGATGGATAACCTGCATTCCTGCTGGTTCCAATGACCCTGAATGGTCAGAGATCCCATCAACTCCCCATCCCATCAGGCTCCCATTGGTGGAGATTCTGATCCATTAGAGCCAAGGACCTGGTCATAAGAAGATTATGGGGATCTAGCCACCATGTTAAGGCTTGTCACCATGGATTGGACAGGGAGAAGGTAAGGTCCCACTGTGATAAAAGTTCTATCTGCAGGGGTCTCATATGAAATTGGGCAAATGGGACTGCCTGAAAAGAGACGATCAGACTTGGCAGTCGCGTTGCCTGATGGATGGATAGGCAATCGCATGATAGCATAGTCCGTACTCTGTCCTGAAGCAAGGCACTCTTCTGCTCTGGAAGAATACCTTGGCTTGCTCCTTATTTAAGATCATTCCTAGGAAGGATCCTATCCATAAAGGATATAAGTGGAATTTGGGATAAGTTATTATCCACCCAAATTTTTGTTACAGAACTGTCTGGGTGTCTTCCCAGGCTTCCAAAAAGAATGGTTCACGGATTAGGAGATAAGTCCAGATATGGTGTAATACGCACCCCTTGAGGCCCGCTAACATGTTTGTAAAGACCCTTGGGGCTGTAGAGAGGCCTAAGGGCTAGACCACAAACTGGAAGTTATAGATTACTAAAAAGAATTTAGAACTCTGATGACCCAAGAATATCGGTATGTGCAGATAGGCTTCTCTGAAGTCCTAGGGATTCCATCCGAAAACTATACAAAAAGTTGAGGCTCTTGAGGTCTATAATAGAACACACTGAACCGTCCTTGCCTGGGGATTACCAAAAGATTTGAGTAGAAACCGCATTCTCTTTTGGAATAAGGTACAGGGGTAACTACTGCCCTTTGAAATAGACCTTCTACCTGCTGTGCCTCTGCCCTCACTGTGGAAGTCTTGATGGAAAATATGTGAGGGAGCTTGGCACCTAGCTCCAATTTGTAGCCCAGGGATACAACCTCCTGTATCCAAGCATCCGACACCTGGTCCCTCCAAAAGTGGGGCAAAGAGCTGAAGAGGGCGTCTCTTCATGCCTGGGGAGGGCCTAGATTTGTTTAGCCAGAAAGGCTTGGCCTTATTCTGGGACTTAGTCCAGAAGTCATCCCGACGTCCGGAATAGGATACCCCCCCCATGCCACTGAAAGGGGCAGGAGCTAAACCTACGAAAAAGGATTAAGCTTCTTTTGAGGTAAGTGAGTAGATTTACCACCAGTAGCCTTCCTAACCATGTCAAGTTGCTCACAAAAAATTATATTCCCTAGAAAGGGAAGGTTTGAAGTGATGTTAGCAAGCCATTGCTTTAACCATAGAGAACGGCGCCCAGAAAAACCAGCAAGGCTAGACCTCTGGCCACAATATTATCCATTGCAGAAATGATATACCTAAACACCTCTAAGTTGAAATGCAGCAACAGGGAGATGGCCAGCTGGGAATTATTACCCTGTAACTGGTTTATACCTTATCAGCCATGGCTGGCATAAAGAACACATATGCGGGGCCCGAGGCAGAGCCCACAACAGAAAAACATTCCCAAAAGACTGGTCCAATCCAAAAATACAATTCTGTGATTACTCACCTGTAGAATTGGTATTATATGTATACAGCACGTCCTGTTCCAGAAGATATTCCTTAAACTTGGGATACACTCCAGTAGATGGCGCTGGACTGCAGAGACAGAAAAGTGGCTCCTCCTGGCCCCATAAATACCCGGGACCTCCCACAAAATCCCCAGTATTGAAAAGCAGTTAGCAAGAGACCGGGAGAACGATAACCATTATATGAAAATTTGAACATAAAAACAATCACCATAAAGAGGTAACTAAAGATAATGATAACAAGGGTGGGGTGGAACAGGACGTGCTGTATACATATAATACCAATTTTACAGGTGAGTAATCGCAGAATTGTATTATTCTAAGTATACAGCACGTCCTGTTCCAGAAGATATTCCTTACACTTGGGACATCCAATAGCAGTGTCCGTAAGGTAGGGTGGGATCCCCAAAAGTAACAGCAGACAGTTCAAACCAATGCCGCCTGCAGAACCTTGCGGCCAAAAGCAGCATCAGCTGAGGCCCTAACATCAACCTAGTAAAACTGAAAAAGTATGAACAGAAGACCAAGTAGCGGCCTTGCAAACTTGTCCAACAGAAGCTTGGTGCTGAAAAGCCCAAGAGGCACCAATAGCACGAGTAGAATGAGCAGTAAGGCGGAAGGGAGGTTCATCTTGAAGGATTCAGTAGCCACCAAATAGAACTTCAGAGTTCTGACTACATCCAAAGAATGCAAAACCCTTTTCTTAGGGTTACTAGGATTAGGACACAGAGAAGGCAAAACAATGTCCTGATTGAGATGAAAGGCCGAAACAACCTTAGGTAGAAAATCTGGCTTAAAACGAAACACCACCTTGTCCTGGTGTCTCTCAAAATAAGGAGGCTTGATGGAAAGCGCCGCTAACACAGAAACACGCCTAACAGAAGACCACCTTAAGCGTGAGAATGGACAAAGGGGCCCCTTGCAAGGGCTCAAAGGGAGACCCCTGCAGGGAAGACAAGACCAAGTTCAAGTCCCAGACTGGTAACATAGGCTTACGTGGGGGATGCACGTGAGTAACCCCCTGGAAAAAAGTCTTGACCAGGGGATGCTGAGCAAAGGATCTTTGTAAGAAAATAGCCAAAGCAGACACATGGCCTTTCAGAGTACTGAGCTGACGACCCAGATCCAAACCATGTTGGAGAAATTCCAGAATCCTAGGAATAGAAAACACACGACAGGGAAACGAGTGGAACTCGCACCAGTCAATGTAAGTACGCCAGACCCTGCAATAGATGGAAGAAGAGGACCTCTTCCCTGCCCTGATCATGGTATTCACCACCGAGGCAGGCAGCCCTTTTTCCATCAAGATGGAGGTTTCAACAGCCAGGCCATCAAAGCCAGCGTTTGTAAATTGGGGTGGCGTAGGTGTCCCTGCACGATGTCTGCGAACCACACTCTTCTTGGCCAACAGGGGGCCACCAGGATGGTTGGCACCCCTTCCTGAACTATCTTGCGCAGCACCCTGCCCAGCAGTGGAAGCGGGGGAAACGCATACAGGAGCTGGAACAGGACATTGCCAGGGCATCCGTGGCCAAGGCCAGAGGATCCTGGGACAGAAAGACAAAGACTGGAAGCTTGTAATTGTGACGAGACGCAAATAGATCCACGTCCGGCTGACCCCAGCGGTGGCATAGGTAGCGAAACACCCTGCCGCTGAGGGACCACTCTCCCAGACGAGAGGTCCCCCTGCTCAGAGAGTCTGCCTCCAGATTCTCCACCCCCGGGATGTACACAGCTGAGATGCAGGGAACATTTTCCTCCGCCCAGGACAGTATCAGGGACACTTCCTTGAGGGCACTCTTGCTCCGGGTCCCTCCCTGATGATTGATGTACGCAACCACCGTCTGGTTGTCTGAGCGGACCTGAACAGCCCGACCCCTCAGGTGAGGGGTTAAGTGGGCGAGAACTAACCTGATTGCCCTCAATTCCAGAATGTTGATAGGGGCATGGGCCTCCTGAGGGCCCCACTGACCCTGGAATTTCAAAGACTTCCAGAATCCCCCCCCAACCTGTCAGACTGACATCCGTAGTGACAGTCTCCCAGCAGGTTCTCTGAGACCAACCACCACACTAGAGACCGCCTGACTTGGGGGTACAAGACAAACACCTGATCCAGGGACACAGGGTCCCGATCCCATACTGACAAAAGGTGAAGCTGAAGAGGCCTCATGTGGAGCTGAGCATATGGAACCGCCTCGAAGCAGGACACCATCAGGCCCACCAGCTGCATTCCCTGCCTGATGGAAGGATGGGGACAAGACAGCAGGAGCTGAACTTTCTCTTGAAGGACCTCCACCTTCTGCTGAGGAAGAAAGATCTTGACCTGAGCTGAATCCAGAATCATGCCCAGAAAATACTTCACCCTGGAAGGAGACAGGGAAGATTTGGGGTGATTGATCACCCAGCCGAATGATTCCAGTGTGGACACCACCCTCTGAGTGTCCAGCACTGCCTGATGGAAGGACTGAGAAGCAATAAGCATGTAGGTAGGGAAGAATGCGAATGCCCTGAGATCTCAGCAGAGCCATCACTCCTGCCAGTACCTTGGTGAATACCCTGGGGGCCGAGGTGAGGCCGAAGGGCAAGGCCACAAATTGGTAGTGCTGATCCTCCAGAGTGAACCTGAGGAACCGCTGATGACCTGGAAAGATAGGGACGTGAAGGTAAGCATCCTTAATGTCTACAGAGGTCATGAAGTCCCCTGGGCATAGGAAAGTGACAGCTGAGCACAGAGTCTCCATGCGAAAGTGTCTGAATCTGACAAACTTGTTGAGAAGCTTTAAATCCAGGATAGGTCTGATGGACCCATCCTTTTTGGGCACAGTGAAAAGATTGGAATAATAGCCTTTGCCCCTTTCCTTCAAGGGCACCCGGCAGATGACACCTAAGTCTAGAAGGCCTTGGACAGCCAGGGAGAGACACTGAGCTTACAAGGGGTTTTGAGCTGCACGAGATTTGATGAACCTTGGGGGCGGCCAGGCTGCAAACTCTATCTTGTAACCAGAGGAAACTACCTCCTGAATCCTCCAATCTGAGACATGACGCCTCCAAACGTGAGCCGAAGCCGTCCCCCCCCACCCGTATGGGTGAGGGCGCCCCTTCGTGCCTGAGGGGGCTTGGGGGAGGACTTAGTCTTGGGACCCCAGGGAGGGCCAGGGCGGCCACGTCCTCGGCCCCTGCCCCAAAAGTCTCCACGGGCTCCAGCAAAGGAAGCTCCCCGTCCAATTCTGGAGCCCCTGAAGGAAGGAGAAAAGGCACCCAAACCCCGAAAGGTCCGGGGCTGCCTTCTACGCTGAGGTAATTTGCCACTTTTAGCAAACAAGTCCAGACGTTCCCCCAAAGAGGTGCAGCCCCTTGAAGGGAAAACCAGTGAGGGCCTTTTTGGCAGCATTGTCAGCTGCCCACTGGCGCAGCCAGACCGAGCGGCATATTGCCACCAACAGGGCAGAAGCCCCTGCCACACATTCTAATGGTATCATCCAGGGCCAAGAGAACATATGCAACAAATTCCTCACAAAGCAGAAGAGCTCTATACTCTTCACTACCAGCATTATCAGGGGCCCCATCTGAGAGACCCCTGAGCAGGCTTTTAACAGCAACAGCCGTGATAGCAGAGGCACAAACCGGACGGAGCGTGGTCCCAACACAGGCAAAGGCATGGCAAGCAAGCTGATCCATGCACCTGTCTTCCCCATCCCTCAAGGTAGTAGTGTCAGGGGAATGCATGACAGATGTGTTAGACAACCCCAGAACTGGTGCATCCACCTCTGGAGGACATGACCAATGTTTAACCATTTCAGCAGGAAAGGGATACCTTTTATCCCAACTCTTTGGTATCCCAGGAAGCCGGCTAGGCCTTTCCCACTCCTGGAGAATCAGATTATTAAAGTAGGTTTGTTCAGGAAACGCCAAACGTGGTTTAACAGTATGAAACGGCTCCCCCTGCTGCCCCGGGGCCACGGCAGGAGGAGAAATACAGAGCAGTTCAAAAATGTGAGCCAAAAGTCTGTCAGTATCATCTGAAACCCATGGGTCAGACTCAGCATAACCCCTAGGCTGATCCTCAGATGATTCTGAATCAGAGAATTCCCCTTCTTCCAGGGGGGTATAACCAGTAACATAAAAAAACTCAGCTTCCATAGGAAAGAGAGTAACACCGGGTGCCAGATGCCGCCGCTTAGCAGGAGCCTTACACGGACCAGAACCAGCAATATGCCTTTCAATGCTGGCTACCCAGGTAGCCAAATCAGGTTGAGACTCCCCACTGGTATGCACCTCACTGGGAGTCAGGTGTAAGCGTGGGGGGGTAGGTGAAGCCAGAGGGGGCGCAGCACTAGGCCCAGCCGCAGGTAAACCAGACTGCAGGGCAAATACCTGCTGGGCGCAGGGTACACATACCCTGACATCATCACTTATAGGGGATACCCCGCACGCCACACACAGCCGGGCTTGTCCCGAAGGAACCCCGAGCATATTATCCTGAGAAGCCTCCATATGGTGATTACGACGGCACAACAGGGATTGATGCTAATAAAAGCAACCCGGGATGCCCCAATAACCCGCTAGGGAAGTGGGAGTAATGGTATGCAATAGCCCTCCAATAAGAGTTAACACTAAATAGAGGGGATAGGACCGGGAGAAATCACAAAGTTTGACCCGCCTGCAAGACATAAGCAAAAGATCCCATAAGCGATATGCAGTATAAACAATATATAATAAATCAGCCTGCAGGGCACTTACGGACCGCGATAGTGAGACGCCAGGCACACGCAGCAGAGAATCAAAATGGCGCCCGCATATACCTAGAGGGGCGGGCCGCGGCCCACCTGACCAGACCAGCCAATGATGGCGCAGCAGCGCCTGAGCGCCTGTCGCCGCGGAGCGCAGTACAAACGTGCGGCGGCAAATAAACCAGTGCAGACAATTCACAGGGATAATATACACACACACACAATAATACAAGGCTGGCAACAGCCAGCCTAAAGGGAGCCAACTGTGGGGACAGGGGCCGAGGGGCATAAAGTGCATCCCATAAGGGTCACCAGGGGCCTGTACCGCCTACCCTTTGGGGGGGGGACTGCAGTCGGAGCAACGCTCCTTAGCACCTGACAGCGGTGCTGCCTACCTTCACCCGAACCAGAGCAGCCTGAGCTGGGAGGCAGTAGAAGTAAACGGGTGGGAATAGTCCTACAGGGCCGTAGGCCAATAGCCCTGCTCACCGGCAAGTAGAGAGCGCCATCTTCTAGTCATCGCAGCCAGGACTGCAGAGAAGAACTAGGGATTTTGTGGGAGGTCTCGGGTATTTATGGGGCCGGGAGGAGCCACTTTTCTGTCTCTGCAGTCCAGCGCCATCTACTGGAGTGTATCCCAAATGTAAGGAATATCTTCTGGAACAGGACGTGCTGTATACTTAGAATATAAATCTTTAAAGAGAAGTGCTGTCATGGGTAGGAAAGGACCATTGCTTAAACAAGTCGGTGGGAAAAGGATAATTGATATCCAAAATCCTAGGTATAGAAGGTAGCTTGTCGGACTTCTCCCATTCTTCTAAGCAAAAATGTCTCTGCTTCTTGGCTTTGTAGGGATCTCCCCTGGACTTTTAAGGAGGAACCATGATATGAATATCCAGAGTCTGTAAGATAAGGGTAGTAAGCTTAGCCAAATGCTCTCTGATAAGGTGAGAAGTCCTAGCATCTGGGGGATCGGAGTCAGACTCCTCCTCCCCTTGCTAAAAAAAATATTTCCCCTTTGGACTCCTCTAGAGAATCCAAAACCTCATAAAGATCAGAGGACTCAAAGGAAACCAGATGCTTGCACTTGTGAGTTGCGTCGAGGGACCTAGGATTAGCTCGTCTGAATACCCTACACGGGTGAAATAAACTCCAACCTAGCCAGTCATTCGATAACTCAAGCGGAGTTGAAAGCTGGGGGTGTAGAGGGTAGGCTCAGAGACAACCCCTGAAGGGACCTAAACCAGATTCAACCGGCGGGATGCCTTCAGAAGTCAATTGCCTTTTGAGCTTGGATACAACTACAGCGGCAGCACAATTGGTACATATAGGACCATCCTGTTCAGAAGGCCGCTGCATGCAGGGGACATAGGGAGCCACTGTGTTAGGGAACAAGATCCGGGTGTCCCAGATGCCTCAGTCATGGTGTAGTAAATCAATATATCCCCGGGGGCCCAAGACTGAAAAATATATAGAGAATCTCAATAATCCTAATGTGATTACTCCAACATCCTACAGGATGCACCAATACCCTTAACCTCCCAATTCTGTGGAAACATAAGGAACAGATTTTAAAATAGGATATCTTTAGAATCCTACTAGATCAGTAGCTTCAAATGTCTTGTAGCAGCAGCTATGCAGGAGAAGGCAGCAGCAGTGCCACAGAAGGCTTAGGAAAAACACCCGCATTCCAGAAAAAAGGCTGACACCCCGCCATATGGACGCAGGCGCTGACTCATCTCAGTCCTGTTGAGACACTATTGGTTGAACCGGGTCCAGGAGACATACAACGGGTCCATCCAAAACGGGGAGAAACGTGAGGGTTCAGGAGCAGCCAGGGTTAAAGTACCATACTTCCTGGTAAATCCTAAAAAATAAAAGTAAATGGAAAAAACACAAAATAAATATGGCTACATCTTCACAGTCCAGTTCCAACTGCAAGAATGAAACTGGAGATGGGAGGGCAGTGGGAAGTATATGCAGACCGGGAGGGGCCAAACGTTTTTATCTTGCAGTCACACAAAATAAATATGGCTACATCTTCACAGTCCAGTTCCAACTGCAAGAATGAAACTGGAGATGGGAGGGCAGTGGGAAGTATATGCAGACCGGGAGGGGCCAAACGTTTTTATCTTGCAGTCACGCCCTTCGGGAGTGTTAACCCATTTGTATCTGAATTGTGACACCCTGGAGTGGAATATAAGAGAAAAGTGGTTTAACAGCCACTCTGTGAGCACAACAAGCCACAGTGGTGCAACGGCTGTGTCTGACTACAGCAGAGCATGCTCAAGGCACAAAGTTGCACCATGACAGCTCAGTCACAACCCAGAAATTGTCAAAGAAAGCAGCATTGCTTAGAAATTACACCTAATTGGATATTTTGAGATGCTTTGAAATCAAAATGCTTTGCTCATAAGACACTGTTCCCAAGGGGGATAAGGAGAAAATTAATGTGTGTCTGGACAGGGGCATTAAGAACAATGCCTGAAAGAGTGCTGCATATGCTCATAGAGATGACACCAGAATAGTCTGACCATTCACCAAAAAAATCTTAAACTGTATTAGTTTTTAGGAGCTCCCAGATGGGAGTGACCAGCCATGTGTACAAAGGAGCACTATCGCAAAATTGTGCAATATTAAAAATGTATATAAACACGTCTGCTAATGAGGAGGGGTCACATACACTTGAACTGAATAATACTCCCACAAAGCTTATGATTTATTCTCTCCTCGAATAAAATCCAGGTGTGACAGGTTTAGTATCTGGGTGACAAAGCCTGTCACGCCTAATTTCTTCTTCCTTTCCATTAAAATAAAAAAACACAAGCCTGGCTGGATATTTCGTGATCCTGCCACCCAGCCGATTTATATGGATTTTTATCATTGGGTCATTCTTTGCTTCTTCGCGATAGTGCTCCAAGTGTTCGGAGAAGGAACACTCTTCTGGGAGAGGCCACGCTGTTGTGTTGGAAAGATCCACAAGAACCAGAAACCCCCACATACCTCCCTGTAGCTTCCTAGTGCAGCTAAAAGTAACTTAGATTTTATATGGTCATTTTAATTATAGCTTACCACTTTTCTTCACCCTTATGACCAGTATATGTACCTATTCATACTAAGTATATATTTTGTCAAGTGTATTAGAGTGATTAAATATATAACGTAAAGGGACTCTAGGCAAGTGCATAAACTCATTCAGCAGCTCATCTCCTCATGGCTGACCTCTCCTTTCCTGTCAGAACACAAATTCACCTGAAAGTAAAAAAGCAAAGCATAGTGGTACGCCCCTGAATTCCTTTGCCATAGACCACCAATAAGATAACCGGGATAAGCTGGTGGTCTAAAGCTCCACATCAGACGGTGGACACTAGGAGAGAGGGAGAACAGCCAGAGTGATGAGAATGCTTGTCTTACAAACTGTGCCCATTATGCAGATCATTATGCGGCATCACAAAGCCAAGGGCTACGCCCAAATATTTCATGATGAAATATTTCATTTAGATTAATCTAAAGTGAAACTGTAAACCTTGATATCACGGCCATTTCTTCAATATAAAAATGGAAGACCGTGCCAAACGTAGCCTGGCACAACGGACTAAATTTGTCTGCCTGCTCTATCCCTTTAATTTTGGGCTGCTCCGTTATCTTAATCCTGAACTCACTCGCCCGCGCTTCTTGATTATATTACACAGATATCAGACTGACACCAGGCCTGTCTTAAACTCAAGTTGGTTGCAGCTCATCAGGGCTACGAAGCTGCCTGTATCAAAGGTCCCTACAGCTCGATCTTTGTCACAGCGATGTCAGTCAAGGCCACAAGGTACCATCCCCCACTTCCCCTTAACTTTAGGGTGCTCTTTCTGTATGCGTTATATTGATATTCTAAGTATATCACACACCCCGCTTCAAGACATTCATTACATGTGGGTATACTGACCTGTAGATGGCGATCTTGCAGAGATGATATCAAAAAAAGGTAAGACCCTCCCGGGCCATAAATACCTGGGACCTCCCACTCATCACCCAGTCTGCAGTGGCGAGCAAGTCAGAAGATGATGTCTCCTCCTTGCAGGTAGCCGGGATGACTCCCGGCCTTCTATTTTTCTATTCCCGCCCGGATCCCCTTTTAAATTTCCTGCCTCCCAGCCTAGGCTGCTGGTCCGGGCAAAGGTAGTTGGCACCCCTGGTGCTTAGGAGCCGTGAGACCCCATAACAAGGGGTAGGCGGCTATCCGGGTTGGTGATCCCGGTTTGGGATGCCCCGGCCCTTACCTGGCATGGTTTCCCCCTCTCCCGGATACCCTTAGAGTGGGTGGGGGGGGGGGGTCCCTTATGGATTCCTATCATTTGTGTGTGTGTGTGCGTGCTTTTTCTTTCACTTTGGCGCCGGCGGTCCCGCGGCGCCGGCCTCCGGGAGCTGTATGGCAATGGTGGCAGTGAGCCCATGAGGGCTTCTCCTCTCGCCCGTGCTGCGGGCGCCTTTCATGTCCCGACTTCTGGCCGGGCGCGACGCGCAAACCACGCCGGCCCGCCCTCCCTCCCCCTACTGCACACTGCGCCTTCCCTGTGCCTGGCATGCGGTACTGAAGGTCGGGTGAGTGGCCTGATGGCCATCTGATTCATCTGTTAACTATTTCTAGCATGGTCTGAGCGTGTGCTTGTTTTTTGTGTTCCAGGTGGACCATTGATCATATTAAAGGGGGGTTCTCCCAGTCCAGGGTCCCTGGTTAAATTTTAGCTGGCTTAAAATCCTCCCAATTGGGACTTAAAGGGGCATCCCGGGTTGCATTATTGCCTAATTCCCAAAAAGAGCATTGTACATATATATATATATATAATATATATTAAAAAAATCACCATATGGAGGCTTCACCGGATACTGGGCTTGTGCCCCCCTCAGGGGAATCCAGGCTGTGTGTGGGGTATCCCTTTTGGGGGATGATGTATTTCAATGTGTACCCTGTGCGCAGCGGTCTATTACGCGGCAGACCGGATCTCAGGCGTCCGTTTCTGCTCCGCCAGTCTCCTCTCCCCCTCGCTTGACACGTACGTGTGATGTGGTCATTGGCAGGGAGTCGCAATCTGAGGTGTGTGCCAGATTGGCCAATCTTGAAAAATTGTTTTCCAGTGCCGTTGCAAAAAAAGGCCACGGCAAAGAGAAAACATTTGTATACGGCAGCGCAGGCCTTTGATAGGGAGGATTTTGACTCCCTGGATTGGTCTGATTGTTCCCCGCGTGAGAAAGGGGAGCTGTATGAGGAGTCTGAGGGCTCCGATGATCAGCCGTTTGTGGGCGCTGATACCGAGCAGGGCCAAGGGGATTCTTTGGATACCTCTAGGGTCCTGGCTCATATGTTTGAGGTCCTGGCTATTTCTCCCCCCGAGGCGGCTCCTCCGCTGAAGGGGGAGTTCTTTGAAGTGACCAAGCCGCGCTTGGAATTTCCTTATCAAAAGCATTTTGATGGTATTCTCAAGGAATGGGAGAGGCCGATGCGGCTACCGGGTTGGGACAAGAAATATCCCTTTCCGGCGGACGCAGTGAAGCACTGGTCATCTCCTCCCCCCCCCCCCCCCGAGGTGGATGCTCCTGTTCTGGGGTTGTCCAGTTCCTCAGTCCTCCATTCTCCAGAGTGCACTACTCTCAAGGATGGTGAGGATAAACGCATTGACCAGATAGCTTGTCATGGTTTTGCCAGTGTTGGTTCGGCCTTGCGGCCAGTTTGTGCTTCTGCGCTTGTATTGGTAGCTGCCAGGTCGGTTGTTAGAGGATCATTGACTTCTTCCGGGCTTGACCCGGCTAGTGAGGAGTTTGCCGACCTTAAGCGCTGTGAGTTATTTTTCTCCTTTGTGCTGTCCGCCCTGGATGACACATTGGTGATGTGTAGCAGAGCTGCGGCCCTGCTTGTGGCTATCCGGCGGTCGGTTTGGTTACACCAGTGGGCGGCTGATTTTGTGTCCAAAAAGTCGCTCACGGCCCTTCCCTTCGTGGGGTTGTGGCTCTTTGGAGAGAAATTGGATTCGGTGGCAAAAGGAGGTAAGTTACCTCAGCGTAAGAAGCAGTGTCGTCCCTGTCGGGGGGCGGCTTCCTTCTCTCAGTCCTTTCGTGGGGCTAGAGTTGGCTGGGGTTCGGCCTTCCCTTCGTCCAGAGGTGATTCCTGGCCTAGGGGCAGGGCCCGTCCAGGACACAGTTGGGGCTCCAGGCCTAGAGCCGCTGCCAAGCCGGCTCAGCAATGAGGGGGGCGCCCTCACCCTTGCGGGTGGGGGGACGGTTGCAACTCTTCTCCCAGGTCTGGGTCCAAGAGGTCTCGGACAGGTGGATTCAGGAAGTGGTGTCTTCCGGTTACAAGCTGGAATTAGAGTTCCGGCCCCCTCCCAGATTCTTCAGGTCTCAGGTGCCGTCAGATCCTCTGGCTGCCCAGGGGCTTCGGGCGGCAGTAGCAAGTCTCGTGGACATGGCTGTCATCTGTCTGGTGCCCCTCTCAGACCGGGGCCTGGGCTTCTATTCCAATTTGTTCACAGTGCCCAAGAAGGACGGTTCCGTTCTTCACATTCTGGATCTGAAGTTGCTCAACAGGTTCGTCCGTCCCCGGAAGTCCCGTATGGAAACTCTGCGTTCAGCCATCCACTCACTTCGTCAGGGGGACTTCATGACGTCCATAGACATCAAGGATGCTTACCTGCATATTCCAATATTTCCGGCACACCAGAGGTTCCTCAGGTTTGTCGTGGACAATCGACATTTTCAGTTTGTGGCTCTTCCGTTTGGCCTTACCTCGGCTCCAAGGGTTTTTACCAAGGTGTTGGCAGGACAAATGGGCATCCTCATAGCCAGGGGTATCCGCATCGTGCCCTATCTGTACGATCTTCTCATCATGGCGTCTTCCCTCAGTCAGGCGCAGCTGGATACCGGGAACGTGGTGTCCACTCTGGAGAGTTTCGGTTGGGTGATCAACTATCCCAAGTCCTGTCTCACTCCCTCCAGGGTGGTGGAGTTCCTGGGCATGTCTCTGGATACTTCTCAGGCCAGGGTGTTCCTTCCCCGAGCCAAGGTTCTTCTGATTCAGGAATTGACTCAGCATCTCCTATCCATCCCCCGTCCGTCCGGCTGGGGTGAGACTGGTGGGATTGATGGTGGCGTCGTTCGAGGCAGTTCTGTTTGCCCAGTTTCACACAAGGACACTCCAGCTCCTTCTCTTGGCGGCCTGGGACGGGTCCCCGTTGTCATTGGATCAGTCCTTTCTGATGTCCCCCCGGGTGCGGCATTCTCTTCGGTTGTGGCTGAAACTGAGCAATCTGACGAGGGGCAGGTCTTTTCTGACCCCTCGTTGGGAGACGGTCACCACGGATGCCAGCCTGTCAGGTTGGGGGGGATTTTGGAAGGATCTTCAGTTTCAGGGACTGTGGGGGCCTCAGGAGGCTCACGATCCCATCAATGTTCTGGAGCTGAGAGCCATCAGGTTGGTTCTGTTTCACTTGACTCATCAGTTACTACAGGTTCAGGTTCGGTCGGACAATCGGACGGCGGTCGCCTACATCAATTACCAGGGAGGGACTCGCAGCAGGCGTGCCCTCAGGGAAGTGTCTTTGATTCTGGATTGGGCAGAGGGAAATGTCCCATGCGTCTCGGCAGTGTACATTCCGGGAGTGGAGAACACGGAGGCGGACTCCCTGAGCAGGGGGTCATCTTGCCAGGGGGAATGGTTGCTCCGCCCCAAGGTTTTTCGGTCGCTTTGCCTCCAGTGGGGGACTCCGGAGGTGGATCTCTTTGCCTCTCGTCACAAGCTTCCGGCATTTGTGTCTCTCTCGCGGGATCCGCTGGCTCTGGCAGCGGATGCCATGTCTCTGAACTGGAGGGATCTGGGGTTTCTGTACCTGTTCCCTCAGTTTCCCATGGTGGGCAGAGTGGTGCGCAAGCTGGCCCTAGAGGGCGCGTCAGCAATCCTGGTGGCTCCAAGGTGGCCAAGACAGGTTTGGTTCGCAGACATGGTAAGGTTGGCAGAGGATCAGTTAGACCTGCCCCTTCTGCCGGGTCTGCTCACTCAGGGTCCACTGCTCTACCCAATTTACCAACGCTGGCTTTGACGGCGTGGTTGCTGAAACCTCCATCTTGAGGGAGGAAGGTCTTTCTAATGCTGTCATTCAGACTCTGGTTAGGGCTAGGAAGCAGTCTTCCTCTGCCATCTATTATAGGACTTGGAGGTCTTATATTGATTGGTGTTGAGGTCAGGGCCTTGCAGGGCGTTTTCTATCCCTAGGGTCTTGGAATTTCTGCAACATGGTCTGGACCAAGGTTTGCAGCTTAGTACGGTGAAAGGGCAGGTTTCTGCCCTGGCGGTTTTCTTTCAAAAGTCTTTTGCTCTTCATCCTCTGGTTAAGACTTTTTTCCAGGGGGTTACGCATGTGCGGCCTCCTAGGAAGCCTTTGCTCCCAGTTTGGGATTTGATTTTGGTTTTGTCTGCCTTGCAGGGTCCTCCTTTTGAACCTATTGCGCTTTCTGCGCTTACTCAGAAGGTTGTTTTTCTGGTTGCCATCACTTCTGTTCGGCGTGTTTCGGAGTTGGCAGCCTTGTCTATTAAGGCTCCTTACTTTGAGAAGCATCAGGACAAGGTTGTTTTCCGCTTCAAGCCAGATTAACTTCCTAAGGTGGTCTCTGCTTTTCATTTGAATCAGGATATTGTTCTTCCCTCCTTGTGTCTTAAGCCCAGCAATGACAAGGAGAGGGTTTTGCATTCTTTGGATGTGGTTCGCTGTGTGAAGTACTATTTGGTGGCTACTTCTCCCTTTCGTAGGACTGATGCCCTTTTTGTGGTGCCCTCTGGGCCTAGGAAGGGTTTGGCTCCTGCCAAGTCTTCCATTAGTAAATGGATTCGCCAGGATATTGTTGGGGCCTATTCTGCCAAGGGGAAGGTTCCCCCTTTTCGTGTTACTGCTCATTCTCCTCGTGCTGTTGGGGCGCCCTGGGCCTTCCAGCACCAGGCTTCTGTTGAGCAGGTTTGTAAGGCTGCTACTTGGTCTTCGGTTCACACTTTTTCCAAGTTTTACAAGGTTGATGTTCGGGCCTCAGCGGATGCTGTTTTTGGCCGCAAAGTTCTGCAAGCTGCAGTGGTTTAAGTTGTGCTTTGTTGCCTTGTTTTTGGATCCCGCCCTTTATGGACACTGCTATTGGATGTCCCACATGTAATGAATGTCTTGAAGCGGGGTGTGTGACATACTTATAATACCCATTTTACAGGTGAGTATTCACAAAATGGTATTCTAAGTGTCACACACCCTGCCCTTTTGTATTCTGGATCCTTTATGGTGAAACTTTGTTAGTTGTAATTGGCTTTCCTGGTCCCTTGATCTTACTGCTATCTTTATACTGGGTGATGAGTGGGAGGTCCCAGGTATTTATGGGCCGGGAGGGTCTTACCTTTGATATCTCTGCAAGATCGCCATCTACAGGTCAGTATACCCACATGTAATGAATGTCTTGAAGCGGGGTGTGTGACATACTTAGAATAACCATTTTACAGGTGGGTATTCACAAAATGGTATTTTTACCCTGTATCAGTATACTAATATATGTATGACAAGTCTTACAAAACATGCACAATTCATGGTTTTCTTTTATTGTTTTTAATCAAATAAGAAAAAAAAGTTGGCTTATAAAAAACTGAAGTGAAAATACATTTATCACAGCATTTACACCTTTAAACATTTCAGTTGGCATATCAAAAGAGTAGGGTGCTGGAACTATACAATGTGATAGGGAGATCTTTACCAAGTACTCTTCTGCAGTTATGACAAAAATATTAGGATGACTCCAGTTTTACGTTACCATTACCTGCTGCGGCTGGTGAGCAGGGGCAATGCAATTTGGTTTGGACTCATTTGCGAGTTTAACAAGAAGCATTGGTTAAGCAGGTAATTTTTTTTCCTTTCAGTTACAAAGTAGGGTATACCTATATCTTATCTGTAGCAGAGCCCTGACTGGGAAAGACAAGCCAATAAATGGGGATTCTCAGCTGTTGTGTAACTGCTCAATCAGATAAATTCTCAAAGCATTCTCGTCCTTAGCAGTGCTCCTATGAAAAATGGGGGCCAGGCAATTCTTGCCATTTTGCAAAGCCAACAATGAAAGATTAAAGCAGACCTACACCCTGAAAAAGGATACAGATAGTGTCTGCCACCCCCACTATTATCTAGGATTTTCCCTGTTTTCTGTAACCTCAACTGAAGGGGGATTAACGTATTAAAATACAAATTGACCCCTTCGGTGGAGATCAGTTTCCATGGCTCACTAGAGCCCATCTGAGGCACAGGCAAGTATTAATGGGATTGTTTTTCACTCAGGGCACAGGCCAATTATAGTGGAAATCTCTTACCTTTTGACAATGATAAATACATGGCTGCAATGTAGATCCTCCCGTCCTTGCCCTGTAACATTTAAGGTCTAAACAGAGTTCTTAAACAGGACGTACCAACATGACAGCCACCATTTCATTTATACAGAAGTCTGCAATAGCGCCAGATTTTTAAGGCAGGTTTCCTTTATCAAACTTTATCAAGAGGCAGCACTGCAGCGCAGCTAACTACATTTTAAATAACGCTTAGGCCAAGGAAGGCGCCTGTAAAAAAAAACAGGCCCAATGTTTCCTCTTAATTTGCATTTTCAATTGTGACAGTTCTAGCATTACACAAATGCTAAAAATGGAAATGGATAAGGTGAAAGCCACCCTGTACAGTCCTAATGGTTACCTGCCACTATTCATATTGAAGGCTAATGTTTTGTGGCCTGAACCAATATAGAATTCAATAATTTACTGAAAACTAGTGGCATAATAAGGGACCTGCAATGTCACTAGTGTATCAATTCATAAAATGATTGGACATTTTCCTGGTGTCTGGGGGGCAGGTACTTTGATGGTGAGGGCAAATGGTTGCTTACGAACCAGCTGTTGTATCAGTAATCATTCTAGTGCTGCGGGGCTCTTTGCAGCACAAGGCAACTTCTCTTTGGGAGCAGAGTACATCAACTGCAAAATCTTTGCCGTCTCCATTTGCTTTTAGGAGTGCTTCTCTTTGCGGCTGCGAGGAGAATCTGCTCCATTGGAGGTTACTGTTCCGTTAACACCATTTTCTGGAAATGGAAGAAACGATTGTTAAAATACATGCGTTCATCAATTCATTTAAAACGTACATTAATTGTTGTGCGCTCATTTCTGAAAGGCATACAACTGCTATAATATCTGACTTGCATGTAAAGCTATTCTAAGATAAGACACAAAAGCAAGCAAATATTTCCTTTTCATAAAAGTTAAAATATACTGGTGAATGGGCCTCTGCAACACTGATCTTCCTTTAGGGTCTCACAAGAGGCAACAGCAGATGGCGCTGCGGAACTGCATGCACCAATCTTCAAATCATGGACAGGTGCTCAGAGAACAGAGATGTCACTGTTCTGTGGCAATATCTGTTACTGCATGTGCTGTGGGACTCTTTAAGAAGAGTATGTTACATGGCCCCCAGCTTGTCTGTAGCAAATTACATTGCTGCCATCAAGGAAAGATCGTCATTGTCTATTTAGACATTTGGTGTACTTTAAAATCAATGGCCTGGCAGCATTGCCTGTGGCAGTCCCATGTGGTCTCTTTACTCTGGTCACTAAAAAATTCAGACCACAAATACAATCCCGAGGCTCGGGTCAAATTGACACCCACTAGTCTGTGTGGAGGGATCCTTTCTAGCCCATAACTAAGTCAATCCTAGCTAGTATGACTCATGACATAAGAAACCTAGTACTCTAGCAATAATATAGCTTGGTTTTCAAAAAGGAAAAAACATTGGTATGTGTAGCCCTACAAATGGGAATACCATTAAGTGTGCCTGAACAATGACTTGTTCGAATACAGACTGGTAAGCCCTTGATGGGGCTGACCAACTTGGATCTAAATTGCAAAATATAAATAGATATATATAACTAAGGGTCACTGTTTTTAACAAGGGTTAGCTAGTTTTTCACCTATATTTTGGTGTGTGTAGAGGGTTAAATGGGTTTTTGAATAGAGGAAGAAGCCGGTTCTGAAGGAAAAGTCTTTACTGTGGTCGAAAAGAAGATGAATGTTAGTTTCACTAGAGCTGGGCTTGGAAACAGACCCATCCCGACATATAAAGTAATCGCTCCACTCCATGGTGTAAATCTCATTAAAGGATCTAGCAGAAGTTTATATTGGCTGGATTTCCAGCATGCCCTCTCGTCCTCAAGGCCCGCTAACAGGTCATGCATTGTAGATACCCCCACACAAGATACACAGGTAAAGTAATTAGTGCAGCAGAGCTTTAGAGCAGCTTTGTAGAGATCCACAGTAGATGACATGTTGGTGCGCCTCCATCTGAACACCCGAAAGGCCAACATATACATTAGTGTATGGACTTCATGATGTCAACTGGCTACAGGACATTGTGCCCTCGCCAGCAACCAATATGTCCTGATGTGATGCAGGGGCTCAGGGCCAGCTCCAGGTTTATGGGGCCGCTTGTGGGGTTGGGGGGAAAAAAAAAAAAAATAAATAAAAAAAAGATATGAGTCAAAGAGCATAGAAGGAATGACAAAGAATTAAGAATAGACGGGATGAAGGCTAAAAGAAAATAGGTATATTCTAAGTATACAGTACGTCCTGCTCCAAATATACTATTTAATCTAATAATACAATTGGGTAATCCTACGCCAGAGGGCGCTGTGGCACTGCAGACATGCAAAAACAGGCTCCTCCCGGCCCTTCATATACCCAGGGACCTCCCACAAATCCCCAGATTTCTCTGCAGTGCTGACTGCGAAGACATGAAGTATCACTCTGTCGCAGGTGAGCGGGGCTATTACAGCCTGCGGCCCTGTTGGACTATTCCCGTCCTCCTTGTGATGTGCCTCCCAGCCTGGGCTGCGCTGGTCAGGTGAAGGTAGGCAGCACCATGGGTGCTTAACGGAGCCATGCTCCACCGCAGTCCCCCACCATAGGGTAGGCGGTTTAGGCTGATGGTGAGCCTCATAGTGGATGTCCCTCCCACATAATTGCCCCATGCCCCGTGTAGAGGTGGACCCTGTTTAGAGGGTCGCCATCCTCCCCAGTTTTCCCCCGTTTCGGGGGGAAAAGGAGGGGGGGGGTGTGTGTGTGGCGGTCTCAGTAAATACTATTCTCAAGATTATGGCTGTATTTAGCCCCTGACCGGCATCCAGGTGTCAGAGCCGCGCTGCTTACTCCATCTATTTTGGCCGCCGTAGTCTTTTTTTCCCTTGACTTCTCCATCTTGTAATTGTGTACAGCTCGCGCTGCCTTATCATCCTGCAGCTTGAGTAATCTTTTTACATCGCCTACGGGTGACAAATTGGTGGCGGCGTATTTGGCCCTTATGAGTACTCACTAGCAGACGCTTTTACTCATACTACATTGACTTGGCCTTAACGGCCGCTTCTGAGCTTCGCGCTCTTTGGGGGAAGGTGGGGACCTGGCGTGGCACGCTCCGCGTCACGCCCTGATCGGACCCGCCTCTGAGTTTGGGGCGGCGCCATTTTGTGGATCTTCGGGCGCGCACGCGTGTTGGCGGTCCCTCTCCTCCCCTGGTCTGTAAGTGCCCTTTGCTGGCGATTTCACTCTTTATTAATTCCTTTGCTGCGCATGGTTCTGATACCTACTATTCCCCTTCTGTCTTTCAGACGTTAAAGACTCCGGTGGCTTCTCCCGGCCTAACATAACTCGTAGCAGGCTTACATAAACTCTCCCACATTCCCAGCGGGCCTTTGGGACATCCAGGGTTGCTTATGTTATAAATCCCTACTGACCTATATTGCACTGATAATCACCATATGGAGGCATCTCGGAATTTTGTACCAGCGGTTCCCTCGCGACAAGACCCGCTGTGTATAACGTGTGGCTACCCCCACTTCGGTGCTGAGAGCGCACCGATCTGTGCATGCTGTGCCGATCAAGTGCTGATCCGGCTGCCAGGATCACCAGGGGCTGTTCCTCGCCCTAACAATCCTATTCCACCAGGCTTAAATCTCGTTGGACGAGTCGCTTACGAGTAAGGAGTTACAGCCGGCTGCAGCTTCCAGACTATTACAGGGCCGACAAAGCGCTCGGGCCTGACATGAAGCGGTCCTCTACGCCCTCTGTTTCTACCCCTGCTAAGGGATCGGCGGAGTCCGCTACTCCGCAGGCCTGCACCACTTCTGAGGAAGGTAGGCTGTTCTCTGGCTCATCCGACGAGGAGCTGAGGAGTCATGACTATTCTAACCTCGAAGACTGGAACCATTTTGATACCGTTGGCTTACTGAGTAGAATCTTTAAGGCCCTGTCTATCTCCCTCCCCAACACGGCTCCCCAGCCGAGAGAGGAGCGTTTCCATACAGCGACACCGCGCTTGGAATTTCTAGAGCAGGCTCATTTCCATGCTCTTGTACTCGAGGAATAGGAACACCCTGGTCGGCTTCTAGGGGCCCCAGGGGACTGGGATTGGAAATACCCCTTCCCCCCCTAAGATGGTTGATTGTTGGTCTTCACCCCCTGTGGTAGACGCTCCGATAATTGGGGTTCCTAAACCCCCCTTTGTGGCAGCTCCTGCTTACTGTACCCTTCGGAACGCCGAGGACCGGCGCATGGATAAACTGGCTTCCCACGCTTTTTTCTGTGCAGGAACGGCGCTGCACCCGATCTGTGCCGCGGCCATCACTGCAGTGGCCGCCAAAACCCTCATCGGACAGGTGCTTGAGCATCACGTTAACGATCTCTCCTGGGAGGTGTTTAAGGCACTCTCCAGTTGTGATGTATTTCTAAGATTTATCCTTTTAGCTATGGATGACACCATTAGAATGTGTGTGAGGACTTCCGACCTTGTGGTGGCGATGCGTCGCATGGTCTGGTTGCGAGAGTGTGGTGCGGACTATGCTGCTAAAAGGACTCTTTCCAGGTTCCCCTTTAAAGGGCATCGCCTGTTTGGGGCCCGTCTGGACCTGTTTGGAAAGAAGGGCAAATCACCTCGGCGCAGGCGCCTGTCTCGGCCCCCTCGGGACAGGGTCTCCCCTCCCCCTCCATACCATAGCGTTAAGAACCGGGGGTGTCCTCCCGGAGTTGTAGCACAGACCCCTGCCCCACGAGCAACAGACAACGCTCTGGGCCCTCCGGCAAGGTGAAACCTAAATCTTCCACCAAACCCCCTCATGCATGATGGGGCGCCCTCGCCCGCCTGGCAGGGGGTGTAGAGGTTACCCCAAACTAATACGCCTGGGCAAGGGGACGACTGCGGCACCTTGCTCCTATCAGGAGGCATTTTGCCTCTTTCTGGTAGACACAGGAGGTAGTTTCCTCCGGATACAGGATAAAGTTTGCCGCGCGGCCTCCCCCGTGATTGTCAGGATACTCCCGGTCCCCTGCCTATGTTCAGGTGCAGGCCCTTTTCTGCATAAAGTGGGTCCTAGCCTTCTGGGGAGATCAGGGATGCTTATGCTCTCTTCCCTGTGTCTTCTAGACACTCAGGCTTTTCTGGTTTTGTTGGGTGTCCAACACTGCTATTCCGTGGCCTTGTTATCTGGCCTCTCTCCTGCCCCCACGGTGTTCACCGGGGTACTAATGGAAGCTATGTCTCTGATGTGACCAAGGGGAGTCCGCGAGAGGCCTGCCTGGTGGTCCTTCTCGCTTCCCAACCTCTGTCAGGTCGAGTTAGCTACTCGGCTGGTGCCATCACTTGAGAATCTTCTGGATGGGTGTTTTCTTCACCTCTTGTCCCCATGATGGGTATCTCCATTTCTAGGGATGAATCTAGTCTCGGTCAGGCGAGAATCTTCCTCCCTCTACAATAAGGTGGACAATCTGGTTGCATGGGTTCAGTCCCTACTTGCTGTTCCAGTCCCTTCTCCAGGCAGGAATGCGGCTGGTGGGCCAGTCTTGGTTACTTGCTAAGCGAAGTCCCTTATATTCCTCTACCAGGGTTTTTTTCTTCTATAACTTCTATTATTAATACTGGACTGGGACCCAGCATCCCTGGAGCGGAATCATGTGTACCCCTCCCCTAGGTTAGGAGTCCCTCCTTGAGCGGATTTTCTCTAGGATCCTGTCTGGGGACAGTTTCTTTGTTTGCCCCTTCCACAGATGATCACTGTGGATGCCAACCCTTCAGGTGGCGGGGAGGTTTTTCCTTCTGTAACTCCTTGCGGGTGTGGGGAAGATGGGACCTTCTAGGAAGTCCTTGTACCTCAGTGCAGTGAGTGTTCAGGCTGATGCTATCTCGCCTGTCTTTTCTTCTTCCGGGCCTGCCTGTTGGGCGGTGCTCGGTCCTGTCTGACGACTATGGCCTGCCATTATTCATCGGTATGGGACCTAGTGCAGGATGGTTCCCCAGAAAGGTATAATTTCCTGTTCTGGTTGGAAGATAAGGTTTCCCTGCTCATCATTTGTTTTCGCCCCTGTGGAGGTCCCTCTGTGACAGGTGGTGCTATCCCTGGGTTCTCTATGATGTTCAACCAGTGTGGCTTGTTTGGTGCTTTGTCGCCTTTTCAGGCTCTTGCCACTTATTTCCCTGTCTCCTCTGACTGTTGTCATGAGGATTTAGTATTTTTATGACAGGGCATTTTGACCTTTGGCCTTCTCTCCCTTCCCCTTATTAGGCGGTTTTCTGTGCAGAATCGCTCTGTTAGGGGGACCATTGATTCGGGTAGCCCCTGTGGGACCTAGTGGAGTGTGGATTCACAGACGTGATACCTTAGGGTAGCTGTTCTATACATTCTGCCAGGGGGTCGCTCTGTTTTCGTTCAGGGCCTCCATTACATCACTCCAATTCTACAGTCTCTGGCCTAGCCGGCCTGGCTGCTGGTTCTCCCGTCCTTAGGCGAACGGGTTTCTTCCCTCCGTGTTAGTGACTTATGGAAGTTTAAGAGCAGCGTTCTTCTTCTTCCACTCTTACGAGGTATGGCTTATCCATAGATAGGTGTTAGCCTAGGTCTCTTTCCCGTTGGGCATTCTCTGTTCCTAGGGCTCTAGCGTTATTACAGCATGACTTGGAGTTGGCTCCCCAACTCGGTACTCTGAAGGGTCAGGTTCTACCCTGTCCGCCTTCCGGTAGCAGTCTTTTGCCTATTTCCCTCGGATAAGTTTTCCTTCGGGGGTTGCTCATCGTGTGCCTCTTTTAATTCTATGATCCCTGTTGGGGGTTTGGATTTTTTACTTCTGTTGCCTTGTGGGACGTTCCCTTGGGCCTATTCAGGAGGCTGTGACTGTCTTACATTCATCGTTGTCCCTTGGGTCTGCTGACTCAGGCAGACGTGTGTCTGAGCGGGTGGCTCTGTTTCGCTAGCCCTCGTTCCTTGTGATGCACCAGGATAGGGTAGTGCTCCGCCTTACAACGGACCTTTCTACCTCTGGTGGTGGTTAAACTCATGTGTTTAAGACATCGACTTCTTTTGTACCGTATTCATAGTAACTGAGGCACGGGGATTTATTTTCCCCCCATCAGGTGCTGGAATCCTTTCCCTGGATTGCCTTTCTGGTTCCTTAAAGTGGGCCAACACCCAGGGGTGATCGGCCCGGGAATCTATAAGATTCCCGGGCCGATCACCTCACACACCGCGGGACATCCGAGATCGGGATGTCCCGCGGGGTGTAACCCCCCCAAAACCCTTACCTCTCCAGCCGCTGCTTCCGCCGCCTCTCTCGCGCTCTAGACGTGTGCGCGCCCGTGCCGGCCGTCTCTGAATGGCCGGTGCGGGCGCGCACACGTCAAGAGTGACACGCGGGAGGCGCGATCCCTTGTCCGTCGACGGACGTCACTTGTCCGTCGGCGGGCATTGGACAGCGCACTCACGTGGGAGCGTGGAGAGGTGAGTTTTCGGGGTGTTTGGGGGGTTTCAGGCAGCGGGGCACCCCAAATCGGGGTGCTCCGGGGAAGTGGACCAATACCCAGGATAGTCAAAATCCTGGGTGTTGGTCCACTTTAAGGGGACTGATACCCCTTGGGGTTTGTGGGCACCTAACTCTGTGTGTGCCTAATTTTGTCTGCCTCCAGGGGTTTACGCGGCCTTGGTCTGGCCTTTACTTGGATGGTTTTTTCCTTCTGGTCCTAGGGAAGATTGGCTTCTTCCTGGAATGTTGGTTAGAGCTTGATTTGTCAGGCTGTTGCTCAGAACTATTCCTTTGAGGTGCTGAGTTTCCCTCGCCTTACTCTGTTCTACTGGTGAATAGGTATCCTTTGGACTTTCATCACCAGGTTTTGTTATACAGGTTTGCTAAAGGGCTACCTTGGTTTTTGGTTCATACATCTTTCTTGGGTTTTTCTCTATTGACGCTGGAGCCTTTGCTCCTGACGCTTTCAGTGGCGAGGTTGCAGGTTACAGTGCCTTGACGGCCCAGTGTGCCTTTTTTGTTGGGGATCCCACCCTATTTTATGGACACTGCTATTGGATGTCCCAATTGTAAGTATTATATTTGGAGCAGGACGTACTGTATACTTAGAATAATACAATTCTGTGAGGTACTCACCTGTAGAATTGGTATTATACGTATACAGTACATCCTGCTCCACCCCACCCTGGTTTTACATTATTCTGGATCCCCTGTATGGTGATTGTTGTTATTACCAGTTGTTTTGGTGGTTGGTTTCTCCCGGCTTCTGGTTCACTGCTTTTCAATGCTGGGGATTTGTGGGAGGTCCCTGGGTATATGAAGGAGCCTGTTTTTGCATGTCTGCAGTGCCACAGCGCCCTCTGGCGGAGGATTACCCAACTGTAAGTATTATATTTGGAGCAGGACGTACTGTATACGTATAATACCAATTCTACAGGTGAGTACCTCACAGAATTGTATTTTTAGAAAGGTATTCCAGCAAACAAGTCTTTGGATGTTGGACCTATCTACAGAACCCGTGGAGGGATCACTATCCCCCGCAGATGGAAGGATAATCTCTTGGGACCCCTAATATTATACAATCCTGAAAAACTTGGAGAGTGTGTGATAGCGGGATAGAGCCTGGATATCACAGATTGAAGTTGAAGTTATTGCCACCAAAAAGAGAGCTCAACAGGTGTTCAAAGGTTGGTGCGGCTGGAGCTCTAAGGACCCGGGCGAGATCCCAATGAGGAGCTAACCTCAAACGGACCAGTCTGGACCGCCTGACAGCTAGCAAAACATGCCTGATCAACACGAAAGACTCTTATCCCAAAAAAAAAAAAAAAAAAAAAAAAAAAAAAAAAAGGCTGCTAATTGGACCTTCAGGGTAGTGATGCTTAGACCCAAGTTGACTCCTTCCTAAAGGAAATCCAATATGACTAGAAGGGGATCTTTGATTAGGAACCTTCCAGGCGGTAAAAATTTTAAGTCTTGATCACCTCCCCTGAAAAACCCTTTCAGGAGCATAGCAATTTCAGGGTCCAAAGTGTCAGACACCATTTCTGCGGATCCTGACAAAGCACTGGTCCCTGGGACAGGAGATCTGGTCTCACCGGGAGTTCCCAAGGCTTTTGGCCAAAGAGACCACGATTTTCAACTCTGAAGATGTTCTTGGTCCACCATGAGGCCAGCAATAGAATGGTGGCTGACTGGCAGGATATTTTGTTTAGAACCCCGTGGAAGGATCCGAACTGGAGGAAAGTGTAAGCCAGACTGAAACACCAATGGTGAGCCAGGGCATCCTAGAGCTTGATCGGAGGGATCGAGGGAGAACTTCCTGGTACAGTCTTGCTTCCGATAGCGAAGCAGGCCTCAAAGATCTACCACCTGATTTTGGCATCCTTTCATGTGGATGTTCTGCCCAGATAAAAATGTCCTTTGCTGCTTGTTGCAGGACGTATGACCTTATTCCCCCCCCCCCTCCCCCCGACGATTTAGATATGCCATAGTAGTCACGTTGTCTGTTCCGATTTGTACGCGATGGCCCTTCAGGTGGGAAGAGAAAGCTTCTGAACTATTTCTATTGCGCAATAAGGGATATGCAATGGGCCCCCCAACCCCATGAAGAGGCATCCGCCATCACTAATATGTCCTTGGGGTTCGACCAGGATAGGCAACTGATAAACCTGTGCGTGCCTCGCCAACAACTCAAATTCAGTCACTAAATCTATGACTTCAAACAAAAAAAAAAATCTGATTTCGATTAGCCTATCTACGAACTTTTGAGACCTGTCTCAAGAGCTTAGAATATGCAGCTGTAGAGTCCTTGAGTGAAGCTGACCCCATCTAACAGCGGGAAAGGACGAGATCATTAGCCCCAAGACCCGCATAGCTTGACGAACCGAAATCGATCGGCTGGAACACAGGGACTGAATGTCTTCATGAAGGATTATTATCTTCGACTGAGGCAGAAGGACCATATTGATCTTGAACTCCAGATAAGTCATGAACTGTGACAATCGTAGCAAAAAATCCTTTGTCAATTCCAGATCCTGAAGCAACCTCTCCTAATCTGGGGCAAAGAGGAGGAGGTCATCTAGATATGCTATGATCCAGGTGCCTTTCTGCCTTAATGCAGCTAGAGGTTCCTCCAGAACCTTGGTAAAAATTCAGAGTTGACACCAGAGCCCAAGGTAGGCATAAAGATTGTAAGTGGAGTATTTGGTCCCCCAACTTTACTGCAAAGCTCATTGGTATCTGCCAATAGGTGTCCTTCAGGTCTATTGAGACCATGAAGGAGCCAGACAGGAGCAGATTCCTCACAGAGAAGATGGACTCCAAGCGGAAGTGTCTGTAGCATACCGACAGATTCAGCTTCGTCAAACTGAGAATGAAGCGGAAACCTCCGTAAGTGGTCTCACATATCCAACATAGAATCTAGACTGCTGTGAATGGTCAACCTTCTCGTCCAGGGGGCTAGGGGTGTAAAAATAAAAAAATTAAAAAAAAGGAGTCCTGGGAAGGACCCCTCCTTATTCCTTCTTAGAGACTGACTGTTGTGTACCAAACAGAATGGATCCTCTTAACGTGCCTAGTAGTAGGAGGCAAGTTTAGAAGGAGGGGCCCCTCTAAACTAATTCTTGCTAAGAAAGGGTCTTCTATAAGAGGACTGACTAGAATTTTTTTTCTCTATTTCTGAAATCTCTATGCTTTCTGAAAACAAATTATTTCTGTCTGCAGGCCTGTCTAACACCAGTTCTGGGCGAAAGAGGAATTCCTTGTTAAAGAGCATGGCACACAGGCACAACTTTGTGGCTGCGTACTTTGTCAGAGGATACAGGTTCAAAGTCCTAAGCAGCAAATTGGTGAGGGCCATGGCACCTACGTCAGAGCGCTGCCAAGTGGATTTGCCCTCTGCACATATCCCCCCCCCCCCTTCCATCAGGCTATAAAAGCCGAAGAGGCGCATACTGCAGCCTGGTCTCCGGCGAGCTCCACAGACCCACACCAGCGGGTAATAAACACAATGTAGCTCGACCGCCCGCCAGAGCCTCACAAGCCCTATATGGTATCGGTGGAGGGAGGGGGTGGTGGACCCAGAAAATCGCCCCTGAGGATTTGCACAATGTCTCAGACAGTTAGCATACTTGGTCTAAGGCTAGTGCTGTCCACCCCCTGCTGTCTACGAGTCAGGGATAGGGGAATCTGGCCTATCCCCTGGGTCCCTGGCAGGCTGCTACTGGAGCCAGGGAATGGGTCAACTTCATCAGACCCACAGCGACCTGGTCTGCTTAGCTAAACCCATGGTTCAGGGGCTGGTGGTCTGGCTCCTGCCCCAGGCAGGAACACATATAGCACTGGTGTCTGAAGGAGGAGCTAAAGCTTTTGTGTATTCTGGAAGTCATGTGTTCTTACTTTGGGGCGGAGCCTTAATATCTCAGTAGTATGCTGCCCTAAGGATGTTTTGAGAAAATGATCTTTCATAAAAACACACACCTTTTCCTTTCCTTCCCTTGGGAGCAACAGCTCTCTTCTTCTGGGAGGGCTGCGGGGATGAGTGCTCTCTCCACCGTCTCAGCTGGAAATTAATGAACTTCCACATCATGTATGCCTGAGTTATGCAAATGGATGCCAGCACGCTGATTCTGAAAGATAATGAGGAGGATAATTATAGATCACACTCTTCAGCGGTTCATTTAATCAGGTAATGCGCTTCTTAAATCAAACCTGTTTTCTGTTATTGCCATGTACCGAGATTTTATTTCATTAGATCCCAAAACTCTGCAGAGTTTACATGAAACTGAGAGTTTATCCTTCTGCACCTCCAGGGCACACACACCATCAGATAAAGCAAATGTGTGCCAGTGGGGGCATTGGTATACTGAGACCCCAACACCGTTCTGTGAGCTCCTAATGCCTATACACTTAACCTCCATCTCATTCTGACAGGGGACATGGTATAGCTACATACTGCAGAGCTTTGCTTCTGGAGAAGGCAAGCATGCCAGCGTTGCGGGGCTCAGAGAAAGGGTGTAGGTCTGCTTTAAATCTTTATAACAATAGCTGCTTCCCATGTTTAAATTTCCAACTGAAAGACCATATATATATTATATACAGGCAACTCGGGAGAGTGGTTGGTACCAATAAATATACTTCGCTGTTTGACAACTTTGGGGAGATGTAGCTCACAAATCATTTGGTATCCAGAAACAAGTAGTGTTACATAAAATCTCTGGGGTTTTATTAGAGCAGAAACTTGTGACTCAGGATTAAAGTGGACCAACACCCATTCTAGCCAAATTGGTCTTGGTCCATGTGCAGAGGCATCAGTAATCTGGATGCTCACCTGCACATAAATACCGCCACAAGCTCACGTTTTCCTTACTAGCTCTTCCTGGTTAAATCTGGACCCGCAAAAGTCTGGTCCAAGTGGCTGTCAACAACCAATCTTACAGATTTTGATTGGGGAACATGTTGCAGCTAAAAAGAACCGTTGGCGGCAACAGCAATTTGGGTGTAAAATGAGAGTATGGCTGCTTAAAATATTTTGAGAGCAAAACTACATTTAAAATTGTTTAGAACCCTCTAGAAGTCTTTCCAGGCAAAAGAAAATAAATATACATATTTCGAATTTCATTTGCAAAGAGGAAGTCTGTACTGCAGGCCTTGGCAACAATCTGGATCTGGGTTTAGGATTTATATTGTCACAGGTCACAGTAGAAAATCCAGTGCCTGTGCACTGTACTGCACATACTATAGCACCCCACAATTCTCTGCGTTTTCCCAGGGCTATAGATAGGCAGTTTGTTTATTTGCCACGTGTTAATAGAAGACTTGGTGACAAGGACGTTTAGGGAAAAAAAAAAAAAAAGACATTGTACACAATAAAATGTAAATACCTGATTGCTAAAATGTTAAAGTTTCCACTACTGATATCCAAAAACTGGTTCTCGGCCCGAGCAAGTCCAAATCCAACAGTAAGCACAGACAGGATGAGGGTTAGAAGTCGGCCCAGGACAAACAGGATAGCCCACAGCGTAAACCTGGCAATAAAGATATAGCAATGAGCACTCAAAGATTAAAGCAAAAACCTAAAATACTAGTTGTCATTCAGGCTGTGAATAAAAGCACGGGGATGCTACAGTGGGCAGGTAAAGCACTTATGTTGTGCAGTTACCACTGTTTGTGTACGTCTGTGTAATACCTACACACGTACACAGTCGCAAGCCACCGTGTGGAGGGACCCATGTTAGACTTAATACAGGGGGTCTAAAGAGACCAAAAGACCCTCTACTCAACGGTAAAGGAAAAGAGGTGCTTTTCTAGAACGGAAAGTATTTACCAAGCACCTAACACAAGGAATAATTGATTTAATATTTACCATTGTTTAGCTTTGCAAATTTCATTGTTATTTCACACTCAGTGGCTTTATGATTTGCATGACGTCCACTGCAAGGACTCTGTTGGTCGATGTGTAAATACTTTCCCTTCTAGGAAAGCATAGCTTGAGACAGGCCAAGTCCCCCAGATCCCAGGAACAAGACTCCAAACAAGTGCTTCCCACAGTGAGTTAACAGAACTTTCCAGTTCTATTACTTTGAATTGAACCCGAATTCATTCTTAAAGCGGACCAACAGTCAAAAATGGCCTAAATCAGACCAACACAACAACCTGGCTCATATGCATCCCTCCCAAAGGCAATTTAGATTGCCTTACAAAGTTTAATTCACCTTTTTCCACCTCCTGCTAAATTTTAAAAACAAAATGGTGGCTCATGCATCTGCAGGCCACCTGAAAACAGGAAGTGCTGATGGGCCTCCTGTTACTGTGCATTGTCAGTTATATCAGTTGAATCCAGGCAGCAGCGTGGCTGAGATGCTGGGAGAGGAAGCTCCAAAATGGCCGCTACCTTTCCTTTCCAACTGTGCCAGGCTTTTGGTCCGGTTTAACTGCCAAAACATCCAATAGCTTTTGCTTTTAATACAAATGTCAGTCACCGTTCAACCCCCAAACTTCTATACCTGCTGAGAAGATCCAAGTCTGTGCCTTCACCACCTCAAATGATGGTGCCAAGGCATTACTTGACAAGGCCCCCCCACCCCCTTTTTTCTTTAAAGTGATTAGCTGCATATGCAAATGGTCAATGGCTACCAGAAAAATGCATTGTGTTTGTCTTGTGCGGAATCTTAATACTGAAGATCAAGACTAGCGGCCACCGTTTACCCAGAATCACACTATGGCCACTACTTACCCTTTCTGGTATTTCTCATTACTGAAGTAAAATAATCTGGAGATGTGAAACAGGAACTCTACAAAATAATGGAGTACCAGGAGGACAAGGCCAAGATGGGTGAGGCTGAAAGAAAAATAAATACAATTTATAATGGAAAGGTGCAATCTAAATGTAGAAATGCTAACACCAGCAAAATCCAACCAACACATAACTGACACTCGCAAACTAAATTTTATCTACACTTTTCATAGTACTTTATTATTTTGAATTAATATACAGACAATTATAACTTAGTCATCCTTCCATATTCAATTAACTAATTAAATCCAGAGTTTTCTTACTTCGATTTTTAATCAATAAAAACGTACTTATACTCAATTTTCATTGCAGCCCTTTTTTAATGCACTGCGCTATGCAGCGCAGATGTGTGAACTATCCCATCTAGGATAACGTACAGTATTTCCTCTGTGTTACAACGCAGAGAAAGCAGAGATGTGGGAACAGACCTGTAATGTTTGCCGCTGTCTTAAATCGTTTTTAAATTGAAGAAATAGCTGAGATATCGGGGTTTACAGTTCCAGCTTATAATCTCTCTTCTGAAAAAAGTGGGCGTGGCCCTTGGATCTGTGATGAATTTGGGAGGAAGCGATGGAGGGAGGGCCCAGCAATCCTGCCCTCCTCTGCTGAGCTGATTGGGGGACAAGATGAAAAATACCATTTTGTGATTACTCACCTGTAAAATGGGTATTATAAGTATGTCACACACCCCGCTTCCACTATTCATGACATATGGGTTATGGTCCAGTAGAGGGCGAACTTCTGCAGAGATGAAAGCAAAAAATAAGCCCCTCCCGGTCCATAAATACCTGGGACCTCCCACACATTCCCCAGTATATGACAGCAGTAAGGGGACCAGGAAGAACTAATAACATTCTTAATAAAAAGGTACACCATATAAAAGATCCAGAATACAAAAAAGGGCGGGATGAAGCGGGGTGTGTGACATACTTATAAATACCCATTTAAAGGTGAGTAATCACAAAACTGTATTATTCCAATTGTGACATACACTCCGCTTCCACAGTCATGACATCTGGGACATCCAATAGCAGTGTCCGTCATGGGTGGGAACCAAAAACAGTAAAAGAATGTACCAACTTAAACCACTGCAGCTTGCAGAACCTTGCGGCCAAAAACAGCATCCGCTGAAGCCCGCACATCAACCTTGTAAAACTTGGAAAGAGTATGAACGGAAGACCAAGTAGCAGCCTTACAAACTTGTTCAACAGACGCCTGGTGCTGAAAAGCCCAGGACGCACCAACAGCACGAGTAGAATACGCAGTGACCCTAAAAGGGGGAGCCCTCCCCTTAGCAGAATAGGCCCCAACAATGGCCTGACGAATCAATTTGCTAATGGTAGGCGCCAAACCTTTCCTGGGCCCACAGGGCACCACGAAAAAGGCATCCGTCTTGCGGAAAGAAGAAGTAGTCACCAAATAGTACTTAACACAGCGAACCACATCCAAATTGTGCAAAACCCTCTCCTTGTCATTGCTAGGCTTAGGACACAAGGAAGGGAGAACAATATCCTGATTGAGATGGAAAGCAGAAACCACCTTAGGAAGGAAATCTGGCTTAAAGCGAAAGACCACCTTGTCCTGGTGTCTTTCAAAGTAAGGGGCCTGAATTGACAGAGCCGCCAACTCAGAGACACGCCGAACAGAGGTAATAGCCCCAAGAAAGCAACCTTTTGAGTGAAAACAGAAATAGCAATATCCTGTAACGGCTCAAAAGGAGGACCCTGGAGAGCCGAAAGAACCAAATTCAAATCCCAAACAGGAACCATAGCCTTCCGAGGGGGTCGAACACGAGTGACCCCCTGGAAAAAGGTCTTAACCAACAGGTGTAAGGCAAAAGATCTTTGGAAGAAAACAGTACCTTGAAAGGGCAGGTCTCTGCTCTGTCTAAGCTGGAGCCCAAGATCCAGACCGTGCTGAAGAGACTCCAAAATCCTATGGATCCAAAACACCCTGCAAGGCAAGGCCCTAGCCTCACACCAGTCAATATAAGACCGCCAAGCCCTATAGTAAATGCCAGAAGAGGACCGCTTCCTAGCTCTAATCAAGGTCTGAACCACAGCCTCAGACAAACCTTCCTCCTTTAAAATGAAGGTTTCAGCAGCCAAGCCGTCAAAGCCAGCGTTTGTTAATTGGGGTAACGTAGTTGACCCCGAGATAACAGATCCGGAAACATGGGAAGCCGGTACTGATCTACCGCCAGCCTTACAACGTCTGCGTACCAAACCCTTCTTGGCCACCTTGGAGCCACCAGAATTGCTGGTGCCCCCTCCAGAGCCAGCTTGCAAACTACGTTGCCCAGCATGGAGAAGGGAGGAAACAGGTACAGAAACCCCAGATCCTTCCAAGCAAGGATACAAATAAGCACATTCTCACCCGTAAGGGATGCCCCACAACCCACACATGGCCGGGATTGTCCCAGAGGGAGCCCGAGCCCGGTATCCTGTGGAGCCTCCATATGGTGATTTTAAAGTAGTCGCAATGACCCAAGGGAATTACGCTGGTAAGCAACCCTGGATGCCCCTTTAAGTCCCAAGTGGGAGGATTTACAATTGCCCCAAATTTCTGCTAGGGACCCTAGGACCGGGAGAACCCCCTTTTAAGCAATTTGTACAGGGAGTCCTCCTGAAAGACACAAGAGTTGTCCATAAGCACCTGCACATACACAACTGCATAACAAAAAACATGTAAAAGCAGAGGGGGCCAGCGCTGCCCCAAGTGCAACTGGGGCATTCAATATAGTAAAAACGGGGGGGGGGGGGGGAAACCTGGCAGGGCACTCACACTGAAAATGGCGTCCAGCTATGAGAGAGAGAGAGACAACACGGTTCGCGCGCCGCACCTGGCCCCGCCCCCTTCCCTCCGATCCAGCAATGCGGCTCCCAGCCAGAAGATGGGCCCGCAATGGCGCCAAAACAGAAGGAGACGGGCCGCGGCAACGCGAGTGCCCGGCCCCGCCCCCCTCACAGACGCAGCCTGAGGGGGAGAAGCTCCCCAGACAGCGTGCAGAGCGCAAAGCGGCAACGTAAATAAGCACACACACACGTCAAGTGAAAAGAATAGCAGAATGAAGTCATCCCCCCCCCCCCCCCCCCGGAGGGTTAGTGGAGGGGACCCGGAAGGGAGAGAACCCTTCACCGTAAGGTGTAAGGGAAGTAAATGGGGGCAGGGCATCCCAAACCGGGATCACCAACCCGGATACCGCCTACCCCCTTGTATGGGGTCTCACGGGGGAGCATGGCTCCCTAAGCACCTATTAAGGCAATTCCTACCCTCACCCGGACCTGCAGCCGAAGCTGTGAGGCTAGTATAGGGCTTACAATCTAAAGGTCCAGGCAGAAATAGGGAAAAAAAATGGCCGGGTGCAAGCCTGGCTTACCTGCAAGGAAGAGCAGCATACATCTTCTGACTTGCTCGCTGTCCTGCAGAAAAGGAACTGGGGGAATGTGTGGGAGGTCCCAGGTATTTATGGACCGGGAGGGGCTTCTTTTTTGCTTTCATCTCTGCAGAAGTTCGCCCTCTACTGGACCATATCCCATATGTCATGAATAGTGGAAGCGGGGTGTGTGACATACTTGTAATAAGAATTGGCTGGGTCTGTAAATCTCAATATCACGGCCATTTCAGCTTCAATTTAAAAACAGAAGAGAGTCTAGGACAGTGCTGAATGTAGCTCAGTGTGATGGTGTAACAGTTACTTTTGACTGCAGTATCAATTAAAATTACCGCTTACAACGGTTTCAAGCACAGTACTGTGTCTTCAAGGGGCAGCCCTTTTCTGGTTCACGAGATCAGCTATGATGGGATTTCCTGTTGCTGCTGCTCTATTGTCTCTCTGAATATGAGACAGAGCAGACTTCTGCTTTCAATGGAATGGGTCAGCAGCTGCAGTATTCCCATCATGGCTGCTTCCATTAACCCCAAGAGTTATTCAAACTGGACTATCCTTTTAAAGTGGCCCAAAACCTGTGATCTTGACTGACCGGTTTTAGTTCTTATTTCTGGGGCATCCACTTCACAGTGTGTGTGTTTTTCGCATGTGGCACAGGCTTCCTTTTAGCAAACCAAACCATACCTTTTTCCCCTATTCAGGTTATCTGTCATATGCAGTGCTAGGTCTCTGTTCTGTTGATAGACTATACTCCTCTAATAGGTTGCCCACCACAATTTATTTAGTACACTAAACATAGGGTTCTCTGGGCTGTCTTATAGGGCAGGTTTTGAGGGCATGGGTCAATTTTTAAACAATTAGGTTTCCAATTCCATATCCTGCATGGTCCACAAGCCCAATTATATTAACTTCAATCAAAATATCAATAATCAAAATGTCTACTTACTTTAGTACATATGCACCTATAATATGAAAAAGGTACAGTCCAATATACACCAGCTGACGAGGCATATCTTCCTAAACAAAATAAAATGAGAAAAATCACACATTTTTATTCCAACTGTATTTATCATTGCAGTTCCACCTTGTTCACCTGCAAGCCTTACTGACCAGGCCCAGGCAGATTGATTTATGCTTCTTTACTTGCTCCAGGCTGTGAGGCCCAAGAAGCAAAACATAGTGCAGCATTTTCCTCATTGTGCACCCCCCTACCACCACTTATAAAAGCAATGTGGGAAGAATAATAGAATTAAACATCACAATCCTCAGCAGCACGGCAGAAGTGAGGCCTTGTTTAATAACTACAGCCAGGAAGCCTGAGGAACTTTGCCGTCAACAAGTGGCCAGTGGCTGGCCCTGGTTGGTTTTGTTCTGCTTTAAAGACATCTATGACTTTTCCTTTTAGATTTGCAGACTGAATTTTGGGTTTTGTGCTGGTCTGTCATCAAACAATAGATTAGGAGACGCATGAGCTCTAAGTTACCTTCTTTGTTTTTTGGAAATAAAGTTCTGGGAAGGCATGGAACCAGTAGGCCAACTGGGAAATATAGAAGAACTTCATCTGGAATCTGCCAAAAAAAAAAACAGATAAAAAGTTGTGTTTGACACAAATATCTGTGGTGGTTTTCCATCAAGAACAAGGTACCCATGTCCCAGTTTAAAGGGTTTTGGTCTGCTTTTAATGTCCCATTATTTAACCTAAATAAATAAAGGGCACTCGCCATTTATCTCCCGCAGCTGATCTGTCCGACTCCAGGGATCATGTGCACCTAAATTGGCCAAAGCACAGATGACCACGAACAGCGCTGAAATTGCCTGACAATCGGAGCTGGATTGCAGGCCAGGTAGGTGTTTTTCTTTTAATGTATCCCCCCGCCCTGCTTTAGCACTAAGGGTGGGCAGGGCATCCCAGCTGAAAGGGTATTTTACAACGGTGAGGGAGCTAGAAAGAAGGGGAGTATGCACCAGGAGGTGGTTAATGGCCGGCACTGAAATCTCTTCAAAATGGTGGGAAAAAAAATTCTTGATTTGATTTTTTTTATATAACAAAAACCTGCCATTTTACTAGGTGTATAAACTTTTTATATCCAATCTAAACCATACTTACAAAAAATAGTTACTTACGGAAAGTACATGTGGGGATACCCTTTCCACAAACTTGTTGGATCTGCAAAATAGTTTTCCTAAAACAGACAATGCATTATCAGCCTGGTTGGGACATGGAAAATGCGCGCAGCACAAAGCATTCAGCAGAGGGTTGGGCCGCGCTCTATAAAGTGGTATCCAAACATTCTAATTGGTGGGTGTGCAGGTAGCGATCTTGCTGAAAATAACATTGTTCAGAAAGCGTTGCCAAGGCAACACTAATACCAAACACTGCACGCTCTTCAATTTAGTGGAACGACAGGGAATTCGGTGTATTCATTGTAAAGAGACCTTCCACGTTGCTTTGCCCATATTATTCATTCATTAGCTGCATGCAGCTAACCACCCAAATATACTGCTACTACATAGGCCAGGCTGACGGCTGCAAATCAGAATATTCTTAGTATACAGTACGTCCTGCTCCAGATATAGTACTTACTTGGGTTATCCTCCGCCAGATGGTGCTGCACTGCAGAGACATGCAAAAACAGGCTCCTCCCGGCCCCTCAAATACCCGGGGACCTCCCACAAATCCCCAGATTTCTCTGCAGTGCTGACTGCGAAGACATGACGTATCACTCTCTCGCAGGTGAGCGGGGCTATTAAAGCCTGCGGCCCTGTTGGACTATTCCCACCCATCCTCCTTGTGATGTGCCTCCCAGTCTGGGCTGCGCTGGTCGGGTGCAGGTAGGCAGCACCATGCGTGCTTATGGAGACATGCTCCACCGCAGTCCCCCACCAAAGGGTAGGCGGTTTAGGCTGATGGTGAGCCTCTAGGGGATGCCCCTCCCGCATTATTGCCCATGCCCCATGTAGCGGTGAGCCCTGTACAAAGGGTCGCCATCCTCCCTCGTTCCCCCCGTAGCTCGGGGGGGAAAAAAAGGGTGTGTGGTCTCAGTGTATTGGATTACACGTTTGTGGCCTTTAGTAATGTCCTTTGACTTGTATACTTGGTGTCAGACGCCGCGCTGATTCGCAGGCTTATTTGTGTATCTGCCGCCGCCGCGTGCGCCTCTTTGCTTCATTGGATGTGCTGCGCCGGGTGGCTGCGTCGCCTCAGACGCCACGGCGTCATCATTAGCAAATCATCTATTCTAAGTGTGTCATACACTTCGCTCCTCATGACAACCTAGTCTACTGTCTTAGAGCTTCGCGCTCTTCGGGGGGGGGGGGGGGGGGGGGGGGTTCAGGGACCTGGCTTGCCGCGCTCCGCGTCACGGGCCGCTCTGGCCCGCCCTTCGAGGTTCGCTTGGCGCCATTTTGATGGTAGCCGCGCGTGTGGTATCGGTCCCCCTCCTTCCGCGGTCTGTAAGTGCCCTTGCGGGCGATTTTCATGCTCCTTGCTTACTGTGCATGGTTCCGACACCCTTTATTCCCCTTATGTCTTCCAGACGGTTGAATCCAGTGGCTTCTCCCGGCCCGGTGTAATTGCCAGTTGGGCCTAGTATAATTACTCCCACTTCCCTGCGGGTCATTGGGGCATCCAAGGTAGCTTTCAGTGTCAATCCCTACTGGCCTATTAATCACCATATGGAGGCATCCCAGGATATTGTGACCGGGGTTCCTTCGGGACAAGCCCGGCTGTGTGTAGCTTGTGGGGTCTCACCTATCAGCGGTGACAATGCACGGGCCTGTATTCCTTGTGCACAGCAGGCGCTAATGGTACTTTCCGCCCCTCCTGTGGCTGGGCCTGCACCTCGCCTCACTTCACCTACTCCCCCAAGCCTGAGTCTAACCCCCAATACAAGCAGGGATTCTCATCCTGATGTGGCTGCTAGACTGGCCAGTGTTGAAAAATTGCTTGCTAATACCTTAGCGCGTAAGGCCACCGCAAACAAGCGGCACTTAGCCCCTGATACCGCTCTTTTCCCTACGGAGTCTGATGAGTTTTTGCATCTATATGGCCATACCCCCTCAGACGAAGGGGAGCTCTTCTCCGACTCAGGGTCATCTGGTCATGAGGATTCTGGCTCTGATCACTGGACCCCGGATGATTGGCTCCCAGGCAAAGGGGTGAGCTATTTCATACTGCTAAGGCTCGATTGGAATTTACTGAGCAAACCCATTTCAATAACCTCGTGCTTAAGGAGTGGGAACATCCCAGTAGACTTCCCGGGATTCCTAAGAGTTTGGACAGGAAGTATCCTTTTCCTGCTGATATGGTCAAGTGCTGGTCATCGCCCCCCGAGGTCGATGCTCCTATTCTAGGGCTGTCTAACACCTCTATTATGCACTCCCCTGACACTACTACGCTGCGGGATTCTGAGGACCGGCGCATTGACCAATTGGCATGCCATGCCTTTGCATTTGGGGGGGCGGCACTGCGCCTGGTTTGTGCTTTGGCCATTACTGCGGTGGCACTCAGGGCCATGGTCAGGAATGCACTTGATGGCCCAGACGATTTGCCACCTGATACTATTAATGCACTGTCCAACTATGATGCGTTTGTTAACTTTATCCTGTCTGCATCGCATGATGCAGTTAGGATGTGTGCCAGATCTTCCGCCTTGGCGGTAGTTATACGCCGCGCGGTATGGCTGCGCCAGTGGGCTGCTGACAATGCTGCTAAGAAAGCCCTTACTGGACTTCCATTTAAGGGGCTACACCAGTTTGGGGACCGCCTAGACCTCTTTGCTAAAGGAGGTAAGTTACCCCAGCGCAGGCGGCAGCCTCTGCCCTTTCGGAGCAAGGGCCCCCCTTCAGTCCCCTACCGAGGCGCTAAGCAAGGGAAGGGGGTGTCCTTCGCAGGGGCTCACGCAGATTCCTGGCATAGGACGACGTCCGGGCTCCTCCTGGGGGCCCAAACTGAAAGCCCCTCCCAAGACCCCTCAGGCATGATGGAGCGCCCTCGCCCGCCAGGGTGGGGGGACGGCTACAGCACTTCGCGCACGTCTGGAGGCGCCAAGTCTCAGACTGGTGGATTCAGGAGGTAGTGTCCTCTGGTTACAAGATAGAGTTTGCTGTGCGGCCCCCCACAAGATTCATCAGGTCCCGGATCCCCCAGGACCCTGTATCAGCTCAGGTCTTGCTACAGGCCGTGCAAGGTCTTCTGGATCTGGGGGTCATTTGCAGGGTCCCCTTAAGAGAATTGGGCAAGGGGTTCTATTCCAACCTTTTCACAGTGCCCATTCTGGATTTAAAGATCCTCAACAGATTTGTCAAGAACAGACGCTTTCGCATGGAAACTCTGCGCTCGGCCATTGGCTCCCTGCGCCCAGAGGATTTTATGACGTCCGTGGACATCAAAGATGCTTACCTTCACATCCCTGTGTTCCCGGGACATCAAAGGTTTCTCAGATTTGCGTTGAAAGATCAACATTACCAGTTTGTGGCCCTACCATTTGGCCTCACCTCAGCGCCCAGAGTGTTCACCAAGGTGCTGGCGGGGGTGATGTCTCTGATAAGGTCAGGGGGCATACGCGTGCTGCCCTACCTGGACGACATTCTCATCTCTTCACGGTCCCTACAGCAGGCGGAGCTGGACACTCAGCTGGTGGTGTCCACCTTGGAGTCCTTCGGCTGGGTGATCAATCATCCCAAGTCCTCTCTGTCCCCTTCGTCGGTGACCCCATTCCTGGGGATGATTCTGGATATGGTTCAGTCACGGATATTCCTTCCTCAACAAAAGGTGGAAGCTCTGACTGCGCAGGTAAGGTTCCTGCTCTCGTGCCCCCAGCCCGCCCTCAGGCAGGGAATGCAGCTGGTGGGCCTGATGGTGGCGAGCTTCGAGGCAGTGCCCTTTGCTCAGTTCCATTTGAGGCCTCTGCAGCTTCACCTTCTGTCAGTATGGGACAAGGACCCCACGTCTTTGGACGGGGTTTGTGTGCTTCCCCCCTTGGTTCGAGGGTCCCTCTCGTGGTGGCTGGACCACAAGAACTTGCTACAGGGCAGGTCCTTCCTGGCCCCCTCCTGGGAGACGGTCACCACGGATGCCAGTCTGTCAGGTTGGGGGGGATTCTGGAAGTCCCTGCGGTTCCAGGGGAGGTGGGGCCCTCAGGAGGCCCACCTGCCCATCAACATTCTGGAACTACGGGCGATCAGGTTGGTACTGGAGCAGTTAACCAACCACCTGAAGGGTCTGGCTGTGCAGGTGCGCTCAGACAACAGGACGGCGGTTGCCTACATCAACCATCAGGGAGGGACCCGGAGCAGGGGTGCCCTCCAGGAGGTGTCGCGGATTCTGACATGGGCGGAGGCCAGTGTTCAATGCATTTCGGCCGTGTATATCCCGGGGGTAGAGAATCTACTGGCAGACTCTCTGAGCAGGGGGACTTCCCGTCAGGGGGAGTGGTCCCTCTGCAACAGGGTATTCCAGTCCCTGTGTCACCGTTGGGGTCTACCGGATGTGGATCTGTTCGCATCCCGTCACAATCACAAGCTCCCGTCTCAGGATCCTCTGGCCTTGGCCACGGATGCTGTCAATGTCATTGAAAGAATTTCGGCTCCTGTATGTCTTTCCCCCGTTCCGCCTGCTGGGCAGGGTTCTGCGCAAGATTGCTCTGGAAAGGGTGCCAGTGATTCTGGTGGCCCCAAGGTGGCCCAGAAGAGTGTGGTTCGCAGACGTGGTACAAATGGCAGTAGACCAGTACGTCCTGCCAGGGGCGCCAGATCTGCTCACTCAGGGCTCCTTACGCCATCCCAATTTACAAACTCTGGCTTTGACGGCCTGGCTGCTGAAACCTCCATCTCGATGGAGAAAGGCTTGTCTGCCTTGGTGGTGGATACCATGGTGCAGGCTAGGAAGAAAATTTCTTCTGCCATCTATTATAGGGTATGGCGTACCTACATTGATTGGTGTGAGTCTAGGTCTCTTCCCTGTAGGGAGCTCTTAGTCCCCAGGGTTCTGGAGTTTTTACAGCATGGATTGGAGTTGGGTCTAAAACTCAGTACTCTGAAGGGTCAGGTTTCTGCCCCGTCTGTCTTCTTTCAAAAGTCTTTTGCTCAGCATCCCTTGGTTAAGACCTTCTTCCAGGGGGTCACTCATGTGCGTCCCCCACGTAAACCTATGGTCCCTGTTTGGGATTTGAACTTTGTTTTGTCTGCCTTGCAGGGTGCTCCCTTTGAGCCTATTCAGGATGCTGCTCTGGCTGTGCTTACCCTCAAGGTTGTCTTTCTGGTGGCTATTACTTCGGTCAGGCGGGTGTCTGAGCTGGCGGCTCTGTCTATTCAGCCCCCATACTATGAGAGACACCAGGACAAGGTGGTGTTCCGCTTTAAGCCAGATTTTCTGCCTAAGGTGGTGTCTGCTTTTCATTTGAATCAGGATATTGTTCTTCCTTCATTGTGTCCTAATCCTAGCAACGCTAAGGGTTTTGCATTCCTTGGATGTGGTCAGGTGTCTGAAGTATTACCTGGTAGTCACCACGGCTTTCAGGAAGACCGATGCTCTTTTTGTGGTCCCTTCAGGTCCTAGGAAGGGTTTGGCTCCTGCCAAGTCTACTATTAGCAAATGGATTTGTCAGGCTGTGATTCAGGCCTATTCTGCTAAGGGGAAGTGTCCTCCCTTCCGCCTTACTGCTCATTCTACTATTGGTGCCTCTTGGGCCTTCCAGCACCAGGCTTCTGTTGAACAAGTTTGCAAGGCCGCTACTTGGTCCTCTGTTCATACCTTTTCAAAGTTCTACAAGGTTGATGTTAGGGCCTCAGTGGATGCAGTTTTTGGCCGCAAGGTTTTGCAGGCGGCAGTGGTTTAAACTGTCTGCTGTCACCTTTTGCTGGGGATCCCACCCTACTTTATGGACACTGCTATTGGATGTCCCAAGTGTAAGTATTATATCTGGAGCAGGACGTACTGTATACTAAGAATACTACAATTCTGTGAAATACTCACCTGTAGAATTGGTATTATTTGTATACAGTACGTCCTGCTCCACCCCACCCTGGTTTTTGCATTATTCTGGATCCCCTGTATGGCGATTGTTATCATTGTTATCATTACCAGTTGTTTTGGGTGGTTAAATTCTCCCGGCTTCTTGTTCACTGCTTTTCACTTCTGGGGATTTGTGGGAGGTCCCCGGGTATTTGAGTTTTTGGGTTTTTCAATGTCTCTGCAGTGCAGCGCCATCTGGCGGAGGATAACCCAAGTGTAAGTACTATATCTGGAGCAGGACGTACTGTATACAAACAACAATTCTACAGGTGAGTATTTTACAGAATTGTATTTTTCTTACCCGTCTTTAACTAGGCCACTTACATTATTGGCTAAAAAAAAAAATATCTTATTTAAAAGAGGACAGTCAAATATGACCAAGACCTAGAGAGACCAAAAGATATTTTAAGCACTATCGGGTCCCCACTTAAATACACAGAATGGCAGTTATGATACGCCAATCCCACCCATTGTTTATGTCGTTTCCTCACTCTGGATGGCATCAAATGGGTCTCCTGGAAACACACCATATCTGGGATATATTGTTTCAGATATTTTGTGACCAGGGTCAGCTTAATCGCATCATTCAACCCCCTGACATTCCATGATAGACATTTTAGTTCCACACCGTGCATTATCCAATTATGCACTGGCAGAGAACCACCCCCATATAGATGAACCTTTACAATATGCAGAGCGAGAGATGTTTTAACCCTAATCCCACCCCAAACTTGCTGCAGGCATCAACCCAAACCATGAACAACCTTTAACCTAATAAACAAAGAATATCTAAAAAAAAGTCTCTATAGGGCAACGTCAGCAACTTCTACTACTAACGAACGCAATTGGTAAGCAGGTTTCAGACCCTTTCCAGCTCTTAGCAGCTAACGCCTCTGAAGGAACGATCCAGTTTAAATGTGAAAAATCCACAGATACAAGTCCAGAGTTCCCCTTTATTTCCCCGTTAAGGCTTCTAGTCATAAATATGCACAGGACCTAATCTCCCCAGGAAGGAGAATTAGCATTTGAGCAGGGCAGATCAGACTCCCTGCTGATTCTCTCACACCTCCAGCCTGGGAAGGATCCGATTTGTCTGAAGATGGTATAACCCCTGACTGTTAACCCGTATCATCAAAGATGAGAGCTGCAGACCAGCGGCACCAACACAAATCGGACCATAGCTGGGCCACCATGTGTCCCAGCACCAAGCTAGGTACAGAACCAGCTCACAAAACTGCACATAGAGGAAGGTTTCTCTGGGCCCTGCGACATAGGAAACCTAGAAAAAAAAAAGATCTAAGGTTCTGATCCACTTAGGGTCCCCATTTCTGGACTCATCGGATGCCCGGCATCTAGCCCAATCTTTTGGTGCCGTATCCAAAACCATACGACCCCCCCCCCCCCCCGATTAAAATTATAACCCCTAAAAGGGTTTTAGGGGCTAAAGCAAGCTCCAGAACGGTGGGAGGTGACAATCCGGCCCACAGAAGGGAGGGAGTGAAAGGGTCCCGAGGCATAAAGGGGGATGACCCTGGGCCAGGGGGTGTCACTTCCGGAGAGGTCACGGTTCACGCGTGCTGGAGGTGCCCATCAACAAGCTTGCCACTTACCTCTTGTTGGAGCTATTCATCACCACTCTACAAATGCTCCTTAAGGTAACTTATCTATCTCTGTGTAACTCACTGTAACCTGTAACCCACTACTCAGAACAGCATTTGTATTTATTAATATTACATTATAGCCAAATGGTTATCAGTGTGCCTATAGCATTAAAACCATTATTTAACTTGAGCGATCTTTTTGCCTTAGCCAAGAATCTATGTCCGCAGGCTTTGGGCCTGTTAGCCAAACGGACGGGGTTTTGGGGAAAGCGGTCTGTGTGTCCGGAGGTCCCTGATTGATAGTTTGGATCACATGACCCGCGGTTCCCTGACAACCTCCTTTAAGAATATATCCTTTATGTCTAAGTAACATACTTGTGATAAGAAAATAGAGGCAGAGCTTGCCTTTGAAACTCCTCGGCTTGTGTGAACCAGTCATATATTTCAAATATTCCATGACAAATATACTCATGACAACATAGTACGTGAATGTAGTATTTACTTACAGAGACGATTATGCTTGTTCCCCAAACGCAAGAGAAAAAGTAGAACGCACTCAGCTGGCCGGACTCATTGAACTTGCTGTGTTTTGTCTTGGAAAAATGCATGCGCCTGTTAATTTTCTGGGGGGGAAAAAAGTCATATTACATAGGAACAATGCTACTTCAATCTTGGCCCAATGATGAGGTTTCTTGGTTAACACTTACAAATAAGGAAGTGGAGAATTCACAGCAGTTTTGTTTTAATTTGGGGCAACAAGGGGAAGAATGTGAACCAGTGTCATTTTTTGGTGGTCAGTGACCACAATGTTGAAAAAAAAAAAAAAAAAATACCATTTTGTGATTACTCACCTTTAAAATGGGTATTATAAGTATGTCACACACCCCGCTTCCACTATTCATGACATATGGGTTATGGTCCAGTAGAGGGCGAACTTCTGCAGAGATGAAAGCAAAAAAGAAGCCCCTCCCGGTCCATAAATACCTGGGACCTCCCACACATTCCCCAGTATATGCCAGCAGTAAGGGGACCAGGAATAACGAATAAAAACATTCTTAATAAAAGGTACACCATATAAAGGATCCAGAATACTAAAGGGCGGGATGAAGCGGGGTGTGTGACATACTTATAAATATCCATTTTACAGGTGAGTAATCACAAAATGGTATTATTCCAAGTATGTCACACACCCCGCTTCCACTATTCATGACATATGGGACATCCAATAGCAGTGTCCGTCATGGGTGGGGATCCAAATACAGCAAAAAATGCACCAATTTAAACCACTGCAGCTTGCAGAACCTTGCGGCCCAAAACAGCATACGCTGAGGCCCGCAATTCAACCTTATAAAACTTGGAAAGAGTATGAACGGAAGACCAAATAGAAGCCTTACAAACTTGTTCAGCAGAAGCCTGGTGCTGAAAAGCCCAGGAAGCCCCAACCGCACGAGTAGAATGAGCAGTGATCTTAAAAGGATAGGCCCAAACAATGGCCTGGTGTATCCATTTACTAATGGTAGACTTGGCGGGCGCCAAACCTTTTCTGGGCAAGGAAGGCACCACGAACAAGGCGTCCGTCTTACAAAAAGGAGAAGTAGCGACCAAATAGTATGTCACACAATGAACCACATCCAAAGAGTGCAAAACCCTCTCCTTGTCATTGCTAGGCTTAGGACACAAGGAAGGGAGAACTACACCCTGATTGAGATGGAAGGCAGAAACCACCTTAGGAAGGAAATCTGGTTTAAAGCGAAAAACCACCTTATCCTGGTGTCTCTCAAAGTAAGGGGCCTGAATAGACAGAGCCGCCAACTCAGAGACATGCCGAACAGAGGTAATAGCCACCAAAAAGGCAACCTTTTGAGTGAGCACAGAAAGAGCCACATCCTGCATCGGTTCAAAAGGAGGCCCCTGGAGGGCCGAAAGAACCAAATGTAGGTCCCAAACGGGAACCAAAGACTTTCTAGGCGGCCGAACATGAGTGACCCCCTTGGAAAAAAGTCTTGGACCAGATGATGCAAAGCAAAAGACCTTTGAAAAAAGACAGCCAGGGCAGAAACCTGACCCTTCAAAGTACTGAGCTGGAACCCCAGATCCAGACCGTGTTGTAGAAACTCCAAAACCCTAGGAATCGAGAACACCCTGCAAGGTAAGGCCCTAGCCTCACACCAGTCAATATAGGACCTCCAAGTCCTATAGTAAATGGTAGAGGAAGACCGCTTCCTAGCTCTAATCAAGGTTTGAATAACCGCCTCAGACAAACCTTCCTCCCTCAGGAAGAAGGTTTCAGCAGCCACACCGTCAAAGCAAGCGTTTGTAAATTGGGGTAACGTAGTTGACCATGAGAGATCAGATCCGGAAACGGGCAGCCTGTACTGATCTACCTCCAATCTTACGACGTCTGCGAACCAAACCTGTCTTGGCCACCTTGGGGCCACCAGAATTGCTGGTGCCCCCTCTAGAGCCAGCTTGCACACTACCTTGCCCACCATGGAGAAGGAGGGAAACAGGTACAGAAACCCCAGATCCCTCCAGGCAAGGGACAAGGCATTCACTGCCAGGGCCAGAGGATCTTGAGACAGAGATACAAAGGTTGGGAGCTTGTGATTGTGCCGAGAGGCAAAGAGATCCACCACCGGAGTCCCCCACTTGTGACACAGGACCTGAAACATCCTGTGGTTGAGAGACCATTCCCCTCGGCGAGAGAATCCCCTGCTCAGGGAGTCCGCCTCCGTGTTCTCCACTCCCAGAATGTACACTGCCGAGATGCAAGGAACATTGCTCTCCGCCCATGTCAGAATCAGAGAGACTTCCCTGAGGGCACTCCTGCTGCGAGTCCCTCCTTGGTGATTGATGTAAGCTACCGCAGTACGATTGTCTGATCCAACCTGAACCGGTAAACCCTGTAGGTGAAGTGTTAGACGCTACAGAACCAAGCGGATAGCTCTGAGCTCCAAGACATTGATGGGGGTGTGAGCCTCCTGAGGACCCCACAACCCCTGGAACTGATGATCCTTCCAGAAACCTCCCCAGCCCGACAGGCTGCCATCCATGGTAACCGTCTCCCAACAAGGGGCCAGGAACAATCTGCCCCTTATCAGATTGCTTGATTCCAGCCACCACTGAAGGGACTGCCGAACCCTGGGAGACATCAGAAATGACTGATCCGAGGACTGTGGACATCTGTCCCATTTCAGCAATAGATGGAGTTGCAACGACCTCATGTGGAATTGAGCAAAGGGGACTGCCTCGAAGGAGGCCACCATCAAACCTACCAGAGTCATCCCTAGCCGAATAGAAGGGCGAGGGTTGGTCAGGAGAACACGTATCAGATCCTGAACCCTCTGCACCTTTGGCTGAGGTTAGGAACACTCTGGCCTGACTGGTATCCAGATTCATGCCCAGAAAGGAAATCTCCCTTGATGGGGAGAGAGAAGACTTGGGGTGGTTGATCTCCCATCCGAACCTCTCCAGCGTCGTCACCACCGTCCTGGTGTCCAGCTCCGCCTGGCAGAGGGAGGAAGCTGTAATGAGCAGGTCGTCCAGATATGGCACAATGCGAATGCCCTGGGCTCTGTGCAGGGCCATAATGCCCGCCAGAACCTTCGTAAACACCCTCGGTGCCGAGGTCAGCCCGAACGGGAGGGCCACAAACTGAAAATGCTGATCCCCGACCACAAACCTGAGAAATCTCTGGTGTGCTGGGAAAATTGGTATATGAAGGTAAGCATCCTTGATGTCTATGGACGTCATGAAATCCCCCTGACGAAGGGAACCGATGGCTGAGCGCAGAGCCTCCATGCGGAACCTCTTAGTTCTGATGAACCTGTTGAGAAGCTTCAAATCCAGAATGGGTCTTATGGAGCCATTCCTTTTGGGAACCGTGAAAAGATTGGAATAATAGCCCCGGCCCCTCTCTGAAAGAGGCACCGGGCATATGACCGCCATGTCAAGGAGGTTCTTTACAGCCGACAGGAGCCCTTGCGCCACACGAGACCTTAGGAATCTGGGAGGAGGCCGGTACTCGAACTCCAGTTTGTGTCCAGACGAGACCAGTTCCAATATCCCCTTGTCCGTAACCTCCTGGGCCCAGACCCGGAAGAAGAGCCGCAGCTATCCCCCCACCCGTAAGGGTGAGGGCGCCTCCTCATTGCTGAGCTGGCTTGGCAGCGGGCTTGGGACCCCAGGTAGAGGCACGTCCTCTACCTCTGTTCCAGGAACCCCTTCTGAAGCCAGAGTAGGCTAGACCTCTGCCCCCTCTGGCGCCGTGAAAGGAAGGACTGAAGGAGCTTGCCCCCCGAAAGGAGTGACGCTGCGGTAGCTTTCCACCTTTCGCCACAGAATCCAATTTGTCTCCAAACAGCCGCGTTCCCAGGAAGGGCAAAGCTGTGATTTCTTTGCCGCAACATCAGCCGCCCACTGGCGCAGCCAGATCGATCGGCGCATGGCCACCAACAGAGCCGAAGTTCTACTACACATGGTAATAGTGTCGTCCATAGCCGACAAAACAGAATTCATGAACAATTCACACCTCTTAAGGGCTGTGAATTCAACGCTGTCCGGGTTGAGCTGGCCCATTTAACATGTCCCTGATCTCCGACCTGGTAGCCACAGCCACGAGTGCTGATGCACAGACAGGCCGCAAGGCTGAACCCACACTGGCAAAGGCATGACAAGCCATCTGATCAATGCGCTTGTCCTCGCCATCCTTAAGGGTAGTGGCGTCAGGTATATGTACAACGGAGGTGTTGGACAGTCCTAAGATGGGTGCATCAACCTCGGGAGGGGAAGACCAGCGCTTCACCGCGTCCACTAGAAAGTGATACTTTCTATCCCATCCCTGAGGAACACCATGAAGGCGACTCAGCTTCTCCCATTCTCTAAGAATCATGCTGTCAAAATGATCCTGATTTGGAAACTCCAAGCGGGGCTTAGAGAACCCAAAGAATTCCCCCTTCTTCGGAGGGGCCTCCGCTGGTGGGAAAATACCCAGAACCTCGGAGAGATGGGTCAGGACCCTGGGAGTATCCACAGCATCCCCCAGCGCCTGCCCGGCATCAGAATCAAAGAACTGCAGTTCCTCAGTCTCAGATTCCTCAAATAATTCCCCCTCCTCGAGCGAGGAATAATCAGCCCAGTCAGGGGAGTCATAATCATCACAATCAATTACCGGCGTAGCCGGTGACAGATGCCTTTTTTTTTTTTAGCAGGGGCCTTCCTGCCCACTGAGCTAGAAATAATTTTCTCGAGGTTGGCCAGCCTAGCATTATATCCGAGTGCGACTCCCCACTAATGACAGTGTCACTTGGGGTACGGATGATGCGGGGAGGGGTAGGAGATGAGGCGGGAGGCATGGACCCAGACGCCTGGGATCCCGACTGCCGCGTAATGGCCTGTTGCGCACATAGTATGCAAATTAGCACATTCTCCCCCGTAAGGGGTACCCCACAACCCACACATAGCCGGGATCGTCCCAAAGGTAGCCCAAGCCCGGTATCCTGTGGAGCCTCCATATGGTGATTTTAAGGTAGTCGCAAAGACCAGAGGGAATTATGCTGGTAAGCAACCCGGGATGCCCCTTTAAGTCCCGAGTGGGAGGATTTTATAAGTGCCCCAATTACAGCTAGGGACCCTAGGACCGGGAGAACCCCCTTTTAAGCAAGACACGGGGAGTCCTGAAAGACACAAGATATGTGGCCATAAGCACATGCACTCACAGCATTGCATAATAAATACATGTCATGAGTAAAACAAAAGCAGAGAGGCCAGCGCTGCCCCAAGCGGTGACTGAGGCATATTGGCCAAGCATCGCAAAAATAGGGGGAAGCCCAGCAAGGCACTCACCCACCACAGAAAATGGCGCCCTAACCGGCCAGCAGCGCTTGCGAGAAGGAGGGAGGGAGAAGGGGCGGGCCAGCGCAGATCGCACGCAGCGCCAGGCCCCTTCCCTCCGAGTCCAAGTAATGCGTTTCCCAGCAAGGGGATGGGCCCACAATGGCGCCAACAGAAGGGGGCAGACAGCGCGTGAGCGCCCGGCCCCTCACAGAATCAGCCCGAGGGGAAGAAGCTCCCCAGACTGCAGGCAGAGCGCGCAGCGTGAATCTAGCACACAAGCACACTCACACATATACATAAAGTGAAAAATAGGCGAACAATGCCCAGGAGGGGCTTTATGGACCGGGAGGGGCTTCTCTTTTGCTTTCATCTCTGCAGAAGTTCGCCCTCTACTGGACCATAACCCATATGTCATGAATAGTGGAAGCGGGGTGGGTACTTGGAATAAAGCTGTGGGTGTCAACGTGACCAGATGACCAACAATAATATAGACACTTACTTCGAGTCGTCACTTGGTCCCTAAGCCACCCATAAAAGTTCTGACTAACCTAGAGCTACTCGATGTTATGGTGACAAGGCAACAAGTAAAATTTAATGGCGTGCAAGCCACTAGCGGCTTCCCCGTGTGCCTGTGCCAGCCATTCAGAAACGCCTGGGGAAGGTACAAACCTCAGCTGGAGGGTCCTTTTTTTATAATATCCTACCTTCAAATTCATTTAAAGACGAACGCCGATTTTCAATTTTCGGGGTGATGTTTCTCTCAGTGGGGGCATCCTGAATTCGGGTGCCCCGCTGTGCGTGTATGCCCCTATGTCACTCACCTTCTTGTCGCTCCCACGGCGCAGACTCGGACGAGAACGAGCATGCCGATTGGCTGAGCAGCCCATTCAGCCAATCAGCGCTTGCTTTCACTCTGCTCCACTGATGGCTAAGCAGCTGAAAGTGCCGCCGGCCATTCAGATAACACGGCTAGAGGTGTGTCGGGACGCGGCTGCGGCGCAGAGACACAAAGAGGGCTCCGGTACAAAGTGAGTGAAACTGTGCTTCTGGGTTTTTTTTTTTTTTACACAGCGGGGCATCCCAATTCAAGATGCCCCAAGGAGTGGAACTCGGATAGCACTGGAGTCTTTTAGATGTTCCTCTTTAAAGATTAACATCTGCCTCAAGTCTGTGCGACACCCCCCGGATTCCCCAATCAAACTCTACTAGCCTGCACTGCATCCCCAGCATACCTCTAGGTAAGTGCACACCTGCTCCAAGCCTTTCTGAATAGTTGATGCAGCCACAGCTATAGGAGGGGGCAGGGATGAGGAGGGTGGTGCTTGCTCCATTTAAATTTCAGTCTCTTTAAAGGTCAACTTGTAACAAAATGTAATGCCTGGCATTTAAAGAGCCCCCCCCCCCCCCTGCCAATTCTACATTCTAGGTCAATAAGAAAAAGTTATTTATTTATTTTTTTTTTTTTTGACAGTTTCATTACAATGGACACTCATTCTATTCCTATTGTAGGTAAAGTTTTTCTCTGCATATCTAGTTCATATTGAGATGTACTGACTCTCTACAAATTTTCCAATGTGTGACGCACAAATCTAGGCTGCAGTGTAGAAGAGAAGCAACCTCTGGCCTGTTGTCTATAAGACTGAGGCCATTGGTCTCCCCTCTCAGAGAGGCATTCGGATTGGAGATGCCCCGGGTGAGTAAAACCCCAGGGATAGTCTATACCTTACATCTGGCAATCCCAGGGTGCATGTGCAGGTTGCAATGGCATCCCTCTAGCTGATGCGCACTCCTGCGTCAGGCCTATCTGAATGGCTGGCTGGGTATGCAAAGCAAGACAGGAAGCAGCCATGCCTTACATTAAGCATTTCATGTATTTAAAACGCTGATTGGGGAAGAGCCCGCACATGCGCCATGACATTGAGAAAGAGGCAAGACTACTCTGCTTTCCTCTGGCTTATACACAGCAGGACATCCCAAATTAGAAACATCTTTTGTTCCTCATTAAGCTGTAGTTTGATTCCAACCACTAGGGCAGTAGTACTCAACTACTTGTTGTAATGGTCCATTTAAAAGGCATTTGGTGAGAGGTGAAGGTCCAGAAGGAGGGCTGTGTCGGGGGCTGGATAGTTAGAAACAGCACAATGGGGGAGGGGGCTATAGATTCCTCATGCAAATCTAAAAAGGCTGCTTCCCCCACCCCAAAAATCCTATTGGGCACTGGGAATAAATGGGAGTTTTTTTTAATATTTTGCCCCACAGAACTTGTAACTCTGGCCCAGGACACACTTAACTAGGGCCCAAAATGTTACTGACAATAAGATCTGGTAACAAGGATGGGTAGATAGGGCTCAGGGCAGAAGGGTGAATGGGAGAAAAGCTGTAAGGAAGAGGGATGGATCAACAGGAAGAACAGGCAGGGATAGAGAGAGCTGGGAGAAGGGATAGATGGGCATAACTAGGACAGGAATGAATGGGCAGAGCTGGGGGGTAGATGGCCAGAGCTGGAAGAAAGAGTAATGGATTGGCAAAGCTGGGAGGCCGGGATTGGATGGGGAAAACTGGGAGGACAGGAATGGTTGGGGCAGAGAGACTGGACTAGATGAGGGACAGCTGAGGGACAGGGATTGGATTGAGATGGGATGGATGGAGCAAAGCTGGGGGGACAAGATGGTGGGATAGGGATAAATTGAGGTGAGCTGGGGTGAGGGGAAAGGATTGGATGGGGCATACAAAGATACAAAGTTTGTGTGTACCTTGCAATGCCACTTCCTGCCCATGCAGTACTTCATATTGCAATGCTAGGTGCCAGGGAGCCATGACACTGGCAGAGAGACTAAGCATTACGATCGAGGCTGTCAGGGCAGGGGTCCAGAAATCGGGCCCTCGAGGTCCGCATTCGGCCCCTGGTCCGCCAGTTGAGTATCACTACACTAGGGGAAGCACTGTCCAAGATTACTGGGAAAAATGATTAAGTGCAGTTTTCTTAGAAAGCCGAGTTGAAAGGGGATTAGACCAAAGCATTCTTCATGTTGCCTAAATCCATTGGTTACATCTAAAATCTACTCCAATTGAATTTTTACACCGAACCATGGGCAAAAAAAGTAGTAAACCGCAAAGGAGCCAGAAAGGTGCACACTTACGTCCAGGACATACTCTTGAATGACGGCGTGTAATATTATTGCCACCAGCATATAGAAAAAGACCGTGGCCACATCTTTAATTCCGTATTGATACAAGGACACCGGTTCAGCCAGGAGATCTTCGGGTAGGAGCAAAAAAAAAAAAAAAAATTAGAAAACCAAATGAACTCTACAAAACGTCACATTAGGAAAGCCAGCACGTGTGTTCAGATAAAGTACAACTGGCAGTAGGCTGACAAACTAGTTGGGATAAACTGATGTGTGACCACCACCCCACCTTGGTTCGCTGTATACGTCCAAGCTGGCGAGCCCATGGGTCGGGTAAGTACCTGGTGGTGTGCTTTAACTTAAATCAGGCCTAGGCCGGGGTGCTATAAATGCACTCTGCATTAGAGAAAGGTACTCTTTTCCTAGCAGAGCTCTATTTGATGAGGGACAGGAAACTACTGTACCTCACTGCACTGTAGCAGCAGTTCTCTGGTCGCCCATCATACAGTGCTCCAGAAGGAGGCAGCAAGTTGATTAGGGTCCCTAAAGACCTGAACCCTGCCTGGCATGAAGAGGAGAATTTAAAGTGATACAGCAGGCAAAGGTAATTGGCACACCACCGGGTCAGGCTACATTTAGCACAGTCCTAAATGGTTTTCTTCAATTTAAAACACAGATGGCTTAGATAGCAGGGTTTTACAGCTTCACTTTATGATTTCTCCTCTGAAAAAAGTGGGCGTAATCCTTGGATCTGTGATGCTGCTCTCTGCTGACAGCAACGTGAATCTGGAGGAGGAGGCAGGAGGGACCACCAATCCTGTCTCACTCCGCTGAGCTGACTGGGGAACGGAAGTAGCAGTCAACTGAAAGGCTGGATGCAGGTCCCTCGCTGCCCGTCAGACAGGAAGAGAAGCCAGCCTTTCAGGTGAGCACTTCTGACCCCCGTCTAGGAGAGATGGTCTGCGTAGTAGAAAAGGTGTATATAGTTTTTTTTATTTGCCTTAAAATGTTCTTTAAGGTGGCCCTGCACCCTCACACATTTGCTATAGGAATAGAGCCGGTCCCTCCCAGGACCCTAACTCAACCTTTTCCAAGTGTACAGCACGGCCTGTTTCATTTCAATCATTACTTCTGGGTATTCCGCCACAAGGTGGCGCAGTTGACTGCAGAAGACTTGTGGCTCCTCCCGGCCCTATAAAAAGCTAGGAATCACCCATAGACCCCCAGTGTTTCTCTGCAGTCATGACTGCGAAGACCAGAAGATTGCTCTCTATGTTTTCGCAGGCGAGCGGGGCAACCAAGCCTGCGGCCCTGCAAGCCTATTTCCACCCGCTTCCGGACCCTCTTGCCTGCCAGCCTCGGCTGACGGATCGGGTGATGGTAGGGGAGCACCTGGGTCGTGCACTCGGTGAGCTTTGCTCCAGGCCGCAGACCCTATGCACTGCAGGGTAGCCGGCCATAGGCGTATGGTGAACCTATGGAGAGATGGGAGAAACCTCGCTGACAGTATCTCCCGGTGTTTGGGGTGAGTTGTTTTACTTGGGGGTTGTATTGTCCCGGGCTCCTTAGCATCCTCCCGCCCTTCCTTTCATCCCCTCCCCCGCTCCGTTGCGCTGCTGCTCTTCCCTCCCGCTGTGTCCTCTCTCCTCTCTCCGGCATGGCCGTTATCGCGTCATCCTCCCGCGGCCCGCCCCTCGAGGTTCCGTACGGCGGCGCCATTTTGCTGCCTGTGCTGGCCATTTTAAGAAGGGCTTGTGCTGCTGGGGCCATTCGGCGCTACCGCTGGCGATCTTGGACGCATGCCGGGCTCTTCCTGTAGCCTTCTTCTGTGGGTCTCACTGTCGCTGCTGCGACCACGGTGCTCGCTTTCTATTGGTCCATGAGTTCTGTGCGGGGGTTGCTGTTGGGCATGTGCTGCGGGATACTTATGGCTTCTCATGCTTATGTCTTTCAGGGGATAGCAGCTTGTGGTTCTCCCGGTCCGATACTCCAGCGTAGAAAGCAGGCTCGGCCCTTTCAGGGATCCTCTTCCTTTTGTCCTTCAAGGGGAGGTCGTGGCCCCCCTTTCTCAGGTGGTCGCAGAGACTCTTGGGGCCGAGGCAGATCCCGCGGTCGCCCTGGTCTCTCCTTTTTGCTCACGTCTGGAGGCTTCGCGTCTCAGACCGGTGGATGCAGGAGGTGGTGTCCTCTGGTTACAAGATAGAGCTGGTAGCCTGGCGCCCCTCAGATTCATCAGATCCCGGATATCTCTAAACCCTGTGTCGGCTCAGGGATTGCATCTGGCCATTCAACGTCTTCTGGCATCCGGAGTCATTTGTCAGGTACCCCTTCAGGAACAGGGTCGGGGGTACTACTCCAACTTGTTCACGGTGCCCAAGAAGGACGGCTCCCTGAGGCCCATCCTAGACTTAAAGGGCCTCAACAAATTCGTTAGGTTCAAGCACTTTCGCATGGAGACATTGCGTTCTGCCGTAAGTTCCCTTCGGCCGGGCGACTACATGACCACGGTGGACATCAAGGATGTCTACCTTCACGTGCCGATCTTCCCAGGTCACCAGAGGTTCCTGAGGTTCGCTCTGGGGGATCAACACTACCAGTGTGTGGCCTTGCCGTTCGGTATCACCTAGGCTCCTCGGGTTTTCACCAAGGTGATGGCTGGCGTCATGGCTCTCCTGAGGAACCAGGGCATTCGCATCCTTCCTTACCTGGACGACATTCTGATTGCTGCTCAACCTCTTAATCAGGCAGAGAAGGATACTCCGGTGGTGACGTCCACTCTAGTCCTTTGGCTGGGTGATCAATTATCCCAAGTCTTCACTATCTCCGTCTTTGGCGAGGTCCTTCCTGGGCATGACGCTGGATACTTCTCAGGTCAAGGTATTTCTCCCCCAGCAGAAGGTGGAGGGCATTCAGATGCAGGCACGGGCCCTGCTTTCGTGCCCTCACCACTCCATTCGGCAGGGGATGCAGTCGGTGGGCCTCATGGTGTCCTGCTTCGAGGCTGTTCCCTTTGCTCAGTTTTAGATGAGACCTCTTCAGTTACATCTCTTGTCTGTTTGGGATCGGAATCAGGAGTCCCTGGATCAGGAGTTTGCTCTGTCCCCCTCCAGTCAGACAGTCCCTATCCTGGTGGCTGGACTTGAGGAATCTTCTGGTGGGCAGGTCCTTTCTTCCTCCGCACTGGGAGATTGTCACCACAGATGCCAGTCTGACCGTCTTGGGGGGGGGGGGGGGGGGGGGGGGGAGAGGGATTTGGCAGTCTCTGAAGTTCCAGGGTCGGTGGGGTCCCCAGGAGGCCCACACACCCATCAATATCCTAGAGCTGCCGGCGATCAGGTTGGTCCTCTCCCAGTTGACCCCCCACCTTCGGGGTTGTGCTGTACAGGTCCGCTCGGACAACCAGACGGCGGTTGCCTACATCAATCATCAGGGAGGGACTCGGAGCAAGCGAGCCCTGAAGAAGTGTCCCCGATCGTGTCTTGGGCAGAGGAGACTGTTCCCTGCATTTCGGCGGTTTACATCCCGGGGGTGGAGAACCAGGAGGCGGACTCCCTGAGCAGAGGGGACGTCTTGCCTGGGAGAATGGTCCCTCAGCAACAAGATTTTCCATGCCCTGCGTCACCGCTGGGGTCAGCCGGACGTGGACCTGTTTGCGTCCCGTCACAATCACAAGCTTCCAAGATTTGTCTCCCTGTCACAGGACCCTCTGGCCTTCCCCACGGATGCGTTAGCAATTCCCTGGACAGAGTTTCGGCTCCTCTATGTATTTCCTCCCTTTCCTCTGCTGGGTCGGGTGCTGCGCAAGATAGCCCAGAAGGGGGTACCGGCCATTCTGGTGGCCCCCCGCTGGCCGAGGAGGGTATGGTTCGCAGACGTCGTCCAGATGGCAGTAGATCGGTTCGTCCTGCCCGACGATCCAGAGCTTCTCACGCAGGGACAACTACGCCGTCCCAATTTACAAACGCTGGCTTTAACGGCTTGGCTGCTGAAACCTCCATCTTGATGGGCAAGTGTTTGCCGGCCTCCGTTGTTGATACTTTGATTCAGGCTCGGAAGAAATCTTCGTCCACTATTTACTACAGGGTCTGGCATGCTTATATTGCTTGGTGTGAGTCCAAGTCTCTATCTTGTTGTGAATTTTCCATTCCCAGGATTCTGGAGTTTTTGCAGCAAGGTCTGGATTCGGGTCTACAACTTAGTACCCTCAAGGGACAGGTTTTGGCTCTGGCAATCTTTTTTCAAAGATCTTTTGCCAATCATAGGCTTGTCAAGACTTTTTTCCAGGGAGTTACTCATGTGCGTCCGCCGCGTAAGCCTCTGCTACCGGTTTGGGATTTAAACTTGGTGCTTTCTGCTCTACAGGGACCTCCCTTTGAGCCTCTGTGTAACGCAGCTCTGTCCATTCTGACTCTTAAGGTAGCCTTTTTGGTCGCTATTTCTTCGGTGCGTCGAGTATCTGAGCTGGCGGCGCTCCTTATTTTGAGCAGCATCAGGATAAGGTGGTGTTCCGTCTTAACCCAGAATTTTTGCCCAAGGTTGTATCTGCCTTTCATCTCAATGAGGACATTGTCTTACCTTCCTATTGTCCTGCCCCTGCTAATTCCAAGGAATGGAACCTTCATTCTCTGGATGTGGTCAGGGCGCTCAAGTATTATCTGGTTGCTACTGAGCCCTTTAGGAAGTCTGACTCTTTGTTCTTCCTTCTGGACCTAGGAAGTGTTTGCCTCCAGCTAAATCCACCATCAGCAAGTGGATTAGACAGGCAGTGGTGCGAGCTTATTCTGCCAAAGGGAAGGAACCTCCCTTTCGCGTTACTGCTCACTCTACTAGGGCTATTGGTGCCTCTTGGCCTTTTCAACACCAGGCTTCTGTTGAACAAGTTTGTAAGGCTGCTACGTGGTCTTCTGTTCACACTTTTTCTAAGTTTTACAAGGTTGATGTTAGGACCTCAGCTGATGCTGTTTTTGGCCGCAAGGTGCTTCAGGCGGTAGTGGCTTAAACTGCCTGCCGTTACTCATTGGGGATCCCACCCTACTTTAAGGACACCGCTATTGGATGTCCCAGAAGTAATGATTGAAATGAAACAGGCCGTGCTGTACACTTGGAAAAATACAATTCTGTGATTACTCACCTGTAGAATTGATTTTACTGTGTACAGCACGGCCTGTTTCATCCTTCCCTTGTTATCGTTGCCCTTGGTTGCCTCTTTATGGTGATTTGTTTAAAAGTTATTTTTTGTGAGGCTGTCTATTTTTTATCATGGTTTATCTCCCGGCTTCTTGCATAACTGCTTTTCAACACTGGGGGTCTATGGGTGATTCCTGGCTTTTTATAGGGCCGGGAGGAGCCACAAGTCCTCTGCAGTCAACTGCGCCACCTTGTGGCGGAATACCCAGAAGTAATGATTGAAATTAAACAGGCCGTGCTGTACACAGTAAAATCAATTCTACAAGTGAGTAATCACAGAATTGTATTTATCCCTTGCTGCCCGCCTGGCGCTGCTGATCTGACATATAGGGTTGGTGGGTGGCAGGAGGTGTTAGGGTGCGTGTGGACAATCTGATTCTCATTACAAAGTATCATACTGGGTCTCCAGTTCTTACAGTAGGTAAGGAGTTGTTCTCCATATATTGCCCTTTTCCTTAAAGTGGAACAAAATTACAGTTTTGTGAGTACTCACCTTTAAAACGGATATATAAGTCTGACATAACACTCCGCTTCAACTCTTCATGACATTTGGGTTATTCTCCAGTAGAGGGCGAACTTCTGCAGAGATGAATGCAAAAAAGGAGCTCCTCCCAGTCCATAAATACCTGGGACCTCCCACCAATTCCCCAGTGTAAGATAGCAGTAAGGGGACCAGGAAGAACCAAATAACAATACTAACAACCAAGAAACAATGGTTCACCATATAAAGGATTCGGAATACCAAAAAGGGTGGCTGAAGCGGAGTGTATGTCACACTTGGAATAATACAGTTTTGTGAGTACTCACCTTTAAAACGGATATAAGTGTGACATACACTCCGCTTCAACTCTTCATGACATTTGGGACATCCAATAGCAGTGTCCGTCATGGGTGGGAACCATAAACAGTAAAGAATGCACCAATTTAAACCACTGCAGCTTGCAGAACCGTGCGGCCAAAAACGGCATCCGCTGAAGCCCGCACATCAACCTTGTAAAACTTGGAAAAAGTATGAACAGAAGACCAAGTAGCAGCCTTACAAACTTGTTCAACAGAAGCCTGGTGCTGAAAAGGCCAGGACGCACCAACAGCACGAGTAAAATGCGCAGTGGCCCTAAAAGGGGGGGGGGGTCCTCCCCTTAGCAGAATAGGCCCCAACAATGGCCTGACGAATCAATTTGCTAATGGTAGACTTGGCGGGCGCCAAACCTTTCCACCATGAAAAAGGCATCCGTCTTGCAGAAAGAAGAAGTAGTCACCAAATAGTACTTAACACAGCGAACCACATCCAAATTGTGCAAAACCCTCTCCTTGTTATTGCTAGGCTTAGGACACAAGGAAGGGAGAACAATATCCTGATTGAGATGGAAAGCAAAAACCATCTTAGGAAGGAAATCTGGCTTAAAGCGAAAGACCACCTTGTCCTGGTGTCTTTCAAAGTAAGGGGCCTGAATAGACAGAGCTGCCAACTCAGGGACACACCGAACAGAGGTAATAGCCACCAAGAAGGCAACCTTTTGAGTGAAAACAGAAAGAGCAATATCCTGTAACGGCTCAAAAGGAGGACCCTGGAGAGCCGAAAGAACCAAATTCAAATCCCAAACAGGAACCATAGCCTTCCAAAGGGGGTCAAACATGAGTGACCCCCGGGAAAAAAGTCTTAACCAGCGGGTGTAAGGCAAAATATCTTTGGAAGAAAACAGACAGAGCAGAGACCTGCCCCTTTCAAGGTACTAAGCTGGAACCCAAGATCCAGACCGTGCTGAAGAAACTCCAAAATCCTAGGGATCGAGTCCTATAGTAAATGCCAGAAGAGGACCGCTTCCTAGCTCTAATCAAGGTCTGAACAACAGCCTCAGACAAACCTTCCTCCTTCAGAATGAAGGTTTCAACAGCCAAGCCGTCAAAGCCAGCGTTGGTAAATTGGGATAAAGTAGTTGACCCTGAGATAACAGAACTGGAAACATTGGAAGCCGCCAGCCTTACAACGTCTGTGTACCAAACCCTTCTTGGCCACCTTGGAGCCAACAGAATTGCTGGTGCCACTTCCAGAGCCAGTTTGCAAACTACCTTGCCCAGCATGGAGAAGGGAGGAAACCGGTACAGAAACCCCAGATCCTGCCAAGCAAGGGACAAGGCATTCACTGCCAGAGCTAGAGGATCCTGAGATAGAGACACAAAGGCCGGGAGTTTGTGATTGTGCCGTGAGGCAAAGAGATCCACCTCCGGAGTCCCCCACTTGCGACAGAGACCGAAAAACCCCGGGGTTGAGAGACCACTCTCCATGGCGAGAGAACCCCCTGCTCAGGGAGTCCGCCTCAGTGTTCTCCACTCCCGGAACGTAGATTGCCGAAATGCAAGGAACATTGCTCTCCGCCCAATGCAGGATCAGAGAGACTTCCCTGAGGGCACTCCTGCTGCGAGTCCCTCCTTGGTGATTGATGTAGGCTACCGCCGTCCGATTATCTGTTCGAATCTGAACCGGAAGACCCTGTAAGTGCGACGTCAGCCGTGACAGAGCTCCAAAACATTGATGGGGTTGTGAGCCTCCTGAGGACCCCACACCCCGCTGAACTGATGACTTTTCCAGAAACCTCCCCAGCCCGACAGGCTGGCATCCGCGGTAACAGTCTCCCAGCGAGGAACCAGAAAGGACCTGCCCCTCAACAGGTTGCTCGACTCCAGCCACCACCGAAGGGACTGCCGAACCCTGGGAGACATCCTGACCGGTTGATCCAATGACAGCGGACACCTGTCCCAATGCGTCAATAGATGAAGTTGAAGAGATCTCATGTGAAACTGCGCAAACAGGACCGCCTCAAAGGAGGCCACCATCAATCCCACCAGTTTCATCCCCTGTCGGATAGAGGGGCAAGGATTGGCCAGAAAGCAGATCAGATCCTGAATCCCCTGCACCTTGGTCTGGGGTAGAAACACTCTGGCCTGAATGGTATCCAGATTCATGCCCAGGAATGAAATTACCAATGATGGCTAGAGAGAGGACTTGGGGCGGTTGATCACCCACCCGAACCTCTCCAGGGTCGACACCCCCTGGTGGGTGTCCAGCTCCGCCTGACAGAGGGAAGAAGCTGAAATCAATAGGTCGTCCAGATACGGCACAATGCGAATTCCCTGAGCTCTGAATAGGGCCATTATGCCCGCCAGAACCTTGGTGAAGGCCCTCGGCGCTGAGGTCAACCTGAAGGGAAGGGCTACAAACTGAAAATGTTGATTGTCCACCGCGAACCTGAGGAATCTCTGATGCGCTGGAAAAATTTGAACATGCAAATACGCATCCTTGATGTCTATGATGTCATGAAATCCCTGAAGGGAATTGATGGCCGAGCACAGAGTCTCCATGCGGAACTTCTTTGTTCTGATGAATCTGTTGAGGACCTTGAGGTCCAGAATGGGTCTTACCGAACCTTCTTTTTTGGGGACCGTGAAAAGATTGGAGTTGAAACCCCTGCCTCTCTCCAACGGAGGCACCGGGCATACAACTCCCATGTCCAGAAGGTTTTTCACTGCTAACAGGAGCCCCTGTGCAGCCTGAGGGTCCAAGGGCACCCGAGACCTTAAAAATCTTGGAGGAGGCCAGTACTCGAACTCCAGTTTGTACCCGGAGGAGACCACTTCCAAGATTCAATTGTCTCTGACCTTCCGGGCCCAGACCTGGAGGAAGAGCCGCAGCCATCTCCCCACCCGTGCGGGTGAGGGCGCCCCTTCATTGCCCCTGTTCCAGGAAGAGCCTCTGACACCCGAGAAGGCCAAACCTCTGCCAGCTCTGGCACCTCGAAAGGAAGGATTGAAAGAGCCTGCCCCCCGAAAGGGACGGCGCTGTTTCTTCCGCTGAGGTAACTTACCTCCCTTTGCCACAGCATCCAACTTATCTCCAAACAGCCGAGTACCCAAGAAGGGAAGAGCTGTGAGCGATTTCTTGGCCGCAAAGTCCGCCGTCCACTGACGGAGCCATACCGATCGGCGCATGGCCACCAATAAGGCTGAAGTCCTACTACACATAACAAAAGTGTCTTCCATAGCAGCCAAGACAAAATCCATGAACAATTGTAATCTTTTAAGCGTAGTGAACTCAGCGCTGGCCGGATCAAGGTGAGCGTCATTTAACCAGTGCCTAATCAGAGACCTAGCAGCCACCGACACTAGCGCAGATGCACAAACAGGCCGCAAGGCCGAGCCAACACTGGCAAAGGCATGGCATGCCATCTGATCAAGGCGCCTATCCTCACCATCCTTTAGGGAAGTGGCATCTGGGGTGTGAAGAGGGGTGCTAAAGAGGGGCCCCCGCATAAGCTAAGGAAGTGGCCAACAGGCCCTTACCGGCCAGGAGCACACAGGATCAGCCACAGCAGCACCAAGATGGCCCCTGGAGAAGAGCCTCATGAGAAGAGGAGGAAGAGAAGGGGGGCTGGCCAGCGCAGAACGCGCGCTCGCCAGGCCACGCCCCCTCCTAGCAAAGCGGATCCCAGCCATGGGCTGGCCCGCAGCATTGCGCCAAACGAGGGGGCGGGGCTACCGCGGCCGCGCCGAGAGCGCCCCCTCCCCGAACAAAGCCTGAGGGGGAGAAGCTCCCCAGGCTGAATGAAGGAGGCCAGTACAGTTATGGCCCCATGTACAAGGAAAACACCTGTCAGCACCAACACAACTGAAAACACACACACACAGTGTCACACACACATAAGACCAAAAAAACAACCAGGCCAGCCAGCCCCCCCCCCCCCCCCTCAGAGGGAAGTAAGGGACCCGGAAGGGGGGGAACCCAGCCAGAATCTGGCCATAGGAATGAAAGGGACAGGGCATCCCACACCGGGATCACCAAACCCGGGCAACCGCCTACCCCTTGTAATGGGGTCTCACGGTGGAGCAAGGCTCCTTGCACACCCATAATGTGCTACCTACCCTCACCAGGACCCGCAGCCAAGGCTGGGAGGCTCAAATTAGGGATAATTTAGGAAAGGTCCTGGCAGCAATAGGGACAAAAATGGTCGGGCGCGAGCCCGGCTTACCTGCAAGTAAGAGAAGTCTTCATCTTCTGTCTTGCTCGCCTTCCTGCAGAGAAGAAACTGGGGAATTGGTGGGAGGTCCCAGGTATTTATGGATTGGGAGGAGCTCCTTCTTTGCATTCATCTCTGCAGAAGTTCGCCCTCTACTGGAGAATAACCCAAATGTCATGAAGAGTTGAAGTGGAGTGTATGTCACACTTGGAATAAAGACCCCAGTGTAGGCCACTACAAAGTCACTATGATAAAATTAGCCATTACTTATTCCTTCACAAAAGCAGTAAGCCACCAGTGAAAATTTAAAAGGAGGATATCCATGCATTTGTAACCCCTGCCCAACCTCCCTTTTCCAAGGTTAAGCCCCGTTCAGGGCAATAACATTTAAAGGAAAAATCTTTGGAGAGAACTAAAATATTCTCCCCTGCAGCTGCTCTGGTGATGTCTGGCTCTGTTATACTCACCAGACCTCAGATTAGGCTGTGGTGTGTATGCACCTCGAGTGCCAGTCTATGATTTTAGAGAACTGGTAGACATCACCCTGCAACCATCTATGTCCCATCTCTGCATGGAAGCAGCAAGGGTGGTCCAGAATGTGTATAAATAGGGGACAAATTGGTCACCTGGATAATGCAAATTACCCCCAGCCGTAAGGCACAAATATGGATATAGCTAGGTTATCTTGGTGACACTTTTGATTCGTTCCCCAGAGCAAGTTTAGTGACCAAAAAACTAGATGTCAGAAGTGGCCACATTGGCCACACTGGATCTAACAGAGTCACGAGGACCCCAAAAATAAACAGGGATCTTGTTTTCCCCATAAACAAGGTGCAGAATCAGATGCTGCTTTTGTCAGTCACAACACGTCTGACCCCAGTTCCAAAAAAGTGCTTTGTTTTTATTCACCATATTCATCTGGGGAACATGCTAATTGATTCCCCAAATCCTAGCAAGCTAAAGAGCAGGCAGCAATTGAAGTCGTTTGCATCAGTGAAATACCTGTAATGCAAATCGCTGCTTAATATACGGCACATCTGCCAGGAGTGTCATGTAAAGGCCTTCCAGCTGTAGATGCCAAGCAGGGCTAAATATATTCAAGACTAATTAAGTGAAGCACGCTTATGTGCAATCACATTCATAGCTTAAAGCACCAAAAGATGCAACTTAATAGCTGTCGCAGTAATAGCTATATTAAAAAGAGCCACAGCGGGCAAAATGAAAAAATACAATTCTGTGATTACTCACCTGTAGAATTGGTATTATATGTATACAGCATGTCCTGCTCCAGAGATAATTCCTTACGTTTGGGTAACACATCCACAGGATAGCGCTGGACTGCAAAAAAGTGTCTCCTCCCGGCCCCTTATATTCCAGAGAACTCCCACAAAATCCCCAGTATTGACAAGCAGTTAGCAAGAAGCCGGGAGAATAACCACCATAATCAAACAATTTTAACCATGATAACAACCACCATACAGAGGCACTAAGAATAATGAAAACAAGGGAGGGGTGGAGCAGGACAGGCTGTATACATATAATACCAATTCTACAGGCGAGTAATCACAGAATTGTATTATTCTAAGTATACAGCACATCCTGCTCCAGAGATAATTCCTTACGTTTGGGACATCCAATAGCAGTGTCCGTAAGGTAGGTGGGATCCCCAAAAGCAACATCATGCAGATTAAACCACTGCCGCCTGCAGAACTTTGCGGCCAAAAGCAGCATCAGCCGAGGCCCTAACATCAACCTTGTAAAACTTTGAAAAAGTATGAACAGAAGACCAAGTAGCGGCCTTGCAAACTTGTTCAACAGAAGCCTGGTGCTGAAAGGCACAAGAGACACCAATAGCACAAGTGGAATAAGCAGTAAGGCGGAAGGGAGGATCCTTCCCTTTAGCAGAATAGGCCTGAATCACAGCCTGACGGATCCACTTGCTGATGGTAGACTTAGATGGAACCTTCTTAGGACCAGAAGGGACCACAAAAAGAGCATCAGTCTTCCTGAAGGGTTCAGTAGCCAAACAGAACTTCAGGTTCCTGACCACACCCAAGGAATGTAGAGCCCTCTCCTTAGGGTTACTAGGATTAAGGCATAGAGAAGGCAGAACAATGTCCTGATTGAGATGAAAAGCAGACACAACCTTAGGCAGAAAATCTGGCTTAAAGCGAAACACCACCTTGTCCTGGTGTCTCTCAAATTAAGGGGGCTTGATGGAAAGCGCCGCCAACTCAGAAACACGCCTAACAGAAGTGATAGCCACCAAAAAGACTACCTTAAGCGTAAGGATGGACAAAGCAGCCTCATGCACAGGCTCAAAAGGAGACCCCTGCAAGGCAGATAGGACCAAGTTCAAGTCCCAGACTGGCAACATAGGCTTACGTGGGGGGCGCACATGAGTAACCCCCTGGAATAAAGTCTTGACCAAATGATGCTGAGCAAAAGATCTCTGAAAGAAAACAGCCAAAGGCAGAAACATGACCTTTCAGAGTGCTGAGTTGAAGCCCCAGGTCCAAACCCTGTTGGAGAAATTCCAGAATCCTAGGAATAGAAAACAAGTGACAGGGAAGAGATTTGGCCTCACACCAGTCAATGTAGGTACGCCAAAACCTATAGTAGATGGAAGAAGAGGACCTTTTCCTAGCCCTGATCATGGTGTTAACAGAGGCAGGCAGCCCCTTTTCCATCAAGATGGAGGTTTCAGCAGCCAGGCCGTTAAAGCCAGCGTTTGTAAATTGGGGTAGCGTAGCCGCCCCTGAGTGAGCAGGTCTGGATCCTTGGGCAGGGCGTACTGATCTACCGCCAGCTGCACAATGTCTGCAACCACACTCTTCTTGGCCACCCGGATTGCTGGCACCCCTTCCTGAGCTATCTTGCGCAGAACCCTGCCCAACAGGGGAAACGGGGTAAAGACTTACAGTAGCTGAAAGCCCTGCCAGGGCGTTGTCAGAGCATCCATGGCTAAGGCCAGAGGGTCCGGGGACAGAGACACAAAGATTGGAAGCTTGTTATTTTGACGGGACGCAAACAGATCCACATCTGGCTGACCCAAACGGTGACACAGAAAGCGAAAACCCTGTTGCTGAGGGACCATTCCCCCAGGCGAGACATCCCCCTGCTCAAAGAGTCTGCCTCCAGATTCTCCACCCCCGGAATGTACACAGCTGAGATGCAGGGAACATTGTCCTCTGCCCAGGACAGGATCAGAGACACTTCCTTGAGGGCCCCCTTGCTCTGGGTTCCTCCCTGATGATTGATGTAGGCAACCGCCGTCTGGTTGTCCGAGCGTACCTGAACAGCCCGACCCCGAAGGTGCGGGGTCAACCGGGCTAGAACCAACCTGATCGCCCGCAGTTCCAGAATGTTGATAGGGGTGTGGGCCTCCTGAGGGCCCCACTGCCCCTGGAATGTTAGGGATCTCCAGAAGCCCCCCCCGTGGTGACTGCCTCCCAGCAAGGGGCTAGAAAGGATCTGCCCACTAACAGGTTCCTTGAGTCCAGCCACCACGAGAGGGACCGCCTGGCTAGGGGGGACAGAATCAAAACCTGATCCAGGGACAAAGGGTCCCTGTCCCATACAGACAAGAGGTGGAGTTGAAGAGGCCTCATGTGAAACTGAGCATAAGGAACCGCCTCGAAGCAGGACACCATCAGGCCCACCAGCTGCATTCCCTGGCTGATGGAAGGACAGAAGGAGCTGAGCTAGCGCTTGCAGACTGTCCACCTTCTGCTGAGGAAGAAAGATCCTGGCCCAAGCTGTATCCAGATTCATGCCCAGAAATGGATTCACCAAAGAGGGAGACAGGGATGATTTTAGGTGGTTTATCACCCAGCCGAATGACTCCAGTGTGGACACTACCCGCTGAGTATCCAGCTCTGCCTGTTGGAAGGACGGAGAAGTGACAAGAATGTCGTCCAAATAGGGAAGAATGCGAATGCCCTGAGCTTTCAGCAGAGCCATAATGCCCGCCAGCACCTTGGTGAATACCCTGGGAGCCAAAGTAAGACCGAAGGGCAATGCCACGAACTGGTAATGCTGATCCTCCATAGCAAACCTGAGGAATCTCTGATGACCTGGAAAGACTGGGATATGGAGGCAAGCATCCTTGATGTCCACAGAGGTCATGAAGTCCCCTGGGTGTAGTGAACTTACAGCTGAGCGCAGAGTCTCCATGCGAAACCTCCCTGGTAGACAAATCAGGCTGAGACTCCCCACTGGTATGCACCCCACTGGGAGTCAGACGTAAGCGTGGGGGAGTAGGCGAAGCCATATGGGGCACAGGCCCAGACACAGGTAACCCAGATTGCAGCGCAAGCGCCTGCTGGGCATAGGGTACACAGACCTGCACATTGTCAGCACTAGTAGGGGACACCTCACACGCCACACACAGCCGGGCTTGTCCTGAAGGAACCCCAAGCACATTATCCTGAGAAGCCTCCATATGGTGATTATCACAGCCCACCGGCCAATAGGTATTTACGCTATAAGGCCACCCGGGATGCCCCAATAGCCCGCTAGGGAAGTGGGAGGTAAAGGCAGAATAGGCCTCTAATAGCAAACTAAATAGAGGGGATAGGCCGGGAGAAACCACAATGAAGTTTGACCCGCCTGCAAGACAAACAAAGTCCCGTAAGCGGTATGCATACATGATATAAAAAATAAGCCAGCCCGCAGGGGCACTTACGGACTGCGGTAGGTAGACTCCAGCCACGCAGCACGAGGAGAGCAAAATGGCGCCCGCGGAGACAGTGATGCGGAACGCGCCATCCGCAAGGCCCTCCCCCCCGAAGAGCGAAGGCGCCCACATGACCATGGCAGCCAATGATGGCGCAGCAGCACCTGAGGTAAAGTCGCCATCGACCGAGGAACGCCGTACAAGCGCGCGTGGCCGCGGCATCTTTAAAAAGAGCAACCAGTGCAACCAACACACACGGCAACACAAGCCAAAGCATACAACGGAATACAATCCCAAGGAGTGAATACACATACAACCCCCCCCCCCCCCCCCCCCCCGAGAAATACCAGGGAGAGCGAGGGAGGGCAGCGGCCAACCTAACAGGAGCCCACCAGTGGACCGGGGGTGATAGCGCGGGAGGGGCATCCCATAAGGCTCACCATGGGCCTATACCGCCTACCCTTTGGTGGGGGACTGCGGTCGGAGCAGCACTCCTTAAGCACCTAGCAGCGGTGCTGCCTACCGTCACCCGACCAGTGCAGCCAAAGCTGGGAGGCAGAGAAAGGAGGAACGGGTGGGAATAGTCCTACAGGGCTGCAGGCTAATAGCCCCGCTCACCTGCAAGTAGAGAGAGCCATCTTCTTGTCATCGCAGCGCCGACTGCAGAGAAGAACTGGGGAATTTGTGGGAGGTCCCTGGAATATAAGGGGCAGGGAGGAGCCACTTTTTTGCTGTCTCTGCAGTCCAGCACCATCTTGTGAATGTATTACCCAAACGTAAGGAATTATCTCTGGTGCAGGACGTGCTGTATACTTAGAATACACCATTTTGATATTCTGCAGCATGCCCCTTTGGGGTTTGGGGTGCTTAGACACAGGGGGAATCTTAGCACCACTATCCAAGAACACCTCCAGCTAGTTGCTGGAATCATATTATAAGTGCACATTTATGGTTAAAATCAGGGCAGGTGTCAGCACCTGGCAAGGCGGGGTCAGCACTCTCTGGGGGGGGGGGGGGGGGGGGCACTGACAGGACATTGACCGGCGATGGACTGGAAGGGCACCACCACAGCTGGTGCCCAACTTCTCCTCGAATGTTGGGGTTCCACACAACGGGACCATCTTGTTATAGATTCCAGGGGAGGAAATGTTGGGTTTTGTTCTGCTTTTAAATTGCCCACCCCAGCTGATATCCTTTACCTGGAGCTTCCCAATCTGTAAAACCCTACTGTGTGAAACTCCCCTAGGTTTGCTGGCATACCCACTATGCAAGCAATTCCACCCGAGTTTTGGTCCGCTTTACAGAGGCATCTCAATTTGGGATGCCCCTGTTTGTGAAAGAATCCCCCTGGTTTGGCCGTTAAACTGGTGATCCCACAGTGTATTCACCAGTTCGAGAAAAGTAATGAACACGGGGGAGGTCACACACAGGGGCATCCAAAATCAGGAGAATCTAGATTCGTTTAGAACCCGAGGTCAGATTTAAAGGGTTTTGGTGTGCTTCAAAGTAAACCAAAATTATAGTTTTGGTCCAAATAGCATGATTCTTAGGGGGCATTGAGATTTAGGATGTCCCTCGGTGATGTGACACGACTCTTCACCACCACCAAAGGGGCCCACAAACCTGGAACCGGCCCTGGTTGAAATTAAGAACTTTGCTCCATATAGAGTCTACAGAAAAAGAAGCCAGTTTCTTCTTCTGTAGCTGTGGGGCTCATTTGTGGATCCTTAGGGTCTCAAAAACCTGATGGGATTTGTAAAGAAAGGAGTAGCAATTGTACTGAAGTACCTGCGGTCTGCCATGTGGATCCTTTCATGAGGTGCGTTTTCATGGCAATACTGTGCCTAATGAAATGAAATAGGTAACAAACCCGTGGCCATCCCTCTAGCCCTCAGGCCGGCTGTGCTGGCAGAAGCCTAGACAGGGCTTCAAAATAAAACATGGCCAACACACAGCCATTCAGTTCTATTTTAGAAGCAGTTTTCAGAGTTAATAAGATAAAATAGATTTACTTTCCCCTAAGAGGAGATTAAAACGAAAGCCATTTATAGGTCTTTCAGTAAGAGCATGTGACCACAATCACTTGCGTCCCAAGCACACGGGCATCACCACTGTGACTCCACTGTTTCTAATTTAAAGTAAATCTGTCACCAGGAAAGATCACAGCGACAGGGGGAGGCCTCAGCACATGCAGCAGCAGCTGGGCCCCTATTAGAATCAATAGGCAGCAGTGACATTTTCTAGAAAAAGTCTGGATATTCATGCAAAAATCCTAACTATGCATTAGGTGGTTTTATATGCGTGCTGTAATTTCAGAGGGTCAGATTCATTGATAGGAATACTTTAATGCAGCAAGGCAGATTTACCTAAACTGGAACAAAAATAAACAAACCCTCAGATATTTACAAGGATAAACTACAAAGCGGACCTCCATTCACAATTTGCCACAGCAGCATGAAGACTGCATTCCCCCTCCTTCCACACTTAGGCATCCCAATCCCTCTGGGAAGCCCGAAAATTGAGACAATACTTATTTGGTCCACTATCCAATGTTACATGCATGCCCACCCATCCCCCCAGCAACCCCTATTGGTCACCGGCAACGTGGTGAACTTGTTGATGCAGCTTCTATGACACTGGCTTGCTAAATTTTTGGGCAACCATGAGGTATGTAAATGGACCAGTATCCTGAAATAGGAAGAGAGTCAAACATTCTGATTATAGATCTGCATAACGTTCAAAACATAGGCACAATATAGAATTGTTTGTACCTACAACCCAGCCAAACTAAGTCCAAGGAGTCTTGTCCACCAATTTGTAAATGGTGGACAAGCTCCAAGAATGTATCCATAGGCTTGTGTACACTGCAGAACCCCATCTTAGGAAGCTTCTGTGGGGAACAAAAAATACCATTTTGCGATTACTCGCCTGTAAAATGGGTATTATAAGTATGTCACACACCCCGCTTCCAATATTCATGACATCTGGGTTACAGCCAGTAGAGGGCGAACTTTCTGCAGAGATGACAGGAAAAAAAAGAAGCCCCTCCCGGTCCATAAATACCTGGGACCTCCCACACATTACCCAGTATAGGAAAGCAGTAAGGGAACCAGGAAGAGCCAAATCCAAAAATCTTAACAATAAAAGGTTCACCATATAAAGAATCCAGAATACAAAATACATACTTATAATACCCATTTTACAGGTGAGTAATCACAAAATGTTATTATTCCAAGTAGGTCACACACCCCGCTTCCAATATTCATGACATCTGGGACATCCAATAGCAGTGTCCAACCAGGGTGGGGATCCAAACAAGGCAACAATGCACCAATTTAAACCACTGCAGCTTGCAGAACCTTGCGGCCAAAAACAGCATCCGCTGAGGCCCGCACATCAACCTTATTAAACTTGGAAAAAGTATGAACAGAAGACCAAGTAGCAGCCTTACAAACTTGTTCAAACAGAGGCCTGGTGCTGAAAAGCCCAAGAAGCTCCAACAGCACGAGTAGAATGAGCAGTGATATGAAAAGGGGAAACCTTTACCTTGGCAGAATAGGCCCCAACAATGGCCTGACGTATCCATTTGCTAATGGTAGACTTGGCGGGCGCCAAACCCTTCCTGGGCCCGGAGGGCACCACGAACAAGGCGTCCGTCTTACAAAAGGGAGAAGTAGCCACCAAATAGTACTTCACACAACGAACCACATCCAAAGAGTGCAAAACCCTCTCCTTGTCATTGCTAGGCTTAGGACACAAGGATGGGAGAACTACATCCTTATTGAGATGGAAGGCAGAAACTACCTTAGGAAGGAAATCTGGTTTAAAGCAAAAAACCACCTTATCCTAGTGTCTCTCAAAGTAAGGGGCCTGAATAGACCGAGCTGCCAACTCAGACACGCCGAACAGAGGTAATAACCACCAAAAAGGCAACCTTTTGAGTGAGCACAGAAAGAGCAACATCCTGCACCGGCTCAAAAGGAGGCCCCCTGAAGGGCCGCCAGAACCAAATTCAAATCCCAAACGGGCACCAAAGGCTTTCTAGGGGGCCGCACATGAGTGACCCCCTGAAAAAAGGTCTTAACCAGAGGATGCAGAGCAAAAGACCTTTGAAAAAAGATCGCCAGGGCAGAGACCTGCCCTTTTAAGGTACTAAAGCTGGAACCCCAGGTCCAGACCGTGTTGAAGAAACTCCAAGATCCTAGGAATCGAAAACACCCTGCAAGGCAAAGCCCTAGCCTCACACCAGTCAATGTAGGACCTTCAAGTCCTGTAGTATATGTTAGAGGAAGATCTCTTCCTAGCTCTAACAAGAATCTGAATCACAGCCTCAGACAAACCTTCCTCCCTTAAGATAAAGGTTTTAGCAGCCACGCTGTCAAAGCCAGCGTTTGTAAATTGGGGTAACGTAGTGGACCTTGAGAGATCAGATCCGGAAACAGTGGCAGCCTGTACTGATCTACCGCCAGCCTTACGACGTCTGCGAACCAAACCAGTCTTGGCCACCTTGGGGCCACCAGAATTGCTGGCGCACCCTCTAGAGCCAGCTTGCGCACCACTATGCCTACCATGGAGAAGGGGGGAAACAGATACAGGAACCCCAGATCCCTCCAGGCAAGAGACATGGTGTCCACTGCCAGGGCCAGAGGATCCTGAGACAGAGACACAAACTTTGGGAGCTTGTGATTGTGACGTGAGGCAAAGAGATCCACCTCCGGAAACCCCCACCTGTGACAGAGGGACCGGAATACCTTGTGGTTGAGAGCCATTTCCCTCGGCGAGAGGATCCCCTGCTCAGGGAGTCCGCCTCCGTGTTTTCCACTCCCGGAATGTACACTGCTGAGATGCATGGAACATTGCTCTCTGCCCATGCAAGAATCAGAGAAACTTCCCTGAGGGCACTCCTGCTCCGAGTCCCTCCTTGGTGATTGATGTAAGCTACCGCAGTTCGATTGTCTGATCAAACTTGAACCGGTAAGCACCGTAGGTGATGCGTCAAGCATGACAGCACCAACCGAATAGCTCATCCCCTTGAACTGATGTGTCTTCCAAAAACCTTCCCAGCCCGACAGGCTGGCATCCGTGGTAACCGTCTCCCAACAAGGGGTCAGAAAAGATCTGCCCCTCATCAGATTGCTTGGTTCCAGCCATCACTGAAGGGACTGCCGAACCCGGGGAGACACCAGGAATGACTGATCCAATGACTGGGGACATCTGTCCCAGGCCAACAATAGATGGAGCTGGAGCGACCTCATGTGAAACTGAGCAAAGGGAACTGCCTCGAAGGAAGGCATTATCAATCCCACCAGTCTCATCCCTAGACGGATAGAAGGACGAGGTTTGGATAGGAGAAGACATCAGATCCTGAACCATATGCACCTTGGACTGAGGTAGGAACACCCTGGTCCGAATGGTATCCAGATTCATGCCCAGAAACGAGATCTCCCTTGAGGGAGAGAGAGATATGACTTGGGATGGTTGATCACCCAGCCGAACCTCTCCAGCGTCGTCACCACCAACCTGGTGTCCAGCTCCGCCTGACAGAGGATGCCGTAATGAGGAGGTCGTCCAAATACGGCACGATGCGAATGCCCTGAGCTCTGAGAAGGGCCATTATGCCCGCCAGCACCTTGGCGGAGCCCACCAGCCGAAGTCAGCCCAAAAGGGAGGGCCACAAACCTGTGAAATCTCTGGTGTGCTGGGAATATTGGTACATGAAGGTAAGCATCCTTGATGTCTATGGACGTCATGAAATCCCCCTGACAAAGGGAATTGATGGCTGAGCGCAGAGTCTCCATGCGGAACTTCTTGGTTCTGATGAACCTGTTGAGAAGCTTCAGATCCAGAATGGATCCATCCTTTTTGGGGACCGTGAAGAGGTTGGAATAGCAGCCCCGGCCTCTCTCCGAGAAAGGCACCGGGCCTATGACTTCCATGTCCAGAAGATTTTGTACGGCCAACAGAAGCACCTGCGCAGCCCGGGGATCCGAGGGCACCCGAGAAATCTGTGAGGAGGCCGGTACTCGAGCTCCAGTTTGTACCCGGAAGAGACCACTTCCAAGATCAATTTGTCTGTGACCTCCCGGGCCCAAACCTGGAAAAAAAATGTCACAGCCGTCCCCCCACCCGCAAGGGTGAGGGCGCCCCCTCATTGCTGAGCTGGCTTGGCAGCGGGCTTGGAACCCCAGGCAGGTCCAGGACGAGCGTGTCCTCTGCCTCTGTTCTAGGGATCACCTCTGAAGGTAGAGTAGGCAGCTCCTCTGCCTGCTCTGGCACCGCAGAAGGAGGGATTAAAGGAGCGACGCTGCTTCTTACGTTGTGGCAACTTTCCACCTTTCGCCACCGAATCCAACTTATCTCCAAACAGCCGCATACCCAGGAACGGTAGCCCAGTAAGTAATTTCTTAGCCGCAATGTCAGCCGCCCATTGGCGCAACCAGACCGATCGGCGAATAGCCACTAGCAACGTCGAGGTTATACTACACATGCATATTGTGTCATCCAAGGCAGATAAAACAAAAGACATGAACAATTCGCACCGCTTAAGGGCTGCGAATTCATCACTGGCCGGGTTAAGCTGGGAACCATTCAACAGGTCCCTAACCACAGACCTGGTAGCCACAGCCGTGAGAGCAGACGCACAAACAGGCCGCAAGGCTGAACCCACACTAGCGAAGGCATGGCAGGCCATTTGGTCAATGCGCTTGTCCTCACCATCTTTTATAGAGTGGTGGCGTCTGGAGAATGTACAACAGAGGTGTTGGACAATCCCAGAACGGGCGCATCGACCTCGGGAGGGGACGACCAGCGCTTAACCGCGTCCACCGAAAAGGGATACTTCCTATCCCATCCCTGAGGAACACCGGGGAGCCGGCTAGGTCTCTCCCATTCCTTAAGAATCATGCTTTCAAAATGATCCCGATTTGGAAACTCCAAGCGAGGCTTAGAGGTCCCAAAGAATTTCCCTTTCAGCGAAGGGGACTCCGCTGGAGGAGAAATATCCAGCACCTCAAATAAATGGGCCAGGACCCTGGGGGTATCAACGGCATCCCCCTGCGCCTGCCCAGAATCAAAAAACTGCTGATCCTCAGCATCAGAATCAGCAAACAATTCCCCCTCCTTAAGCGGGGAATAATCAGACCAGACAAGGGAATCGTAGCCATCAAAAACCTGAACCGGCGCAGCCGGAGACAGAGGTCTTCTCTTAGCTGGGGCCTTTCTGGGCGCAGAGCTAGAAATCAATTTCTCGATGTTGGCCAATCTAGCACACACATCAGATTGCGACTACCCGCCAATGACAGTGTCACTTGGGGTGTGGATAAGGCGGGGTGGGGTAGGAGATGAGACCGGTGACGCGGACCCAGACGCCTGGGACCCCGACTGCTGCGTTATGGCCTGCTGAGCACATGGTATGCAAATCAGTACATTATCCCCCGTAATGGATACCCCACAACCCACACTGCCGGGATTGCCCCGAAGGGAGCCCAAGCCCGGTATCCTGGGAAGCCTCCATATGGCGATTTTAAGGTAGTCGCAATGACCCGAGGGAATTACGCTGCTTGAACAACCCGGGATGCCCCTTTAAGTCCCTAGTGGGAGGATTTATAGGACCCCAAATTTATCTGCAGGGGTCCCTAGGACAGGGAGAACCCCCTTTTAATATATTGATAGGGAGTCCTCCTGAAAGACATAATGTGAAGGGACCCATGAGCAGGTACACACATATGCAATCGAGCACATAAAATATGATATATATATATCTATCTATCAATAACATATGGAAGGACAAATTGGCAGACAACCCCAACACGCTAGAATGTCTGCGGCTCCGAGCGCGCCGATTGGATGAGCGGCCACGCATGCCCCGTAGGACAGGGAAGCGAGTTGCCTGAGGCGATCTGGGGGCTTTCACGCAGCGGGATCGGGGTGCCCCAACGGAAAGGACCAAAACCCAGGATAGTCAAAATTCTGGGTTTTGGTCCACTTTAAAATATATTTGTTGTGAGCCTCCCTACAGAAACCACAGAGGGACATTACTTGATCACTGGAGAGAGGAAATCGATTTAAATAAAAAAAAAAAAAAAAAAAATAGATTGTAATCAGGACCAAAAAGCCTTGAATGCAAAACCAGGATTCCTGTGCCCCTCCTAAATCTACCTATCCCTGTAAGTGACCAGTTTCTCAAACTGCGGTATATGTGCACAGCATTGTTCACACACAAAAAAGGGGAGGGGGGTACAGGAGGGTACAACGGCCATAAGAACTCACCTTTCCCCACTCCAAAGGTGCATACTTTTGTTTAATCCCATTGTTTACACTGTTGCATACCCTGCAAGCCCCAGCCATTCAAACAGAATGAGGCAGGAGCGCACACAAAGTTTGGGATACGGGGGATGTGGCTGTGTGAGACCCCCCAATTCAGGAAACCCATGGGGCATGAAACAAGGCCCTTGAAAGTCAAATACCTTGGGTTTTGTTCCACTTTAAAAGTGCTGGGGCCTGTGACCTACTTATTTTGGTAACGTGTAACAGACCCCCTCTTTGGAGGAATTTGGTTGGAACATGTCACTAGAGGGTACTTAAACTGGACCTTCACCATGATTTATTGAAAAGCCCAAACCCTTAAAAAACGATTCCCCAGCATCTAAAGTTAATATATTTAGTCACTTATTCTTCTTTCCCCCACTGGGCTGCAACTCTGTTCAGGACTTTGGGATACGGGCGCCGCCATCTTGACTCAGAAGCATCACACTTACTGAGGAGAGGGAGATAAAGTACAGGGAGGCGGGTTATAGCTGTGCTTTGCTCAGACAGAGCAGAGCTGGGTCAGGAAAAGGTCAGCAATCCCAGAATGCAGAGCAGCACGGTCAGAAGGCACTTCCTGTTTGCAGGCTGCCTGATGTCCCATGAGCCACCATCTTGAATGTTTAAAGTCTCATAACATGCAGCAGATGCAGGTAGGATGATTTTTAATGTAAGCAATCTGTATGTACAGGGTGTGGGAAACATAAGATAGACTCTTATTCAGAGTGTAGGACCGCTTTAAGGTAAAGGGTTAAGAACCACTGGTCAGGATCATATAATTAGAAAATCAACCCACCTTCCGCAGGAGTGGTGACGTTGTACTGCAAGGTAACAAACATGACTGCCGCCTTTGCCGTTATCTAGAGTGGGGTGAAAGAAGTTACAGTTAGGGCACAAACATACAATCCTAAAAAAAAAAAAAATACAATTCTGTGATCACTCACCTGTAGAATTGGTATTATGAGTATACAGTACGTCCTGCTCCAAATCGAATACTTACAGTTGGGATATACTCCACCAGATGGCGCGGGACTGCAGAGACATCGAAAATAGGCTCCTCCCGGCCCCTCAAATACCCAGGGACCTCCCACAAATCCCCAGGATTGAAAAGCAGTTAAGGAGAAGCCAGGAGAATTAAACAATCCAAACTATCAACTATAACAATGATAATCACCATACAGGGGATCCAAGAAAATGCAAACCAAGGGTGGGTTGGAGCAGGACGTACTGTATACTCATAATACCAATTCTACAGGTGAGTAATCACAGAATTGTATTATTCTTAGTATACAGTATATCCTGCTCCAAATCTAATACTTACAGTTGTGACATCCAATAGCAGTATCCATAAAGTAGGGTGGGATCCCCAAGAAAATCAGCAGCAGGCAGTTTAAACCACTGCCGCCTGCAGAACCTTTCGGCCAAAAACAGCATCAGCTGAGGCCCTAACATCAACCTTGTAAAACTTTGAAAAGGTATGAACAGAAGACCAAGTAGCGGCCTTGCAAACTTGTTCAACAGAAGCCTGGTGCTGAAAAGCCCAAGAGGCACCAATAGCACGAGTGGAATGAGCAGTAAGGCGGAAGGGAGGATTCTTCCCCTTAGCAGAGTAGGCCTGAATCACAGCCTGACGAATCCACTTACTGATAGTAGACTTGGCAGGAGCCAAACCCTTCCTAGGACCAGAAGGGACCACAAAAAGAGCATCAGTTTTCCTGAAAGGTGCAGTAGCCACCAGATAGTACTTCAGACACCTAACCACATCCAAAGAGTGCAAAACCCTCTCCTTAGCATTGCTAGGATTAGGGCACAAAGAAGGAAGAACAATATCCTGATTCAAATGAAAGGAAGACACTACCTTAGGCAGAAAGTCAGGTTTGAAATGAACCACCTTGTCCTGGTGCCTCTCATAGTAGGGGGCCTGAATGGACAGCGCCGCCAACTCAGACACACGCCTGACAGAAGTGATAGCCACCAGAAACACAACCTTGAGCGTAAGAATGTAAGAACAAGGCAGCATACTGCACAGGTTCAAAGGGAGCACCCTGCAAGGCTGACATAGCCAAGTTCAAATCCCAAACAAGCACCATAGGTTTACGTGGGGGACGCACATGAGTGACCCCCTGGAAAAAAGTCCTGATCAAAGGGTGCTGAGCAAAGGACTTCTGGAAAAAAATAGCCAGGGCAGAAACCTGACCCTTCAGAGTACCGAGTTGGAGCCCCATCTCCAACCCATGCTGCAGGAACTCCTGGGAATGTCAGAATAGAGAAGACACGACAGGGAAGAGACTTAGACTCACACCAGTCAATGTAGGCACACCAAACCCTGTAATAAATGGAAGAGGAAGACTTCTTCCTAGCTTTAATCAAAGTATCCACAACTGAGGAAGACAGCCCCTTCTCCATCAAGATGGAGGTTTCAGCAGCCAAGCCGTCAAAGCCAGAGTTTGTAAATTGGGATGGCGTAGTGAGCCCTGAGTGATCAGATCTGGCACCAAGGGCAGAGCGTACTGATCTACTGCCAGCTGTACCACGTCTGCGAACCAAACTCTTCTTGACCACCTGGGGGCCACCAGAATTGCTGGCATCCCTTCCAGAGCAGTCTTGCGCAGAACCCTGCCCAGCAGGGGAATTGGGGGGGGGGGGGGGGGGGGAGGGGGGAAGACATACAGGAACTGAAAGTCCTTCCATGACATTGCTAGTGCATCCAAGGTCAGGGCCAGAGGATCCCTGGGCAGAGACAAAAGCTGGAAGCTTGTGATTGTGGCGGGACGCAAACAGATCCACATCTGGTTGGCCCCAACGGTGACAGAGATTGAAACACCCTGCTGCATCCATGGTGACCGTCTCCCAGGAAGGGGCAAGAAAGCATCTGCCCACCAACAGGTTCCTGGAGTCCATCCACCACAAGGAGGGACCTCCTGACCAGGGGGGGAGAGCACACAGACCCTGTCCAGGGATCCCATACAGACAATAGGTGAAGTTGCAGAGGCCTCAAGTGGAACTGAGCATAAGGGACCGCTTCGAAGCACGCCACCATCAGACCAACCAGCTGCATCCCCTGCCTGATGGGGGGGGAAGGGGACAAGCTAGGAGGGACTGAGCCTGTGCAATCAGACTGTCCACCTGCTGAGGAAGGAAGATCCTTGCCTGAACTGTATCCATAATCATTCCTAGGAATGGAGTTACCAAGGAAGGGGACAGTGAGGACTTGGGGTGGTTGATCACCCATCCAAATGACTCCAGCGTGGACACCACCAGCTGAGTATCCAACTTTGCCTGATGTGGAGACTGGGAAGTGATGAGGATGTCGTCCAAATAGGGAAGCACGCGGACGCCCTGACATCTGAGCAGAGACATCACGCCAGCCAGCACCTTGGTGAACACCCTGGGAGCTGAAGTGAGGCCGAAGGGCAAGGCCACAAATTGGTAATGTTGATCCATCAGAACGAACCTGAGGAACCATTGATGACCTGGGAACACAGGAATATGAAGGTAAGCATCTTTGATGTCCACAGAAGTCATGAAATCCCCTTGGCGCAGGGAACTGATGGCAGAGCGCAGAGTCTCCATGCAAAAGCGCCTGCCCCTGACAAACTTGTTGAGAATCTTTTAAGTCCAGGATGGGCCTGACAGAACCATCCTTTTTGGGTACTGTGAATAGGTTGGAATAGAAGCCCTTGACTTTTTCTCTTAAAGGGACCTGGCAGATGACCCCCAGCTCCAGGAGGCTTTGCACTGCTTGCACTAGCTCCTGAGCTGACACAGGGTCCTGAGGAATCCGGGATCTGATGAATCTTGGAGGGGGGTCGGCAGCAAACTCCAACTTGTAACTGGAGGACACAATCTCCTGAATCCACCGGTCTGAGACATGAAGCCTCCAGACGGGAGTGAAGTGCTGCAGCCGTCCCCCCACCCGGATGGGTGAGGGCGCCCCATCATGCCTAAGGGGGCTTGGGAGAGGATTTCGCTTTGGGACCCCAGGAGGAGCCAGGACGCCCACGTCCTCTGCCTCTACCCCAGAAATCTCCCCAGGCCCCAGGGAAAGACACCCCTCTTCCCTGTCTTGCACCACGGTAAGGGGAGGAGAAGGAACCCTGACCCCAAAAGGGCCGAGGTTGCCGCCTGCGCTGGGGTAACCTGCCTCCCTTAGCAAAAGGGTCCAGGCGATCCCCAAACAGGCGTAGTCATTTAAAGGGAAACCCAGTGAGGGCCTTCTTGGCAGCATTGTCAGCAGCCCACTGGCGCAGCCAAATCGAGCGGCATATAGCTACCACGAGGGCAGATGTTCTGGCACACATTCTGATGGTGTCATCCAATGCTGATAGGACAAAATTTACAAAAACATCACAACTGGAGAGTGCATTAAATACCTCACAAGGCAAATCATCAGGGGCACTATCAAGCATATTTCTGTTAAAGTGGACCAACACCCAGGATTTTGACTATCCTGGGTCTTGGTCCACTTCGGTGGGGCACCCCCGATCGGGGTGCCCCGCTGTGTGAAACCCCCCCTAACCCCCCGAAAAACTCACCTCTCCCCGCTCCCAGCGCCGACGTACAAGAACGTCTAAGCGGCAACCGCCGCCGCCGCCTCCCTCGCGTCACTTTCGGCGCGCGCGCGCCCCCGCCGGCCATTCGCAGACGGCCGGCGCGGGCACGCGCACGCCTACAGGAGCGCGAGGGAGGCGGCGGCGGCCGGCCGCCGCACGAAGATAAGGTAAGGAGTTTGGGGTGTTTGGGGGGGGTTTCACCCCGCGGGACATCCCGATCTCGGATGTCCCGCGGGGTGGGGGGTGATCGGCCCGGGAATCTTATAGATTCCCGGGCCGATCACCCGTGGGTGTTGGTCCACTTTAAGGGTTCTAGTGGCCACAGCAGTAATGGCAGAGGCACAGACCGGGCGCACCTCAGCAGGAAAGGGATACTTCCTATCCCAACTCTTTGGAACCCCAGGAAGTTTACTGGGGTGCTCCCATTCCTTGAGCACAAAGTTATGGAAATGTGCCTGCTCTGGAAATTCCAAACATGATTTTGCTGTATGGAAAAGCTCCCCTCTTTGCCGGAGAGCCTCAACAGGGAGAGAATAGACAGAACCTCAATCTGGGTCAATAATCTGTCAATGTCATCCGGGGCCCAGGGGTCAGAGCCAGAATCGTCATCTCCCCTTGGTCTCTCATCAGATGAGCCTGAATCAGAAAAGAGCTCCCCTTCATCAGACGGGGTATAGCCACACAGATTCATAAATTCCTCAGTTCCCATAGGGAAAACAGTGACATTAGGCGTCAAGTGCCGCTTCTTAGCAGGGGCCTTACGCGCTAAGGACTTAGCAATAATCTGTTCAACAGTAGCCAGTCTAGAAGACACATCAGGCTGAGAATCCCCACTAGTATGCAACTCAGTAGGAGTGAGATTTAAGCTTGGGGGAGTAGGTGAAGTGAAACGAGGTGCAGCCACTGGCAGGACAGATTTCAATGCAAGCACCTGCTCAGCACAGGGTACACAGACCCGTGCTTTGTCAGCATGAGGCTGCCCACACGCTACACACAGCCGGTCTTGTCCCAAAGGGACCCCGGTAACATTATCTTGAGATGCCTCCATATGGCGATTATAGCGGCGCTATACGCCGATAGGGAATAACGCTATATAGCAACCCTGGATGCCCCAATAACCCGCTAGGGACGTGGGAGTATAATATTTACAAGGCCTACAAGTAATATACTAAAAGCAGGGCCGGGAGAAGCCAAGAAGGGTTCGTCCCGCCTGAAAGACATAAGCAGACAAGACCTTAAGTACATCGTAACAAAAGTGAAGCAGATAAAGCCGCCCGCGAGGGCACTTACGGACCGCGGTAGGAGTCAGTCGCTCATAGGCCAACCAAGTCAGAAAAGATGGCGTCGGTATACCTCGAGGGACGGGCCAGTAACAGCGATGACGCGGAAGGCGCCAAAGACGGCCCCGTGAAGCCAAAAGGCCAACAGCCAATGATGGCGCACCAGCGCCTGAGGTAATGCCGCCGCCAAGCGCGGAACCAAGTCAGCGCGCAGCGGCGGTAAATTTAAAAGCAATAAAGACAAGTCAGCGCGGCGGCTGACACAAGAATAAAGACATGTGAAAGGTGAAAGCACAGACTGCATAACCTACATATCTATACACGTACACCCCCCCCCCCCCCTCTTTTCCCCCCGAAGACTATGAGGATGAGGGAGGACGGCGGCCACTTAATTAGGGCCCACCGATAGACAGGGGCAAGGGGCAATAGTGCGGGAGAGGCTTCCCATAGAGTCTCACCATAAGCCTGAACCGCCTACCCTTTGGTGGGGGATTGCGGTGGAGCAGCGTTCCTAATCACCTGACAGCGGTGCTGCCTACCTTCACCCGACCAGCGCAGCCAAGGCTGGGAGGCATATTACTAGTGGAACGGGTGGAATAGTCCTACAGGGCCGCAGGTTAATAACCCCGCGAATAGTCCTACAGGGTCGCAGGTTAATAACCCTGCTCACCTGCGAGTAGAGAGCCAATTTCTCGTCCTTCTCTGCAGTCTGGCTGCGAAATTCTGGGGATTTGTGGGAGGTCCCTGGGTATTTGAGGGGCCAGGAGGAGCCTATTTTCGATGTCTCTGCAGTCCAGCGCCATCTGGCGGAGTATATCCCAACTGTAAGTATTAGATTTGGAGCAGGATGTACTGTATACTAAGAATAGTAAGATAGTTGATTAAAATGGGATAAGCAGCATCACATGTACTGGTATATAAAGGAGCGCTCTGGACAGACAAGACTGTACTGGAGTCGGCGATACAACACCATTCTTGGTGACAGAAGCAGGAATATCAGAGAGCAACATAAAGAACTTTTCCAAGATGTTTCATGATCCATGTATTGTCTCCTTCCATCGTACAGAGATTGTGCACGCTCCATTCACATGTTTGCCCTTGAAAACCGTTGGCAGCCAGAAATCTCCAACATGCACTGAAAGAGGACCACAACCCCGGATTTTGACTATTCCGGGGTTTTGTCTTTGCCCCCTAAAGCTATAGCAGGGAGCGGCCTCTGCTCACGCATGTGCCATTGGATCGGCGAGAAGGTGTATCTACTGGGCGACTGGGGTTTAAAGTGGGGCATCTCGAATCTGGAGGAGGGGGAGGAGTATGCCTGTCCTGAAGTCTTAGACACCAGGGTGGATTTTGGTCCACTTTAAACACATGTAATATTAAAAATCATACCACTTCTCTTTTATGTTCTCCTGGGAAGGTCCTATACCCACAAAGGGAAATTCGTTCCTTCCACCCCCATAGTGAAACATATCTAGGCCCTGCTCACCAACTGTAATAAAAACTAAGATCACAATGAGTAGCCAAACAGAAGTACTTTTCTTTTATCAAGAATGCTGTTGAACCAACGATAATTGCTGTGTGTACCACCTCCAGGGCATGCCAATTGGGGTGGGGGGGTCCTTTTCTGCAGAAAGCAAAAGCAAATGTGAAATCAGGCAGACTTACTCACTGGGTCTGCACTCTAGGGAGACCGGACCGACTGCTGGTGGAGTGCTGTATTAGAATTAGAAGCGTGCCAATTCTTGATGCTTCCTTTTACACTAGGCTAACTCGACACTAGAGGGCATCATAATTTGGGGCTGGGGGCCTTGAGCTACTTTTGACTGGAGGTCTACTTAAATTGTCAGGGCTGACAGCTGTCAGAGTTGGCCTTTAACCCTTTCGCTGCCAGCCTACCTGCAGCATTTGCCACTCCCTGTTGCCAGACTGAGTTTCACTGTTTTGCGCTACACATGTTCAACTGTCATTTTTGAAAGGATTTCCAGGGATTTCCCAGGAAAATTATATATTGTTTTTTTCAACAGAGTCTGGGCTTTAACATGAAATGTCTTGTTTGTATTTTTTAGGTGTATTCTCAACATTTTTGGGTGAAATGTGTGAAAAAAATTAAAAAATATATATTTTTTTACAATTTGTAGAGTTTTTTTGTAATAAAAAATGTAAGTTTGTCAATAAAATCTTATTGCGTGAGAAACCCCAATTTCTCCCGGTTACAGCGATACCACATATGTATAGGTAGACACCCTTTCCTGCCCAGAAGCCTTTTATAGCTGCTGGATGACAAATGGTTAATTAAAAAAAAAAATGACATAGGGTCTCCCCCCTTCCCGGGGAGGGAGACCCCATTTTTTTTGGATTTTTAAGGGTTAAAAACCCTTAAAAATCCAAAAAAAAAAATGACATGGGGTCCCCCTTACCCAAAGTAACCAGCCCGGGACCAGCTATGGGGGCTTGTAGGCACAGAGTGGGGGGGCCAGCTTTGGTGGCCCCCCCACCCTGCAGCCTACGAGCCCACATAGCCTATGTGGGCCCGGGCTCTTCTGCCCCCCCCTGGCCTTTGGGGAGGCAGGTAATGGGGGTGCGGGGGTTAATGGCAAGTCACCCGCTAGGGCCACCCCCCCAGCCTTGTGAACTGGTATAAGGGGTCTCATGGACCCCTTACCAGCTCACAAATGGTTAACTGTTAAAAAAAACACCACACAATAATAAAAAGTATTTTATTCAAAAAAAAAAAAAAATTTTTTAACTGTACTTACCTTCGATTGCAAGCTCTTGTCCCTCGCCGCTCAGCTGACAGATGCCTGTGATCGGCATCCAGAGAAGGAGAAGGCAGGAGATCAGAGGATCTCCTGTCACCTCCTTCCAGGGCACCGATCACCGGCATCTGAGAAGCTGAGAAAGCTGAAGCCGGTGATCGGGACCGGGATGACGTCATAAGCCCCGCCCCCAAGGGGGCGGGGCTTAGAGGCAAGATGGCGGCCGCCATCGAGAAGAAGAGAGGAGAGAGCCTCCCAGGCTCTCTCCTGAAGATCGGTAAGTCCTGGGGGGGGATCGGAGGCCCCCCAGGTGAAGAGGAGGGACAGCGGGAGCCAGCGCACACACAGGTAAGTGAATGTCATTTTTATTTTTTATTTTTTTTTACAGTTAGCAGCTGCTGCTGCAGAAGCGGGGGGGGGGGGGGGGGCGGCCTATTCCGGGGGCTCTCCTGGAGCCATCCGACCCCCCACGGGGGATCGCATGGCACCAAATTAAAGAGGAGACCCGGCCGGATCCAACAAGGGGTCAGGTGAGTATTTTTGATTTTTATTTTTTAAACTAGAAGCGAGGAAAGTCAAGCACGTAACACCTACGGGCTTGGCACTTAAGGCCCAGCCAAGCCAGCACGTAGGTGTTACGTGCTTGGCAACAAAAGGGTTAAAGTTTAACAAATTGCTGTTTATGAACACCTTCGTGCCTGCATTAAACAAGTAACATGCAATATTTTTTAGCGGCCGTAAATTACCAAGAGGGACTTTTTCAGCAAGATCTGTTTTAGATCAGGCGCATCTTCCTGCATGTGAGGGAAATTAACAAGTGAAAACTTCTTAATAAACCCTTTTTAACAAGCTCCCACGAGTGAGTGGAAGCAACACAAGAGTTGAACAAGTCACATTCCTATGTCGGATCTCTATCGCCATGAGCTAAGCGTCTTGACAACGTTGCGGCTCGGCTATGCGGCTGCGCGCTGCCACGTTAATATTCCTGTACAATTCCAGGCAAGGCGCCAGCACAGCACGCTGCAGCCGCCGAGACATAAACTGGACCCTCAGAGACACAACGTGTAGCAGGAAGCAGACAGACCACAAGCATAGCTCTCCCACAGGCACAGTTTCTGCCCCATCTGCCATTCAGCCCAGCCTGTGCCACCAGCTTAGCGGCTTCAAAAACTTGGCACCGTCTTTCACGGGCGAGTCAATTCCCAAGCCAACAATCACAAAAGATTAACGTTGTGTTACACGCCGGAGCATAGGGACATGGGGCTGCCTTATGGTTCCGCGTAATAGATTTTTGGGCGTTTTTAGACGTGGCTCGAGATATTTTGATTCATACAAGAAACCTAAAGATCTGGCATGCTGGCAAGCGTACGGCCTAATTACATAACGTGGGGGGTACATTCTCAGTGACATAGCAAATACATTCCTTTTGGAATTAGATGGAGGTTTAAACAGCTCAGCTCAAACTAATGACCCCATTTGATCTTTAAATATTCCAAGCCATCAGGGATAATCTTGTGCTGACTGCAAAGAACGGGCCCGGCCATTATAGTCTGTATTTAAAGAAGAGCCTTCAAAACAAAGTTCTGCCTCTGCTTGGTTCACATTGAGATTAACACAGATCTACAGAGTTCAAGTAGACCAAAACCTACTGTGATCGGCCCAGGAATCTATACGATTCCCGGGCCGATCGATTCCCTCCAAAATTGGGATGGCCCGCTGTGTGGAACCCCCCAGGTCGCCCATACGCTTACCTTCTTTTTGGTCCAACGTCACATGCGCGAGCCACATCCCTGATATCACTCTAGCAGGGTGCGTTCCTGCACCAGGCATTTGTGAATGGTCAGCGTGGGCACGCTCCCTGTTAGAGGGCAGTGGGGGATGCGGCAGTCAGCGCGCTCTGAGCCGTTCACCTTAAACGAAGGGATGTCAGCAGAGGTGAGTTTGTTTCCCCAACCTGGGGGGGGGGTTTCACACAGTGGGGCACCTCCGATCAAGGTGCCCAGGGGGCAAGGACTAAAACCCAGGATAGTCAAAATCCTGGGTTTTGGTCTACTTTAAGTCATTATTATGACCACCAGATAATATTTAAAGCAGAGCCAACAGGAGGTACTAGAACAGGTACTCAAGATCCTATCAGGTGGTACGCAACAAGGCTGTAGACTGGCCTGTAATCCAACATGATCTGTTGCCTTCTATACATGACCCAAACCCGATTTGCTCCACAGATAGACTGGCGGGAGCCATGCTGACCTGCAGTGCATCCTAAAGCTGCTGGAGGGTGCTTTGGAGAATCCATAGAGTCAACATGACAATTAAATGTGGTCCAACAGGTGCTCAATTGAGCTCAAGTCTGTAGAATTAGGGGCCAGAGTAGTACTTGGAAGTCTGCATCATGCTCCTTTCACCAGTGTCAAAAATGATCCAGCCATATGACATGTCGCATTGTCTTTTTGGAAGATCCCATCAGCCCCAGGGAAGACAATCTGCAAGTATGGGTGTACATGCAATGATGGATTCATAGCCAAGTGACTGCCACATAGATGCATGGGCCTTGAGAATGCTACATTCTGCAGAACATAAAGCTGCCAACACCAGCTTGTCCTTCAGCAATAGTTGTGAAGTGTTTCTTCTCAGATGTTGCTCACCTGCCCCAGCAATGTCCATCTATTTGATGAAGCAGAACTGAGAAACATGGATGTTCTGCAGAGCCCCATAAGCAGTTGGATTGACTGAACCCTTTTATACACAAGTCTTGTGTCCCCCATGTTTATTTGCAGCGGCAAATCGCTTCACTGTAGTGTCGGCCTGTCCTCACACAGCTTCATAGCCGACATGCACCTCTCATATCGATGGTAAATGATGCCCCACTGTCTCTATGATGCTTTGGGTACTATTTATCTGCTCCTAACCATTCCTGAACGGTTCAGTTTCAGATATCAATGCCTGCCTTTGCTCGAAAGTCCTTTACAGTAACAAGAGATAGAGTATGTGTGCAGACAGTCTATCACCCAACTAAGCCAGCTCATGACACTCAACTTCCTCCATAGGCTACACGCTGCCAAAAGTAGAAAGCAATCATAATGTGACTTTACTGAGAATATAGTAAAGAAACAGACATCTCTTATTGGAAATGATCTGTGCGCATTTGATGCACAAGACCTACGCTCTGCAGATAAGATGATGCCTGCTACTGAACCAACATGGCTGACAGATCATAAGAGCTGCAGCTTAATCATCTCCCATCAACAGCTGCATTACTTAGGAGCAAATCTTACTACGAAGCCAAAGATCAGCAGGCGTCGTACCTCTTGGGACATTGGTCAAGCGTGTGACATACAAGAGTGCCTGCTAGGCGGCGGATGGATGATGGAGGTAGTCTGCAAATGGCCCATTTCGACGGACCAAATTGCCTGGGAGGGTTTCACGTGTTATCAGATGAGAATGCGTCACTGCGATTGAGCCATGAACGAGAAGACCTTCGTTGGTCGTGTGTCATATCGTTTAGGGCAATATAAAAGTTATCGTTTGTTGCATGTTCTTTTACACATGGAAACAAAAAACACAAATTGCGCACAGCACAACCAATCTCACAAACAATTCACCGACAAATCTACCGCATCCTATGTGCAAATAGTCCACTCGCATATCAGTTGTATGTTCTTATGCTCAACCAACAGTTTATTTATCTGTTGGGGAAATAGGTCATTACTGTATTTCCTGAGACAGTTATCAAGCACAAACACAACTGTCCTAACCGCTTCCGATTGATCAGATATGACATTTTACAATCCTTTCCGTTAGGGACGTCGGCTCCAATCAGAGCTACCAAACTGCTGCTTTTTCAAACTAATTTTTTTTTGACCAACAGTCAAAAATGACCTAAACCAGACCAACACAACAGTGCTCATAGGCATCCCTTCCCCATGGCAATTTACATTGCTGTACATAAAAATTCATTTACCTTTTTCTAACTCCTGCTGTGGTAAATTTGAGAAACAAAATGACAGCACATGCATTTGCAGGCCACCTGCAAACTGGAAGTGCTGCTGGGCTTCCTGTTACTGTGTATTGTCAGTTATGTCAGTTGAAACCAGGCAGCATCATGGCTGAGATGCCGAGAGAGGAAGCTCCAAAATGGCCACTACCTTTCTTTTCCAACTGTGCCAGGCTCTTGGTCCGGTTTAATACAATTAAATGAGAAACAGAAAAATCAGCTCTCCTTGACCAGACAACCATAGTTTTTTTTAAGAAAAAAAAATCAGCTTTGTCCAACTGGGCACTGAATGGATGGTATACAACCAATGTATTTTTATCAGTTGCATCAGTTATGTATTGGTTATGCTCCAAGTAAATCTGATTCTATTGATTAATTGTAGCTTTTGGCCCTGTAGAGTATAGCAATCAATAGAATCAGATTTACTTGGAGCATAAACAGCCATACTGGCACCTTTCACTGATCTTTATTCCTGTTAAACTGGAAGACCAAGGGGGATACCTACAGACCATGTGACTGTGGCGGCCAGGCACAGGGCTAGATTTCTCCAAGGTAAGACTTTATGCTTTACCGGGTGTTACAGAGCAGGGGGAGGAGATGGGGATGGCATCAGTAACTGTGACGCCACTTTTTGTGGCCCCCAAGATACAAATGCCAGGGGAACACCACTGGATTGCAGGAAAAAGGTAAGGTTTCATGGAATGGTGGGGCGGGTGGGTTTGGAGCGTGTGCTGACAGCCCTGGATTCTAGGAGGAGTGGAGTTTAATTTTGTAACTCATGGGTGATGATGGGGGTTACTAACAGACTGGACTTCCCTTCAGAAGACCTTTACTAGGCATAGGGGAGTATATCGCTAATTTAGGGTTCACAGACAGCAATATGTGATAATCACATCCCTACTAATAAGTTAAAGGGACTGTCAAACGAAATCTCAAAAAAAAAAAAAAAAAACTTAACTGGTTGTAACTGCCACAATCACATGCACCAGGTCTTGGGATGCTCCATCTGTTTATTGCCCTGATGCCCAAATTGCCCTATTCAATTATCTGCCCTTCCACTTGGCAGGCCGCTTTAAGCTCAGGAATGTATGTAGTGGTCAACAGATTTACAATCCAGGTGTTTATACCGTAGAAGTGCTTAAAGCCAATCAAGAGAGGCAAAAATAAAATATATAGACCAGACTGGTCCATAATGTCACCAATTGTGGCTTTTGTTTAAAGAGTGACAGCAAGCAAAGTGTGGCCAAACAGCACACAGGCTTCACATTCCAGCTGTGACGCATGGAGGGGTGTGCGCGCTCCCCCCCCCCCCCCCGGCTGGCGGCTGAGAAGTAACACGTAAGCACAGCGTGTGCGTGTGTTAGAGGGGAAACACGTGTACACTCAGCTGGAATATTACAACACACACATTCCAGCAATCTGCTTAGACAGGAGTGTGACACGCTACCCTTAGAAGCCAGGCAACAACCCCCTGGTGGACTACAAGTGACAGCATTCACCAGTAGCCAGCTATACCGAAACACACACTTGCTACACTGTACTGTAAACTGCAACTGTCATGGATGGACTCCCACATGGGATCCATAGCGGACATCTATAAGGCAACCAGCACCTTCCTGAAAGGGTCTTTACATTAAAGTGGACCAAAAACTCACTGCCCCCAGATCAAAAAAAAAAAAAAAAGACTTTAGGGCCAGGTGAAAGCCCCCACCCCAGGGCCCCAGCAATATTGGGATTCCCTGGTTTCACCATATACTTTCAAGCTCAATTTGGCACCCCTACATCCGAGGTGGGCACTCCTGCTAATGGCACAATTGGGGGATGCCCCAGCAATCAATTCATTAAGATGGACCAATCACAAGGATTTTCACTATCCTGTGATCGGTTCTTGTCCATGGGGCTTGGGATGCCCCCAGATCAAGTCCTCTTTCTGCTGTTCCCATAGGCACAAGCTGTGGATACTAATGCAAGGCAAAAAAGAATTGGAACTGAATATCGGCAAAGGGTGCAGAGGCATCCACTGTGTTGACCCAATTTAAGACCTAATTGCCGGGCAAAAATATGCACTTCAATCTATCCTGACTTGACAAGAGACCCCCCCCCCCCCCCCAAGGTGCCATTGGAGTGAGGTTAGAGAAATGCTTTTATAAGGAGGCACCTTTATGCACTGTTAAAGCAACTGGCAAATCTCATCAGGGAGAAAATTACTCATTGGAGGAGCTTGTGGGTGAAAGACTTACTGCTGGAATATTACAGGCTGCAAAATGAGCCAGCAGCTGGAAAATGTCTAAACAGCTGTGAGGTCTTTTCCAAATGCCACACAATTCAAGCAGACCTAAACCCTCACTGGCAACTTTGCTGGGAGGAGCCTGGTCCACATCAACAATAACCTAGCCTAATCTATACCCTTTACACAATAAGTGGTGATTAAATAGATTATTCACCTTTTACTAGCAGAACTCTATAGAGTGATGGGTAGTAAATAGCTGCACACACGTGGCAGCCATGTCTCCTACTTTAGAAGACTTGCATGTTTGCAATGTGTGACCATTCCCTGTCCCCCATCATAAAGAGATGTCCTAAAGATCTTTAAATGCAGGGGTGTCCCAAATGGTTAAACCCCCTGTAGGTGAACATCCAACACAAGGCTGTGCAGTGGGGCCTGTCCCTCAGATGCTGATGAGAACTACTTCCTGATCATAAATAGAGTAGAGGAGATGGGTACATTAAAGCAATTTTATATGGTGATATTCAAACTCATGCAAGGCTGCTGGATCCATACAGAGATTTTCTATTCATCCATTTTCAAGAAACATTACAAAACTTTAAGAAACACTTGCAACCATTGCTGCACCTCCTTCAAAAAAAAAAAATCCCCAACTACCCTTCAGCCTATGGAGGAAAGTGGGGAAAACTACATAAAACTTAGAACAAATGATGGTGGAAACAGAAACTGCAATAGAAGACTCCACACAGGATGACTCAAGACAGACAGCTGGCTGTAAAGCTCGACATCTTCCGGTAAAGGGAAGAAAATTAAATAAATGTGATTTTGGTAAGAAAGCCCTATGCACAAAGGCTGCCAATCCTGTGTACAACCTCACCTATTCTGCCGTAAGAGGGAACAGTTTCCTTAAAGCAGAACTCAAGAGAGGGTTAAACTTGCTTTTCTTTTTAAACCTAGAGCCTTTCTATATCACTCCCTTGCCCTCGCCTTTTTGTTCTTTCAGAAACATGCTTCGAATGCAAACTTAAAAGACGAAAAGAACCAATGGTTTGGACCATCGTGGGTTTTGTCCCTCCTGTTGGTGGCATCCCCAGCTGCATCCCCGGGGTTCACATGTTAACTCACCTTTTTCTCATTCTCACAGTGCATTGCGAGGGCAACTTGCCTTTCCTTTGCACAGTGATCTCAATGCAGCAAAGAAAATCTAAATGGCGTGAGTAGGCTAGCCTCTGTGGCCATGCCCATGCTGGTCATTTAGAAAGGCCTGGTGCGGTTACACATCTAGCTAGAAAAGTGCTGGAGATGTGATGCGGGCTCGTGGAAGTGGCGAGTGGATCAGGCGATCCGGGTATTTCAAACAGTGGGATATTCCAATTTGAGATGACCCATAAACAGGTAAATTTAGTCTTATAGACTCAAGGGGGTGAGATTTTGCTTTAAAAGAGCTATAAAAGGCCTGTGACCTACTTTTGGTCACATTTATAATTGATCCCTTCTTTGGGGGTACTTGTCTCTAGGAGGTACTTGGTATAAAAGGTTTGAGAACCACTGTTCTAGAGTGTAGACCTGTTTCGGGCCTTGGCGTACAAAAACACACAGCAGCCAATTCTCACCTTACCCCTGGGCCAAAAAGGGTTCACTGCACAGTTCACTGATGTTTTACCCCTTCCGTTATCAGCATGTTTACAGTACATACTGCCCAGGATGGCTCCAGCACACTCTCCTGCCTTGAGCCATAAGATAGCAGGTAAGTACTTTTATTTTTACTTTTATTTTCTTGCCTACAGTTTTAACTTTGCATGTTCAGCCCTACACTGGTGTCTGTAACCGAGACTGAGGAGGGGTGGCAGCCGCTCAGACCATTTTATAACTAACCTGGGGGGTGCACGTTAGGGCAATTAGGATACAAAAGTCTTAAAGGAGCCACAGCACTCTAAACTTGGTTAAAAACAGAGGGCTCAGTCAAACACATCTGTAGAAGTATGCTTAAAGTGGACCCTGGGTCCTGGGTTTTGGTCCACTTCGGCGGGGCACCCCCGATCGGGTGAAACCCCCCAGAAACCCCAAAAAACTCACCCCTCAACGCTCCCATGTGAACGCCGCAGCCAATCCCCGCCAACGTCCAGGCGGGGATCAGGAACGTCCAAGCCGCTGCCGCCGCCTCCCGCGCGTCACTCTCGGCACGCGCGCCCCCGCCGGCCATTCACAGAGGGCCGGCGCGGGCACGTCTGGAGGGGCGTGCGGGAGGCGGCGGCGGCGGAAGAGGCGGCGGATCAGGTAGGGTCTTTTTGGGGTTTCTGGGGGGTTTCACCCCGCGGGACATCCCGATCTCGGATGTCCCGCGGGGTGGGAGGTGATCGGCCCGGGAATCTTATAGATTTCCGGGCCGATCACCCCTGGGTGTTGGTCCTCTTTAAGCTGCACCACCATGCCAAGGTGCCTCTGTGGGGTGCAGTCCTAACTCTAATCTCTGAGAGCCCATTTGGGACATACAATGCAAGAGATAAATTGGGAGCAGGCTTACCTGAGGTTCCCCTAAACCTCAAGTGCAAGCCATGGGGTGGAAGGGTCAAAGACCTTGCAATACAGCCTAGACCCCACACTCCATGTGCTTTCACAAATTCAAAAGAAACAAAGGAGGGGTGGCAGCCGCTCAGACCATTTTATAACTAACCTGTGAGGCGCAAGTTAGCAGGGCAGTTAGGATACACAAGTCTTAAAGGAGCTTAAAAGGAGTGCTGTGGCTCCTTTAAGACTTTTGTATCCTAATTGGCGCTGGTGGTGCAGCTTAAGCATACTTCTGCAGATGTGTGTGACCGAACCCTCTGTTTTTAACCAAGTTTAGAGACAGATTGTAGGCTGGTCTGCAAGCTAACAGAGTTGAGTGCTGTGGCTCCTTTAAGACTTTTGTAACCGAGACTGGTGACCCGCTATGAGGCCCCCCCCCAATAACCCTTTCTTGTGCCATTGGTGTTTCCAGATGGTCTGTACATGAAAGTTTTCTGCCATTGCCACTTGCAGGGGCAAACAACTACAAAGCAAATACACCCAAGAAACCAGATGACCTTGCTATTATACTATACTAAAGGCAAAGCTTGGTTGTAATGACATCACAGTAGGGAAAGGGGACTCCCACAACTATGCCTAGGAGGGCATATGCACCATCTTCGACTAGTCCAGCTGTCTACACACAGCATTTCTGTTGGGTGCTGAGTGTACATCAGACTGATGAAGAGGGGGCACATACCAAATATGTTACCTTTTTATGATGTCAGGAGCCACACTTGATATTTATCATGTGTACAAAGTTTCCCTAACCTCTCCTCACTCACTCCCCCCCCCCAATCTAAAACACCAAGCCGTAATGGTCACCAGGTATGTACATTAAATACATAGGTAGGGTCCCTTGCATCTAGGAGCTACATGGGGTGCAAGACCAAATCTTCATGTGGAAGGGAATTCTACTTGTCACCTGGCTCAAGGAAGTGGAGTATAGAAAGTATAGACACAAACAGGGCAATAAATCTGAGGTTATAAACTGTGGGGGGTTCCTTATAGGAGGAACTACCTACCCAAACAGGGATTTCAAGATGCCATGCAAAAGTGGGTAGGAAATTCAATGGAACCGCACTGCACAGCAGCCAACTACAGAAAATAGTGCCCACGTGTCCCTTCGTCCGCCAGCAACCAAACAGGAGTTCACATGTGCCAGGTGACTGGCTGCCAGCCAATGTCCATGTGCCTCACAACAGGGTGCAGAGGTGAGGACCCTGTAAGCGATATAGCCTGTTCCTACCTAGTTTTTAACAATTTATTCCATATCTGGGGATATCTTAGGTCTAGAGCAGACCCCAAATCTTCTATTGAGTTCCAGTGCACTATAATGGTAAACAGAGACTTTATGAACTACCCGAGTAGTGGTCCAAGCAATAGAAAGCAGCACATAAGAAAGGTAGAGTAGGGACAGAGTGAGGTACACAGCTGGAGGTGGGATTGCATGCATTAGTGTAGGCAATATATGAATACTAGGTTCCAAGTAACCATATTTTAAACTCAAAAAAGCCGATCTTAAACGCAGAAGGAGACCATATGGTCTATAGACTTCTCTTCTCTGGACCAGTACCCCAGAATTGAATGCCTGTGCAGAAGCTCCTGGGAATGGACACTGAAAATGCAAGAGGCTTTAGGGGGGATACACACAGAATACGCTGGTCTAACCCAGCAATCACGATGAGGCCAGGGATACCCTTTCCAACAACTGGCAGTGGGGGGATTGGAGGGTCCCAAAACAGTGTCTTCCATATGTCAAACTTTTCTATGTATGATGTGAAACACATGAGGATTATGGACACAGGTCCTCATTAATAGGAAACCCCTAATGATACCATAAAGGTCTATGTTCAGGGCTTAAAGTGGACCAACACCGAGAGGTGATCGGCCCGGAAATCTATAAGATTCCCGGGCCGATCACCTCCCACCCCGCGGGACATCCGAGATCGGGATGTCCCGCGGGGTGAAACCCCCCAAAAAACCCCCAAACACCTTACCTGATCTTCCCTCGCGCCCCTGTCCCCGCTCCCACGTGACTGGACGGTCCAATCCCCGCCAACGTCCAGGCGGGGATCAGGAACGTCCAAGCGGCTGCCGCCGCCTCCCTCGCGCCCCTGTAGGCGTGCTCGCGCCCGCGCCGGCCGTCTGCGAATGGCCGGCGGGGGCGCGCCGAAAGTGACGCGAGGGAGGCGGCGGCGGCGGCAGCCGCTTGGACGTTCCTGATCCCCGCCTGGACGTTGGCGGGGATTGGACCGTCCAGTCACGTGGGAGCGGGGACAGGTAAGATTTTGGGGCTTTCTGGGGGGTTTCACACAGCGGGGCACCCCCGATCGGGGTGCCCCGCCGAAGTGGACCAAAACCCAGGATAGTCAAAATCCTGGGTGTTGGTCCACTTTAACCACATAAGCTAGTGCTTCTTGACACTACCCATGGAATCCAGGTTTTGGTGAAGGACGACACCCCATGTGCCCCAATAACCTTCAGCAAGGTCTATGGTAGTGCCTAAGCTAAGTTCTGGTAAAGGAGAACACAGCATAATCTAGCATGCCCAATGCACTGCAGGTTCTATACTCAAGTCTTGGAGGGATGATCTCATAAAATAGTCTCCCCCCCACAAGGTTTGGGTTTAGGTCCTGATGATGACCCCATAAACTAGTCCTCCCTAAAGCTGCAACCTTCTGCAGTGTTTCTGCTCAGGTCCTGGTGACGACCCCCATGAACTAGTGCTCCCCAATCCCCCCCCCCCCCCCATCATGCTGATGACCCATAATGGGTTCATCCACATCCAAGTGTCCTGCAAGATCTATGCTCCGGGTCTGGCGATGGGAATCACCCCATAAGTTAGAATGCCCATGCAGGGTCCGCGCTCAGGTCCCGGCCACGACCCATAAGCCGCAGGGTCCGCGCTCAGGTCCCGGCCACGACCCATAAGCCGCAGGGTCCGCGCTCAGGTCCCGGCCACGACCCATAAGCCGCAGGGTCCGCGCTCAGGTCCCAGCCACGACCCATAAGCCGCAGGGTCCGCGCTCAGGTCCCAGCCACGACCCATAAGCCGCAGGGTCCGCGCTCAGGTCCCAGCCACGACCCATAAGCCGCAGGGTCCGCGCTCAGGTCCCGGCCACGACCCATAAGCCGCAGGGTCCGCGCTCAGGTCCCGGCCACGACCCATAAGCCGCAGGGTCCGCGCTCAGGTCCCGGCCACGACCCATAAGCCGCAGGGTCCGCGCTCAGGTCCCGGCCACGACCCATAAGCCGCAGGGTCCGCGCTCAGGTCCCGGCCACGACCCATAAGCCGCAGGGTCCGCGCTCAGGTCCCGGCCACGACCCATAAGCCGCAGGGTCCGCGCTCAGGTCCCGGCCACGACCCATAAGCCGCAGGGTCCGCGCTCAGGTCCCGGCCACGACCCATAAGCCGCAGGGTCCGCGCTCAGGTCCCGGCCACGACCCATAAGCCGCAGGGTCCGCGCTCAGGTCCCGGCCACGACCCATAAGCCGCAGGGTCCGCGCTCAGGTCCCGGCCACGACCCATAAGCCGCAGGGTCCGCGCTCAGGTCCCGGCCATGACCCATAAGCCGCAGGGTCCGCGCTCAGGTCCCGGCCACGACCCATAAGCCGTAGGGTCCGCGCTCAGGTCCCGGCCACGACCCATAAGCCGCAGGGTCCGCGCTCAGGTCCCAGTAACGACCCATAAGCTCCATGCTCAGTGCCTGGTGATGGGCATCACCCCATAGGCCAGCATGGCCAGCTGCAGGGTGTTTGCCCACATGCCTGGCTAGTATAAGTGGCCAAGGCCAGATCGGGGGGGTTGCCCCAATACCCCCCAGACCCCTAACATGGGGCAATGCGAGGCAGTAGGAGTGGGGCCCCCCGTCACTCACCTCGAACATGAGCCCGAGCAGGAAGAGCATGGCCAGGCACGAGACAATGTCGGCGTGGTTCTGGATGATGAACTCATGGCTGAGCACTGGCGGGGTCTTGCTGCTCTTCTTGCGGATGGCCATGGTGCCGGATGGCGGCAGCTCTCTGGCGCACAGCACAGACACTGCCTCGCTCTCCTCCTCCTCCGCCTGGGATGACGCCGTACACAGCCGCTGCTCCACCACGTCAGCACTGCGGGGCGGAGCTTCTGGAGCCTAACGTGTCCCGGGCGCCATGTTACATTCTGGCAAATCTTTTCTCCAACTCCACCTTCTGCTGAAGGTGCTAACGTGTGACGGGTGCTAATGTGACTTTACATTATTCTGGAAAGTTTTGCTAAAATGCGGTTGTATATTAGTGAAGTTATACAGAGTAAATTAGCTGCTGCCAGTAAGAAAGATGGCTGCCGGGAAAGTTTATTTCTAAACAAGAGCGACGTCTTGGACACAGTTGTAGTTCGGGTGACGTTGTAGGGAGGGGCTTGCGCGGTCCAGTAAGGATGTGGTGTTCGGCGGTTGGTCACGTAGGACAGTGAGCGCTGCGATAGGCGGGGCCAGGCCCTGGCAGACACTGCTCGCTGGGCTTGGCCACAGAGCTAACACTCTAATTGTGCACCTGTATTAGGGCCAGACTTTGGGCAAGTGTCACCCTGTGCGAAACTTCGGGATGCCCCCCCACAGCAACACGCATGGGTAGAATAAATATGAAGAGGTGAAAAGAGAGCATAGACAGAATGTGGAAGAGCAAAAGAAAAGATAAAACATATGGGATGACAGAGACATAGGACCTTATTCATGAAGGGGTAGCGGCAGGTAGTGCCTGTACAGCGGCAGGTAGCGCCAGGTAGTGCCTATACAGCCGCAGGTGAACTACGGACATGGCAGCAATTACACATTTATGAAGCCGAATCTGTGGAGCGACTGGAACACCGCCATGTAGCGTCCGATTCATCATTATCCCAGGCTCAGCGTACAGCGCCGGCGTTCAGCCTTGCAGAGCGTGACATCTTACCTTGGCGCTCTCCCATACATTTCTATGGACGATCCTTAAATCCCTTTCCTGATCCCAATTTTTTTTTTAAATAAAATCTCAAAACCTTCTGACGTATCCTGGCCTAGAAAATGACATTTTTGAAAACCTTTTTGATTAATATTATTTTTATGTAGAATTGTCCTTACATGTCTGGTATTAAAGTGTTCATGTTACAATGTAATAATGTAATTCCATATGTTTTCTCTTTGTTACTAGTGGGTACATGTTCAAAAACAGCCTTTAAAGTGGACCAACACCCTCCCCTGATCGTAAAGTGGACCAACACCCTCCCCTGATCGGCCCAGGGAGCGCGCCCACGTCGGCCATTCACAAACGGGCGCCGCCTCCCGCACGTCCCTCTAGCAGGGCGCGCACCCGTGCCGGCCGTTTGTGAATGGCCGGCGTGGGCGCGCTCCCTGTAAGAGGGACGCGCGGGAGGCGGCGGCCCGCACTCAGCTTGCCCGTCGCTGTCTCTTCTTGTCCGTCGGCGGCGATTGGACGAGCGAGTAACGTGGGAACGGGGTCACCTTGTCATGCCGTTCGGACTCTGTAATGCCCCTGCAACATTCCAGCACTTTGTAAATGACGTGTTCAGGGATTATCTTGATATTTTCGTCATCATCTACCTGGACGATATATTAATCTTCTCTTCCTCCCTCTCGGAACATCGGGAACATGTCCGTCGTGTCCTTCTGCGTCTTCGAGAGCATCAATTATACGCAAAACTGGAGAAATGTCAGTTTGAACAACCTTCAATTCAGTTCTTGGGGTTACTTATCACCAGTACCGGCATTGTGATGGATCCTGAGAAGGTGGCCGCCGTCTTGGACTGGCCACAACCCGTGAATCGAAAGGAAGTGCAGCGTTTCATTGGCTTCGCCAACTTTTACAGCCGTTTTGTCACGGGGACCACGCACTCACCTGGCCTTCGGTCCCACACCGGCTGCGCTCGGTCGGCCGGCACGCAGGCTGGGCGGCGTCTCCGGCAGGCGGCGGCTCGACGGCCTCTGTTCCCGGCCGCCGCTCGGCTATTTCCGCCACGAGCAGCCGCTCGGCTGTTTCCGTCGCGAGCGGCTGCTCGGGCGGCTCCCTCTTCGGCGGCGTCTTGAGCAGCCGCGTCCCTGACATCGCGGCGTGCTCCTGACGCGCAGCATCGCGCTCGCGCGCGCGAGCATTCTGTACTTATGCCCTCCGGCGGCGCTGCACACAGCGCGGCCGCCGGAGGTAATTAGTTCTGGGCCAATGAGCCCAAGGTTCCTAGTTCCTTGGTTTGAATGGGACAATCAGCCCCAGGTTCCTAGTTACACCAATCATGTCCCTCTATCTACTCGGTCACTTCCTATAAAGGTGTTCCTATTGCAGTTGATCCTTGCCCGTGATAGCGTGCTGCTGGGTGTGAATTGGTGTCCGTTTCGTTACGTATCTTGCCGTGTATGACCATCCCTGATTGCTGCCTGGACCGACCTTTGCCTGTTTTTTTACCACGATTTCTGCCTGCTCCTCTGTACTGCGTATCTCTGATTCCCCGGTGTGACCTTTGGCTTGACCTGACCATTCTTCTGTCTCATCCACCTGTACCGTGCTTCCTTGGATTGATCTACCGTGTATGACCTTTGCCCGTTTGACCCTACCCAGTCTCGTTCCTGGTTCGTTGCCTTCCCCTGCATAAGTCTGCATCCTTTGTGCTAAGAAGTCCTGGGGGCAACCGTGTCCGGTGAGGCGTGTCCTGCGTCCCGGCAAACGGGGGCTTGTCTATAGGCGAAGAAAGCAGCGGAGATTGGGGGTTGCAGACTTATTGGAAGGTGGGCGTCCCACGGGACCTGACACGTTTTATTAAAGATTTCTCATGGATAGTTCGCCCAATCACTGATCTTACTCGTAAGAATACTCCATTTGTCTTGTCTAAAGCTGCTGAAGAGGCCTTCTCTCATCTCAAGGAGCGTTTCACTTCTGCCCCTATCTTGAGACATGCCGACCCTGAGCTCCCTTTTGTACTTGAAGTAGATGCCTCCATCAATGCTGTAGGGGCAGTACTCTCTCAACGAGAATCTGAGCAAGGAGAACTCCATCCCGTAGCCTTCTTTTCCAGAAAACTGTCTTCAGCAGAACAAAACTACGATGTTTGTGACCGAGAACTTCTTGCTATCAAACTTGCCCTGGAGGAATGGCGTTATCTATTGGAAGCCGCCAGACATCCAATTTTGATCCTCACGGACCACAAGAACCTGGAGTACCTACGGTCTGCAAAAAGACTCCGGCCACGTCAGGCAAGGTGGTCACTATTCTTTTCCAGATTCTCCTTTCATATATCTTACCGTCCAGGAAACAAGAATACCAAACCTGATGCACTCTCCCACTATTTTGCAACCGAACCATTTCTTGTTACTGGAATCCGAACTCATTGCTGAGATTCGACGAGCATCCAATTCTATCCCAGAGAACCTACAATCTGAACTATCACGAGTAGATGGAATTCTTGTCCATCAAGGAAAGATTTTTGTTCCTGAATCTTTACGTTCCAGGGTTCTGGCCGAATTCCATGATCATCCCTTGGCAGGCCATTTCGGGCTCAGGAAGACGCTACATCTGATCTAACGTCACTTCTGGTGGCCCACCTTAAGAGCAGACTGTATATCATATGTTTCCTTTTGTGGGACGTGTGCCCGGAACAAACACCTAACCACCAAACCTGCTGGTCTTCTCATGCCTCTCCCGGTGCCAGAACGTCCCTGGGAACAGATTTCTATGGACTTTATTGTGGAACTTCCACCTTCGGACAACAACAACACTATTTTGGTGGTCGTAGACTATCTAACCAAGTATGCTCATTTTATAGCTCTCCCCAGCCTTCCTTCGGCCTCGAAATTAGCACAAGTTTTTGTGAAAGAAATTGTCCGCTTACATGGCCTGCCCTCTAAGATCGTGTCTGACCGTGGAGTTTACATATCACTTTGGCTCATTCATCAGCCTATCATCCTCAGACCAACGGGCAGACTGAACGGGTGAATCAATCACTGGAACAGTACATAAGATGTTATTCTTCAGCCCTGCAGGACAACTGGACACAGTTACTTCCATTAGCTGAACTGGCTTACAATAACTCTGTCCATTCTTCTACCCGCCTACTCCATTTGCTGCAAATTATGGATTTGATGCCAAGACCTTGCCTGATACCTGCATTCTAGTGAATGTACCGGCAGCTGCAGATTTAGGAGCCCATCTAGCTGCCACTCATCAGATGCTCCGAACAACCCTTCGTGCTGCCCAAGAACGTTACAAACGGACAGCAGATACCCGGTCTCGGTCTTCAGCTTCCAATTTCGCGGTAGGAGATCAAGTCCTGCTCTCTACCACTCATCTAAGGCTTCATCTTCCCTCAAAGAAGTTGGGTCCTAAGTTTATCGGGCCTTTTAAGATCAAGAGAGCTATTAACGAAGTTGCCTTTGAATTGGAATTACCTACTCGCCTGAAAATACATCCAGTTTTTCACGTGTCCCTTTTAAAGAAAGGAACTTTTAGAGATTCCCAAGATAGACCTCCTGATCCGATTATTGTGGATGGTGAAGAGGAATATGAGGTCGAACAGATCCTGGATTCACGGAAGAGAGGTGCCTCCATTCAGTATCTTGTTCGTTGGAAAGGTTACGGCCCAGAGGAAGATTCCTGGGAGCCATCTAGTAATCTCAATGCTCCACGATTAATCAGAGCTTTTCAGCAAAGACACTCTAGGTTGGCCACCCGGAGGCGTCCTTTAAGGGGGGGGGCAATGTCAGTCTCCTCACTTACCTTGCCCTTTAAAGCATCGAATGCATGCTAGGCCACTGTCTGCATGCAGCAGCAGACATGCTCACCTGGGTGTTTGTTGCAGAGCAGGCTGTTCACCTGTCGCATGCTCCACAGCGACACCTAGTGTTCAGCCCATTGGAAGTACACAAAAGAGTGTAAGCTCTTGGGCTTGATTTCACTTCCTGGTCTCCTGAGTTTGAATGGACAGGAAGTGACCTCACCCAGACTCTGACTCATCCCTCCCTGTTCTAATTGATAGCCCTATTTAAGAAGACTGCTGGCCTGCAGCCATTGCTGTGTTATCAGCTTACTTCCTGGACTCTGTTTCCCTGACTCCTGAATATCTGATCTGAATACCTGGATTTACACTTGTTGTCTGGCAGCCTCTGACCTCGGATTCATCCTTGAACTTTTCATTTGCTCTTGGGATTATTTTTCTTCACTTCGCCCCACACCTGGAGCTCAGCTCAGCTCTTCCCATGGTTATAGCCAGGAGGCGTGACACTACCTGGCGCTAGTAATGAATCAGGCTGCCCGAGAGATGAAGAAATGGGACAAAAAGGGAGGAATGTGGTAAAACGAAAGTGAGAGAAAATACAATCTCCTTAGAGTTACTAGGATTAGGACACAGAGAAGGAAAAACAATGTCCTGATTGAGATGAAAAGCAGACACAACCTTAGGCAGAAAATCTGGCTTAAAACGAAACACCACCTTGTCCTGGTGTCTCTCAAAATAAGGGGGTTTGATGGAAAGCACCGCCGACTCAGAAACACGCCTAACAGAAGTGATAGCCACCAAAAAGACTACCTTAAGAATCAAAATAGACAAAGGGGCCTCACGCAAAGGCGCAAAGGGAGACCCCTGCAAGGCAGATAAGACCAAGTTCAAGTCCCAGACTGGTAACATAGGCTTACATGGGGGACGCACGTAAGTAACCCCCTGGAAGAAGGTCTTGACCAGGGGATGCTGAGCAACAGATCTTTGGAAGAAAATGGCCAAGGCAGAAACATGACCTTTTTAGAGTACTGAGCTAAAGACCCAGATCCAAACCATGTTGCAGAAATTCCTGAATCCTAGGAATAGAAAACACACGACAGGGAAGCGACTTAGACTCGCACCAGTCAGTGTAAGTACGCCAAACCCTATAATAGATGGAAGAAGAGGACCTTTTCCTAGCCCTGGTCATGGTATTAACAACTGAGGCAGGCAGCCCCTTTTCCATCAAGATGGAGGTTTCAGCAGCCAGGCCGTCAAAGCCAGCGTTTGTAAATTGGGGTGGCGTAGGTGCCCCTGAGTGAGCAGATCTGGAACCCGGGGCAGGGCGTACTGATCTACTGCCAGCTGCACGATGTCTGCGAACCACACTCTTCTTGGCCAACAGGGGGCCACCAGTATGGCTGGCACCCCTTCCTGAGCTATCTTGCGCAGCACCCTGCCCAGTAGGGGAAACGGGGGAAACACATACAGGAGCTGAAAACTCGTCCAAGACATTGCTAAGGCATCCATGGCTAAGGCCAGAGGATCCTGGGATAGAGAGACAAACACTGGAAGCTTGTGATTGTGACGGGACGCAAACAGATCCACATCCGGCTGACCCCAGCGGTGGCACAGGGAGCGAAACACCCTGCTGCTGAGGGACCATTCTCCCAGACGAGAGGTCCCCCTGCTCAGAGAGTCTGCCTCCAGATTCTCCACCCCCGGAATGTACACAACCGAGATGCAGGGAACATTGTCCTCCGCCCAGGACAGAATCATAGACACTTCCCTGAGGGCCCTCCTGCTCTGGGTCCCTCCCTGATGATTGATGTAGGCAACCGCCGTCTGGTTGTCCGAGCGGACCTGAACAGCCCGACCCTGAAGGTGTGGGGTTAATTGGGCGAGAACCAACCTGATCTCCCTCAACTCCAGAATGTTTGATAGGGGTGTGGGCCTCCTGAGGGCCCAACTGACCCTGGAATTTCAGGGATTTCCAAAAGCCCCCCAACCTGTCAGACTGGCATCCGTGGTGACAGTCTCCCAGCAAGGGGCCAGAAAGGATCTGCCCCCCAGCAGGTTCCATGAGTCCAGCCACCACGATAGAGACCGCCTGGCCAGAGGGGACAGAACAAACACCTGATCCAAGGACACGGGGTCCCGATCCCATACTGACAAGAGGTGAAGCTGAAGAGGTCTCATGTGAAACTGAGCATATGGAACCGCCTTGAAACAGGACACCATCAGGCCCACCAGCTGCATGCCCTGCCTGATGGACGGATGAGGACAAGACAGAATGACCCGTGCCTGCTCTTGAAGACCCTCCACCTGCTGAGGAAGAAAGATCTTGACCTGAGATTAATCCAGAATCATGCCCAGAAAGGACTTCACCATGGAAGGAGACAGGGAAGATTTAGGGTGGTTGATCACCCAGCCGAATGACTCCAGTGTGGACACCACCAGCTGGTTATCCAGCTCTGCCTGTTGGAAGGACTGAGAAGCAATAAGCATGTCGTCCAAGTAGGGAAGAATGCGAATGCCCTGAGATCTCAGCAGAGCCATCACACCTGCCAGCACCTTGGTGAAAACCCTGGAAGACGAGGTGAGACCGAAGGGCAAGGCCACATATTGGTAGTGCTGATCCTCCAGAGCGAACCTGAGGACTCTCTGATGACCAGGAAAGATTGGAATGTGAAGATAAGCATCCTTGATGTCTACAGAGGTCATGAAGTCCCCTGGGCGTAGCGAATTCACAGCGCAGAGTCTCCATGCGAAAGTGTCTGAATCTGACAAATTTGTTGAGGAGCTTGAAATCCAGGATGTGTCTGATGGACCCGTCTTTTTTGGGAACAGTGAAAAGATTGGAATAGTAGCCTTTGCCCCTTTCCCACAAGGGCACCCGGAAGATGACTCCCAATTCCAGAAGGCCTTGGACAGCAAGGGACAGACCCTGAGCTGACAGGGGGTGTTGAGCCATCCGGGATTTGATGAATCTTGGGGGCGGCCAGGCTGCAAACTCTATCTTGTAACTGGAGGACACTACCTCCTGAATCCAGCGGCGGTCTGAGACATGACGCCTCCAGACGTGAGCAAAGAGCCGAAGCCGCCCCCCACCAGGATGGGTGAGGGCGCCCCTTCATGCCTGAGGGGGCTTGGGGGAGGACTTAGGCTTGGGACCCCAGGAGGGACCAGGGCGGCCACGTCCTCTCCCCTAAAAATCTCCACGGGCTCCAGCAAAGGAAGCTCCCCGTCCAATTCTGGAACCCCGGAAGGAAGGAAGAAAGGCACCTGAACCCCGAAAGGACCGGGGCTGCCTTCTACGCTGAGGTAACTTGCCTCCTGTAGCAAACAAGTCCAGACGTTCACCAAAGAGGCGCAGCGCCTTGAAGGGAAAACCAGTGAGAGCCTTCTTAGCAGCGTTGACAGCTGCCCACTGGTGCAGCCAGACCGAGCGACGTATTGCCACCAAGGCAGATGCCCTGCCGCACATTCTAATGGTATCATCCAAGGCAGAGAGAACATATGCAACAAATTCCTCACAACACAGAAGAGCTCTATACTCTTCACTACCAGCATCATCTGGACCCATCTAAGAGACTCCTGAGCAGGCTTTTAATAGCAATAGCCGTAATGGCAGAGGCACAGACCGGACGCAGCGCGGTCCCCTCACAGGCAAAGGCATGGCAAGCCAGCTGATCTATGCGCCTGTCCTCCCCATCCCTCAGGGTAGTAGAGTCAAGGGAAAGCATGACGAATGTGTTGGACAGCCCCAGAACTGGTGCATCCACCTCCGGAGGACATGACCAACGTTTAACCATCTCAGCGGGAAAGGGATACCTCTTATCCCAACTCTTTGGTAGCCCGGGAAGCCGGCTAGGCCATTCCCACTCTTTGAGCACCAGATTATTAAAGTGTCAGAGAACCAGGACTGTTCCCCCTGTAGTCCAGCAGAGGGCGCCTGTTCGCTAATGTCAGAGAACCAGGACTGTTCCTCCTGTTGACCAGCAGAGGCCGCTCGTGAGTCCTCTCTACTGAGCATGTGCTGGGGCCTATAAAAACAGACAAGGCCTGTCCTCAATTACCAGTTGGTCTTTTTCCCTGCATGCTCCTGAGTTCCTGTGATTCCTTCCTGTGTACCGACCTGGCTTGCTACGATCCTGCTTTCCTGACGACTTTGGCTTTGTTCGGCTTTGTTTGTGACTACGATCCTGTTCTGCCTGCCCACGACCTCTGCTTGTTTTTCGATTTTGATTCAGATCTGCCAGTCCACGACTTCAGCCTGCTTCACACTCCCAGATCAGCTCTGGTCTGTCTTCTACCTGGAATTCAGCAAAACCCACTACTAGGTTGTCTGACCTGGGGCCTTCCTGCAGTCCCATCAGAGGCTCTAGTGAATACCAGGTTGGCCCTTAGACTCCAGGCTTCCCGGTCGAGTGAGTTGCAGTCTCTGCAATCAGGGTTCACACCCGGTGTCCTGACATAAAGTGAGTTTGTTCAGAAAACTCCAAGCGTGGTTTAACAGTATGAAACAGCTCTCCCTGCTGCTGCGGAGCCACGGCAGGAGGAGAGATACAGAGTACTTAAAAAATGTGAGCTAAAAGCCTGTCAGTATCATCTGAAGCCCATGGGTCAGACCCAGAATCGGCACCATACACCCTAGATTGTTCCTCAGATGATTCTGAATCAGAAAATAATTCCCCCTCTTCCAGGGGGGTATAACTGGTAACGTCAAAAAACTCCTCAGCCTCCATAGGAAAAAGAGTAACACCAGGTGATAAATGCCACTTCATAGCAGAAGCCAGCAATATGTCTCTCAATGCTTACCACCCATGCAGCCAAATCAGGTTGAGAATCCCCACTGGTATGCACCTCACTAGGAGTCAGATGTAAGCGTGGGGTGGTAGGCGAAGCCAGAGGGGGCGCAGGCCCAGCCACCGGTAACCCAGACTGCAGCGCAAGCGTCTGCTGGGCGCAGGGTACACACACCCTGACATCGTCACTTATAGGGGATACCCCACACGCCACACACAGCCGGGCTTGTCCCGAAGGAACCCCAAGCACATTAGGCTTGATTCAGAGACAAAAAAAACTTCCGTTTTAGTTTCACGTTTTGTGAAATGTTCCCGCTCTCGTATGAGTGTACGAGCGATTCTATGCATGCATTGCAATCCTTCTGTAAAGTTCCCGTCCGTTCGTACGGCAGATTACGAATACGAGGATGTAATTTTCCAGCGTGACTTTTCCGTTTCATTTTCACATGTTACAACGTAGGCTTTCATTTTTGCCCTTTTCCCATCATATCCTTCCACGAATCCTTTAAGTTTCCCGTTAGATTCTGTTTCCCTTTTTCAATAAATATTCGTCCAGACGGAAATCCTTACGATCTTGCGCCTGCGCACTACAAACTTAAGTGCTCGCCTACATATTTGCCACCCTCACTTCTACTACAATGTTTAGCTAAATCACTTAGCACTATCCTCCATCTTCCCTTTTGGACCCTTAAAGCTCACCCAAACCACTTAGCACTATCCTCCATCTTACCTTTTGGACCCTGAAAGCTCACCCAAACCACTTCGCGGTTAGGTTCTTCTTCCATTTTAGCCCCCTAAAACTTACCCAAATCACTTCTCGGTCATGTGAATATTCATCTTTAAATATTTCTGGGCCCATTAGTTTTGTGTTAATGTATTTTGTAAATGAAATGACACTGTAACATTTTTTTTTATTCCATCATAAAATATAAAAATTTAAAACATTTTGAAAATTTCACATTTTTACAACTATAAAAAACAAAATACATAGCAATGGCAGGCCACAGAACATTATTCTTCATCTGTGGTCCCCAACGAGTTGCGCAGCTCCTGCATCTCGCCCACCAACTGAAGGACCCTGACACTCAGTTGTGCCACTCTGGCACGTGTGGTCCCTGTTAAAAAACGTAAATTAAAATATTGGTATAACCTTGTTGGGGTCATACTGCAGTGCCCCCCCCCCCCCCGTATGGTCCAAATACCTAAATCTGGACTTCAAAAGCCAGAGGGCCCTTGCCACCACGGCCCGGGTTTTGCATAGTGCCCGATTAGAGAACCCCTGGCCCACATTCTGCAGGCAAAGAACGGGCATCAGGAGCAAGGGCAGGAGTGGATATCCAGAATCCCCTGAAAGAATTTAAAAATACTAACATAAAATACACATTCTAAGCTACAATATTGTTTAACATGTCATCAAGGGCTAAAAACAGCCATAGGTTAAGGCATGAGTCATCAAGTATATTCATTGCCATACAGTGAAAATGGATTGATGGAATGTGAGCAAACTTACCCTGGAGCCATCCACCAGATAATTCTCCTGACTCAAACTGACGAAATAAGCCAGAGCTCTGCAATATATAATCATCATGGGACGACCCTGGATGCCCTGCAAGAACACTGAGGAATCGCATACCTGGACCAAACACTGCTTTTATGTTATGTGAGTGGCACATCTTGCGGTTCCTGCAATCAAATATAAAATAATTACACAAAGCAAAGGTAACCAACTAAAACAATAACTCCTACAACAAATTAAGATTCAAGTTCAACAATCCAAATATAATTCACAAAGGACATAAGTCTAAAAAATATAGCAATTATATGGATGTGTGGGAAAATAAATGTTTACATGCTAAGGACTAATTAAGGTCAGCATTAAAATGCTTCTATAAGGCATACATGAAATTTATTGATTCAGGTATGCATTGCTATACAATTTATGGCCTCGGCCATGCTGATACATGCAATGCCTTGGTGCTAAAGGCGCAGACTCCTCCACATAGCCGCAAAACATGTTCAACAATAGCAATCCGAGCCCTCAAAGGTCCCGTAAGTGGATCGGAAATGAAACGGATTTATAGGGTGGTGATCCGTCGGAAATCAGCTCTCTGATCAGACGTAAGCCCATCCCAACAGCGTAAGTTATCTGAACGAACGAAAAATATCAGATTTTGTTTGGAAAATGATCCGAACTAACGGAAATGATCCGATTTGCTTCCGTTCATCGAAAGCGCATATACGCATTTTCCCGAACATTTGTACAAATGAAAAATGAACGAAAAAAAGCAAAAAAAAGACAAACACCCACTAAAACTTTCACAGACAGCTACGGAAGTCCGGACGAATGTGCTATTATCCTGAGAAGCCTCCATATGGTGATTATTGTGGCACAATAGGCCAATTGGGATTGACGCCAGTAAGGCTACCCGGGATGCCCCAAGAGCCCGCTAGGGAAGTGGTAGATATACAATACAATAGCCCTCCAAATAGAGGGGATAGGACCGGGAGAAACCACAAAAAAGTTTGACCCACCTGTAAGACATAAAGCAAAGAACCCGTAAGCATAATACAATGAAATACAAAGAAAAGCCAGCCCGCAGGGGCACTTGACCGAGATAGGGAGACGCCAAACACGCAGCACAGGAGCTCCAAAATGGCGCCCGCATATACCTTGAGGGGCGGGCCGCAGAGAAGTAATGCGGAAAACGTCATCCGCAAGGCCCGCCCCCCCAAAGAGGCCAGCCAATGACGGCGCAGCAGCGCCTGAGCGGCACGGAGTGAAGTACAAGCGCGGTGGCGGCAGCGATAATAAAAACCAGTGCAACCAAGGCAAAGCGGCATAGTTAATACATACACCACCCCCCCCCCCCAGATCTACCCAGGGAGAGCGAAGGGGAAACAGTGGTCGGCCTAAGAGGAGCCTAACTGAGGAGACAGGGGGCGAAGGGCAAACGGCCGCGGGAGGGGCATCCCGTAAGGCTCACCATGGGCCTGTACCGCCTACCCTTTGGTGGGGGACTGTGGTAGGAGCAGCGCTCCTTAGCACCTGACAGCGGTGCTGCCTACCATCACCCGAACCAGAGCAGCCTGAGCTGGGAGGCAGTGAAAAGGAACGGGTGGGAATAGTCCTACAGGGCCGCAGGCTAATAAGCCCCGCTCACCTGCGAGTAGAAAGAGCCATCTTCTTGTCCTTCGCAGTCCAGACTGCAGAGAAGAACTGGGGAATTTGTGGGAGGTCCCTGGTATATATGGGGCCGGGAGGAGCTACTTTTTTGTCGCTGCAGTCCAGCGCCATCTTGAGGATTTATTACCCATGAGTAAGGATTATTCTGGAACAGGACGTGCTGTATACTTAGAATAGAATCAATGAGGGAATGACAGCGATATGGGAGGAATATTGAAAAATAAAGGAGAAAGAGAAACTGAGAGTTGAATAAGGCAAGAAAAAGAGGAAAATAGGAATGCAGAGAAAGAAAATGTGAGAGAGATGAAGAAAGAGAAAGGAAATTGTACTTTCTGTTTCTAACAAGAGAAAAAAAAGGGACTGGAAAAGAGAGATGGGGGAAGAAAGGAAATAAGAGAGAGAAAGAACAAACAAGACAAGGAAAGGGACCAGAAAAGAGAGATTGAGGAAAGAAAGGAAATCGGAAAGAAAGCATGAGCTACATAAAAAAAAGAAAGAAATTAGAAAAGAGATTGAGGGAATGAAGAAAAAAGTGAAAGAAATGAGAGAGAGAACAAACAAGAGAAAGAAAGAAACTGGAAAAGGTAGAATGAGTGAGGAAAAAGGGAAAGGAGAGAAAAGAAAGGAAATGAGAGAGAAAGAACGAATGAGAGAAAAAACGAAAGAAACTGGAAAAGAAAGATTGAGGAAAGAAAGAAAAAGGAAATGAGAGAGTGAATGAGAGGAAAAAAACTGGAAAAGAGAGATGGAGGGAAGGTAAAAAAAGGAGGAAGATGTGAAAGAGCTGAAAAGAGAGGCAGAGGGGAGAAAGGTGACAAGAGAAAGATGAATGGAGGAAATGTGGAAAATATGAGAAAAAGGGAAAGGTGGTGGAAAATGGAGGGATCATGATATAAAAGAGAAAGAAATCAGAGAAAAAGAGAATTATAAATATATATGCAAAACAGAAAACAGAGAGATGGGGTATTTTGGAGAATAGTCGTGCTGGTCCAGTTGAGAGCTTCTGGCGCCCCCTTACAGAGAGGTTGGTATGGCGCACTGTGCGACCGCACCTCACACATCCTAAAGGCCGGTCATAACCTGAACTGCTATATATTGGTGTAATGCCTGAAGAAGAAGCTTAAAGAGGAACAACACACAGGAATTTCACTTTCCTGAATTGGGATGTCCCGCTGTGTGTACCCCCCCAGGTCACGCCGTTTCACTCATCTTCTTTCCACTCCCACAGCGCAGGCTCGTGCGAGAGCAAGTGTGCTTATTGGCTGAGCGGGACACTCAGCCAATCAGTGTGCTCGCTGTCATTCGGCGCCACTGATGGCTAAGCAGCCGAGTGGAATCCCCTGCCCACCCTGTAGCCGTGGCATGCCTGCGCCACCTATTCAGAAAGGCCAGGCATGTGCAAGGCTAGAGGTGAGTGAGGATGCGGTTGGAATCGCTCAGATGCGGTTAGGGTTCCAGGAGAAGGTGAGTGGAACTGGTAATTGGGGGTTTCACACAGCGGGGTCAGTCCCAAGGAGTAAAACTCGGGTGGCCCTGGATTCTTTTAGACTTCAGGGCCTCCAATGTTCCTCTTTAAAGAGGAGTAGAACCCACCCTGGAGCCTATGAGACCACTCGCTCACCCCACCCGGATCGGGAGTGGCCCGCTGTGTGAAACCCCCCCAAGCCTCTCGAATACTCACCTTCGTTCCCGGTACAAATGCATATGCACGAGCAGCGGCCACATCCCAGCTATCCCTTTAATGGGGTGTGCCCCCGCCAGGCATTTGTTGATGGCCGGCACGGGCACACTCCCTGTTAGAGGGTAACAGGGGATGCTGCTGCCAGCTCCTGGACGAGGGGCTCAAGTGGATCTGAGCACGCTGATTGGATGAGCGGCCGCACATGTGTCGTAGGACCGGGAAGAGGTGAATTTGTTCGGCGACCTGGGGGGTTTCGCACAGCGAGGCATCCCCGATCAGGGTGTCCTGGGGGCTAGGACCAAAACCCAGGATTGTCAAAATCACTTTAAAGTGGACCAACACCCAGGATTTTGACTATCCTGGGTTTTGGTCCACTTCGGGGGGGCACCCCGATTGGGGGTGCCCCGCTGTGTGAAACCCCCCAGAAAGCCCCAAAAGCTCACCTCACCACGCTCCCACGTGACCGCGGCGTCTAATCCCCGCCGACGGACAAGCGGGTGACAGCGATGTACAAGACAGCGCGTCCGCCACCGCCTCCCGCACGTCACTCTTACAGGGCGCGCGTCCGCGCCGGCCATTCACAAACGGCCGGCGTGGGCGCGCGCACGTCTAGAGGGTAAGGTAAGGTGTTTTGGGGGGGTTTCACCCCGCGGGACATCCCGATCTTAGATGTCCCGCTGTGAGGGAGGTGATCGGCCAGGGAATCTTATAGATTCCCGGGCCGATCACCCGTGGGTGTTGGTCCACTTTAAAGTTATTTGAACACTCAAATTTTCAATCTATTGAGTTATACAATAAATGGTATTACCATAGCCTTAGACTTCTTGCTTACGTCAATGGCTACTATGGTACAACAACATATTACCACTAGTGCTACAGTACTATATAAGCACTAATGAGACATACAATGCTCTGTGTCAGGGAGGGTCCTGATTCATAGGGATACTAATCTATCCTCACCTAACCCTCAATCCTGCAGGGACAGGAACTAACTGCACACGTGCAGCAGCCACAGCTTCAGTGGAATGTGCAAATTTACTGCCCCCTCCCCCATCATCTAAGCCACTCCATGCCCAATTATGGCTCTCACTGGACTTAATGGGATGCCCTGGGGCAGGGGAATTCCAACCCACAATGGCCTCCTGATTTGGAAACCCCTTGGTTTCCCTGGGATGCCCTGAGGCTGGGGCATTCCCACCCACAAGGGCCTCAGATTTCCTTTGATGACCTGTGTGTAAACCTCTCCGGTTGCACCCAAAATCTTCCCTCGATCCACGTTCCCATAGAGCATACACAGGCTCTCTACCAATTGGCACTGATCACCATTTATATTAAAGGGGACCAACACCCGTGAATTTCAGTCTCTCGGGCGTTGTTCCTCTCAGGAGTGGCATCCTGCTTTGGGATGCCCTGCTGTATGAATTACCCAGGAAACTCAGCTCTTCCTGGTTCCCAGGTGGAGTGCTCAGCCAATCAGCATGCTCGTTTCGCTTGGCTCCATTTGGTTGTGCAGCTAGAAGAGCCGTATGGAGCCAAGTGCATCACCAGATGCATCCCCCGGTCACCTCTAGCTGTGCTTCAGAAATGCCTGGCGAGGGGACGCAACCAGCTAAAGGTATGGCAGGAATGTGTCTGGCAGTGCTGAGATGTGGCGAGAGAACAGGTGAGTGGATCTGGGGATCCAGGGGCTTCACACAGCAGGGCATCGCTATTGGAGATGCCCTAGGGAATGGGACTCGGGTGGCCAGATGTTCCTCTTTGAAAAAAACCCTGCTATACTCACCTTTTTCTCCCCGCAGAGGATTGTTCCTAGTCTAGCACCTTACTTGGTCGCTAGATCCAAGTCCTGTGCCGCCCTGTGCCGCCTAATCATCCTTTACTTTCATGATCCTGACAGTGCACCACCTTCCTCGATCAGTCACTGTGGCGTCCGCACACCTTCTCGATTCACTGCAGTGTAAGGGGTGTGTCAAGACTAAGAGCTTGAGGGACTAAGAGGGACAAAAGGTGAGTATAGCCTTTTATTTAAAGCAGAAGTCCCGTCTTTAGGTAATCCCCCAATCTCCTCCCTAAGGCAGAATGGGGGGGTTGGTCAAGAATGAAAAACTCCTAACATTGCCTGCTTTGCCGAGTCAGCGGTTTGCGCACACCTGGCCACCCATTCACGTGATAACAGTCCTGGCTGCCCCAGCACCAGGGAAGTAGAGGAGGGCTTACCTAAAGCCTGGACATTTACCTAAAAGAGGACCAAAGTCCTTTGTGCCTCTAACAGGCTTCAAGTATGATGCCCCACTGTGCATAACAAAGTGATTCAAAAACATGGACAGGGCCACCAATACTTATCACTTTTGCGTTCCATGTGACTGCGACAAGCTGACTACAGCTGCTGTGTATCAGTGAACCCGAATTACAGAGCCTTGATGCATTACAGGGCATCCTGATCCTGCTTCATAATTATGAAGAAGTCTGCTTTTTTTTTTTACTAGACTTCCTCTTTAAAGTGGACCTACATTCTCTCTTACAGCTATGTGCCCAGGGTGGGTCCTGGTTTACAGGGACACTAAAGAAACCTAACCTACCCCCTTGCACCATCAGCAAGTCCTGCATTAGAGAGATACTGACTGTTACCTGGTAGAGCTGTGTCCATTGGGGAATGTTAATCTACACACAGGTGCTGAAACCGTAGTTTATCCAATAGAAGATATGTTTCACTGAAGTGTGCAGATGCTTCCTGCTCCCATCATAAAGGGCTTAAAGTGGACCCAAACCCATGGCCATCGGCCTTGGAATATTGATTCTCTCCCGCTGGGGCATCCAGATGCCGTGCTGTGTGAAACCCTCAAGGTTGCCTGGTATACTCACCTTCTCACCTGGTCTGACGGCGCATGCGTGAGCAGCGCCACATCCCCACTATCCCTCTAGCAGGGCGCATAACCGTGCCAGGCATTTGAGAAAGCCCAGCAGGGGCACGCTCCCTGTTAGAGGGTAGTAGGGATGTGGACACCGGCGCATTCAGCTGGCCGTGCATGTGCCGTTAGAACGGGGAAACGTGAGTTAGTTCAGGCGACTAACTGTGGGTTTCACACATCGGGGCACCCCCAATTGGGATGGCCCGGGGGCAAGAACCAAAACCCAGGATATCCAAATTCTGGGTTTTGGTTCACTTTAATGTCCAGTTTTGGCTTCCAAAGGATCTTTAACTGCAGAGCCATCCAAAACTGGGATGCCCCAGGGGAGTGTGTTAAATGGGACATTTGACGGCTGGCCCACTTTAATGCCCATCAGTGCAGAGTGAGGGGTTTGCGGGGCGCCTCCCGCTCTCATCGCCATCCATTCAGATTTGCGTGGCATATGGGCAGCATCACTGACACCCCTCTGTCCGATGAGCACTTGTCTCCATATTTTAATGGCTGGTGGGACGTGTGCAGCCAGTGGGAAGTGTCCTGGCATTCCAATCATTCGGATCAGATTCCCAGGCATCAGTATGCACTGCAATCTATACTGGGAGCCCAAACACACGCTATGGGACCATGGAGCCACATAAGAGAACCAATAAACCAACAAAATTAGGATGCCCCACAAAGAGGGAGACCACCGGCCCAAAAGACTTATAAACTCTAGGCTGGTGGTTTCTCCTCTTTAACACAGCCTTCAAGACACCATCAGGAAGTTCCAGTAACTAATGGACAGAGGATGTGGATTGGACCTATGGAGAGTGTGCGATGATGCATCCCCAGCGGCGCTCGCTCCTCCCTCAGCCTATATGAATAGCTAGGGTGGAAGCAGCCACCTGCCACCAGGGGGATGCGACAGCATGCACTCTCGATTAAAGTCACCTGACGAAATACATAGTCACGGCAGATGCCTTGCATTGGACAAGAGTCTGCACATGCTCCGTTGAAATGAGGAAGATTTGAGTGAATAGTGGCATTCTGGGGGGTTTCACACATTGGGACATCTCAACTCAGGATGTCAGGGGGTAAATGCCAGCATATGGCCCTGGAATATTTAAGATTCCAGGTCCAGATCACATGGGTGGGGTTCCGCATTAAAGTGGACCAAAACCCAGGATTTTGACTATGCTAGGTTTTGGTCCTTTCTCCAGGGGCACCCTGATCAGCCATTTGTGAATAGCCGACGCAGGCACGCTCCCTGTTAGAGAGAGGCAGAGGATGCAGCCGTCAGAGCCGCTGCTCTTAGGCACGCCATGGGACCGGGAAGAGGTGAGCTGGGCTCGGCGCCCTGGGGGGTCTCACACAGCAGGGCACCCCCGATCGGGGTCCCCCTGGGGAAAGGACCAAAACCCAGCATAGTCAAAACTATTGACTATACTGGGTTTTGGTCCACTTTAAAGTGGACCCCAAACTCATTTTAGCTGGCTCAGGAATCTAACAAACTCCTAATCTGACCAAATGCCTATCACTGGGCCATCCTGCTGTATAACACCCTCAGGGATCACCTGTATACTCACCTTGCCTGTGATCCCACAACGCATACCCAGTTTACTATGGTTTATGTTCGTGCGGGAGCACACACATCAGCTGGAGGGAAACCGTGGATGCAAACAGAATTCTATGCCCTGCATTAAAGTGGGCCAAAAGTGGCCATGGAGCCTATAAGACTTTAGGGCCGCCTGATTCCCTCTCCTTGGGGCCTCCTTATTAGTGATTAGTGAATAGCTGGCATAGGCATGCCCCCAGCTGGAGGCTAACAGGGATACAGCCGTCGGTGCACTCGTCCTCATCGGGGCCTTAGCCGTCGAGACCTCTCAACGGCCGAGCCAAGTGCACTGACTGCCAACACCTGCAGTCGTGTAAGTTTTACAGGCAAACCGGGGGGGTTTCACACAGTGGTTCATCCCAAATCAAGCATACATACTCAAGTGAGCATACTGGTTCTCCCAGGGGGATTCATAGAACAGCGCAAGTAACGTGACACAAGGGGCCCACTGGGATGCAACAGCTAAGAAACATTTAATCTGGTTTGGGAATGTAAGTACATCACTCTGACAGAGCAAAGTCAAAACTAAGAATCATCCAAATAAATGGGTACAAAGGGCACCTAAACCAACATCACCAAAACATTATGCACCAAACCAATGAAAAGTGCAAAATTAAACATAAATAAACATTAACAATGAAATGCACTATTCCACATTAATTAGAAAGTCCGGAAAAACAAAGCAAAAAAAACAAAACAAAACAAAGGGCAACAAGGGATCATACTGCTCCTCTACAAATTAGTAAGCAGTAGAAAAAAAATCACACACAGCATTTGGGAATGGAAAGTTTGTGCACTTTTTCAGTTTCCCAGTTGTAAAGAGCACAAGCAAAAAATTCACCCAGAAATTCGAACGCATTCGTGCGCTCGAATTTAATGCAACTGCCTTTGTTAATCCTCTTAATGCTCCTAAGTTTGAAATATTCTCACATGCGAATTCATTTTCCAAGCGTTACATTTTTTTTCTACCTTTAGTGAATCAAGGCCAATGAAACTGAATGGCAGTTTTCTCTCCTAAAAAAGGAGTGAGAATACTCACTTGGCTGTGAATCGACCTTTATGTGGTGTCTGTATTAGCGGAGCAGTGATTGTGTATTTTAGGGAGCTTTTTTGTATCCAGGGTGGCTGGTGTGGCAGATTGTTATTGTCTATGCTTTGTCTCCATTGGCCTTTATAGATTTTAGTTTGGCAGGTTGTACAGCCCACATGACGTTTGAGCAGTGCCTTGCTGTACAGTTTGGCTACTGTAAGTTAGCATGTCTGGCCTCATGTTCAACGATCCAACACATGTGGTTTCCATCCAAGCGTGTTGTCTTCATTTACTGTAAGGAAGAAGATTCGAGGGTGACCGTGTAATGCCTGGCTGATCTTCATCCTTTCATAACCTAAACACCCACCCAAAATGGGTGTTATTCCCTGTGCAGGGGGGCATCCTGGATTGCCAATGCCCTATGTGCTGTAACGCATGCTTTAAGTGGACCAAAACCCAGGCCCGACGTTTGATTCTCTCCCCCGGGGTATCCAAATTCAGTATGCCCCGCTGTGTAAAACCCCTCCAGCTCTCCCAGTAAACTCGCCTTTTACACCAATCAAAGGGCGCATGCTCAAGCAACAGCTGCTCCGTGCTATACGTTTAGCAGGGTGCGCACTCGCTCGGCTGAACTCAGACTCGGATGGAGTCAACCGGAGCCGAGTCCTTAGACGAACCTAGACGCGTTTGCATTAGCGCAGTCGCGTAGGACCGGGGAAAGGAGAGTTGAAGTAGGCGACCTGGGGGGGGGGGGGTGGGTTCACACAGCAGGGCATCCAGCTTCTGGGGGTCCTGGGGGAAAGGGCCAAAACCCGGGATAGTCAAAATCCTGGGTTTTGGTCCACATTAAACAATCTTACCTTTCAAATCGGCTCTAGCCTTCTGTTATACTACCATGTTGCAGATTTCTGTGTCAAAAACAGGCTGGGCTGCTCCAAGTGGTTGTGCAGTTAAAATCATTCAATTAAAGTATTCCTATTGTGTAGGGCTACACAGGGCAGTGTTTTTTTTCCTATTTGAAAAGCCAGAGAGATTATAAAAATACAATTCTGTGATTACTTACCTGTAGAATTGGTATTATAAATATACAGAATTGTATTATTCTAAGTATACAGCACATCCTGTTCCAGAATATTCCTTACACATGGGACATCCAATAGCAGTGTCCGTAAGGTAGGGTGGGATCCCCAAAAGTAACAGCGGGCAGTTTAAACCACTGCCGCCTGCAGAACTTTGCGACCAAAAGCAGCATCAGCTGAGGCTCTAACATCAACCTTGTAAAACTTAGTAAAGGTATGAACAGAAGACCAAGTAGCAGCCTTGCAAACTTGTTCAACAGAAGCTTGGTGCTGAAAAGCCCAAGAGGCACCAATAGCACGAGTAGAATGAGCAGTAAGGCGGAAAGGAGGCTCCTTCCCCTTAGCAGAGTAGGCCTGTATCACAGCCTGATGGATCCACTTGCTGATAGTGGAATTAGCTGGAGCCAGACCCTTCTTAGGTCCAGACGGGAGCACAAAAAGAGCATCAGTCTTCCTGAAGGATTCGGTAGCCACCAAATCCTGACCACATCCAGAGAGTGTAACACCTGCTCCTAAGGATTACTAGGATTAGGGCATAGAGAAGGCAAAACACTGTCCTGATTGAGATGAAAAGCAGACACAACCTTAGGCAGAAAATCTGGCTTAAAACGAAACACCACCTTGTCCTGGTGTCTCTCAAAATAAGGAGGTTTGATGGAAAGCGCCGCCAACTCAGAAACACGCCTAACAGAAGTGATAGCCATCAAAAAGACTACCTTAAGAATCAAAACGGACAAAGGGGCCTTACGCAAAGGCTCAAAGGGAGACCCCTGCAAGGCAGACAAAAGCAAGTTTAAATCCCAGACTGGTAACATAGGCTTACGTGGAGGACGCACGTGATTAACCCCCTGGAAGAAGGTCTTGACCAGACGATGGTGAGCAAAGGATCTTTGGAAGAAAATAGCCAAAGCAGAAACATGACTTTTGAGGGTACTAAGTTGAAGACCCAAATCCAAACCATATTGCAGGAATTCCAGAATCCTAGGGATAGAAAACACCCGACAGGGAAGCGACTCACACCAGTCAATGTAAGCATGCCATACCCTATAGTAAATGGATGATGAGGACTTCTTCCTAGCCCGAATCATGGTATTAACAACAGAGGCAGGCAGCCCCTTTCCCATCAAGATGGAGGTTTCAGCAGCCAGGCCGTTAAAGCCAGCGTTTGTAAATTGGGATGGCGTAGCTGCCCCTGCGTGAGCAGGTCTGGATCCTTGGGCAGAGCATACTGATCTACTGCCAACTGCACGACGTCTGCGAACCACACCCTTCTTGGCCAACAGGGGGCCACCAGAATGGTTGGCCACATCTGGCTGACCCCAGCGGTGGCACAGAGAGCGAAACACCCCGCTGCTGAGGGACCATTCTCCCAGACGAGAAGTCCCCCTGCTGAGGAAGTCTGTCTCCAGATTCTCCACCCCCGGGATGTACACAGCTGATATGCAGGGAACATTCTCCTCCGCCCAAGACAGTATCAGGGACACTTCCCTGAGGGCCCTCTTGCTCTGGGTCCCTCCCTGATGATTGATGTAGGCAATCGCCGTCTGGTTGTCCGAGCGGACCTGAACCGCCCGACCTCGAAGGTGTGGAGTCAATTGGTCGAGAACCAACCTTATCGCCATCAATTCCAGAATGTTGATAGGGGTGTGGGCCTCCTGAGGGCCCCACTGACCCTGGACCTGGACCTCACCAATGACGATGTCAGGAAAGACTTGGGGTGGTTGATTACCCAGCCGGAGGACTCCAGTGTGGACACCACCAGCTGAGTATCCAGCTCTGCCTGCTGGAGGGACTGAGACGTGATGAGAATATTGTCCAAGTAAGGATGCGAATGCCCTGAGATCTCAGCAGAGCCAGTACGCCCGCCAGCACCTTGGTGAATACCCTGGGAGCCGAGGTGATACCGAAAGGAAGGCCACAAATTGATAGTGCTGATCCTCCAGAGCGAACCTGAGGAATCTCTGATGACCTGGAAAGATTGGTACATGAAGGTAAGCATCCTTGATGTCTACAGAGGTCATGAAGTCCCCTAGGCGTAGTGAATTGACAGCTGAGCGCAGAGTCTCCATGCGAAAATGTTTGAATCTGACAAATTTGTTGAGGCACTTTAAATCCAGGATGGGTCTGATGGACCCATCTTTTTTGGGAACAGTGAAAAGATTGGAATAGTAGCCTCTGCCCCTTTCCCTCAAAGGCACCTGGCAGATGACCCCCAACTCCAAAAGGTTTTGGACAGCAGGGCACAGACCCTGAGCTGACAGGGGGTTTTGAGCCATCCGGGATTTGATGAATCTTGGGGGCGGCCAGGCTGCAAACTCTATCTTGTAACCGGAGGACACTACCTCCTGAATCCACCGGTCTGAGACGTGAAGCCTCCAGACGTGAGCAAAGAGCCGAAGCCGCCCCCCCCACCCGGATGGGTGAGGGCACCCCTTCATGCCTGAGGGGGCTTGGGTGAGGATTTTGTCTTGGGACCCCAGGAGAGGCCAGGACGACCACGTCCTCTGCCCCTTCCCCCGTGATCTCCGCGGGCCCCAGTAAAGGAAACTCCTCGGCCAGTTCTGGAACCATGGAAGGATGGGAGAAAGGCACCCATCCCCCGAAAGGACCGGGATGGCCTCCTACATTGAGGTAACCTACCACCCCTGGCAAACAAATCCAAGAGTTCACAAAAGAGGCGCAGGCCCTTGAAAGGGAAACCAGTGAGAGCCTTCTTAGCAGCATTATCAGCTACCCACTGACGTAGCCAGACAGAGCGGCGTATAGCCACCAACAGGGCAGAAGTCCTACCACACATTCTAATGGCATCATCCATGGCAGACAGCACATATGCAACAAATTCATAGCAAAGCAGGAGAGATCTATACTCTTCTCCTCCTGCGTCATCAGAGGCCTCCTCTAAGAGACTCTTAAGCAAACCCTTAATAGCAATAGCTGTAATGACAGAGGCACAAACCGGGCGTAGCGCGGTCCCCACACAGGCAAAAGCATGGCAAGCCAGTTGGTCAATGCGCCGGTCCTCACCATCCTTCAGGGTAGTAGTGTCAGGAGAATGCATGACAGACTTATTGGACAGCCTCAGAACGGGCGCGTCCACCTCGGGAGGACATGACCAACGCTTAATCACATCAGCAGGAAAGGGATACCTCTTGTCCCAACTCTTGGGCACCCCAGGCAGCTTGCTAGGCCGTTCCCATTCTTTGAGCACCAGATTATTAAAGTGCGACTGCTCCGGGAATTCCAAACGTGGTTTAACCGTATGAAAAAGCTCACCCTGCTGCTGCGGAGTCATGGCAGGAGGGAGATACAGAGCACTTCAAAAATATGAGCCAAAAGTCTGTCAGTGTCATCTGAGGACCATAGATCTTCCCCAAAGGGAGACCCTGTACCACCATAAACCCTGGGCTGCTCATCAGATGATTCTGAATCAGAGAACAATCCCCCTCCGCCAGGGGGGAATAACCAGTAGTGTCAAAAATTCCCTCAGCTTCCACAGGAAAGAGGGAAATGGCGGGAGATAAATGCCGCTTCTTAGCAGAAGCCTTACGCGAGGCAGACCCAGCAATATGTTTCTCAATGCTGGCCACCAGTGCAGCCAAATCAGGCTGATACTCCCCGCTGGTATGCTCCTCGCAGGGGGTCAGATGTAAGCATGGGGGGGTAGGCGAAGCCCGAGGGGGGCGCAGGCCCAGCAACAGGTAACCCAGACTGCAGTGGAAGTACCTGCTGGGCGCAGGATACACATACCCTGACATCATCACCGATTGGGGATACTCGACAGGCAGCACATAGCCGGGCTTGCCTCGAAGGAACCCCAGGCCCGTTATCCCCAGAAGCCTCCATATGGTGATTTGAATGGCACAGTAGGCCAATAAGGGTTAACGCTAAAGAGATACCCGGGATGCCCCCAATAAACCGCTAGGGAAGTGGGAGATAATGAGGGGAGAAGGCCGGGAGAAACCACAGGACCGAAGCTTTAACCCGCCTGAAAGACATAATCAAACATTCCCATGAGAATAAGGCATAAGAAAAAAATCACCCCACCTGGGTTACTCATGGACCGCAGAGAGCCAGCAGCACGCAGCAGGAGACAAAATGGTGTCCGCAGACCTCGAGGGGCGTGCCGTGGAGATATGAGGTAAAATGCATCATCCACAGAGCCCCCCCCCCCCCCCCCCGAAGAGCGTGAAGCGCGCCCACGTGATCCGGCCGCCAGTAGAGGCCAGGCATCTCTGAGGTGAATGGGGCTGCCATCTGCGGAGCGCAGTACAAACGCGCGGCGGCGCGTTTTAATAAAAGTGACAAGGCACAACATATGTATACAGTCTCAAACCACTAGACAACCCCTCCCCCCCCCCGGAGATCTCCCAAGGGAGTGAGGGAGTATAATGGCAAAATTCCCAGGGAGAAATGGCACCCAGGGACTAAGATGAGGAGTGAGGGTGGAGGGGGAAAATGGGCATAGGGTTTAACTGCACAGGATAACCTGGCAAAACCCATGAGGCAGTGGGGGCATCCCAAAAGGCTCACCATTAGCCTAAACCTCCTACCCTGTTAGAGCAGGGACTGCGGTAGGAGCCTAGCTCCTCAGCACCATAGTGCTTCAATAGCCTAACTTCACCTGGACCTTATCAGCCGAGGCTGGGAGGCAGTAACTGTGACAGAACGGGTGGGAATAGTCCTGCAGGGCCGCAGGCAATAAGCCCCGCTCACCTGCGCCACAAGAGAGCTGTCTTCTATCTTCTCAGCGCAGACTGCAGAAAAGAACTGGGGAATTTGTGGGAGGTCCCTGACTTATATAGGGCCGGGAGGAGCCACAAGCTGTTTTCTGAAGTCCAGCGCCATCTTGTGGATGTATTACCAATGTGTAAGGAATATTCTGAAACAGGACGTGCTGTATACTTAGAATATACATTTTCACATCAAGTTGTGCTGTGCTCTGTGATAGGAGTGGCAGGGCTGAGTGATGTAGGTACACTGTGTGCATTGCATTGGACTGAGCTGGGATTGAGTGACAGTGTGGAGGGCTCCATTTTAGCCTACCAATAAGAGAGGGGTTGGCAACCTGACATTGGCCTTGGGCTTCGATTTGTGGTCAGGATGGGGGGGGGGCTGTAGGCAGCAATAAGGAAGAAGAAATCCCCCTTCTTTTCTGGGCCCAGAGCAAAGAGCTTGCATGGAACTGACACTGCAGCAGGTAAGGTCCCAGGCACAGATTTTAAAGTTTGACTGGCCAATCCCTTTAAAAACTACTGAGCAGTAATATACTCTTCCAGCATAAAAATGAATTTATTTGCTGTCAGTGATCTTTGCAGTGCACAAAATGCACAGAAAAACACACGTACAGAGAACAAAGCGGCTATTTGCCCCGCAGACTCAGGAGATGGCGTGTCCTACGTAATCTAAGGCAAGAGGGGTGGAGATATGTCCACCCTTTCAAGGTGAAAAATGTGGTCATGCATGAATAAAAACTGTGGGCTGAGATACTAGATCCCAGTTCAACATCTTTATTCAGCAGCACACAGGGACGAATCCTCTGCATGACAGGTAAGAAAACAACGCTGACCTAGACAATGCTTTTAACACAAATAATTACAGGCAAGCAATACAACAGGGAGACAATCCCCAGTAAGATCAGTATTACAAATTGTCTTTATTTTACAACATTTTATTGTATGTCACATTTCACACCGCAATTACTATCATCATTCTGCATTAACAGCAAATTCCATATAGTGAAACAGTGAGTTGCCGATCGCCAAACTAGCAACAGTCAGTGGTGGGGGACAAAAAGGCAAGTACCCTTTTGGTTTTTTGGGCTGCTGAATCACTGCAACACTCGGCCAAAGGCAGGACTGCAAGATAAAAAGGTGTGGCTTCTCCTAGTCTACATGTGAGGCAGTCATGGCCTAGGGGTAGGGAATCAGCCTTGTGGTTGGCAAGTTCAATTCCCAGCCATGGCATATGACTGAAGTGCTTGAGCAAGGTACCTAACCCCCAATTGCTCCCCAGGTGCTGAGTTTACATTAGTGACTACACACAAGTGAAGCGCCCACCACTATGGTCACATTAGTGACTACACACAAGTACTACACACCACTCCGGGCACTTGACTTGTGTGTAGTCACTAGTGTGTTCATGGAGCCCACTATTACTATATACTTTCGGCTGCAGGCTCCGATGTCAGAATCTTCGCCATGGCAACTCCCCTATTGATTAGTTGCCAAATTCGGTAACAAATTCTGTTTTAGTTATTATTGCTTTTTTAATATATCTTGAAGTCGCGAGTTTCAAAATGATGGCGACCTAGAGTTGAAGATGAAAGCAAAGTGCATTCCTTTGGAATTATTTTCAAAGTCCTGCTCAACTTCATCCATTTTCAGGGGACAGCTACAGGAGTCATAAATGACTTTTCCAGCGGACAGGGGAGGACTGTTCCTGAACTGCAACGAAACAAAATTACAAGGAGAACATAAAGAACTTATCTGCAGTATGCAACACAACCCTGGATTAACACCCAAGGATGCTTTATCATTATTTGTGATTTATATAGCACTGACCTATCTAGTGGTCCAGTACTAACCTGGAGTTGGGCTTTAACTAAAGCTGGACTAAATGTAAAGAAGGTAACCACTCCTTCATACAGATCTAGAAGTAGTAAAGTAACACATGGGGAGCGTATCTGCCCCTCTCCCACCACAGCTCGGTCACCAAGAATGCGTGCCTCGACACCGGCACATCCCCAACCACCCACCAAATACTGGGAACCCAACAGAGTGTCACAACTGAATGGCTGTGCGCACAGCTAAAGGGAGCTAATTGATGCCGACGCCGCTGGCATGTGCGGCTAGGATTTGAGCCAGGCTGCTCATGCTACAACATGGGCCCCAGGAGAGGTAAGTTGACTCGGCGACCTGGGGGGTTTCACACAGCAGGGCACCCCAGTGGGTCAGACCAAAACTCCAGATAGTGAAAATCCTGGGTTTTGGTCAACTTTAAGGAGTTATCAAACAGAGCTGACCACTAGAGAGCAGCGTGGTTCTAATCCTAATTCTAATCTGAAGCAAAAAGTGGGTCACCGATGAACTTCTCTAGAGGTGGGTGACAGACATGAGCTGATGGAGTGTTTGTGCTTGCTATGTCTGGAGATGCCCAAGTAGACTTCTCACCTCCTCAGCTCACCTCTGCCCACCTCTTTCCTCTACTCCAGGCAAAGGCAGCAACAAGCACATATGAAGCCTGTCCCAGGTGCCTCCTTCATTTCCTGCAATGCGCTGTAAATGCTGTGGCAGAGCTCCCCAATTTTATTACTGTCTCACAGTCACCACTGTAACTCAGAGCTCCTAGCATGAGTAAGCAAGGCAAACCACAGTGGTCACGATTGCCAAGTTAGCTCACGCTGGGAGTGTGAGAAGACAGGGACCACATTCGGAGCATGTTCGTGAAAAAATGGAAAGGAAAGGAGGGGGCAAAATTTGGAGCCCTGCTACAGAATCTACACTGCACTGCAGGAAATAAAAGGAGAGGCACGTGGGACAGGCTTCAAATGAGTTGCTTGCTGGCTTATTATTAAAAATATCTGGACTGTCCCTTTAAACAGAGAATGGGAAAATGCAAGGACAAATAGGGCAGGCCTGTGCTGCTAACAAAGTTGCATCTACTTTCAGTGAGGTGGTTTAAACGTTTACATCTTTTAGTTCTAGATGGCCTCTGTGAAGCAGATAGAAAAGTAAGAACATAAGGTAAAGGTTATATTTGGAATAATACGTCAAGGCAGCTGGACTAGACTATTGAAATGTCTTCAATAGAAATGCAAGAAAGGTCCAGTTGCCTTCACTTATCACTGTAAATATATCACAGGCTGGATGAAAGGCAACCTTCATAGCCATGGGGTGAAGGTTGTGTGCAGATGGCAGAATGGGAAACGGCCCTATCATTTATCACAGCTCAGCTTTGCTTTCTTTGTTCATGCTAGGCTAAGTAAATGTCAAACTTTTTGGACATGAGATACATAAATTTGTCTATTTATTCTGTGTTTTACATATTCTGCTTGAAAGTTTGGACTGATTCAATGCCAAAAATCGAGGTAGTGCTAGTCAAGTACATGACTAATAAGTACCAGGTTTCACAGCGTCCTCAGGAGACGCAAGGCATTATTTAATTTATTGAAAGTATTCGGTGAAAAAAAAACACACAAGGACGTTACAAAGATTGTAAGAAAGATGGGTTTTACAGCCCGTAAATAAAGGAACAAAAAGAGAGGAACAGCTCATGGTTACATGACTATCTGCGTGAGTGCGCCAGAAAAATGGGGGGATCTGTGGTTATCCAGGGGTCGTTTCACACAGTGGGCATCCTGATATAGAATGCCCAAGGGGAAGGTCAATGGCCGGGTCTTATAGACTTCAGGGTCGGCCACTCAGGATTTTGTTCCACTTTAATACCTTTAGATTTTCCTGCACAGTTATTCAAAGAAGAATTTCAGTCATTTTCAGTCAGTTTAGTTTATTTTGTATAGATTTTACACATTTGAGTCACCTGGTCTCATAACAAAAGCAGTACCTCACACACACACAGCCGTTACCACTGATTACAGTGTCAGCCTCTGAGGTAAAGTGTTGCTAGGAGACCAGTGGGCTAAATGAAGCAGCTCACTAAATACAACCCAGCAGATCCCCCTATTCAGCAAATGGACTGAGCCATTGTCATTATACAATTTAAAAGAAAGGCAGATATTTTTTCCTTTTTCTATCGCCAGATTATTTATACACATGTTAGAAGCTATTGTGTGGCTATTTAATTATTTATCTTTTTTAATGCAAATTTTGCGATACTGCTCCTTTAACTAAACACGGGAACTCATTATTATTATGCTTGCCGCAGGTAACTTGCCAGCCACTCCTGCTTTGTGAACTGGTATAGAGGTCTCAAGAACCCTTTATCAGTTCACAAAGGGTTAAATGTAAAAAACACACAGTAAAAAGTCCTATATTTTTTTTTCAATGCAATTACATTGACAATCAGTGTGTCCCACGTTACTGTTCGAAAGGCATACGACACTGTTTCTTCTAAGGCTGTTTGTCTCGTTTTAGTCTTTTGCAGCCGCTAACAGGTTTTCCTCCAGGATTAGTGCTCTCCTTGCCTGGATTGCCAGTTTAGGTGGACGGCCATGTCTTGGTAGGTTTGCAGTTGTGTGGTACTTCAATTTAAAGATGAAAGATTAAACAGTGCTCCGTGGAATGCCCTGGACCATTTATTTTTATTTATTTAACCCTGCAATACACATCACCCTAATTTTATCCCTGAGCCGTCTGGTTGGTTCCTTGCTTTTCATGATGCTGTTTGTTCACTAATGTTCTCTAGCAAACCTCTGAGGCCTTCACAAATTAGCCGTAGTTATACGGAGATTAAAGAACATACAGGTGACTATATTTACTAATTAATTGTCTTCTGAAGGCAATTGGTCACACTGGATTTAATTTGGGACTATAAGAATTCTAAACATTTAGAAAAGCATGTCACATTTTCATTACACATCACAGATGCAGCTTTGTGTTGCCCTGGGGCATAAAATCTCAAAAAAATACATTCAAGTTTGTGGCTGTTGCATTTAAAAAAATGTGGAAAGTTCATTGGGCATGAATACTGTAAAAGAGAGAGTGTATGAGTGTGTGTGTGTATATATATATATATATATATATATATATAATTCTTTGTGGGGGGTTGGACACTACATTTGGTAAGGGAGGTCAAATCAAAACAGGATACATGAGAATAGGAGTAAAAATACAATTCTGTGAGTACTCACCTGTAGAATTGGTTTTGCCTATGTCCAGTCCGGGCCGTCCCAATCCATATACGTGTGGGTAGTCCGCCACTGGGTGGTGCAGTTACTGCAAGATCCAGAGCTGTAACTCCTCCCAGCCCCCTATAAAAGGAGCTGTCTCCATAGAATTCCCAGAATGTCAAAAAGCAGTAAATGAGACAGGCTGGGAGGCCAAGAAAACATGTTACCTCACATGCTTCAGCACGTACTCTCTCCACAAAAAAATAAGGACAACAGTCCAAAAACTATGCAAACACAGAGGGAGGGGCTTAGTGCCTTAGGCCCTTAACACTACCCCCTCCAAATAGGAGCACCAACACATCATGAAAAATCCAAAATTCATTTTATTATAAGGTATCAAAAGGTAGATCATAAAAACAATCATATACAACACATACAACACTTTAAAGCCACGACCACAACGGCATCCATCCAACCAATGCTCTGTCTAATGCAAAGTCATGAATAATTTTTGTAAAAAAATGCTGATTTCCCCTGGGAAAAGACTACCAAATATCTAATTCAATGCCACTAACCTAGCGTCCCACAGAGGCTCAAAGGGCGGACCCTGGAGCGCAGAAAGTACCAAATTCAAATGCCACACCGGTAATACAGGCTTACGCGGTGGACGTACATGGGTAACTCCTTGGAAAAAAATCCTGATCAGCTTATGTTTGGCAAAAAGATGGCTGTAGGTCTAAGCCGTGTTGTAAAAATTCCAAAATCCTAGAAATAGAAAAAGTGCGACAAGGAAAACTCTTGGATTCACACCAAGAAATGTAGGCATGACAAACTCTCTAGTAAATCATGGAAGAAGACTTCTTCCGCGCCCGAATCATGGTTTGAACAACCGTGCCTGACAGGCCCCTTCTCCGCTAGGATTGAGGATTCAATTGCCAGGCCGTCAAAGCCAGCGTCTGTAAATTGGGGTGCCGCAGCGACCCCTGAGTGAGAAGCTCTGGGTTGTCGGGCATGATGTAACGATCGACCGACATCTGAACAATGTCCGCGAACCAACTCCGCCTCGGCCAACGAGGAGCCACCAGGATGGTTGGCACCCGCTCCTGGGCTATCTTGAGCAGCACTCGGCCCAGGAGTGGAAACGGAGGGAAAGCATAAAGAAGCCTGAACTCCGTCCACGGAATTGCCATGAAGAACACGAATGCCCCGGTTCCTCAGAATGGCCATGACGCCTGCCAGCACCTTGGTGAACACACGAGGAGCCGAAGCTATCCCGAACGGAAGTGCCACAAACTGGTAATGCTGATCCTCCAGCGCAAACCTCAGGAGCTTCTGATGCCCCTGAAAGATCGGGATGTGCAGATAAGCATCCTTGATGTCCACTGTGGTCATGAAGTCACCGGGCCGAAGTGAGCTCACTGCGGACAGCAAGGTCTCCATGCGGAAATGTCTGACTCTGACAAACTTGTTGAGGCCCTTCATATCCAAGATGGGTCACAGCGTCCGGTCCTTCTTGGGCACCGTCAACAGATTGGAGTAGAAACCTCGACCCTGTTCCTGGCGAGGCACACGACAAATCACGCCTGATAGCAGAAGGCTCTGAACGGCCACCTCCAGGCCCTGCGCCGTTAATGCGTTCCGGGAAATCCGCGACCGAAGAAATCTTGAGGGCGGCTTGACTGCCAGCTCTATTTTGTACCCAGAGGACACCACCTTCTAAATTCACCGATCCGAGACGTGCTGTCTCCATATGTGAGAAAAAAGCAGCAGCCATCCCCCCACCCGGATGGATGAGGGCGCCTCCTCATGCCTGAGAGGGCTTGGCCAGGGGTTTGGATTTAGCTCCCCAGGAGGGATTGGATCGACCGTTGGACCTACCTTGTCCCCAGGAAACTCTGCAGCCACCTGAAAATGAAGAGCCTCTTCCTCCTCGAAAGGAACGATATGCAGAAGAACCCCGAAAGGGAGGCGCAGGCTTACGCCACTGAGGGAGTCTTCCATCCTTGGCAGGAAGGTCCAGGCGCTCCCCAATAACCTGAGTCCCAGGAAGGGGATACTAGTGAGCGGCTTCTTGGCCGCAGCGTCAGCCGACCACTGTCGCAGCCAGAGCGAGCGACAAAGCGCAACAAGCAGAGCCGAAGCCCTGGCGCCAAGCCGGATACTATCGACCATGGCCGAAACTACAAAAGCAATAAATTCACACAGGCTTTGAGTTCTTTATACTCCTCCGCCCGCTTGCGAGATTTGGTCAGATCGACAAGGCGCCGCACCTTCTTCCTGATGGCCAAAGATACAATGGGCGCGGCACAGACAGGGCGAAGCCCAGCAACCACAAAAGTGAACGCATGACAAGCCAGCTGATCCATGCACCTGTCAGCAGGGTCGCGCAAGGAAGCAGTGTCGGGTGATGGCATAACCGTAGTTTTCGATAACCCCGAGACAGGGGCATCCACATCGGGGGGACGGGACCAGAGGCGGATCAGCTCCTCAGGGAAGGGATACCGCCTGTCCAGACACTTAGGCACCGATGGCAATTTATTAGGCCTTTCCCATTCTTTAAGCACCATATTGCAAAAGTGGGCCTGTTCAGGAAAGACAATCCTCTGTCTCTCAGGTCGGAATAAGTCCCCCTGCTTCTTCTTAGCTGCTTTAGGAGGGACAATATGCAGGGTCTCAAACACAGAACACAGTAATTTTTCCGTGTCGTCAGGGAGCCACATATCTTTGTCAGAGGAGGAACCAGGCTCGCTGTCATAACCAACCGACCGACCCCCTGAGGAAGCGGAGTCCTTAAACAACTCTCCCTCCTCCATGGAGTCCCGACCTCCAAAAAGGTCATCATCGTCAGCAAAATCCGAGTAATCCGGCTTGATGTGCCGCTTCTTACTCGTGGCCTTACCCGTAGCCGTGCGAGATAACTGTCTCTCCAGGCTGGCCACCCGGTGTGCCAAATCGGCCTGGGACCCCCTGCTGGCTTCCCCCTCACTGAGGGCTGAAGAAAATGGCGCCGGAATCGGTCCCTCGAGGGGCGGGCCGCGCAGCTATGACGCAAAACACGTCCCCGGCTGCGGCGCGAAACGAGCGCCCTCAGCCTGAGGAGAAAAGTGCCCTTCTGAGGAGAAAGGGAGGGAGGGCGGCCCACGGAGGGGCCTCTCCCCACCCACCCGGCAGCAGAGCGCAGCGTGCCCCGTGCGATCCCGAGGCTGCAGCCTCACAAGGAAAGCGGACGCCGCAAGGTCCCCCCCAGAGCAGCGCAGACAAGATGGAGGGGAGAGGGGAAGACACAGAGGGAGCGAGGGAGGTAAGTATCCAGTGAAGCACAAACACACAAAATAATAAACAGGGATACCAGGGCATAGGTGGTCCCCCCCCCCCCCCAATAGTCTCACCATCTCCTATGGCCGGCTACCCTTTAGGGAGGGTCTGCGGCCCAGAGCCTAGCTCTGTGAACGCCTGACCCTGGCGTTCTCCCTACCTTCCCCTGTCCCATCAGCCGAGGCTGGGAGGCATACGTGGGTCCACAGGAACAGAGGCAATAATACAATTCTGTGATTACTCACCTGTAGAATTGGTATTGAGTATACAGCACGTCCTGCTCCAGAAAGAATACTTACACTCGGGGATTACTCCGCCAGATGGCGCTGGACTGCAGAGACATCGAAAATAGGCTCTTTCCAGCCCCTCAAATACCCAGGGACCTCCCACAAATGCCCAGCATTGAAAAGCAGTTAACGAGAAGCCAGGAGAATTAAAACAACCCAAACTAGTAACTGTAACAATGATAACAATCATCATGCAGGGGATCCAAGATAATGCAAAACCAAGGGTGGGGTGGAGCAGGACGTACTGTATACTCATAATACCAATTCTACAGGTGAGTAATCACAGAATTGTATTATTCTTAGTATACAGTACGTCCTGCTCCAGAAAGAATACTTACACTCGGGACCATAAAGTAGGGTGGGATCCCCAAGGTAACAGCAGACAGTTTAAACCACTGCCGCCTGCAGGATCTTTGGGCCAAAAGCAGCGTCAGCTGAGGCCCTAACATCAACCTTGTAAAACTTAGTAAAGGTATGAACAGAAGACCAAGTAGCGGACTTGCAAACTTGTTCAACAGAAGCCTGGTGCTGAAAGGCCCAAGAAGCACCAATAGCACAAGTAGAATGAGCAGTAAGGCGGAAGGAAGGATTCTTCCCCTTAGCAGAATAGGCCTGAATCACAGCCTGATGGATCCACTTGCTGATAGTAGACTTGGCAGGACCCAAACCCTTCCTAGGACCAGAAGGGACCACAAAAAGAGCATCAGTATTTCTGAAAGGTGCAGTAGCCACCAGATAGTACTTCAGACACCTAACCACGTCCAAAGAATGCAAACCCCTCTCCTTAGCATTACTAGGATTAGGGCACAATGAAGGGAGAACAATGTCCTGATTCAAATGAAAAGCAGACACTACCTTAGGAAAATCTGGCTTGAAGCAAAACACCACCTTGTCCTGGTGTCTCTCATAGTAGGGGGGCTGAATGGAAAGCGCCGCCAACTCAGACACACGCCTAACAGAGGTGATAGCAACCAAAAAGACAACTTTGAGAGTAAGAATGGCCAGGGCAGCATCCTGCACAGGCTCAAAGGGAGCACCCTGCAAGGCTGACAGAACCAAGTTCAAATCCCAAACAGGCACCAGAGGCTTACGTGGGGGGACGCACATGAGTCACCCCCTGGAAAAAAGTCCTAATCAGAGAATGCTGAGCAAAGGACTTCTGGAAGAAAACAGCCAGGGCAGAAACCTGACCTTTCAGAGTACTAAGTTGAAGCCCCATCTCCAACCCATGCTGTAGAAACGCCAGAATCCTGGGAATAGAGAACACACGACAGGGAAGAGACTTAGACTCACACCAGTCAAACGTAGGCACGCCAAACCCTGTAATAAATAGAAGAAGAAGACTTCTTCCTAGCCTTTATCAAGGTATCCACAACCGAGGTAGACAGCCCCTTCTCCATCAAGGTTTCAGCAGCCAGGCCGTCAAAGCCAGAGTTTGTAAATTGGGATGGCGTAGTGAGCCCTGAGTGAGCAGATCTGGCACCATGGGCAGAGCGTACTGATCTACTGCCAGCTGCACCACGCCTGCGAACCAAACTCTTCTTGGCCACCTGGGGGCCACCAGAATTGCTGGCACCCCTTGCAGAGCAATCTTGCGCAGAACCCTGCCCAGCAGGGGGAATGGAGGGAAGACATATAGAAACTGAAAGTCCTGCCATTACATTGCTAGCGCATTCGTGGTCAAGGCCAGAGGATCCTGGGACAGGGAGACAAAGGCCGGTAGCTTGTGATTGTGACGGGACGCAAACAGATCCACATCTGGTTGGCCCCAATGGCGACACAGAGATTGGAACACCCTGCTGCATAGGGACCATTCTCCCTGGCGAAAGGTCCCCCTGCTCAGAGAGTCTGCCAGTAAGTTTTCCACCCCCGGGATGTACACAGCTGATATGCAGGGAACATTGGTCTCCGCCCAGGTCAGGACCCCTTGCTCCGGGTCCCTCACTGATGATTGATGTAGGCAACTGCCGTCTGGTTGTCCGAGCGCACCTGAACAGGCAGGCCCCGAAGGTGAATAGTCAACTGAGCCAGAACTAACCTGATCGCCTGCAGTTGCAAGACATTGATAGGTGTGTGGGCCTCCTGAGGGCCCCACCTCCCCTGGAACCGCAGGGACTTCCAGAAACCCCCCAACCTGACAGACTGGCATCCGTTGTGACTGTCTCCCAGGGAGGGGTAAGAAAGGATCTGCCCTTGAGTCCATCCACCACAAGAGGGACCTCCTGACCAGGGGGAGAGCACACAGACCCTGTCCAGGGTCGCTGGATCCTTGTCCCACACTGACAAGAGGTGGAGTTGCAGAGGCCTCAAGTGGAACTGAGCATAAGGGACCACCTCGAAGCACGCCACCATCAGGCCCACCAGCTGCATCCCCTGCCTGATGAAGGGATGATGACAAGATAGCAGGAACTGAACTTGTGCAATCAGAAGGTCCACCTTCTGTTGAGGAAGGAAAATCCTTGCCTGAACCGTATCCAGATTCATTCCTAGGAATGGAGTCACCAAGGAAGGGGACAGTGAGGACTTGGGGTGGTTGATCACCCAACCAAATGACTCCAGGGTGGACACCACCAGCCGAGTATCCAATTCTGCCTGATGTAGAGATTGGGAGGTGATGAGAATGTCGTCCAGATAAGAAAGCATGCGGACGCCCTGATACCTGAGCAGAGACATCACGCCCGCCAGCACCTTGGTGAACACCCTGGGAGCTGAGGTGAGACCAAATGCCACAAACTGGTAGTGTTGATCCTCCAGAGCGAACCTGAGGAACCTTTGATGACCTGGAAATACAGGAATATGAAGGTAAGCATCCTTGATGTCCACAGAAGTCATGAAGTCCCCTTGGCGCAGGGAACTGATGGCAGAGCGCAGAGTTTCCATGCGAAAGCGCCTGCTCCTGACAAATTTGTTGAGGATCTTTAAGTCCAAGATAGGACTGACTGAACCATCTTTTTTGGGGACTGTGAATAGGTTGGAATAGAAACCCTTGCCCATTTCTCTTAAAGGGACCTTGCAGATGATCTCCAGCTCCAGGAGGCCTTGCACTGCCTGCATCAGCTCCTGAGCTAACACAGGGTCCTGAGGAATCCAGGATCTGATGAATCTTGGGGGCGGCCAGGCAGCAAACTCTATCTTGTAACCGGAGGACACTACCTCCTGAATCCACCGGTCTGAGACATGAAGCCTCCAGACATGAGCGAAGTGCTGAAGCCGTCCCCCCACCCGGATGGGTGAGGGCGCCCCATCATGACTGAGGGGGCTTGGGAGAGGATTTTGCCTTGGGGCCCCAGGAGGAGCCAGGATGCCCATGTCCTCTGCCCCTGCCCCAGAAATCTCCCCGGGCCCCAGTAAAGGAAACCCCCCTCCCTTGTCTAGCACCACGGTAGGGGGAGGAGAATGAGCCCTGACCCCGAAAGGGCAGAGACTGCCGCCTGCGCTGGGGTAACCTGCCTCCCTTAGCAAAAAGGTACAGGTGGTCCCCAAACAGGCATAGTCCTTTGAAGGGAAACCCAGTGAGGGCCTTCTTGGCAGCATTGTCAGCAGCTAATGGTGTCATCCAAGGCAGAGAGGACAAAATTTACAAAAACATCACAACTGGAGAGTGCATTGAACACCTCACAAGGCAAATCATCAGGGGCACTATCAAGTATATTTCTGATAAGAGTTCTAGTGGCCACAGCGGTAATGGCAGAAGCACAGACCGGGCGCAGGGCTGTCCCCGCACATGCAAAAGCATGGGACGCCAGGTGGTCAATGCGCCGGTTCTCAGCATCCCGCAGGGTAGTAGAGTCAGGGGAATGCATGACAGAGGTGTTAGATAACCCTAGGAATGGGGCATCCACCTCGGAAGGGGATGACCAACACTTTACCACATCAGCAGGAAAGGGATACTTCCTATCCCAACTTTTAGGTACCCCGGGAAGTCTACTGGGGCGCTCCCATTCCTTGAGCACAAGGTTATTGAAATGTGCTTGCTCGAGAAATTCCAAACGTGATTTAGCTGTATGGAAGAGTTCCTCCCTTTGCCTAGGAGCCACAACAGGGGGGGAAATGGACAGAACCTCAAAAATCTGCGTCAGCAATCTGTCAGTGTCATCCGGGGTCCAGGGGTCAGAGCCAGAATCGTCATGACCCCTTGGCCTCTCATCAGATGACCCTGTGTCAGAGAAAAGCTCCTCTTCATCCGAAGGGGTATAGCCACAAAGATCCCAAAACTCCTCAGTTTCCATAGGAAAAAGAGTGACATTAGGCGTTAAGTGCTGCTTTTTAGCAGAGGCCTTACGCGCCAAGGTATTAGCAATCAACTTCTCAACAGTAGCCTGTCTAGAAGACACATCAGGCTGAGAATCCCCACTTGTATGCAACTCAGCAGGAGTGAGATTTAAGCTTGGGGGAGTAGGTGAATTGAAACGAGGTGCAGCCACTGGCAGGCCCGATTGCAATGCAAGCACCTGCTCAGCACAGGGTACACAGACCCGCGCCTTGTCAGCATGAGGCTGCCCACACGCTACACACAGCCAGGCTTGTCCCGAAGGAAGCCCGGTCACATTATCCTGAGATGCCTCCATATGGTGATTATCGCGGCGCTATACGCCGATAGGGATTAACGCTATAAAGCAACCCTGGATGCCCCAATAGCCAGCTAGGGAGTAATTACACTAGGCCTATACAAGTTAGCAAACTAACTTACGGACCGCGGTAGGTAGGGGACCGTCGAGCATAAGCCAACCAAGCAGACAAAGATGGCGTCGGTATACCTCGAGGGGCGGGCCAGTATCAGCAATGATACGGAACGCGCCATAGGCGGGCCCCGCCCCCCGAAGAGAGCGAAACCAGCACATGAGAAGCAGCCAATGACGGCGCGTGAGGTAACGCGTGAGGAGCAGTGCTCCTAAGCACCTAACAGCGGTGCTGCCTACCATCACCCGACCAGCGCAGCCAAGGCTGGGAGGCATATTACTAGTGGAAGGGGTGGGAATAGTCATACAGGGCCGCAGGCTAATTAATAGCCCCGCTCACCTGCGAGTAGAGAGCCATTTCTCGTCCTTAGCAGTCCAGACTGCAGAGAAAATCTGGGGATTTGTGGGAGGTCCCTGGGTATTTGAGGGGTCGGGAGGAGCCTATTTTCGATGACTCTGCAGTCCAGCGCCATCTGGCGGAGTAATACCCAAGTGTAAGTATTCTTTCTGGAGCAGGACGTACTGTATACTAAGAATAGGGGTGCAGCGGCCGACAGGCTTAAAAATGCCCCACTCAGGTGCCAAATCCAGAGAGAGTTCCAGACGATCCTCGCAGCAGCTACTGCAAGACGAATCTGGGAATTCTATGGAGACAGCTCCTTTTATAGGGGGCCGGGAGGAGTTACAGCTCTGGATCTTGCAGTAACTGCGCCACCTAGTGGCGGACTACCCACATGTATATGGATTGGGTCTCAGGAACTTTTTTCCCAGGCACCACTTAGAGAAGTCTTGGTCACAGCAGGGAATGGTTAATTGGTATATAGTGGGCCCACAATGGATCAGTAAAATATATGTATGAGGGAGTAGCCTAAGAAGACTACAAACAGAGGGGCAGGGCTGCAGGGAACACCCTACAAGGTTCATGGGGGGAGTGGCAGGGAATTTGAAGGGAGCTGCAGTGAGCACCCAACAAGGTACATCAGTAAAGGGACAACTAGGAACAAGGAGATGGGCAGGGGGCACCCTGCAAAGTATGTGTGTGTGTGGGAGGGAAGCAGCAAGGAACCTGGAGGGTTATGTAGCAAGCTGGCTGCTAATTAATTTAAATCAGACCATATGCTTCTAAGCAGTGGGAAGAAACACAGAATGTAAGGCAAGCCTAAAACTCATGACTTTGTTACATTGCTTCCCGCAAAAACCAAACAAACACATGCCCTAAGCCCGCAGGAGCACTTTTGAGCAAATAACTGATCAAATCCGTAATTAGTGAATGACCTACTAATTATTGGCTCTCAAACGTTCATCTCACCAATTAAAACAAAACAGGAACAGGTAACGAGACATGGCGCACGCTGCACTGACTTACCTATCTTTCCTTCCCGCTTTAATTTGTTTAAGTGATGGGTAAGGTTAACTTCTGCGGCAGCATGCAAATATTCTGGAGTATCCTGTGAGAGTAATTTTGTATGAGAATGAGTGCATATTAGGAAGAATTAAAAAACTATAAAGTGCAAGAGAAAGGAGCCCCCTGCTGGTTAAACAGTGCTAGAGCCAGGCTGATTTCGATAATCAACTAACTATAAGGCAGTTCTCTCCACTTATTTTCTTTCCAGTTCTACTCTTCCTTTGCTCACGCCCCTCCCCCACCCCCCAGATACATAGGTAAGGCCATCTCCCTTCTTTGCAATGTGGGTGAATTGACTTACCCCTAGATAGTTATCATTCCAGGGAATATATAGGTTATGAAGTTTATAAACTGCCTTTTAAAACCCTAATTCAACCGTCTAGAATTCAAAGTGGACCAAAACCCAGGATAATCAAACATTTTGACTATCCTGGGTTTTGGTCCTTTCCCCTGTGTGAAACCCCCAGATCGCCCAATCTCACTCACCTCTTCCCGGTCCCATGGCACGTCTATGAGCAGCGGCTCTGACGGCCACATCCATCGCCGCCCTCTAACAGGGAGCGTGCCCGCGCCGGCCATTCACAAATGGCTGGTGCGGGCATGCGCACTGCTAGAGGGAGGTGGAGGATGCGCCGTGCTCTAAGACGCGTAGTGGGACCGGGACGAGGTGAGTTGACTGTGGCTACCTGGGGAGTTTCACACAGCAGGGCATCCCCAATCGGGGTTCCCCCGGGGAAAGGCTTAAAGGAGCCATGGCACTCAACCCTGTTTGCAGACCAACCTAAAATCTGGTTAAAAACAGAGGGCTCGGTCACACACATCTGCAGAAGTATGCTGAAGCTGCACCACCAAGCACCAAGGTGCCTCTGTGGGGTGTAGTCCTAACTCTAATCTCTGAGAGTCCCCTTGGGAACATAAAATGCAATAGATAAATTGGGAGCCACAGCACTCCTTTAAGACTTGTGTATCCTAATTGCCCTGCTAACGTGCACCTCCCAGGTTAGTTATAAAATGGTCTGAGCGGCTGCCACCCTTCCTTTGTTTCTTTTGAATTTGTGCAAGCACATAGGGTGTGGGGTCTAGGCTGTATTGCAAGGTCTTTGACCCTTCCGACCCATGGACTGCACTTGAGGTTTAGGGCAACCTCAGGTAAGCCTGCTCCCAATGTATCTATTGCATTGTATGTCCCAAATGGGGCTCTCAGAGATTAGAGTTAGGACTGCACCTACAGAGGCACCTTGGCGCTTGGTGGTGCAGCTTCAGCAGACTTCTGTAGATGTGTGTGGACCGAGCCCTCTGTTTTTAGCCAGATTTAGAGACAGATTGTAGGTTGGTCTGCAAGCAACAGGGTTGAGTGCTGTGGCTCCTTTAAGACTTTTGTATCCTAATTCTCCTGCTAACTTGCACCTCCCAGGTTAGTTATAAAATGGTCTGAGCGGCTGCCTCCCCTCCTTTGTGCCCCCAGGGAAAGGACCAAAACCCAGGATAGTCAAAATTCTGGGTTTTGGTCCACTTTAAAGACCCATTGTGAGCAAAGGCAAAAGAAAGTATCTGCCACATGGCATGACCACTGCAGAAAAATGATGGTGCCTGGTTTATGTTTCTATATCCCATTGCTTAATGACCTCTATTTTGCCACTTGTATGTTCCTGTTCTTCCCAACCTCTTCTCTGCTTCCAGTTCCTTCTGCCCCCCCCCCCCCCTCAAGATCTTTGGCCAAAGCAACCAATTCAACCTCCACTGTTGAATTGTGGTGATGTAATCGGCCGATTCAATGTAGCTCATTCACTCCACTGCAGTTGTTACATAGGCCAAGTGTTTTATTTCCTCTGGAGGACAACTTACCTTGTACACTATTTTCACCAGATCCATGGCAGTCAGCTCTTTCCCAGCATTCTCTTGCACAGCTTGTAGAATCTGCTGTTCACGGGCCTGTCTGTGAGTAATATACTCCTGGATTTTGGCTCTTGCTCCTTGAATCACGGGGCCATGGCCTGCAGTTAAAAATGAAATGATTAGAGCTGGCTTTATTCAGATTAATTTCGGTGGTTATAACTAGAGATGAGCAAACTTCTTGAAAGTTCGATTCGGGCGATTCGCCGAATTTCCCCAAGAAAATCGGGTTCGCCCGAATCGAACTTTGACGAATCGCTCATCTGAAAAAAAAAATGCCGGCATGGTGGAAGCGGGCAGGCCGGCTACGCTGTCAGCGGGCCGCGGAAGCCGGCCCCCTGACAGCGCAGCCGGCCTGCCCGCTCCCACCATGCCGGCATTTGTTTAAAAAGCAAACACTTACCTGCATGGTCGGAGCGTGGAGGCCGGCGCCGCTCTCAGTCGCCCTCTGATGACGCGTCCTCTGATGACAGGTAAGTGTTTGCTTTTTAAATAAATGCCGGCATGGTGGGAGCGGGCAGGCCGGCTGCGCTGTCAGGGGGCCGGCTTCCGCCGCCCGCTGACAGCGTAGCCGGCCTGCCCGCTCCCACCATGCCGGCATTTTTTTTTTTTTTTATTTCAGGGAAAATTCGATCGGCACGAACCAAAAAAAATTCGGGTTCGTGACGAATCGAATTTTCCCTGAAATTCGGAGCGAATTCCAATTCGTCCGAACCGGTTCACTCATCCCTAGTTATAACATTACCTAGTAAACATACAAAGTTCAATGGGGATAATAATTCAAAATGTCACTGGGTGCCGATCTAAGGAAAAGATTCACAGGGATATAAGAGGGGATTTACCTGAACTAGTGGCCTCCTACTCAGGCAGCCATTCTATTCTGGAGGCACCACATGGAGGGGGTCAAAGTAATGAGGGGTGCGGGGACAAATGCTGGGGAGGGGTATTCCCAGACTAGGGGAGCACACAGCTAGTCATTCAGGGGCTGAGGCATGGGAAAACGCACTCAGGCGGTGAATATGGGAAATAAGGAAGAGGGACCAAGAACCATAGCTTAAAGGATGACTATCATTAGAGATCACTGTAAATGTTATGTTCCGATATTATAGACCATTAAAAAAGAAACATTTCACCAATATACTGTATTTTAAAAAAAATATTTCCTTCTGTACTTTTTCCCACTTGAAAGTCAGGAGAAATCACTATAAATGTCTGCACAGAGCTGGTACTTATGATGGGTGAGGGATTGTGATGTGTGTTATTTTAATTAAGGAGACACCCCTAGAAAGCAGTACCACCTGATTCTTTTTTTTATAAATTCTATATTTATTCGTTTTCAGGGTATAACAGAGACATTACCAATATAGCAAGAAAACAATAGAGATCATGATAGCGAGTATGAATATATATACATTTGTTTCTGCGGAAAGCTCAAGTCTAACCTAATGGTACAAACACAAACTATTCAAGGATGCAGAGAACATAACAGGGTAAAAAACAGGAGGGAAAGGCGGGGTATTAGAGCCGGGAGGATGTTCGGGATTACCAACACAAGGGGGGGGGGGGGGGGGGGGAACAGGGCTGGAGGATACAATACATCATGCGCGAGCCAATATAATAACCATGGCGCAGGTACTTATATCCTTAGGGAGACTCCAGGATTGACTTACACTCATCGGAATCTACAAAAGAATCCATTATACCAGGTGGTGGTGAATTCTTCAGACTCTCCATCTCTCGTCAGTATAAGGCTCTCGAAGCGCATGATATCATTCACCTTTAAAACCCAGGTTGCTAGCGAGGGGGAACCTACCTGCCTCCACATCAATGGAATGCACGCCTTGGCTGCATTCAGTAGCTGACATTGAGAGATTTCTTATAACCCTTAAAGGGGGCATTGGTTAGGTGGAGTAAACACGCACCCGGGTTGTCAGGTAGGTGATATTCCGATACATCGTTTGTTATCCTCCTGACGGAGTCCCAAAAAGGACAAATCTTAAGGCATGACCAGAAAATGTGCAGAAGGTCACCCCTCTCCGCACCACACCTCCAGCAATTAGTCAACGAGCCAGGGGCCCAGTTACCGACTACGGTGGGGACTGCATACCAATGGGTGAGTAGCTTGTAATTGCACTCCTGGAATTTGGGACAAATGGAGGATTTGTGTGGAGCGGAGAGAAACTTCTTAATCTGGTCTGGTGACAGAGAGATACCTAAGTCTCGCTCCCACTTTCTAACGTATAGTGGCACCTCGTCAGTCATGGGGGCGATAAGTAGCTTGTACATGAGGGAGAGAACGTGTGTCTCAGAATTATTGCTCGTGCAGATTTCCTCAAAGGTCGTGAGAGGCCTGTGTGGGGCGGGGAGGTCCCCAAGGGACCTTAGGAAATGCTGGAGCTGAGTGCTCTGCCACCTCGACCATTCCGAAAGCCCCTTGGTTTGAGCTAACGAAGATAGATCCGACCATCTACCCTCCGACCAGAAATGTTTAACTCTATAGATGCCCGCCCTTCTCCATTCCTTCGATCTTGGCCCCTCACAGCCCTGGGGGGAAGTTTGGATTGCCCAAGACTGGAATCAAAGTGGAGGGCCTGGGAGAGATTTCCGGAAGGTCAGCAACTGACTTTCCTATTTTTAATGTGGTTCCTATAGTAGGATGTTTAAAGTGGACCAACACCCTGAGGTGATCGGCCCGGGAATCTATAAGATTCCCGGGCCGATCACCTCACACACCGCGGGACATCCGAGATCGGGATGTCCCGCGGGGTGTAAACCCCCCAAAACCCCCGAAAAGCCTTACCTCTCCAGCCGCTGCTTCCGCCGCCGCCGCCTCACTCACGCTCCTCTAGACGTGCACGCGCCCGCGCCGGCCGTCTCTGAATGCCCGGCGCGGGCGCGCACACGTCAAGAGTGACGCGCGGGAGGCGCCGACGGGCAAGCTGCTTGTACGTTGCTGTCAATCAGCTTGTACGTCGGCGCCGATTGGACGGCGCGGCCACGTGGGAGCGGGGAGAGGTGAGTTTTGGGGGCTTTCTGGGGGGTTTCACACAGCGGGGCACCCCCGATCGCGGTGCCCCGGGGAAGTGGACCAATACCCAGGATAGTCAAAATCCTGGGTGTTGGTCCACTTTAAGAGCCCGAGGCACGTCCTTCCCCTCCAACCACATAATGTTTGGTAGCGGCATCTCCGCGGCCTCCTGCTCTAAACCAACCCACTGCTTGTTGCTCCTATGTAGACACCAGTCAACTATTCTCCCTAGGTGCACAGCAGAGTGGTATCTCACTGGATCCGGGAACCCTATCCCACCGTTCGCGTCTGCATATGCAGCAACTTTATATTCCACCTCCGCACCTCTCAGGCCTCTGATATCTGGGTGTCTGCGAATCCTGCAAAGTAATGGTTCAAGGGTCAGAATAAAAATCAGGGGAGACAGCGGGCACCCCTGTCTCGTCCCATTGGAAATACTGAAAGAATCCGAGAACATGCCATTCACACGAACAGACGCCAAAGGACCTTCGTAAAGGCTGAGGATCCAACTTAGTGCATTAGGACCCAGACCCAAGTAGGGTGGCCTTCATAAAAAGCCAATTAACCCTATCAAATGCCTTCTCGGCGTCGGTCGCGAGGAGAAGGGCCTGTATGTTTTTCTGTTGTGCTGTATGGATTAGGTTCAACACTTTAATAGTGTTGTCCCTTGCTTCCCTATGTGGCATGAAACCTACTTGGTCCAACCCGATTACGTGGTGGAGATGTGGGGCAATTCTGGTGGCCAGGACTTTGGCGAATATTTTAATATCTGAATTTAAGAGTGATATAGGTCTGCCACATTGCGAGGGATCTTTCCCCTCTTTCGGCAGCACAGAAATGAATGCCCTTAGGGTGTCTGTCGGAAAGGAACCCCCGTCTCTGACCGAGCTGAAGACCGACAGCATTCTGGTGGCCAAGATCGGCATTAGTCGTTTATAGTAGAGCACCGGGAGCCCATCTGGACCCGGAGCTTTCCCACCCGCCGTCCCTGTTATCGCCTTCTGTAGCTCCATCAAAGAAATAGAATTCTCCAAACCCTCGACCACTTCAGGCAGCAGGCTGGGCATCCCCGACTCACTGATATATCTAGCTATCTTGGTCGTCTGGTCAGGTCTCACTTGTTAGGTGTCTGACCCGACCATCCGAGTCCGTGATTTTCGGGACATAGGTCTTTGCCCTCTCTGATCGCAGGGCCCTGGCCAAGAGCCTGCCACACTTGTCCCCCGACTCGTAGAAGGCTCTCCGGGACTTGGTCAATTGAGCCTTCGACTTATCACAACTAAGTGTTTTAAGCTGTTCCCTCAATGACGTCAGAGTTGTAAGATGGGCGGCTGCCAGGGACTGTTTGTGAAGTTTCTCAAATTTCCTGATCTCTGTCAGGAGTTCCAATGTGCGTTTTGCTTTTTCCTTTTTGATTCGGGAACCGATTTTGATAAATATCCCCCGAATGGCACACTTATGAGATTCCCATAAGACTCCAGGACTTATCTCAGGGGAGGCGTTTAAGGCAAAGAACTCTTGGATTTCTTTTTGAATTTCCTCCAAGACTACCTGGTCCTCTAGTAGTGAGGTATTAAGCCTCCAGGACCATCCCTTCATGGTTGGGCTCGGTAGAACTGCCGTGAGTATGACTGGGGCATGGTCAGAAATAGTAATATTGCCAATTTCTGCAGCAGAGACCCTGGGTAGTGAGGCATGGGGGATAAGGAAGAAGTCTATCCTAGAGTAGGAGTTGTGGGGGGCGGAGAAGAACGTATAGTCTATCCATCGGATGGAGGATTCTCCAAGGATCTATCAGCTGATGCAGGGCGATTACTTTTTTAAGCCTATTAAGTTTAGTATAGGACAGATGGGGTGAGCCCTTAGAGGTATCAATAAGTGGGTCCAGTGCTAGATTAAAATCACCCCCAATAATCAATTCCCCCTCCCTGAAGGTGGAGAGGTTTTCCATCGCTTTTTCAAGGAAGGCGGTCTGACCCATGTTTGGCAGGTAAAGATTGCCAAAGGTGTAAAGATGAGACGCTAGCCTCCCTTTCAGGAAGATCCAGCGTCCCTCCTCATCAGTTTTATAGTCAGAAAGCTCCCAAGGGAGACCAGCATCGATTAGAATGCAGACCCCCCGAGACCTAGAGTCCGGGGAGTAGCTGTGATAGCTTTTTAGAAAGGTTCTGTTACCAAAAGAGGGTGGTCCACCGGCCTTGAAATGCGTTTCCTGCAAGAAGGCTATTTGAGCATTAAGCCCCTTAAGATTCCTCAAAGTGAGGGACCTTTTTTCGGGGCTGTTAAGCCCTTTGATGTTCAGGGAAACTATGTTAAATTCAGATATAGCTCTGGTCGGAATCACCGGCTTGCCCCCCCTGGCCATTGTACCCACGTGTGCTGGCCCAACTCCCAATAGAAAGGGGGAAAGGGAGGAAGGGAAGGAGGGGTATAAAGGGTAACTAGTCTACCCCTGGGATGGGGGGTGAACTGTAACCGAGAGTAGAACACAAAACAGAACAAACGAGAATTGAACAGTACTATTCCAAGTATGGAAAATCGAGGCTTCGGTCACCTAGACGTCCGAAAGCCCAACCTATTTGGGGGTAAAGCGTCTAGCAGGGAAGGCGGAACTCAAAGGCATGTAACCCACTGTCCCCCGACCCCTGCTTAGACACGTACACCCGCCAAGCAGCCACCTATATTAATAACAACCGTACTAGAGAGAAGAGAGCCAGAGGAAAATAACAACCTACAACTTAACAAAATAGCAGCGGGGACTAGGCCAGAAGGGAACGTCTCCAGGAGACAGTCCAAGTGACTCTACTGCCCCAGAGATATATTGGTCCACCCTTCTAGTTCACTGCAGATGCAAAGAAGGAATAGGGCGACCTGATGAGAGGAATCAACGCCAGTCATCCCCCTTGGGGCTAGCTGATTGCTGGGGCGGTGTTCTCTCCACCACTCCAGACGGGGGAGCCAGAGGGCGGGGAGAAGATCCTGGCCCCTCTGACCGACCATCCAGGCGAACCGGAACAACCAGGCGTGCGGGGTCGCGTCAAGGAAAGATCGCTCTGCATAGTCTGAGACAACCCCCCCCCATACGGAGCGGAGGACCTCCTGAGGCGTTGCAGATCGTGGTAATTCTCTGGGCCCCTCCGTGGTCTGCTCGTGGACTCTTGCGCAGTGAGGGAGAACTCCGGGGATAGCCAGTCCGGGATCCAGACGGGCTCGCAGCCGAGAAACTCAAACATATTCTCCAAATCCAGGGGAGACTTCAGAGTGAAATTGCACTGCTCTTTCTTTCGGTGGAGAGCCCAGCAGTGGGGGGGCTCAAAGCTCAGCTGGATGTACTCCCTGGGTGGCCTCTCTAAGTCTTGGAATCCGTTGGGGAAGCGCCCCGGACAGAGCGGCCCCCTCAACAGAAGTAGGAATTCCCGGGGCATGCAGAACAGTGTTGACACTTCTTCTGGGCTCAAAAGAGAATTTTAATAGCTTTGGGTGCAAAGGTGCCATGCATTTCTCTGACCCGGCACCACTTTCTCCATTAAAAATGAATCCGCTGGGGGAACAGCAGAGCAGCTCATCTCCTGCTGCCTGGCTGGTATCTTTTGAGGGGGGGAGGACAGGGAGTGTGCTGATTCATTGCAACAGTGTCCAGTGGCCTGTTAGTGAGAACTGCAGCAGATGCTGCAACATTGATCTCTGCTCCCTGCTGCGGAGCCCCGCAGCGCAGCTGTGTGGCGCCCTCCGTCTTCGCCGAACCTGTGTCGGCAAACTGAGCCCTTCTCTCCGCTCCCCCTCCCCTCTGTGACGGGCCCTCAGAAGGCTGTGATGTGGGCCGTGATGTGAGCGATGATGCGGCCACCTCTGGCTCAGCGGCCGCCATCTTGCTACACCCACCTCGCTCCGCACCGTGCTCCTCCAGCTCCTCGCTCTGCGTCTCTCCTCGCTCTTCAGCCCCATGATCGGTCAGAGGGCGGTGGGACATCACGCTCTCCGAGTCTGAAGCCTCGCTGAGTGATGAGGTAAAGCAGGATGACTCCATCATGTGCTCTACGTCCCGTCCCGCCGCCACATTACTCGTCGCACCTCTCCCGCCGGTGTGCCATTTCCCAGCTGTCGCCCACTTCGGGGGGGTCTTCTTGTCTCCTCTGCCCTCTCTCCTCCTCACCTTCGTTTTGGACATATCTCCAGTGGCTGTGTTGGCAATGCTCAATTTGATTAAGGGGTCTGGGGTCCGGGAGCAGGGCTTCGCACGTCCGCACTCCACCATTGCCAGGACACGCCCCCACCACCTGATTCTTAAAGAGGAACAAAACTTGTGTATTTGACTTTCATGGGTCTCATTCTGTTCCCGATTCTGTGCCCAATTTGGGATGTCCCGCTGTGTGAAGCCCCCTAGTTCGCCCAGTAACAGTCACCTTTCGTTGGTCCAACGGCACACACGCATGGCTCGTGTCCAATCAGAGCCCTATGCTGTGTTTACAGCCTTCGGCTAAGGGCTCTCAATTTAATTCGATGGGGAGCAAGCACTGCCGCATCCCCTGTATCCTTTGAGGCATGGGCACCCCCGGGCCAGTCTACCGAATAGCTTGGGCAGGAGTGTGCGCATCCCGGTGGATCGGGAAAGGTGAGTTATTACCAGCGGCCTGGGGGGGGGTTCAAACAGCGGATCCTTATGGTCTGGAACTGGGTTAAAACAGCTTTCATTATGGCGAGTTTGAAGGGTGTAAAAGCCATAGCTGTGGCCAGTTAAAACTGCCCCTCCTATGTGTAGATTGAATATTGCATGAAACACTTTGTACATTTAGGGATACCTCAGTGATTGGGGGTTAATATGAAACCCTAGCAATCCATTCCTTCATAATCCTGGGTTTTGGTCCAATTTAACCCCTTTGAAAGCCAAAATCAGACTTTAAACAAAGTTGCCAGTCAGGGTCCTGGTCCACATGGGATCCTAAATGAACCTAATTCACCCAATTAGTGAGCCCTGCATTAAAGAGATTCTTAACCTTCCCAAGCGGAGCCCATATGCCGACCATTAATATGCACAGCATACAGTGCCGATTGGAAAAGCATGGTAGGTTCAAAGATAGGTATGTTTTATGGGCGATCTGGGGGGCATTTGAAAATCGGGATGCCCCGGGGGAAAAAAGCATAACCCCTAATGGTGAACCCGCAGCCACCCTGCCCTCCCCCTGTGCTAACACCCAGTTTGGGCGTTAAAATAATAAAGCAAATCACCTGATCACCACAATCCTCCTCTGATTCTGGCAGGGGGCGGAGCATAGACCTGAGTGACAGCTGGACATGAGTGAACCCACCTCCTTCCCCGGTCCAATTGCGCATGCGCGAGTGGCAGCTGCATCCCTGCTAGCCCTTGCCAGGCCTTAGTGCATGGCTGGCGCGCGTATGCCGCCGGCGTTCTTGGGTCCGCTCATTAAGATCAAGTGTGCTGATTGGACGAGAGAGGTGCCCAAGAGGCAAGGACCAGAGCCCAGGATAGTCAAAATCCTGGGTTTTGGTTCACTTTAAGAATGTTTACCTGTTTTTTGAAATGTGTGCTATAAGCTTTGCATGGTATTGGATCATGTTAAGTAAGAAAAACTATTCTAAGTGAGTGATTACATGAGTAATTAGTTCAGACACACCCTGGTATGAACCACCTGCTAATAATTACTTCCCTTATGTTCCAAGCCATGGCTGCCATCCACATCACCTCTGGCAGGCCCACATGGGGCAGCAAGCAATGCTGAAACATAAAAGAGGTGAGTAGCCGTTACCCGTCCTGGGCTTTGCAGTGGGGGGGGGGGGGGGGGGGAGTAGCAGTACCCCTGTGCTGCCACAGTTAAAGGACCCCAGCTATGAGTTTCCCTGCAGACCTGGTAGCAAGGCCTGAAGACACACTGCACTTCTGAGGTTGGGGCTGCACTGAATGAAGTCTTATGGGGGCAAGCCGAGTACAGTTTTTGTATTTTTATTTTTTAAAGACATCACATTTTTGTCCATAAAGAGGCAAAGCAGCAGGCAAAGGTAATTGTTACACCATTGTGTCTGGCTACATTTGGCACTGCCCTAAACAGTTTTAAAATTGAAGAAGTAATGGCCATATTGAGGTTTACAGTTCCACCTTGTGATTTCTCATCTGAAAAATGTGGCCGTGGCCCTTGTATCTGTGATGCTGCATAACAATCAGCTCTCTGAGCTGACAGCAATATGATGAATCTGGAGGAGGAGGCGGGAGGGACTAGTAATCCTGTCCACCTCTGCTGAGCTGATTGGAGGATGGGATGGAAAAGAGAATGTAATTGGCTGAACCTGTAAACCCGAATATCTCGCCCATTTCTGCTTCAATTTAAAAACAGGAAAATGTAGCCCAATGCAATGGTGTAACAATTACCTTTGTCTGTTGTAGCACTTTAATCAGCAAATGTTGTGCATTTTAATGTATATGCTTTGATATATAGTGAGGAGGGTAGAAGACAGGCCAGAGGCCAGGACTGCACTGGATAAAGGCTCCTGTGGGCGAGTATAGTTTTTTTTTTCCTTAACCCACAAATAGTATTCGACGTATACTAATATATATATATATACTGTATACTACTATATATACTGTACAAACCTGGGTAGATTTTGTCAGCTTTTACTTCCAATAGTCGCTCTAGAGACTTCATGTAGTCATAAAGCTCCTCAAATACAGCAGTTCCTTCTCCCAGAATACAGTCCCCGCTGAAGACGGCATTTTCTTCCAGTAACACCAGAGCCATGTGATCGTCTGTATGTCCAGGCGTGTACAGGACTCTGCAACAAAACCAGGGTGTGGGCCTTAAAGGGACATTCCAGACAAAGGGTTAAATTATTAGTTTAATAATTAGTTTTTAATTAGTTTTCTGCTTGCCCCATGCTGGCTGTCAGGGACAGCATCTTCATTCATCAGCACTTTGCATTACCTGATAAACCCTATTTGACTTGCTCCCTTCTGCTGACACTTCATACTCAAGCGTCACTAAATTCCACTTATAAGTCAGACAGCAGCAGTGTGATGACTCGTACATGCATGAGGATGCCCAGCAGAAGGGAGAGAGTTCACTTGGGCTTATCAGGAAATATAAAGCAGGCTGAATAAAAGATGCAGCTCCTCACAGCCAGCATGGAGAAAGCAGAAAGTAGCTAAATTATTATTTTGCCACGAAAGCCTCTCTGTGTGTATTTATGATATAAAGCTGTCTAGGCATCCGGATTTGGGATAACCCTCGGCTTGCCCAGTACTCACCTCGATCCAGTGATTCAAAGGCGCCTGCATGGGCCTTCCTCGAGGGTTTCGGACTGAAGACCCTCTAGTGGGTCCCAGGCACTGATCCAGGGTCCCTATCAGGTGAGTACAAGAGATACATGACAAAAACAGTGTTTCTGGCTCACATGGAGTTTTTCTCCAGTCAGTTAGATTTGTTATCTGGCCAATAAACATCAGTTATATTTATTATGTAACAATCTAATCATCTTTTAGCAGAAGGGTGGGCCCCAATGATAATTTCCTTGGGTGGGCCACAAGAATGACTTCCTTGAGTGGACCACAAGGCCAAAAATGACCTTGTGGCGGGGAGGATAATTTCCTCAGGCTAGGGGTCCCCAGGATAATTTCCTCAGGCTGGGGGTCCCAAGGATAATTTCCTCAGGCTGGGGGTCCCAAGGATAATTTCCTCAGGCTGGGGGTCCCAAGGATAATTTCCTCAGGCTGGGGGTCCCAAGGATAATTTCCTCAGGCTGGGGGTCCCAAGGATAATTTCCTCTGGCTGGGGGTCCCAAGGATAATTTCCTCTGGCTGGGGGTCCCAAGGATAATTTCCTCAGGCTGGGGGTCCCAAGGATAATTTCCTCTGGCTGGGGGTCCCAAGGATAATTTCCTCAGGCTGGGGGTCCCAAGGATAATTTCCTCAGGCTGGGGGTCCCAAGGATAATTTCCTCTGGCTGGGGGTCCCAAGGATAATTTCCTCTGGCTGGGGGTCCCAAGGATAATTTCCTCTGGCTGGGGGTCCCAAGGATAATTTCCTCAGGCTGGGGGTCCCAAGGATAAATTTCCTCTGGCTGGGGGTCCCAAGGATAATTTCCTCAGGCTGGGGGTCCCAAGGATAATTTCCTCAGGCTGGGGGTCCCAAGGATAATTTCCTCAGGCTGGGGGTCCCAAGGATAATTTCCTCTGGCTGGGGGTCCCAAGGATAATTTCCTCAAGCTGGGGGTCCCAAGGATAATTTCCTCAAGCTGGGGGTCCCAAGGATAATTTCCTCTGGCTGGGCGTCCCAAGGATAATTTCCTCAGGCTGGGGGTCCCAAGGATAATTTCCTCAGGCTGGGGGTCCCAAGGATAATTTCCTCAGGTTGGGGGTCCCAAGGATAATTTCCTCAGGCTGGGGGTCCCAAGGATAATTTCCTCAAGCTGGGGGTCCCAAGGATAATTTCCTCTGGCTGGGGGTCCCAAGGATAATTTCCCCTGGCTGGGGGTCCCAAGGATAATTTCCTCAGGTTGGGGGTCCCAAGGATAATTTCCTCAGGTTGGGCGTCCCAAGGATAATTTCCTCAGGCTGGGCGTCCCAAGGATAATTTCCTCAGGCTGGGCGTCCCAAGGATAATTTCCTCAGGCTGGGGGTCCCAAGGATAATTTCCTCTGGCTGGGGGTCCCAAGGATAATTTCCCCTGGCTGGGGGTCCCAAGGATAATTTCCTCAGGTTGGGGGTCCCAAGGATAATTTCCTCAGGCTGGGGGTCCCAAGGATAATTTCCTCTGGCTGGGGGTCCCAAGGATAATTTCCCCTGGCTGGGGGTCCCAAGGATAATTTCCCCTGGCTGGGGGTCCCAAGGATAATTTCCTCAGGTTGGGGGTCCCAAGGATAATTTCCTCAGGTTGGGGGTCCTAAGGATAATTTCCTCAGGCTGGGGGTCCCAAGGATAATTTCCCCTGGCTGGGGGTCCCAAGGATAATTTCCCCTGGCTGGGGGTCCCAAGGATAATTTCCTCAGGTTGGGGGTCCCAAGGATAATTTCCTCAGGTTGGGGGTCCTAAGGATAATTTCCTCAGGCTGGGGGTCCCAAGGATAATTTCCTCAGGCTGGGGGTCCCAAGGATAATTTCCTCAGGCTGGGGGTCCCAAGGATAATTTCCTCAAGCTGGGGGTCCCAAGGATAATTTCCTCTGGCTGGGGGTCCCAAGGATAATTTCCCCTGGCTGGGGGTCCCAAGGATAATTTCCCCTGGCTGGGGGTCCCAAGGATAATTTCCTCAGGTTGGGGGTCCCAAGGATAATTTCCTCAGGTTGGGCGTCCCAAGGATAATTTCCTCAGGCTGGGCGTCCCAAGGATAATTTCCTCAGGCTGGGCGTCCCAAGGATAATTTCCTCAGGCTGGGGGTCCCAAGGATAATTTCCTCTGGCTGGGGGTCCCAAGGATAATTTCCCCTGGCTGGGGGTCCCAAGGATAATTTCCTCAGGCTGGGGGTCCCAAGGATAATTTCCTCTGGCTGGGGGTCCCAAGGATAATTTCCTCTGGCTGGGGGTCCCAAGGATAATTTCCCCTGGCTGGGGGTCCCAAGGATAATTTCCTCAGGTTGGGGGTCCCAAGGATAATTTCCTCAGGTTGGGGGTCCCAAGGATAATTTCCTCAGGCTGGGCGTCCCAAGGATAATTTCCTCAGGCTGGGCGTCCCAAGGATAATTTCCTCAGGCTGGGGGTCCCAAGGATAATTTCCTCTGGCTGGGGGTCCCAAGGATAATTTCCCCTGGCTGGGGGTCCCAAGGATAATTTCCCCTGGCTGGGGGTCCCAAGGATAATTTCCTCAGGTTGGGGGTCCCAAGGATAATTTCCTCAGGTTGGGGGTCCTAAGGATAATTTCCTCAGGCTGGGGGTCCCAAGGATAATTTCCTCAGGCTGGGGGTCCCAAGGATAATTTCCTCAGGCTGGAGGTCCCAAGGATAATTTCCTCAGGCTGGGGTCCCAAGGATAATTTCCCCTGGCTGGGGGTCCCAAGGATTATTTCCTCAGGCTGGGGGTCCCAAGGATAATTTCCCCTGGCTGGGCGTCCCAAGGATAATTTCCTCAGGCTGGGGGTCCCAAGGATAATTTCCTCAGGCTGGGGGTCCCAAGGATAATTTCCTCTGGCTGGGGGTCCCAAGGATAATTTCCTCTGGCTGGATGCCCAAGAATGATTTCCTCTGCTGGGCCCCTAGAAAAAATTTCCCAAGGTGCTCCAGTCCACCTCTGTCCATCTGCACCCCTCCATCCATCACACACACCCCCGTAAGGCATTTCTGATTGGATAGCAGCTGGTATACGCAGTTGGAAGAAGCCAACAATTGATTTATTCTAGAATTCTTTGTTGGCCATTAGTATGTCTGGCAATTAATGCTGATTGGAGAATGCATAGAGGCGAGTGACTGGGCAAACCGGGATGCCGGGATGCGACCGCAGCTCGCACATGTGCCGCTGGACCAGGAAAAAAGGTCAGTGTATGGGACAACCTGGGGGGTTTCACACACAGGGGTATCCCAAATCAGGATGCCCCTATGAAGTGGACCAAAACCCAGGAGAGTTTGTTTAGTCCACTTGAAAAGCTTCTAAATATACATGCATCCTTACCGTTATGGATTAATATACTGAACAGGAGGGAGGGGGTATGAGCTGCCAGTAATACAGTAATACACAGTGACCTGCATCTTGTGAAGTGTGCTCCCAACCCCTGACTCTCTGATGCTGGGAACCCTGTCTAAGAAGTTTATTTGTGTTTATTCTTTACTCTAGATTGACATTGCAAATTATAACGGATAAATACACAAAAGTAAACTTTAAACCTAAAAGCTGCAAATCCTGTTCTAATTCTATACTGGTCCCGATTATATGTCGATTCAGAGCCAGGTAAGAATTCTCACTGATTATATAGGAGAGAAAGTGCCATAGACTTTCACTGTGTACCAGATATACATTTTTAACCTGGTGTTGAATCAGCCCCAAGCAAGACAATCGAAGTGAATGGAAATTTTCTCTCCTAAAAAAAGAAATGAGAATTCTCACCTGGCTCCGAATCGACCCCATTATCTCCTGAAAAGAACTATAATACATATTTCCTTCATTTTAAAAAGCAAATCTTGAGCAAACCTTAAAGTGATACAGCAGGCAGAGGTAATTGTTACACAATTGCATCAGACTACATTTGGCACTGTCCTAAACTGTTTTTAAATTAAAGAAGAAATGTATAAAAATTAAAGAAGAAATAAAGTATGAAAGCGATCCTTCTTTTCAGAAGACTGGAAATAAGGTCAAGTCAACCCCTCCCCATTCACTTTTATGGCATCCAATCATGTGATGGCTGGCAACCATTTAGGTTTGATGTTCAAGCTCACTCGGCAAACCTGACTGGTCACCAGCAGTCATGTGATCGGCAGAAAAACAAGAAAGGAGGAAGTGGTAAGCACTGGCTGACCTGACTCTACTTCCTCTTTAAAGAATATTTACGGCCATTGTGTGCAAAAATGTCTTAAAGTGGACCAGTCACCGACAATCGCATCCCTGGATTCGGGAGCCTACACATGCGACGTGGGAATGGCAGAAGGGTGAGTTGTGTAGGCGATCTGGGGAGGGGTTCACATCGGGATGCCCTAGGGAACAACTCCCTCCCCCGGGGCATCGCGATTTTGTGTGAAACCTCATACACTTAACTTTTTTCCTGGTCCAATGGCGCATTCACGAGCCGCATCCCCGCTATCCCTCTAGCAAGGTGCATGCCAGTGCCAGGCATTTGTGAATGGCCCTGACACGCTCCCTGTTAGAGGGCAGTGGGGGGTGCATCCGTCAGCGCGCTCTGAGCCGTTGGCCTTAGCCTTAGATGATGTGAGGTCAGCGGCTCAGAGCGCAATCACTGGACGAGCGGCCGCGCATGTGCCGCAGGACTGGGAGGAGGGGAGTTGATTTTGGCGATCTGTGGGGTTTCACTCACTGGGGGATAGTCAAAATCAGGATGCTCCGGGGGAGGGAGTTGTTCCCTAGGGCCTCCCAATGTGAATCCCTCCCCAGATCGCCTACACAACTCACCCTTCCGCCGTTCCCACGTCGCATGTGTAGGCTCCCAAATTCAGGGATGCGATTGCCGTTTTTGGTCCACTTTAAGCTTATATATGGTAACAAAACCCCTCCTGTGACAGATATGAAATATAACATTGCTCATACCTAGGTGCGCTCCTTGGGGTGGATTACAGTCCCCTGGGGCATGGCAATTTGGCAAGTCGCTCTGAGTAAAACCCCAGTCATCCCTTACCTACCGGCGTTCCCACGGTGCATGCACAGATTTTGATTGGCGATGTATACACGGCATAGAACGCCGTTTAGACCAGAGCTTCAACACAGGGAGCTGGAGTGGCCACATCCCAGGCCTCTCTGCAGGCGCGAGCCTGTCCCCAGCCTATCTGAATGGCTATGCGCGGGAACACATCTCAGCTACGGGGCGGCCGTGGATGGTGAGTGTGGCATGGGAGCCCTGGAAAGGGGAGTTATTTTTGGGGGGGAATGGGGGGGTTCACACAATGGGGCATCCCAAATGTGGACCTTTTAGTCCAGTAAGTATAGTGCAAGAGCTGCATATTGGAGTAACAATGACAAGTAGCTAGGTGCTACTGCATAGAGTGAGCTACACTGTGTCCTGGTCTATGCTGCGGCATCCCATGCTGCCCTTGCTGTACTCACTTATGCCCCCAGACATTCCAGTCTGATGGGCGCACAGAGCTTGCACAGCCAGGAAGTCGGGCCGAGCCGCGCATGCCCTGTGGGATCAAGGCCCGTAAGGAGTACTGTATATGAAAATCTACCTGCTCCTCACACAACAAGCAATCCCAAATCTGGGGGGATTCACCCGGCTCTAGAGTCTTTTAGACTCACTGATTATCCAATAATCAAATTTCACACAGATATGCTAGATAGCAGGATGAGGGCTTACCTATACATCAACTCTCTACTCTCGTAGAGTTCTTTTACTAACGGGAAGAAGAATCAGAGGTGGCAGATTTTACAACACCATTCTGCTTTTACAGAGTAGCACTAATCAACTCAAATGGTCTGACCCCTGAACCAGCCTGTGCTGGAATAACAGCTTATGGTTACTGTTATTCCCCTGTTGTGTGTAAAAGCTTTTACCCATCATGCCATGCCTTGAGCAAATATATAGCTACAGTTCCCCACATGCTGGTTCTGCAGAAAAGCAGTTCACTCCTGAAAAAGCAGAGTGGTCTTCTCAAAAACCTGTCATCCCTGGATATTATTCCCACTAGTAGAAGAAAGCCACATGTCTATGAGACTCCAGGGCAGGATCCGCTCACATTAGACAAGCTCCTGGACGAAGGACAGGGGAAGAGGTGAGTTCATTAAGACAACCTGGGGGGTTTCACACAGCTGGGCACCCCCCGATCAGGGTGCCCTGGGGGCAAGGACCAAAATCCAGGATAGACAAAATCCTGGGTTTTGGTCCATTTTAACTCAACTCACTTTAACCCCAGGCCTTCCGATCTAGCTTGGATCTGAAGGTACAGGACATCACAGTGCGTTCTGCTCCAGCATGTGCTCCTACTCTAGTAACAAGGGAGCAGGTTCTTCTTGTTGATTGGGTGCTGAGGAGCACTCCCAGCCTGGCCATGGCACTTGCCTCCTCGGCCACCAACCAGCGAGAGGACTTGCTCCTTTGTTACTAATATAGGGGAGCATGCTGGATGGGGTAGAGGGGGAGATGTCTTCTGCTTCTGACTCGAATCTGAATCAGCTGGCCCAAGTGTAAAGTTAACCTAAACAAAAAGTTTGTTGATTTTGAGTTTAGAAATTTTAGTTTTTAGTAATTAGTGTCTATATAACCACTTTGACCTGCCCCTTGTCAATGTCAGCGGTGTCAATGGCTGAGCACTTACTTCAGAGTAGCACCTTCCGTTGTTATCGTATCACCATCTTTCAGATAAGAGTACTTTTGCTCTCCTGTGCCGATGACCTCCTCCCTGCTGGGGTTTCTGGGCAGTTTCTTGACAGAGAACCTGGAACCTGATAAACAAAATGTGTATGATCAGGATGAAATACACACTGAACACATAGTAATATGCTATAAAAACACTGACATGCATCCATTAAGGAGGGACAAAACCCAAGAGGGCTGGAATTCCCCATCGAGAGGCCAGTGGCCATCCCTGGAATCCTTTAGATTCCAGGGACGCCCGCTGCCCTCTCCCTGGGGCATTCCGAATCAGGATGCCCTGCTATGTGTACCCCCCCCCCCCCGAGCAAAACTCACCTCATTCCTGGCTCCCTTGCTGATGAAAATATCAGAAGCCACATCCCCGACATCTGCGCGCCATTCACATAGGTAATCAGGGGTGGTCCTCCGATTACCTATCCTAAATCCAGAGGATACCCATGTAAAACAGACCAAAATCCTGGATTTTAGTCAGCTTTAAAGTGGCCCAACACCCAGGATTTTGACTATCCTGTGTTTTGGTCCACTTCGGCGGGGCACCCCGATCGGGCGTGCCCCGCTGTGTGAAACCCCCCAGAAACCCCGAAAAACTCACCTCTCCTCGCTCCCACGTGACCGCCGCTGCCAATCCCCGCCGACGGACAAGGGAGCGCGCCCGCCGCCTCCCGTGCGTCACTCTTACAGGGCGTGCGCCCACGCCGGCCATTCACAAACGGCCGGCGCGGGTGCGCGTCCTGATAGAGGGACGCGCGGGGGCGCCGCTGGATCGTGGATAAGGTAGTCATTTAGGGGTCTCTGGGGGGGGTTCACACAGCGGGGCACCCCCGATCGGGGTGCCCCGCAGTCAGAGGTCTGATTGGTCCGGGAATCTTATAGATTCCCGGGCCGATCATGGGAGGGTGTTGGTCCACTTTAAAGTGGGCCAAAATCCTTCTATAAAAGGTTGCATGCATGCACTCCCCCTAGTTTGGCCATATACTCACCTTGTTCAAGGATCCTGTGCTGGCAAGCTAATCTATGTACCAGGCAGACTCGGTGAAGATGCTGCAGCAAAGACGAAAAATCCCTGTGATCTTTGCTGCAGTATGCTGCCATGGCATCCCAAAACAAGAGAGAGTATATGGTGAGGGATGCCACTAGGGAAGGATTTAACAGACTTTAGTTTAGGTTTCAGGAAAAAAAATATCAGTTTTGGAGTTCAATTGGTGTTTAGTTTGATGGGGGAACGGAGAAAAGCTGCACAAAGTGCAGTGCCAGAATTCTACTGGATGAGGTGCAGCTGTTACAGGTGTGTGCATCTCTTTCCTGTCCCCTGAAGTGTGACTAGCCAGAAATGCTATCGGCGCTGTCTGGGTTAGTGGTTTATTCAGATTTATTTGGGGATAAGTAGCTGGTACTTACCATTCATAATGTCTCGGGATATATCGGGGATACCCCCACAATGGTCATGGTGCCAGTGGGTCACGATTATTTCCTGGATGATCATACTGGATTCAGCGAGCACTTGCTTCAGGTTGCTGATGTATTCCGGAATGGACGGCTCCCCCGTGTCTATGAGAATTCTCCTAATGACAAAAGAATAATGTCATGTGATAAAGTGCAACTTACACTGGGCTACATTGCTCTTAAGGCAGATGGAAACCAGCGCGGCTGTGCCCTGGAACCTAAAAGATTCTAGGCCCAGCCGCAGGCCTACCCCTAGGGCATCCTACACCAGACGCCCCGCTGTGTGAAACCTCCCCGGGGCACTGGTGATCTTGCCTGATCCCGGATGGTCCCGTGACGCGATGGTGCGGCATCCCCGGCTTCTCTGTGGCCATGTGTGCTCCTGCACCCAGCCTTTCTGAATGGCTGGGCTCGGGAGCGCGCTCATCCCCGAACAGCAAGCCTAAGATGTGGTGAGATGGTTGCACCCCGTCAAGGCGGCAATTTTGAAAGAGCCAATGAGCTCTCTCAAAATTTGCAGGGGTGTGGCTTCTGCGGTGGAAAACCCCGGTTTTCTTTGAAAAATGGGCCATCGCCGAGGCAAAAGCGGTGGACCCAAAATTGGGTTTCCATCTGCTTTTAAGCGGATTAAAAGCCCCCCCCCCGGCTCCAGTACCTCGGGTGAAGCTGCTGGCTCAGCGATGGCCCAGTTTTCAAATAAAAACAGGTTTTTCCATCACCAAAGCCACACCCTGCGACACTTTTGAGATCACCGATTGGCTGATCCCAAAGGTGTCATGACGAGGTTCGGCCGGCTGGCTCCTGTGGCCAGCCATTTAGAAAGGCTGGGTGCAGGAGTGCGCACAGCTACAGGGAAGCCGGGGATACGGCATCGGCAATCGCAGCGTCATTGACCCCTTCAGACCCAATAGTGTACTTCCACCCCCTCGGTGCTGAGGCAGGATGGATGAAGGCTTTAAAAAAAAAAAAACTGGTCCCTTCATCCAGTGTTTCTCAGGTGCTCTGGACAGTGGCTATACAGAGCTTCAGCCCCCGCTATGTGCTCGCCTCCACTGGCCTATCGATTCAAATGGGGCTACGAGTGTACACAAAGCACAGCTATGGAGGCAAGACCTGTTGAGACTCCTGAATCAGCCAATCACAGCTGCAGCAACCAAACCTGATAATACCTGGGTGGGGGGCTTTGAGAAAAAGCCTCTTTAATAGATAGTGAATTTCCACTATCCTGGTGATAGGTCCATTTTCCTGGGGCATTCTAATTTAGGATGCCCAGTGGGGCGAGACCCCCCCCCCCGATTGCCCACACAACTCACCTTTCTGCCGTTTTTACAGCACATGCGCGGGCTCTCGTCCAATCAGCACTTGCACTGCCGTGCATACTAATACATGGCATAAAGCGTTGTTTTGAAATGGCTAGACGCATCCCAAGTTTCCCTGCGGTGTGTGGAGCGCCACACAGATAGTGTGGGGGTGTGCCTCAGCTGCAGGATTGGGGGACATGGCCCACTTTCACGATGTGGGACATGTAAGAAATTGTGGGCTTACACAGTGGGATGCCCCAGGAGCACTTAGTCGGCTGGCCCTGGAGTCAGCCAAAGCAGTGATAGTTCCCCTTTAAAGTGGACCAAAACCCAGCAGGATCTATAATTCCCGGGCCGATCAATTCCCTCCCCACGGGGCATCCAAAATCGGGATGCCCCGCTGTGTGAAACCCCCCAGGATGCCCGCAAACCTTACCTGAATCCCGGTTCAATGGCGCATCTCGCGCTTCTCTCTAGCAGGGCGCCTGCTGCGCTGTCCATTTGTGAATGTCCGGCTTACTCAGAGCCGCTGAGCTTAGACGCAGCTAAGACGTGCATAGCTCAGCGGCACCGAGCGTGCTGATTGGACGAGCGGCCGCGCATGTGCCGTAGGAGCGGGGTAAGTTGATCTGGGCGTTCTGGGGGGTTTCACATAGCAGGGCACCCCAAAGTGGACCAAAACCCAGGATAGTCAAAATCCCAGGTTTTGGTCCACTTTAAAGCCGACCAAAACCCTTATAACCCAGATCTAGAATCTTGAAGACTCCAGGGCTGGGTTACAGTTTGCCCCTACACATCCTGATTTGGGATGCCCTGCTATTTTAAAACCCTGGTTTAGCTGGAGCAAATTTGTGGGCAAGTCGGTAGCCGGCAGGATTTCATACACAAGGGCATTCCCATCCCCAGCATCCCTCCAGCCAAGCAGCCAGTGGCGATCAGTTTACTTAGAATCAACTGCCCACACAGCTATTAGCAAGGCTGACAGGGCACGCTGACACATGTAGTTCCTCTGGCCCTCTGTTATCGCCAGCGCTATGCGAGTACCTGCGTCCGGTGCCCACCAGGTAGGTGTTGGTGCCCTGCAGTGTCATGGGCCCCGGGTTACAGCCCAGCACCCGGATCACCCGGGAGGACAACTGCTCCACTCGGGGTAACAACGACAGCGCCATGATCGCTCCGTGATCACAGTCCAATGCCCGGCAGCCAACCAGAGCTCGCACTGGCATGGGGGGCGGGGTCACGGGTGGGGGCGGGGCGGAAAAGTAACTCGTGCTGTGCTGAAGCTGCTCCTGTTCAGCCTACATTATATTAATCAGCTGACATCAGTGCCAGTGCAGACCCCGGGCCGGGCGGGTGTGATGTGTGTGTCCCGCTCACTGGAGAGGAGAACAAAGGTCGCCATTGCTACATGACTGAAGGGTGCAGTTCCGGGTCGATGGATTGGGTGCCTCTGCTGAGGCTGCCTGTCGCACACTCCCTGCTCCTCCTATGCCGTGACAGCCCCTCCTATATGCCGTGACAGCCCGCTGCTCCTCCTATATGCCGTGACAGCCCCCTGCTCCTCCTATATGCCGTGACAGCCCGCTGCTCCTCCTATATGCCGTGACAGCCCCCTGCTCCTCCTATATGCTGTGACAGCCCCCTGCTCCTCCTATATGCCGTGACAGCCCGCTGCTCCTATATGCCGTGACAGCCCCCTGCTCCTCCTATATGCCGTGACAGCCTGCTGCTCCTCCTATATGCCGCGACAGCCCCCTGCTCCTCCTATGCCGTGACAGCCTGCTGCTCCTCCAATATGCCGTGACAGCCCCCTGCTCCTCCTATATGCCGTGACAGCCCGCTGCTCCTCCTATATGCCGTAACAGCCCGCTGCTCCTCCTGTGCCGGTACAGCCCGCTGCTCCTCCTATATGCCGTAACAGCCCGCTGCTCCTCCTATATGCCGTGACAGCCCGCTGCTCCTCCTATATGCCGCGACAGCCCGCTGCTCCTCCTATGCTCCTCCTATATGCCGTGACAGCCCGCTGCTCCTCCTATATGCCGCGACAGCCCGCTGCTCCTCCGATATGCCGTGACAGCCCCCTGCTCCTCCTATATGCCGTGACAGCCCGCTGCTCCTCCTATATGCCGTGACAGCCCCGCTGCTCCTCCTATGCTCCTCCTATATGCCGTGACAGCCCGCTGCTCCTCCTATATGCCGTGACAGCCCGCTGCTCCTCCTATGCTCCTTCTATATGCCGTGATAGCCCCCTGCTCCTCCTATATGCCGTGACAGCCCGCTGCTCCTCCTATATGCCGTGACAGCCCCCTGCTCCTCCTATGCTCCTCCTATATGCCGTGACAGCCCCCTGCTCCTCCTATGCTCCTCCTATATGCCGTGACAGCCCGCTGCTCCTCCTATATGCCGCGACAGCCCCCTGCTCCTCCTATATGCGTGACAGCCCCCTGCTCCTCCTATGCTCCTCCTATATGCCGTGACAGCCCGCTGCTCCTCCTATATGCCGCGACAGCCCCCTGCTCCTCCTATGCTCCTCCTATATGCCGTGACAGCCCCCTGCTCCTCCTATATGCCGTGACAGCCCGCTGCTCCTCCTATATGCCGCGACAGCCCCCTGCTCCTCCTATATGCCGCGACAGCCCCCTGCTCCTCCTATATGCCGTGACAGCCCCCTGCTCCTCCTATGCTCCTCCTATATGCCGTGACAGCCCGCTGCTCCTCCTGTGCCGGTACAGCCCCCTGCTCCTCCTATGCTCCTCCTATATGCCGTGACAGCCCGCTGCTCCTCCTGTGCCTTGATAGCCCGCTGCTCCTCCTATATGCCGCGACAGCCCCCTGCTCCTCCTATGCTCCTCCTATATGCCGTGACAGCCCCCTGCTCCTCCTATATGCCGTGACAGCCCGCTGCTCCTCCTATATGCTGCGACAGCCCGCTGCTCCTCCTATATGCCGTGATAGCCCCCTGCTCCTCCTATGCTCCTCCTATATGCCGTGACAGCCCGCTGCTCCTCCTATATGCCGTGACAGCCCCCTGCTCCTCCTATGCTCCTCCTATATGCCGTGACAGCCCGCTGCTCCTCCTGTGCCGTGACAGCCCGCTGCTCCTCCTGTGCCGTGACAGGATAGTCAGGATTTTTTTTTCCCGGATCCTATGCATGCGCAGCCTCTCGTCCAATCAATGTGCTTTGGGTTCACTCGCCTTAGACAGACTCTTAGACGAAGGGACAGGAGCACGCTGATTGGACGAGAGCGCTCTGGTGGGTGCATCCCCCGCAACCCTCTAATAGGGAGTATGCCTGCACCAGCCATTCACAAATGCCTGGCATAAAGGGATAGCGGGAATGCGGCTGCTGACCGCACATGCGCCACTGGCCTGGGAAAGAAGGTGAGCTTCTGGGCAACCTAAGCGGGGTTTCACACAGTGGGGCATCCTGAATCTGGATGCCCTAAGGGGAGTGAATCTTTCGTCCCTGGAATCTTATAGAGCCAGGGCTGTTGGGGTGTGGGTTTTGGTCCACTTTAATGTAACATGGTTTATTTACTAAATAACAAATGTAACTGATTAAATAAATAAACTGTCAGAACATTTCTGACAAATTATGGACACCGTGGTACCCAGGGGTCTACTGGCCATAGGGAGCACATGGGTAATCCCTGGTGGGCCGCATTACTGTGGGGCCCCCTGGGCTATGTGTAGCCCCCAGCATGCAGCCAACCTCACCTGGATCATAGGGGACACCCCTTCACTATCAGCTTCCTGAGTCCCCAACCTCACTCACTGTGCCTGGCCCTGTAGTACTACCCAGCTAAGGGACCCCAGCCTATGTTGTGCACCTACAGTCCTATTGCCCAATCACCCACCTAAGCCACAGTATCTGCCCCTACAATAAAAGCTCAGTGCCTTATCCACCCCCGACCATGATCTTCCCGTGAAAAGCTATAGCCTCCACTCACAAACACACTTAAACTAGATTTCCAGTAAACCTATACCCCCCCCCCCCCTGGGAAAAAACCCTTACCTGATCCTCAGGCCACTGCAGGTCCTCCTGACCCCTTATAGAGGCCACAGAAAAAGAGACAAAGCAGCATTCCCCCGGGTCCACTCTTATTCCTGCCACCCATTTACTTAAATGTGCGGACAGGAGCATGCACAGAGTAGGGCCGTATTTAGGATTTGTGCTGCCCTAGGCACTTTTTGGTCATGCGCCCCCCTTCCCCGTTTTTAAAATGGACCGAACGGGATATAGCATCTATAAGAGGCTAGGTACAGTTCGACATCCACCATTTGGCATGCCCCACTATGTGAAACCTCCCATCACCCGATGTTCTTACATTGCCAAGCTCACAATGCATGCGTGACCAGCAGCGGCATCTCTCACATCTATATGGGGCCGAAACTGAATGGCTGGCATGGCTGCTCACAGCCTTGGAGGGGTGCTGCACATGACCGTGAGTGCGGCTAAGCTCCCATTCAGCTGACTGGAGGAGAGCTGGGGCAGTGAGGTATGTATATCTCAAAACAGGATGCCCCAGGGAACAGACCAAAACCCAGTATAGTGAATATGCCAGGTTTTGGTCCACTTTAAAGTAGACCAAAACCCATGAAACTTGGGTTATAGTCTACACCCACACACATCAATCCACCAGCCACAACCTAACACACGTACACTTATCAGTTCAACAGGCTTGAGCCCCCCCAAACACACACACACACACACACAGCAGGTGAAAAAGTTCAACCAAAGTGCATTTTTAATTCCCGGGTTTGATCTTCAGTGGAGCTGCACCAGTTGCCGGCAGTGAACAGCTTGTCAATCATAACTTTTATGAGATTTGCTGGAACTCAGTTCACCAGACACATTTGCAACAAAATTAGAGTAGCCATCAAAGACATTACAATGGGCATACTGAGTGCAGGAGACCCCCCCATCCCAGGGCATGCTAGGCACTGTAGTCAACCAAACTGCCTGAGCCCCTCCCCTAGCTGTTTGTTCAAAGCTGGCAGAACAAGCTTATACGGCATCCCATGCATCCCCTTCTAGCACAGCTAGAAAGGGATGCAAGTGATGTCATAGGCTTGAGGAAAAGGTGAATTTACTGGGTGCTGTGTTTCACACAGCACCCAGTTTGGGATGCTAGCCTGCCCTGGAGACTCAGACTCCAGAGTGGGTTTTGGACCACTTTAAGTTGGTGTCCCTTGTGACTTTCAGAGGCGTTGTTGGGACCTGTAGTTCTCCAGACTTCCCACAAACCTCCAATTCAGTTGGAGATTCCAAGGGGCATGCTGAGTGCAGGGGAGCTCCATCCTGTCTGCTCACAGGGCTCCACACAGCACATAGGCAGTCTACACTCCCCTGAATCCAGCACCTGTGTGTGTGTGTTCACAGAGCCCAGTGAGCTTCCTCTGACTATTAACAATGATGGGGGGGGGGGCGCAGCTTACCTCCCTGCTGTGATAAGGAGATTTCACACGGTCTTCCATGCTGCTTCCACACATGCTGCCCCTGTGTTGATGGGGCGTCACTACAGCAGACGGCTGGAGAGAAGTTAACCCTTGAGCCCCCAACTCACCCTGGCTGAGGCTGACTCACACAGCCGATGTATCGAGCAGTCCTGTTGGCAGCTCCAGCACCTTCACCCCAGCAGTGGCTGGAGCCCAGGCAGCTCATAGCAGTAGGATAGGGTACAGAGGTACGTGGAGAAGTGACGCTAATGCTTCCGCCAGCAGCAGCTTGCGGGCGCAGACACTGAATCACCAATGAAAAAATAAAAAATATATAAAATGTTAGAACAATGCGCCCCAATGCCTGCTAAGCACCCTAGGCACGTGCCTAGGTTTGCCTGGCCTTAAATATGGCCCTGCTTGGGGTGTGGCTTAGCCTGGTGAAAGGCTGTCTGAGACCAGTAAAATCCAGGGCTATTTTTTTCCACAGTTTATCCCTGGTGGTAGCTTTGAATCTCCTCTACGGCCTTGATGGTGACCTTGGGTAAGTGCCTGGAGCTCACCAGAGGATCCTTTGGTGGGCCAGTCCAACCCTGCCATGCCGCACTGCTCCTCCTTATGACATGTGTCCTGGGCCTCCATGACTGCAGTGGGAGTATGTGAAAGAGGAGTTTGAGGGCATTTATGTGTGTGTGGGGGTGGGGGGTGCTCCAGCAATCTGAATCCCTCCTGCGGTTATCACAAAAGGTCCTGCACCCACTTTAGTGTGATTTAATATCCAATATCCAAGACCTAATAATAATGCATAGATCTTCATTGTATGCTTGCACACACATAGGAATTCGTCTTCCACATTTAACCCATCCATGCAGTGAGTGTACACATGCCCAGAGCGGTGGGCTGCCCTAATTACAGCGCCCGGGAAGCAGTTGGGGGGGTTAGGTGCCTTGCTCAAGAGCACTTCAGTCATGTCCCTGCATGAGCGAGCGGCAATGGCCTGTCAGCGGACCAGGGAGAGAGAGCAGCTGGGCGTGCCCTAGAGGAACAGTTTTTATCTCACAATTTCTTTGTTACATTCAGATTTCAATTACAGAATGCAAATGTAATGTACATAGAAAAACTGTGTGTGTGTAATAAGCCTGTCTGTACATGTGGAAACCTGGCCACAGAGAGTCAAAACAAGAATCAAATTGACCAGATACAATGAGGCCACTACAGACAGCCTCTCTAACAAACTCATACAGGTAACTTAGAAGAAGGAGACGCACAGAAGAGGAAATAGTTAAAAGCGAAACCAACTGTCGAAGCCAAAACGAGTGATGTAAAGTAGAAAGTGCAATCAGGGAGTGGCCCATATCATACCACTGATTGGAATAGTTTTCACAATAGGTGTATTAGCCTATTTAAAGCGGAACAACACCCACCAGCAGCTGGCCTGGAATTTAAAAGATTCTAGGGCCGGCCGCTGGCTTTTTTCAGATCGGGATGCCCCGCTGTGTGAAACCCCTCAGTTCTCCCATAATAACTAACATACCTACCAACTTTTCAGGGCGGGAAAGAGGGACATTTGCTCATATAGGCCACACCGCCTCTCCGAGGGATGGATAGGAGCTAGGTTATTACAGTTTAAACAATAGAAACACTTTAAATAGCCAAATAAATTATTTATTGATTCAGATCTGCATATTAAACATCAAAGGGGGGCAAAGTAGATCAACAAGGGGCACATGGACTCAAAAGAGGGACAGTTCCTTCAAATCAGGGACACTTGGGAGGCATTCCACTCTCCAACGGTGCATGCACGGGCTCTTGTCCTATGAGAGCCGCCAGCTGTGACTACTTAATTTGGCAGGTAGCTCTCATTGTTTTCAATGGGAGTGTGTGCTGCCGCATTACTGATGTCCTGTGTGACCTTCTGCCTCAGCCATTCAGACAGGAGCACACGCACGGCCAAGGATGCGGAGGATGCAGCAGCGCTCGCACCCCATTCACGTCAATGAGAGCCGCCTGCCGAATGACGTAGTCACAGGAGCGTGGAAAGGTGAATTTTATGGGCTTCTTGGGGGGTTTCACCCCGGCCCGGCTCCCTCACCTCAGCAGCGGCCTTAGCATTGTTCTATGTGTACAGGACTCGCGTCTCTCTTCTTGGTGTACAGACTTGGTGTATATTGCCAATATCAACAGATTGCATGTAGAGAAAACTACTTCCATAAAACACACATTTTCTTCAACTTATGAAAAAATCCTCAGCACCTTGAGGACACCTGTCTGTCACACAAAAATCACTTAAAAAAATGTCATCGAAAGTGGACTTACCCTTATAATTAGGCTGTTTTTTGCATATCCCATGCTGGCTGTCAGGAGCGGCATCTTTTATCTCCCAGTACTTTGCATTCCCTGATAAACCCTATAGAACTTGCTTGCTTCTGCTGACTACCGTACTTGCCGCCCTATAAGTCGCACCTACCCATAGGACGCACCTAGGATTTGAAGAAGGAAAATAAGAAAATAAATATTCTGAACCAAATGTTGTGCTAAAACACCACCTCCCCAAGAACCAAACAATAGGCAAGGTGCAGAATCCCCCCATTACAGGCAAAGTGGCATTCTCCCCCATTCCCCATGGGCAGTGTAGCATTCCCCCATCCCATTCTGATAGGCAGTGTGGCAATCCCCCCTTCCATTCCCATAGGCAGTGTGGCATTGCCCCCATCACATAGGCAGTTTGCCATTCCCCCTTTCCATTCCAGTAGGCAGTGTGGCATCCCCCCCCATCCTATTCCCATAGGGAGAGTGGCATTTACCCCTCCCATAGACAGTGTGGCATTTCCCCCTTCCATTCCCATAGGCAGTGTGGTATTCTCCCCCCTCATTCTTCTCCACAGCACCTGCACACACAGAGCAAACACCCGGCTCTGTACAGCAGGTGGGTGTGGCCGATGCTGAAATGATGAATAGGTGAGTTTCCCTTTTTCCCCCACATTTGGACGATAAGACGCTCTGACATTTCCCCTCACTCTTGGGGAACAATAAGTGCATCTTATAGGGCGAAAAATACAGTAACTGATTGGTGGTTGTCTGGCACCCACCTACTTACTGGACTGTCAGATTGAGTCCCTTGTGCGGGTGTGTGCTGTGCTGAAACTCCTGCTTTACCATTCTGGACAGGGTTGGTATAGTCACCCAGTATATATTTTTATTACATTGAACATAATAGAAATAAATAGAACATTTGTATACCCGCGCGGCCTGCTACTTTTTTGTCTGATCATTCAATGCTACCGATACCATGGGGCTATAATATGGCCAGAGTGGTAAGAATTTAGGCTAATTTATATTCTGGGGTATTAGCTAACCTAGGCCCTTTTAACCCCATGTATAGTCTGGACTGTGGGTATACGCAGGCCTGTTACACCGGTTTTGTTCCTCTTTAAAGCAGGTTTTTGTTCGAGTTTGGTATGCCCCGCTGTGTAAAACCCTCCAGATTATCATTAAAAACTCATCTTTCCCAGGTCCTACCATGCATGTGCGGGCTTTCGCCCAAGCAGGGACAGAAACGCATGCGTGCCTGAACAGCTTTTAAGGGATGCGGCCAGCTGGCTGCACCTTGCTGCTGCGACACCTTTGAGATCAGCCAATTGCTGATCTTAAATATGCCTCTGGGCGTGGCTTTGTTGGTGGACAAACTTGGTTTTCTTTGAAAATCGGGCCACCGCCACTGAGCCAACAGCAACGCCCAGCTGCTCGGAAGGGGACCTGAAGGATAATCATTAGACCCAGAAAAAGGTTTCCATCCTCTTTAAGGGTAAAATGTGGTATTGTAATAATAATAATGATATTACTTTGCTTATATAAAGGCTGATTCAGCGATGTGATAAATTCTTTTTCTAACATTTTTTTGTGAGCAAAACTTTCCTATGGATTTTTTCCTTTTCGCAATTCAGCACTATATTTAGCTGTGCAAATTATTTAAACATCTGCACAACTGAATATGGTGTGTAATTGCACTAAGCAAAAACATTATTATAACCTTTTTTTCTCACGGTGCTGAATCAGCCCTGTTATGTACCTTTATGTTGTTATAATTATTATTGGCTTGTTAAAACCATTACCATGTTGTAGTGCTTCCATCAGAGTGGGATTCTGGACATGGGTGCCTAAACTTGGGCCCCTTACCAATCAAAGGCCAGTATTTCCGCTTGCAGTACAGCTAGTCACTTCAGCTTCAGTCGGATTGGCAAAACACTGGGGCAGCCCGATTTGGGATGCCCTGCTTTGTGAAACCCCGGTGAGCATCCGCAAATCCCCCACTGTGTCCATGGTCACGGCTGCATCCTCGGAATCTCGAGGCCCACTCCCAGGAATTCAGATAAGCAGGAGACGGAAGTGCGCCACAGACCACAGGAGGACTGTGAAAGCGACGCTCTCTTTTCTCTATGGCGGTCTCTGAGTGTAAACAGAGCTGAATGCAGAACAATAATATGCATGGCATACAGTTGGACAAGAACCCGCTTATGTGCGGTGGGACTGGCCGAAGCGTGAGATTTGAGGGAGATCTAGGGGGTTCACACTGAGGGGTGCCCTAGGGACAAGGACCTATCACCAGCAGAGCGGCACAGGGTTGCTGGTCCCTCCCTCCTCCCGCCCCTCCTCACCCTCCTTTTCCCCTCCCCCCCTCCTCCTCCAGATTCATCACATTGCTATCAGCGTAGAGAGCTGATTGTTATGCAGCATCACAGGTCCAAGGGGCACACCCACTTTTTTCAGAAGAGAAATCATGAAGTGAAACTGTAAAACCCAATATCTCAGCCATTTCTTCTTGAATTTAAGAATGGAAACACTTTAGGACAGTATCAAACATAGCCCAACGCAATGGTGTAACAATTACCTTTGCCTGCAGTAGCACTTTAAACCCTCATTCACACCTGCGGTACCGCAAAAAAGATCCAAAAATGGCTCCCCTATGGCCCCTTTCAAACCTCTCCGGTGCGGCAGGTTGGAAGAAAACACAGCCGTAGAAAGTCCTGTCTGCTGCACCCGGGCCTCAAAGTATCCCATCCCAGTATCTAGGGGGTCGCAAATGTGAACGAAACTGCATTTTTCATGCAGTAGCACATGCGCTCCGCGTTTGCGGCACCATAGATTTTAATAGGATTCATTAGACAGGATGGCAGGGCATAGGACCTAGAAACAGGGATTTTTTATAACGCAGGCGTAAGCGCAAATGCAAACACAATACGGAATTCTTACCGCAAAATGAATAAACAGGTGTGTAGGGGCCAGTAGACACTACACTGCAGCACTCTTTTCCAAATTCACCACACCATAACGCAGCACCGAAGCACGCTAAAGTTGTTAAGATATGAAGGAGATTGAAGTAAAATTCCGGTTAAAGTCCTTTTACGTTATTCATTCAGTGCTGAAACCCCCGAGACAAATATTTGGAATGTGCCCGAACATGATGGGATTTCCAGACCTCCAGGATATTGGTAACAAGGCAGATTCTAAAGTTTGTGTAATAATATGATATTCTTATTCGATTATTATATTCTATGATTAACTATGATAGTTCTAGTTCTGGAATATTTGAATACTGAAAGTAAAGGTATTTCCTATTACTGTGAGGAATCCCAGGTGTAACCTTTCACCTAAGCTGTAACTGGGGAGACGGGTTAATGCAAAATGACACGGGGCCGGCCTTACCCATTGTCGCTGCATTTCCTTCTTTATGACATATGTGTACACTGCACACACCTTTTTCTGCTTCAAGCTCGGCAACTTATGCGTTTTCTTCTGGTTTATGAAACATTTTCCTTATGCCTTTCTTGTTAACAGTTAACTTACAAGGTAAGAACATCTTGTGACAATGGCTTTTTATATAAGAATCCAGGTAATGTTTTATTTGACTTTGGAAGGTAGTATGTTGTGACTACTTTGTAACAGCTTACACTATTCTTTTTGCTACACTGATACACTGTTCTATTTTTTTATATTTTTTTACCTCATTCATTTTTCTCGGGCTGGGAGGGCTAAGTGATACAAGCACACTGTGTAAATTGTATTAGATTATGCTGGCAATGGTGTCTGGGAGCCTGGTTTAGGAAGGGCCAACACCATTTAAATCCACTTAGCGCCAAGGATTTGCAGTGTCGCTTTAGGCTGCATTTTAGAAGCAATGTGTACCCAACATGGTGCAGAATTTGACACTTGCACCTTTTTCACCAAAGGGACTGTCACTCTTGTATAAGCTGTGCTAGGTTGAAGTGGACCAAAAGCGGCCCTGGAGTCTATGATACTCTATGGATGCCTGATTCCCTCTCCCCAGGGCATTGCAAGCTGAGATGCCCTGCTGTGTGATACTCCCTCAGTCATCTGATAATCTTACCTCACCAACGTGCCCACGACCCATGTGTGGCCAGCAGGCCATCATTCCCATCCTTCTCCGTCTGCAAACACATGTGTGCTGCTGGGATTCCATCCATTAATATGTGTGGCCAGAGAAGCTGATGGGACGAGAGCCATGATTGCGCCATGAGCTCGAGGAAAGGTAAGGAAGAAGGGCGAATAGTCGGAGGGAAGATCAGGAGCAACATTAGAAAATATTAATATACAGAAAGAGTAGTAGGTAGTTGAAAAATCAACAGTAAGTGAATCTAAACATGCCTGGGATAAGCATCCATCGATCCTAAGATAAAGAGAACATAAGGGCAGACTAGAGGGGCCACATGGTCTCCTTATGCTGTTAACCTTCTTTTGTTTCTATGTTTCACACAGCAGGGGCATCCCATATCGGAATGCCCCAGGGGGAGGGACCAAATCCTGGGATAGTGAAAATCCTTAGTTTTGGACCACTTTTATATCACATAGAGCTCAATGGACAGAACAGTATTAAAGTGTTTTTACCTATAAATGATGTTAAACAAATGTATTTTTTCAGAACTTGTTTTGGCGATTTGTCACAAATGTAAATTTCAGCAAATGTTATTTTATTAATTTCTTAAAAAATATTTTTTTCATACCATTTTTTTTTATCATTGTGTTATTTTATAAGTGGGCAGAACACCCCAAGTAGTAATAAATAAAACACACACAAAATGAAATGTAATACTTTGAATTTCACTACTTACTGTCAACATCTTTCATCAAAATCTTACTCCCTCCTGCCATCTGTAGAATGGGGGAGCAACCAGGTAAAGCTTTGTACCTCCCCCCGGTGGGGGACGAAAGAAAGAAGACGCAGAACAGTAATCAGTGGAATTTAGGACATTACATTTACCATATTTGGTGGGAGCTGCCATGTCACCTGCCAGTATTGGTACCCCAACTGATTACCCACACCCCCATTTGGGACTCCCTGGTTCTTTCAGGGGTGCCCACAAATTTACAATTTCTTAGTGAATTTCCGTGTGTGATCTGCCTCCAAACGAAAATTCACTCAATAAAAACTTGCAACTGTATGTGTGGAAATGAGTTTCACTCATGAAAAACGTGCACAAATGCCCTGGCAACTGATGCTTAATCGAACCTAAATAGAGGGGATGTCAACCTGACATGAGCTTCAGGATTAAATTTGTGGTCAGGATCAGGGGGGAGGCACTGGAGGCAGAGGTGGAGGAAATTATCCTTCCTTCCTGTGACCAGAGCAAAGCGACAGCTTCGGACTGACACAGGTAAGCTGTCTGATAAAAGATTTTTCAAGTTTTACTGGTCTCAAAATACTTTTGGCCCTCCTAAAATGGTGCCTTAGGGATCAGGATGCCCCATTTTATTAAAGTGGAAGTCCAGTGACCCGGTAACTTCTTCCCTGCCCTGCCACCCTCCCCTGGCGGTGAGGCAGGGTGCGGGGCAGGGTTACAATAAAAAAAACATTTTTACATTGCCTGGAATCCAGCAAAGGCCGCTGACGCTTCTGAGTGGGCACACAGAGGCCATAACCTGCCCTGTGCCCCAGGACTGGTTTTAGACAAAGTGAGGCCCTGGGCAAAATTAAAACTGTGGGCCCCAATTTATAAAAAAAGATTACCAACTATGAAGTCACCATAAGGTGGAACAAGACCTGGGATTTTCATCTGGGTAACCCTAATTCCCTCGCCTTGGGGCATCATGATTTGGGATGCCTCGCAGTGACAAATCCAGTGGGATCTCTGTATGCACTGTGGAAGCATAGAGTGAGGCAAGAATACCCATGATCCATGGGATTCTACTAACAGGGGCATCCCTAATTGCCTAATTTACTCCCCTCGTCGAACACTCGTACAACGCATGTCGGGCTCATAACTGAGCACATAGATCCATCTGTCCGCCAATGTCTTTTTGTATAAGCAGGGTTCTGCTTTACTTCTTTGAAAGTCCTCATGTGTAAGCGTTTTATTTATTTTTATATATCATGGCTTGCTTTAGTTTGCATACTAGGTCTGGTCTTTGTTTTGTTTGAACCCTGGTGGTTGTTCCATGTAGATGTATTCTGTTAACTTGCCATGTAGAAACACTGTTTTCACATCAATTTTCACGTTCTCACTTTCACTTGCATTTTCCTTGTGGCTACTACTGTTAGCAAATTCCTTACTGTAGCATGTTTGACTACTGGAGCAAAAGCTTCATGACAGTCATCTTCATATTTTTGAGAATATCCCTTGGCTACGAATCTTGCTTTGTATCTCTACACTGTGCCATCTGCATTGTACTTCACTTTAAAAGTTAATTTACAGCCTATAGATTTTCTTTAATCTGCAAGGTAAATAGTCTCTTTAGTTGTTATTTAGATCATGTTCTGTGAAAAAGCTTCTATCACTTGTCATGTGACTGGATGTTTCTGAGTCAATGCAGCAGCCTTAAATTGTATGATTTCCTGTCACTTCTGTGACACCTTCTGTTTAGTATAAGAGGGACATTGTCGCATTTCCTCTGCTTTCCTTATTGTACTGTCTCTCTTTAGATGTCCCTGTTTGCTGCATCTAAAGCACACCCTGGTTTCCTTCCTAAGTAACATTGTGTCTGTAGCTTTAAGAGTCGTTCTAGTGTCAGTTTCCGTGGAGTCATTCGCAAGCTTCTGACAATCCTTCCGCTTATACTCATCTATGAGCCTAATGTAAGCACACTGTCTGCTTTACATATTCATTACAGGTGGTCTCTAATGCGTGTGCCCGAGACTGCTCTATTAAATAGGAAAAAACATAATAGCATTGTTGTGCCTATAGTTATTATTGCCAGCATACTGTGATCAGATAAGGGGTGAGGGACAGGAGTAGCTAGGCTTTCTTGCACCTGGGGTAAAGATTCAAAATGGCACCCCTCGCTTGTTCTCAGGCCCCCCTTTGGTGCCCCCTGACCTGCTGCACCCCGGGAAAGTGCCCCCCTGCCCCCCCCCAGCTACTCCTCTGGTGAGAGATGCTGCAGGATGAGAGTGTCTCTAGCTTGTCAGCACATAGTGTGATCAGATAAGGGAGGGTGAGAGATGTTGCAGAACATCAAAGATGAGGGAAGAGGGCAGGGTTTCATGGCTGCAGAGAGAGGCAACCACTTAGGGCATCTTAGCCTTAGTCCTCCATAGGTTGATTGGTGGACCACATCGGTGGGGTGGGAAACCAGATGGAGAAAGTGATTTTCCTTACTAAGGAGGGAGACAGGAGAGAACATCACTGGAAGGACAACACTGGAGCCACTCAATGAAAGGTAAGCTACTGATTTTTTTTTTTTGACTTGCCAATCACTGTAAGCATTGGTAACAGCGATAGACTAAGCTAGGCTGTTGCATAGTTATTGTATCTCCAACATGGACATCTACTTTAAACTCTCATTGTGCTGAGATCCCACAGTGCTCATGTCAGCAATCAGCAGAGAGTTACCTTTTGCCCAGCATCCCCGCTCCACTCAGGGAGGAAGCACAGAGCAGGGGTGCTGTGGCAAAGCAGAGCACTCTGTTGATTGCCAATATCATTGCTGTGGAATCCTGGGACTAGGTTCCTGATTTATCAAGCACTATGATGGTGTGTGTCACGTGCACATCATAAGTGAAAACCACATTGATCATTTTTTGCTCACATTGGTGCATGGCAGCATACTGTAAATAGATTTATTAAAGTGGAAAACAAAACCCGGGGATTTGATTTTTTCAGGTTTTGTTCCTGCCCCAGCCATTTAGACACACTGCTGGGGATCTATAAGATTTGGATTCCCTCTCCAAAAACGGGATGCCCCACTGTGTGAAACCCCCCGGAGAGTCTCATACACTTACGTTGTTTCCTGGTCCAACGGCACATGCGCGAGCCACGGTCGCATCCCTGCTATCCCTCTAGCAGGACGCATGCCAGGCATTTGTTAATGGCCAGCGCGGGCACGCTCCCTGTTAGAGGGTAGCAGGGGATGTGGCTGCCAGCGCGCTCAGAGCCGCTGGCCTTGGACGAAGCCTAGACGATGTGACGTCAGCGGCTCCAATCGCTGATTTGACGCGCATGCACCGTAGAACCAGGAACAGTTGAGTTGGCATCAGCGATCTGGGGGGTTTTACACAGAGGGTGGGAGTGCCCAGGGGGAATGGACCAAAACCCACGATAGCCAAAATCCTGGGTTTTGGTCCACTTTGAGAGATTGTATAACTTATTTGTGCCTGTTCTCCTTGGTTCTGAGAACTGCTACAATTTGAACAACTGGTTCCTCATGAAGCAAGGGGAACCTGCTGAATCCCACCCATGCTTCTACTGCTTCAAATGGCACCTCCATTGCTGACCAGCAGTGCATGCTGTTCTGTTCGCCATGGGAAAAGTATGCTGAGCTAAAGTGTGGCAGGGTGTTCTTGGTGGGTGTTCTTGGTGCAGGACTTATGCCTTCCCCACGAGGCAGTATTTCATGTGAGGGTATATATATATATATATATATATATTTATTTATATTTTATTATTAAAAGTATCATTTTTATATCCATTCTAGATCTGGTGTTTCATTCAGATTTTGCTTAGCAAATTATGGAAAATATGTCAATGGATAAATCCATGTGTTCACTATCAAAATCTTCACTCCATGGCCTGCCACATCAGCAAAGAGCTATGCAAGTATTCCTAATGGAAGTTATGAATTCGAAATAGAAGTGAAATGAATTGAGGACTAGTAACACTCGGAGATTGCCCAAATGTCTGTGGGCCTACTAAAAAAATGCCATAGCATTGCTGGAGACTGGACAATGAACTTTACAAAATGGAATTTCTTCATGACCATTTTTGGGGTGTTCTCCTTCCTCTTTGACATAGGAATGGATTTATGGATAACATACAAATACTTTCAGGAGGAACTTGTGGTGTTTGGTTTGTTAACCATATTTTTTGTCCTCATTTCGACGTTAATAATTCAAGTCTTTAGTTATGTGTGGTTTAAAGACGATTGTGATCAAGACAGTTCTGGCAAGCTGAAATGTATTGCAGTCCTTCATCTATTTATGCTCGGAACATATGTAAGGTAAGCTGAAGTTCATTTTGAGTAATCTTTCTGGACCACTAGTTTAATTGTCATGGTAGCCAAGGTCAGTGGATGACACCTTAGGCACTTCATAGGAACACAGGGAATATGGGAACATAATTAACCCTATGTTTGCCTATGTTTTACCCTTTTGATAACACAAGCTTTTTGGTTTGGTTTAGCAGACTGCTGACCCTTATTGCCCCCTTACCCTGAGTGCCTGGACCCCACCCTCTGCACTGTGTGTCTGGAGCTCCTAGGACAGGACAGACAGGTGGATAGACAAAGCCTCTTTGTGTGAGATGGAAGTTTAGCGCCAAGCAAAGCCAGCCTGAGCCAAAGGACTACAAAGGAAATGTGGTTGAGCTACAGAGAGAATAGGGAAATGCGCAAGGTGCTGGGGATTACACCAGTGGGGTGGAAAAACACTAAGAAAACATTCGGGCCGATTCAGAGCCAGGTGAGTGAGAATTCTAACTCCCTTTTTAAGGAGAGAAAACTGCCACTCACTTTTGTTGCCTTCCCTTGGGCTGATTCAGTTGAAAAGTTGAAAATTTACACCCAGTAGACAACAAAAGTAGAAGTTTTCTCTCCTAAAAATGAACCTGAATCGACCCCTTTGTGGCAGTTAAGGTTAGGATTGACAGGTTATCAGTATCAGTATGCCCTTGATTCAATGTACTTTCCTTAAATTGTTTGGCAAGTCAAAAAAATAAAAAATAAACATTAGTAGCTCATCTTTCATTGAGTCCCTTAAGCATTGTCCTTTCTGCTCTATCAGTCTCTGTAGTTAGGAAATCACTTCCTCATTCAGCCTGCCTCTAGGAAATCACTTCCTCACTCACCTGTATTCCAGCCTTGCCACAGGTCAGACACCAAGCAAACCCCCCCTTTCATCCAGGTATACTAGTTGCTAACAGGTTGGAGTAAATAGCTCTGCCTGCACCATGTCTCTCACTGCCATGATCTGGCCACACTGAGCTGACAGGCTGCAATCTCTGCCTGCACCATGTCTCTTACTGCCATGATCTGGTCACACTGAGCTGACAGGCTGCAATCTCTGCCTGCACCGTGTCTCTCACTGTCATGATCTGGTCACACTGAGCTGACAGGCTGCAATCTCAGCCTGTACCATGTCTCTCATTGTCATGATCTGGTCACACTGAGCTGAGAGGCTGGAATCTCTGCCTGCACTATGTCTCTCACTGTCATGATCTGGTCACACTGAGCTGACAGGCTGCAATCTCAGCCTGTACCATGTCTCTCATTGTCGTGATCTGGTCACACTGAGCTGACAGGCTGGAATCTCTGCCTGCACCATGTCTTTCACTGCCATGATCTGGTCACACTGAGCTGACATGCTGGAATCTCTGCCTGCACCATGTCTCTCACTGTCATGATCTGGTCGCACTGAGCTGACAGGCTGCAATCTCTGCCTGCACTATGTCTCTCACTGCCATGATCTTGTCACACTGAGCTGACAGGCTGCAATCTCTGCCTGCACCATGGCTCTCACTGCCATGATCTGGTCACACTGAGCTGGCAAGCTGCAATCTCTGCCTGCACCATGTCTATCACACCCATGATCTGGTCACACTGAGCTGACAGGCTGCAATCTCTGCCTGCACCATGCCTCTCACTGCCATGATCTGGTCACACTGAGCTGACAGGCTGCTATCTCTGCCTGCACCATGTCTCTCACTGCCATGATCTGGTCACACTCAGCTGACAGGCTGCAATCTCTGCCTGCAGCATGTCTCTCACTGCCATGATCTGGTCACACTCAGCTGACAAGCTGAAATCTCTGCCTGCACCATGTCTCTCACTGTCATGATCTGGTCCCACTGAACTGACAGGCTGCAATCTCTGCCTGCACCATGTCTCTCACTGCCATGATCTGGTCACACTAAGCTGAGAGGCTGCAATCTCTGCCTGCACCATGTCTATCACTGTCATGATCTGGTCCCACTGAGCTGACAGGCTGCAATCTCTCCCTGCACCATGTTACTCACTGTCATGATCTGGCCACACTCAGCTGACAGGCTGCAATCTTTGCTTGCATTATGTCTCTCACTGTCATGATCTGGTCACACTGAGCTGACAGGCTGCAATCTCTGCCTGCACCATGTCTCTCACTGTCATGATCTGGTCACACTGAGAGGACAGGCTGGAATTTCTGCCTGCACCGTGTCTCTCACTGTCATGATCTGGTCACACTGAGCTGACAAGCTGCAATCTCTGCCTGCAGCATGTCTATCACTGCCATGATCTGGTCCCACTAAGCTAACAGGCTGGAATCTTTGCTTGCACCATGTCTCTTACTGTCATGATCTGGTCACACTGAGCTGACCGTCTGGAATCTCTGCCTGCACCATGTCTCTCACTGCCATGATCTGGTCACACTGAGCTGACAGGCTGGAATCTCTGCCTGCACCATGTCTCTCACTGTCATGATCTGGCCACACTGAGCTGACAGGCTGGAATCTTTGCTTGCACCATGTCTCTCACTGTCATGATCTGGTCACACTGAGCTGACAGGCTGGAATCTCTGCCTGCACCATGTCTCTCACTGCCATGATCTGGCCACACTGAGCTGACCATCTGGAATCTGCCATGATCTGGCCACACTGAGCTGACCATCTGGAATCTCTGCCTGCACCATGTCTCTCACTGCCATGATCTGGTCACTCTGAGCTGACAGGCTGGAATCTCTGCCTGCACCGTGTCTCTCACTGTCATCATCTGGCCACACTGAGCTGACAGGCTAGAATCTTTGCTTGCACCATGTCTCTCACTGCCATGATCTGGCCACACTGAGCTGACCGTCTGGAATCTCTGCCTGCACCATGTCTCTCACTGTCATGATCTGGTCACACTAAGCTAACGGGCTGCAATCTCTGCCTACTCCATATCTCTCCCTGTAGCGATCTGTTCACACTGAGCTGACCTCTGCCTGCACCTTATCTCTCACCCTCATGATCCACCTTTATGTACAAGCTTTATGCACACACCCTAGAAACCACGCATTATGAATACGTTAAGTACACAGTGAGCTTACATCACATCATTGTTGCCACACCCACTGTTTCTCTTCCCTAAATTTCCAATGCTCTAATACTTTTAAAGATAACTTAAGAAATACAGGGTCTTTTTAAAACAGATCGAAGTTTGGGACAGTGCTATGTGTAGCCCAAGACAATGGGACAAGAATTGGGCTTGCCTTTAATATAATATAGTTTTAAAGCGGAAGAAAACCCAGGATTTTGACTTTCCCGGGCTATGTTTCTTTCCCCAAGGGCATCCCGATTTTGGATGCCTGGCTGTGTGAAATCCCCCGGCTTGTCCATACAAACTCACCTATTCCTGAAGCACATGCTCTTCAGATCGGATCAGAGCAGTTTGGCAACAGGCTCTATTTATGCCAATCGGCAAGGAAAGCGCCGCATTCCCAGAAGCAGGCACGCTCCGAAATGGCACTCCCGTATGGCTGAATGGCTGGGGGCAGGATTGTGGGCACAGACGATAGATACTGGGGATGGGTCTCTTGCTCCCTGCTGCTTACAGCACTGAGTGAGCTGTAGGATGATTTGAGTTTTGCGCTGCCTCTGGATGGGGGGGGGGGGGCACACAGCGTTTGTTCTGCTTTAAAATATCTCATGAAAATAAGGGCCTTTTCATTCATTCAGAATAAGGCGTGAGATAAAATAAGTGATTCAAAGATAAAAGGCCATTATAGGAGTTTTTACATGCTTAAACATATGCTGGTAATTAACACCCAAACTCTCACTCTGGCCAGTAAAAGGATCCAGTAACTGTAAAACATAAATATACCTTATGAGTCACTTTAAAAAGCAAATGGACTAAGTTATATTATTCTAGTGAACGTTTCATGAGATGATTTAGACACGTTTTCTGAATCAAGACCTATGTAACAAAGTGCACCAAAGCAATGCAATAGTATAAGCCATAAGTCACAGTTTATACACTTGACACAAGCAATGGTGAAAGTAAAATCAGAAAAAACTGTCAGGACAAAAATGTCAGGACAACTACCTATTTATATTTCATATTGAGTGTGCAACAAGTGCAAAACAGAAAACTGTTGGCAATACAATACTTTGCAACAGCTTGTGCTTGTCTCTGAAAGTGATTTGGGATATTTGCCAGATTGACTGCAGTTTATAGTTATGACAAGTTATGACTGAAGATGGTGCTGTTACCAATGCTTATATGTAGTCTCTCTATGCATTTTTCTGCTGTGTTGTGTTTTCTGTATATTAAACTGCCCTCTATGGCTTTTTCTTCCTGTCTGTGGTAGCTACCATGTTAAGGTGACATTCTGTTGCTGCATTCATGTTCCAGTAAAGCCGGTTCCTCTTATACTACTAATGTTTGCACCCGGCACTTACACTGTGCAACACAAACACCTTGTTCTTAGGCTCCTATACACTGTGTGTGTCCAGCTACATTGCAGTGTACTGCATTGTGCATACATTGGTGGCATCACTTATGCTGGCAGCTCTATAGGCTGACCTACATTATCCATACCCAGTGGTGTGGAGGTACCTGAGCAGAGGAGGAGACTGAGAAATATAATAACCATCTTTCACAAGCAGTGAAAACCACAATATTATAATGAGGCTGACTTGGGGGCTATATCTTAATACTCACCACTACTGGAGGATAAGCGATTCTGTGCTCTGGCACCGGGCAGACATGGTGGCTTGCTTTATGCCCCCTAAAGGGTCTTCTCCATTCATTGCAATGGACCCGCCTTGGCACGCTCCTCTATTACAATGAATGGAGTAGGTGTGTGGGGCAATAAATAAGGCCCCACGGATGCTGCCATGCAAGGCTGCTGTGCTGGAAGACAGAACTCGCTGGATCCCCACCCTGGATAAGTATTATAATGTCTACAGTGGACAAAGGAGCTTCAGGGGACAATAGGTGAGTATAGGCTTTTCGTTGTTTTTTTTCCCGGACATTACCTTTAACCTAAAAACTATCCTGATGTCAGCGACTGAGCACAAGGTTAAAAATGTCAGAAACCAGACATATGGGAAGTGAGCATAGCAGAGACTGAACAGAATGCATCTATTATGTTAATTAGAACATTTGCATATTTATAAATTCTTTTTTCACTTCGTAGATATTGGTATGTTGTGAAATTTGGATATCAAGTTATTTACAACCCAAAGAAAAAGAACTGCATGGAAACCAAAAAGAGGGCTATATATGCAATCACTGACCTGAGCATGCTGAGGTTCTTTAAAACCTATTTGGAGAGTATGCCACAACTTATTCTACAGATTTACATCCTGATAGAACACGGGGAGATCACAGTTGCTCAGTGTATGTATATTACTTACAGTGCTGTTTGCATACAATAGTAATGCATCCAAAATATTGAGTTAATTTACAGTAGCTGCTCAGATATTCAATATTTTTTACAGGTTAATTATATTCTACCTAACTTATTACACAAGCCAGATTTATCTTCAACATTTTCAGGTAAGTATCTCTTCAATGTTTTGGTCGGTGGGTTAGGCTCCTTGGGGACCAGGAACCAGGCAATAGAGTTGGCAGGAAGGTTTTGAGCCCACCTTCAGTCCCAGAATGAACATGTAAACACAAACATACAACAAATGGCTACTTGTGAAGCCGGCACTAGGAAAAACTACGAGGCATCATTGCCAAAAACACCTTAGATTTGAGTTGGCACATATATTACACCCATCTCCCTATAAGAAAAAATTAAAAAGCAACGTTGCTTAATATTAAAACCACACGCCCCCCCCCCATGCATCCAATGCAACCACACCTCACACACCTAGTAATAAAGGCTGACCAGTAAAAATGGGGAATTGATATTGTAAATAGTCCTCCTGGAATCAAGGGACCTGGAGGCTAATTCATGACTAGCGCCAGGTATCGGCAGATAAGTTTCTGTACAGTGGAGCTTAGAGCTACTGCTAGTAGACACTGTAAGCGGGTATCGGGCGCTGTAACAGAGCATCTCGGTCGCTGTAGTAACCTGGCCGGGATTGATGAATGTGATGTATGTTGGGCGCTCTAGCACCAGTACAGTGCTGCAGGGAGCTAAAGGTAGCACCAGCTCAGTGCGACCGACTTACCGACCATACTTATCAAAAAAGGACACACACACAGCGTCTGCGCTCTAAATCTGGTCGCTGTAGCATAGAGCAGCAGACGCTGTGTGATTAGAGTCTGGTTTTGAACACTTATCCACCATTAAGAAAGCGAAAACACATGGCAATTTTAATAATAAATAGCGCATATAAAAGGAATTGGGAACACTCAGGAATCAACAATTTTCAGCAAGTCTTATTATGCTTCATGTGGAATATTGAGATATATACCCATTGGGTAAAATCAATACATTATAAACAATATACAGCCAAAACCCTGTCTCCTCAGGTGGATCACTGAGCAAAGTGTTCATACACTTCAAGTGTGTAAACTCTTCACCAAGTGACCTGAAACAACATGGGTGGCCTAACCCTGCACCACAATGTGGGAAGGAAATGATTTCAAAGACAGAATCTTATATTTTCACAAATGCTGTTTTACTTTTTTACACTTTTTTGCCAATTAAAAGCAACTTTCCGTAGCACTTGAGATTATATGTGGCGCCATAAAACATAAATAAAAAAGAACATACGCTCTGATAACATATGTCTATAGTTACTGCTAGATGGCAAAATCTCCATTGTACAATGCATGCGGCAATCCTACACTCAACTTGTGCACGGGTCAATTGTGCGATAGGCCACGTCCACTTGAGTTACACCACAGGTCCCTATATGCTGCCCAACACGTTTCGTCACGATAAGACTTTACCGAGCTTCAAAATAAATGCACAGTTAAATATGGTTTTGAATTGCAATGAGGAAAAAAAATCAGAAAGAAAAAGTAATTTCTCACAGCTGCCATCATTGACAGTAGGTGTTCCAGGCTGCACTCTGCATAAATTCTGCAGCTAGAACACAAAACGTAGATCCTGCTCACTTACCAAAAGTGCTGCAAGGCAGGGGGGAAATAAGGGACTGGGCCCCCTTCTGCCACGGGCACAGAAGCAGCTGCCTTTCCTGCCTCCATTGTATGTATGGCAGTGCATTAGAGGTGTCTGTTCACACTAATCAAAGGAAAATTGATCATTCTTCTACTTACATGTATGTGTCCTTGTCATTTCAGATGCCTCAATCCTGGCATCAGTCTCCAGCATTGCGTGGTCCACAGTTGATTACCAGATGTGTCTACGAAAATCTCTTGAAGAAAAGAAGGGGATGGGCTTGGGCATCACCATGTTCTCCTACATATTATATAAATTGTTTACCTTGACCTCGTGGATTGTTAGCATCGTCTTTCTCCTAACCTGCAACGTTCATGGATTCACTACTCTGGTGCTGGTTTTGGTTTTGGCCGGCATTTGGTGGGCTTGGAAAGAACAAACGGATTTCTGTACTTCTGATGGAATTGAGTTCCTGTACAGGGCTGTTGTAGGAGTTATATTGGCTTTTACATTCTTTAATATAAAAGGATCAAAAACCCGAGTTCCCATGACAATTTATTATGTTTTTCGTGTTCTAGCCTCTACTGGAATTCTTATCTTGTGTTTCTATATCAAGCCTAGCTTTGCTGGCACTCTGCTATTCACAATACTTAGTATTTCTACAGTTGTTGCCTTAGGACTGGGAATTATTTTCTTGATTCTTTACTATGCATGTTTCCATCCCCGATATGTAGCTGAAAACATGGCGGACACCGTGGATGGTCCCACCTGCCCAACTAATAGCAACAGACTAAAACAATTCCTTAAACCATAATGTAAAATGTGTAGTGTTTGTATGATAAATGCAATGTGATATTTATTATGCTCTGTAACATAAAGCACACTGTTTTGTTTTCACAACGTTATGTTTTATTAGTATGGCAACATTTTTTATACTGTATATAGGTTCTTCATATTTACCACTTGTAGCTTACAGGTGTTGCAAAAGGACACTCACTTTTTTTAAAAATAGTTTTATACTTAATATGAAATCTAGATCAGGGGTCTTCAACTTTTTATTATGAAGTAACACTGTCCATTTTCTAATTATCTCAAGTGTCACCTAGTACACCCAAAACTGTGTTCAAAGCATAAAACCATTTCAGCTGTTTCTAGGGTATGGTGTGCAGGTTGAGCCATCAGGGGCCTTTTTCCCAGCCATTCTGTTTGCTGTAGATAAGCCAAGGCCACTGTTAGTGATGCAGGTCATCAGACAGGCGCCTCCTTCCCTCATATTGGTCTTTGTGATGGGAGCACTGCTTTCTTCTAAGGAAGAGTTACAGTAAAATATATGGGTATGGAATAGCATCAGCACCAGGGGCGTAGTGAGGGGGGTGCAGACGGGGCACATGCACCAGGCGCGGGGGGCGCAAAAAGAGGGGGTCCCAGTCACAGGTGGCAGTGCTGGGGAAGCTCCCAGAGAGAAGAACCAGAAGCCGCTGTACCAGAAGACACAGCGCCGCTGATCGGCGAGTGGACTTCGCTCAGTGAGGGGAGGAGAGGCGGGGAGCTGCTAAGGCTGGACTAGCTCAGCCTGTGTCACAGCCAGCATCCCCCCCCCCCCCCAAGGCGTAGACTTCAGCATTTCCATGGGCCATGTCTTTCATTTAGCAGTGCTTTACATTTAACTCCTGGTGAACTCTTCCTTGGGATGCAGGCTTGAGTCATCCCTATGCTGCCCTTAGGCTGGTTTCACACCAGTCCAATTGCGGAGCGCTCGTGCACGGGTGAGTGATCTGCAATCGCTGGTGTCCAGAGTGTGGAGGGCGCTCAGCACTAGCACTCTCCAATCACATGGAGGGAGATCATTAGCGATGCACGCTCAGGATGCTGCAGCTGAGCTCTGCAAATGCCCCAACTACATGGGACAATGCCTATAGATTACTATGGGCAGCTTTTCACAGGGGGGCTGCGGGGAGCTCTGCTGAAAGCATTAACACTCCGCAGACACACTGGTGTAAAACTAGCCTTAGAATCATCCATGCAAAGTGTTGATCACTGGCAGCCATACAAGGCAATTAGAAAGTGGTAAGTGTTGACTTTAGTGCCTCTTGGCCATTTTTACCTACAGTTTTCCTTCAAATGAAGATACCTGTCAATCCCATAAACAGTGATACTAAACTAAAACAGGCTGTTTTGGAGCACTAGGGTTAAGGATAGAAGGTGACGACATAAACTTTCTTTCTGGGTATAAGATCACTTTAATCTCCGGTAACTTGTCCCAAACTGTAACTGGGCCTAGGTTGGATCTACTGTGGACCTTCTGTGGCTTTTGCTACCTGGGCCTAAAGGGCAAGACCAGGGAATATTGTGGGTCACAACCTGAATGTAGTCTGCTGCAGAAATCCATATTCCTTTGCAGAGGTTTTGGTGGAAGACCAGACTGACATTAGAATACATTTTCCCTAGGGTCCTATACAAGTGCTCTGATGACCACGGGGTTCTCTTTCAGAACCAGTGTTGTAATGTGAAAAAATTAAAAAGATAAAAGAGAATATGAAGAAATGTTCAACTTTTTCCTTTGGATCAGCGTACCAGTAATTCTCAGTTTCAGGTTCCCCAACCAGAAGTGAAAAATGAAGAAAAGGGATATGCCGGAAATGCTAAATATATGCGGTTAAAGAGGGTTTTGGTCCACATCCCATAAGCATCCTGATTTGGGATGTCCGTGGGAGAACCCCCAGTCTGCCTTATGCTCACCTATGCTACTGGCCTTCAGCAGCAACTTGGCTGCTGGCAGGTGCACACAGGCTGGAGTAGGTGGACATACTTCTGGGTGTAGTGGAAATTATAAGTAAACTTCATTACAGCAGCACCTGGGGGCATGCCTGCTCCCTTTGCCCTGCACACACCCATGTGCAGCCATTCAAGTCTTCCTGGTGCAGTAAGCTTGCAGACTAGGGATGCCATCAGGGTCCCGTGCATGCACCACATGATTACCAGATCGAGGTGAGTATTACGTGAACTAAGGGGGTTTACACTGCAGGGAAGCCTAAGTTGGGATGCCTTAAAGGCAAGCTGTAACCTGGCCCTACAGCCTCTATAAGGGTTTTGGCTCACTTTAGAAACAACAGCCATAGTAGTAGTGTTACTCGAGTAGTGTTCCTAGGGCTCTGTTCAGTTTGGATTGGGTTTGGCCCAATTTTCCCCCAAATTCAGGCTTTGGGTACTCCCAAATTTGAATTCCATAAAAGTCTATTTGTTCCTTGCAGTAGGTCTGATCTAGTCTGGCAGTATAAATGTAACTGTGTCCCAGACCTGTGGTGTGCATTTCTGTCCTTCGTTCACCATCGACATAAGGGTTGTGAACAGCCATCCCTCTTGTGAGTCACAGTGTCTGAGAGCAAGCCCCCTCTATTTATTACAATGGAGGGGGCTTGCATATCCCCTCTACTGCCATAATTAGATTGGGCAAGCTTCAGCCACTGTAACTGCCGCAGGGGTGGCGGTTTGTCTTGGTAGTTACATGGGAATGGAAAGTGCCAAAAATAAAACTAAATAACCAACCATACCCCCTACCAGGGCAAAGATAAAGGAAAAACAGACTTTGGGCCTTATTCATGAAGGGATAGCGACAGGTAGTGACTGTTAAGCGACTGGTATCGGCAGGAGAACGCCGGCCACAGCACGCAATTCCACATTTATGAAGCCGATTCTGTTGAGCGACTGGGATACCCCAGCCTCAGCGTACAGCGCCGGTGTTTTCAGAGCGCCACGTCTTACCTCTCGCTACCTGGCGCTCTCCCATACATTTCAATGGACGTTCTTTTACTTCTCTTTAAACAGAGGGTTTTTATAATTTTTTTCTCAAATAATGTTGTGACCTCTCCTGGCCTAGAAAAAGCCATTTTTGAAAATGTTTTTTATTTTTTATATATTTATGCAGAATTGACATTACAGGTCTGGCATTAATGTGTTCAAGGTTTAATGTTATTACAATGTAATTCCATATGTTTTCGCTTTGTTACTGGTGGATACATGTTCAAAAACAGCCTTTAAAGTGGACCAACACCCACGGGTGATCGGCCCGGGAATCTATAAGATTCCCGGGCCGATCACCTCCCTCCCCGCGGGACATCCGAGATCGGGATGTCCCGCAGGGTGAAACCCCCCCAAACACCCCAAACTCCTTACCTTATCTTCGGCGGCGGCCGGGCGCCGCCGCCTCCCTCGCGCCCCTCTAGACGTGCGCGCGCCCGCGCCGGCCGTCTGTAAATGGCCGGCGCGGGCACGCGCGCGTCAAGAGGGACGCGAGGGAGGCGGCGGCGGAGGAGCCGCTTGTCCGCGGCTTGTCCGTCGGCGCTGGGAGCGGGGAGAGGTGAGTTGTTCGGGGGGTTCGGGGGGGTTTCACACAGCGGGGCACCCCGATCGGGGGTGCCCGACCGAAGTGGACCAAGACCCAGGATAGTCAAAATCCTGGGTGTTGGTCCACTTTAATGACACAGCCTCTGGCGCTCTGCTACAAATGCTCATCTGTCGCTACCTGCCGCTAGTAATGAATCAGCCTGAATGTTGTCTATACCTCACACACCCAAAAGAAGGAACCCATTCACAGTGCCAGCATTAAATCCAACTCAGGGACTACAGCCCAAATATCGCACTGAATTCTGGGCAGCCTCCCTCCTGTTTGAGAACCGGGGGGGGGAGAAAGGGATATTGGGATGGAAATAAAGCCTTGTTTGTGGTGTGAGGGGGTGGAAATCAGAATATCATATTTGTTCTTAGGTTGGCAAGTCTGAAGCAGTTAGGCCTCTGTTACAAATGCCAGGCTGCTCTGACTTTTCTGAAAATGTCAGGTAACTTATGCAAATGGCTGAAAAGGTTGACACAGTGATTATACATGTGCTGTTGTTTCAGAGGGGCAGTATTTTTCACTGACACGACTGGTTCAGTTCTGGAAGATATTTTAAATACTTGGTTCTTATCTGATTCATGATGACAGATGCAAAGAATTTTACCTACAAACTGAGAATACAGAAGAATTCATGCCGACAGTAAGATTTTTTTTTAGTTCTATTGGAATGAAGTGCTCATGAATGGCTAAGCCATTGGCTCCTGTGTGGGTGTTAGCGATTCAAGAAAAAATGTTACTGCGTTTGGGAGCAGATGTGTGAAAGTAGTCCCAATATAACATGGAATGGCCGGTTCTCCCTGTCACAGACCTAATGAGTGATGACCGCCATATGGGTAATTTTTTCTGCCCATTTGGCGGCAGCTGGGCCCATGGCAGAGACGGCGGCAGTGGCATTAGGGCCCAGGGTGCTCCTGCCCATGCTAGTTATGCTGCCGATCGGCACTGTCAGCAGAGTTGGCTGAGCAACAGAGCATAGGCTCACTAATTGAGTCTGCATGGGGTATTGCATAAAGGAAAAACAGATAACTTTGAGGCTGATTCATCATTAGCGGCAGGTAGAGACAGATGAGTGTTCGTAGCAGCATTTTCAGAGCGCCCGCTAGTAGTCGCAGTGCTCGGCTGTGAGTCGCTACTTTATAGTCGCTGTTCAGTAATGGTGAATATATTGTGAGGAGTCGCTATTTGACCGGTACAGCGCTGTATGGGAGCGCATGTTAGCGACTGCTCATAGCGACCGAATCACACCATATTCAGCAAAAAAACAGCTTTACAAATCTCTGGCGCTGAAAAATATTTGTTTGAAGGCCCAGAGCGCAGGAGGCGGTGTGTTTAAAGTGTGTTTTCAAGCATCTATCAACTAGTAACAAAGCGAAAACATATGGAATTTCATTGTAACAACATTGTGACATGAACACATTAATGCCAGACCTGTAATGTCAATTCTGCATAAATATATAAAAAATAAAAAACATTTTCAAAAATGGCTTTTTCTAGGCCAGGAGAGGTCACAACATTATTTGAGAAAAAAAAATTATAAAAACCCTCTGTTTAAAGAGAAGTAAAAGAACGTCCATTGTAACATGAACACTTTAATGGCAGACCTGTAATGTCATTTCTGAGGAAATATATAAAAATTGAAAAAATGATGAAAAAATTGCTATTTCAATGCCAGAAGAGATCAAAGAATTATTTGTGATTTTTTTGAAAAAAATAAAATAAAATAAACCAGTTTAAAGAGAAGAAAAGGATCGTCCATTGAAATGTATGGGAGAGCGACAGGTAGCGAGAGGTCATACCTGGCGCTGTGCAAGGCTGAACGCTGGCGCTGTTCGCTGAGGCTGTGAAAATGATGAATCAGACGCTACATGGCGCTATCCCAGTCGCTAAACAGATTCTGCTTGATAAATGTGTAATTTCGTGCTGTGTCCGGCGTTCACCAGGCGCTACCTGTCATTAACCAGCCACTACCTGACGCTATCCCTTCTTAAATAAGGGCCTTAGTCTATAACAAAAAACTGAGGCACCTCACACACCCAAAGGAGGGAACCCATTCACACTGCCAGCAAGATCCAACTCAGGGACTACAGCCCAAATATCGCACTGAATTCGGGCCAGCCTCCCTCCTGTTTGAGAACCGAAGGGGGGAGAAAGGGATATAAGGATGGAAATAAAGCCTTGTTTGTGGTGTGAGGCAAGTCTGAAGCAGTTAGGCCTCTGTTACAAATGCCAGGCTGCTCTGACTTTTCTGAAAATGTCAGGTAACTTATGCAAATGGCTGAAAAGGTTGACACAGTGATTATGCATGTGCAGTATTTTTCACTGACATGACTGGTTCAGTTCTGGAAGATATTTTAAGCCCTTGGTTCTTATCTGATTCATGATGACAGATGCAAATAATTTTACCTACAGACTGAGAATACAGAAGAATTCAGTAAGATATTTTTTTTAGTTTTATTGGAATGAAGTGCTCATGAATGGCTAAGCCATTGGCTCCTGTGTGGGTGTAAAAGCTTCAAGAAAAAATGTTATTTGGCTTGGGAGCAGATGTGTGGAAGTAGTCCCAATATAACATGGAATGGCCGGTTCCTCCTGTTACAGACCTAATAAGTGATGACCGCCATATGTAGCCTGTATTATCTGATGATCAGGCAAATGTTCCAAGTCATGAATGGTGTATGAATGGTGTAATGTGCAGCTATTGGCAGTACTTTCCATGGGGTAATATTCAAAGCTAGGTACAGAACATGTGATAAAAAGCAATAAATGCAGCAGTGGCATCTACAGGGTGGAGGCATAAGACCACCATGACTGTACTTGTAATTTCTGAAGATTCTAATACCCCAAGACACTTGTGTACCCTAGGTCCCTATGCAAGATGCCTGTCTCCTCTAATCTTCCTCTAAACTTCCTAAAAGCTTGAAAATTGGGCAAATACTCATTCTACCTTGTTCCCCTAGTCACGGCAACTGCATCTGCATGTGCAATGCTCTGCTGGCCACCCCATATACTCTCAGCTAGCCCATATACTAGTGGCCACGTATAGAAGTGCCTGATATTCTGTCTTTTTATAGATAGTCTTGTAGATATCTCAAGTCAAGATGGTGGTGGTGTGGGGATACAGTGGCTGCTGAAAAAGTGGACTGAAGATACTCTATAAAATGCACCTACCCTTGCTTAGGTGCGTAGAGGGTAAGCCAGTATCACTTACCTCCCTTCTCGGCTGTGCGTGGCCCCGTCCATAGCAACTGAATGGCTGTGCAGGGCAATGCTTGCTCCTGAATCTAAAGGGAAAGGTGGCCGGCCCCGTCCACCACCTGCCTCTCCCATCAGATGCAAGAAGGAGACGGGGGCAGAGCCAGCTAGCCTCGTTGGGTTGCCGGGCTCTGCCCCCAGGCATGGGTATTTTTTGCTGCCCATATGGCGGCAGCTGGGCCCATGGCAGAGACAGCGACAGTGGCATTAGGGCCCAGGGTGCTCCTGCCCATGCTAGTTATGCTGTCAATGGGCGCTGTCTGTCAGCAGAGTGTAGGCTCACTAATTGAGTCTGCATGGGCTATGGCAAGATGGCTGCCCCCATGAATGAGGACACTTTAACACGAGCAACATGCTGAGAGGCTCCTGGTGAAGAGGAAAGGTGTGTGTGTGTGTGTGTGTGTGTGTGTGTGTGTGTGTGTGTGACAGCGTATGGCTTTTTATATCTTTTTCTTTCCCTCTTTTCAGCCTACCTTTCATTTTTACTTTTTTTAGTTCCTGTCATCTATTGTCATCCTAATTTTTCTTTCTTTCCTCCCCTCCCTCCCCATCTTGTTATTCTTGGTGTGCCACACACCCCACTTCACCTTTAGATATTCATCCATTATTGGGTTAATCCACCGCAGGTGACGTAGTGCAGAGAGGAAGTCTTGTAACGAGCCCCCTTCCGGCCTATATATACCTGGTACCTCCCTTCAATCACCAGTATTTTTCTCTCTGCTTGCTGGCAAGTCAGAAGTTGGAAGTCTCCTGCTTACAGGTAGGCCGGGGTATTCTTACCCCGCCACCCCCCTTTTGGTCTATTTCTGCCCGGTTTGAGTTGTATACCTTTATGGTGAAATGGAAGCCTCCCAGCCTTGGCTGCTCGCCGGGCAAATGGTAGATAGCACTTTAAGTGCCTAGGAGCTTATCTCCTACCGCTCGTCCTCATGCGTGGGGCTATGCGGCGATCCGGCATGGTGATCCGGAAATGGGATGCCCCTGTCCCGAGGGTCCCCTTAGCCCCTTGCTCTCCCGTTACGGTCCCTTCTCCCTTCACTATGGGGGGGGGGGGGTATAGAGGGTTGTGTATTATGGATAGTGTTTCACTGTATTGCTGTCTTTTGCATGTGTGGTTCACTTTGTGCACATTAACAGACTGCACAGCATGGTGCGCTTGAGTCTGCTATGCTGGAGCCCCGGGCAGATCCTCCAAAAAAAAAAAAAAAAAAAAAAATTTGAGTGTTTCAATGGTGGCCAGAGTGTTGGTCAGCTTTATGGGGGCGGGGCAGCTGACCGCGCTCAGCACTTGGGCTTGCCGCCTTAAATCTGCGCCCCCTCCCGCCTCCCCCCCTTCCCCGGGCTCCGTGCGGCAGCCTGGTGGCTGCGCTTATGCTCTCCTTCCTCCTCCGCCGCCTGGCTCTGCGTGAATCCAGCGCAGCTGGCGGCAATCGCTCAATGAATTTGTGACCGGCTTGTAGGGGGCGGCTCCCGGTGACGCGAGGGGGCGGGGCGCCGGCGGGAGCGTCGCTCGGCGGCCCCGGCCTCACTTCCTCCCTGTCTGTTTATTACAGAAGTCACGTGGGGGCGCGCGCGCTGCAGCACACTTGAATCTTGCTGCTGCGGCTGCTGCTCAGTGCCCTCCGGTCCTGCGTCGGCCTGTCAGGTAAGCGGCCCCGCTTTGGCAGGGCCGAGATTGAGTTTTTCTCTTAGTCTATGGAGGAAAAAGGGGGATACTTGGGAAAAGCATTTTAAGAGGCGCTCTTATCATTTATATGTGATGCTTAAGACAGGCTGCATGTGTTACACTTATATAGGGATCTGATGGTGTCTTTCTTTCCTTTCAGATCCTGGGATCCCTGGTTATAGCGGCCCTCCGGCTTTATTTTGCCTGGCTAGTCTTTCTTTTTTAGTAAAGAAAAATGGGGATATTTGTTTATAAAGTTTACACATTTAATATATATATTCTTAGATATATATATATATATATATATATATATATATATTTACTAAGGGGGACCTTTTTTCCTAAAAAAAAAAAAAACCCTCCCTTCCGGGACATTTTTTGATAAAGGGGCATCCCGGGTTGGCTTATGCCTTAAAAATCCCAGTATTTGCGATACCATAAATCACCAATATGGAGGCTTCCTTAACTACCGGTAACGACTCGTCAGAGTCGTCCAGGGGGTGTGTAAAATGTGGGGCTGCGCTCCCCGCTGATGATGTCTTTATTTGCATTCCTTGTGCAAAGCAGAGCATTGCGCGTCAGTCTGTTGATCCGGCTGCTGGTCCGTCGCGACTTCCATCATCTCCTGCCTCTCCCTCCCTGTTCCGGACCCCGCATGACACTGTCAAAAGTGGGGATTCGCAATCCGAGGTGGCGGCAAAGTTGGCCAGCCTTCGGAAAGTATTGCCCGTTAAGGCAGGGTTGAAAGCCCCTGCGAAACGGAAGTGCCTGACTCCAGTATCTTCGGCTCCACAGGACAAATTATGTGAGCCTGTGGAATGGTCCGATGGCTCCCCGGATGAGGAAGAATTCCTCTTGGAGTCAGATGAGCCGGCAGATCAGCTTGAGGCTGATGCGACTGGCGATTGGTCGGCGGGGGTTGCCCTTGACACCCCCTCCATTTTGGCCCAAATGTTTGAAATTTTGAATTTAGATCCGCCTGAGGCTGTCACCCTGCCAAGGGGCCAGTTGTTTAAAGAGCCTCAGCCGCGTTTGGTTTTTCCCAGACAGCACCACTTTGAGAGGGTGGTCCTTAAGGAATGGGAGCATCCCACGCGGTTATCTGAGATCCCTCCCAGGTGGGAAAGGCGTTATCCCTTTCCGCCAGAATTGGTGAAGCTTTGGTCCATTCCTCCTGAAGTCGATACCCCTGTGCTAGGGCTATCTAGCTCTGCTATGGTACAGTCTGCTGAGACCTCTGTCCCTAAAGATGGGGAGGATCGTAGGATTGACCAGTATGCTCGCCATGGCTTTATTTATGCTGGGTCAACGATGCGCCCTGTGTGCGCTTCGGCCCTTCTTCTATTAGCAGTAAGATCTGTAATCCAGGGGCTATGTGAGGATCTCAATCCCGCTTGTAATGAGTTCGCTGCGCTTAAGCAGTGCGAATCTTTTGTGTCTTACGTTCTATCCGCTCAGGACGATGCGCTGGCTATGAGTAGCAAGACAGCGGCAATGCTGGTGGCCATTCGTCGGTCTGTATGGCTGCGACAGTGGTCGGCGGATTCAGCTTCTAAAAAGGTGCTCACGGCTCTCCCCTTTTTGGGGCTACGTCTGTTTGGGGAGAAAATTGACTCTGTCGCGAAAGGTGGTATGATGCCACAGCGCAGAAGGCCTCGACGCCCCTTTAGGGGGGCAGGTTCTAGTAGGTCTTCCTTTCGAGGATATAGAACGGGCAGGGGGGCTTCCCTTCCCTCTTCCAGTCGTACAGGTTGGTCTCGGGGCAGGGGCCGTGGCCGTCCCGCCCAGTCCTGGGGCTCCAAGCCCAAACCTGCTGGTAAGCCCGCTCAGCAATGAGGGGCTGCCCTCACCCGTGCGGGTGGGGGGACGATTACGACACTTCTCCCAGGTTTGGAACCGGGAAGTTCCGGACAGATGGATTCAGGAGGTAGTGTCGTCCGGTTACAGGCTGGAATTCGAGTCTCGCCCTCCTTCACGGTTCTTTCGGTCTCGGGTGCCCATCGATCCTGTCGCCACACAGGGGCTCCTGGCTTCGGTAAAGAATTTACTAGAGATGGCGGTCATCCGGCCGGTACCGCGCTCAGAGATGGGCCTCGGGTTCTACTCCAATCTGTTCGCAGTACCCAAGAAAGATGGGTCAGTTCGTCCCGTCTTGGACCTGAAGTTGCTCAACAGGTTCATCCTGTTTCGGAAGTTCCGCATGGAAACCTTGCGCACGGCCGTCGGCTCTCTTCGGCAAGGGGACTTCATGACGTCCATAGACATCAAGGATGCTTACCTTCATGTTCCCATCTGCCACGCTCATCAACATTTTCTTCAATTCGTGATGAAGGATCAGCATTATCAATTCGTGGCACTTCCGTTTGGCCTTACCTCGGCTCCAAGAGTGTTCACCAAGGTGTTGGCAGGGGTCATAGCCATTTTCAGATCTCGGGGCATTCGTGTCGTACCTTATTTGGACGACCTTCTCATCATGGCTCCGTCGCTCAATCAGTCAGAGACAGACACCAGCATGGTGGTCTCCACGCTGGAAAGCTTTGGTTGGGTGATCAACTTCCCCAAGTCCTCCCTCGCTCCGGCCAGGGTAGTGTCCTTCCTGGGGATGCAGTTGGACTCTCATCAGCACAGTGTGTTTCTTCCTCAGTCCAAAATTCATCTGATTCAGGAGTTGGCTCGGGTCCTACTCTCCAATCCTCGGCCGTCCATCCGTCTGGGGATGAGGCTGGTAGGGTTGATGGTTGCCTCTTTCGAGGCAGTTCCTTTTGCTCAATTCCACACGAGGACGCTTCAGCTTTATCTGCTGGCGTCTTGGTACCGACGGCTGCGGTCGCTGGATCAGCCCTTCCAGTTGTCCTCCCGGGTCCGGCAGTCCCTCCAGTGGTGGTTGGTCTCGACCAATCTCGTGAAGGGCAGGTCTTCCTGACCCCTCTTTGGGAGATTGTCACCACGGACGCCAGTCTGACGGGATGGGGCGGATTCTGGAAGGAGCTGCAGTTCCAGGGGCAATGGGGACCTCAGGAGGCCCATTTACCCATCAATATTCTGGAACTGAGAGCCATCCGTCAGGTGCTTGCTCTCCTGACTCAGCACATCCTGGGCCTTCCGGTCCAGGTGCGTTCAGACAATCGAACAGCGGTTGCTTACATCAATCATCAGGGAGGGACTCGCAGCCTGAGTGCTCTCAGGGAGGTGTCCCTGATCCTGACCTGGGCAGAAGCCCATGTTCCTTGTCTCTCGGCGGTATACTTTCCAGGAGTGGAGAACCAGGAAGCGGACCGGTTGAGCAGGGGCTCTCCCCGTCTGGGAGAATGGGCTCTCCATCCTCGGGTGTTTCGCTCACTATGTCTCCGATGGGGGACACCGGAGGTGGACCTGTTTGCCTCCCGTCACAATCGCAGGCTCCCGAATTTCGTGTCGCTCTCCCAGGATCCTCTGGCGCTGGCAGTAGATGCCATGTCCCTGAGTTGGGGGGATCTGGGGTTTCTATACCTGTTTCCTCCGATACCCATGCTAGGCAGGGTGCTTCGGAAGTTGGCCCTGGAAAGGGTGTCCGCCGTTCTCGTGGCCCCAAGGTGGCCAAGGCGAGTGTGGTTCGCAGACATCGTTCGGCTGGCGGTGGACCAAGTCGTTCTGCCTCTTCGGTCCGATCTGCTCACTCAGGGTCGTTTGTGTTACCCCAATTTACCAGCGCTAGGTTTGACGGCCTGGCTGCTGAGACCTCCATCCTGAAGGAGGAGGGTCTTTCTGATTCGGTCATTAAGACTCTGATCAGTGCTCGGAAGAGGTCTTCTTCTATCACTTACTATAGGACTTGGAAAGCCTATATCGCCTGGTGCGAGATAAGATCTTTTCCTTGTAGGGTCTTTTCGGTCTCCAGGATTCTGGAGTTTTTACAATCAGGGCTGGACTCTGGTCTTCAGCTTAGTACATTGAAAGGGCAAGTTTCTGCCTTATCTAGCTTTTTTCAGAAGCGTGTTGCGCTTAAACCTTTGGTTAAAACATTTTTCCAGGGGGTTACGCATGTGCGGCCTCCCAGGAAATCACTACTCCCTGTTTGGGATTTGAATTTGGTTCTTTCTGCTCTTCAGGCTCCTCCTTTTGAGCCTTTGCAAGATATTGCTTTGTCTACTCTGACTCAGAAGATTGTCTTCTTGGTAGCTATCACTTCGGTCCGGCGTGTCTCAGAGTTGGCGGCCTTGACTATCCAGGCGCCTTACTTTGAGAGGCATCAGGATAAAGTGGTCTTTCGGTTCAAACCAGACTTTCTTTCTAAGGTTGTTTCTGCTTTTCATTTGAACCAAGACATTGTTCTTCCCTCCTTATGTCCTAATCCTAAGAATGACAAAGAGAGGGTGTTGCATTGTTTGGATGTAGTACGCTGTGTTAAGTACTACTTGATTATCACGTCTCCTTTTCGTAGGACGGATTCCTTTTTTGTTGTGCCCCATGGGCCTAAGAAGGGTTTGGCACCAGCCAAATCTACCATTAGCAAGTGGATACGTCAGGCCGTTACTGCGGCCTATTCTGCTAAGGGGAAAGTTCCCCCTTTTCGTATCACTGCTCATTCTACTCGCGCCATTGGGGCGTCTTGGGCATTTCAGCACCAAGCTTCTGTTGAACAGGTTTGTAAGGCCGCCACTTGGTCTTCTGTTCACACTTTTTCTAAGTTTTACAAAGTTGATGTGCGGGCCTCAGCGGATGCTGTTTTTGGCCGCAAAGTTCTGCAGACTGCAGTCATTTAAGTTATGCTTCACCTGGCCTTGAGTTGCCCTTCCCTTGTGGATACTGCTTTTGGATGTCCCAATAATGGATGAATATCTAAAGGTGAAGCGGGGTGTGTGGCACACCAAGAATAATACCATTTTGTGAGTACTCACCTGAAAAATGGGTATTGTTGGTGTGCCACACACCCCGCTTCACGCCCACCCTTTTCGGTATTACCGAAGCCTTTATATGGTGAAGCTTTTTGTTCATATCAAATTTAATTTTGAGGTTACTGGTGGAATACTGGTACCTTGTATTACTGCTTTTTAAATATACTGGTGATTGAAGGGAGGTACCAGGTATATATAGGCCGGAAGGGGGCTCGTTACAAGACTTCCTCTCTGCACTACGTCACCTGCGGTGGATTAACCCAATAATGGATGAATATCTAAAGGTGAAGCGGGGTGTGTGGCACACCAACAATACCTTTAATATCTGTGCTTTTTTCCTTGCCTTGCGTTCCCATTTTCTTCCCTTTAGACAAGCTTACCATCTGGCCTAGCCAGATGGCCTAACATTCTTGTCACCTTTCAGAGCACTTGCTACCACGCTTAGGAAATACTCTTAGGCCCTTATTTAAGAAGGGATAGCGTCAGGTAGTGGCTGGTTAATGACAGGTAGCGACAGGTAGCGACTGGTCAACGCCGGGCACGATTCTACATATTTATCAAGCAGAATCTGTTTAGCGACTGGGATAGCGCCATGTAGCGTCTGATTCATCATCTTCACAGCCTCAGTGAACAGCACTGGCGTTCAGCCTTGCACAGCGCCAGGTATGACCTGTCGCTCTCCCATACATTTCAATGGACGATCCTTTTCTTCTCTTTAAACTGTTTTTTTTTTTTTTTTGTTTTACAAAAAAATCACAAATAATTATTTGACCTCTTCAGGCATTGAAATAGCAGTTTTTTCATATTTTTTTCATTTTTTATATATTTCCTAAGAAATGACATTACAGGTCTGGCATTAAAGTGTTCTTGTTACAATGTAATTCCATATGTTTTCGCTTTGTTACTAGTTGATAGATGCTTGAAAACACACTTTAAATACGCTCTGGCTTCAAACAAGCATTTTTCAGCGCCAGAGATTTGTGAGGCTGTTTTTTTGCTGAATATGGTGTGAGTCGGTCGCTATGAGCAGTCGCTAACATGCGCCCCCATACAACGCTGTACAGGTCAAATAGCGACTCCTCACAATGTATTCAACATTACTGAGTCGCTATAAAGTAGCGACCTACGGCCGAGCACTGCGACTACTAACGGGCGCTCTGAAAATGCCGCTACAGACGCTCATCTGTCGCTACCTGCCGCTAATGATGAATCAGCCTGCCCGTCACCCAACCTTTTGTCTCCGCTTTACCTTTAGGTTGTAAGCTCACAGGGTTTCTCTCTCCTCACATACTCCTTATACTAATGTGTTCTATTGCATTTGGCTCATAATACTTTATGTATACATATACTGTATGTATGCCTGTATGCATTTGTAGTTACATCTCTGTTATATACTGTACAACTCATAATGTCCTGTGTATTTTAAGTATGTTACTTTTCTAACCCTCCTGTAAATTTGTACAGTGCTACGGAATACAATGGCGCTTTATATATAATAATAACAATATAATATGTATATATTCTATTATGTATTATAATAATAATATATTATATTATTGTTATATCCTTGTTTTTTGGAAGTGGATTTAGTAGAATTTATGTATTAATAAGAACATTGAATCATAAATAAATGACTAGCTAAAATCATTCAACCTATATATTATATAATAATATAATCAGTCACTAATAATGTTACAGCACTTGTACATACATCTGTACAAATATGGATTTTACCCACTAGATGGCAGCATTGCCTTTGCTAGTTCATAGTCAAACACTAGATGATTCCCATATAAGTGGACAAGCTGCTTAGTGAGATACCTACTGTATGTTTACTGTACGTTTAATACAATGGGCTAAAAGATTTAAAAAAACATATTCCAGGGTACAAGGCCTACTACCTGATTGTAACTAGTAGGTAGAGCTAGAGTTTTGCCTTTGTGATATCTTAAGCTATCCCATGCTAATAGAGTCAACCGTGCATGCAGTGCTTTAGTTTATATTCTAATATAATCACTTACTTCTTATAAGCTTGTGTTTCGGCTAGTGATCCGCTTGTGCACAAGGCTGGAAGTGATGGCAATCACTGTGTCACGATGATCCAGTGCTCGCTGGCACATGGGCACGTCAGACTTATGCCTAATTTGAATGGGCCAATGAGCCCCAGAGTTTCTCGTGTAGCTGATTGCCCACTAGGCTCTCAGGCTAATCAGCCCTCATTTCGTTCAAGGGCCAATGAGCCCAAAGCTGCCCTGGCCAATCCCCTGCACCCAAGCCCTATTAAAGTCTCCCCAGTTCACTATCTGACTGCCCTTGATAGTGTTCTGCTGGGTGTTGTAGTTCCTCTGTATTGTGTTTAGTTTATACGTTACCAACTTAGCCTTGTCTGACCATTCATTTGACCACTGCCTGGACCGACGTCTGCCTGTTTGACCCGAAGCCTGTCTTTCCCTCTGTACTGCAAACTCTCTGACCATCTGGCTTTGACCCTTTGCTTGACCCTCAACCTTCTCCTGCTGATCCCGGTGCCAAGAATCGTGAGGATTGTCTTTCCCATGAATCACTCCGGTCAGCACAACTAGTCCCTGAGTAATCTGCCTTCATCCTGTAAGTCCCCATCCTTTGTGCTAACTAAGATCTGGGGGCAACCGTGTCCAGTGAGGTGTATACAGCGTCCCGGCAAATGGGGGCTTGTCTAGAGGCAGAAGCAGCAGTGGTGATTGCGGACTCACCCGAAAGTGGGTGTCCTACGGGGCCTGACACACTGTCTAATTAAACTCTGCTGGTGAGTAACCAAGATGGTCACCTCTCACTTAAACCGGATCGACGGCCTGGCACAGTTGGAAAAGAAAATTCCCCAAAACTGCCTTGCCCCATCTGCATGCATGATACTGAAGCCATTCAGCGTTAGTGTCAGCACTTACAACTTCTCCTGCATACACTCAAAGCAGAAACGCATTTTGGAGCTTCCTCTCCCAGCATCTCAGCCATGCTGCTGCCTGGATTCAACTAACATAACTGAAAATGCACAGTAACAGGAAACCCAGCAGCACAGTTTGCAGGTGGCCTGCAGATCCATGAGTAGCCATTTTGTTTTTAGAATTTACTACAGAAGGGACTCATACATACAAGCAGGACTTTCCCACACTTGGAGAGTCCGATTAGTTCTACTATACAAATGGTCAGATCCAATCAGCTTGCAATGGTCTGCTGGCTCACACACATGCACCATACCAGACCAAGTTGATTGCTATTCACCCTTTTATACTATACAGTTAGAGACACGTTTCAACCTTACAGTCTATGGGATAGGATAATTTACGAGCGGTTCTACAATCTTTGGAAACCAGGTTTCTTGGTTTTTAGAGCTTCAACCAGCATTAGGAATTTATAATTGCCAATAAACATAGGCCTGTGATTAAATGGAAACATTTAATAAAAAGAAAATTAAAAGACAAAAAGACAACAGACATACAATTTGGCAGAAAACAGTTATCAAAATACACGTCACCAAGTTGAAGAAAGATTTTCAGGTTCCGTGGGTTGGAGTGAAATAACATAGAGATACACACCCAATCAGAAATCAGACTCACTGTATGTAACATAGTAACATAGTATGTAAGGCTGAAAACAATACTTTAGTCTATCCAGTTCAGCCTGTTTAACAGTGGTCTAGTAGCCATAGCTGGTACTGCAAGGAAGGCATCCAGGCTACTTCTTTTAGTGTATTTTTTCATGACTACCTCCTCTGGCAGTTCCATAGCCTCACTGCTCTTACAGTAAAGAATCCCCTCCTATGCTGGTGTAAGAATTGTCTTCTTTCCTCTAACCTTAGTGGATGCCTTCAAGTTTTACTTACAGTCCTGGCTTTAAATAGATTGTGGGACAGATCTTTGTATTGACTCCGAATATATTTATACATAGTTATCACCCCTCAGACGTCTCTTTTCCTAACTAAATAAACATAACTTTGACAATCTTTCAGGATACTCTAGTACCTGCATTCCATTTATTTAGTTGCCCGCCTTTGAACGCGCTCAAGTTTTAATATATCTTTCTTATGCACTGGTGCCCAAAACTGTACGCAATATTCCAAATGGGGTCTGACTGATACAGGGTTATGCTCTGGTCATGGGCATCTATGCCCTTTCTTGATGCATCTTTTTCCATTGTTGTTTTACCCAACATTTCCCTATTTAGTGTGTAATTAGGCACCAATTTCTCCTGCCCATGTGCATAACCTTATATTTATCTGTATTCATTTGCCATTTTTCTGCCCAAACATACAATTTATCTAAATCAGTTTGTAGCTGCCTGCTGTCATCTTTTCCTTACTTTACACAGCTTAGGATCATCTGCAAATATTGAGATTTCACAGTTTAACCCATTACTTATATTATTAATATATATACAAAAAAGAATTGAGCCCAGCACCGACCCATGTGGCACGCCACTAGTAATGGTGACCCTACCGTACCCTACCATATGTACTGTTTATAACCACCCTCAGTTTCCTATGATTAAGCCATATACACACATTTTCCCTCAGTTCAAGGATTCTCATCTTTTGTAGCAGTTTTTTATGTGGCACATTATTAAATGCTTTAGAAGAGTCAAGATGTATGATTTCCAATGATGTCTGGTAGGAGTGGTTTCTCATAACATTTTTGTGACATTTTTTAAGTCTTGGACAAATCGTTTAAATGCCCGGGGACAAAGGTAAGACTTGAAATGCTACATCCTCAGGGAGGAGAGGGTATGGCTTGTCATTCTTTGCCTTTTTTATGACCCTCTACCTATATGAACATTCTAATAATGCTGTATATTGTTTGAGGGGAACCCAATGCAAAATGATAATTTGCCATTCTCTCAGGAATGGCCAGAGCTTTTCAATTTATTTAAATACTATTAAAGTAGGCAAAACCTTTCCAGGATTTTGTTCTATTGGGATGTCCCGCTGTGTGAACCCACCCAGAATGCTGCTATTAACTCACCTCTCCTCTGTCCAACGACGCATCCATGGACTCTCGTCCAATGAGAGCCATTTGCTGTGACTATGTCAATCATCAAATGGCTCTCATTGTCCTCAATGGGGAGCTCAAGCTGGTGCATCCCTGGCGGCAGGCACGCTGGTACAGGAGCAGACGCAGAGCAGATGCACAGCTCCAGGATGCAGGGCTTGCACTCCCCACTTAAAACAATGAGAGCTGTTTGCCGATTGACATACAGTATACACGGTAAATGGCTCTCATTGGATGAAAGGTGAGTGATTACCGGTGTCCTGGGGTGTTTCAGACTTCAGACTTCATGGGTTTTTTCACTTTAAATATATTTTAGAAATGAACCACATTCATTATGGAACCCTAGACCTTTCATTTTGCTTCTATTGCGGGGTGATTGCGACCACAATCCCCAGTGAAACGCTGTGCATAGTACCCTATGGGCACTTTCACACAAGTAATCACGTTTTTTCCATGATTGCAAACTGCAGCATTTTAGAAAAAAGAGCGTTTGTGATCCCAGTATATTGAACTGGAATTGCAACCGCAAATCACTTTTGCTAGAATAGGACTCAGGCAAGGGGTGACAAGTTAGAAAATCGAGGGAAAAAGCTAGAAAAACAAAAAGCAATTAGAAGTGGTTTGGACAGATTTGGAAGGGAGACCTGACCTATGCCGATCATGCCTATGTGCATGTGAACCATGTTCAAGGGAGGTACCAAGGGTAGAGCTGGAGCCCTTGTATTGCTGCAAGATGTATTAAACAGCAGAAGGAGGAATAAAGGACATACAGTTGTTTCTAAGAGGTGGAGTCCTATATGTGTAAGTGTCTTCCAAAAAAATCCAGCAATGGCACCTCTATGGCCACTTTCATACCTCTCTAGTGTGGCACAGAGGAGGAAAATGGGACTGCAAAAAGCCCTGCCTGCTGCATCCTGGACTCAAACACACCCTATTAAAGTCTATGGGGCCACAAACGTAAACGCAAGTGCATTTTTTATGCAGTACTGCATGCGTTTGCAGCCCAAAGATTTTAATGGGATTCAGTAGACAGGAAGGCAGGGCATAGGACCCCCAAATAGGAACAAAAAAGCAAATGCAAACTGGAATTCCTGCCACAAAACGCATGCCCCAAATGTGACCGGACAGGTGTGAACATATGCTTAGGGGTATATTTAAGAAATGCTAACGCCACATGGCAGGTTTTTTTCGTAGGCACCATTAGCAAGTCATATGTATGATGCAAAAAAATGTTTATTTCCTCTCCTAGCGCCATGTAGTGTTCCATGTATCAAGAGTGCGGGGTGCTTTGTTAGCGCTGGCGCTGTGTTCCGCTGTGTTCCCTAGCATCACATCACATCAGACGCTCAGTGTCATTCTCCCATTGACTTCATTAGCCATTCCAGTCCCTTTTTTTGGGGGTGACTTCTGGTTAGAGTTTTTTATTTGTTTGTGCTCAATGAAGTGGCACGGTATGCCTGTCCTGTTCTGAAGGTTTTTTCGTTCATTATTGTACCCACTGCTAATTGCGTTTTCATGCCTGACAATCACGTGTCATGTCATTTGTATGTCCCAGATGTAATTCCATGTGTTTTTACTTGATCACTGTGCAATCCCCAGTTAAAGCCTTTTTTGTATAGCACCTGACGCTGTATGCATGAGTATCGTGGTTCCACAGCACCCGTGCTGGCGCTGTTCATTTACATATTGAATACAAATGATTTCTGGCCCTCCCCACCAGCGCTACCTGTTGCTAGCTCCATTAGAAAAAAACCGTACAAGACACAGTACCACGGGTATCCTACAGCGCTGAACCCTAGCAGCGCCAACTACCTGTAGTGCCGGGTGCTTTGTTAGCGCCGGTGCTTTGTTCCCTAGACTGGTGGCGGTATGTTGTGGATGATGAGCGCTGGAGATGGTAAGAAGCTGCTGCCACTTATAGGGGGTCACTTCCCCTATTGGAAATGTAAGTGGTGGGAGTGTACAATTCCTAGCCGGTGGGAGGAAAAGACTGGTGTGGCGCGCTAGGTAGAGTTACACTTTAAAGATATGTCTCAGGTAGGTTCAGAGATGTCCCCTTTACTTGGGAGATACCAGGTTTAGGGTGTATGTTTTTATGCGCTGTATACCTATAAGGCACTGCACTGTGAGTGGCAGTTCTTAATTTTTACAGCATAAAACCATTTTCTTATATATGTATATGTAATTCGTTTAACCGATAAAGGTATGAAAATGAAAGACTTAAAATAAACACACTTTTATTCAGGAACAAGGGTAAAACCTTGGTTTTACCCTTGTTCCTGAATAAAAGTGTGTTTAATTTAAACACTCCCGCGGTATCCTTTATTCGCTTGAAGGCAACCAATTCATCGACTGGGATCCAGACCTCGCTGAAACAACTCCAAGGTGATTTAACAGCACCACACAAGAAGTCAACCCAACGTCGCTGAGAACCTCCTTACGTCAGAGGCCCTGGGCAGGTTAAGCACCCCCGGGCCTTGGCGGTAAGTCTTTCATTTTCATACCTTTATCGGTTAAACGAATTACATATACATATATAAGAAAATGGTTTTATGCTGTAAAAATTAAGAACTGCCACTCACAGTGCAGTGCCTTATAGGTATACAGCGCATAAAAACATACACCCTAAACCTGGTATCTCCCAAGTAAAGGGGACATCTCTGAACCTACCTGAGACATATCTTTAAAGTGTAACTCTACCTAGCGCGCCACACCAGTCTTTTCCTCCCACCGGCTAGGAATTGTTCCCTAGACTGCCACATCACATCAGGCACTCAGTGTCGTTCTCCCATTGACTTCAATTAGCCATTCCAGTCCTGTTTTTTTTGGGTGACTTCTGGTTAGTGTTTTTTATTTCTTTGTTCTCTATCAAGTGGCACAGTATCCCTGGCTTGTTCAGAATGTTTTTTTCATTCATTATGGTACTTAGCTTATTCGCTGCTAACTTGCGTTTGCATGCCTGCCAATCATGTGTTACGTCATTTGTATGTCCCCAATGTAATTCCATGTGTTTTTGCTCTATTGGAAGAAAAACGAACAAGACACAGCACCACGGGTAGCCTACAGCGCCAAACCCTAACAGCGCCATCTGCCTGGGGACGCGTTGTGGCTGAGGTGCTAATAGTGTCTCTCTGCAGATGCTACAGTGGCGCTATGAGGCGCTAGTAAAAAATTGGCCTCTGAGAGATACTCACCTCTTCCTAATGTGGGCCACCTGGTTTCAATTTTAGAAGATACAGAAAATGTGGAAAGCAGGATCAAGCAGCAAGGGTGCCACCACCTCGCTTTCCGATACTTTGGAGGATTTACTTTATGGATCACTAAAGGTATCTTTGTAATTTTACATTTGATTGATTCCGGTTACAAGACAGCAGTGGAGAATGTGCATAAACACATTTAGATCAAATCAAATTATCAGATGTATAAAATGCAATTTTCCAAACATAGGCCATGGGATTGTTCTTGATGCCTTTCACTAGAAATGCTGATCATTTTACAATAGATTATTTGTCTAGGAGTAAATCCCCGGAGGTGCGCTGATGTGGAATTTGTTTATCAAATGTAGTTCTGCAGTTCTGTCTCTGATGCTTATAGGGTTGACCTGTGATTAAGACACCAGCAATCAAATTTCAAAAGACCTGATTTACTGACAAGCAGAAGAATGGTGGGAACCATGGAGGCATGACTTCCATTCCTACCTAACCCAGAGGAAATAATCAGTTAGGACAGATATGGCTTGAGAGACAGCACAACTAGATGGCAACTGATGGTGGTAGAAGGCCAAATACTCCGGCACCACTCTTATCTACAGCAGAACACCCTACACAATTAGCCATGTTACCCCTAAACAACCCCCCCCCCAAAAAAAATGCAGCAGAAAAACACTCAACGGCAAGCAGCAGCAGTGACAGAATCAACTTATTTTATTGTTGCAGGGTCATAAAAAGAAAGATTTAATGCTTTAATCCTCGTCATGGCCAAATGCACAGTTCACATTTCACAGACCAAATAAACTTGCATTGCTTCTAGGCAGCAAACACAGGCCCACTTTTTTGCAAGAATGTTTCAATATAAGAGCTAAACAGTCTTGTATCCCTCAGGCAGAGGATACAGGTACACTTTCTGAACATTTCAGCATAGGGGCTAGGCAGTAGTATTATAGCTCCCAATCAACAGTAGACCTTTCTCGAAAGGGGTTCTTCAGATGGCCACCACCCCACTTTGAGCTGGGTACCATCTCTTCCCAACATTCAGAATGGAGGCTGTCTAGGGAGTGAGTATCCCAGACTGGGGCCATAGGGATGCCAGCGGGGGAAGATACAGGAAATCTCTTCATCTTAGCATATGGGCGGTACCGTTCCCCAACACTCGGGCTTCTCCCTCACACAACAGTCAATGCAGGGCAGGGGGCTCAGACAAGAGCAACCACACCTTACCGGAGTTTAAATACCATGTCACTGCATCACAGCTCCATGGTCCCATGGGATCCTCTTACTCCTAAGGGACACCTCGCCTGTCACATCCACACCAGAACCCCCCGGGGATTCTTCCCACTAGGGCCCTCTTCTCAGTTCACCACAGCCACATCTTCCCACTCGTTCCTCCACACCCAGACCTCTCTGTAGTAGTCCCACCAGCTGTCTTACACAGGGTTCTTGGGCTACTCCAGTCTTCCCCTTAGTAGCCACACCAGCCGTCTGACATAAGATGTGGGCCACAGACGATCTCCCTAAATGTTCCTCCAACTTCCCCTTTTAAAACCTCTGCCCTCTACAATGTTGCCTGCAGCTTCCCTCCAAAAAGCTCCAACCGATCCCAGATCCCCAAATGTATCTTCTGTCTCTTGACTTATGCTAATGGGGAATCCTACCCCAGAATTTAATTCTGTCCTCCATTTGCAGTCTCATACTTCCATCTAGTATTCAACGTTGAAACGACATCCATATTTTTATTTCACTGGACAATTTACCAGATGTTCCTTATTCAATGTTTCTAAGCGACCCCAGCAATGTGTGGGGGCTTAATGCAGTGCTATTTTCTACTGCCGCACATCCACCAAGGTGCAGCAGCCTCTCTGCAATGTGACTACTTTATGATGTGTTAGGGCGAGCGCCGTGCACCCATCTCGCGGCGCTCCCCACTCTCCCTCCCTCCACCAAGGTGCAGCAGCCTCTCTGCAATGTGACTACTTTATGATGTGTTAGGGCGAGCACCCATCTCGCGGCGCTCCCCACTCTCCCTCCTTACCGTCTTCGGGCGGCGGTCCCCGGCTTCCGGCGCGGAGGTTGGCCGCTCGCCGACTCGCTCTGTCTCCTCCCTGGTGCGCGCACATCCCCGTCCACTAGGGGGCGTGCACCTTTTTTTTTACATTTAAAGGGCCAGTTCACCTTTGATTGGTGGCCGCTCATTACACTTCCCCTATTTAAAGGGGCACTTCCTTCCATCTAGTGCCGGATCTTGGTCTTCCTATGGTAACTGAACGTCAGTTGTTTCCTGTATTGCTCACCCGTGTACCGACCTTTGCCTGTCCCCGACCTTGGCTACTTACCTTCGACCACGTGATTGTGCTGCCAGCCCTGACCTCCGCTTGAACTTGACTTCGCCTTTTGCCTGCCTCCTCAGTACCACGCATTACCTCGGCTGACTGTGTGTCTGAGCCGCTGTTGGGGGGTAGTGACCTGGGGGTCACTCGCTGCTACAAGTCCAACCTGCCTTGTGGCTGGCTCTGGCGAATACTGGTGGCCTCTTAGACTCCGCTTCCCTGACACGGCACTAGCTATCAGTACACAGCCAAAGCAGATCCACACCTGTGCCACCACATCCTACCCGTGACAGTAAGAGCCATGGATCCCGCTGAGGTGCCACTGCCTGATACCATTGAACTACCTACTATAGTGGCTATGCAGTCTCGCCAAATTAACCAGCTCTCCGCCATGGTTCAGCAGCTCTTATCGATTCAGCAACAGCAGTTGCCACCATCTGCTCCAGTGTCACCGCCACAGCCTCCAGTAGCATCAACCTCTAGAATCCGTCTCTCCTTGCCGGCTAAGTTTGACGGGGATGTCAAGTTATGCCGAGGCTTCCTTACCCAGTGTTCCATGCATTTGGAAATGTTGGCGGATCAATTCCCCCACTGAACGTGCCAAGGTGGCCTTTGTTATTAGGCTGGCCTGGGCTACCCCATTATGGGATCACGAGGATCCAGTTACTTCCAATGTACTCGCCTTTGTCTCCGAGTTCCGCCAGGTCTTCGAGGAACCAGCCCGGGCCTCCTCTGCAGAAACAGTCCTTTTGAATTTGGTCCAGGGCAACCTGTCCGTTGGTGAATACGCCATTCAGTTCCGTACCCTGGCATCTGAATTGTCTTGGAATAATGAGGTCTTATGTGCCTCCTTCAAGAAAGGACTGTCTAGCAATATTAAAGATGCTCTAGCTGCACGTGATTTGCCTACATCTTTGTCTGATCTCATTCATTTGGCCACACTCATTGATGTACGTTTTTCTGAGAGACGTGAGGAATTCTGCCTGGAAAGAGACTCTCAGCGCCCTAGGAGGGCATCTCATTTGGCTCCTGTGTTTCAACATCCTTTGTCCACACCTGCGCCATCCAGCGAGGAGGCCATGCAGGTGGACCGATCTCGCTTAACCCAGCAGGAGAGAACTCGCAGGAGGAATGAGAATCTCTGCCTGTATTGTGCTGGCTCAGAGCACTTCCTGAAAGATTGTACTATTCGCCCGCCACGACAGGGAAACGGGCGTACCTAGTGAATGTAGGAGAGGCGTTTCTAGGTGTGTATGCTACCTCTCCACGGCTTACAGTTCCTGTGCAACTTACTGTCGCAGCTACCATCTCCTTCAACTTGTCTGCCTTTTTGGATTCTGGCTCTGCAGGCAATTTTATCGAGGCCTCCTTGGTTAATAAATATAACATCTCTGTGAACCGCCTCGCCAAGCCCGTGCGTTATCGCACAGTACCCCTCCTTTTAAAGATTGGACTTTTTCACCAAGAGAACATTGAGCTCTACGTGCTCCCCCATTGTACCTCTCAGATTCTTCTCGGCCTACCCTGGCTTCAACGTCATGATCCCACTCTTGATTGGAGTACCGGCGAAATCAAGAGTTGGGGTGCAACCTGCTTCCAGAAGTGTTTGAAGTCCGTTCCTGTCAGACCTGTTACTGCTTCTGCTCCACTTCCCGGCCTGCTTGCGATCTATCAGGCCTTCTCTGATGTGTTCTGCAAAAAGCAAGCGGAGGTACTTCCGCCTCATCGCTCCTATGATTGCCCTATCGACCTCCTGCGGGGTACCACTCCCCTTCGTGGCAGAATCTTTCCCCTCTCGGCTCCAGAGACGCAGGCAATGTCAGAACACATACAGGAAAATCTCCAAAGCGGCTTCATACGGAAGTCTTCCTCTCCAGCAGGCGCAGGGTTCTTTTTTTGTGGCCAAGAAAGATGGCTCTTATCGCCCCTGCATTGACTATCTTGGCCTCAACAAGATTACCGTCAAAATCGGTACCCTTTACCTTTGAGCTCTGAATTATTTGATCGACTTCGTGGTGCCAAGATCTTCACTAAACTCGACTTGAGAGGGGCCTATAATCTGATACGTATACGTAAGGGTGATGAGTGGAAGACTGCCTTTAACACCCGCGATGGCCACTTCGAATACCTAGTGATGCCCTTTGGGCTTTGCAATGCACCCGCCGTATTCCAGGAATACGTGAACTACATATTTCGGGACTTGCTTTACTCCTGTGTGGTAGTGTATCTGGACGTTATACTCATCTTCTCTCCTAATCCTAAAGAACATCACCGCCACGTCCGGCAAGTCCTGTCTCGCCTCCGACTACAACGCTTATACGCCAAGTTGGAGAAGTGCATATTTGACCATACCACTCTACCATGTCTTGGGTACATTGTTTCTGGTCGAGATCTCCAGATGGACCCCAGCAAGTTAAAGGCAGTGTTGGATTGGCCACGCCCTTCTGGCCTACGGGCTATGCAATGCTTTTTGGGCTTCGCAAATTATTATCGCCAGTTCATTCCCCACTTTTCGACTTTGGTTGCGCCTATTGTGGCTCTCACGAAGAAGGACGTCAATTCTAAGTCGTGGCCTCCTCAGGCTGAAGAGGCCTTTAATACTCTTAAACATGCCTTCTCTTCTGCTCCGGTACTTTCAAGACCAGATCCAACTAGACCTTTTGCCCTTGAGGTAGATGCCTCCTCCATTGGAGCTGGAACCGTGCTTACTCAAAAATCCGCTACTGGCAGGACTCTCACCTGCAGTTTCTTTTCAAAAACGTTTTCTCCGTCAGAGAGGAATTACTCCATTGGAGATAGGGAATTACTCGCCATCAAGTTAGCATTGGAGGAGTGGAGACATCTTTTGGAAGGTTCTTCCCATCTTGTTTCCATCTTTACCGACCACAAAAATCTGTCTTACTTAGAAACTGCCCAGCGATTAAACCCTTGATGGTCGTTATTTTTCGCCCGTTTCAACTTTCAAATTCACTTCCGTCCAGCTGCCAAGAACATCAGGGCGGAAGCCCTTTCTCGCTCTTCAGACGTCTCCGGGTCCGAATCCACCCCACAGCATATTATCTCTCCTGAGATAGGCACCACCTGGAAAGACCTACGTGCCTCCTTGCCAACGTTGCAGAATATTAAAATGGGGACATTCTTCTCATGTAGCCGACCATGCTGGTATCAGAAAATCTTGTTCTCTCATTTCCAGATATTATTGGTGGCCCTCTCTAGAGAAGGATGTGACGGAATTCATTCAGGCTTGTACCATCTGTGCACGTGACAAGACTCCTCGCCAAAGACCTGCAGGTTTACTTCTTCCCCTACCTATTCCAAATACCCCTTGGTCTCACATTGCTATGGACTTTATTTCTGACCTTCCTTCTTCGCATGGTAACACCATTATTTCGGTAGTAGTGGATAGGTTTTCTAAGATTGCGCATTTTACACCTTTGCCTGGCCTTCCTTCGGCTCCTCAGCTGGCAAAACACTTCCTTGTGCATATCTTTCGTCTTCATTAACTGCCTACACACATCGTGTCTGACAGGGGAGTACAATTCATTTCTAAGTTCTGGAGGTCTCTTTGTAAACAACTAAAGATTAAGTTGGATTTTTCCTCTGCTTATCATCCCCAGTCTAACGGTCAAGTGGAAAGAGTTAATCAAGTCCTCGGCCATTATCTTCGCCATTTTGTTTCTGCGCGTCAAGATGACTGGGTCGACCTTCTACCCTGGGTGGAATTCTCATATAACTTTAAGGATTGTCCACGTCTTCTGAATTTCCCGCCGTGGAAGAACTCACACAGGAGTTTTCCACTATCTGGCAAGAGACTCAACATGCTCTTTTTCAAGCTTCCGCTCGTATGAAAATTAGCGCTGATAAAAAGAGAAGAGTTCCTCCCATTTACTCTCCTGGAGATAAGGTGTGGCTTTCGGCGAAATACATCCGCTTCCGAATTCCCAGCTACAAACTGGGTCCTCGCTACCTGGGCCCTTATAAGATCAAGCAACAGATCAATTCGGTTTGCTATAAGCTTCACCTTCCAGCATCTCTTCGTATCCCCAACTCCTTCCACGTCTCTCTTTTGAAGCCAGTGATTTGCAATCGTTTTTCTCTGAAGATTTTGGTGCCCGCTCCAATTCCTTGTACAGCGGATGTTTTCACGGTGAAAGAGATCCTGGCCTCTAAGGTCTCCAGAGGCAAAAGATATTTTTTGGTCGACTGGGAAGGCTGTGGCCCGGAGGAAAGATCTTGGGAACCCAAGGAGAACATTCTGGACCATAGTCTCATCTCATATTTTCTTGGTCCCAAGAAGAGGGAGAGACTCAAGGGGGGGGGGGTACTGTTAGGGCGAGTGCCGCGCACCCATCTCGTGGCGCTCCCCGCTCTCCCTCCTTACCGGCTTCGGGCGGCGGGTCCCCGGCTTCCGGCGCGGCGGTTGGCCGGGCGCCGACTGCTCTCGGCTGTCCTCCGCCTCGCTCTGTCTCCTCCCTGGTGCGCGCACGTCCCCGTCCACTAGGGGGCGCGCGCCGTTTTTTTCAAATTTAAAGGGCCAGTTCCCCTTTGATTGGTGGCCGCTCATTCCACTTCCCCTATTTAAAAGGGCACTTCCTTCCATCTAGTGCCGGATCTTGGTCTTCCTATGGTTACTGAACGTCAGTTGTTTCCTGTATTGCTCACCCGTGTACCGACCTTTGCCTGTCTCGACTCTGAACCTTCTCTGCCCGTCCTGACCTTGACTCCTTACCTTCGACCTCCTGCTGCCAGCCCTGACCTCCGCTTGAACTTGACTTCGCCTTTTGCCTGCCTCCTCGGTACCACGCATTACCTCGGCTGACTGTGTGTCTGAGCCGCTGTTGGGGGGTAGCGACCTGGGGGTCACTCGCCGCTACAAGTCCAACCTGCCTTGTGGCGGGCTCTGGTGAATACAGGTGGCCTCTTAGACTCCGCGTCCCTGACATGGCACTAGCTATCAGTACACAGCCAAAGCGGATCCACACCTGTGCCCCACATCTTGCCCATGACATGATGTTTTCTGCCCCAATGCCCACAAAACATCTAGTGATCATGCTTTTTTACATTTTGATTCTGTGCATCGCTCCTGTGGTCAGTGGATCCTGTACAGATGGGGCACTGTATGGTAACTATTACGCTGTCTATTTAGGACTAGTAACTAGCCTGGGACAAGATAGGACTAGTAGGTAATGGGGGATATAGCTGTTCTAGAACAGGAGATCGTAGGTTATCCACTCACACACAATACAGGTTGGCATAATGTTTGTGTGCATAAACCTTAACAATATACAATATATATACAATATACAATATACAAATATTAGCAATTTATTAGCACCGGATGGGTTCCCAAGGTCAGCTCTCCTGGTGGACCCATGGCCACTCAATAGAACACTGCATGGCACTACCACTATGCTGAACAATAAAGCTCACAGCCCTTGGTTTTTCTATAAGACTCCAGGACCCTAGAGCTGGTGGCCACCCTGTTTTTGTTAGGCCTATTTGAAGAGACACGTGTCACAGGAGGGATGGGACTGTGGGAATGCCTGCTGCTCCCCCTCCATTCAACTTTATATGCCGCTCATCAATATTTAAAGATAGCCATGGGATTGATGTCAAGGTAAGAATACAGGTGTTCCCTGTGGGCTTCACATGGGGGGCTTCCCAAATCGAGAACCCTGGAAGAGGGTCGAAACCTAGGAATGAAAATTCTGGGTTTGTTTCTTTTTAATCCACTGACAGCGGTGGCCTTACTGTAAATGTTGCCCTGTGTAAGATTTCAAAATGGTGCCCCATACCCACACATATTTACAAGTTTGCTCTTAGATAATGTTAGGAAAGAAGGCGGGAACATGGAAAAAGAATGATGGGGGGGCAATGGCAGAAAGATAGAAAGAATGTGAAAGAGGCAGAATGATTGAGAGAATGTGAAGGAAAATTAAGGAAGGAAAGCAAGGGAGGGAAAAAATATAGAAAACTCTGAAAACAGAAAGAACCACATGGCACATGGAAAAGAGAGAGAGAATACAGGAAATAGGAGTGATGGAGGCAGGCTCGGACTGGCCCACAGGGTTACCAGGAAAAAAAATATGTGAGCCTTTGGTCCTTGGTGCCCCTTTGAGGGTCTGCTTCACCTGAACCTGAACTATGTATAGATTATTTGTGGCATCCCACGTGCACACACAAAGACAGTACAGTTTGGCATAATGTTTCTATACCTGTACCCTGATGAACATAAGCTGATAAATCCTGCATCTCAATGTGGGGTGGGCCCCCAGATCTGGTTCTACTGGTGGGCCCCAGTCACCCCATTCCAAGATTGGATGGAGGGAGCATGGAAAAAGAGAGAGAGAAGAGATTGTAATATGGAAAATAGAGAGGGAAGGGGGAGGGTGAAAAGGGAGAAAGACATAGGTCCTTATTCATCAAGGGAAAGTGGCAGGTAGAGGCAGGTATCGGCATGAGAACACCGGCCACATCACGCAATTCCACATTTATGAAGCCGATTCCCATACATTTCAATGGACGTTCTTCTCTTTAAACAGGGGGTTTTTATTTTATTTTATTTTTTTTTATTCTCAAATAATGTTGTGACCTCTCCTGGCCTAGAAAAAGCCATTTTTGAAAACTTTTTAAATTTTTTATATATTTATGTGACTTCTCAATTACATTTTAGGCTTGTCCTATATTGATAGAACTCATTATTGTAATAACAACACATGGGCAAATATGCAGTTAGTTTTTTAATAAGTGTGGTATGTATTGTCATGTGTCTATGTTGTTTTTATGATCTACCAATTTTGATATGGAAATAATAAAATATTTTTGATTATTAATTGCTTGTTGGTGCTCCTATTTGGAGGAAGTTGTGGCAGGGGCCTCTTGGGGTGCCGTGCCCCTCCCTCTGGGTTCTACTTCAAATAAAAAATGATTAAAATAATACAATGCCATGTATGGGGCTGCTTTTACCAGTGATGGCGCTATACTGTCGACCAGATTAAAGTGGACCAACACCCAGGGTTGAACGGCCCGGGAATCTTATAGATTCTCGGATGTCCCTCACCGCGGGACATCCGAGATCGGGATGTCCCGCGGGGTGAAACCCCCCCAAAACCCCCCAAAAACCTTATCTTATCTAGACGTGCCCGCGCCCGCGCCGGCCGTTTGTGAATGGCCGGCGCGGGCGCGCGCCCTGTAAGAGTGACGTGCGGGAGGCGGCGGCGGACGCGCTGTCTTGTCCGTCGCTGTCACCCGCTTGTCCGTCGGCGGGGATTGGACGGATCAGTCACGTGGGAGTGTGGTGAGTTTTTGGGTCTTTCTGGGGGGTTTCACACAGCGGGGCACCCCCGATCAGGGTGCCCCCCCGAAGTGGACCAAAACCCAGGATAGTCAAAATCCTGGGTGTTGGTCCACTTTAAGGGCCTGATTTATCAAGCACACTTGACAGTGTCATATGGGTGCAAATTAGAGTAGTAAAAAATGTAATTTCTGCAGAACTGCAGGTTACATCTCAGAGAGGGCCAAATGAGAATAACAAGAGACAGGGGGACACAGACTCAAATGAGGGACAGTCCCTCCAAATCAGGGACACTTGGGAGGTATGCAATTCTATGGCTGCATATTTGTCCTTGTTAGAAATTTTAACAAAGAAACATTATGGGTCTGATTTATCACGCACTTCTGCCAGACAATGCCATTTCGGTGCAAATTAGAGTAGTATAGAATATGATTTATACATTTTTCAGCCTGTTGCTGCACTGCTAATGTCTTCGTAAATGTGTTTCTTGTAGTGCAGCAACATGTGCAAGTGTGAAAAGAAATTCGAAATACATTTTTCATTTGCCTATTTAAAGTGTTTATTTTGTTGTAACTACAACCTATCTCCTAGCAATTCCTCAATGATGGGGAGTGGGCTAATTTAACAAATGCCCCTCTTTCCCACCCCGAAAAGCTGGTAGGTATGGAATTGGTGACGTGGCTTGCCAAAAAATGGGGGCAGCTACCAGCAGCAACAGGATTTCTCAAAATGTACTGCACTAGGACGTGTCCCAATATTCAAAAGGTTTTTGCTGTGTATGTGTGTTGGATGGTCCTTGATTCAGTAAACTTGCCTTAAAGGAGGACTGTCGCAAAAAATGGCCCAACTGTAAAAATTCATATAAATATGCTGGATGGTGGGAGGAGGGGTCACTTATACACCCGGCCTCGAGAAATTTCCAGCCAGGGTTGTTTTTTTTATTTTAATGGAAGAAAAGGGATATCAGGTGTGACAGGTTCTGTCTAGAGTCATCCCTTTTATTCCTACCAGAAAAAGAAAACAACAGGCTTGGGCATAGTTTTATTCAGTTCGGGTGTATAAGTCACCCCTCCTCTCATTAGTTTATATGGGTTTTTAATATTTCACTATTAAATGGATTGTTTGGCCTAAGTGTAAAAACAAATCACTGTTTGCATACCTGCCATGCAGAAGGTTCTCTCTGGTGAGCTACTGAACAAAACTGTTGTTGCTGAGACCCAGCCCCTGGATTCTGTTTATTTATGCCCACTTTCTTTTTATCGCTGAAAAAAAAGAAGAAACAGGGAAGAGCCAGAGAAAACAAGCAACTATCCTCCCGTTCACACAGAAGCATCAGTCCCTTTAAAATGTATAATAAAAATTAGGACTATTTGCTTTGGGGTTTATTTGTTGTGCTCCTTACAGCCCCACATCACATCAGACGCTCACTGTCGTTCTCCCATTCAATAAGCTATTCCAGTCTTGTTTTTTTGGGTGACTTCTGGTTAGCCTTTTTTATTTTTGACACAGGATTCCTGGCTTGTTTTGAATGATTGAATGTTCAGAATTAGTTTACCTGCTGCTAACTTGCGTTTTCATGCCTGCCAATCATATGGCATTCATTTGTATGTCCCCAATGTCATTCCAAGTGTTATTGCGTGATCACTGTGCAGCCATCCCCAGTTAAAGCCATTTTTTGTATTGCACATGGTGCAAGTGGCGTGGTTTCAAAGCACCCACGCTGGCGCTGTTCATTTACATGTTAAATACAAATGATTTCTGGCCCTCCCTACCCGCGCTATCTGTCACTAACTCCATTTGAAAAAGACAAACTAGACACAGCACCGGGGGGGGGGGGGGGGGTAACCTACAGCGCCAAACACTAATAGTGCCGTCTGCCTGTGGCTGACGTGGCGGCTCTCCGCAGACACTCAAGTGGCATTATGAGGTGCTAGTGAAAAATTGACCTCCACATTTTACAATAAGACAGTAAAGGGAGTAAGTGAGAACATGATTTTTTACCCTAATAATGAATTATGTGCAATTTTATAAACATTTATAAACTCCTGTAATGTTCCATGTTCTTACAATTACACCTTATTCTGAACTAAAGCAGGGATCAGGCCTTATTTTCATTAGATATTTTAAGGAGAGTTTATTAAAGTGGACCAAAAGCCACACTCCGACAGCTTTTGAAACCCCCCAGGTTGCCCGGAAACTCACCTTCTTCCTCGGGCTAACGGCGCATGTGCGAGCAGTGGCCACATCCCCTCTACTTGGCCGCCACTCTCCCTGTTCCGCTATCAGTGCGCTCTGGTCCGCTCGCCTTAGACAAAGGATTAGATGAAGGGGCGGGAATGGATCGGAGAGCGCCGATTGGACAAGATGTCACCGGGGAGAGGTGAGTTCGTATGAGCTACCTGTGGGGTCTCACACAGCAGGGTATCCTTGATCGGGGTGCCCCGGGGGCAAGGACCGAAACCCAGGATAGTCAAAATCCCAGTTTTTGTCCACTTTAAGGGCCTTTTTTTTATGATGTGTGCCTTTTAGCATAATTGAGGCGCTATGTACTATGTTGACGCTAGCAGTCACCTTGCCAATCGCTAATGATTAGCTTTGATTGTTGCACTTAGGTGTTGGCCAGCTTATGTCAGGGCCTGTTTGACCCACCGGCCAGTAATCCCAGTGCCAGTGCCAGTGAACGCTCCCCAGCATACTTATGAATTTTTTCCTCCTTGAAATCTTTGGCGCTGTATTTTTCCGTTTTTCTGGTTGGCATGTCATCATTACAGTTACAAGAAATCACTGCTGGGGACAAACTTTACAGTGCGCTTAGGTTGCGTTTTAGTTGTTGGTGTCCGAATTACATTTTGGCGACATCTAGGTTCTGCGTTCAATTATTGAGTCCCAATGCAAGTTATGTACAAATAAATGTGTTTAGTATTATTTATAAGCATGAAACACTACAATCCAGTTCTGCCCATTGTACTCTATAGGATCCTGACCTACAGAGCCAAGTTTCAACTGGCACTGCTTTAAAGTGGACCAAAACCTCATCCTGGACTTTGGTCCACTTCCCCCCCAGAACGTCCAGATCAACTCACCTCACCCCGCTTCTACAGCGGATGCGCGGCCGCTCGTCCAGTCAGTGCGCTCAGAGCCTGCTGAGCTATGCGCGTCAAAGCGGCGTCAAAGTTCAACGGCTCCAAGCATGCTGGCGGCCGCATCTCGCACTTCCCTCTAACATTTGTGAATGGCTGGCACGGGTACGCGCCCTGCTAGAGAGAAGCACGAGATGCGGCTGCGGCCCGCACATGCGCTGTTGGACCGGGATTCAGGTAAGGCTTGCGGGCATCCTGGGGGGGGTTTCACACAGTGGGGCATCCCGATTTTGGATGCCCCACGGGAGGGAATGGATCGGCCCAGGAATCTTATAGATTCCCGGGCCGATCCTGCTGGGTTTTGGTCCACTTTAACCAGAGATCCCAGCTCTGCATCATTTTCGGTGTTAGTGTTAAATAAAACGCTAGCCCATGGTCACATCGATTTTTTCTTTCTTAAATCTCACACTGAGGGCCGCTGAGGCCAAAAATGGTGGTGCTATGTGGCACTGACGCTTCATAAACAAGACTCCCCATCAATACCTAAATTTGACTTTTGGTCTAGGTGGACAATGTACTGAATGGATGCAGTGCCCAAACTCATCCAGCAGAGGGCAGTGTGTTGCCATCAACTTGCTATAAAACAAAGGGTCCATAGAAAGTGAAGCTGAATTCACATGGCATTTTCCTGAAACCTGATAATGTTAGCCTGCCAGGAGCTTACTTAATATCTCCTCGCTATTATGTCATCTCTATATCTTATCTGACAGTTTTCAGAAATCAGCATTTTATGTACAAGCCTCACAGTGTCTTAAAGGTCAGAAGCTGATTCCAGAAAGCGCAGAACAGACATGACTCGAGCTCATCAGCCCTTAGTATCCATTAGGCTGCGCTTATCATTGCTGTATTTTAGTGGTGATCTTGGAGAATGACCTTGCGCTCCGCTCTATAACCTTTATTAGATCCCTCTGTGGGCGAACATTGAAAATTAATGTGAAAAAAAGAAAAAAGGTGCATAAAGACACAGACAGTGGCGTACTGGCGCCAAAAGTCAGCCCTGGATTTTACCAACCCCTGGCCAGCCCGAGACATCTCGGCTGAGGCCCCCCAACCATGATGATGGGGCAAAGCATTGATTGTGGGGTTCCTTGACTTGTGGGTACAATGGGGCTGAGAGGGAGACTGAGGGAGGGTGTTAAATGCAGCAACCCAACTGGCCCCAAAGCAGTGCGGCCCATCAGGCTTTGTCCTAGGTCTCCCTATAGCCAGTCTGCCCCTGCTCCCAGGTCATGTATATATATATATATATTATCAGGTTGCAGATGCAGATAAAACAACTGAAGTTTAAAGTGGACCAAAAACCATGCCTCGCTGTGTGAAACCTGCAGATCGCCAATGCCAGCTCACCTCTTCCTGGTCCTACGGTGCATGTGCGGCTGCTCATCCAATCAGCATTGTCTGAGTCTTTGTCTAAGGCCTCTCACTCCCCTCTTGCCTCTAATAGCCAGCGTGCCTGCGTCAGCCATTGAAAAATGCCCGGTGCAGGATAGCAGGGATGCGGCTGTGGCTTGCGCATGCGCTGTTGGACCGGGAAACAAGGTAAGTGTATGGTGCGACTTGGGGGGGTTTCACACAGTGGGGCATCACGATTTTGGATGCCCCAGGGGGGAGGGAATCGATCTGTCTGGGAATCTTATAGATTCCTGGGCCGATCGGCATGGGTTTTGGTCCAATTTAACTGAGGAATTTAAGTAAAATATTTTCTCACCTAACCCACTGGACATCTTCTCCAGAAAAACCTTGTCCTCTGCAGGTCCCATTTATGCCTTGTCGCTAACACTGTTACATAGAAAATTCTCAAGGGCGTAACTTGAGGGGGCGCAGGGAGTGCGACTGCACCAAGGCCCATGAGATCAGCAGGGCCCCATTATTGTTCCGCCATCACTTTATTTAGCAGATTTGTGTTCACTTGGCATCATGTAATTAAAGGAAGCACCATTCCTCTCATTAGATAAAAGAAGCATCATATGTCTGTGCTGTTTCAGTCATTAGTTAAATTAGTTATTAGTCTAACTGCATCCAATTGAGTTAAAAAACAAAAAAATATACTGTATGAGCCGTGAAAGGGTCCCATTTATTAAGAAAAAAAAGTCTTCAGCAAATGAATAATGACATTTCTACATGGCAATGTCCACAGTAAACACAGAGCAAAGATAAAAAGAAATGTCCAAATAAATGAAATCCACCAATGACTTTCGTGTTAGAGCTCCCCCCCCCCCCCCAGCATTTTAGAAAACTCTTACCAGAGCCATAAATGACAAAGCCAAGAGAGGACCTCAAACACGTTTCCAGAGGATGAAGAAAAAAATCCTCCCAGGTGTATAATTCGGAAAACAACTCCAGCAGACTTCCTAAAATTATTACATAGATTTAAGCATTCTTCAAAGATTATGATCAGCAAAAGTAATCCTGTTACAACATAATAAACATAATAAAAGTAATGCCCAGTCGCCCTTAGGCAGAATCCAGCCACAGAGGCCCCAGGCCGCCACCCGTCCCGCCATCCACCTGGTGTCTTCTGCTCTAGATCTCAAGCTGTCTCTCAACCGGAACAACTATCCCAAGGCAGAAACCAGCACACAGGCAAGAACAAAAGACAGAAAGAGAAAAACTAGAAGAGAAAGAGAAAAGTAGAAGTACAGTGCAGCAGCCGTCACCAACTTGCATCAATTAAACCTTTAAATTCTGGTGAATTTACAAATGTGACCCAACCAGACCATCTGAGGTGATGTGCCTCAGATGTTTCATTTCACTCTGTGATTATACCCTCGAACCTTTCAATCTCTGTCACCTTGTGGAACCAAAGAGAGATACTTGGTGGATCTGGATTCTTCCAATGCACGGGAACACTGGCCCAGGATAGATTTCTGATACCCCTGGGCAGGCACCTCCGAGTGGTGGAGAAGGAACAGGGCGGGGCCCCCCGCGAGCGCCTCACCCAACACCTGTTCTACAGTGGAGGAGGAGGTCCCCCCTCTCCCGTCCACACCGCCAGCAGAGAGGGGATGACAATTTTCAATACATATCCAGCAATGGATCATGCAGGGAAAAAAGGAAGCAGATCCTAGCGTGACAAAGCAACTTTAATAAACAACAAAATAATAAAATAAACTAAATGCACGCACAAGTGGCAGAGATAAAAGGCACATAATCAAACACGGGGGGGGGGGGGGTGTATCCTGGACACCCAATCCAAAATGGCCAATGGAGAAAGGGAAGCAGAGAAAGATCTGAATACTCACAAGCCAAGATTCTGTGGACTGACACTCAAACTACGGCGCCGCCCAGGCCGGGGCCGTGTCTCATCGTTAATCCAACTAAAACAGACCAAATCCTACATTTTTAACTAGCATCTCCTGAATTTGCCCCCGCAAGAGCACATTTTGCCAATGTTTAGTGCTCCTGCTTCACTCTTATTCCAGGATAGTGGCCCTTTAACTGCAAAGCTCAGCCTCCTCTATTCATTGCCATTGTTGTGTGTGGTAATGACTGATCATTTGTCATCTCACACAGAGGGACAGCAAAAAATAAGAAAGTGTTCCAGGATAATTCGAAAAGCGAAAATAGCCATTTCTTGTACACCCTAAGAAGGGAGACTCGGCAGGGGCTTTGGACAAATTTATTGCACAAGTTTGGTGGGTTTTGGTCCGCTGCAACTAGAGGCAGCTATGGTGGCAGTGGCCTGGGTGTCACATGCGTGCCTGGGAGTGCCCGCATGCACGTCTGGGAGTACGCACATTTGCACCTGGGAGTGCACGCACATGCGCCCATTTAAAAATGGAAAACAGTTTAGGACAGTGCCAAATGTAGCCCAAAACAATGCTGTAACATTATTGCCTGAAATATGAAATTAAAGGAGGACAAAATCTGTGTTTGGACTTTCCAGGGTTTTGTTCCATGCCCCCAGGGCATCCCGAATTGGGATACCCCACTGTGTGAACCCCCCCAGTTCACCCAGTAAAACTCACCTATCCTCGGTCCAACGGCATATGCACAGGCTCTCGCCCAATTAGAGACCTTTGCCTTGTTTACATCATACGGCCTGTAAACAAGGCAGCCTACCTGAATGGCTGGAGCGGGAGTGTGCGCACCACCCAAAGATACAGGGAACTGGCTGTTCCCCCTTCCCATTGAAAACCATTGGAGTCATTTAGCAAAAGCCAAATGGCTCTGATTAGATGAGAGTCTGTGCATATGCCATTAGAGCTGGGTGAGTCCTTATTGGTGCCACGGGGGGTTTCACACAGCGGGGCATGTCAAATTGGGGGGTAGGCCTTGTTCTGCTTTAAGCTTAAAACTTATCAGGAGACCCCCTGACTCCTGCGCATCTTACCGTCCCATATCCCTGCTGAACCAAGATGCTAAAATATTAGCCAAAATACTGGCCACTAGGCTAAACAAAGTCATTCTACATCTGATCGGGCCAGACCAGTCAGGGTTTATGCCAGGACGTACTACGTGTGTGAACCTTCGTAGACTGATGTCCAATCTACAAATTGTACATGATAACCATGGGAAACGGGTGGTTATCTCATTGGATAATGAGAAAGCCTTTGATTTGATAGAATGGGATTACCTTTGGGCAGTGTTAGAAAGATTTGGGCTTCCTGCTAGTTTCATTACATACATTAAATTGCTATATGCACGGCCAACAGCCCGGATACGGGTTAATGGGTGCTACTCTAATTCATTTGCACTGCATAGGGGGACAAGACAGGGGTGCCCACTATCGCCGCTGCTTTTTGCCTTAGCTATCGAACCCCTGGCGATCATTGTCAGGAACTCCCCACGTATCTCTGGTTGGAAGTTGGGAGCAGTAGAGGAAAAGATATCTCTCTATGCAGACGATACACTGCTGTATCTGGCGGATGGCCATGAGTGCCTAGACGCAGCTCTGGACACTATTGAGGAGTTTGGGAGGTTCTCAGGGTTGAGGATTAACTGGGACAAATCTAGTCTAATGTTAGTGGACGAGCTTGCCTCCCCGGATATTTCCCCAAGGTCTCAATTAAAAATAGTCCAACAATTTAAATACTTGGGGATCCTAATTAGTAGGCAACCAAGCGACTTTGTATCCCTAAATATCTCCCCGGTCATGTCTAAGCTAAAGCAGAGAGTCGCTCAGTGGGCGAACTTGCCGTTATCAGTTATGGGCAGAATTAATATATATAAAATGATATTCCTTCCAAAATTTCTGTATATCTATCAGGCCTCGCCGGTGCTGTTACCCGTTTCCCACTTCAAGACGTTGGACTCAATTCTGTTTGGCTTTATCTGGGGGCAGTCTCCACCTAGGCTTAACAGACGAATAATGAAAGCGCAGGTGGCAGAGGGAGGTCTAGCGGTCCCGCACATGCAACTGTATTTTTACTCTGCGCAGCTCCTGTTCGTGCACTGGTGGCTCTGTCAGCCGCAAAACAACCCGGTGGTGGGCCTGGAGGTGGCGGTGTTGGGTTCTCCTGAGAAGCTATCCCACTTGGTGTATAGGGGGGTTCGGGGGGTCCGGGAAGCAACCGGTTGTATGAGGGCAGTGTGTAACATATGGGAAAGGGAGGCTAAGCTGTACAGGAACCCGGAGGAGGCCCAGTATTGGTCCCCCTTTGCTCCCCTCTGGAACAACCCCAAGCTTCCTGAGTTGGTTTCAATGCAGGATCCGCAGTTCTGGGATGGAGGGGGCCTCCAGGAGCTGGGACAGGTGTACAGAGATGGAGTGCTTATGTCATTTGACCAGATCAGGGAGGCCTTTCGAGTTTCCCACCGGGATTTCTTTCGCTACCTGCAGCTTAGGCACCCTCTGCAAACTCAATTCCACAGGGACAGTCCGAATCTTTTGGTGTCCCAGGTGGAGAGTGCGGTAAGAGGGAGGGACCTTGGGAAACCTGTCTCTACATTATACAAGTGCCTGGTTGCTGGGCTGGAATCCCCCAGGGGGAAGGTTGAAAGCAGGTGGCAGACTCTGGACCAAACCTTAGACCGGGATGACAATTTACACTCATCGGTCATAGAAGCTAGAGACAGATTTATTCAGACTAAGTGGATACATCAAGCATACATCACGCCGATACGGCTGTATAAGATGGGATTACTGACCACTGATTTATGTTCCAGGTGCGAGAGGGAGACTGGTACGTGGGAACACGTGACCTGGTCCTGTGAAGTTCTGGTGAGATATTGGGGAGAAGTGATGGATTTGATTGGTGGAGTGGTGGGCACCCGGATTCCTTGAGTCTTTTAGGGGTGGTCGAAACATTGCCGCTGTCAAGGTCGCTGAAATCATTACTCAGGCTGCTGCTTTTTTATGCCCGGAAATGTGTTCTGCTTAACTGGAAACACCCGGCCAAACCATCAGTACAGGCGTGGAGGGCTCTAGTTAACCAGAAACTCATTATGTACAAACTGACATACACGGCTAGGGGGGTGCCCGATAAGTTTGAGAAGATTTGGGGTCCCTGGCTGCAGAATCAGGACACCGCTTCAGAGGGCGACTAGGGGGAGTCATGGTCTACTTGAGGAGGCAAGGCTGCTCACCTATGGTGGGTTGGGTCACTGTGCGAGTTAAAGTGGAACTGGGGAGACGGGAGACGCATCCTAGAGATTCGGCTCTCTGACAAGCCCCTCCATCCCGGTGTATAGTTCACAGTTCACCAGATATTCGAGTCCAGACTGTATGTGTGTTGAATGAATGGTTGTCGTGTCTAAATGTTCATTGAAACCGTACTATTGATCAGGGTGCCTGTGGCACCTCAATGTGATACGTGACTTGTATTTGTGTTTGATGTTGTTGAACTGCAAATAAAAAGAAACTTTAAAAAAAAAAAAAAACTTATCAGGAGAACTTAAATTGTGCAGCCTTGAGAAAAGAAAGGAGAGAGGAGACACGAGAGATTTAAATATGTGAAAGTATAGGACAAGGTTCGGGAGGGAAGTGTTTTAAATAAGAAACTTACTGATAAATCAAGGAGCACAGCCTGAAGCTAGTTGGAGGGAAGATCAGGATCAACGTTAGAAAATAATATTTTACTGGAAGAGTAGTAGATGCTTGGAACAAACAGTAAGTGAATGTGAACATACCTGGGATAAGCATCCATCTATCCTTAGATAAAGAGACCATACACACATAAAGTCATAGTGGATGACCATGGTCTCCTTCTTCTGTCAGTGCCAGAAGCTGTTTGATGGGCTGCTTCTGGCTGAAGTCCTTGTTCGGGTTTGGGAACCCGAACTCGCAAAGTAACACAAACCCAAACTTTGCCGTTGTGTTTTACCTCTCATTTGTATTTTTTAAGGTGTGCGCAAAATATTTACAGTACACTGTCTATACTACTCTTATTATTAATAATTACTTTGTAATAGCTTGCTTTTGAAATTTAACTTCTAAAACTCTTAAGTTCGACAGCTAACGTTTGTTTTCTGCCATTTTGAGCACCTGCAAAATCTCCTGAATTTGGCCACTAACACAACAAAACAACTTTTTAATTTATCTGCATTAACAATAGTTTTAGGAAACTTTGGTTGCAGATTTTTTCTCGGAGTATTTAAGCAGAGGTCATTTTCTCAGTCACATTTGTATTTTATTAGGTTTTAATGACACACATTTTCCACTGTTTAAATCAGGTTTTATGTCACAAACCTGGAAAGTACCTTCCAACTAGCTCTGAATGTAACTGGATCATTTCTTTAATGGCAAAGTGAAATTACCCACCCACAATGTGATGTGTCTGAGCTTGCAGGAGCCCATGTGCCCAGCTTGAATGCCACTTGGAGCTGCGGCAACGTTTAAAGTGGACTTGTCATCATGAATTAACATTTTCTGATTTACCATTTAAACGGGAAATCACAAACTGATGGATGAGGAAATGCTTGCCTCTGTATAAAAATATGGCATTACCTTACTTGTTTATACTTGTGTAGAGTAGTTTATGACAAACACAAGTCCTAGTTTAACAAAATATAAACTTCCCCTTTAGCAGAGGTGCAGCTAGGTTTTCTGGCAGAGATTAGAAATGGCGCCCCCCACCTGTTCTCAGGCCCCCCTTTGGCACCCCCTGACCTGCTGCACCCGGGGCGAGTGCCCCCCTGCTCCCCTCTAGCTACACCTCTGCCTTTAGCAAGACTATGGGAGTTATTCATCAAGCCATAGCGCCAGGTAGCAGCTGGCAGCGACAGGTAGTGTACGGGGACTGCCGGGCGCTGTACACAATACCACATTTATCAAAGCAATTCTGGTGAGCAGCATCACATAGCGACTAGTGGATATGTGTTCAAAAACGGACTTTTAATCACACAGCTTCTGACGCTCTGGGCTAAAGAGACCCAATTTTGAGCACCGGCGCTGTGTGAGGCTGTTCTTTTGATGAATATGGTTTGGGTCGCTCACACTGACCAGTCGCTACAGTTCGCTCCCATATAGCGCTGTACTGGTGTTATAGTGACTCACACATCAAATTCCTCAATGCCGGCCAGCGACTGAGAACAGTAACCCATAGCCAATCACAGCGACTACTAACGGTCGCTCTGAGCGCAAAGCTACAGACGCTCATCTGCCAGTACCTGGCGCTAGTAATGAATCAGCCTCTACGTGGTCATGCTAAATATTTGGTAAAGCATGGTGCACCAGAGTGTGTGCCTTGTGGTAAGAATTGCAACCTGCTTCTCAGTGAGCTTTTTCATTGTAACACACAAGAAAGGACAATAAAATGTATTTGTTTTTCCCAATAATAATGCTGGGAATTTCCTCAATAAAAAGAATACGCACATATAGCATTTTCTATAGATTCTTTACTAAAGTTAAAGTACATTTTGAGGCAAAAAATAAAAAAAAGCTATACTCACCTTTTCTCCCATGCAAACCATAGCTCCTAGTTCGGGGCTGCAGCATTTACTTGAAAGACTTCATCCAGATCCCTTGCGGCACCGGTGCTATGCGCAGCACCCCTCTGTCGTCGGGCTTCTCTTCCGGTCTCGCTGACCTGGAGATGCCCCCGCCATCAGTCATGGTGAGCTGCTACTCCTCCTCCATAGCTGTGAATGGAGGAATGAAGGGGGGTGTGGTAGCTCCCTTGCTGTGTCAGAAGGAGACAGGAAGAAAAGCCTGACGAGAGAGCGGCCCTGCGCATGGTGCTGGTGCAGCGTGGGACCTGGATCCAGCCTTTCAGGTAAGCGCCGCAGCCCTGGACTAGGAGCGATGGTCTGCATGCACTTTCCCGTGTGTTGTGCCTCCATGCAGGGGCATGCCTAATTGGGACTGCCGTGTGTATCTCCTGAAGTCTCCCCATACACTTACCTTCCTTGCACTCCCACAGTGCAGACTCCGGCGAGAGCAAGTGTGCTGTTTGACTGAGCAGGGTGCTTAGCCAATAAGCGCTCATTGTCACACGGCTTCCTTCAGCACCGCTGATGGGTATGCACCTGAGCCACATCCCCCGCTCACCTTGTAGCCATGGTGTGCCCACGATGCTCACTCAGAGAGCAGACGCGAGCATGCGGCTAGAGGTGAGCTGGGATGCGGCCACAGCGCAGAGATGCGGTGGGGGCTTGGGGGAAGGTGAATGGATCTGGGGGGTTTCACACTGTGGGGCATCCCAATTTGGGGAGCCCCAAGGACAAGAACTCGGATGGCCAATAAGTATTTTAGACTCCAGGGCCTCTGAAGTTCCACTTTAAAGAGGAACATTGGACCTGAAAGGACATGTGGCTGACCCCCCCCCCCACATCCGGCCCTGTGTATCTTTTGAATGTCATCGCCAGCTGATACAGCGTCATCCAGCTACTTCAGGGCCCAATTCTTCTGTCCCCTGCCAACTTAGCCACTGCTACATGACAGCAGCAGCTAATATCGTCCTCTCAGGGTCCAACTCTGTCTCAGCCACTCTCCAACTCTCGTGGCTTTTCAGCTAGCCCCCATTGCTCCTTATTTATAAGCACTGTACAAGCGCGAGATTGGGAGCTGTGCGCAGTGCCTGATGGGATTGCAAGATGGTGCTGCCCATCGGAGGTCACCTGGAATCCGAGGGACCGAGAAGACAGAAGCCCCGGTGAGATAAGTATAAATTGCCCAAAGGTAAAACCGTCGGGGGAGGGCAGCAAGCTGGTGAGGTTTGGGGGAGATTTTTACCTACTCCAATTTCCCTCTTTAAAAGGGTCTCCCTTACCAAAAAAATGCATTATTTTGTTATAGGGACATAAACCTGACTGGCACTGAGTGCTTGAGTTATGACAAAGGCAAAAAGAGATTATTTGCATGGCTCCACCTACTGCTAAGAATCATGGGGAGAGCCTGTTATTCCAGGTCTGTATGTGCCATGTAAGTACTGTTTTAGGAAAGCCCTTAGTTCTGTGTCCAAAATAGGTTTTGGTCCACTTCAAGGTTTCACTGAGAAAAAACAACTGAGAACATTTAAAGTCTGTGCAGAGAATCTCCAAGCTGGACTTTTATCTTATTGTAAAGTCATACTTGCTTTCAGTTTATGTGGAAGTGAATATTTAGTCAGCTGCCCGGATTGGGGACAGGATCCCCAGATCTCAGTGAAAATTGTCTCCCCCATATTTATGAGGTTTATGATAAATAGAGCATCAGTGGCAAAAGCGGCCAATTTCTGATACCTAGCAGTTCATATCTCACATGACCTGACGTGGTCTGGTCACATCATCAGTGAGAAGAAAGCCCAACAGCGTCTTCACTGGCTAAGGCGGCTTGAAGACGTTCAGCCTCCCTCTTCAAGCAAAGCCTGGTATGGAGATACCACCAAGAAGAATATACAAGCACTACAAGTGGTTGTTCGTACAGCAGAGATAGTTGTGTAACAGCATTTCACTGCGTCTCTTATCATGTATACTTATGTGTGTGGCCCATGAATGGATCTTGAAACCTTCCCATGTCTGATACCATCATGCCCCTTTCCCTATCCTCACATTACATCATGGGGGTAATTTACTAAATGCTGGCCTGCCATTCACCGTGCGCTCACTAGTTTGCCGTATTTATTATGCTAAAAATAGCCCATTCAGCTTTCAGTGGTGAACCCATAGGAATCAATGTTATTTTTGGCAAGCAACTTATGATTTTTACATCTGCCACTGAGCGTGAAGATCAAATAGATAACTAATAAAATGGTTTTCTGATGATTTTCTATTTTTTATAACTATTTTTAGAGGTTTCCCAAACACCCCAGACACTCTAGATATGTGACACCCTACATATATTCTGAGTATAAAGTATACTTTAACTAGTATACTTTGAATTGCTCCCCCCATGAAGAGCAACTTTTGCCAATTTTTACGGCTCCTGTATCACTCAAATCCAAGATAATGGCCCTTGTTTTAGCTGTAAAGCTCCGCCTCCTCATAAGTTACCATTGTTGTGTGTGGCAATGCATTGCCGTATCTATGCCAATTACTGATCACCTGCCATGTTCCAGGACAATTTGAAAAATGAAAATATCCATTTCTGGTTCTACACCCTAAGAAGGAAATATCGTCAGGGGCTTTGGCCTAATGTATTTCTCATGTTCAGTGGATTTTGGCCTGCTTTAAGTGGGTTTCCAGCACAATTTATGGTTTGGTAACAGCAAACTGCTCAAGCGCATCCTGTTTGCTGGTAAATACCACACTCACACCACAAAATAGCTCCGATCGCCATGTTATTTCATTTCTCTAGTGTTTGAAGGGGACGTCCAGCCACCCAAATCTAAAACAGCAGTCAGAGCAATTATGCCCCCCTCAGTCATTCCAATTACGGTTGTTTCCCCTAAATAACCCTTGTAAAGCCCCAAAATGGTCCATAAGCTCTCTCTCCTAATGTATTCCTGCATATTTGTTTTTTTTACTTGTCTGTTACATTTGATCATAATATTGTGTGTTTTATATGTATTGTTGTCATTGTTGTTTTATAAGTATCTACTTGTCTTACCTCTGTACTTGTATTTATAATAATAAATAACTACTTATTCCCTCTCTCCTGCGCCAGGGTACCATGTGACTGTTGGCAACCAATGGGCTTTTCTGGAGGCAAACATGTGGTATGTATACCCTTTTGGTCCCTGGCAGTGCGGATGAAGATGAAGGAGGAACATAGAGGATTGTGTGTAATGCCTTTTGGTGATTCAGGGGTTATTCTGTGGATGATCATCGAAATCAAATGTAACTCCAGGTATAGGTAAGAGGAGAAACAAGGCTTGAAGGCCAATGGGACCGCCCACCTGTTTTATGGCTGATGTGCTTTCCCTCCAGACAAAACAGACATAGGGGCCATAACAGGTGCCTACAGTAAAGGATGGCATTGAATAATAATGGAAGATAACTGCTATCTTACATAAATGTGAATGATTTATGAGAGTGGGATTTTCATTTAAAAAGTAACATCAGACCAAAAATAAAAAAGGGCGATTCCACCCCATCAGCCCCTACCTTTTGCACCTGGTTGCTTCAGGGCCCGAACCTCACCCTCACGCTTAGCCATCATTTAATTACAAGCACAGCCTTAGCAGTCAAGGTCCCATAGCTATCTCGCAACTCAGCGAAGTCTAGTGGGATTTTGGGCGGCTCCATTGCATCTCATCATGGGCACTGTGCAGGCGCAAGATCAGGGGTCACGTGTAGTGTCTGATTGAATGCAAGATGGCGCCAACCGACGAAAGGTTGATCGGAAGACGTAAGATGTCGGAAGATGTACCTAGAAGATGGATCCCTTGGCGAGGTGAGTAAATTATGCCCTAAGGTGAAACCGGAGGGGGGCAGCAGGTCCGTGAGTCTTGGGGGAGGTTTTAACCTTCCCCGATGTTCCTCTTTAAGCAGCTTTAAAATTCCTTTGAGCTTAAGCTTTAAGAAGTTTTCATTCCTTGGCAGCAGTGCCTACCCAAATGCCAATCCTACATTAATAGGTATTACATGTTTACTGCCAATTTACTTTCATGAATAGTTCCTCTAGTTGCTTGAAACAGAAGCATAGCATTATGGTGGTAAATCTATTTCAGACGTGTATTGTTTCGTTTACAGTACAGCGTGCATACAAAGCCCTGGAGAAATCAGCCTGATCATTTATCTATTTGTCTAGAAGCCGACAAGTTTGTTTCCTCCGGCGTGAATAGAACGCCGAATGCTGCAGACTAGACCATGCGATTGGCAGAACACTCTGTCTGAGATGGACATGTTTTTGCACATTTGTGATTTACTTCCCATTTGTCTTTTGAAGAAAAAAAGGAAATGATGTTAAACAAAAGAGAACATAAAGTCTTTTGTGATCAATTGGTTTCACCCGAGCCACACAACAGATGATTCCAAAGAATAAAAGCTTATATAATAGAGAAGGTTTTACATTTCCTCTAATAATAATCTATTGCGAAATCCAAATATTAAATCCAGTCATCGAAAAAAAAGGAAGAAATGTAATAAAAAATGGTGGATTTACTATCCTGCTTTCCTTTATGAACACCAAACTGCAGTAATAGGAGCCAATGACAAATTTTGACATTTCTTCCTAAACATAGTTAGACTTTATTTCATTTTTCATAAATCATTTTACTTTATTAAACTCAATGACTGCTTTAAAGAACAACTGCTTCCAACATCATATACACTGAATGTGCATATAATTCACAACAGTTGTTAAAAGATTCTAAGCTCTGATTTGAAGCTTAAAGTCCTTATCCAGGCATCAAAACAAAAACATTCTACTCACCTTTTATCCTGTGAATGCTCCTAGTTTGGCGCTCTGACACCTGATCGCCCGATCCAAGTCCCGCACCACCTGACACCATCATCTGCTGCTTCTGTAGTATTGACGATTGATCGCCCCCCCCATGCCATCCGTCACAAAGACTATGGTACACCCCCTCTATTCACTGCAATGGCGTGGGTGTGTCAAGACCTTCACTGCAGTAAATGGAGGGGTGGGCCATAGCCCCTGTGATGGATGGCAGGCAACTGTCGATGGAAGTAGCAGGTGGCATGAGACCTGGATCGGATGATCATGTGAGCATCAGAGCACTGTATTAGGAGCAATCATCAGTGAAAAGTTGAGTTTAGTGTTTTTTGTTGTGATGCCTGGGCAATGACTTTGTGCAGTATGGAGGAGAACATCCAATTCCTCCTTTGTTATTGACCCCACCCAATGAATATCTCTTCCCTTGATCTTCTAAATATTAAGATGGGAGGGGTTTAACCCTGATCGTATGGATATATATTGTAATACTTATAAATTAGTGGGATAACCCAATTGGAACTTGCTAGTCAGGATAATACCTCCTACAATCATATACTACTCAGAGAGCACGTTTCACCCAACTAACTTTCTCAGGGAGGAATATATTCCATCTCTACAATATCATAAATATAATTATATACAACATTAACATATTTTATTATTCATTTTTATATTTGATATTTTATTAAAAATAATACAAGCAAGAAAAAAGAAGAAAAAAACAACAATTCCATATCTTCATCATTTTGTACATATATTCTTCTAATAGCTCTACAAGCTATATCTATTTTTCACTTACTTCTTGCTCTTAATGTATTCATATGCCTTTAGGGATTATTTACTTTCTTTACTTTTCTTTCTTTTTTCACTGAAATATTGTAACATGTTATCAGTTCATGGGCTGCCTTTCTATCAAAACCAAACTTCCCCCCACCTTTGTTGTTTTTATTATCTTGTCCTTTGATTGCCCCCAACAAATTCCTTATACATTATTTACTTTTTCTCAATCATTCCTAGTTATCCCACTAATTGTTAAAGTAAATATTCACATAATATGATGTGCAATATGGAGTCAAGGAGCAGATGCAAGATAAAGCTCAGTTCTTGCTATAGCTGGTGTTCTATGGAATATATTAATTCTAATTAGATTAGATTATATGTGCATTTATCCTGCTAGTATTTCAATATAGTCCTATCCAGGTTTACCTTGCTTAAAGTGGTCCTTCACCCTGAATTCATGTTTCCCACACCCTGTACATACAGATTGGTCGCATTAAAAATCATCCTACCTGCATCTACTGCATGTTATGAGCCTTTAAACATCCAAGATGGCGGCTCATGGAGCATCAGGCAGCCTGCAGGAAGTGTCTTCTGACTGTGCCGCTCTGCATTCTGGGATTGCTGTCCTTTCCCTGCCCCAGCTCTGCTCTGTCTGTGCAAAGCACAGCTATATCCCCGTCCCCTGTACTTTATCCCGCTCTCCTCTCCTTGGTATGTGTGATGCTTCCTAGTCAAGATGGCGGCGCCCATATCCTATAGTCCTGAACAGAGTTGCAGCCCAATGGAGGAAAGAATAATAAGTGACTAAAAACTTAATATACTAATATATTAATATTAATTTTAGATGCTGTGGAATAGTTTTTTAAGGGTTTGGGCTTTTCATTAAATGATGCTGAAGGTCCGGTTTAAATCCTTCTGTGTTTTATGGCCGACGTTCCTTCCACTGACATTTACTGGCCAGCCTTCTGCTTGTACATACTACCTCGATCTTTATCCCCTTCTGGCCCTTGTGTTTATATGGCGCTTCCCTCTCCCCTATTAGTTGCTATTGATTGTACTAACCTGCTGGGGGATTGTTTCGCTGCATATTTTTTCCCTAGTTACCTAGGTGAGAGCGGCGCAGAGCGGAATCCTTGGTTACAATGATGTCAGCGTGCTAATGCATCTTTGGCAGCATTTCTGTGCGTTCCAACTCTACCTGGTGCTTCATGTTGGGGCATTTTTCTTTTCAGTGCGTGCATGCACCTTCACCACATGGTCTACTCAGACCAATGTACTTATTAAACCCCTTTTCTCTTTTTTGTATTGTTAACTGCTTCATGTGTCTTAAAGTACTTAAATTGGCGCCTATGAGTAAGTCAGAGTGACGAAACGCGTTGGGCGGAGCCTAAGTCAGATCACGTAACCCCCGAAAATAGCCGACGCTTGCCGAGCCCGGAGGCCTAGGACTTGGAGACACACGCGCCGTGCTGTTGGGTATGTTTCCATCATCAAGATCCTTTTTTAAAAACATTTTAATACAACGCTTGTATATGGTTATATTCTGGTAAGAAGATTTTATATTTTGCACACAGAAACCGGTGTTTACTGTATTACGCTACGTGCAGTCATATATTTTATCTTTCATGTTAAACATAAATAAACGAGGAACGTCCCTCTTTTAAATAAATCTATTGGTGATTGAGTGCAAGCAAGGAATATTTTAACGATATAAAGAGAGGTTATCCCTTTGGCTGCAAGGATATGAACCGAGAAGGAAACAAATGATGATATAGTGAAAGGCTTGTTTTCAACTCCTATCTGGTACATGTTTGGTGTGTCAGGTGGTGGATACACATTAAATTGAAAGTCTGGAGATTAACATAGTGAACTTGATTGAAGCTATTTGAACTGTCCCGCGGAGATTTGCACATTGCTGTGTGTCTATGTTTATTGTATTGAGAGTCTTTAGTGACAGACTCGTTCTTTTTTCTCCTTGCATTGAGGACTTTGATATTTTATTTTTATATAAAAACATTTTTTAAGATATAGTGAATAAAAATTAAGCGCGGTTTTACAAACTTTTTGCTGTCTTAAATTACTCCCTATACTAATTTAACTCTGCCTTTTCACAGGGTCCTTATTCAAGAAAGGTTTTTTAATAATCTATACTATATGGGGATGTTTTAAATACATCATCGCCACTTTGTACACTATTTGGCCACAGGTTAACCCTTGTGTGGCCATCAATATTCCCCCCTGCCAGCATGGTAACTTTGTGGAAACAAATCTTTGTTAAATCTACTAAAGACCGATGGATCTATATTACTATGATACTTCTTACTTGCAACTTGCACCATAAATTTACCAATTTAGCTTCGGGGCCGCCCATGCTCGCCAATCCATGCTTCCTGTTGGCAACAAATTATAGTTAGATATATATTTTGTTCTGCTGATAACAATAACAATAATCTTATACATATATTTGTCAATATTTCTATATTCTCTATTTTAACCACATCATTTCCACATGTATCATATTACCTATTCATTCTATTATACAGGGTGAGTTCTTATTAATTATTTAGGAATGGCACATAACTTAATTTATCATTCAAACCCAGTGGTCTATCTGTCCCTAAATTAAATATCTATTTTGCCTCCTCAAGTAAGGTTTGGTTTGTAATATTTCCTCCTTTACCATTCTCATGAATTTGGATAAGTCTCTTGAATCATTTGTCCTTCCCACAAGATACAGCAGTAAGTGTCATGTCATATACATGTTGGTAAATACGGTCCTTAAATCTACCTGTTTTTCCTACATAAAAGGACCCACAACCACATGTTAACAAACATATTATATGGGTTGTATCGCAGTTGATATAGTGTTGACTGCGACTTTTGCGACTGTTGAATTAAAGGAGCACTATCGTGAAAAAATTACCCAATGATAAAAATTCATATAAATATGATGGATGTCGGGAGGAGGGGGCACTTATACACCCCGCATCATGAAATGTCCAACCGGGCTTGTTTTTTTTTTTTATTTTGATGAAAGGAAGAGGACATCTTGTGTGACAGGCTCTGTCACCCCTCATAGACTAAACCTGTCACCCCTGGATTTTATTCCAATCAGGAGAAAAAAAAACACAAGCTTGGTGGAAGTTTTATTCAGTTTAGGTGTATAAGTGACCCCTCCTCTCATTAGCCAAGATGTTTATATGGATTTTAAATATTACACAATTTCATGATAGTGCTCCTTTAACTTTGTGCAAGGGAGGGAGGGCCCAGGTCCGGGCTCTCTTACATACCTCCTTTTGCTGCAGGCAAACCATGTTTTAAATAAAAATAAAAACTAAAATTTACTTAGGTGTGCCTGCCACATGTGTGTACAACTGTTGCTGGGTACCCTGTTGGACAGAGCTCTGAAATAAAAGGTAAGTATTTCTTTACTGTGGGGGTTTTCAGTGGTGAAAGGCAGTGTCAGGCTGGGGTGTCTATGGCCCAACTGTAAAGGTGAGTCTGGCGGGCCACCCCAAACTTTAATGCAAATGTTACAGGCTTATATTTTGGGCTTATATATTATCTGTTTGCACATCTGGGGGGCACAAATATGCAATACATAGTTTAGGGCTACTGTATAAATAAATTAGTGCAGAAACAGGGAAAGCTATTACACAATTCCACATATGTAGAAGGTTGATGTTGTTGGGAGAATGGGCCTTGAGCTTTCTTCAAAGTAGACCAAAACCCAGGATTTTTACTATCCCGGGTTTTTGTTCCGTCCCCCTGAGGGACCCGGGTTTGGGATGTCCCAGTGTGTGAAACCCCCCGGATCACCTGCTATTCTTACCTTTCTTCTAGCCCACAACACATGCATGGCAGCATCACTCTCAACCTTTTCTGGCTGTGCAGTCAAAACAGGCCATTACTGAATAGCTGTGCATGGCTGTGCACAGCCAAAGGATGCGTCTGGTGCCGCTCGCCACTTGTGGGATTCCATTTTGTTTTTCCAACCACACATTAATATGCGTATTGCTGGGAATCTGATTTGACAAAGGACATGTCTACGCTGTGGGCTTGAGTAAAGGTAGTATACCCACCCCTGCCTGCATGTATCATTATTTTTACATTGTGGCAGCATATTTTACAATGATTAGCTGAGGTTGAGTTTGGGATTATACCTTCAGCATGGGAAAATAGCAGAGAGGAAACAAGACAAGCAGAGGAAGAACCAACTTTTTTCCCTGTACACACAGTGACCGCTGTGTTTCACATAGTGTGATGCAGGAGAGGTTGCGTCCTAGCTGTAGGTGGGAAATGAAAAGCTGGGTGTTTCTCTGCAAACAATGGGTTAGGAGTCAACAACAAAACCTTATATAGCAGCCTTGCAGGATGAATAGGCTGTATGGGAGGAAAGAAAATAATGTTTTGATTTTACACTTAGCCCAGACTATCACTTTAACATGCGTTTCATGTTGTGCTGTGTTGTTGGGGCATTAATTATCTGTTTCATTTACTATCTGTATCTGTGTCTTCCTGTGCATTGTCCTCCCCAACAGAAGATGAAAACCAGAAACATTAGCACTGTCAGTGTCTGTTTCATTTTAGGCATGTTAACTGGATAATAAGCACTCAGCAGATGAGCAGACAGTAGCTGATTATTAACATGTATTGACATTTCAGGCTCATCTGTTTTTTTGTTTCGGAAATTGTGGCAATCACGCTATGCCTAAATGTGGTGAGGAATAACAGAGGAACTCCGGAGACACATGGAGCAGTGTTCCGCAGATGTTCCCGCAATGGTCAGCTAGGACAGAGCTGTTGTCAGTGCTGCACATGGATCAGCGCATGATTAAGATATCAGAAACGATTGGAGCAACTTACTGACAGATGGTGTAATTGTTTGCACCTGCTTCCCCTGTATTAGAAATGTCTGGAAGGAATTATTCTGTTGTGTGTTAGACATATTTCACCTTTCTATACCATGACGCTCTTCTGCACCGTCTATCCTAAGTCACACAGCTGGGTCCTCTGTGTAGGATGAGGTCACAAGTGGAAAGTCATCTGCCAAGACCAAAGACTATTTTTTTACTTCAGACTTGTAGTTTCCCTTAAAATTATTGGATGAGGACTTCCTTTCTGGATTATTCCAGATTACTACCATGTGCAACCCCAGCTGTTTCATTTTTCATTTTACACTTATCAAACTATTGTGTTCTATTTAAAGTGGCAGTGGAAGACTTAGATTGTCATAAGACTCTTGTGCGAACAACATGACCAACATGCATGCAAGCCCTCTTGTTCTGCAAATACTCAACTGAGCGGGTGGGCTCAGTATGTTACAAACACAGGTTTCAATTTACCCCTGCCATCAACCTAATGCCAAAAGTTATGGCTAATGTGTGTCACCAACTTCAACAGTGGCGGTGATTCCAGTGTTAAAACTGAATATCCCTCTCTGTTACCCTGTATTTGCCTTTGTTACCCACAAGGCCCCTTGCTACGGGATTCCACTGCATTCCGGTAATATGAGTGCTGCATTAGGCCTTTGGTCCCTTACCAGTGGTTTCTGGGTCTTAAACACCACTCACCAGCCATCTATATTGCCTTGACATCGCCACTTGACAGCTCTTGGTCTTTGCCACTGCCCCCCCCCCCACAGCAAGTGGCATCCTGTCTTCTATTCCTATTGAGTGACAGGCTGGAAGCTGCTCAGTGGGGGTAGGGGGACAGAAGCTCATCCAGCAAGATCAGGGGGCTACAATGTGTAAGCAGTAGGCAGGACCAGGACCGTGAGGGAGCAGCAAGGACAGGAGGCAGAGGTATTGACCAGGAGGTGGCAGTGCAGTAGTCTAAACACATGTGCTTTGCTTTCTCTGCCATACATATATAGGGCCTGGACTCTATGCAGTATTCCTGCTCCAACCCCATGCAAGGAATTAGATAGAAAAGGGACCCAAAGGTCCCTTGACATGTTTTAATTCTACCAAGCCCAGTGGTTGCTCTAGTCCCTGCCTTCTTACTAAATGGAGTGACAGCCATGGCATGCAAACCTTTCTACTGAGGCATTGGAGGAATAGTGGACATTCTGGAGCAGTCACCTGACTGCCCCAAAGTACGCTAAATGTTTGCCCTTTGGGATAATATAGTAGTCGCCGATAGTTACTACAGATATCCTATTTTACCTCGAGATATTTTCCAAATATTTCAAAAGGTAAATCAAAGTTGATACTGTAAACCTCAATATCTCGGCCATTTCTGCTTCAATTTAAAAATGGAAAACAGTTTAGGACAGTGCCAAAACGTAGCCTGACACATTGGTGTAACAATTGTCTTTGCCTTCTGAATCTCTCCACATTTTTGCCAGTAACACTGTACCTTTAGGGAAGTATGGGATGTCCCTTCGGGTTATGTCTGCTAGCAAGTTTTCTATTGCTTGAAATGCCCAAGGAATGGGGTTCCCATAGAATACTGATACTATTTCATAGACATCATGTAGTGAAATAGTCTGCCTAGAGTGATCTCTTTAGTGTAGCTTGCTACTCTTACTATTCTATCTATCTATTCTCACTTTTTTTAGAATTTCTCTGCCCCATGTTCAATTCTTTGCTAACCAGAAATTATCTGGGCAAAAGAAACCTTCTTTAATGTTTATTAAAAGGCTCTGCTACAATATATACACACACAGCGGGTAAAATAAGTATTGAAGATGTCACACATTTTCTAAGTAAATGTATTTATAAAGTTGCTATAGACATGAAAACCATCTCACCAGATGTCACAAAAAGCCCAAATCCAAAAAAAACATCCAATCCATGCATGCAAAGAAATCAAACCATAGATGTCCCTAAATTAAGTTATGTATAATAGTGTGGAATTGGAAACACATGGAAAAAGTATTGAACACATGAAGCAAGAGAGGTGTAAAAAGCTATGGAAGATCATGACACAAGTGCCACTGCAAATTAATATCAAAGGTGGGTAAAAGCAGTGAGCTCTCACACCATCATACTGATGGCATTGGTTACAAAAGAATTACTAAACTACTGTTGGGGCCGTAATTCAGAAGTGCAAAGAACATAATTTAACCATTAACCGGCCATGACCAGCTGCTGACCATGACCATGACCATGAAGGTGCGAACATGTGGATGTTTTTTAACATACGACACTGGAACGCTTCATATAATTGAGGGAAAGATGAATGACAAATGAACCGAGACATTCTTGATAAAAAAACATGCTGCCATTGACTAGGGTGATAAACATAAAACAAGGGTGGACATTACAGCAAGACAATGATCCCAAACACACAGCCGTCAGAATTTTAAGACTGTTTTTGTGGAAGAATGGGCAAAAATCACACCTGAGCAATTCATGTGACTCGTTTCTCTAGCTTTCTAGGCTTTCTCTAGGCTTTTGTACAAAATATTAAATGTATATATAATTATTGGATCTTTATTTGTTTTTGTAAAAATGTAATAGTAAAAACAAAAATAATGAGCATGTAATGATTTTAAATATAGAAACATTAGTGAACTTCCGCATGGACTGTCCTAGTTTCATAGATGATTTTGTTGAACTTTGTACATTTGTAACTGATCCAACACTCATATGATACAGGACTTGTGCCAGGTAAATAGTCTGCGATCAACGCGATCATTAGTATGTAAGCTAGTTTGTGGACTTATTCTGTTAAATGACTGTAGCATGAGGAGCAGCATATCCCCTTTATATATCCAGGGCTGTAGAAAAAGTTGTGTGGTCACTAGAGGTGTCCTGTTTCACCATATCCAGGTAAAATGGTATTATGGTATAAATCACATATGCCACACTAACAGTGAAAAATGGAGCATATTTCAGATGCACACTATGAGGTCAACTGGGTTTGATGAATGTGTGTGGCACCTGCTCAGGGAAACTGATTGGTTTAATGGAGTAAGGATTGTGAGAAAGTGTCAGTTGGCATCTTCTAGTTAGAATTAGGATATTTAAAGCCCTCTTAGTAAATACTGTCAGGAGAGATACTTTTTAAATAATGCAGCACCAAAAGGGACACAGATGCAGAATAAGAAATGAGTTGGAACATTAAATAGTGTAGCATAGGACCTTATCTTAGATAATGTGTTTAATGTTGTAATATGGAAGACGAGTCACCTTCAGTATGAGGTAAGCAATAGGAAGACAGGATTGATTTGGTCTGGCCCTGAAAGGTACTTTATAACTCACTTGCTAAGTGTGTCTAGAGACATGTCTAGCATGTGACCCAAAAGAAATATTAGTAGGAGGTGGACAGTGTCTGGGCCTATTGAAAACTGAACACCTGTCAGGAGGCTGACATCTGCTGGTGGCTGACCCCTTAGTTCCGGTGAAAGGAAATCTCAAAGCTTTAGCATGCCAAGACATTTTGGATAACTGTGTGTCAACTTTGTGAGAGCAGAGTTGGGGAGCTCCCAATGCATAAAGCAAGGCTAGGTGCCTTTAGATTTTAAGAAGCCCTGCCATAAACCTCATTAAAGGAGCACTATTCCAAAATTGTGTAATATTAAAAATACATATAGACACATTGGCTAATGAGAGGAGGGGTCACTTATACACCCAAAATGAGTCAAAGTCCTGCCAAGCTTGTGGTTTTCTTTTCCTGGTAGGAATAAAATCCAGAACTTGTCACCCCTGATTTCTTCTTTTCTCCATTAAATTAAATAAAAAAACAAACCTGGCTGGATATTTCCTGATGCTGGGTGTATAGGTATCCCCTCCTCTCACCATCCAGCATGTTTATATGGATTTGTATTACTGGGCTTTAGAGTATAAGGCTCCCGTAAATAGCTTTGGCATGAGCTAGAACAGACATTGCAGGCATATCTACCTCAGTATCAGTATTTGACTCTGCAAATGTCCTAATATCTCATTTAAATAGGTATATTTCCCCTTAAACACACAGCAAAATCTTGTAGGTAGCCTTTTTATAGTTGTGAAGTGTGCTACTAACTCTAGTCACAATAACAATGATTGATTTTAGTTATATGTTGTGTCTTATTTAACTTAATAAATTAATGATTATAATGTAACCAGTTAGTTTGTGATTTATTAGGTTTTTGGTGTCGATTTGGTTATCCTTTGTGGTTGCTGGGGCCACAGCTTTTGGTTGCTGAAACTAGTCACAAGCACGAGAAGGAGAAGGCTGCAAGGAGTTAAATGCAGACAGTTCTGGGAGAAGACAGCAGGAGTTAAATGCAAAGAGTTCAGTAGTGCACAAGGTAAAAAAAAGAGACTGACTGCAGACAGTAGCTGGGGAGGTCACAATGGGTTAAAGGGGAACAAAACTCAAGATTTTCGCCATTGTGGATTTTTTTCCTTCTGGTGAGGGCATTTTGATTTGGGATGCCATGCAGTGTGTATTCCCAGGATCACCCATAAACTCCCCTTTTCCTGCTACTGCAGGAAGAAACCCAATGGGGCCCTGTTGTGGATCTGACAGAGGAGGCGCCCCTCAGGAGTATAGGGATGACTGATAAACTTTTTTTTAAATAAAATACTAAGCCCAGCTGCTTAAACCTATTATTGGAGACATGGTTGTAGCAATGACATTCCTGAGAAATAATGGGAGGCTTTTCAGCTCTTCCTCGGTTGGAATCAAACCACAGGAAAGGTCAGATAAGGTTTTGTCTTAAACGCTCCGTATCCAGGGGGTTCAGTAATGTGTCTTAATGTAATAACTGCACATAGGCCATCCAACACATTATTAATTGTACTGAGAATTACAAATCATATTAGTCACCGAATGGTGTTTCTTACACTCTGGAGATACCTCATAAAAATGTGGAATAAAAGTGATCTGCTGTTTATAGCTTCGGTATGTTATAGTGTGGGGTGTCTTTTATTTAAAAAGGAAAAGCTGATATATAAAAATGAATAATTGATAGAGTGAAATGACTCTTTGGTGGTAAAAAATAAAAAGATGCAAGCTTTTCTCGCAATTAAGGTTCTGTGAGCAAAAGTCTACTGAAATGTTTTATGGAGGGTGATCCAAACCATTTATTCAAATTCTGAGAGTTTTGAGAGCTTTTGAAGGAAATAATAGATTGACCACACGGTAAATATGATATACCTCACTCGTAGTACTTATTAACTTTTGGCGTGCTGAAAAGATTGGCAATGTTATCATTGTGATTACAGAATTGCTGGGGACAAAGAGGACACATTTCTCAGTGCGTTCAGGCTGCATTTTAGTTATTGTTGTCCAAATTACACATTAGTAAGCAAAAGAAGCCATAAAAAATCAATTTTACATGAAAAAAATAAAATGTCATCTTGGTCCTGCATTTCCATTATTGACAAGACACAATACAAGTCCCAAAAAATGTGTGTAATGTTAATTAAAATAATAAAACAATACAATGCTCTCCTCTTCACGGGGGGGGGGATATTCCGTCTTCTGGAGGGGGCATAACAGCCCTCCTCCCTCCGCAGCTTCCGATGGCGGCCGCCATCTTGGATTCTGGCCCCGCCCCTTCGGGGGCGGGGGCGGTGACGTCCCCGCCGGGTGTCATCGGGGCACCCGGCGCTTCCGCTGTCAGATGCCAGTGACGGCTGGACAGAGGAGGAGGGAGATAGGCGATCGTCCGATCGCCTGCCTCCCCCCTCCTCTGCCCAGCCGTCACTGACTTCAGATCGACGCGGGACACAGGAAATGAAGATCGGAGATGAGTAAAGTAAAACATTTTTTTTTTTTAATAAAGTTATTTAAAAAAGTGTCTGTCTTTTTTTTACATTTAACCCTTTGTGAACTGGTAAGGGGTCCATGTGACCCCTATACCAGTTCACAGGGCTCGGGGGTCTGGCAAGTCACCTGCGGCTAGCGGGTGACTTGCCATTAACCCGTGGCCCCCCAAATTACCTGCCTCCCCAAAGCCCGGGGGGGGGGGGCAGAAGAGCCATGGCCCTAGGCTATGACGGCTTGTAGCCGGCAGGGCCAGGGGCCACTAAAGCTGGCCCCTGCGCCCTGTTCTACAAGCCCCCATAGCTGGTCACAGGCTGGTTATGCTGGGTAGGGGGGACCTCCCGCCATTTTTATTTATTTATTTTTTTAAGGGTTTTAACCCTTAAAAATCCAAAAAAAATGGGATCCCCCCCTTGGGAGGGGGGACCCTATGTCATTTTAATTTTTTTAATTAACCCTTTGTTACCTGTAACCCAGTAGGTATGAAAGGCTTCCAGCAGCAGCAGGAGAGCAGAAGCCTAAGTGATCAGCGTGGGACACATGGATGGATGGGAGGTAAGTATTAAAAAAAATATTAAAAAACATGTATTTTTTTTTTAATAAAGATATTTTTAAAAAGTGTGTCTGTGTGGTTTTTTTTTTACTTTTAACCCTTTGTGAACTGGTAAGGGGTCCATGTGACCCCTATACCAGTTCACAAGGCTTGGGGGTCTGGCAAGTCACCTGCGGATAGCGGGTGACTTTCCATTAACCCCTGGCCCCCCAAATTACCTGCCTTCCCAAAGCCCGGGGGGGGGGGGGCAGAAGAGCCGTGCTATGACGGCTTGTAGCCGGCAGGGCCAGGGGCCACTAAAGCTGGTCCCTGCGCCCTGTTCTACAAGCCCCATAGCTGGTCACAGGCTACCGATACATATGTGGTATCATTGTAATCGGGAGAAATGGGGCTTTCACATGCAATATGGTTTTCTTTAATAAAATAAATGTTTTTGTTAAAATAAAGGAGAAAATTTAAAAAATATATATTTTTTAATTTTTTTTTTTACTTATTTATTTAAAAATATTAAAAAAAGTTGAAAAATACAAACAAGACATTTCATGTTAAAGCCTAAACTCTGCCACAAATATGCAATTTTCTTGGAAATTCCTGCAAAAATCACAGTTAAACATCACGCAAAATGGTGAAAAATATCCTGTCAGCAGAGTGTGACAAAATCTCAAGTAGACTGGCAGTCAAAAGGTTACAGGTACCTATGCATGTTGGGTATTGTTCTGCTCGGGGGACCTTGTGCTTTCAGATTTAGCTTGTTTTTTCTTATTTGCATATTGATATTTTAGGAAAAGGTGTTTTTTATTCTGCTTTTTTATACATTTTTTTTGTGAAACCCTGTGCAACCTAAGAATTCTTTGAGATATTACTTCCAGAAAGATGAGCCCACTACAACAAGCTGGGTACGTTTAGAAAGCTTAACATGTGTACTTTCAGGGAATATATGGTTTATGGGGGATATTCCAAATGTAAAGGGTTGGTTTGGTAGAAAAAGCACAAGGTGCGCACTTTGTCTGCAGAGCTGAAATTTTGAAGTAAAATTACCGTTATGCGCATGCTTTACTTTGGTGTGTTTGGCAACTCTTTCCTTGACAGAATGTTGGGTTCCTAGGCATGTAGGGTATCATTCTGTTTGGGGATGTTGCTTTTTCAGATTTTCTGTTTTTTTCTGGTTTGCATATAGTTTTTTTAGGAAAATGTGGTTTTGATTTTGCTTTTTTATTCATTTTTAGGGAAACCCTGTGCAACCAAAGAATACATTGAGGGATTACTTCCAGAAAACAGCACCCATGTCAACAAGCCTGGTACGCCTAGAAAGCTTGAGGTGTGTACTTCCAGAGAATATATAGTTTGTCGGGGGTATTTCAAATGTAAAGGGTTGTTTTTCTTGAAAAACTGCAAGGTGCGCATATTGCATAGCATAGTTGTATTTTATCTGAAAATCTCCTAAAGCGTTGTTTCAGTTTGGGGGAGTCTCCTGGGCAGGAAAGGGTGTCTACCTATACATATGTGGTACCGCTGTAACCGGGAGAAATTAGGGTCTCACACGCAATAAGATTTTATTGACAAACTTACATTTTTTATTACAAAAAAAACACTACAAATTGTAAAAAATAGTTTTTTTTTATTTTTTTGCACAATTTTCACCCCAAAATATTGAGAATACACTTATAAAACGACAAACATTTCATGTTAAAGCCCAGGCTCTGCTGAAAAAAACAATATATCACTTTCCTGGGAAATCCCTGGAAATCCCTTCAAAAATCACAGTTGAACATGGGGAGTGCAAAATAGTGCAAAATAATCTGGCAACAAAGGGTGACAAAATCTCAAGGTAGGCTGGCGGTTAAAGGGTTAAAGCAGTAAAGCAGAAAAAAGAGCGCCCAGCGCAGCAAACGATATGATGCTAGTGATAAATTAGGCGCAGGCTGGCAGACGGATAATCGCTGCCCGATATTTTTGTGTGTTAAATCGCACCCTGAGTGCCGCTGAGGCAAAAATTTTGACAAAATATTGACAATAAATGCTGACTCTTGATAAATTAGGCTCTGAGTTTCCGGGGACTTTTTCGGTTTCGGGGAACATCTTTTGCATGACCCCCCGCCTTTGTTATGAAACAGCATGAGCGAAAGGCCAACATAACAGCTGTCAATAGGGTCGAGAATTCTTGCACTCCAGTGCGAGAACTTTACTTTTGTGTCTCTTTTGACTTAGCAGGCACCTTTTTACATGCAAGTTTCTTAAGAGTAAATTTGCGCACAAGCCTAGATGCAAGCGAGTTTTCCTGCCTGCATAAATTCTTGCAAATGCGTTCATGTTAACATGATTCAGGGTCCACAATTAACCATAGAGACAGACTATTAAAGCAAGAATTTGGTATGAGAGTTTCCTCCATTCTTTATACTGGCCAGAATAGGGTTTTCGGTGGGTTTTTGTACTATTATTGGGAGAAAATTAGCCTTTGAATGAATACCCTGCTGAGAGATTTTTGAATCCTGACTAACCATGAGCGAGCCCGTGGAAGTTTGGGTTTGACAAGTTCACCCAAACTTGCTGCTAAAATTCAACCCGAACCTTAACCCTATTGGAGTCAATGGAGATCCGAGCTTGGTGGCCCAAACATGGCTGTAAAATTGGGCTTAGCAAGGGTTAGATGGCTGCACATTGAGAGGCATTACAAAATGGATTTGGGAAAGTACTCAAAACAAGAACAGAAAACAAAAAATAGAAATATAATAAAAGAAAGAATTAAAATATTATTTTTTTTACCAGGGATATTGCCCTGCAAAAAAGAGGGTAGGTAAAGTACTCAAAATAATAACATATACAAAACAACAAAATTAAAGAAACACATACAAAATAATTTTAAAATAAAAATAAAATATACATTTTTTCACAGGTGGCAGACTTTAGAGGTCAATTTGGCGGTAGCACCGGGGTGATTGTCCTCAAAATAATAACAGAAAAATAAAAAATAGACAATATATATATATTTATTCTTTAACCAGATATACATCTTGTTTCTCATTTGAAAAAAAAACTGTTTATTTTGCTGACCGGACGAGTAATGAGGGGGGCATTTCCAATGCTAACTGTTTATTTCATTGCCCTTCCATGGACAGGTGGCTCACATACTGAGGGATAGCTAGAGACAAAGGAACCACCATTAATTGTAATTTTCAGGCCACTTCCAGGGACTGGCTGCTCATATACTGAGGGGGGGGGGGAACAACTTCTGCTGATTGTCCTTCACAGGTCACTTCCAGGGACTCGTGTCTGGTATACTTAGGGGGCAGGTCACTGTCAGTAACTTCAAAAATGAAGAAATCAGCAAATAAGGGGCAGGGGCATGGCTGTGGTGCTGCTGCTGTTGGTTATGGAGCTGGTGCTGCAGGGAGGACATGATAGATACGTGGCTGCTACACCTTGCTCTAATTCCAGCATGCACCAGGGTTTGCAGCATATTCTTATAGGCCCCAATACAGCTGCCAAAATAGGGAGGCCAGACCAAGTTGAGGCATTGATAGATTAGATGGCACACAGAGCTTCAAGTTCCAGTTTATCAGGGACCTGGAAAGCAAATAAAACAACATTATTAGTATTTTTCTTGTTAATTTATTACTACTACTTATTTTGAGTACTACTGTATTCTGTGACGCTGTACAAACTAGAAATTGCAGGAGGGTAGGACACCGAATAATCTTCACCACGTCCATGGCCAGGAACCTGCAAAGCAAACAGAAAAACATTGTTAGTATGATTATTATATTTTTTCATTTTTTTCCTCCCCTCCTCGCCTTTTTTTTGTCTTCAACCCATCCCACTTCTGCATGGCTCTCCACCTCATCTCCCTTCAAATCACCAAGGCCATCTCAGCCACATGTCATGGAGGAGTCACTAATGCTCTACAATGACACTCCTAGCTGGGATTCTGTGGCCATGCACCTGCCCCAGTTGTAGACATAGAGGTTCCCAGATGCCCAACAACTTGTTTTGGAGGATGAGAACCTGGACATCAGACCATCACAGAACATCTGCGATGAGCATGAAACCCAACTGCTGACTGCTGCGGCTCTCTGCAATGTGGAGGCTGGGAAGGAGGGTAGTGGGGAGGAGTGGGTGGAAGACAATCCGAGGGGGTGATGACAAAGTCCTATATCCAAAGTGGACTGAAAGCAGATTTTTGGTGGAAGAGGTGGTGGCCACGCAGCCCCAGACAGCCAGCAAAAGAGGGAGAAGGGTGGAAACCATCAGCCCCTTGCTACTGCTGTCCACCACACCCAGGGACTGAGTACTAAGAAAAGGTGGCTCAAAGGATCTCACCAGCATGGCATTTGTCAGGTCACTTGCACATTGTGTCACCAGCCACTGAAGAGGGATAATTGTGATTAATCTCTGCACATTGTTCATCACCAGGGACCTGCAAAGCAAACAAACATTGTTATTATTATTATTGTTTATTTGAATAGTGCTATCGTATTCTGTGGCACTGTGCAAACTAGATAATTACAGGAGAGTGGAACACTGAATAATCTTCACCACGTCCATGGCCAAACTGGGGCTCTCCAAATACCCGAGCAGATATAAAATTAATATTAGTTATTTCATCAAATGTATATAATACCTAATCCCCAATCTAACATCTATTTGTAATATACCAGATCAACAATGAAAAAAATTTTTCAATGTGCAATATATGTGCATATAACAATCTATTGTGCCAACCATAAGGTGGCTCCACTAAATAGCACTGATGCACTAAAAGTGCCAAATATCCACATAGAGAAACAGGAATGTAGGTGCAATTTTTATATGCCAAACCAATGAAATAAACCATATAAAAAATGCGGGGAACCTAGGGTGCATTGGGGGAAAAAATGCCACCAGTGCAGCCCAGGCTTCAACCCCCAACCCAATACTAAAGTGGACAACAACAAACTCAAAATAGTAACCAATAAAGAAATAAACTAGAAAATCAAAAATATGTAATATACCATTTTTTCGCTCTATAAGACACACCTATCTATAAGACGAACCTAGGATTTGGAAGAGGAAAAAATGAAAAAAAATATTTTAAACCAAATGTTGTGCTAAATCACCCCATCACAGGCAGTGTGGCATTTCCCCAATCCCATTCTCCATGTGCAGTGTGGCATTGCCCCCCATCTCATAGGCAGTGTGGCATTCCTGTATCCCCATATTCAGTGTGGCACTCCATTCCATTCTCCATGGGCAGTGTGGCATTCCCCCATCTCATAGGCAACATGGCATTCCCCCCATCCCATGCCCCATAGGTAGTGTGGCATTCCCCCTCCCATTCCCATAGGCAGAGTGATATTCCCCCCATCTAATAGGCAGTGTGGCATTCCGCTATCCCCATATTCAGTTTGGCATAACCCACACCCTTCTTTGTATGACATTCTGTCATTTCTAGTGTGTCTGTTTAAATATATTATGATTAGCAAAAATATGAGTCTCCTCCCACCAGCCAGCATAAAATAAATTTCGATGCTTCCACTTTCTATTGACAGAATGAATTGTATGATGTCACCAGGGTATCTACTAGTCCAAATTATATTTTAAAGAATAAAAGAATAAAGGGAAGACATTTTCCCTTAAAAGGCATTTTTGAGTTATTGATACTGATCAGCCAAGTAACACCCTTCCATGGATCTGCATGATGAAAACTTATTTAACAGTATACCGGTATTTGAGGAAAAATGTGTTATGCTGCATACAAAAAAACTTTTTAGACAAACAGGTCAATTGGATCAAGTTAAAATCTATGACTTGGCAGCATCATTAAAATTACAGAATTCATCTTCTAATCCAATTAATTCTAGGTCACACAAATTGACATTTATCAAAAACAGGTGGAGAGAGAATTAATACAACTCTCCTCAGAATGTTATTTTAATGTGAAATTTAATTTACCGCTGGAGAAACAGAAAGCTCTAAAGGAATTGGAGGGCTTGTGGGATCAGATTGTGATCCGACAAGCGGACAAAGGAGAGGCAGTGGTAGTAATGGATAGATTGGATTATATTGCTGAGGTATTGAGACTGTTAAGAGATTCTTCCACTTACACCCCCTTTTAAAAGATCCTACTAATGATTTCCAGAAAGCCATTTTTGCCCTAATTAATGAAGGCCACTCCATGGGGATTTTGACAACTAAGGAAACCAGTTGGCTGAATGTTGGTTCCCCCACTGTGCCATACTTTTTGACCTAAAATCCATAAGGAAGCTAGACCACCTGCTGGCAGACCTATAGTGGAAAGCATTGCGAGTCTTGGTAAAAGATTAGCACTAGAGATGAGCGAACCGGTTCGGACGAACCGGAATTCGCTCCGAATTTCAGGAAATATTCGATTCGGCACGAACCCGAATATTTTGTGGTTCGTGCCGATCGAATTTTTCCTGAAATTAAAAAAAAAAAAATGCCGGCATGGTGGGAGCCGGCCGGCGGGCCGGTAAAGCCGGCCGGCCCGCTCCCACCATGCCGGCATTTAAAAAACAAAAAAAAAAAAAAAAAAAAAGCATTTTTGCCGGCATGGTGGGAGCGGGCCGGCCGGCTCCGCTGTCAGCGGAACCGGCCGGCCCGCTCCCACCATGCCGGCATTTCAAAAAAAAGCTCTGATGACGCGCCCTCAGATGACAGCTGAGAGCGGCGCCGGCCTCCACGCTCCGGACCTGCAGGTAAGTGTTTGCTTTTTTTTGAAATGCCGGCATGGTGGGAGCGGGCCGGCCGGTTCCGCTGACAGCGGAGCGGGCCGGCCCGCTCCCACCATACCGGCAAAAATCCTTTTTTTTTTTTTTTTTTGTTTTTTAAATGCCGGCATGGTGGGAGCGGGCCGGCCGGCTTTACCGGCCCGCCGGCCGGCTCCGCTCCCACCATGCCGGCATTTATGATGGGGAACTTCGTAAAAGTTCGATTCGGCCGAACCCGAATTTCTTTGTGAAATTCGGCGAATCGGCCGAATCGAACTTTTCAAAAGTTCGCTCATCTCTAATTAGCACAGTGGGTGATCAGATCTAGAAAAGATTCCAAACATGTCCTCTGAGTATTTAAATCTATAGTGTGGCCAGACAGTGCACACCAGTGCACGATGAATATCACTTCCCTTTATTCTGTTATTCCCCACCTCTTAGCTATTAAATCTTGTTCAATAATTTTATTGTAACATATTCTGAGCATCAGTATCAAAATGTACATCATAAGGAACTGCCAATAAGCAGATATATATTACAAAAGGTTACTTACAAAATATAAAGAAAAATGTCATTATAAAAGAGCGGTACTCACATCCGTAAGAAAAATATTGTAGTACAGAGGGGCATACAGTGCAAATACAATAGAAATAAAAAAATAATAAGAGATATAAGATATAAAATTCTATAAACATATGTGTATATATAAAAAATAAAAAAGAAATAAGACCCATATATCTTTAAAGCTAACGTAACCTCCTCGGCCACTAACGAGGTTCTTATCCGGAACTCTGTACAGTAGTGCAGAGCAAGGAATCACTATTTAACATCCTAACTGGGGAAGGAAGGGAGGGAAAAAACAAGACAAACAGAAGGAAAAGGAAGGGGTATAGACAATAAGAAAAAGAAAGAGAAGAAAATAACAGAAGAAAAGATATACCACTGGAAGCAGACACAGCCATCTATCTTAATTCCGTAGCCTACAGCCTAACATTCGACATTATCCACCTCCAGGGACCCTCCATGGAGAGCGGAGATTTTCTCCATCGCCATTATCAAATTAACCCTGTTTTGGAATGCCTCAAAACTCAAATCAGGAGATTTCCATGCTTTTGCTATCACTAATTTAGCCCCAGAGAAAATATGGTATATAAGTTTCTTTTGATCAACAGAGCAATTGCTAATCGGGCTATTAAGTAAGACCACCCATGGGTCAGGGGTCAGGTCCCTAGTCAGTACCTCACTCAATAACTGAAATACCCTATGCCAATAATTTTTCACCACAGGACAGTCCCACCACATATGTCGATATGAGCCAATAACCCCACATCCCCTAAAGCAAAATTTCTGGCAACCTCCTCCCACATGTCCTAATCTCTCAGGCACCAAATACCATCTCGAGATCAGCTTAATGTTAGCTTCTATAGACATCACCGAAGCTGCAGAACCAAACGAGTCAGACCACATCTTAAGCCACTCGCGATCACTTTTACACTCTTGTAGTTCACGTTCCCATTTTTCCAAGTGAGGCAGACGTTCCTGGTTAAGGGACACAGATAGACTGTTGTAAATCTCAGTTATCGCCCTCTTCCCTCTTGGGGCCTCCAGACATCTTGATTCAAACTGGGTGAGGGCCTCTACTTTTCCTCCTTTCTTAAGTAACGCTCTTATAAAATGAGCTATTTGTAAATAGCTAAATAGGTCCTTATGTTCTAATCCAAATTTATCCTTAAGTTGAGCAAATGAGGACATGCAGGAACCCTCCAAAAAGTCTATTAATCTCGAGGCACCTCCTGTCTTCCATCTTATAAACCTTCCGGGGTTAGCTAAGTCCGGCTCGAACATAGGGTTGTTCCACAGGGAAACTAAGGGCGTATAAGCAGACATAAGACCTCTAGAGAGTTTAAGACTATCCCATATCCATAGAGAATGACCTATAACCGGGTTACTATCAAATTTCCTAACATTCGAAGATACCCAGAGAATATTATCTATCGCCAGAGGATGGCAAATAACAGATTCAATCTGAACCCATTTGGGAACATCTCCTGTGGCATGATAAAACAGTAACTGTGATAATTGAGCCACCTGGTAATATCTGTTCAAACATGGGACTCCCAACCCTCCAAATTCCTTAGCTCTAAGTAAAACTCGTCTCGAGACTCTGGGTTTTCTGTCCATCCAGATAAAAGCAAAAATTTTATTCTGTAAAGCCTTCAAGAAGCCAGGTGGGATTTTCAATGGTAAAGTTCTAGCAAAATATAAAAACTTAGGAAGGAGGGACATTTTAACCGCCGCCACCTTACCAAGCCATGAGAGCTTGTAATCCTTCCATTTTGACATTAGCGCTTGCAATTTCTGGCGTAAGGGAATGAAATTAGCAGCAAATAAAGTCTCATAATCATTAGTTAAATTGACCCCCAAATATTTTACTTTACCTTCCCATTGAAAATCAAATGATGCCTGCAGTTGGGCCCTAACTCTGTCTTCAACATTAATATTCAATATCTTGGATTTACTGGTATTAACCTTAAGGCCGGACACCTCTGCAAACACATTTAAAACCCTCATTATATTAGGGAGAGAGATAAGGGGATTAGTTACCATCAATAAAATGTCATCAGCAAACATACAAAGTTTATGCTGAACACCCCCTACCTCTAACCCTGATATATCAGCAGAGGATCTGACCATCTGTGCTAATGGCTCTACAGCCAGGGCAAACAGGAGAGGGGACAACGGACAGCCCTGTCTTGTACCCCTCGCGAGAGGAAAGGAACCAGACTTATACCCATTATATTTAACATACGCAATTGGATTCGCATATATAGCTCTCAGAATTCCTAGAAATTTGGGACCAAAGCCCCACCTCTCTAGTAAGCTGAAAAGGAATCCCCACGAGACCGTATCGAACGCCTTTCTCACATCTAAAGAAAGAATTATCGACGGGGTTCCTCTCTTTTTAGCAATATGGGTGAGTTGGATTATCCGCCGAACTTTGTCCCCTGCCTGCCGCCCCGGAATAAAGCCCACCTGGTCACCAGAAATCATCTCTGGAAGATACTCCGACATCCTATCTGCCAGACACTTAGTAAAAATTTTCATATCTAAATTTATCAGGGATATGGGACGAAAATTAGACCATACAGAATGGTCAGAATCTGGTTTAGGTATCATGCTTATGGCGGCTGTAAGGGACTCCTGGGAGAAAGATTTACCACTTCTAACGTCATTGAACATAGCTGTCAATTTAGGGGCTAAAATATCAGAAAAGGTCTTGTAGTAGGCCGCTAAAAATCCATCCGGACCTGTCCTCTTGTGTAACTTTAGATTCTTAATAACCCTCCGAACCTCATCAGGCTTAAAGTCAGCTTCCAATGCCTCGGACAAGCCCACAGGCATCTCTGGTAAGGAGAGATTCTCAAAAAACAGATTTAAATTATCAGCCTTGGGAGGACTTGGTTTAGCATATAGCTTCAATAGCTGTGACCTAAATATAGTTGTCATTTTTTCAGGATTACCTGTAAGAACTCCTCTCTCATCTTTAAGTCTAACTGGACAAAAGTCTCCATCTGGCGTTGTTCTGTCTTCTTACACGTTCATACAGTGTGTAATCCAACATTCAGCATAAACCATTCCTGTCTTCCAAATAAGAGGCCTGTTGTCTGCAGTTTAACAGGTTTATTATGTGATGGCGAAACAGGTTGTGTGTGTTTGGTAAAACTATAAGAATACAGATGACAATGCATAAGTACAGCATCTGTAGATATCATACATTACATAACAGTGAAGTACACGACAAAAAGGCTGCATATGAGAAGGATTGCATGGCTAGCTAGCAGTTTAACATCTACACATTAAACTCTCTGAGTAGTACAAATATCTAAACAGCTCTAGGTATCATAATGCCCTAGTAACTGAGGTAAATGACTCACCAGATAGGCTGTTACACAGATGGTGGAGTTTTAGATGAGAGGAATATCATGGCAGCTCTGTGTCTGGAGGATAAAGACAGCCCACTTCTTCCTCCCAGAATGCATTGCAATCTCCCATAATACTTTTAACTCGGAAAAACATGTTAAACTTCTTAACACCACTAGATGGTGCTATAACCTCACTAATGATACGATGACAGGGCAGAAATGAATTATAATGATTCTATACCCTGCTGGGCAGAACACTCCCCGTCTGGCGTCAACCGATGCCACTACTAGGTTGTTCAGGTGAAAACAACAAAATTAGTTCCGCTACTGGCCTGAGGAAGAACTTGCATTCGCCAAGCTTCCACATTTTGACCTCGGCCTTGCGTACGTTCCCACCCTTGCTTGGGAATGTGTTGGTGATTAGGCCTAATGGCCACTCATTCCGGTGTGACTGGCTGTCTTTTATGAGCACGACATCCCCAGGTCTGATGTTCGGTTTGTTAGTTTCTTTAGCATAACATTCATGTTGTATAGTGTAAACTATTATGTCTTTGGACTTTTCCATATTGGAAATGATAAATGCATGTTTGCAGTGATGCCAACCTTTGCATAGCTTCTCACCCACGGGTAATGATGACTGGTAAGACTGAACTATATGAACTAGACAGGCTATAGCGTGAACAAGCGACATCCAGGTGGAGAACCTGACGAAACAGTAAGATTTGAGTTGGTGGTCCGTAATGTAATGTCCGTATTTTGAACAGATACTTCAGGTCGGATTTCTTCATCCACATCTGGGTCGACCAATTCAAACGAGTCAGATTCGATGTTGCAAGACGTTGCACGGTACAGGAATGCAGGACCTTTAAACCATGTAGTGTCCTTGAGGTGGCTTGCTGCAACAGATCTAGTTGCGTGGTCTGCAGGATTATGATGTGTGGACACATAGTGCCACTGTTTAGGACTAGTGGATCTCCTGATCCTTAGCACCTGATTGCTGACATAGACATAGAAGCGTCTCATTTCATTGCAAATGTATCCTAGGACTACCTTGCTGTCCGTGTAGAACTCAACTTCCTCAATTCCCAGATTAAGTCCTGTTGTTATAAGTTCAGCTAACTCCACTGCAAGTACGGCGGCGCAGAGTTCTAGTCTGGGTATTGTGTGCTCACGGAGTGGCGACAGTTTGGTCCGGCTCATAACGAAACCCACATGGCATTGCTCTTTGACATCTATCGTCTTTAGGTATGCTACGGCTGCAATTGCCTTGACTGAAGCATCACAGAAGATAAATAGTCTTTGCATCTTGACCTCAGTTGATGGCACAGAAGCATACGGTCGTGCCACCTGAAGGCTGGACAAAGCTTTGAGAGACTTCCTCCATCCTATCCACTGGTCTTTTTTCTCCATGGGAAGCGGATCATCCCAATCAGCCGTTTCTGTGGTGAAGTTTCTTAACATAATTTTACCTTGGATGGTAACAGGTGCTACGAATCCCAGAGGATCATATAAACTGTTTATGGTAGACAGGACCCCTCTACGTGTTAAGGGCTTTTCTTCCTTGCTGATTTGGAAGGTGAATGTGTCTGCCTTTAAATCCCAGAGCAAACCAAGGCTTCTCTGCATGGGAAGGGAGTCTGTACTTAGATCCAAGTCCTTTAGACCACTTGAGTGGTCTTGGGGTGAGAAGGCCTCCATTAGCTCACGACTGTTGGATGCGATTTTGTGCAACCTTAAATTCGATAGAGCGAGCATTTCTTGAGCTCTCTTGAGGAGACTGATGGCTGTCTCGTTTGTAGGTGTAGATTTCAAGCAGTTGTCCACATAGAAATCCTTTTCCACAAAAGACCTGACATCCGACCCATACTTTGCTTCACCTTCTCGGGCCGAATGTCTGAGACCGTATATAGCAACTGCAGGGGAAGGACTGTTCCCGAAGATGTGCACTCTCATTCGGTATTCTACAATGTCCTCATTGGGGTCGTTGTTGCTGTACCAGAAGAACCTCAAGTAGTTTCTGTGTTCTTCCTTGACAAGGAAGCAGTGGAACATCTGTTGTATGTCAGCCATGAATGCTACGGGGTCTCTGCGAAAGCGTAGAAGTACCTCAAGAAGTCTGTTGTTGAGGTCTGGACCAGACAGCAAGACTTCATTTAGCGAGACACCTTCACACTTAGTGCTTGAGTCGAATACCACTCTTATCTGTCCTGGTTTTTTAGGATGATACACACCAAATATGGGTAAATACCAACACTCTTCTGAATCTTGGAGCGTGGGTGCCATTTCTGCGTGGTTGTTCTGCAATATTCTTTCCATGAAGGTAAAGAAATGTTCTTTCATCTCTGGGTTCCTCTGAAGTTTGTGTATGAGGGAGATAAATCGATTGTAGACAAGTTCTTTGTTGTTAGGTAAGCGTCGTCTCTGCGGTTTAAATGGCAAAGGTGCAATCCAGCTTTTTGACTTGTCTTTTTCTATTCCGTGATCCATGATATCCAAGAACAGCCTGTCCTCTATGGACATTGCGACCTTGTTATCTTCTCTTGTCCTGTGGAAGACTGTGTACCCTAAGTGACCTTGCTCACCATCGCAGGCGTGATCTTCACAGGAAGGATCTACGTAAGGACAAAGAATGGGAGCGCTATGTGGCAATTCTTTTATCAGGAAACTACTCTGACACGGCTGAAATAGGGAAGGACGCCCATTTTCAAGTGTGTTGGTGAGCATACTGTTGACTGAGGTCGGCTTGTGTGCTCCTCCTAGACAGACATCTCCTATGATGACCCATCCTAGGTCTAGTCTCTGGGCGTATGGAGCGTTTTGAGGGCCGTTAATCTGTCCTCTAGCCTTGTGAACTCGTAATATGTCTCGTCCAAGGAGTAGGAGTATTGGGGCTTCCGGGTCCAGTTTTGGTATCAGGTGAGCTATACGCCTCAGATGGGGGTGGTATGCTGCTACCTCTGGTGTTGGTATCTCAGACCGGTTGTCAGGAATGTGGTTGCACTCCAGTATAGTTGGTAAGGACAAGCAGGTCTTGCCATCTATGGACTCTACCTTGTACCCAGTTGCCTTCCTCCCCGCCGTCTCAACGGTACCTGCACATGTCCGTAAGGAGTAGGGAGAACCAGGCCCTACGATGTTGAAGGTGTCGAAGAAGGCGGCTTTAGCTAAAGACCTATTGCTTTGATCATCTAAGATTGCATACATCTTGAGCGCCTTATCTCGCTGACCGGCTGGATAAACTCTGACAAAGCAGATTTTTGAACAGGACTTCCCTCCTGCGAGTCCTTTACAGATTTCTGTACACTGAGAGGTGACTACTGCGGTGTCTGTGTACGTGTCTATCTGCTTTCTGTCATGCTCCTCTGCTTGGGATGATAACTGAGAGGGTGGTCCGGGGTGTAAAGCCGTGTTGTGTCCTGTGCTACCACATTCTATGCATGTCACACTGACCTTACAGTTCCTGGCGAAGTGCGATGTTGTAGTGCAGCACTTGAAGCAGATGTTGTTCTCTTTGAGGAATTCCTTGCGGTCCTCTAAAGACTTCTCCCTGAAGGCTCTGCATTTCAGTAGAGAGTGTGGTTTCTTGTGCAGGGGGCATTGCTTAGTAAGGTCTTCCAGTTTGTTTCCTTCTTGAGAAGACCTAAATGACCTGTAAGGAGAACCTGTTGAGGCAACGTTAGTCTTATGCACTGCCACTGGTGTTTTATGGGGCTTGACACCAGGGGTAGTGGGACATGACAATGTAAAGTCAAAACTGGGATCATTTCTGATCTTTGCCTGTTGAGCAACAAAGTCTACAAACACTCTAAAGGGGGGAAAAGGTACATTATGAACCTGTTTATAACAAGAACCATGTGTGATCCACTTCTCCTGTAGGTTATAAGGGAGTTTTTGAACGATGGGATTAACACCTTTGGCAGTGTTCAGGAATTCTAGCCCTGGGAGATCACCTTCTGCCTGTGCAACCTGTACCTCTGTTAACAAGTCACTGAGTTCCCTGAGCTTTTGGTAACTCCTACCCATTATTTTGGGAAAACTTTCAATTCTCTTATATAAAGCATTTTCTATAGCTTCTATTGACCCATAACATTCATCAAGTCTTTCCCACACCATCTTTAGGCCTTTGCCCGGGTAGTTTATGTTAATATCTCTGATTCTTCTGGCGTGTTCAGCAGACTCACTTCCGAGCCATTTCACCAAGAGATCTAACTCCTCACTACAGGAAAGATCTAAGTCCCTTATAGCGTTCTGGAAGGAGGCACGCCATGACCTGTAGTTCTCAGGGTGATCGGTGAACTTTATAAGTCCTTTGGTAACCAGTTCCCGTTTAGCAAAGAACTTAGCAAAGTCCATGGCAGCCTGGTTAGTGCCAGTGATACCTGGTATGCTGTTGTTATGCAGTGTGCGTGGTGTATCACCATACCTTTTAGGAGTTTCTAGCATAGAGAAGTCTGCATAATACTGTTCAGACGCGAAGGGTGTCCCTTTAAGTCGGAGTGAAGGTTGCAGCTTTCGTTCTGTAATGTGGCAGTTGTGATCAGGATCACTTTGTCGCATACTGTCTTGCTCGAGGTGCTGTGATGCAAGGTAGGGTCTTTGGTGCTCTGTATAAGCTGGCTGATACACAGGATCGTAGTTGTCACCTGTCTTGGGATGCTGGTGAACGAATTCTAAGACGCGATGTGCTGGATCCTGTTGATCTAAGTCTGCTCCGAGTACTTGGCTGTGTTTCTCAGATTCAGAAAACTCTGCAGCTTCTAGGAACGCTGCCTTGGCTATTGCGGCTGCTGCTTGTTTCTCTGCTGCGAGTTTTTCCAGTGAAGCTTGCAGGCGCGCTGTCTCTTGCTTTAGCTGCATCTCCTGTTCAGCGAAGGAAGCCTTTACTTTTGCAGCCTCAGCTTCTGCGCGGGCAAGAGCAGCCATTTCTTTTATGGAGGACTTGCTAGAGCGGCTTGCTCGTGACCTTGTCCCATATGTTGATGCCTTGCTAGTAGACATGGTGTACCTGTTGCTGGCTGCTTGATGTCTCTGTGCAGACACAGTCTAGGTGAAAACCGGCTTTGGCGTGAATTGGATCGTGCTGTGCTTGCTGTGGGCTGCACTCTCGCTTCTAGTGACTGTATGGCAGCCGCTGCAATCTTTTGCGCATGACCGCGTGGACGATGGCGGCTCCGTGTAGTCAGATCCACTATCGCTGGTAATTAGCATCTGTTTTACTTTTCTGTCTTCTTACACGTTCATACAGTGTGTAATCCAACATTCAGCATAAACCATTACTGTCTTCCAAATAAGAGGCCTGTTGTCTGCAGTTTAACAGGTTTATTATGTGATGGCGAAACAGGTTGTGTGTGTTTGGTAAAACTATAAGAATACAGATGACAATGCATAAGTACAGAGTATAGCATCTGTAGATATCATACATTACATAACAGTGAAGTACACGACAAAAAGGCTGCATATGAGAAGGATTGCATGGCTAGCTAGCAGTTTAACATCTACACATTAAACTCTCTGAGTAGTACAAATATCTAAACAGCTCTAGGTATCATAATGCCCTAGTAACTGAGGTAAATGACTCACCAGATATGCTGTTACACAGATGGTGGAGTTTTAGATGAGAGGAATATCATGGCAGCTCTGTGTCTGGAGGATAAAGACAGCCCACTTCTTCCTCCCAGAATGCATTGCAATCTCCCATAATACTTTTAACTCGGAAAAACATGTTAAACTTCTTAACACCACTAGATGGTGCTATAACCTCACTAATGATACGATGACAGGGCAGAAATGAATTATAATGATTCTATACCCTGCTGGGCAGAACAGGCGTCTTTAGTCTCCTAGCCAACAATGTATCAGGCCTATTTGCCTTACAATAGAACTATCAAATTTCCTAACATTCGAAGATACCCAGAGAATATTATCTATCGCCAGAGGATGGCAAATAACAGATTCAATCTGAACCCATTTGGGAACATCTCCTGTGGCATGATAAGACAGTAACTGTGATAATTGAGCCGCCTGGTAATATCTGTTCAAACATGGGACTCCCAACCCTCCAAATTCCTTAGCTCTAAGTAAAACTCGTCTCGAGACTCTGGGTTTTCTGTCCATCCAGATAAAAGCAAAAAATTTATTCTGTAAAGCCTTCAAGAAGCCAGGTGGGATTTTCAATGGTAAAGTTCTAGCAAAATATAAAAACTTAGGAAGGAGGGACATTTTAACCACCGCCACCTTACCAAGCCATGAGAGCTTGTAATCCTTCCATTTTGACATTAGCGCTTGCAATTTCTGGCGTAAGGGAATGAAATTAGCAGCAAATAAAGTCTCATAATCATTAGTTAAATTGACCCCCAAATATTTTACTTTACCTTCCCATTGAAAATCAAATGATGCCTGCAGTTGGGCCCTAACTCTGTCTTCAACATTAATATTCAATATCTTGGATTTACTGGTATTAACCTTAAGGCCGGACACCTCTGCAAACACATTTAAAACCCTCATTATATTAGGGAGAGAGATAAGGGGATTAGTTACCATCAATAAAATGTCATCAGCAAACATACAAAGTTTATGCTGAACACCCCCTACCTCTAACCCTGATATATCAGCAGAGGATCTGACCATCTGTGCTAATGGCTCTACAGCCAGGGCAAACAGGAGAGGGGACAACGGACATCCCTGTCTTGTACCCCTCGCGAGAGGAAAGGAACCAGACTTATACCCATTATATTTAACATACGCAATTGGATTCGCATATATAGCTCTCAGAATTCCTAGAAATTTGGGACCAAAGCCCCACCTCTCTAGTAAGCTGAAAAGGAATCCCCACGAGACCGTATCGAACGCCTTTCTCACATCTAAAGAAAGAATTATCGACGGGGTTCCTCTCTTTTTAGCAATATGGGTGAGTTGGATTATCCGCCGAACGTTGTCCCCTGCCTGCCGCCCCGGAATAAAGCCCACCTGGCCACCAGAAATCATCTCTGGAAGATACTCCGACATCCTATCTGCCAGACACTTAGTAAAAATTTTCATATCTAAATTTATCAGGGATATGGGACGAAAATTAGACCATACAGAATGGTCAGAATCTGGTTTAGGTATCATGCTTATGGCGGCTGTAAGGGACTCCTGGGAGAAAGATTTACCTTCTTACCTTACTTCTAACGTCATTGAACATAGCTGTCAATTTAGGGGCTAAAATATCAGAAAAGGTCTTGTAGTAGGCCGCTAAAAATCCATCCGGACCTGGCCTCTTGTGTAACTTCAGATTCTTAATAACCCTCCGAACCTCATCGGGCTTAAAGTCAGCTTCCAATGCCTCGGACAAGCCCACAGGCATCTCTGGTAAGGAGAGATTCTCAAAAAACAGATTTAAATTATCAGCGTTGGGAGGACTTGGTTTAGCATATAGCTTCAATAGCTGTGACCTAAATATAGTTGTAATTTTTTCAGGATTACCTGTAAGAACTCCTCTCTCATCTTTAAGTCTAACTGGACAAAAGTCTCCATCTGGCATCTTTAGTCTCCTAGCCAACAATGTATCAGGCCTATTTGCCTTACAATAGAACCGATGTTTGATTCTATTAAGGGCTTTTTCTGCTTTTCCTGCAAGGGCCAAGTTGAGATCCTGAGAAATCCTGTGCAACTTAGATCTAGTAGACGGGGACATATTTTTTTTAGCCTCCTCAGCAGCAATCCGATATTCCTCCTCTAATGCCTGAATTTGCTCCTCCCTTTCTTTTTTCTTTTTAGAGGCCAATTGAATAAGATATCCTCTAATCGTGGGCTTGTGTGCCTCCCAACATATAGTCTTAGAAACCTCCATAGTTTCATTCTGTAAAAAATATTCCTTCAGCTTCTCTGAGATCAAGGCAACAGCCTCCGGATCAGAAAGAAGTGAAGCATTAAGTGACCATGACCCTCCCACTGGTCTAGAGGACAAAGAACCCATTTTGAGAAATAGACAGTCATGGTCAGACCATGAGATTGGGAGAATTTTAATTGATTTCATCTGAGGTAGAAATCTTTGGGGCAAAAATAAATGATCAATCCTCGCATATATATCATGCGGGGACGAGTAATGGGTAAAATTACGACCTCCAGGGTGCGCCTCTCTCCACCCATCTACTAAAGAATGCATTTCTAGCAATTTCCTAAATTTTTTCGAAGCCCCAGCAGATTGAGTAGTAATTATGGGGTGCTTAGGGGACTGCCTATCCAGATAAGGATTCAAAATAAGATTAGAGTCTCCACATATTATTGTCATCCCTTGTGCAATAGTGGTCACTTTAGTAAAAAATTGAGAGAGAAATTCCACCTGATTAACATTAGGAGCATAATAATTAGCTATTGTCACTACCTCATCTTGTATAGTTCCCACCACGATCACAAACCTTCCATCTGAGTCTACAACCTCTTGTTGACAAACAAATTGATCCCCCCTCTGAAACCCTATCAAAACACCCCTCTGCTTTGTCTCAGCACAACTCGCAAATACCTGGTTATATGATGCATCCAAGAATTTGGGCCTGGAGGACCTGGAGAAGTGGGTCTCCTGTAGGCAAATCACATCCGGGCGCAATGTTCTGATCTTGCGGAACGCCATACTCCTTTTGTTAGGGGAATTAAATCCCTGAACATTTAGAGATAGAACAGAAGCCATTGTATGAACTATAGCTGCCACCAGCGTGAGAAGGAAAGAAAATAAAAGAAAAAAGGAAATAAAAGGAGAAAAAGAAGAAAGACAGAACACTAAAAGACAAAGAGGGCAGGGAAACAAGGGAAAACACAATAGGATAAAGTGTTATCAATTAACAGTCCCCTAATTAGGGGAAGAGAATTATTAAAACTTAAGCCAAAAGGGAAGGTGTGACCAAAGTGTAAACGGACCTCTGACCCAAAAGTATTTAGGTCTCACCCCCCCTTTGGGCGTGAACAGGGTCTCTCTGAACTCCTCAAAAGGGAAGATCACTTAACCCTTCAGAGAAGTGAAGACAATACCCTATAAAACACCGCCCTATGGCAATTAAAACAGTGAAAAACCAGACTCAAAAAAATATATATACAGTAAATTAAACTAAAACAGGTACCCAAAAGTGTACCCAACTACAAACCAGTAGTACTTAAGCCACAGGGAGCAATCCCTCTAGCTCTTGAGAAGTGCGACAAGAATTTGCCAGCGGATATCCAACAGGAGACTGCCAATATAAAAGAACATTAATTAAATATAAGGCACAGCTTTCAACAAAATTAGGCCCACAATGCCATATAAACATATACTGCAACTTATTAAGCATTAGTTCCATAATTATTTAAATAAACCAGTTATAGTAACAGAAATGCAAAAAAAGAAAGAAAAAAAAACATTTTAGGGACCATCTCTTAATGTCAAAGATGTAGGAGACATCATTCAGAAAAATGGAAGAGAAAAAAAAAAGAAACAAGTGACTGTCCAGAGCATCGCTGAACTAGAACAGCATGACTTATGGATCGGCATGCAGCTTCAGGTAGCACTAAAGTCCAAGGAGGATCCTCTGCCTCCCACACGCAGCCCCCTTCTCTGTCGTTTTCCTGCTCTCTGAGCTTTGGGGGAATTTTCTTCACTTCTTGGTGACTTAGAGGGTGGCGAGCGGAAGATACCAGCTGAAGACATCAAGGACCGTAATTCTTCAAAGTTGGTGGCTGAATATTGGGTATCTTTATGGGAAAATGAAACCCGAAAGGGGAACCCCCACTTGTATGCAATCTTCTTTTCCTGGAGAATGGTAAGCAGGGGTCTTAATTCTTTTCTTTTAGCCATAGTTGCAGCAGACAAATCTGAAAAGATCTGATAAGTGTGGCCTTGAAACTGCAGCTTATTGGCATTCCTCCCCGCTTTCTGTATAGCTTCCTTGGTAGCAAAAAAATGAAATTTCGCTATAATGTCTCTTGGGGGTTCCTCAGGAGGTCTACGTGGGCCCAACGCCCTGTGAATACGGTCAAACTCCAACCGGTCAGCCATTAACCCCGGCTCTAGCTCCTGACATAAAGCAGTAACCGCCGCTCTCACGTCTTCAATATGCTCTGGCAGTCCCCGAAACCTAAGATTTGAGCGTCTATCCCTATTTTCAAACTCATCCAGCTTAGAGGCCAGGAGCGCATTATGGGACCTTAATTGACCAACTTCTTCCTCAAGGGCTTCCTGACTAGCAGTAACTTCCTCCATCTTAGTCTCCAGTGTAGACATGCTTAGGGAAACTTTCTCCAGCTCCCTGGATAGGTGATCTATAATAAGCTTAGTGTTAGATGCCAAAGCTCTTTGCAGGAGTGTTTCAAACTGAGTCAAAATAGCAGTACTCACTGTAGGTTGTGAGGCAGTGTCGATTGCTTGTGCTTCGTCTTTCTCGCTGGCCAGAAAGGAGGTTTCGCTAGATGCAATCTCCTCCAGCTCCTCCAACTCCCCCAGCTCAGCCGAAGTAAACTCCGCCGCCATCTTGAAACCGCCGTACGCACTTTGTTATCAGCTGCGCAGGTCACGCAGATGTCGTCCACCGTCTTGTCTACTATACTCCCGTCAGCCCGAGACACTCCCGGAATCCTCTCAGACCGACAGTTAGTCAGATAAGTGCCTTGCTTCACAGCGCGACCTCCATAAACATCCGCCGGGTCCGGAGCAGATCAGCACGCAGCAATCTCGCTCCGACGCACATGCGCACTCCCCTAGCTATTAAATCTATAAGATATCTTTAACAAAAATATATTTATAAAATTTGGACAAGTATTCTAGATACCCTGCTGACATGATACAATTCATTCTAATGCTGATAGAATTTATATTAACTCACTCTTTTTTTAAAATTCTGAATAATATTTGCAGAAATTGTGAGTGTCTATGGGATGGCCTATATCTCCCTTACTCACCAAATTGTATGTGGCAAGCATAATATAATTAAACGCTACATAGACGACCTCATATTTATTCTGACAGATACACATCTAAATCTGGATTTTGTTCACTATATGAATCAAAATAATGTTAATATAATTTTTACTGTTAATTATGATTTAATATCAAATCCTTATTTAGATTTATTGTTGACCACAAAGGAAGGTGGAATCATTGTGTCTAATTATCGTAAACCTACAGCAGGGAATTGCATTTTACGCACGGATAGTGCGCATCTGGCTCACACCATTAGAGCTATACCAACTGGAGTGTTATCACATCTTAAGAGGAATTGTACAGAGGAGGATACCTATATTCAGCAAGAACAACAGACTATTGAGAGATTAAGTAACCATGGTTATCCACATTGTTTAACCACGCTATAACTATAGCGAGGAATGAATCTTGACAAAATATGCTACCACCATCAAAAGCTAAAAAGGATCTAGATGAAAAGGTCACTTTTGTTACCACATATAGTACACAATTTAATAACATAATAAACGTAATTTTACGTTATCCTTATCTTATCCGCTGACCCAACATTGGGCCCAATAATTCAGGATGGCCTAATCTAAGAGTGCCTAATCTAAGTAGTATGCTATCCCCTGTTATGCTACCGGAAAAATATAACGGATCAGAAACATAGTTGCATCTCAAAGTGTGTTTTAGTTGTAGAAAACCTCGCTGTGTTGTAAATTAATTGATCCGGTTGATAGTTTTGTTCTTTTTTTTTCTTTTGTCACCAATAAACAATACAAGATCAATAGTTTCATAAATTGCGAGACAAAATCAGTAATCTATTTGCCACTTATGTAAAGTGCAAAAAGCATAAAACGGAGCAAATTGGTGACATGCACAAACAATATGTTACAAATATTTTTCATGTTACAAAACATTGTTTACAGCATCATGCTGGTATAACAACAGGATTGAAACTGCAAATTAAAGAGAAAATTATGGTGGGCAGAGGTGGCGACTTGAGAAAATTAATTCTAACTAAGGAGTCCAGGGGGATTTCATCTTGAATACTATGGTGCCACTAGGGTTAAATTCACGTTTTGATGTATTACTGTGTACCAATTTATGGATTATTATTACCAGAGTATATCTTTTTCTAGGTCCTCATTTATTAAGTGAAAGATTTGTTGTAGTTTTCAATGAAGATGTAACTTATATTTCATATAAAATGTATGTATATACTATATTTTTAAATAATTATTGATAATTAGAATCGCTGCTTGTATTTGTATTTATGATCATATGGTGTCAAAGGTCTCGCTGTAGCTGCCATCTGTTCTCAGACACTCACTCCTCTCTACGTGCGTCTTGCAGCGTGTCAGGTTATCTATCTCTTCCTATGGTGAGAACGGTCGCTGGTATGTGAGAAACCAAAAAGATTGCGCCAATTTTGCCAATTTTTTACTTTACTGCTATGATTTCACTACAAGCAAGTGAGCCGTGAGCCTCCATCTTCCTGAGAATAACACGGATTGAGCCAGTAATTCTTTCTGTCTATTGCTGCATTGCTAGTCGAATCAAACTCCCAGGATTTACAATGCATGTGGTTGTCAGAGGTAAGTCGTTGTATCAGACACCCAGTATTTACAATGCAAGTGATGATGGCCAGAGGTGAGTAGCTGTATCAGACACCCAGTATTTACAATGCAGGTGATTGTCAGAGGTGAGTAGTTGTATCAGACACCCAGTATTTACAATGCAGGTGATTGTCAGAGGTGAGTAGTTGTATCAGACACCCAGTATTTACAATGCAGGTAATGGCCAGAGGTAAGTAGTTGTATCAGACACCCAGTATTTACAATGCAGGTGATGGCCAGAGGTAAGTAGTTGTATCAGACACCCAGTATTTACAATGCATGTGATTGTCAGAGGTGAGTAGTTGTATCAGACACCCAGTATTTACAATGCAGGTGATGATGGCCAGAGGTGAGTAGTTGTATCAGACACCCAGTATTTACAATACAGGTAATTGCCAGAGTTAAGTAGTTGTATCAGACACCCAGTATTTACAATGCAGGTAATGGCCAGAGGTGAGTAGTTGTATCAGACACCCAGTATTTACAATGCAGGTGATGGCCAGAGGTAAGTAGCTGTATCAGTCACCCAGTATTTACAATGCAGGTGATGGCTAGAGGTGAGTAGTTGTATCAGACACCCAGTATTTACAATGCAGGTAATGGCCAGAGGTGAGTAGTTGTATCAGACACCCAGTATTTACAATGCAGGTGATGGCCAGAGGTAAGTAGCTGTATCAGTCACCCAGTATTTACAATGCAGGTGATGGCCAGAGGCGAGTAGTTGAATCAGACACCCAGTATTTACAATGCAGGTAATGGCCAGAGGTGAGTAGTTGTATCAGACACCCAGTATTTACAATGCAGGTGATGACCAGAGGTGAGTAGTTGTATACACCCAGTATTTACAATGCAGGTGATGGTCAGAGGTGAGTAGTTGTATCAAACACCCAGTATTTACAATGCAGGTGATGGCCAGAGGTAAGTAGTTGTATCAGACACCAAGTATTTACAATGCAGGTAATGGCCAGAGGTGAGTAGTTGTATCAGACACCCAGTATTTACAATGCAGGTAATGGCCAGAGGTGAGTAGTTGTATCAAACCCCCCATTTTTACAATGCAAGTGATCGTCAGAGGTGAGTAGTTGTATCAGACACCCTGTATTTAAAATGCAGGTGATTGTCAGAGGTGAATAGATTTATCAAGCACACAGTATTTACAATGCAGGTGATGGCCAGAGGTGAGCAGTTGTTTCAAAAACTCAGTAAGTAGAATGAAGGTGGTGCCCACATGGGAGTACTTTTTTCTAACCCCCAGTAAGTAAATGCAGGTGGTGCCAATAAGTGACTAGTTTTCATCTAACACCCCATAAGTAAGTGGAATGCAAGGGGTTCCAACATGTGAGTTGGTTTATCAAAGCCCAAAATGGTCTAATGCCAGGTGTGCCAACAAGTAACTAGTTTTATCAAAGCCCAAAAGGGTCTAATGCAAGGTGTGCCCATAAGTAACTAGGTTATCAAAGCCCAAAAGGGTCTAATGCAAGGTGTGCCCATAAGTAACTAGGTTATCAAAGCCCAAAAGGGTCTAATGCAAGGTGTGCCCATACGTAACTAGGTTATCAAAGCCCAAAAGGGTCTAATGCAAGGTGTGCCCATAAGTAACGAGGTTATCAAAGCCCAAAAGGGTCTAATGCAAGGTGTGCCCATAAGTAACTAGTTTATCAAAGCTCAAAAGGGTATAATGCAAGATGTGCCAACAAGTAACTAGTTTTATCTAACCCAAATGTGCCCCAGCAGCTGGCCCTCCTCGGGATGCATTGAGAACAGGCAGATGTGCAGCTATGTCCCTTTCCCTAGCTGTCCCTCACTGACGCCATCTTCTCTTCCTAGCTAGGTGCCTTAAGGACAGTTTGAGATGGAGCCAATCTCCTCTCCCCTCCTATGTATCCTTAAAAGGACAATTTGGTTTTCAATTTCAGTTTACCAGATCCCTAATCTGTCCCTGAAAGAGCAGCAACCTCTCCTATCAAATGCACAGCGCCCTGAGATTGACGTAATGCGAAACCCTGCCTGGCCAATCACAGCCATGCTTACCATGGGCATGGCTGTGATTTCTAAATGTAAAAAGCTGATTGATTGGCTGCCCAGCAGTTTCCAGGTTCAGACGGGCGCCGAGCCTGAGCACAGACTTCGCTGAAGAACCGACATCACAAAGTTTGGTACGAACTTGAAATTTTCAGCTCAGGCTTGTTCATCCCTAATCCTGACTGTTCTCAATCTCCTTTAATTCTAGTGCCTTTCTTAAATGTATTTATAATTCTCCTGACCTTACATTTACATTTAAATGTATTTTATATTATTTATAATAAAAAGTGGCAGATTCTGATTCTTTAAACTCCCCAAAATTAATAAAATAAAATGTAGATAATCTACAAAGTAAATATTAGATTTAATAAGATTTATTCTCTTTGTTTCCTACATTCTTCACTAATTTAACTATGTTTTGCCTGGTTGATAGAAACCTACACTGGTCTTGCATATGCTATATTTAAATTATTGAAAATATATCTAGACTAGATGGTTTCCACCCTCACATGCAGCAACGGGTTGTAGACTTTAGCTGAAGCCAAATGGTAAGCCATCGTTGGCAATTTCGAGAGCATTATATAGTTAACAATCAAATTGGGTGAAACATATGATTTAAAAATTCCACGGGACAGGTCTTTTAAGGTCTCGATAGACTTTGTGTGAAAAAAAACACATTGGAATTTGCAAGCTGTGCTAGTAAAATAAATAGCAAAGAAATAGATGTCGACTTTCTCGCTGTAGAGTGCCGGTTGAGTCATTGCGAATACGTTATGTGGTATATTCTGCATTGTAGTTATGTTCTGCTCTTTACTGAAGATAAATATGCAGGTCTGGCCTGTGGGCTGCCCTTGTTTGCTTTGTGGTTTGCTCACTGGCACATCAGATGACCCAGCCAAATCTGTTTCATGAACATGAATAATCTATTTGTCTGACATACACTAAAGAAGAAGTGTGCACTAATTCCTGTTTATTAGTACGTCCTTATGGGGTATTAGAGAAAAACTAAAACAAGAACATTTAAATGTACCAAATATAACACCTGTTTTTTTCTGTGGCTAAATGTTACTCAAACATTTATTTTAGTCTTTAAACCTATGGCTACAAAACACTACATTTACACAGCGATGGCTGTGCAGATAGAAACCTGCTCTTGACCTACTGCATGGCCCTTTATCAGGATCTGGAGTGTGCCCCAATTTACTCCACATAAAAGACACAAGTCAACAATGAGAAAAACAATGCGTAGACACCTCCTATATGGCACTGTTTAAAACAATACATATGCAAATTGTATCAAACAACATAAAAAGTGCTTGACTGCAATAAATAACTGTAAAAGAAGATGCTAATTAATCAACTTCAAGAAAAATATATGAATCAGAGCATATGATCCTAAACCATACAGTTAATATAAAAACTCTACATGCCTTTTTTAAATTGTAATAAAAATAAATAAAATAAATAGGACCAAGAACAATCATTTCAAAACTTTTTATGTAACCCATAATCTGTACAATTTCATTGAAAACCAAACTTATTTTGTTTAGAGGAGGAACCCCCTTTTTTAATTGGGGAGGTAGTTGTGTTCAAAACTGAATAATCGCAATGCAGCGGTGCCTGTAGGGCACATGCACTCAACCTGTGGCCCTCAGAGCCATTTGATGTGGCCCCTTAACTGCTGTGGGGAAAGTGGGAGGGGTAAATATAACTGACTTGTAAAGGTAGTTAAATAGGGGCACAGTTTGGATGGGTGATTGCATGGGGAGTGATATAGGAGGGGCACATTGGCAAATAAAGGTGACAGTGGTGGCTTGGAGGAACGTGATGACATTGATTGTACAACACCACCCATTGGGTGGAATATTTTGGGAACATGTGTAAGATGTGGGACTAATGGCGGAGGGCCATAAAAAAAAGACCCAAATATTCAGATAGGTAAGCTAATTGACGTGTGTATTGCTAGCATGGAAGGATTGTTAAAGTGGACCGTCACCCATGGGTGATCGGCCCGGGAATCTATAAGATTCCCGGGCCGATCACCCCCCTCACCGCGGGACATCCGAGATCGGGATGTCCCGCGGTGAGGGACCCCCCCCAAAACCCCAAAAGAACTCACCTGACCGCCTCCCGCGCGCTCCTCTAGCCGTGCGCGCGCCCGCACCGGCCGTTTGTGAATGGCCGGCGCGGGCGCGCGCACTGTCAGAGGGGCGTGCGGGAGGCGGCGGCGGACGCGCTGCCTTGTCCGCCGCTTGTCCGTGGGAGCGTGGTGAGGTGAGTTTGGGGGTTTCTGGGGGGTTTTACACAGCGGGGTGCCCCCCTGAAGTGGACCAAAACCCAGGATAGTCAAAATCCTGGGTGTTGGTCCACTTTAAATATGAATGCAGGGGTGTGGAGAAAGGACATACGAGTGGATTGAATAGGGTTCAGGAAGTGTTTTTAAGAAAAAACTTAAAGCGGATCAACAGTCAAAAATTACCTAAACTAGAAGGAAAAATGGGGACTTGCACTATACCCTATTAAATATGTAGAGGTGCAGCTTTGGCAAAAGAGCTCAAACCAGGAACAATTAAAAGCATGTAGGGAGGCACTCTCAACTCAATTCATATTTATAATCATTACATACAATACACTCAAATGAATAAAGGGGGGTGGGAGCAGCTCAACTATTATTTATACAAAATTATTATTATTATTCAGGGCCTGGGAACTAATTTACTGCCCAGTTTAACCCTATCATCAGCTGAATATCAAGCAACAAACATGTCTAGCTGTGTGGAAAGACAGAGATTTGGTTGCATATCTGCAGATACATGTGGAAGCCACACCACCCTGACAAGGCACTCTGTGTTTAGTGTGGTCCCTACTCTTATTTTTGAGTCCCCAACATTTGGACATGCAATGCAGACAAATATTTGAGAGCTACTCACCTGGGAAGCTGCCAGCCTCCCTTTAGAAGACTTCACAGGGAGAAATCCATATTGACTGAATTCCTCCCTGCTTGTGCTCATGGCAATTCAAAGGAATAATGGGGGGTGGGAGCAGCTCAATCACTATTATTTATACAAAATTATTATTATTATTCAGGGCCTGGGAACTAAGGCCCTTATTTAACAAGGGATAGTGCCAGGTAGCGAATGGTGAGCGAACGGTAATGACGCTCACCGCCACGAGAACGCCGGCACCCCACCGCAATCACACATTTATCAAGCCGATCCTGCTTAGCGACTGACAGAGCGCCAGATAGCGAATCATTCATCATTATTCCAGCCTCACCCCACAGCGCCAGCGAGCGACCTTGAACAGCGACAGGTATGACCTCTCGCTACCTGGCGCTCTCCAATGCATTTCAATGGAGCAATCTTTAAATATTCATAATTAATTGCTATTAATTTTTTTTTTTTTTTTAAATGTCAAAAATTCTGTGACCACTTCTGCAATGTTAGATTTTTTTTTAAGGTAAAAAAAAAAAATAAATTGTGCAGAATTGATATTACAGGTCTGATATTAATGTATTCATATTACAAAATGTTTTGAAAAACATGTTTTTTTTTTTTCTAAAAACATGGTTGTTTGGGGGTTAAAAAACTACTTTTAACCCATCGCCGCCAGCGCTCTGGGGTTTAAACAAGCATTTCACAGCGCGAGATTTTTTGGAGCGTGATTTGTTAATGAATATGCTGGGAGCCCTTCGCTATGGCCGTTCGCTGTCATGCGCTCCCATACAGCGCGGAACCTGTCAAACAGCGACTCCTAACCCCGTATTCAACATTACCGCACACCGACTGAGTCGCTGTCAACAGCCGAACAACGGCCAAGCACAGCGAATACTAGTGGGCGCTGTGAAAATAACGCTACTGTCGCTCATCTGTCGCTACCTGGCGCTATTAATGAATCGGCCTCTAATTTACCGCCCAGTTTAACCCTCTCATCATCTAAATATCAAGCAACAAACATGTCTAGCTGTGTGGAAAGACAGAGATTTGGTTGCATATATGGAGCTACTCCCACCCCCTTTGCTCAGTTTGAATCGCCATGAACACACACAGGGAGGGATTCAGCCACCATGGATCTCTCCCTGTGGAGTGTTCTAAAGGGAGGCTGGCAGCTTCCCAGGTGAGTAGCTCTGGCTGCATTGCATGTCCCAATTTTGGGGACTAAAAAATAAGAGTAGGGACCACACTAAACACAGAGTGCCTTGTCGGGACGGTGTGGCTTCCACATGTATCTGCAGATATATGCAACAAAATCTCTGTCTTTCCACATAGCTAGACATGTTTGGTGCTTAATACTTAGATGATGAGAGGGTTAAACTGGGCGGAAAATTGGTTCCCAGGCCCTGAATAATAATGATGATGATTTTGTATAAATAATAGTGATGGAGCTACTCCCACCCCCTTTGCTCAATACAATACACTCAACATATTAAAATCCCTTATAAAACACATAAATCAAACAATAACACACAGGATAAACCAACATAAAGGTGTGTAGGCGATGGGGAGAGTCTCACCACGCTAATTGATATCAAATGCCTAAATATATATGTGCTAAATCATTCAACAAAGTGTTTCAACAGTGCAACTAAACATGTGCAAATTACCTAAACTAGACCAACCCAACAAACAGGGCTCATATGCATCCCACTCCAGGGCAATTTATATTGATTGATTTGCCATTCTTTTGCAGGGCGCCTGCAAACAGGAAGTGCTGCTGGGCTTCCTGTTACTGTGCATTGTCAGTTATGTCAATTGAATCCTGGCAGCAGCATGGCTGAAATGCTGGGAGAGGAAGCTCCAAAATGGTCGCTACCTTTGTTTTCTAACTGTGCCAGGCTGTTGGTCCGGTTAAATGACAGAACAAGGGGGCACAACCTGAAGCTAGTCAAAGGGAAGATCAGGAGCAACATTAAAAAATATTATTTTACAGACAGAGTAGGAGACGCTTGAAACAATCTTCCAGCAGAGGTAGTTTAAAAATCAACAGTAAGTGTTTAAACATGCCTGGGACAAGCATACATCTATCCTAAGAAAAAGAGAACATACATTATACACATAAGGGCAGACTAGGTGGACCATATGGTCTCCTTTTGCCATCAAGCTTTAATGTTTCTAATAAGAGTCAAAAACATGTATGTAATGACCAGAGGACCAGAGATATGCTACTTTCTGATGTAAATAAGCATACTTTTAGTTTTTGGGTTGGGTAACCTATTTCTGAACCACTGGACCATGCTTTTGACACTTATAATGCGTTGCACTTGCACTTTATGTACATGTATATATCTATATATAATGTCTTTATGAATTAATAAGGTAGTGTCATGATGCGCTTACCTTTTCCCTGGTCCCGCAGCATCCTCGACCACCCTCCCGGCAGCCGCATCCGCAGCGGGCGCTGGCTTGAGTAGTGCTGGCTCAAGTGGTGCTGTGAGCCTCTGGCCAACTGTCTGCAGACAGCGTGCCCACCGGAAGCTGGTTTAAAAGGGCCAATAAGCCCTAATTTCATTGGTGGGCAAAGCGCCCTAATAGTAGGGGGCTATCAGCCCTTAGGATTTCCAGGGGCCAATGAGCCTAAAGTATTCCAGCCAATCCCCAGCACCCTAGCTCTAACAAGTTACTCCCTGCCATTTAGTCGTTGCCCATAATAATGTGTTACTGGGTTCTGTAGTTCCTGTGAAGTCTTACTGTGTAACATTGCTGACCTTGCTTGCCTGACTTCTCCATTTACCACTGCCTTGACCGATGCCTGCCTGATCCCGAATCCATCTGACCCTCTGTATTGCGAACGCTCTGACCACCCAGCTTGACCCTGTGCTTGCTACTAACTTTGGTGACGCGTATTGTGAGGACTGTCCTTCTGTTTATGACCCCGGCTTGCCCGGCTTCACCCAGTCTAGTCTAATGCTTTCGCCCATAAGTCCACATCCTTTGTGCTATATAAGACCTTGGGGCAGCCGTGTCCTGCGAGTTGTGTAATGCACCCCGCAAACAGGGGCTTATCTAAAGGCAGAAAAAGCAGTGGAGGTTGGGGGTTGTGGACTCACCAGAAGGCAGGCGTCCCACAGTCTCTCTTTCTACATTTTACTATTGTAATTGGTTAAATGTTTATGTTTGGCTTTTTGATTGCCACCAGAGTGTTAGAATTTTTCAATAAACATTTGTTATTCCTGCCATTTTGCTTATTATATACTGTATTATTTTGTGTATTTATTGTGCACAATGTAGTGTTTGGTGGTCTGGGTAAGTAGACAATGTATACCTCAATAATAAGTTTTCATTTTTTAAGGAAATCCACATGACTTGATGATTTGACAGATCTCAATATTAGCACATTTTGACAGTAAACATACCAGGGAACACGTCTGTTATTAGACTCACTCCCAAAAGTCATCCCGTGACATCTGACTGCTTCCTTCGCTCTCCCATTCATTTATCAGATTTATCTCCTTCTAAACTGCTCCTTTCCCCCTTCTTGAAAGTCCTTTTCTGAGGAGCTATTGTTCTGAATTTAGGAATAGTAGAATAGGCTCCTGAAAGATTAATGACTTCCTGTGGGCCTCTTGTACCTGTAATTACCCAAATATGCTTTAGGAAAGGAGGAAGGATGTCATGGACTCTAGGCCAGGTATTTGCTGGCTCAGAACAAACCAAGGAGTCCCAGTTCGGCTTTGAACGCCAGCGCTACATCTGTAGTAAGCTAATATATCACACTTTATATTTCATCAGACGTAATGCTATCGCCATTGTTCTTTATTGTGGATCTGTGTCTTTCCTTTAAATGTTACAATGACTCACCTTGAGCATGTGGCCTAATGATGACATACTGATCACCAGGGTACACTGATTCCCACTGCGATGCCTGACATTCAACTCCTTTTGATATCCGTGCAGAATACCCTTTTCATTGTTGTTTCTGATTGATTTGGTACAGTTTGCCCTACAGTCAACTTCGAAGAGAAGTCAGGGGTCTGTGGGAAACCTTAGCTGACGTGTGTGCTCTGGACCAACCATCCATCATTTAGCAAGGGTTACCGTGTAATCATTTCTTGGGAGAAGCTGGAAAGATCTCTCTATTATCAGTTACAATGATGGAGCCTTCACGTTCCTTGAGATGACGAAGCAGAAAGATGCAGTAGGTCAATATCAAGACATCACGCGTGTTTTATGATGTTCTGCTCATGGGCATTGCTGCTGCTAACATGCATGAAAACGACCTTAGACGGCCAGTGGTGCTTGGCGTCTGTGCTCAACTTCTGGAGAATACGTTATACTAAAGTAGCAAATAAAACAGAATGTGTTCCTTTGGAATGCTTTGTTTTAATTAGCATGAAAGTCAGTGAAGAAGCAATGTTATCCACTTACACCATTACCTAGCTACTGTATATCATTGCTGGCCACTCGTCTGCTCGCTGAAGACACTGGCGACTGGTGAGTAATTCAGTGTAAGTACTGTGACACACATAAAAGGCTCCTGTTTTATTGGTGTATGTTTAGGGCAGCTTCTGGTCTTAATACAGATAAACCAATGCTCATATTATCAGCAGACTTATTAATGATTTTGCTCAACACCTCGAAATATAATTTTGCTCTATAACAACTTATACTAGGAGTCCATAAAATACATTTGCCAAGTAACAAGACATTGGGCTGGTATCTTAATATGGAGCCCATTACTTAAACTTCTGCCCCTTCCTTTCACCTACATCATCATACTTAACGTACTTATACCTCTACCTGGTTGCTGGAAAGAAGACGAGTTTGAAGTATGGGGAGTATACCTGTGGGTAAAGGTGGGTTGGCCATAAGGAGACCCGCTACTCTGAGGCCTACTGCTTCCAATCCAATTTCTCCTCCAAAGCCCCTCCCAGCCCCTCCGATACCTGGCCCTATTATACACCCCTGGCCCCCCAAAAATACAATTTCTACAATTTTACCCCCATGTTGAAGCCTCAGTTGCATGGTTGTGGAGGCCATACTCACCTCTGCCTCATTATCTGCCCCTAAAATATTAAAGCAGAACTTTAGTCAAACTATAACCTCCCCGTCATGCCATCCTACCCTGGTTCTGAGGCAGAATGAGGCTTACAAAGACTTACAAAGAAAAAAACCCTTACATATCCAGGACCCCCGCCACTCTTCCCGAGCCCGTACAGCCGCCACAGAAAAAGATGCAAAACGGTATCCCCTGGCTCGTCGCGCACTCCCGGGAACGCACACAGAACCGAGAGATGTGGCTCTGGGTTTTAGTCCAAGATGGCGGCTCCAGGGATCTGCTGCAGGCCCCTGAAAAAGGTATGTTTTTTTTTTTATTTTTATCCCCCCATCCTGCCTCAGCTCCAGGGTAGGGAGACAGGGCTGGGGAGGGGTGGGTTATAGTTTGACTTAAGTTCCGCTTTAAAGCTAAATACTAATAGATGTAAATGGCACTGGCAGTTGGAGAACACAATTTTCTATTATGCAATATATGACCCATGTTGATGGAGTCAGTTCTTGACTGGAATGATTCATATCCAACACTGCCCACGATCTTGCACTCATTGGTTTCTGGAGAAGGCTGGTCAGGGGCCGGCAAAATCAATGGCTGATTTTGACCCCAGTCCACTGCTGCCTGTGGAGGTGGCTATTGGGGATTGGGAGTTTGATGGGTTTCCTGCCATCATGGAGAAGGCCTTTTTAAGGTAAAGGTCTACTTAAACCAGACCAAAACCCTTACAAGAAAGAATGCTCATATGCATCCCTCCCCAGGGCAATTCAGATGGCTGCACATAAAAATTAGATTAAACAGCAGCTTACCTTGTCAAACATTCCTTCAGGGCTGTCATTCTTCTCTGGTCGGCACGCTGAATGAGGAAATCCCCTTCCTCTCTCATGGCTCTGGCTACAGCCCACTGATGCGGCCCACCAATCTACTTTCAGGTTCCATAATGGAACCACACCCCCTCTCTGGCTTGAATGGTGCCAGAAAAGATTTCAGGGCCGACTTCTAGCCTGCCCCTGGTGTATCCTATAGCAGGATGCCCTGCTGTGTGAAAGTCGCCTGTAAATTCACCTTTCCGGTGGGCTCCCGCGACTTGATGATCGCCAATCAGCAATCCCGTGTGGGTGCCTGGCCTCTTCGGTGGAAAACTCCATTTTTTTCAAAAACCACTGAGACAACAGCATCATCAGGCTGTTTGGGTGAGGGGGGGGCAGCATAACAAGAGGATCACACAGAAATGGGTTTGCTCCTCTATAATAGTGGACACATCTACCTCTGAATATTATCTGTCTCTGCTATAGCTGAAGAATGAACTTGTTGATCCACTGGGAAGCACATTGGGATTTTTGGCTCCAGTGTTTGTGTTCTGTTGACATCCATGGTTTATCCTTTAAACACATTTAATGCTTGCTGAGCCACCAATAGTATTAAAGTGGACCAACACCCTCCTTGATCAGCCTGGGAATCTATAAGATTCCCTGGCCGATCCGATCCCTCCCTGCGGGGCATCCAGAATCGGCATGCCCCGCTGTGTGAAACCCCCCAGGACGTCCTCTAACCTTACCTTACTCCCGGTCCAACGGCGCATGCACGGGCCACGGCCGCATCTCACGCTTCTCTCTAGCAGGGCGCACACAAATGGGCGGCGCGGGCGCACTCCCTGTTAGAGGGAGGCGTGAGATGCGGCCGCCAGCATGCTTGGAGCCGCTGTGATTGGACGCCGCTTGGACGCGCATACCACAGCAGCTCTGAGCGCGCTGATTGGACAAGCGGCCACACATGCGCCATAGGTATCGGGCGTTCTGGGGGGTTTCATGCAGCAGGGCACCCCCGATCGAGGTGCCCCGCGGAAGTGGACCAAAACCCAGGATAGTGAAAATCATGGGTGTTGATCCACTTTAAGTGTACATAAAGCATTTCAAGACTAAAATAAACAATGCCTTAGATTTCCAACCGTCCTGTCAATATTCAGCAGGCCACATACAGTAGTTTATCAAGTATCTGTGATTTTAAACAGGAAATTATAAGAAAAGGCAAACCAAAAACCAAGCGGGATGATGAGACGTTTTTGTGACATCGAGCTTTGCTGTATTTATCTATTTTTAGAGTTCTTTTTTTGCTTATTTTTTTGTTGTCCCTTGTGTGTTGGGAAAGGTGTTTGACATGACCTTTCGAGTTCATCTCTCTAGGTCTATGGTTACATTGTTTTTCCAGAATGAATGTTTTTTCTGGCTGTGCTTCCATGGAGCTGGCTGATTTAGGGCCTTTCAGAGCTTTGTCTTTCAGAGGAGACAGGTGGCATTTCAGCTCAATCTTATCATTGCGGGGAGGGGAGGTCAGTGGAGGTCACATAAACTAATTATAAAAAGTCTTCTTACCCACAGGTGTCACTGCGGGCTCCTCAGAGAGGCTTTGCAGTTCCTGCATTATGGGCTGATCTATACAGGAACTTTTAATTAACCTCTTAGATTGTAAGCTCCTGTGAGCAGGGTCCTTACTGATCTTTTTTCAATTGCTGACGTGCTTATTGCTATATAAATTATAACTCTGTTCCTACGTAAACCCTCTGAAAGGCCCTGCAGAAATAAAAGACCTTATTTATGATGTGCGCCATTTAGCATCTTTCTGGTGGCTATAGCACCAGTTTTGGAGCACCAGCATCTTTTTCTTTTTTGTCGCTGCTATTTTGACTACAAAGTCACAGCACCCAATGCTAACTAATTTGCTTTGATTGTTGCTATAGGTATTAGCCGACCTGTTGGAGCCAACTGCTGATTATACCAGTGCCAGTGAGCGGTGCTGGTTGGTATTTCATATAAGTTCATTACTAACGGTGTCAGCAGATGAGCGTCTGTATAGCGGCGCTTAGAGTGACCGCTAGTAGATGCTGTAAGCGATATTGGGCGCTGTAACAGAGTGCCTCAGTCGCTGTAGTAACCCGGCCCGCATTGATGAATGTAATGTATGTTGGGTGCTGTAACACCAGTACAGCACTGCAGGGTGCGACCGATTCTCAGCGCTCCACACCATATTTAAGAAAAAGGACACACACAGCGTCAGTGCTCTAAATCTGGTCGCTGTAGCATGTGTGATTAAAGTCTGTTTTTGAACACATATACATCATTAACAAAGCGAAAACAAATGGAATGACATTGTTTTAAAACTGGGACAATAACAATTTAGTGCCAGACCCGTAATGACAATTCTGCATAAAAATATAAAAAATCAAAAAAGTTTCTAAAAATATTTGTTTGCAGCCAGGAGAGGTCACACAACACCCAGGGGTGATCAGCCCGGGAATCTATAAGATTCCCGGGCCGATCACCTCAATCACCGCGGGGCATCCGAGATCGGAATGTCCCGCGGGGTGAAACCCCCCCAAAAGCCCCAAAAAACCTTACCTTATCGGCGACGGATCAGCCGCCGCCGCCTCCCGCGCGCCCCTCTAGCAGTGCGCGCGCCCGCGCCGGCCGTTTGTGCACGGCCAGCGCGGGCGCGCGCCCTGTAAGAGGGATGCGCGGGAGGCGGCGGTGGCTTGTCCATCGCCGAAAAGGTAAGGTTTTTTGGGGCTTTTGGGGGGGTTTCACACAGCGGGGCATCCTGATCTCAGATGCCCCGCTGAAGTGGACCAACACCCAGGATAGTGAAAATCCGGGGTGTTGGTCCACTTTAAACACAACTAATGAACAGCCATTGAAATGTATGGGAGAGCGACACTGAGCTCTGGAAGATAGAGTGCCGGCGCTATACACTGAGCCGCCTGTAATAATACATTGGACACTACATGCCGCTGTTAGAGGCGCTCACCAGATTTGCTTTCATAAATGTGGTTTTGTGTACAGCGCCCAGCATTCACCAGACGCTGCCTGCCACTACGAGGCACTACCTGGCGCTATCCCGTAAATAACCCCCTAATTACAGTTACCTGATATCACTGCTAGGGACAGACTTTACAGTGCATTTTAATTTGTTTTTGTCCAAATTATACATTGCTAAGCAAAAGCAAAAATCAAATGAAAAACAATTTTACAACAAAAAATTACATTTGGCAACATCTATGTCCTTCGTTTCTATTATCGACAAGTCACAATGCAAGTTTCTGTACAAAAAAGTGTGTGTAATATTAACGGCCTTATTTATCAAGGGCTAGCGCCAGGTAGTGTCTGACGAGCGCCAGGTACTGCCAGCTAATGGCGGCTACCGAATCAAGTACGCCCGGCGGCGGTCACAATGACGCATTTATCACGCTAAATGAGGCTAGCGCCGGCGAGAGCGTCAGATTCATCATGTAGCCGACTGCAACGAACAGCGCCGCTGCTAATCCCATCACAGCGACAGGTATGACCTGGCGCTCCCTGGCGTGGTCCAATGCATTTCAATGGAGCAATCTTTAAATAATCATAATTAATTGCTATTAATGTTTTTTTTTTTTTTTTTAATGTCAAAAATTCTGTGACCACTTCTGCAATGTTAGGATTTTTTTTTTAGTAAAAAATTGTGCAGAATTGATATTACAGGTCTGATATTCATGTATTCATATTACAAAATGTTTAGAAAAACTTGTATAATTTTTACATATAAAAAAAAAAAGGTTGTTTGGGGGTTAAAAACTACTTTACACACATCGCCGCCAGCGTTCTGGGGTTTAAACAAGGAATTCACAGCGCGAGAAATTTTTGAGCGTGATTTGTTAATGAATCTGCAGCAAGCCGTTCGCTCTGGCCATTCGCTGTCAGGCGCACCCATACAACGCGGAACCTGTGAAACAGCGACCCCTAACCCCGTATTCAACATTACCGCACACCGACTGAGTCGCTGTCAACAAGCAAACCCCGGCCAAGCACAGCGAATACTAGCTGGCGCTGTGAAAATCACGCTACTGGCGCTCATCTGTCGCTACCTGGCGCTATTAATGAATCGGCCTCCCTGTAGGGATGAGTGAATCGATTCGGACGAACCCGAATTCGTTCCGAATTTCAGGAAAAATTTGATTCGGAACGAATCATCGATCGATCGAAGTTTTCCTTTAAACTCCATTTATTTCAATTACAGCCATTGTAAAATGGTGGATGGACATGTCCGGACATGTCCCCTGGGGCAAGTTATCATGGGAAGGTCACATGCAGCCTATCAGCAGCCAGGAAGCCCGGTGACGTCACAGTGCTATATAAACGGCGGCCATCTTGCTTGTGCACATTTCAGCCTTGCATTGCAGACAGAACAGAGGTTGCTGCAGACAGGGAGAGACTAACAGACAGGCAGGGAGAGTCAGGGAGACCCACAGAGACCCACACAGTGCCAGGGAGAGCCAGGGAAAGATAGGGAAAAATCGGGAACGATCCAGGCAGGGACAGCAGAGAAAGTGACAGGGAAACTTTTTTTTTTTATTTTCACTTCACTTCATTTGCCAGATCAGTTTTAAATTGCTTTTTTTTGTGCTGTAAATATTCCTGGCCACTGTGCATCCCATCCCTATCTGTTGCAATCAAGCATTTCTTGTAACTCGATTAGTTTTAATTTTTTTTGTACGCTGTAAAAACCCCAGCCCACATGGGCATACTATTTCAGCACATTTGACCCTATCTGTTATACTAAATCAGCTTCTAAAGGCTCTGTTTTATTAATATATTGCATTTTGAATTGGTTTTGTGCGTCCTGTAAAAACACCAGGCCACATGGGCATCCCAAACCAGCACATTTCACCCTATCTGTTATACTAAATCTGCTTCTAAAGGCTCTGTTTTATTAATATATTGCATTTTGAATTGGTTTTGTGCGTCCTTTAAAAACACCAGGCCGCAGGGTATCCCAAACCGGCACATTTCACCCTATCTGTTATACTAAAGCAGCTTCTACAGGCTCTGTTTTATTAATATATTGCATTTTGAATTGTTTTTTTGCGTCCTGTAAAAACACCAGGCCGCATGGGCATCCCAAACCAGCACATTTCACCCTATCTGTTATACTAAATCAGCTTCTAAAGGCTCTGTTTTATTAATATATTGCATTTTGAATTGGTTTTGTGCATCCTGTAAAAACACCAGGCCACATGGGCATCCCAAACCAGCACATTTCACCCTATCTGTTATACTAAATCAGCTTCTAAAGGCTCTTTTTTATTAATATATTGCATTTTGAATTGGTTTTGTGCGTCCTGTAAAAACACCAGGCCACATGGGCATCCCAAACCAGCACATTTCACCCTATCTGTTATACTAAATCAGCTTCTACAGGCTCTGTTTTATTAATATATTGCATTTTGAATTGGTTTTGTGCATCCTGTAAAAACACCAGGCCGCATGGGCATCCCAAACCAGCACATTTCACCCTATCTGTTATACTAAATCAGCTTCTAAAGGCTCTGCTTTATTAATATATTGCATTTTGAATTGGTTTTGTGTGTCCTTTAAAAACACCAGGCCGCAGGGTATCCCAAACCAGCACATTTCACCCTGTTATACTAAAGCAGCTTCTACAGGCTCTGTTTTATTAATATATTGCATTTTGAATTTTTTTTTGCGTTCTGTAAAAACACCAGGCCGCAGGGTATCCCAAACCGGCACATTTCACCCTATCTGTTATACTAAATCAGCTTCTAAAGGCTCTGTTTTATTAATATATTGCATTTTGAATTGGTTTTGTGCGTCCTTTAAAAACACCAGGCCGCAGGGTATCCCAAACCGGCACATTTCACCCTATCTGTTATAACAAATCAGCTTCTACAGGCTCTGTTTTATTATTATATTGCATTTTGAATTGTTTTTTTTGCGTCTTGTAAAAACACCAGCCCGCAGGGTATCCCATATTGCCAATTTTCATAGTATCTGGTGCAGAGAAGCAGTATCTCACTTTATTTAGCTTTTGCTTTTTAAAGAAAACACATTTTATTAAGTGCCTTTTGCGCATTTCAAATACATAAAAATGTCAGGCAGACAAGTGGCAGGATGTTCAAAGAGGTGGCCAAGATTCAGCAGGCAGAGGTCACAGCAGACTAGGGGCAAGTGGCAGCAGGAGTCGCGGTGAGAGACCTGATCTGCCAGTATCTTCTAGCGGTCGTGTCTCCACCAGTAACGCATCTGCCGTGGTAGATTGGTTAACGCGGTCATCCACATCATCACAAGTTACATCTGACACCCCCAGTCTAGGGTCGGTAGGTTCCTCTGACACAACCCTGAGTTGGCTTGGCCTGAGAGCAGTCTCTGTCCTCCCATTGCCTCTGTCCTACGCCGTTCCATCCCCCAGCGACGTATCCTATGCTTTGGGTTCAGCTCCACCCTTTAGTGAGGAGGACGATCAGATAGAGGACAGTCAGAAGCTACTGGCCAGCCAAGAAATGGAGGTGGCTTCCTTCGCTAGGCAAATAGTGATGTGGAGAGTGGCGTGGGTGTTGTTGCGAGCGTTCCAGCTCCTGCGCCAGACACTGTTGAGGAAACCGAGAACATCAGTGACGTGCAGCCACAACTCGGTGATGATGATGATGATGATGATGAAGCCGATCGCACTTGGGAGCCGGGTGCAGAAGGGGCTTCATCCTCATCATCAGGAGAAGAGGGGAACAGGTTGCCCCGGAGTCAGCAGCTGAGGCAGCAAGGTGTTAGCAGCATGGTTGGCAGTCAACATGGGGGCAGAATTGTAAAGCCTGGAGCCAAATGGGACCGGGGCCGGGGTAGAGCACCTGCTGCGTGGCAGGCTCCCTTATCGGGAGGTAGTGGAGCAGGGGTTCCTGGAGTTGGCAACAGTAGCAGTGAATCAGTGCGGGCTGTTGGTGGGAAAAGTAGCTACTCGGCAGTGTGGCAGTTTTTCCTCAAGCATCCGCGGGAGGGTAACAATGGCCACATGCAAGATATGTAGGCAGAAGGTGAAGCGTGGCCAGGGCCCAAATATTGGCACCACGGGCCTGCGTCAACATATGATGCGTCACCATAAAGCGGCCTGGGAGAACCGAGGCTCCGAAGAGGTGGTCCAGGCTGCTTCCTCACCAAGTGGCACGCCGCTCCCAATTTCTGCCAGCCAAGGCTCCAGCACCTCAGCCGAAGGCAGCTGTGCGTCATACCCATCCTCTGTCGCTCCTGCTCCTCCTCCTCCAAGTCATGCATCCCGCCAGCAATCCATCAGCGAGGCCATGTCCAAGAGACAGCAGTATTCGCCCACTCATCCTATGGCGCAGAAGCTGAATGTGCTCCTGTCCAAGTTGCTGGTGCTGCAGTCGCTCCCTTTTCAGGTGGTGAACTCTGCACCTTTCAGAGAACTGATGGCTTGTGCCGAGCCGAGGTGGAGAGTCCCAAGCCGTCATTTCTTTGCCAGCGCTGCACACTTTTGTTGAACAGAAGGTGGGCCAGTCCTTGAGGCTGTCGGTGTGTAGCAAAGTGCATGGCAGCGCCGACATCTGGAGCTGTAACTACGGTCAGGGACAGTACATGTCGTTTACGGGCCATTGGGTGAATGTGGTCCCTTTGCAGCAGCAGCAACTTGGACAGGTCACGCCGCTCCCTGGCCGTTGTGCCTGTGACACCGTGCGACTCCGCCTCCTCATCCTCCGCCATCTCCTCACCCTCCACTGTAGGCTCAAGTCTCAGTGAACCTCCAGCCTACCATGTGTAACTTCAATGTCAACCAGTGGCAGCTCATACGTGACACCTGCCGTTTGCTCAGGCTCTTTGAGGAAGCCACTTTATTTTTCCAGGAGTCACCAGGATTACGGAATGAACGACGTGATTCCACTGCTTCATGTACTACAGCACATGTTGGAAACCATGGCTGGTCAGGGCACTGGAGACATGGCGTCTACATCTTACGGCCACATGAACCCCGTTGGAGCTGAACTGGAGGAGGAAGAGGAGGAGGAGTGGCACAGTGCACAGTTTAGGTTTGGCAAAATGGCTGGTTTATCTAGTCAGTGGAAAGGAGAGGAGGAGCAGGAGCAGCCAGAGGAGCTAGAGGGTTGTGAGGAAGGTGAGACAGAGAACCCAGACACACCGTGGCAGTATGCAGTGGAGATAGAGACAGGTAGTCCCTCCGAGTCACTTGCGCAAATTGCAGGAAGCATGCTCACGTGCTTGCGTAGTGACCCCAGAATTGTTTCCATTTGTCAGCGGGATGACTTCTGGCTCTCCACCTTATTGGACCCTCACTTCTGGCACAAAATAGGGGCATTTTTTAAACCCGCCAAGAGGGAGGACAAACTGACCTACTACAAAGACATTCTACGTCAGTTGGCCGATGCCTATCTGCGCCATGGTCCATACTCTCGCAGGTCTGACTCGGGGGGACCTCTGCGCTCACCTTCCACTGCCATGGCTGCTGGGGGGGGTTGGCAGGAGCAGCAGCAGCAGCTCCATCAGCAGCAGCCTCAGTCTTCAGTCGCTAATGAGTAGCTTTCTACACCCGCATAGTGAGTCTACTCATGAGCAGCAGGAAGACCTGGAGCAGGACCTGAACCAGCAGGTCATGTCATACCTTGACATGACCATGCCAACACACCTTGAGGATCTGCTGGACTTCTGGGCAGCCAAACTTGACTTGTGGCGGCAACTAGCAGAGTTTGCCCTGGAAAAGCTTTCTTGCCCGGCAAGTAGCGTGCCATCTGAGCGGGTGTTTAGTGCGGCGGAGGCCATAGTTACGGCGAGGAGAACTCTGTAGTCTGTCAACTACAAATGTGGAGAAACTCACCTTTGTGAAAATGAATCAGGGATGGATCAGCCAGGATTTCCACCCACCAATGGCTGATGCATGCGACTAGATTCAGCATGGTGCCATGTTTTACACTTTCCAAATGGTGCACAACATATTTATGTCTTTAGGACAATTTTTGGGCTCCTGCTGATGCCAACTTCAGGGTGTGCCTTTCAGCCAAATTTTGGCCTCCTGCTGCTGCTGCTGCCATCTGCAGTGTGTCTTTAGGACAATTTTTGGGTTCCTGCTGCCAACTCCAGTGTCTCTTTCAAGCTATGTTTGGGCTCCTGCTGCTGCTGCTTGCAACTCAAGGGTGTCATTCAGCCAATTTTTGGGCTCCTGCTGCAAACTCCAGTGTGTCTTTCAAGCTAGGTTTGGGCTGCTGCTGCTGCTTGCAACTCCAGGGTGTCATTCAGATAATTTTTGTGCTCCTGCTGCCAACTCCAGTGTCTCTTTCAAGCTATGTTTGGGTTCCTGCTGCTGCTGTTGCTGCTTGCAACTCCAGGGTGTCATTCAGCCAATTTTTGGGCTCCTGCTGCTAACTCCAGTGTCTCTTTCAAGCTATGTTTGGGCTGCTGCTTCTGCTTGCAACTCCAGGGTGTCATTCAGACAATTTTTGGGCTCCTGCTACCAACTCCAGTGTTTCTTTCAAGCTATGTTTGGGCTGCTGCTGCTTGCAACTCCAGGGTGTCATTCAGCCAATTTTTGGGCTGCTGCTGCCAACTCCAGTGTCTCTTTGAAGCTATGTTTGGGCTGCTGCTGTTGCTGCTTGCAACTGCAGGGTGTCATTCAGCCAATTTATGGGATCCTGCTGCTCCTGCTGCAAACTCCAGGATGTCTTTCAGCCAATATTTGGGCTCCTGCTGCTGCCAGCTCCAGGGTGTGTTTTTCATGCAATATAGGGGCCCCTCATAGTGATGCTACCTCAACTCTCTGCAATTGTGCCGCTCTGCGATTCTAATAGTGATGCCTCTGATCTGCATGTCATAATTATTTACAGTATTATTTCACTCACTAACCCAGTACGCATTCAAAAATAGCCATTTTTAATAGCGATCCGTCGCAAATAAATTCGGACCGAAACTAATTTTGTCGGAAAATTCGGCGAATCAGCCGAATCGAATTTTTCAAAAGTTCGCTCATCCCTACTTATAAGCATAAAACACTTCAATACAGTTCTGCCAATTGTGCTCTATGGGATCATGACTTACTGTGCCACTATAAACTGGCACAGCCTTAACCAGACTTACCAGCGCTGTTACCCATACGTTGCTAGTGTTAAATTAGACATAGGCTGGTGGCCGCATTGACGCTGCCTGTTTTGGTCTCTTAACTTGCATGCTGAGTGCGTAGCACTCAGAAAAATGTTTGCGCTGAGTGGTATTAACAGGGACTGATGCTTCCTAGCTCCCCAATTGGTATTAATGTTTATCTTCAGCTGCTGTACTATTTATAGTGATGATACCAATTGTATATTTGTTAGGTTAGAAAACCCCGGTGTAAACAGAAGACACAGACATGGACAGCCCTTAGGGTGTTCAGATGGAGCGACTAATTCAGATGAGCTGAATTATTTTTTATTTTATTTTTTGATGTACTGGCACTGTTTTGGGCCAAGTGGAAAGGAGGCACCCACTGCTCAGTTCTGGCTCTGTGAGATTGGTTTTGGGGGGTAAGTGGGGTTCATTGTGTTTTGTCCCAGGATGTGAGGGGGCACCACATGCTCACGTCTTGCAAATTGAGTTTTTTTAGGAGTGGCGCACAGTCTCTTTTGTCCTGGGGTTAGGGGGCATTTCTGCAGTTGTGCCTTTCAATGTAAGGCTGGCCCCAGTTACAGAAACTAATAAAGTGCGTACTGGCTAAAGCCCTACTTTGGCAATTAGTGACATAAACTATTTGAGAGGGCTTAACTCCATACAGAGGTTAAGGAATAGCAGGCAGATTCTATGCTGCATAACTGCATGGCAGCGGCCATCTTGCCACACACATGATTCCAGCTTATATAAAAACCCAGTCCCACAGTCAAAATCGCCTCACACATCAGTGCAATCCTCCTTTATTGCTAGTACAAAGCCATCAGCTCTGAGGCACAGCTGAAAGAATTGTAACATTTTAAGATACATAATGTTTACACATACTGAATGATGTGCAGTAGATCAGTAGTGAACAGCGATAAAGATCCATTGGAAAATTGTGGGTTTTATTCCTCTTTAAAACAGAACAAAACCTAGCCCCCCCCCCCCCCCAGGTGTTGGTTCACTTAACAGGGGCTGCCTCATGGAACACCAGTTCTATTAAATCTCTCCATGCTCCCATGACACATGGTCATGTTTTTGTCCAATTAGAATAGATTGCAGTGCATAATAATGCCCTGCAATTTATTGTAAATAAACAAATTGCTTGGGAGCCTCCTGCGGGCTTATTCTCCAACTTTGCACACACACCATTAAAGCGGAACAAAACCCAGCTGGTCCGGATCAGATAGGATGCTCCGCTGTGTTAAACCCGCCCTGGGGCATCGCAGCACCCACTTCCTGTTGCTCCCTCCTCATTGTAAGCAAGCGCGACCATGCGCCGTTGGCCTGGGAAGAGGTAAGTTTTAAAGTGCGATTATGGGGGGTTTCACACAGCAAGGCATCTCAACTCAGGATGCCCTGGGGGTGCGGAACAAAACCCAGGAAAGTCAAAATTCCAGGTTTAGTTCCACTTTCAGATCATCGGAAGGAAGAGTTCTGAAGATTCCACCGTAGGACTACGCATGTGCTGCGGGATAAAATCCCAAAGTGAGTATCTGGCAAAATCAGGATTCCTCCGGGCAGCACTTTCACTCTTCCCTGGAGAAGCGTTTAATTTCTGCATTGGAGATAGTGGCCTCTTAAAGTTCATTAGATGGTCAAACTCATATATTAAAAATATCAAAAATGTTTTGGGGGTCTTGATGATACTGCCTTCCCCAGAAATAAAACATGTGGTTTTATTTTTACAAGCGATGTTCAAATTAGGAGTCTGGGAGCAATTCCAGTGACCATCAGAAGGTGTCTCCCAGCAGCTGCACTTCATCTTAAACATTTTACTGGCTAAAACTCTCCACTTCTCCACTATCCCATTGCTTTAGTGTTGCAGCTTTTTCCTTGCTCATGTCTGCCTTACTCTGAAACTACAGTGTTTATCTATAATAAGAAATCAAGGCAACTGGACGTTTTTCTTGAATATGTTTGAACATTCATTCCACTGGCTTGCTCAGTTCAGTATCTTTTTTAGTATCTAGCAATAAAAAGTGCTAGATGAAGCTCCAATCCACATCTCACCATAAACATAATTTAACTGTAATATGAGCAGTGTTGAAATGGTATTGTATATGTGTAGTGTGAATTTCCCATGGCCATCAGCAGTTACTGTGTCCTTAAAGCATGAGTACAGTCTCCAGGGTAACCCCCATCCTGCCACCCTCTCCTGGAGCTGAGGCAGGACTCAGGGCAGAAAAAATGTAGCAACCTCCTACTCCAGCAAAAATATTGTATGAATGTAACTTTCATAGGAAAGTTAGAAACATTAAATATATATATATATATATATATATATATATATATATATTTCTCTTAATCTAAGGCCCTTTATGTTGGAGACTCTGTTGAAGCTTCTGCTTGTCTCTGAATGTGATTTTGGGACTTTTGCCAGGCTGGCTGCAGTTTACAGTTATGACAAGTTATTACAGTAGATGGTGCTATGACCATTGCTTATATGTAGTCTCTGTATGCATGTCCTGCTGTGTTGTATTTCCTGTATATTAAGCTGCACCCTATCACTTCTTTTTCCTGTCTGTGTTATCCACCATGTCAAGGCGACATTCTCTTACTGCATTTATGTTTTAATAAATTTCACTAATGTCTATCTGGATTAGACTCTGCTGCACCCAGCACTCACACTCTACAACAGGTTATGAGCCCAGTGATTGAATTAAGCCACAGCGACAGGATAAAGTCCAGTGGCCGTCATAAGTGACACATAAAGAGGGTCTGTACTATATGGAAAGCAGAGCAAATGAGACAGCATTCCTCTTATACTAAACAGAAGGTCAAAGACACAATTTCTGATCCATGTGAAGGGAACTGGAATGCCACATTTAAAGTGACAGCAACCATACATTTCAAGGCTGGTGCATTGATAGAAGCTTTTTCACAGACCTCGATCTGAAGCAAAGAGACTACCTTTACCTTGTAGATCGAAGTAAAATACGTGCAGAGGGATATGGGCATGGAACCTTTGTATGCCCCAAAATTATGCGGGACACAATTTAGCCAGACCGGTGAAAGATGTTCTTTATGTTCCTATAGAAGGAGGACTCCTATCTTTGATACAGCCAAAGGACTCACTGTAAAATTTCAAGGTGACAAGTGTTTTATCCTTGATGGCAAGCAGACCATAGCAAGTGCCAAGCTGGATGATCATCTGTATCATCTCAGCACAGTGAAGGAAAAGGACTATACACCCATAAACACAATAACTGTATACACATGTGGCACAGGCGTTTAAGTCACAGACACCCAGAATGCATACAAGAACTACAAAAGAGGAATCTGACAAAGGATCTAGCAGTATCCCCTTGTTCAGTTACTGTTAAGTGTGAATGTTGTATTTCTTCAGGGCTTGCATAGGGAAAGAACCTGAGTTAGAATTTATGGACATGTGTTGTTTGTGTAATGATTGGGTATTGTTTTGTTTTACTGGCTTGACACCCACCTGAGTCTTGTGCCGCTTCCGTATCGGGTGGCCCCATCACCATGTACTCACCCTCTGATGATTTTGTAGGGACAGAGAAGCACAACACACCAGCACGTAGCAAACATGTTATTAGACTTTACATGCAGCATAACCCGTATGTTTTGGGGGTTTTGGCCTACTGGATTGTGCAGAGCTGTGGGCAGCTCCAAGCCCAACACACCCTCCTCTTCAGAGGGCTCCATGGCTGGTGGTGGTGCTGATTCAGAGGAGGAAGAAGACATTGGCAGGGTTTGGAGGCACTGCCTTACACCCACACCATGTCTTCTTGGCCCCACTGTTCGGACCCCTCGCCTCTGGGTGGGCTTGATCAGCAGCCAGAACTCTCCAGCTATAAAAGAAAATGTAATTTTGTAAAACATGTTACTCATTACTCTGATAGCTCACCTTCTCTGTTGTACATCCACTTACCTGGGAAGTTCTGGCTGTAGAACCTCCGCCCCCAGGGCCACCATTTGAGGTCTGACCAGTGATGCATTATTTGGGTGAAAGTGTAAGGCAATGTCCCCTTGCCACTCACATGGGCTGCCACTTCCTCTGCCAATGTCCTCTTAATATGTGTGTTGGGCTTGAAGTCATAACTTTGGTCCATGAAAGTCTGCAAACAACAAACAAATGCACATTGTTAACTTATGTCCTCTGTTTTTGTCTCCTTTAGCTCCACATGGATGCCCCTGTCCCTTTAAGTAATTTTCAGGGAAAGTGCAAGCACCAAAGCCTCGTATACGCTAGTGTATGCCAATGCTAACTAATCCAGCTCTCCCATCCCCGCAGACACACTTAGGCCAAAAGGCGCGCCTAACTCTCCACTCCGCTACTACAGGTGGATAGGGCTCGCTTACCGCTGCCAACAACAAGGCAAAGACAGCTCTCCAATCCCACAATAGTAGCGGATTGCATAGAAATGTCAAACCTAAATCACTTAGGCACCCCTGCGCCGTAATGATGCCCAGCCAGAGGTTCTGCTGGATGCTGTTGCCAAAAACTATGATCGACTGGCTGGGTCGCGGTCCTGCTCAATCCCCAAAGCAGTGCGGGAGCAGTTATGTTTGGTGATTGCCCACAACGTGACAGGGGCGGGGCCAGAACCCAAAGATGGGGAACAGGCCTAGAAAAAGTGGGAAGACCTGAAGGTGACTAAAGCCACCCTTTCCTTTGTTTGAATCTAGCTTGAAAACTGGTGTGGGAATCGCCAAAACTCAAAACAATTTACACATGCTGAGGAGCGGGTGTTGGGGATGCTCTACCCCAACACCTACCAGGGGGTGTCAGGCACCATGAACACCAATAGGCAGCATGCGCCTTCCAGTGGTAAGACTTGATAGCAAATTGTAGCTTGGCCAACCAAACACGCCACCCACCAATCTTAGTGGCACAGCCAACTTTGAGGGCTTGGCTGCTTACATTTTTGGGGCCCTGGAGGCAGTGTGGTAATGAAAAACTAACACTAATGTTGAGCTGGAGGGCACTCTGAACATCTGGATGAGACCATCAATATTATCTGGACACCTCCACCAGCTGCTAGAACCACGGACACTGGCCATCACCACTCCTCCCTGCAGCTCCAGCTTCATTCTGCCAGTAGCAGCCCCACAGAGCGCCCAGGAGGAAAATATCCCTGGCCTGCAGCCAGTCGTCACCTGTCTTAGGTAAGGTAGTGCCAAATCATGGAGACTAACTGGCGGGACAACAGCACCAAAATGCCAATAGATATTTTAAAGTTGTACATCAGACCGCCAGTTTGCTCCTTGAAGACCTGGCTGCAGTGGTTGTGGAGCAGCAGCGTCACCACCAGCAGATAGAGGAGGAGCAATGTGGACCTAAACATATCGAAACATATACTCTTCAGCAGCTGGGGGAACCAGGGCCACATGCATACAATTGATGGCGCCCATGACACTTGGAAACATAAATAATTACCTCAGCATTCAGATGATGAAGATTGCAGCTTTCTTCTGAACCAAAAGCACAAAACACAAGAAATAATTGAAACATTTTGAATGGAAGATGCCAAACCAGTAAAATCTCCCATGGAAACCAACTACCAGAGAGATAAACAGCCAAGATACACCACTACCAACTGACACTCAGTAATGCAATAGGGAAATTGCTGTGCATTACCACTGCTACAAGGTCTGACACAGCAGCAGCTATTGGAATCCTATGCAGAAAGGTTTCAATGCCAAGTCAGATGGACTGGAATGCTGTAAAGGGAGTCATTTGCTATTGGGATTTTAAGCTGGGAATGCTGCTGTTCTCGCTCCCCATTGAAGCCTATCAGAGCCGTTTGCGAATGACATATTGACAAAGGATTGGACGAGAACCCGTGCATGCGCCGCTGGACCGGGAAGAGATGAGTGACACAGGCCAATCTGGGGGGTTTCACACAGCTGGACATGCCCCTCTGGGGCATGGAACAAAACTTTGGATAGTCAAAATCCCAGGTTTTGTTCTGCTTTAACACTAACAGCTACACACTTTTCCAGAGGTTCTCAGTGTGCACACACTCACTCTTGCATACTCACACAATCACACGGTGGGATAATATTCATGGTCATGTTTTGTGGTGGTAAAACATTTTTGGTTTTTATACATGATAAACAGTGTATCTTTGTAATTTGGTAGTATTCTGTTACACACGTACTACATGTATTTACCATTTGGAAACAGAGCAGCTATTGCTGAATAAATATTGAGCTAGTTTACATTTATTGCACAAGGTTTGTCGAATTGGAAAAAAAAAATTTTATTCATTATTTCGATGATATATTTTGGGTAAAAGAAACCTGTATGAACATTATTAATATTACTGGTTAGATAAAGATTAATGTTGTTTTGGTTGTTGTTTCTGGTTAGGAAGGGCATAACAGAAACTGAGGCATGTGCTTAGGGCCAATGCTTTAATGCTCCCTAACATGTGCACCCCCAGGCAGAAGGACGAAGGGTGTGTGTGTATGTGTGTGTAGGGGAGAGAATACAAGGGGTTAAAGTGGACCAACACCCAGGGGGGATTGGCCCGGAAATATATAAGATTCCCGGACCGATCAGATCCCTCCCCGCGGGGCATCCGAAATCGGGATGTCCCACGGGGAGGAACCCCCCAGGAGGCCCACAAACCTTACCTCAGCCCCGTTCCATCGGCGCATGCGCGAGCCGCGGCCGCGTCTCGCGCTTCCCTCTAGCAGGGCGCGCACCCGCGCCGGCCGTTTGTGAATGGCCGGTGCAGGTGCGCTCCCTGTTAGAGGGAAGCGCGAGACGCGGCCTCCAGCGCTCAGAGCCAGCGGAGCTGGTATGCGCGTCCAGGCGGCCTTGGACGCGCATACCACAGCGGCTCTGAGCGCTGTGATTGGCTGGCGCGGTCACGTGGGAGCGGGGAGAGGTGAGTTTTTTTGGGCTTTCTGGGGGGTTTCAGACAGCGGGGCACCCCCGATCGGGGTGCCCCACCGAAGTGGACCAAAACCCAGGATAGTCAAAATCCTGGGTGTTGGTCCACTTTAACACACAATTTGCACCTGGAGTGCCTCCCCTCTACACACACACACACTTGTGTTATACTTGCTGGCTGCAACCTGACTCAACAAAAGAGGGTATGCACTCAAAATGCCCAAGGAAGCTTTGTAACATAGTTAAAAAAGACATATGTCCATCAAGTACAACTAAGCGATAGGTTTGAGTGATTTTTATTATAAACAGCTCATAGTGTCAGATTTTATTTTCTCCGAAAAAATGTTTATCCTTTTATGAAGCTGTCAGATGTTGATGCTTTAAAAGGAATTTATTTTCTTGGGTGTCGCTCCTCTTTGGTGTGGCATCCCAAATCGGTGTGTAACCCTAGCTTTCGCCAGAAAACGTACCTCTTCGTTGTTCCCACGTGGGCCGTTCAGCTGCGCTTTTTCCGCAGATGGATGGAGTGCCTCCTTGTCTTTAGAGAGGATTTTTACATACATATTTGTTGTATTGTATATATTTATATTAAAAGTTAACGACTCCTCTTATCAGTTTGGTGGCACTCCTCTGCACACTTTCCAAAATCAGCGCATCCTTTCTATTGACTTGTGCCCAGAACATGTAGTAGATAAAGGTAGATAAGATTAATGCATGGATACTAAATGTGCCCCTGCCCCACCCCCCCAGCTTGATGTCGAATAATTAAAGAAAGCTGGGTTCGAGGGCCTCTCCCAATATTAGGCAGCAACATTTGTAATACACTTTGCTTATTGAATGTAAGACAACAGTAAGATATAGTCATATTATTTCCTATGTGGCAGCTATAACTAATCCCCCTTTTCAGTCTGCCCCTCATATACAGCCTTACTGCTGGAGGAAAGTAGAAGTCTACAACTCCTTGTTCAGCTTCTAGGAGGTAATTGGCAAAAATACAATCCTTGCCTTTCCATCTCACTATTACTGGTATGGTGAGAGCATTTTCTGCTGGTGGCTATTGAAAGTGCATACCATCTCTGCTAGATTTATTGCAAGCATAGGAGTATTGGGAGGGAGCTAATGTCTACAGGTGGCAAATGCTACCATCTAGGGGGTGTGTGGGTGAAAATATGATAAAGAAGAATTTGATAAATGTCTTCAGGTGCCAAATGCTACATCCATCTTGGGGGTGTGTGGGCGAAAATATGATAAAGAAGAATTTGATAAAGAAGAACTCCAGAGGACCCCTCTGCTGAGGTATCAAAGGCTGTAAACTGACAAAATTACCCACTAGGTCTGCACAGCCACTGCTAGCAGCCAATCAAGTAGCTGGGCAGTTGTTCAGTACCTGCCCGGCAAACCCAATCAGTCACTGGCAGAACAGTGAAAGTGCAACCCAGTGGCGGTGACACAATATTTTTTTTTGCCTGTTTATGGGTTACCTTTTACTCTTTGCAAGGAGAGGTTAACAAGAACGCCCAAGGGGCCAAGGTTTCAATGGACTTTTGTTCATTGTTGACTGGATATCTGCTTTAAAGGGAAAGTCCAGTCTATTTTAAACGTAACTCTCAGCCCAAATGCTCAATCCCCGGTTTCAATGCCCTTGGCTCTAGTGTTGAATACGTGTTGAATAATGTGCTTATATGGCCCTGAGTGTCCCCTCTGAAATTAAAGAGGAACTTTGGAGGCCCTGGTGCCAAACCTCCAGGTCTGCCCAAACCCCACTTCCTGGGGAATCGAGAATTTGGATGCCCCACTGTGTGAAACCCACCTGGGTCACCCAAATCCCTTACCTTCCCTTGAGCCCTTGCCTGTGTGTGTACCTGCACCAGGCCTTTCTGAATAGGCAGCATGGGTACACCCACAGCTAGAGAAGTGAGCAGGGATGCATTTGGCCATGCAATTGGCATCATTCGGCTCTTCTGGCACACAGCCACTGTGTTGCTAGCAGAGTTGGGGAGCCGAGCCAAGCAAAACCACGTGCCCGAGCAGACCGCGCCTGTGGTGAGGGAATGGTGGAAAGGTGAGTGTCTTAGCTGATCCAAGGGGATACACACAGCTGGACCCAGGAGAGTGAAATTCTTGTTTCTCTAAAGTGGTCACATGATGCACTCCTTATGCTAAACAATGTGGGAGCCTATTCCAAGTGACCAGGAGCAGGGCTGCACAGCAAGTCCACCACAAGAATGCGCTGTTAGCCTCGGAGCTGACAGTACCTGAAACTGAAGAGCTGCAGCCCCCTCACGACTATGTCAACAATTGTAGGTATTGTAAAACAGAGAACATTTTTGTATGGCTGTAAAAGAGTTAAAGTAAACAGACCAGCAGTGCCCCCTGCATGAGAATAGAGCTTCTGATGGTGATGGACTGGGCTGAAATTCAGTCTGGGATATTAATGGCCCTCAACCAGCCCATGACAAGCTCAAAACATCCCCATGGACCCCCAACCTCTAACTCCATAATATGATCATGCAAAGAAAAAATACAAAATCCATAGTGCAACACCCTAAAATCCAAAGGGCTTTTTATTACTGAGCCAATAGAACACTCACATTTAAAACATTAAAACTGTGCATCAATCAAACAGTCCAAATGACCAACTCATGCTGCTCAATCCCCAAGACCTCCCAGGGGGAGAGGATGTCCAGGACCGCCGGCTCCAACGCGTTTCATCGCCCTCCGCGACTTTATCTAGGTGAGCCTGCACGGCAGTGATTGCTGTTTAAATACCCGATCTAGGGGGCGGGGTGAGTGCGTCATCCCACCACTCATCCAATCATAGTGATGCGCTAACCAATCAGAATAGAGCGCTTATCCTCCAATCCAGGCGCTTGTCACATCTCCCTGCAATACTTGACTGCTCCGTTCATCGGAACCCCACGAGGCGGAGCTTTTATCCTACGATGTAGACACTTAATACAAAGCTTTCAAACTATGACAGCTCCAATCACTAAACGAGCTGCAGGTACAGAAAGGAGAATTAACTCCTTCCAGCACTGGAGGAAGGACAAATCAATTGAAGCAAAAAATGCCCCAGCATTGCCAGTTATATGAAATATAATTAAAATGATAAAAATTATGATAAAAATTATGGTATAGGGATAAAACTAGCCTACTGGCCAGACTAGAGAGGCAGTTTGGATTGGCTATAGTACATCGAGATAGAAATCAGAAACAACACTCTTTTAAATGAAGAAATCAGTAGGGATCAGCTAAGATTTAGAGACATATGCTAAGATTTTTCATTTACGTCCTTAAGACTAGAGAAAAGAGTACACGAATGAAACTAGAACTTTCGTCTATTCTGTCAATTTGATCAACATCGCTGATGCCTTCATCTTGCCATAGGAAAGAGAATATAAAAAGAAAAAACTAATAAGAATATAGAAGATAGTGTACTTTAAATTAATTTTTAATCACACGCTTTATTCATCCTGTGGCTATACTGGTCTGCCTATCTGATTGCTTACTGTCTCTGCTCTATTTTATTACATTGACGTCTTTCAGCGGAAGACTTAACATTGTGACCTTAAACATTTAATGTATTATTCCTGAATTTATCCTTTACCTTGACTTTCCGTTGTATTAAATCAGCCCAGGTTAAGTCGGACTTGCATATTTCCCCACCCAGTATGAATAGGTGCACTGTGTAGCCCTCCTGCCCTGACCACCCAGTTTTATGAGAATTCGCAGTGAAGTAGAAGATCTTTCATTGTGCAGAGATGCTGGGCAACACAGATAGAGCATGGCATTGATCACAAACAATGCACCTTCTTTGTCTACTATCTCCTGAGCTAACCTAACATAATTTTAACTTGTGGTCAATGCTATCTTTATTCCCTTCAGGAGGAATGCTATTTGGCCGGCATTATTAAGAAATTTTCTGCACAATGTTTTGTGACTGAGCAATAAGCCATGATTCTATTAAAAAGCCATCTGTGTAATTAATAGCACATTTGTTCTCAGCCGCAGCTCAATTTGTCCATTAGTGGTGGAGAAGTTCAAGACAAAGGCTAACGCGGTTCACTTCTATTTTACAAGAATTTTCCAGGAAGTTAAAAAACACACGATAATTTATCAAACTGAAGACTTTTATTGAAAGATCAGAACAGACACTGCATCTTTTTACTCGCTTCATTGTTCCAGGCAAGTTTTTTTCAATATTTCTAGAACTTGTTGGTCCCCACCTTTTATCGTTAGCGGTCTAATAAAGGCAAAATGTGTAAATGTCTAATAAAAGCCATAAATAATAATAGATTGTGTTCTAAAGTCCCACATCAAAACGTTGTTGAATACCTTATTTCTGTAGCTGACATTTCAAGTCATGGCTTGGTTTTTTTCCCGTCTCCATACAGCCATTAAAAAGGGTTCCTATAGCCTGAAGCTGAACAAGCTTTACACAGAACTTTTTCCATATAAAAGATGGCCATAACACATTTTGGAGGTGTGTGGCTAAAAAAAGTAGAAGGCAGTTGGATGGTTTTATTTGTGGCTTTATGACCATAGAGGGACACCACTGGAAAGTAAAATGATCATTAAACAGCAATAATCAGTTTTTTGCCTCAGTGCACAGAAACTATTGTGAAGCTACCATAACTATACAGGCCATGAATAGAGCATTTTGAATATACAGGGATGCTGCTGGGAAATTTAGCTGACTGTTAACAACAACCAGATTTGCAGCACAAATCCATGTTGAAGATGGCACCCTAAATGGTTGACTGGCTAGGCATAGTGTATCCTCCTTCCTATCTCCTTCCTTTCTCTTCTAAAAATGTCCCAAACCTTTTCTGAAGGAGTATGGGTAGAGCTGGGTTTGAGATTCAATTCCCAGTAAAATGAAAAGGTAACCATTAATAGGTCTGTATTAAAATTTAGGCTTCACAAAGAACCCAGGTGATCTGAAATATGTTGTGGTTTGGGATGCCCTGATTTGTGGAATGCTACTTTTAATGCAGACCTGTTAAAGGTTAAGTTTTCATTTTACTGGGAATCGACTGGATACATCAAACCTTGCTTCATATAAGTTTGGATTACGACCAAACCTTTAGAATGGTGAGCTACTTGTTTTTTTTATTTATATATATATATATATATATATATATATATATATATATGTAGAGCTGGACAAAAGGGAGCAGCAAAAGAAGAAGGGTGTGTGTGAAGTCGGCAGCATGACTGGGATGTGCAACGGGGTGGTTTGAGGCCCAAAGTGACAAAAACCTCCACATTGATGAACATTCCTGTGTGCCCACACCCTAACCTTCCAACTGTCTTCTTTTCTTTATACTTTTTGGTCCAGTACTCCTCCAATTGGTGCCTTGAATTGGCAGCATGGGCTTCTGACTCATGAAGATCCTCCCATCTCTCAATTCTTACCCTTTACTTTGTACCACAATCTGCCACTCTCTACCTGCTTTAGTGAAAAATGCATTTATTCTGCAACAATAATGGCAACCTCTGTGTGAATAGTGGCTGGCAAAGCAGAAACCACTTGCGTCGGCAAACTGAAAGCTCAGATTAACTTGCAGCTTGCTCTCGCTGGCTCTGACAGCTAGAACCCATTGATAGGAGGCGTGCACCAGACTCGCCCCCCCTTTCATCTGGGCGTGCGCAATCAGCACTGTCGGAGCCAGCAGGGGCGTGTGCAGCTGGCTCGGGAGCTGATCTGAGCTTCCAGTTTACTGGCACAAATGGTTTCCTCCACTATTCACACAGTGGTTGACCTTATTGAAGAATAAATAGATTTTTCACTACAATAAAAAAAGGTGAGCCATGTTTCTTTTTTGCAGCAATCTGGTAAGTGCACCCACGCTAAAATGAAACTTTAATATCACGGTGTTATTCCGGTTTAAACATACTAAAACTGAAGACCAAATACATGCCTGAAAGTGTTTGTATTTATCCAATGTGTCAAAGCCAAAAAAATTAAGACATGGATGAAGCCTAATGATCTGGTTGATTTAGAGTCTGTAGCGAGACCAATGTTTTGTTTTAAAACCTATGTAAATATGTATTTGTTTTTTGGCCAGTCCAACCATAGGAAAATGTTAAGCAAATATAAAGTACCACTAGCATCCCAAAGGCAAAACATACAGTGTGCTTAGAGTAGCGATGTGTGTGACTTTGAGAAATGTCTGCCAAAGAAGCAGCCTGGCGTTACTTTCAATTAAAAAAATCTATCATCTCAGAACAAGAAACTATTAATCAAATATTACTATCGTGTGCTCCTGTAATTACACATTTGTACTTCTAATCCTATTTTCTGCAAATATGAATAACTTCTCAAGGGATATACAAAATATTAGGCTTTTGCTCATTTTCCAGTAAAATTATTTCTATTATTTCCTTGTACACAAATTAACATGTAGAATTCTGTATGCTGTTGTCTTGCCGCCCATATTTTTTCAGTAGAAAGTTGTTTATAAAGTGGCAAACAGCTGCCAAAAAACATGCAAACTTTTATAAGAAATATTATTTCTTCTAATTAAAGTTTGTTTGTCTCCTGGACCCAGCTGGTGGAAAATGACAAGGTTACACGTGCAAATGATATAATTAAATGTATATGGTGGCAATTGCTGATTACAGAGCTGTATGGTGGTGACTTGATCAGTGGTTATGCAGGATTTGCACAGGGCTTTGTAGAAAGTCCAGTAACATCCCTGAGGAAGAAGATTATGGTAATGATCTGCTGCAGATTGGCAGGATTACCAGGGCTACTTCTGGTTGTACTTGGTTTTGTAATAGGACCAGTAATAGAGAGAGGAGGACCAGGGCTTAGGAGCACTTGGTGGTCCAAATAATTCCAAATGGTACACCTAAAATAATATCTCAAATACCATACTGAGTACATGGCTAAAGCAGGACATATGTGCTTAAAAATGCATTTGCAAAGAGCTTTGGGTCAGTGCTGGCCTTGGAAGGCAGCCTGTACAAGACTGCATGGTAGCACCACTTCCCTTCAGAAAAACACACTGTGTGCATTCCAATGGACCCCCCGCCTGTGGTAAAAATTGTGAGATTTACAAAAAGGCTGCCATTTTAGCCTTAAGGAGAAACAACACCTGATTTTTGGGGTGTTGTTCCTCAATGCAGTGGCATCCTGAATCGGGATGCCCTGCTTTGTGTATCTCCCCAGGATCCCTGAGTCACACACCTTCAAGTCACACCTATGGTGCATACTCGAGCTGAGAGTGAGTGTGCTGATTACGCTCAACCAATGAGCATGCTCACTTTCCCCCGACTCCCTTCAGCTCCGCAGATGGCTAAGCAGCCAAGCGGCGCCAAAGGGAACCAAGTGCACCCCCATCCTCTGATATCTCTACTCTGTTATGATGTTTCCCATGCTGGGTGGGGAGACATCTGGTCTGGTGATTTTGACCCATTGCTGTCATCACTGGGATATATAAACTGCGAGCCTAATAAGACGCCGTTCTTGCTGTGGTTATTTGGCAACCAAGATTCTCTGTCTGCGCACTATGGCTCCTCAGACGCCATATATTGCCAGTGTTGATGTAGGTAAAATATTTAATCTTTGATTATGTAAGTATTTGTCTGATAATCTGGCTTAACCAATCTTCTAAAAGGGCATATGCCACAAAGCTCAATACGGACTGTTTGTGATCCTTTCCCCTCGTCTTCACCCCTCATCCTTTAGACTGTAAGCTCGCAAGGGCAGGGCTTTCTCTCCTATTGTGTCTTGTACTCAAAATATCCATTGTCAACTCTGTAAAACTGCATTTGATATATTATATGTACCGTATGTTTCTACCCTGTCTGTAACTACTACTTTGTAAAGCGCTACGGAAGATGATGGCGCTATATAAATAAACAATAATAATAATAATAATATTTGACATTTGATTACAATTGACTAAAAAGTATGCTTCAAATCACCTGTGTGTATTTCATTATATTAGTCTCTTAATAAAGCTTTTTTAAAGATGTATCTGAATCTTTGAACAATATCTGTTGTCCAGGATCAGAATCCTTTATTTCCACCACGTATTTATAAGCAAATATACAAGCAATTTTCTTACTGCAAGAGTGGTATACACCAGTTCCTCAAGAACAGTAGTAGCCTACACCATACTCAATTCCCCTTATTGAGTTCAAAATATTAGTAAATACAGTAGTAATATGTACAGAATATCTTCATAAATGTAGTGATCAGGTAACTGATCTACTGTAGTATGCCGTTATTCAGCAGGTTAATGGCTAATGAGAAGAAACTACTCTTGTGTCAAGCTGTTCTTGCCCGTGGAACTGTATCAGCATCCAGATGGGAGCAGACCAAAGAAAGGTTATCATGGATGAGAAGAGTCAGTCCAAATTTGGAGTCCTTAAAGTCCGTTCATCACCATCTTTGTGATCCTTGCCAGTTTATTTTGTCCCACCAAGAGAACCCTCTATAACATGCCTTGAAAAAGGAGCACATTACAGACTCAATGGTTCCTCTGTAGAGTTGGGGTAGAAAGTAACGTCTCTGCTGAGCTGAGTTGCACATATTTTGAGGCAGGTAGAAGATATGCCATCTGGGTATGGTGCCATCCTGGTGTTTAGGCCAAGGAGCAAGCGCTCCACTTATTTATGCCTGACAGTCAGATCCCCGCTCCCCTTCCTCTCAGGATTTCTAATGGTAAATTGGGAGGAACGTTTGCAGAGGGATTTCAAAGGGTTGTGTCCACTGAGGATGTATTCAAGGCATAGCCAGTTTCCTCTAACCTGCAAATTCAGTTCCACGGCAAGATGTCTAATTGGGGCCTCTATGTTGGAATGGCTGTTTTGATTTATGATTACTTTCGGCTTCCCGCAGACTTCACTTGAGTTACCACAAGAGAACATCTCTTCCAGTTTTTTGGCATAGTTCATTCGTACCATTTGTACAGTATGCTTTATTCTGATGATGGGGCACCACTTGCTTGCACTTGCCAGATTAATTTCTAGGTGGTGGGGGGCCTATTGGAGGGAACATCCACAGGCATTTGGTGTGCCTTCACCCCCCAGAAAGGCATCTGGCAAAGGCACAGCTTGCTTTATCAACACATATACTAAAACTGGAAGGATGCAGAGAAGATTAGCATGGCACGTGGACGAACAGCCATTATTTAGCAACTTGAAGATGTACAGAGAGACTATTAGTTTTGTGAATGTCTTTTTTACTTTTGTAATATTGTACTGAAATAATGCAATCTTCTCTGTCTGACCACTAGAGGTCAATAGAAGACACAATAAATACACAAGTCCTTTTTTTCCCAAAACTTTATTTTCCTTTACATACAATGGTGATACAGTGAGACCCAGGTCCTAATTTTATTTAGTAATATACATATAGGTGGGTGGTACCTAATAGGCTGTGAGGAGCATGAGGCCACAAAATCTGCTTCAGGTGGTATCTGCATATAGAAAATTCCTGGACTAATCTGACCACACTTGCCACATTCATTTATTTCTGTATATTTTACTTGCTCAGTCTTGGCCAATCTTTCATTTCCTTCTAGTATTCATTGTATTATCTTCTCTGGCTGTCATCTCCTCACACATTTGTGATGCAATCCCACAAGTTCATCACCCAGGCTTCTGAAGCCTCAAGGCTTTGCATAATCCACCACCAATGCAACCTGCAGCTTTAGGCCCAGCTGTGTGACACGCTTTGGCAGCCAGTACCCCCTCTACCAATGTTTTATTTCTTTTATCCTTATATGTTTCCAACTGCTTGTCCACACAACTTGTTATTTAGCTATTTCTTCATTCATGTCATCTCTCAACCTCAAGCTAAACATGGACAAGACAGAACTGGTAATTTTCCCACCATCTAACTCCCTCCTGTCTAAAAACATCTCACACCCCCGTCCCTTCCTCTCACCTGACACCGCTAAAATGTTAGTGCATGCCCTGGTCATATCCCGACTGGATTACTGCAACATCCTTCTTTGTGGCTTACCAACTAACAGACTGGCACCCCTCCAATCTATCCTGAACTCTGCTGCTCACCTCATCCATCTCTCCTCTCGCTCCTCCAGTTCTGCACCTCTCTGCCAATCCCTGCACTGGCTGCGAGTCCCACAGCGAATCCTGTTCAAAACTCTAACTCTCGCATACAAAGCTCTCTCCAACCAGGCCCCTCCCTACATCTCATCTCTAATCCAACAATATCAACCTAGACTCAGTCTTCGCTCTGCTGCCGACCTTCTCCTGTCCTCAACCCTGGTCACCACCTCTCATGCCTGCCTCCAAGACTTCTCATGTGCAACTCCAATCTTCTGGAATTCCCTCCCCCACCCAATCCGCCACTCCACAACTCTCAAAATCTTCAAAGGTGCCCTTAAAACTCACTTATTCAGACAAGCATATAATCTGGCTTAACCAATTTTCTAAAGGGCACATGCCACAAAGCTAAATACTGACGGTTTGTGGTCCTTCCCCCTCATCTTCACCCCTCTTCCTTTAGACTGTAAGCTCGCAAGGGCAGGGCTCTCTCCCCTATTGTATCTTGTATTCAGAATATTCATTGTGAACTCTGTAACACTGCATCTGAAATTGTCTATGTACTGTATGTTTCTACCCTGTCTGCAATTACTACTTTATACAGCGCTACGGAAGATGATGGCGCTATATAAATAAACAATAATAATAAATATAATTTAGGTCTCAGAGAATAGGGAGTTCGTCCTCCGCTCTTGGTAAGTTTAACAACAGCAGGTCTGAACGGTGGAGCTGCACTGGACAAAGGGTGAGAATGCTCTAGCTGTTATTTTGCTTTACAAGGACAACCCCTTTTAATCCACATGCATAGTGTTGTACTAGTGTCATTCTTTCATGATATTGTGCTTATTTCACTAAAGGTTAATTACTGAAACAATATTATCTGTGAGACAATCTGTTATAGAGAGTTTCCTACCAAAGGGGTGAAGGACGGCATTACGACAGGGGCAGAGGACACCCAGATTTCTGGAGCCCCCCCATGTATAAACCTCCACAACTTCCCTGTTTCTATAACCTGCAACTCGATCTCCCAGCTAAATGTGGTCCATGATTGGCTGGTGGTGGTCACATGGTCCCTGTATCCACTGGCTCCCAGAAAAAAGGGAAGCTTCTCTGGACCATGTGACACCCTGCTGGAGGTCTGTTTTGCCCTCTGCTGCTTCTGCCCTTGATGGAGCAGTCACAGCCAAAGAGTGACCGAGACTTGGGTGAGGCAAGACCAGGAAGGCTCGAAACACAGCCAGGGAGTGGGCAACACTTGAGTGAAGCGCATTACCACAATGCTTGAGTCTCATACGCTATGTTGCCACTGACTCACCCACTTTGTGCACGCTCGAATCTTGCACACTCTGCTGCCAAAATTGTATCCAACACAAAAGCATCCGTATCAGATGGGGGAGGCTTCCCCCACCACTGGTACACCACTGGTTGAGGGCAGTGTTGGACAGTGGCCCAGCTGAGGAAATAACTTTTGGGACCCACCAGAGAATTTTTTTCTTGAGGCCCATTAGTAATCATTCTTGGGGCCCACTAGATAAAATCATTCTTGGGGCAACCAGAGAAAATCGTTCTTGGGGTTTACCAGAGAAAAACATTTTTGGGGGCCATCAGATACAATCGGAGGATCCTCTGGTGCTCTGGTGTGCCAGTGAGACCATGGTTGAGGGGAATGCTCCCTTTACAAAGCTTCAAAAAATATTGTCCCAGTGCAAATAAACTTTATGGGTAACACATTCTTCCTGTGCTTCTGGGCACACTTGCTTATGCGTTTATGCTTTATTACTTTTAATAATTTTTGGGACCCAACCAAGAAAATCATTCTTGGGGTCCACCAGAAAAAGTCAATCTTGGGGCCCACCAGAGGAAATAATTCTTTGGGTCCACCAGAGAAAAACATTTTTGGGGCCCACCAAAAGAAATCATTATTTGGGCCTGCTAGAGGAAACAATATTTGGGGTCCAGCAGAGAATAACATTCTTGGGGCCCACTACAGAAAATCATTATTTGGGTCCACCAGAGAAGAGGTTGAGGGGAACGTCCCTTTAAAAAGCTACACAAAATATTGTCCCAGTGCATTGAAGCTTGATGGGTAATACATTTTTTCTATGCTCCGGGCACACTTGCTTATGCTTTTACTTATGTAAGAATTGTGCGATTGTGCAAGAGCAATCAGTTCCCATTTAAACGCCATCTCCAAGCCGTCATTTTTCCTGCAGTGTAATAATATTTTCTGGGCTCTTATATGTATCCGTTTTGCTGCAGAGGGATTTCTGCTCGATGTTTCACTGGATGAAATGAAAGCAAAACCAAAGAGCACTTGCTAAGAAGCTTGACGTTGTTGGTGTTCCTCATAACAAAGGAAGTGCTTATAATTTTTGTGAGCTGCCCCCCTTAATCTATACACATAACTGTCCCATTGCTGAAGTACATTATATTAGTCTATTCGCTTTTCAGTGGTGTGAATGTTTGAAAGAGAGCATTTATTTTACCTAAGAAAACAATTTAAGATTCAGGGGTCAGTATTTTAGAATCACAGACTGCGGCTGTATTGAGTAAATATGTCAGAATGAAAGGTCTGGAATTCTGACATTAACACAACATTTCAGATATGTGTCACTTAGCAACAAGGTGTATATGAAGCCAGGCCTGCCAATCAAAACACGGTTTGCTGCTTCCAGGTTCTCCAAGCTAAAGAAATCCCACTGAACCCTGGAATTATTGCAGCACAAAACCAAAGAATATTGTTAAATGTATCTGAAGACAGTGGCGGACTGGGGCAAAAATTATCCCTGGATTTCACCAGCCCCTAACGACCCCCAAGACATTTTTTTTGAGGCCCTCCAACCATGATGCCTGGGCTATAACATTATGGCATAGGGTTCCCTGGCTTGTGGTTACAGTGGGGCTAGGTACAGGGGGCTTACAGGGAAACTAAGGGGGGCAGAGATTGAATGAGGGTGTTAAAAGCAGCAGCCCAACTGGCCCCAAAGCAGCGAGGGCCACCAGGCATTGTCCATCTGGCCCACTGGGCATCCCATCCCACCCCTGTCTGATGATATGTAAAAAGAAGACATTTCATTTTTATCATTGTCATAGCATGGGACATCCAGTAGCATTCTATGGGATCAAATCACAATTTGCCTAAAAAAAGTTTAGAGGCCCTGATGCAATAAAAAAATGAATGCCTTTTGACATGTTTAAGTTTTGTTTGATGCAGCAAAGCCTTTCTTTATTGTGTAATGTTGTGCTTAAAATACATGCACCTGAAAAAAGTGTGCGATCCAGCTGTGTTTTGTAACTTTTTTGTTACTAGTTATTGATTGTACTTTTTATACCTGCCAGAAGCATAACTTCTCTTCCTCCAACACCCTTGATTGAACTTGATGGACATATGTCTTATTTCAACTGTATTAAAGCGGACCTTCACTCTAAATAAGAGCCTATCTTATCTGTTTCTTGCACCCTGTACATACAGATTGCTCACATTAAAAATCATCCTACCTGCATCTACTGCATGTTATGAGCCTTTAAACATCCAAGATGGCGGCTCATGGGCCATCGGGCAGCCTGCAAACAGGAAGTGTCTTCTGACTGTGTCGCTCTGCATTCTGGGATTGCTGTCCTTTCCCTGGCCCCAGCTCTGCTATGTTTGTGCAAAGCTCACCTATAACCTGCCCCCTGCACTTTATCCCGCTCTCCTTTCCTCAGTATGTGTGACGCTTCTGAGGCAAGATGGCGGCGCCCGTATCCTAGAGCCCTGAGCAGAGTTGCAGCCCGATAGGGGAAAGAATAGTAAGTGAGTACACTAAAAACTTGAAATATATTCATTTTAGATGATGGGGAATAGTTATTTAAGGGTTTAGGCTTTTCATTAAATCATGGTGAAGGTTCAGTTTAACTATGTAACTATGTATAAAAAGTCTGCTTTACATTCCCACGTCTTATTAAATGAAATGAAAAAAAAAAAAGGATTCCCTCCTCCCTGAGCCAACCAGCCCAGGGCTAAAATCAAAGGGGCTGACAACCCATTTAGAGGCTAAACAGAGCTTTAGCCGGGCCTGTTCGGTCTCAGAGCCCTGGGTTGCCAGCAGAAGTCTAGTCATGTTTTAACCTCCCTGCCCTACTACCCTCGGTTGGTGCTAAGGCAGGATGGGTGGGGAGGGGGTTACAGAAAAAAACACCTCTTACTTTGACAGCAATCCAGGGTTTTCCTCGACACACTGCAGAGTGCACCAACTCCGTGAATGGGGGCTGCCTCTCTCTGCTTCCTTGTCAAGATTGTCCCGGGCCAGAAGCTCAATGGGAAAAGTGCTGGATTTTTCGGCAAGAGATTTTTTCTGTATCGCCCCCCCATTCTGCCTTCCTCGTCTGGCCTTGCAGAGTATCCAGCATTAATCCAGTAACATGACTAGTGACATTTTATTTCATGACTGGACTTTTAAAAAAAGCCCACTTTGCATGCTTTCATTCATTTTGCGCTGGTGAGCGCCAGAACGGAGTTATAAGCTTGCATGCGGCCCCAAAATGTCCGCTTTCTATCACACTCCCACAGAATGTGCTGGTGTTCCTTTGAATCATGAATCCAAAAAGACTGTTCACAGCATCAGACTCCTAGCCGTGGCCTGATGACTCTAAGCTGAGGGTTGTGTTTGGGTTCAGTGCCGGTCTCTTTAGGACTCCATGTTTTCCTGGTCCCTTTAAATGGATCTAAAGGGATTTTTGACTGGTGGTCTGCTTCGATTATTGCTAGGGGGCATCCCGATTTGGGAAGCCCTGGGGCCAGACTCGCAGCTTAACTCTTCTCCCAAGCTGCACTTGCCAACCTGAGATTCACTAATGGTTTCAAATGCAGATTTTCTTTTTAAATTTTTGTCTTTGGCCTGATGATCCTAATTAAGAAGTGTGTTTGGGCCCAGAGTAAACTTTTAGGATTACATTAATTGGGGAAGCTTCTTGGGCCCTTATTTATGAAGGAATAGCGACAGGTAGCGACTGGTGAGTGACCGGTAATGACGGGCCCCGCCACGAGAACGCCGGCTCCCCACCACAATTACACATTTATCAAGCCAATCCTGCTTAGCGACTGAGATAGCGCCAGATAGCCACTCATTCATCATTATTCCAGCCTCAGCCCACAGCGCCAGCGTCCGACCTTGAACAGCGACAGGTATGACCTCTCGCTACCTGGCGCTCTCCAATGCATTTCAATGGAACAATCTTTAAATATTCATAATTAATTGTTATTAATGTTTCTTTTTATTTTTAATGTGAAAAATGATGTGACCACTTCTGCCATGTTAGATAATTTTTTTAAGGTAAAAAAAAAAAAAATTGTGCAGAATTGATATTACAGGTCTGATATTATTGTATTCATATTACTAAATTCTTAAAAAAAATTTTTTTTGGTTTCCAAAAATATGGTTGTTTGGGGGTTAAAAAACTACTTTTAACACATCACCGCCAGCGCTCTGGGGTTTAAACATGCATTTCACAGCGCTTGAATTTTTTGAGCGTGATTTTTTGATGAATATGGTGGGAGCCAGTCGCTCTGACCAGTCGCTATCATGCGCACCCATACATCGCGGAAACTGTCAAATAGCGACTCGTCACCCCGTATTCAACATTACTGCACACCGACTATCAACAACCGAACAATGGCCAAGCACAGCGACTACTAGCGGGCGCTGTGAAAATACTGCTACAGTCGCTCAACTGTCGCTACCTGCTGCTATTAATGAATCGGCCTCTTGAAGTCTTTCAGACTCTAGGGCTGGCCAGCAAGGGTTTCTGACAATTTTAAAGATGATTAAATATGCTGTCAGTTTACCGCAGTTTACAAAGAAGCAGGGAAATCAGAGGAAGGAGCAGCTATTCCCTCTGCACAAATGAGCATTGGTGTGTCCCCTGATGCAAGAGTGTTGGATATAAGTCCACCTCTCTTTGCTAGAAAAGATGGTCATGACCAAATAAGATCCAGGTGCCAGCAGCAACAACATCATGCCGGAAGGGTTTCTTTGCATGGATAATCCCTTAACTTTAAAGTCAACCAACCATGTCAATCAGGTATATGTTATCAATATAGAATTTATATACAGGGCCAGATTAAGTGGGGTGAAGGGGTGTTTTTAAAAAATCTATAAGATTCCAGGGCCACTTCATTCATCCCCTTGGGGCATCCAAAATTAGAATGTCCCACTGTGTGAAACCCCCCCAGGTCGCAGAGTATACTTACCTTCTCCCCCAGTCTAACGGCGCATGTGTGAGCAGCGGTCGCTCCCCGCTATCCCTTTAGCAGGGCAACACATTTGTGAATGGCCAGCATGGGCACGTTCCCTGTTAGAGGGTAGCTGGGGATGCCGCCGCTGGGTTTGCTCAGGTCTGATTCCTTAGACGAAGGCTTAGACGAAGGTGGGAGCAGATCTTAGCTGACTGGACGAGAGACCATGCATGCATTGTAGGGTCAGGGAAAGGTGAGTTAGATTGGGCAACCTGGGGGGTTTCACACAGTGGGCCATTCCCATTTGGGGTGCCCCCGGGGGGAAAGGACCAAAACACAGGATAGTCAAAACTTTCAGGTTTTAGCAGTTGTAGTCATGTGTGAGCACATTGCCAAGATAGTGATCATACTTTTTTTTGGGCTAATGACATTATGCTAACAGGGAGAGAAATGCATCCACAGCAGTTGGGGTCATCCAAGATTTGAAGTAATCACTCAGAGACAGAGCATGTTTAGTGACCAGGAAAGACCTGGGCTTTTGGAAAAGTTTATTGGTTTTTCAAGCAGATTGGCCGGATCTGCCATATATCATTGCATCCAAGAGGGCTGCCTGCATACAATAGTGTTCCCATCAGGGATGTTTCTAGGGGAGGGTGAGCAGGGCACCAAGCGCCAAGGCAATTGGGGGCGCCTTTATCACAGCCATCCTGTTTTCTGCAAATGAGTCAGGGCCAGTGATAGTGGTGCATGCTATAACACAGGTGTCTCATCCCCCATATTGGGCTCAGTCATTGAGAGAAGACACTGCCCACTGTTAAGGAATAGGATTGAGGGGGCGAAATATTTCCTTTCTGCACTGAGCACTATTTTGCCCTGGTATATATATATATATATATATATATATATATATATATATATATTATTTATTTTAGAGTGTTTTATTTTTAAATACATGATCAGATTGAATGCATAATTGCAAAATATTCAGGGTCAAGATCTGGTGAAGCAAATGTAAAAAAAAAAACATTTCTGTTCTAATATTTCGTAAATAATCACCTACCCCTGTGATGGGGGCATTTTTACAGGTTAGGTCCATCATTTTTCAGATGAGGTAAAGATATCTTTTTCAAAGTTTGGATAAACAGCATCCTATGGGCTATGCAAAACGATCTGGCAAGTTTTTTAGCAAAAAAATAATATCATCGCCCCATTGGAAAAATGATGTACCTTACCTGTATAAATGGTTGATGAAAATATTTTACTGAATATTTTAGTGTGTTCAAACTTCACCAAATATTTACCATGTTCCCGATTTTAGTGGTTAACATTTTTTCTTCTGATATTTGGCTGAAATAGTTTTATACGTACATAGAATAAGGCAATAGACCTGTCTAGCAACTAGAATGGATGTTGCATCGCATGGGTGATCTTTAAAACAAATTAGCCAGAAAATTACATATGTTAGAACAAAAAAAGTCAGCAGCAACTGCTAAAGATAAATCAGCGTAGCTCAGATGTGTTTTGGCATCTGTAACGGCAGACTAAAGTCTGGCTATAATTCTGGAGAAAATAAACTTTGTTCTGAACTGTAAATGGTATGCAGGATAAACAAATAAAGCTGTTAAAACTTAGTTAACTGTAGTTACGGAATTCAAAACAAACAACGTGAGGATGGGCAAATGTGTCTGTCCTTCCAATGGCGTGCAAGGTAATTTCTTCACTTTCTACTTCCAATGGTAAATAGAAGAAGAAAGGAATTTATAAGAGGCTCCATGTTCCAAGATGCACTTTTAGAAGTAGGCAGTGGTATAAGAAGCAATTTTCTTCTCCTGCAAACAATATGCACTTGCTATGGCGTTGTATGCAAAAGAGGAGGGATCCCAGTAGATAGAAGAATTCTGTGAAGATTCAGGTCCCTGTGGATTACTTACAATATCACATGGGTACTTGAAGGTGTTCTTTAGATGCTCAGGGACCCTTGGCCTCTCTATTTCCAGTAGTGGTGACACACGAGTTTCAGGACCAGGAGTATGAGGCAGAGAATGGAAGTGGAGCACCCAACACCCTCCCTAGTATTGCTTTCTAATCTAGTTTATCACTGTTCAGCAGGAAACATTTTATTCCACCGATTTTATATAGGGGACTAACCAAGAGGACCACCAAGCCTAGACTGTTAATGATAGTATGGCACAGGAACTTCTACTGCTGCTATACAGTCTAGTGGACAAAGTTATGTTATGACCTTGTGGCCTATTTAGGCCCACAGTATAGTGAGTCCTGCACCTCCTTGTCTCTGCAGAATACTGTCAGGGCAGGAAACACATGACCATGGATACATGGAGGCTGATTTATTACTAGTGCCACGTATCGCCATGTGAGCGCCTGTATAGTGGCTCTTAGAGCAACCGCTAGTAGACGCTGTAAGGGGGGGGGTCGGGCGCTGTAACCTAGCGTAGCGGTCGCCGTAGTATCTTGGCCGGCAGTGATGAAGGTGGTGTGTGGTGGGCGCTGTAGAAGCGCTCTGCCTGATTCACTGCAGAGACAATAGAGAACACTAGGTGGTGTTCTAAGGTCAAAGCGCCCAAGACTACACCACATCTAACAAGAGGACAACGCTGCTGCGAGCGATAGGTAGCTCAGTGCTTCCTGCACTCGTCGCTCCACGCCATATTTAACAAAAAACTACACACACAGCGTCTGCGCTCTAAAGCTGGGTGCTCTAGCATAGAGCGCCAGACGCTATGTGATCAAAGTCTGCTTCTGAACACATATACACCAGTAACAGGGCGAAAAGGAATATGGAATGAAATTGTTTTAACACTGTGACAATAACACTTACAATTCTGCATAAAAATATTAATATATATATATATATATATATATATATATATATATATATATATGGCGCTCTTGAACCTAGAACGCTGGCGCTATACACTAAGCCGCCCATAGTAATACATGTAACGCTACATGACGCTGTTAGAGGCACTCACCAGATTCAATTTCTATAATGTGGTTTCACATACAGCGCCCAGCGTTCACCTGGTGCTACGTGCCGCTATGGCCTAGCTGGCGTTAGTTGTTGCAGTATGTGAATGCTGGGTGCAGCGTGTCAAATAGATAGACATTAGTGGTATAACAGGAACATAAATGCAGTAAGAGAATGTCACCTTACATGGTGAATAACACAGACAGGAAAAAGTGATAGAGCGCAGCTGAATATGCTGGAAACCAAACACAGCAGAAAATGCATAGAAAGACTACAGACTAAGCATTGGTAACAGAGCCATCTACTATCATAGGGTAGTAGGGCAGTAAAGTAACTCCCTGCTCTTGAAGATCCCTCAGAAAGTGGAACTTCACATCAATATGCTTTCCATCTGCGCAAGTGCAAGACTTCCTTGATTGTCCTTAAAGATTAACGTTGGTTCCAACTGTGGTTGACCTAAGTCTGTTAACAGTTGTCTTAGCCATATAACTTATTGGCTTGCCTGCCTTGCTTCAACGTATTCTGCTTCAGTAGATGATAGTGTAACAGAGAGCTGATTTCTGCTAGTCCAACTGATAGCACCTCCTAATGGAATAAACGAGTAGCCACTGGTGGATTTTCTGTCACTAGTGCCTCTGGCCCAGTCGGCATCTACATATCCTATCAGGATGCTTTCATTACTTGCTGGTAAAGTTAGCTTGTAATCCCTGTAAGATCCCTTTAAGTCCCTTTAAGATAGCAAAAGGCTCACTTTACAGCATTCCAGTCCATACGACGTAGCATTGAAACCTTTCTGCATAGGATTCCGATAGCTGCTGCAATGTCAGGCATTGTAGTGGTGGCAACGTACAGAAATTTCCCTATTTATTTTCTGTACTGACTGTTAGTTGGCAGTGGCATATCTTGGCTGTTTATCCCCTTCAGGTCTTTGGTTTCCATAGGAGATTTTACTGGTTTGGCATCTTCCATTCCAAATGATTCAATTATTTCTTGTATTTTGTGCTTTTGGTTCAGAAGAAAGCTGCCACATTCCTCTCTCTCAATCTGTACTGAGGTAATGATTTATGTTTCCAAGATATTTGGTCTCAAAGTACTGATGCAGGGTTTGCAGTATTTCTGCCTCATCCCCTTCTTGCTCAAAACAAATCAGGATGCCATCCACATAAATGAGTGCATATATCCATTTGTTTGCCAATTTCTTTGTGTATAAGCAGGGGTCTGCTTTACTTCTCTAAAGCTTCTCATTTATTTTCATATTCCATGCTCTGGTGGCTTGCTTTAGACCGTATATACTCCTCTGAAGTTTGCATACTAGGTCAGGCCTTTGTTTATCTTTGAACCCTGGAGGTTGTTCCATGTAGATGTCTTCTATTAACTCGCCATGTAGAAACTCTGCTTTCACATAAAGGGCTTCACTTACATTTTCTTTGTGGTGGCTACTGTCAATAAAGTACTTACTGTAGCATGTTTAACTACTGGAGCAAAAGCCTCATTATAGTCCTCTCCATATTTTTGAGAATATCCCTTGGCTACAAGTCTTTGTATCGCTTCACTGTACCATCTGTAATGTACTTCACTTTAAATGTCCATTTACAATCTATGGCTTTCTTTCCAGGTGGTAGTTCTGTAAGTGTCCTTGTTTTGATGTCATGAATGGATTTTATCTCTTCCTTTGCAGCCTTTATCTATTTACTAGCGTCCCCTTCTGAAAGCTGAGCTATGTCTTTCCAGGTTGCAGGTTCATTAGTACTGGCAGTACTTGCCTTGTATGAGAGACATACAGGTGGTTTCTATTTCGTTTCTCTTGTTGAGTGTCTTAGTTCTGTGTCTGAGCTTGCTTGTGTCACCTTTCTCCTCTGTTCTTACTTCCTCTGTATTTTACACTTGGATTCTTATTGTGCCACAATTCATATGGAGTTTTCTCCACTGTTCTAGACAAGAGTCTGTTCTGCAAATAAGTGGCTGTCATTGCTACCTCACTCCAGTATTTTTATGGTAGACCAGAGTCTGTCAGCATACATCTCATCATTTCAGTAGGAGTTCTTTCTTTCAGCTACCCCACTTTGCTCTGGTGTGTATGACACTGTCTTTTGATGCTCTATCCTGCTCAGCTTAAGGTGCATTGTACTTTGTGTCCTGCAAATTCACATCCATTGTCACTACAAAGTATGAGAGGTTTCCTCTGAAACGTGTTACTTGTCTGTCAACTACATAGACAGATAAGTAAGGTAAGTGACTTTGCACTTTGAACAGTCATCTATGAATGTCCCTATGTACCTGTTTCCTCCAGTTGTAGGTGGGCTTAGGGGACCACATACATCACTATAAAGTATGTCAAGTGGTCTTGAAGCTCTATTCTGACTGACTTTAGGAAGTGTTGCTCTTGTAGCTTTGGATTTCATACAACATTTACACTTAGCAGTAACTTGACCAGGAGATACTGCCAGATTCTCTGGAGTCATGTGCTTTCTTCACTGATACTCATCTATGAGCCTGGTCTTTACAAATGCTAGTATCAGATCTGTTTTAACCCTTATCTCCAAGGGCTAATCAGTGCAGTAATCAGTGTAGTATATGTATTGGGTAAGCTGCACAACAACATGGCGGCTTCGTGACTGCCTGTAATATTCTCACCAACTGATCTGAGTTTTGCGATCACTTCCAGCATGGCATTTATGTGGTCTTGTATGTCCTGCTCTTTGATAAGCCTCATTTTGTAAAGTTTCCTCAGCAGAAACAGCTTGCTGTTTAAACTGGATCTCTCATGCAGTCCTTTAAGTACATCCCACATGCCTTTCACTGTATTCTCAATGCGTATGTGAATAAGATGATTGTCTTCAACTACTAAGCTTATATTAGCCCATGATTGTCTGTTTCTCCTTTCCCAGTCCTAATAATTATCCCGTGGCCTCTCTGTAGTGATAACCTCCCACAATGCATATCTGGATATTAGCATTTCCACTTTAAACTTCCATAGCTGATAATTGTCATTGTTCAGCTTGGCCACTGAGAGTTTAAGCTCTGAGCTGCTGGCTATTCTCTCTCTTCTATATATTTAAGAACAGTTTTACTTGTATATAGGGGATGTATGAAAGGTCTCTGTATGTTGATCTCCACACCAACCATCCTGTCTCCCGTTCTGGGCTTTCCTTTGACTGGGCCGCGCTTGGTCATCTTGTCGCTGTGGCTTCATTTGGTCACTGGACAGCAGAACCAGCCTGCACAATCCCTCTACCATAAAGGGGAGCTACTCCCGGGTCAAACTACAAGAACCAAAACTATTGTTGACCAACAGGATAAAGCCCAGGGAGGCACAACCAGTTTAAATAAAAAATTACATCTTAATTGTACATCACCAAATCACAGGACATCAGACAATATTAAAAAACCATTAAAAACATATACACACACAACAAAACACAATACCACAAAGAAAGAGGTGTAGACGGGGGGAGAGGAATCAAATCAATGCAAATACATCATTAACATTTGTGTGGTATTGTGTTTTTTTTTGTGGTGTGTATATGTGTTTTTTTTTTATCGCCTGCTGTCCTGTGATTTGGTGATGCACAATAATTATGTAATTTTTATTTAAACTGGTTGTGCCTCCCTGGGCCTTATCCTTTTGGTCAACAATATGGTCGCTGGGGATTCATTCGGTCACCGAGCCCATAACCTGCTGCAGTATGTGAATACTGGGTACAGTGGAGTCAAATCCGGATAGACATTAAGGGTAGCTGGCTTTACTGGAACATGAATGCAGTAAGAGAATGTCACCTTAACATGGTAAATAACACAGACTGGAAAAAGAAGTGTGCAGCTGAATATACAGGAAATACAACACAGCAGAAAAATGCTGGAACAGAACCTGGTAAAAATCAAAATGACGGGTTATGTTCACTTTATCCCATCCGTGCAGTGAGACAGACACAAGCAGTGAGTACAAACATCTTAAAGGAGCCACAGCACTCAACCGTGTTAGCTCACAGACCAACCTACAATTTGACTCTAAAAACAGAGGGCTCAGTCACACACATCTGCAGAAGTATTCTTAAGCTGCACCACCAGCGCCAAGGTGTCTCTGTGGGGTGCAGTCCTAACTCTAATCTCTGAGAGCCCCATTTGGGGCATACAATGCAATAGATAAATTGGGAGCAGGCTTACCTGAGGTTGCCCCAAACCTCAAGTGCAAGCCATGGGGTGGAAGGGTCGAAGACCTTGCAATACAGCCTAGACCCCACACCCCATGTGCTTGCACAAATTCAAAAGAAACAAAGGAGGGGTGGCAGCCGCTCAGACCATTTTATAACTAACCTGGGAGGTGCACGTTAGCAGGACAATTAGGATACAAATTTATCTATTGCATTGTATGTCCCAAATGGGGCTCTCAGAGATTAGAGTTAGGACTGCACCCCACAGAGGCACCTTGGTACTTGGTGGTGCAGCTTAAGAATACTTCTGCAGATGTGTGTGACCAAGCCCTCTGTTTTTAACCAAGTTTAGAGACAGATTGTAGGTTGGTCTGCAATCTAACAGGTTTGAGTGCTGTGGCTCCTTTAAGACTTTTGAATCCTAATTGCTAAAGTGCACCTCCCAGGTTAGTTATAAAATGGTCTTAGCGGCTGCCACCCCTCCTATGTTTCTAGTGAGTACAAACATGCCCAGAGCAGTGGCAGCCCTAGCAAAAGTGCAGAGGGAACTGTTGGGGGGTTAGGTGCCTTGCTCATGAGCACTTCAGTCATGTCCTGTCTGGGAATTGTACCTGCCAGATCCTGGTCACAAGGCTGGTTCCTTAACCACCAGGCCATGATTACCGCTGATTTGACAGTAGTCTCACCTTCTCTACAATTGCACCACGCATGTGACGGGTGGTTGCACAGCTAAGCTGAGCATGGCAAAGCACCTGGAAGTATCCCATGAAGAGACCACCCTGTTCTTGCTGCCTGACATTCAAGTGTACACAAGCAGAGGAGTTGTGTGAGGCCCACACATGTGCTGTGAGATTGCTGGAGAGGTAATAAGGGGGAAACGTAGAATGGGGGGTTTCACACAGGGGGAATCTCAAATCAACATTTCTTGGAGACATGGGCCAAAACCGGGGATAGGCCCAAACATTTTGGGTCACTTTAAGCATGTGTTTTGGTTGCATCTGTAACTCCTACTGGAGTGATCCCACGGCCCCGGACTCCACAAGCTCATCTGATACCTGTCCTGTGTATCTCTCCTGCCTTTCCTGCAGCACCGGGCTCCAAATTCTGCCATCGTTTCAATTGTATTCCTCTAGGAGCTATCAGCGTGAGTGAGCATGGCAAGCCACAGGCATAATCTTTCATAAAAGACCATATTATAATCCCCTAGACTATAACTTACTCTACAGGGAGTATATTTAGATGTTGGAAAGCAAGTACTGAGACAGAACTTCCAAATCTATATGAGATTTCAGTGATTTTGCGTTTTCTATTTGTGGTAAATAGCACAGAGATGAAGTCATGCCCATAATTAACGTTACCAGCCATTCCTAATGTGAAAGAGTAGAATGAACATTCATGGTTTATTATGCTACATGTGTTTCAACTACAGGGTGGCAATTCCTTTGATTAAAGGGATAATTTCTCATACACGGAGGGCTAAATCAAAAGCCATAGATTAGCGTTCCCTTTTGTGCTGAAGCATTTAATCAAAGTGCTGTAAATGTTTATGGCCAGAACATGAAGAAAGGCTATAAACTGTTAACATAAATTACAGTCATATACAGGCAATATACAATATTTTTCCAGTTTAAAAACATATTTAAGGCCTTCAGCTTAGTTTTTTATGAATGTCAAAACAATACATAGGGTACAAAGTTATACAGATAAATCCTATAATGTAGAGTTTGCATATGCACTGCAAGTGGATCAACGCCCATTTTACACCAAATGGGTGTTGGTCTATGCATGCATTCCAATTACTTGGGCCCTCCAACCCCCCCTGCATAAACTGCTATCAGCCTGGGGTTTTATTACGTGCCCAGCGCTCTCCTGGTACAATGCAGCCCTGAAGTTGGCATCCCAGCCTCCAACTTTTCTATCTATAAGGTGGTCCCAAATAAATGCTATGCTATAAACATCATTCCTCTAAGTGGACATAGCTATGGAGCACTTCCATTGACTTCAGAGAGATGTTCGGCATGGGAGCAAGTGGCAGATAAGAGGGGAAACTCGTGCCATCATTTAGGTTCTAGATCTTCTCCAGGTAATTACAGACCTGTAAGCTTAACATTCATTGTGGGAAAATTGCTTGAGGGACTCCTAAGAGACTACATAAAGAATTATGTAACTATGCATAATATTCTGACAGCATGGCACATGAAGGACAGAAGCTGCCAGACTAACCTGATTGGCTTCTATGAAGAAGTAAGTACAAGCCTGGACATAGGGGTGGCTGTAGATATCGTTTTTCTGGATTTTGCTAAAGCATTTGACACTGTCCCCCATAGATGCTTATTAGAAACATGTGGCACAGCTTGCAAATGACCTGTGCCTTGTCCTGTGCACTGCTTAATAAAATGCCATGCTGGTAGTGCGTAGTGGCAGCAACGGGCTGACCACTGGCATCCTTCTCACTCTTCTTGTGGCTGTTCGGGGCTGTGTGAACAGAACCTCCGAACTCTGATGACCTTCAGTCCACTTAGGGCATCCTCTTCCCTCCACTCCTCTCTGCTAGCCTCTCTCTCAGCCTCAACAGTGCAGAAAGCTGCAGCAGTTGGAACTAGGGTGTCCTGTAATTGTCAGCTGGCCATGTCTTCATCCTCCAACATAAGTTGTTCGCCATCTGGGAACCATAAGTTTGCAACTGGGGCAGGGGCAAGTGGATGGCCCACAGTATCCCAGTTAGGAGTGTCATCATAGAGCATTAGTGACTCTGTGACTGGGATGGCCTTGCTGATTTTAAGGGGGGGTGAGGTGGAGGACTAAGCACAATCGGCAGAAGTGGTAGCGCTGCATACAATATAATAACTGCCTCAACTTGTTCTGGCCTCACCAATCTGCCAGCAGTATTGTGGCCTACAAAAATGTGCTCCAAACCCTGGCACCTGCTTGCAACAGAGAAAGGTGTAGCAGGCAAGAATGAACACGTGCTGACCCTGCACCACCAGCTCTGTTACCAGCAGCAGCAGAAGCACCACGGCCATGTCCCTGTCCCTTATTTGCTGCTTTCTGCTTTGGTAGACACCCAGCAGTTACAGCAGTCTGAAATGGAGATTTAAAAAATAAATAACAGGAAAATGACCCTTATGTGCTCTGGACAAGTGGTTACTCTAAAAGCAAAGTGGTTGCTCCACCAGCAAAGAGCAGTGACCCCCAAGTGGCCTGAACAATTGGTATTAAAGAGTATTGACACACAAGTATAAATACATCGATTGTCCAGCAATCTAGAGTAAAACTTCACATATATTCAAATCAGTCAGGCAATTGTACATGCAATAAAATGGTGCTGCTATGAGTTTCTGGGGCTCACCCCTTAGTCATGAATAGCAGTAAAACCATGTGTAGATAAAAAAGTATAGGTAACTGCAACTCTACGAAAGTAATAAATTGTGTCACTTGTCTTGAATGCAGCAAACAATATATTGAACATACATCTTGGAAGTTAAAAGTAAGGATTAGACACCCAAGTGGTTTGAGCAAGTGGTATTAAAAAGTAGTGACAAACAACTGCCCTGAACAATTGGATACTCCACTAACAATTGGTAATAAAGAGTAGTGACACCCAATTGGTTTGAGCAAGTGGTATTAAACAGTAGTGACACCCAACCTATCTAGCCCTCACTCCAGCCGCTTTCCCTAAATAAATGTCCTTACAAGGATACAGATTTAGTAAAAAAAAAAAAAGCCCTATCTGTCCCTCAGCAAAAGCAGCCAGAACCTCTTCCTATCTACTGCAGAACATGCTGAGTGTGCTGGGAGACGGACATCGCATTTTATATGGTGGGGTTATGTGTCCCATCTGACCAATCACAGCCATGGGCATGGCTGGGTTTGCTAGGACCGAACGCATGCACAGATTTTAATTTGACACAGAACTTTGCTGGTCGGGTTCACCCACCCTTAATGATTACATTTTGCTTCGTCACAGGAGGCACTCGTACGTCCTCTTTAGTTTCCTTTCCAGTAAACATTTTATTTACAACAGAGCATCCATTCTTATTCTCTCTACCCAGGGCTGACTAATCTAATTAACTAAGCCTCATTACTAACAATCTCCAGGCCCCTGATTCATTTGGTTCTACTTTTCTGATTATTTTCTATGCATATTACATGTTTTTTCTAACTGGTACCCAAAACTAAAGTGGATAATCATGATCCCATTATGATCCCAGTAAATCATTTTCAAAAAAAATGCTTTGAAAAATATTTCCATAAAGTTAATTATTACTTTTTTTATGTACGCTAGTAGCCAGTGATGTAACTAAATGTGACAGGGCCCTGGTGTGATCTTTAAGTCAGTGAGCATGAGCCTGATAAATAAGGTGGAGGAGCAACAATTATGGGGCCCCTTTGACTTTCTGGGCCCCGATGTGGTCGCACCCCCTATAGTTATGCTCCTGCTAGTAACACAATCTGATGCACAATAAAACTGTAAATGAAAAAATGCTTACTGGTAATGATGTACTCTCATCCATATGTACTTAGATAAGTGTGAAAAGGGTTCTTTGATGTGTTGGAATGCCCTAGCTGCCTTCTACAGTGGTAACACATGGGGCAGTGACAAATCTTAAAGTGGACCAACACCCTCCCATGATCGGCCCCGGAATCTTACGCGGGCGCACGCCCTGTAAGAGTGACGCGCGGGAGGCGGCGGCGGGCGCGCTCTCTTGTCCGTTGCTGCCTCCCGCTTGTCCGCCGGCGGGGATTGGCTGCAGCGGTCACGTGGGAGCGGGGAGAGGTGAGTTTTTGGGGCTTTCTGGGGGGTTTCACACAGCGGGGCACCCCCGATCGGGGTGCCCCACCGAAGTGGACCAAAACCCAGGATAGTCAAAATCCTGGGTGTTGGTCCACTTTAAAGGAGCCTAGCACCCAAAGCCTGTTAGCTAGCAACAAGTCCTATAATCTTCACTTAAAGTCATTGTCCAGACACCATCCCTGCAGACAATCACTCTTAGTCCTACATTCTGACACTTACATGATCGTCCATCGTTGATACTAAGGAAGCTGATGTTTGGACCACGCAGTGCGGCAGTTGGATCTTCCAATAAATATCACTGATATAACATCTTGTAATTCCGCCAAATGTGTGCAACATGTAAAATTATCAAAACTGCTTAGGTGACCTTTTAGCCTGGTTATTACACTTTAAATTAAATAACTTTATGCTGAAAATACCAAAGACTGGGCTGTATTTTCTTATAAATATCATACTGTCATTTTAAAATGTTACACATAATTAATAACTCTTAATTTACATACGGTTTATTATTTAAAATCAAATACTCTATATATTGAATATAAAACTATAATTTATCTCTAAATATAAAATATATCATGCTCAACGTCATGTTAAAAATATAAACATCTTTAAATCAGATGGCATATAATAAAGAATATTTTTAACCATAAAATTATACTTGGTACTATTAATTTCCTTTTATGTATATAAAATAGTTTGAAACCTAATAAATAATGTGGCAGTCCATTTATTTATTATCCAGAAAGCAATTGGGCAGGCTGATTCCTCACTAACGCCAGGTAGCGAGAGATGAGCGTCTGTAGCAGGCATTTCAGAGTGCCCACTAGTAGTCGCTGTGCTTGGCCGTGGATCGCTAGTTTATAGCGACGGGGAGGCCGATTCATTAATAGCGCCAGGTAGCGACAGATGAGCGCCAGTAGCGTGATTTTCTCAGCGCCAGCTAGTATTCGCTGTGCTTGGCCGGGGTTTGCTTGTTGACAGCGACTCAGTCGGTGTGCGGTAATGTTGAATACGGGCTGGGGGGTCGCTGTTTCACAGGTTCAGCGTTGTATGGGTGCGCCTGACAACGAATGGCCAGAGCGAACGGCTTGCTGCAGATTCATTAACAAATCACGCTCCGAATTTTTTCGCGCTGTGAATTCCTTGTTTAAACCCCAGAGCGCTGGCGGCGATGGATTTAAAATAGTTTTTAACCCCCAAACAACCATATTTTTTGATTGAAAAATTATACAAGTTTTTATAAACATTTTGTAATATGAATACATTAATATCAGACCTGTAATATCAATGCTGCACAAAATCTTTTTTTTTTTTTATTTTTACCTTAAAAAAAATCCTAACATTGCAGAAGTGGTCACAGAATTTTTGACATTAAAAAAAAAAAAAACATTAATAGCAATTAATTATGATTAATTAAAGATTGCTCCATTGAAATGCATTGGACATCGCCAGGGAGCGACAGGTCAGACCTGGCGCTGTGATGGGATTAGCAGCGGCGCTGTTCATTGCAGTCGGCTACATGATGAATCCCGCGCTAGCAGTCGCTCTCGCCGGCGCTAGCCTCAATTAGCTTGATAAATGCGTCATTGTGGCCAACGCCGGGCGTACTTGAGTCGGTAGCCGCCGTTAGCTGGCGGGACTTGGCGCTCGTCAGACACTACCTGGCGCTATCGCTTGATGAATAAGGGCATTAGTCGCTGTGCAGTAATGATGAATACATTGTGAGGAGTCGCTATTTGACCATTACAGCGCTGTATAGGAGCGCATGTTAGCGACTGGTCAGTGCGACCGACTCACAAGATATTCATTAAAGAACATCCTCACAAAACTCTGGAGCTGAAAAATGCTTCTCTGAAGCACAGAGCGCCAGAGGCTTTTGAATAAAGTCTGTTTTTTAGCATGTATCCACCAGTAACAAAGCGAAAACATATGGAATTACATTGTTATTACATTGTAACATGAACACATTAATGCCAGACCTGTAATGTCAATTCTGTATAAATTTTTAAAACATGCTAAATATTTGAAAAAATTGCTTTTTTTTAGGCCAGAAGAGGTCACAACATTATTTGAGCTTTTTAAAAAAAAAAATCAAAAACCCTGTTTAAAGAAAAATAAAAGAACATCCATTGAAATGTATGGCTATTGATATGCACTAGAGCACTTTATTCTTAGGACCAGCCAGCTAGTTTTAATTATGTAATATTTACTATATGAATTTGACCTTCCACCTTCCCCCTGCCCCTTGATTGTGGGTTTCTCTCCCTTCCTTATTGACAATGTTTTGTCTTGAATGTTTTTTAATTAGTCTGTAGTGTATGTAGTTACTGTGACACTGTTATCAACAAATAAAAATATTTTTTTTATTATAAAATAATTAGTAGTGGTGCCATATATTTTAGGGGTTTTTGGAAGGAGTGGGACCTTCCTTTGTTTTCTTTTTATGAAATGTATGGGAGAGCGACAGGTAGCGAGAGGTAATACATGGCGCTCTGCAAGGCTGAACGCCGGTGCTGTTCGCTGAGGCTGGGATAATGATGAATCGGATGCTACATGGCGTTATCCCAGTCGCTCAACAGATTCTGCTTGATAAATGTGTAATTGCGTGCCGTGTCCGGCGTTCACCTGTCACTACCTGCCGCTACCTCTCATTTACAAGGCACTACCTGACGCTATCCCTTCATGAATAAGGGCCTAAGTCTAATTCAGTATTCAAGCCTTGTGGAGTCATTGCGTTTAATGTATATATCCAAAAAGTCTCTTGATGTCGGTCCAGAAGCTATGCCTACATTGGGTGCATCGGAACCCCGATTAGTGTCTGAGCAGATTAGTTGGAGAGACATATCTATAAAGGCACCTCAAGATATGTATCAAAAATATTCATAGTATATGA